>OV743431.1:29738200-32138200 GCA_928269145.1 Agriphila tristella
GGGATATCGGTCGGGTATACCACTACCGCCATCCCTTTCGTCGCAGAATGTCCCTTTCGCAAAATGTCCCTTACGCAAAACGTCCCTTTCGCAGAATGTCCCCTTGGTATCAAATAAATATCACTCGTACCAAATTTCCATTTTGTTCGAAATGTTCTATGAAAGTCAAAAATATACTAACTGCTTGGGAGAATTTTTAAGCTACTGACAACACTAAATTGTAATAATCATCAGATAGGAAGGTACTTATGAAAATATTTTTTATTGTTTCTGTCAGCGAATATTGCGAATAAATCTTGTATGGTTGCAATTACATGTACCTAGTGTTTAAAGTAAAAATATGTTTTAATGTGTGACGAATTTTATTGTAAGATAAGTTGAATTAAAGATATGCGTATTTACTTAGAAAACCTGTTTTTTTTAAACATAATGAACATATTTACTAGTTTTATATGATTAATAATATACATAATGACCTACATATTTGACTTTCATTTTTTCATTTTCATAGAAAATTTTGAACAAAATGGCAATTTGGCGAGAGTGTGATATGATATTTTAGCTACAAGAGGGACATTCTGCGAAAGGGATATTCTGCGAAAGGGACATTTTGCGAGAGACGATTTGCGAATGGGACATTTTGCGAAAGAAATATTTTGCGAAAGGGACAATCTGCGACCAGGGGACATTTTGCGAAAAGGACATTCTGCGACGGAGCCCCGCCACTGGTACAAGATACCGGTCAGGTTTGAGTAGGCCTTTACAATACGTAATACGGGAAGGACGAGAGGATTGGCGATTAGATATTTATCAAAAATAAGGGCGTCAGTAGAAATCCTATCTTATATAGATTTCGTCTGAGTGTAACCTAACTTAAAGCTCGTTCGCATACGAACGCTTATACTTACGCATAAACCTAACTATGTAGTTGCGGAACCTATGTCGCAAGGCCCGACTTTATACTGATATAACCGGTATTTTACAAAAAAAAATGTGGGGATCGCCCCGTTTCGGTAGCGATCCGAGAGCCACCTTTTGGCAGTAGGGGCGGTGCTCCCCTACCCCAGGGCCTAGGTGAAGGTTAAACATCAGTACCGAGTTTCGATATTTCTACTTTTAAGAAATTTGACTGATTTTAAAAATAAATGACACAATACGATGAAAGAATACAAACAACAAATGAAACTCAGTACTGATGTTTAACCTGAAGTTAAGTTAAAGAAACAAATTGGTGGTGGGCCCGTATTCACGCTTTTGTAAAACGGTAAGTTACGGGTAAGTAAGATGTGTATACTGTATCACCTGCGGGCAACAGATCCACACAGGTGGGTGTGTTTGTGAATTTTTGCACGTGTTGTATGTGTTATAGTCAAACCCCGAAGTCCCGGCGCTCTTAGGTTTGCCTAGTCAAAACTCAGGTTCGACAAGAAGGCTTAGTCAAAGTCCAAAACTAATAGCGTGTTTCGACCTTTGCCTAACGCATTTATGTCCAAACCTAGGAGAGACTAACTTAGAAAGTCAAAACGCCGAAACGCAATTTGATCAAGTCAGGGTTTGGCCAGTCAGACTTAAATTAGGTACAGAGTTTGTTTTTTTTGTATTTAAATGTATGAAAGATACATTCTTTAGAGTGAAAATTTAATTAAATTAACAATCTTCCTGTGAAACAATGATTTCTGTTGTCTGTTAAAAAAATAACCACGAAATTTAAGACGATCGCTCCGCTCTGCGAAATTTCCAACCTGCATGCAGGACCACGTGACCTGACCTGCAGGAGTAAGACAGTTTTGATTAAATGTAACATCGGAAATGAATGATTTTTTTCATACATATTTAGTTTTTTTAACAGACAACAGAAATTTTTGTTTCACCGGAAGATTGTTGATTTAGTTAAATTTTCAGTCTAAAGAACGTATTTTTTATACATATAACCCATTCTGTCCCTAATTTAAGTCTGACTGGTCAAACCCCGATTTGATCGTATTGAGTTTCGGCGTTTGACTATCCTAGTTGGTCTCCCCTAGGATTATTCATATTTTTTTTGCCAATGGCCGAAACACGCTTTAGTTTTGGACTTTGACTAATAAGGTTTCTGGTCAAACCTAAGGTTTGACTAGGCAAACCTAGGAGTGCCGGGACTTCGGGGCTTGACTACATATGCATGTAAGTGTGTGATTAATTAGGTACAACAATAGACAGTCCATTATCAACATTAACAATGTCTCAGATCTCAGTTATTTGTAGCGCGAGCCGGAGGTGGGAAAGTCAGAGCAACCTAGGATTCCCGACCAAAGAATCACTAGTAAGGGTACCTTGGCGTCAATGGAGTCCGCGTGGTCGTCGCTGGAAACCAATGCGTCTAGGCCTACGGTAAACTTAACTTAAAGCTCGTTCATGTGAACGAGTATGTACGAACGCATAAACCTATCTAGTTGCGGAACCTATGTCGCAAGGCCCGACTTTATACTGATATAACCGGTATTCTACAAAAAAAATATATAAAATGTGGAGATCGCCCCGTTTCGGTAGCGATCCGAGAGCCACCTTTTGGCAGTAGGGGCGGTGCTCCCCTACCCCAGGGCCTAGGTGAAGGTTAAACATCAGTACCGAGTTTCGATATTTCTACTTTTAAGAAATTTGACTGATTTTAAAAGCATAAATGACACAATACGATGAAATAATACAAACAACAAATGAAACTCAGTACTGATGTTTAATCTGAAGTTAAGTTAAAGAAACAAATTGGTGGTGGGCCCGTATTCACGCTTTTGTAAAACGGTAAGTTACGGGTAAGTAAGATGTGTATACTGTATCACCTGCGGGCAACAGATCCACACAGGTGGGTGTGTTTGTGAATTTTTGCACGTGTTGTATGTATTATAGTCAAACCCCGAAGTCCCGGCGCTCTTAGGTTTGCCTAGTCAAACCTCAGGTTTGACAAGAAGGCTTAGTCAAAGTCCAAAACTAATAGCGTTTTTCGACCTTTGCCTAACGCATTTATGTCCAAAACCTAGGAGAGACTAACTTAGAAAGTCAAACGTCGAAACGCAATTTGATCAAATCAGGGTTTGGCCAGTCAGACTTAAATTAGGTACAGAGTTTGTTTTTTTTGTATTTAAATGTATGAAAGACACATTCTTTAGAGTGAAAATTAAATTAAGTTAACAATCTTCCAGTGAAACAAAGCTTTCTGTTGTCTGTTATAAAAATAACCACGAAATTTAAGACGATCGCTACGCTCTGCGAAATTTCCAACCTGCATGCAGGACCACGTGACCTGACCTGCAGGAGTAAGGCAGTTTTGACTAAATGTAACATCGGAATTGAAAGATGTTTTTCATACATATTTAGTTTTTTTAACAGACAACAGAAATTTTTGTTTCACCGGAAGATTGCTGATTTAGTTAAATTTTCTCTCTATAGAACGTATTTTTTATACATATAACTCATTCTGTCCCTAATTTAGGTCCTGATCAAACCCCGATTTGATCGTATTGAGTTTCGGCGTTTGACTAACCAAGTTGGTCTCCTTTGTTCGCAAAATATTACATTCGCAAAATATTATATTCTCAAAATATTATAATACAATCAAACACAAACAAAATAGAGTAGGTACCTAAGTGTTTTTGTTTAATTTCTTTACTTCCTAATACGTCACCAAAGTACCAGAATCATATAAATATGGCATGGGTTAAGTTCTGTAAATAACATTTTGATATTTTTAAATTATGTGTTAAAATAAAATATAGAATTTAACCTTTTCCATATTTATGTGGTCCTGGTACTTTGGTGACGTATTACAAAGGAAAAAAAAAGTGAGGAAGGGAAGAAAATTATAGAAGTTGATGCATTACGGAAAAAAGAAAAAAACGAAAAGTGATTGAAGATTGTAGAAATAAACATTCGCCATATTTATGTGACCCTAGTACTTTGGTGACATACAAATAAAAATATATAATTTAGGGAACGTACCCATACTACGTGACCCATTTTACAATTTTTGAGCCCCCTCCCCCCCCCTTAGTGACCACCCGTAGTATATTCCAAGACCCCCTCCTCCCCCCTTGGTTTTCACGTACTATTTCATAGATAATGGTTTTACCTTATTTTTAACAGAAAGCTACAAAAATTTTGCTCATTTTTGTCTTTTTATTAGTAAGGCGCTTGCCACAAATACCAAGAGTGTGTACTTTATTTTTACATACAATTTACAAGTGAAAAAATGTATCAAGATGAAAAAACGTGACAAAGCATAGGCCCCTTCCCCCCCCCCCCGTGACCAAGCGTGGTATTTTAAAGACCCCCCCCCCTTAACGAGTCACGTAGTATGGGTACGTTCCCTTATATATGTTACGGCTAATACCCGAAGTGCGGCTAAACCTAGTTCTAGCCGGCTAAAACTAGGTGTAGCCGATAGCTGTTGGCTAAAACTAGGTGTAACCGATCTGCTTTACTCCTGTAGGTCCCGGGTTAGGTTAGAAATTTAAGGCGAGCGCGAAGCGCAGCGTAGCGTGAGCCTTAAATTTCGAGGTTATTTTTTTTAACAGACAACAGAAAAAACTTTCTTTATATCCCATGCTGCACCTAGTTTTAGCCGGCTACACCTAGTATTAGCCGCGAGCAAATCGGCTACACCTAGTTTTAGCCAACAGCTAGCGGCTACACCTAGTTTTAGCCGCACTTCGGGTATTAGCCGTAACATATACATAAAATATATATAAAAAAATAAAAAAGTGATTGAAAATAATATTTCTCCATATCTACTAAAATCTGGCATTTGCAGAAGCAGAAACTACTTTGACTGTGATTGTACAAAGTATAATATTTTGCGAATGTAATATTTTGCGAACTAAGGATAAGGCTTCTTGTCAAACCTGAGGTCTGACTAGGCAAACCTAGGAGCGCCGGGACTTCGGGGTTAGACTACATATGCATGTAAGTGTGTGATGAGAGAAAAATAAACAAAGACTGTTGGTGCTAATATGATGGGAAGTGTACGTAAGTGTACGAAACCCAAGGGTACGTATGTCGTATGTGATGTGTAATGGTTCGTTGTTATTCTAAAGTCCATCGAACAGTGACATAAAGTTTTAAATTTGACATTATAGTAATTGTAGCCGGTACAGGTGAAACAAGGGTATTATAATTATGTAATTGGTAATCGTTGGTTCTCTGCACTTGATACGCATAGTAATGCTGATTAAAATCTATACACTCTAATGAAACAGACTCAAATATAACTTCATCATTGTCAAGTAAATAAATATTTTTTATTTCACCAAACTTTGGTAAGCCTGAAGATTCTGAAATATCTAGAATTATAATTGACGACAGCTCAAATCGGACACCATACAGTTTCACCCACGATAATGAGTACCAACAATTATTATCGATTATACCTCGAGAATGAAAGTTTAGTCTTACATTTTCAATTTGCGCTTCTGTCATATTTGCCTTTTTGCCATAAGAGATCGTCTTAAAAGTTTCATTTTTAAGAAAAGTATCGTTTAAAATTAATTGATGCTTAATAGCTATTGTTTTACAAACATTTACTCTGTTGTGCGATGCTCTGGCCACAAATTTTGATATACGATGCTTGGCTTCAAACCTCATCGTCCAGATTTGGGTAAGTGGGCCAAATTTTTTTAACATTTCTGGATAATGTGTAAGAAAATGAAACTTTGGCTTTAAGTCTGTTTCAGCAAATTGACGATAGAGCTCGTTTAATTCAGCTACTGAAAATTTTACTTGATCAATAGTGTTTTCATGGACTCTATGACTCAAAAGTTTATCCAACAATTGTCTTAATTTGATGTATAAGAACCAAACTTCGTTTTCATCTGGGACATTATGTCCGACAATTAGTCCAAAATATCGAACAAGAGTAAGCATTTCAGAAGCCGAACATTTTAATTTTAATGTTGAGCCTTCTTTTGCTACAGAATTGCATGGTGTCGAAGCAGAATCAGGTCCATAATTAAAATATCGTATTCTTGATTTCAAACTGTCAAAAGAAATTAGAGTCTGAGTGCATACTAGATTTTGTATCACAAATGACATTACATATCGACAAGCACCCTCGAGATAGTCATGTAAAACATCTACGGCGACGTTTTGAAATAAGTCAAACCCATCTAAAGCAAGCCACGAGCATTTTTCTTTAAGACCAGTCATATAAATGTCATTTAAATGTAAATCATTTTCATAATTGACATTGTTTCTCAACAACGTGTCATCTTCATAAAGCAGTGTTTTTATTTGTTCTTTATTAGCAGTACAAATTCTACATGGCCGATTTGCAGAAAAACTTTCAACAAAACCTAACATAGCATTCAATCCTAAATTATCTCCGGTCACAGCTGCAACATAAAACTTTATTTTGCCGGTGTACACATCAGTTTCAACATGAATACCATTGATCTTTAAATCATTAAGAACATCAAAAACTTTTTGAAAAATTATGTTGTTTCCAAAGCTTGTTCTGTCTGATGAGTGAAAAAGAGCCAATAATAAAATATTTTGCAAAAGCGACACGTAGTGAGGTGGAAGACATGGTACTGAAGCATAAATAGCTCCAAGTTTATGAACCCCAGCGTGGCTTCCTAAGGGATTGCCTATTTCAAAATCGTCAAAGTAGATTATTAATGGTAAAATCATTGCATCATGCTCTACAGAACTTTCTGTCATTTTTTTCCATACTGAACCCTGAACAATATTCTCAATACCGAAAGAGTCATTTTGTACTATGTCCAAATATTCAAGAGTGTCCTTCATGAAATTTTTTGATGAAAAAATTCGTTTTAAATTTTCTTTTAACGGAATCACCTGCATTGTACAATTTACTTGTACTAATAATGAACCAGCCGCTGTTTTTTTAGCCTCGTTACGTTGACCCACAACCACTTCAAGGGGCTCAGAATAAGTTCCTATTTTATTAAAATATTTTAAACGTTTGTGTTCCGAATCTAAATTCTCAAAAGCATCGCTGAACGCGCTAAATATTTTTTTGAAAGCATTTTTAACATGAACATTATTTTGATCTGGTGGTACCATATCATTCAACTGTCGCTCTATAATGCATTGTGATTTAGAATGAAATAATTGAAGATTTTCTACAAGAACTTGTACGGCTTTACGCGGTATTATCGGGTTAGCATATAGAGTGGAGACAAAACATGCAGCATGGTGACCAAGAGAGGTTTCATCTCTTTGAGTTGGTAGAGATTCCATCGTATTTGCTGTTTTGTAAGTTTCTTTGCTTGACGTTGAAGGTAAATTTGAGATATTGGCTTCTGTATCTGTATCGATCGGTTTGTTACTATTTGGATGACGCAAGGTTGACAATAATGACTGGTGGTCTCTAACTAAGTGCTTTTTGAAAGATGCAGAGGAAATATAATGACGATAACACCCTTGTTCACCACACCGAAATCCCGAAAATCCTACCGTTAATTTACAGAAAGTTCGCACATGAGTAATAAGTAAATTCGGAGACGCACTGGCTTTTTTGCAATAGTAACAGGTAAACATTTTTAAAGTATTAACTCTAGATCAGTTAAAAGAGTATTCACAGCCTGCGTGGGCCTGTCAAATTTAGTTTTAATATCGTAGAAACCCAATTGAATAAAAAGCCATATGTCTCCAGCTTCTTCCGGGTAACAAGCTCCTATCGATTGAAATATTTTAAATGCACAGTCTACTGCTGTTACTAATTTGTTGAAACTATAAAATGTGTCATTTATTACTACATATGCTACTTTTACCTCAGTAACGGTAGGGCCAACAAAAATAACGTAGGGTTGAACTGTGCGGCCTAGCCTCTGCAGGTTCTCCTTTTTTTGAATGATCTTGTTGGTAACGTCGGCTTCAGAAGCAGCTTGCGTTATATAGCCGTCGCAGACCTCTGCTCTAGATGGCTTCCACGCTGGCTTTCCTTTTATTTTCCGTGCAGGTGAAATGTTGATGACATAAGCCAGCAACATCAAAGCAACATTGCTAGATGTCTCTGGTTCATCTTCTGTATTCAAAGAAAAAAAAGTTTCGGTTAATTTTTGAGACTTAATTTTATGAAGGTTTTAGCCTTCAACTATGGACGTCATTTTTTCAATACACTAATATGGTCGTGGAGTCTCTGATCTGAGATCCTTGTATTTCATGACTGTAGTTCTCATGATGTTTTTAAAGAAATAGTACATTACATCCAAGAACGGGTAGCTAGCGATTGCATTGTCGAGGATGGTTTGAAATACTTCCCGCACGAAGTAAGTATTGAATTTCATTTCCGCACTGTATTTCAAATTTAGAATGTGATGAACCAGACCCAGATTAGTTAAAGGTTAATAATAAGAACTAAGATCCTTAGGGGAGGCCTATACCCAGCAGTGGGTGTCGTGTGGCTGATATGATGAATAAGAACTAATATTTGAGCAAAACTTCTTACCGTCAATCAGTGCAATTATATTTGCTATTTTTGATCTCGTATCTTGGTCCCTAATTTTTCGTAATTTTAATGAAGCATATTTTATAATTTCTTCATTTTTGAGGGTGATAGAGGAAAATAATTTATTTTCCTTTCCCGGATACAGTTGACTGAAATCGTTCATTAGCTGAAAAAAAGAATACAATAAATGTACGCTATGTTATTTCCACTGGTTAGAAAGGTCTGGATCGCTACGTCCAGAGCTTGGGTTGTTCGTTTGACTCTTTTAGTGCCTTTGTAATTCAGACACTTGTCTTATAAGAAATAAACAAACTTTTGTCATTTATAATCATATCATTGCGTACGTTTTTATAGAAAAACCAGAAGGATTATGTAAAAAAATAAGGCTACGGTATAATTATGCTTACCAAGGTATAGCCTTGTGATTGTTTTAAGGCTGGGAAATCCTTGAAGTAATCCGCTATATCACCTTTTCCACATTGGATGCGATTTAGGCGGTGATCTGCAGTTTCTGCCCACTTTTCTTCAACAGACTTCCATGGATCGACATTGTTTTTCAGCCATAGTAACGATTCTTCATGTACAATACCTGTAATTCATTTATATGTGTATGGTGGGATAAGTTAATTAGAAGAAGGGCATCATAGTACGTACAGTCGCCCGTGGCACATTTAAATCACAAAAAAGTGACTAGCGATTATTTGCTTACCACTTTCCAGAGATTCCAGGCTATAAATGTCATCATCTGTAATAGTTGGCGTGGATCTGAGCGATGATCTGGACGACTTTGAGGATGAACGGCTAGTTCCCGGCAACTGTCCGCCTTCTCGCAACTTTCTCCTTCGAGCTATATAGCTTTCGTACAGCTTTCCGGACGCATTTTTTTTAGCTAATTTATTTGTAGCTGATAAATATGCAGAATAATACACCACAACGCGTTCCTTGTGGAATATTTCCACAATTTCGGTAGCTAATTTATAAAATTCTTCACTGGAAATTTTCTTTGCACAATTTTTCTCTAGTTTGTGGTGTATTAGCAGCTGGCTCAATTTCCGTCGGGAACCCTCCGTCAGTAAGCCTCCTTTTCCCTCTTTGAGTATTGCTCTGCCGTCTAAACTATCCTGTATGATGTTAAACACAAACACTATTAATACCAACTTTTTAAAGTTATTGAACAAATTAATAAATTAATGAGTAAATGGTCCAGTCGGAGTATAGCATTCGGGGCTCTGTAAGCAGTAATATAACCCAAAAAATATTAGAATTGTAAAAAAATATTTTTTCGATGACCGATGATCCTTCCGGACGACTTCGTAATTTTCTTAAACTTGACACTTTCCTATCTTGTCTTATTTTTAACTAGGCTTTTTCTAATTTGGTTTCTTTCTTAAACTTGTCTGGATGACTTCGTCATTTTAACACGTTTTTATTAGGTTGCTTTCTCGTTTGTTAGTTTGTTTGATTGGTTGTTTGTTTGTTTGTCCACAAAGTTTGCGAACGAAGTTCGATCCACTACCAGTACCATAAGGTAGGTAGGGTAGGGCATGCGAAATGTTATATTCAGAATACACGAAAAGTACCAGGGCAACATAACTTACGAGGAGTTATTTTGATTTCATGCCGCGAAGATTTCTTTTAGCTCTTTAATCTATCAAAAATATAAATCGAAATAACTCCTTTTAAGTTATGTTGCCCTGGTACTTTTGACTGAATTTTATTTATTTTGTTTTATATCAAAACATTATTTTGTAAATAATGGTCCGTAGTTCACCTAGGTGAAATGATCCGGTGGACCACGGCTAAGAAGAGAGGAAAAACAGCGAAAGAGACAGAGTCGAGTTAAGAATGAGCCGAGTTAGAAAATTGTAGAAAGAGCCGAGTTAAAAATAAGACGAGTTAGGAAAGTGTCAATATTACAAAAGAGACCAACTAAGAAAGAGCCAAGTTAAAAATAAGACGAGTTAGGAAAGTGTCAAGTTTAAGAAAGAGATCAACTTAGAAAGAGCCGAGTTAATAATGAGACAAGTTTGGAAACTGTCAAGTTTAAGAAAATGACAAAGTCGTCCTGAGGGCCGATGATACCTCCTTTTTTTGCTCTTATTCAATTAATGATACCCGTAGAAACAATTTAGGCTTTTTACACTTTTTTCGTAAAATGTATATTTTTCGAGTAATTTTAACTATAAAGATTTTTTTACTTTTTTTAATAATTAATAATGAAATATGACGTATCCCCGACTCACAAGTCGGGGATAAGTCATGCCCATGACCATAAGAATAAAAAGTTTATTTAATTTTATTCTTATGCCATGACATAAATTGATGGGGACAATGATCGAAAATTGATACAACTCACTGAATATGCATTTAACAAAAACAGTTTACAAGTTTAAACATGTTCCTATATATGCCCTAAATCGAATAAGACCAAAAACAGTCATCGGTCACCGATTTAAAAAAAAACTAAGTCTTTTTTTCCCATAGCGCCCCAAAGGCAACACTCCAACTGATTCCGACGAATTGAGAACGTCCTCCTTTTTAATGTCGGTTAAATGCCGCGCAGTTATTGAGTTAAGCTAGCTAATGATAAATACTGAATACTATTGAATACTAAATATACAGGGTGGTCCAGACAGTGACGTCAAAGAATTTTTTTTAGATTACTCACACCTGGGTGTATTTGCGAACAAAGGTCCGAAAATACCCTATGTATGTTCTGCGATTTTTCGTAGTTTCGAAGTAATGATTTTTTAAATGTTTTTGCGAATTTTCTACCGGACTGAACAAAAAAATTCATAACTCCTTTTATATTAAGAACTTTTTGAATTTTCCTTTTGCAGCATATTTGTCTTGAAACATTCTTCCATACGTAAAATAATCAACTACACGACATCTAGATAAGTTCCTGAAAAAAGGGTCGTAAGTGAAAATTTTTGGTTTTACTTCGACGAAGTAACATTTTAACAATTCTTTTAAAAATACAAAATGGATATTTCATCAATTCAAACTGATTTTAAAAACTTAAGTGGCTTCTTAGCTTAGCAAATAAAACAAAAACCGGCCAAGTGCGAGTCAGACTCGCCTAAAGTAAAACCAAAATTTTTTCACTTTCGACCCTTTTTTCAGGAACTTATCTGGATGTTATGTAATTGATTATTTTATGTGTCGAAGAGTGTTTTAAGACAATTATGTTGCAAAAATAAAACCCAAAAAAAATTAATATGAAAGGAGTTATGAATTTTTTTGGTCCGTCCGGTAGAAAATTCGCAAAAACACATTTAAAAAATCATAACTTCTAAACTAAGAAAAATCGCGGAACATACATAGGGTATTTTTAGATGCACCCAGGTGTGAATAATCTAAAAAAAATCTTGGACGACACTATCTGGATCACCCAGTATACTACTTAGTAATGCAGGCCATACACGAGGTAATCGCGGACAAACATACATATTATACAGGTCAAACTGAGAACCTCCTTTTTTGAAGTCGGTTAAAATACTTAAAACCTTCTCTCAAATGCAACAAATACTTTTCTGAAAACCGCGTTAAAATCAGTTTAGCCAAACGTGAGATAATCGCAGATACAGGTCAAACTGAGAAGCTACTTTTTTTTAATTGGTTATTAAGATAAAATAAAGAAAAAGGTTTAAAGAAAACGTAGCGTTGCAAGAGTTAGAAAGACTAAGAAACCTATAATTTTAATGCTCTGATCAAATCATTCAAACCGTTCTCGGGATGAATGGGAACAGATAACTAAAGCGCTTCCTAGCGGTTAAACATCGTAACATCTATCTAAGAAATATCGCTGATAGCCTACAAACCTATTACAGAAAACCGCATCGAAATCGGCCCAGTAGTTTCAGGGATTATCAAAGTACCCTAAAAATCGCATCTAAATCAGTCAAACCGTACGGAAAATGATTACTGCCGCCCTCTAGCGGCGATACACCATAACACCAAGAACCATCGCCGACGCACTACAAACCTGTTACAGAAAACCGCATCTAAATCGGTCAAATCGCTCTGGAGATAAATGGGAAAATGATAACTGCAGCGCCCTCTAGCGGCTTAATACCAAAACACCTATCTGAGAATCATTGCCGATAACCTACAAACCCATTACAGAAGTAAACCGCATCGAAATCAGTTGCGTAGTTTTTGAGAACTTTTAAAGTGCGACTTATCTGGCTACTGCAGCGCCCCCTGGTGATCTACCACAATATAACATGTCTAAGAACCTGCTCTGAAATGAAACCTTTTGAATGCAAAAAACCGCATCGTAATCGGCTCAGTAGTTTCCGAGGAAAATGGTAATAGACAAACATGACTTATCTGGTTGCTGCAGCGCCCCCTGGTGGTCTACCACCATGAAACATGTCTAAGAACCTGCTCTGAAATGAAACCTTTTGAATGTAAAAAACCGCATCGTAATTATCCCAGTAGGTCCAGGGATTATCAAAGTACCCTAAAACTCGCATCTAAATCAGTCAAACCGTATCGAAAATTATTACTGCCACCCTCTAGCGGCTATACACCATAACACCAAGAACCATCGCCGACACACTACAAACCTATTACAGAAAACCGCATCTAAATCGGTCAAATCGCTCTGGAGATAAATGGGAAAATGATAACTGCAGCGCCCCCTAGCGGTTCAACACCATAAAACTAAAAGCCATCGCCGACACACTACAAACCTATTTCTATTACAGAAAACCGCATCTTAATCAGTCAAATCGCTCTGAAGATAAATAGGAAAATGATAACTGCAGCGCCCTCTAGCGGCTTAATACCAAAACACCTATCTGAGAATCATTGCCGATAACCTACAAAGCACACAGCCTTTAATTAAGTAAACGGAAAATAATAATTTTAATAATATCTCAATAAATAAATTTTAACGTAATAATAACTGTTCCGAATTCGAGCGATAGTCAGCAGGATAACACGAGAGCTCCATTATTCAGCCTAAAATTCAATGCAATCCGCAAAGGTAACCAACCTCGTGGGGGGGCCATGGCCCCCATGCCCCCCCCCCCCCCTGGATCCGCCAATGCCTCTAAGGCTGGCCCCAGACCTACCGGTTTCATTTCTTTGCATTGCTGTTCTACCTTGCTTGAAAGACCGCCGGCCAGCCAGGGTAGTTTTCAATCTATCGCATTTTGGGACTAGACCAAATTGGCAAGATAGCCATTAGCTTGGTGTTATCAAATAACATCGCCTGGATTGCGAAGTAGGAAGCTTTTAGGAGATATGCCACCCTGAACATGGACTCCAATCGTTAAAAATAAATCGATCGCTTATTTATACAAGATGTTTGGTAAAGCCTTATAAAGCTGAATATGGTAGATAGGGACCATAAACTGAACAACTTTTACTATGGGACCAAATCTGAAATCGAGAAAAAAAATGAGCTGTTTCATACATTTTGATAATTTTGTTATTAATTTTTGTATGAAACAGCAGTTTTTTTTTAAACTAAAACTTCGCATTGCAACCCAGATGACGATATTTGATAACACCAAACTAATGGCTATCTTGCCAATGTGGTCTGGTCAAAATATGCGATAAATTGAAAATGAGCCTCTTGGCCGGCGGTCCATGGTAGAACAGCAAAGCAAAGAAATGAAACCGGTAGGTCTGGGGCCAGCCTAACCCCAAACGCATATACCGTCTCCGTTCCGTTCCGTCCGTCGTGGGTAAAAAACATACAAAGTCGACTTGATAACCTCCTCCTTTTTTGAAGTCGGTTAGAAAGAAAAAAATAATCATCAAAACCGGTCTTTAAATATCTAAGACAGGCACGAACAACGAGAAAAAAAAAATACAATCAAATTGAGAACCTTCTTTCTTAAGGTCGGTTAAAATACTAAAACCTCCTTAATGCAACAAATACTTTTATAGAAACCGCATTAAAATCAGTTCAGCCAATCGTGAGATAATCGTGGATATACTGGTCAAACTGAGAACCTACTTTTTAAATCGGTTAAAAATAAAAAATAAAGAAAAAGAAACATCAAAATCGGTCTACAAATGTCGAAGATACCCGCAAACAATGATAAAACAAATATATTCAATCTAATTTAGAACCTCCTTCTATTTTGAAGTCGGTTAAGAAAATCATACGATCGATCGCCCACTGACATACACGGTCCAATCAGCATGATCCAATCGGCATGATCCAGCCAAAAGGATTGAATTTTGATTGTTCCGTCAATTCGATCTGTCCAACCGAAGCCGATCCACCGCTGACACACGGTCAATTCGATTGGATCCAATCGGCAGTATCATGCCAAATGGAGGATCGAATTGATGGTGTGTGACCTGCATAACTATACGGGTTGTAATAATACTGGTTTTAATAATGTACTAAATTAATACTATACATACGGATGTACTTACATTTTGCTGGTTAAACAATATACCTAAACTCTACTAGCACACTAACTTTGACTTGTGCCTTCTAAATACTCATACAAGCTACTAAAAGAAAATAACATTACATTTAATAGTTTCAATACCTGAAACAAAAAAATTTAATCTTAGAATTATTACAAACATACATACATAGGTACCCGGTCCTATCTTAATGACGGGCAATTTTATCTTAAGTAAGGTTTGCACGAGGCCATCGCTGGCTGCCAGTCACAGCGATGGCTTGGTATTGGCCTTGTCTAAACAATTATTCAAGCCAGTGATGGCCTTGTGTAAACAATGCTTTTGGTCCATATCACAAACATAAAGTACCTAACAAATTCAGCTACAAAATAAAAATTTGAGTGAGCACCAAAAAAGGGTGAGGCCGCTTGTCAGAATTGTATTACAATTCTACAATCTTGTAAACTTGTAACTACAATGACTGAAAAATTTTTGCCCATCAAGAGAAAATCTATTGGAACAGAAAAATCTTTCGAAGAGAAACATGTTAAATGGTGGCTACAATTTGACAAATTTTTAAGTACGTTATGTTATCAAACTGAGTACCTAATGTTATGATTATGAGTAACTCACAGTGTTATTAGCTGCAGTAGAAGTACAATTTGCAGATATTTTTGCATTATCATCATCATCATCAGTGTCCAGTGTCCTATCATCATGTTCAGCGTTTTCAGTAGAGTTGTTAATTTCAAGGTCCTAGAAAAATAAATAAAAAACTTTATTACAAAGTATACAGCATCGGTCCAAGGGAAAAAAAAGAAAACATTTTTATTAACTAAATACAAGATGTACAATAAACAAGTAGGTACGTACATTGACACCGGTCACTTTTTTATGTTCTAATAGGAAATTGTTTAGTTTTCTTCTGGGGCCAAGTTGGGGAAACAATTCTCTCAAATCCACGTCGGTTAACAAAATGGCTGTTTCCAGTGTTGTTATAAGATTGTCTGAAAAATACAAATAATAAAACAAATATGTACAAAACTAGTTATGTAGGTGCCTACCTACTTGTAATTACCTACATGCGTTCAGTCGGGGCGGTCTCCTAGTTTTCAACAAGAAAAGGTTTTAAACTTGTTTGTAATTAGTATTATACAGATTTTTTCAATAAAACAAACAAATACCTACTTGTAAAATACGTATGTCTGTTGTTTGTGGGTGAAAAAACTTTGATCAAAGTATACTTGGATACCCGCTGACACGATCCAAGTAAACTTGGACCAAGAAACTTGGACAAAGTAGCTTTTTGTATTGTACCTATACGGCGACGTCAAAGTTCACTTGGTTTGCTCGTTTACATGATCCAAATAGGTCTTGGAAAAAGCAAGTGCGCGTGCGTGCAATGGCGCTGATGGCGCACGCATGCGTGATGCGTTGTTATGTTTACGGACGGACGATTTAAATCTTTGGTTTACAAACGAGAATTCTACAAGTTTTGCATAAAACTAGCTTAGATAATCTCAGAAAACTAATACCTGTTTCTTGGTGAAAACGAAGAGTTAATTTATGTATGACGCAACATACATATTTCAGTGCGAGTACGACAGATCTAACAAAAATTTATAATCTAAATACATACATTTCAATGTCTAAATAAAACAAAAAATCATGACTAAATAAAACCGAGACATTTACCTTGAAGGATTGGGAGTAAATCTTGTAAACCAGCTTCACAAATCTCTTGTTCAAAATTCATCGCTGCTACGACGAAGACGAACGACGCGACCATTTGGCAAGCAAGAGTGAGATCCGGTGTTGCCAGATGCTACCGATGCGCGATTATGAACGATCATTCGATTATCTCAATCATTCGAATAATTCGAATGACCATTAACATATTATTACTAATAATTAGTATTGTAGATATTTTATTTCATTGATTTGATACTAACGCCACGGCAATACTGCGGTACGTTGGTGTAAAAGGAAGCAACTCCCTCTTTCATTTTGATTATTGTATAAACTTACAGCTTTCTTTCAATATCATCGATTATAATTAACACAAAGTTTTATTGGGTTGCTTTAGGTAACAGCATAATATATGCTCAAGGTAGATTTTCTTGCTGTCTAGCATATTATTTTGTCGTTTAGCACAATAGCATATTTTTTTGGATATAATCTTACAAAACAATACTTAAATGATATTATTATAATGGACAACAAGCAGCACATCAGACTTAAGGTGTGGGCACATTTGTCTGACGCCACGCGTTAACACGCCGTCAGATAACATCTGTTTTCATAGTAAAATGTATGTGTTACCGGCAATGTGTATTCTCCGGCATTGTATACAATGCCTAGGCATTGTATACAATGCCTGGTAGTCCACCGGCAATGTGTAAAATAAGTTTATTTCTGTTGTCTGTTATAAAAAAATAACCTCAAAATTTAAGGCTCACGCTCCGCTGCGCTACGCGCTCACCTTAAATTTCTAACCTAACCCGGGACCTACAGGAGTAAAGCAGGTTCGGTTCCAAACTCAATAAGCCGCCCTCGAGCCCCCCCCCCCGAGCCCCCCTCGAGCCCCCCAGAGCCCCCCTCGAGCCCCCTCAAGCCCCCCGAGCCCCCCCTGGAGCCAGAAACAGAATTATTTAGTTTCGCTTATATTTTTAGTCAACTTAAGTGGTTGCCCACTTGGTTGTAAAAACAGAGCAAACACAAATACGCTAAATAAACTTATAAAGTAGCTAATGACCACCAAACAACATAATTTAATGTGATGGCAACCCCAAATACGTTAAATGCGCAGTACGACGACGTAAGTAACCGAGCTATTTATAAATAGCGCGGTTCATTATAATGAAGCCGCTTACTTATTTACGTAATAGGGCTGCAGTATAATGCTTGCGGTTATTCCGATACGCATAGCGGCTGTTTTTTTCCGGTTCCAGGGTATCTTTTAACTAATGCGACTACTTAAAATGTTTCGGGATATCTATACGTCGAGTTACCTTACCTACTAAGAACCATAGACTTCGAAAATTTTTCGCTATATTAAGTTTATGCTAAGAACATATAATCCAAGATGGCGGCCAATTTGTTTATGGCGCCGGCTAGACGCGTGGTATTTACCGTGATCCAACGCCATAGAGTAAATTTTAACCATTGAAAGTAGTTTGTATGGAATATTCAATATTTTACTTTCCATGGTTAAAATTTGCTCTATGGCGTTGGATCACGATATTTACCACGACGTGTAGCCGTCGCCTAAGGGCCGATTAAAATGAAACTCGGTTTTTGGAACTATTTTGGCAAGAAAACAACATGCAATGATAAAAAAAATCGAAGGTGGCGGGCAACTTTTTTGTTTGTGGGCCGATTACCATAAAACACGGTTTTTGGAACTAATTTAACGAGAAAATAGCAACGCAATGTTGAAAATATTGAAAAATCCATAATGGCAGTCAACTTTTTTGTTTGTAGGCCGATTTCGATGAAACTCGGTTTTTAACACAATTGTGACAATAAAACAGCTACGCAAAAAAGCTACGTAAAAAATATAAAAATTCAAGATGGCGGCCAACTTTTTTGTTTTTCGGCCGATTTAGATGAAACTTAGTTTATGGTGTTATTTTAACAAGGCAATAACAACGCAATGTTAAAAATATAAAATTATCCAAGATGGCGGCCAACTTTTTTGTTTTTTGGTCGATTTCGATGATATGGTAGGGTGAATACGCCAAATACCAGCCCCCCAAGGGTTTTCAACTTTGAATCTCTGATGCTACTACAATGAATTCAACATTAAATTAGTTTTTTTTTTCTTAAACCTATGTTAGTAAGCAATACCGTACCTACTTTTTAGCCCTGTCGCTATTTCAGCCCTCTGCCTTTGAATGGGACAGTTGGTCTGGAATCTGGATGCAAACACCTTCAGGATGCCATTGCCACTGTTGACGCCGCAGTAGGGAAGCAAGTTTTTTGCGCATAATTGCATGGAATGGAACCCTGTGTGATTGTCAGCAAACATTTTTGATGGACTACAGCGAAATAATAATAATGCTCGCTTTCACCTCGTGGCTTTTTTCTTCATAATATATCGACCCTGTTTCTTGGTCAAATATATTGTAATCATGAGCAAATGCTAGACCTTATTTTAGCAGCTGCCTTTATTCGAAAAATAACAAAATAACTGACGATTAGATTTGGAATTGACACTGACTTATTTGTTCCTGTTGTGGTACCAGACATAGATTTTACAAAACGTAAAGATTTTTTTTAAAACAACATTAGTAATTAATACCGATAGAAATCTTATTTCTAAGCAAAAGTAAAAAGTTTTCTATTTTCAGCCACGTAATAATAATGTATATTTTATTGTAGCTAAGCTTATTTTTGTAAGCATGTTGATAATAATAATGACGTAAATTTTTGCACTCTAAAATTTATGTAATATCATCAAAAGTTTCTGACTTCATTTTCCTTTATTCTATGTCGAATTCAGGGACATAAATTTTCGAATTTAGGGCAAAAGCGGCCGAATTAAAGAAAATTGCGTCACTCGTCAAACTTTCATTTTTTATTATTATTATTATATTGTTTTTCTTGCAATTATTATAGATGATAATCATAATTTTCTCTAATTTCGATGAAACTCAGTCTGGGTCACTATTTTGACAAGAAAACAGCAATGCAATGTTAAAAATATAAAAATCTTAGATGGTGGCCAACTGTGTTGTTTGTAGGCCAGTGTCGATGAAACTCGGTTTAGAGCACTATTTTGACAAGAAAACGACAACGCAATGTTAAAATTATAAAAAAATCAAAGATGGCGGCCAATTTTGCTATTTGTTGGCCTATTTCGATGAAACCCGGTTTGACTTGTAATTTTGAATGACATTAATGTTGACATATTATATTTATCACTATTATATTTTGCATGCCAGCTCCTGGTGAATGTGATGTGACCATATGAAATATTTTAAGACCCTTATGTATCGCAGTCTAGCAAATAAATTTTTGATTCGGGTTCTATTTTGACAAGAAAACAGCAACGCAATGGTAAAAAACACAAAAGGTTGAGACTCTCTCTGAAAGGCAGCAAACTTTGTTTTTAGGTTGATTTCGATGTAACTCGGTTGACAAAAGAAGAACAAATAAAAAATTGGCCGCTATCTTGGATTTTTTATATTTTTAACAACATTGCATAAAAATTTTCGAATTTAGGGCAAAAGCGGCCGAATTAAAGAAAATTCCGTCACTCGTCAAACTTTCATTTATTATTATTATTTTCTTGTTTTTCTTGCAATTATTATAGATGATAATTATAATTTTATCTAATTTCGATGAAACTCAGTCTGGGTCACTATTTTGACAAGAAAACAGCAACGCAATGTTAAAAATATAAAAATCCTAGTTGGTGGCCAGCTGCGTTGTTTGTAGGCCAGTGTCGATGAAACTCGGTTTAGAGCACTATTTTGACAAGAAAACGACAACGCAATGTTAAAATTATAACAAATTAAAGATGGCGGCCAATTTTGCTGTTTGTGGGTCTATTTCGATGAAACCCGGTTTTGGGTTCTATTTTTTATTCGACGACCTCCGTGGTTGAGTGGTTCGCACGCCGGTTTTCAAGGCGTCACCATCTCTTGAGGTCCCGGGTTCGATCCCCGGCTGGATCAATATAGAAAATGAACTTTTCAATATTGTCTCAGGTCTGGGTGTGTGTCATACCACCGTTGTTTCTGATTTCCATAGCACAAGTGCTGTAGCTACTTACTTTGGGATTGGAGCAATGTATGTGATGTTGTCAAATATTTATTATTTATTTTGACAAGAAAACAGCAACGCAATGGTAAAAAACACAAAAGGGGCAGTCAACTCTGTTTTCAGGTTGATTTCGATGTTACTCGGTTGAAAAAAAGGAGAACAAATAAGAAGTTGGCCGTTATCTTGGATTTTGTATTTTTTACATTGTATACCTGTTTTCTTGTCAAAATAGTGCCCCAAACTGAGTTTCATCTAAATTGGACCACAAACGCTTTACCCGTGAATGTTCGAAGCGCCCCTAGCAAGTTCGTGTTCAAGAGATTGGTTCGTGAACATTACATGAGTTCTACACTTTAGCTTGTCATATCTGACATTTGTGCTGTACATTCTTATATGTATATATTGTGTGTATATATATGTATTATATTGTATTATATATTCATAATATTTATGTATGTATTGGTATTTTACTACATATTTTTATTTTATATTAATATTGCCGCCACGATTTCTTTCCTAAACACCCTTACCGGTTGACTGGAAGAGAATGCCTTAAGGCTTTAAGTCCGCCATTTGCTCTGTTTGCAATAAAGTTTAAATAAAATAAATAATAAATAAATAAACAATAAAGTTGGCGGCCATCTTGGATTTTTATATTTTTAACACTGCGTTGCTGTTATCTTGTCAGAATAGTGCCCCAAACCAAGTTACATTGAAATTAGCCCACAAACAAAAAAGTTGGCCGCTATCTTGGATTTTTATATTTTTAATATTGCGTTGCTGTTATAATGTCAAAATAGTGCCACAAACCGAGTTTCATAGAAATTGGCCCGCAAACAATGAAGATGGCCGCCATCTTTGACTTTTTTTTATTTCTAACATTGCGTTGCTGTTTTCTTGTCAAAATAGTGTCCAAACCGAGTTAGATTGAAATTAGCCCACAAACAATAAAATCACACATCTCTTGCCTTTCACGACCTTCTGTTACTTTGAAAATGAAGTTAATGACTTTTAATAAATATTTTTTTTTATTCCATTCTTATAGAACATTAATATTTTATTGAAAGGTAACCTAAGTACTATGTAAGTATAACAAATGAAATCTGAATTTCTACATAAAATAACCTAATAAAAAACTAATCAAAATCAAATGCAGCATGCGAGACTCTCGCGCCGACTTCATCATCACTCGAATGTGCGATAACAACCCTCATTGCAATTGCAAACTATGTTTACCTAGGCATCATCGTCATACTCTCATTCAGTTTGGAATCGCAGAGTAACTAAGAAAGACATGTGACATGACTGATCAAGTCATTTCAAATCTCGAAATTGAAATAACAGCAACCCACGATATAATATTTTGAATCTACTTTTCTGTATTTACTCGTAAGTACCTATTGTGGCCCTCGGCTTGGCCTCGGGCCTCAAACTAAAACCCTTCTTCTGTTCAACTTTCGCTCAAGATTCGTTTATCCGTTTACCTACACACAAAAACTCACTACGACACGCCTAGAGATGTACGCCATGTGTACTGGAGATAATAGCGTCATCTCTTTTGCTCCTACAGTAATTGCTAACAAAAAAAAACGTTCATATTTTTGGCTTCAGTGCAGTTAGTTGTAACTTTTTTAACCAGGATAGATTTTTTGGTGCATAGTAAAAATCTGCCCTAATGATAATATCGATACTTGGAAACAAGTTTCAAACCTGTACCATACTTTTAAAAAAATTGGGTCACACCACACTGCCGTGCAAACGAATAAGTAGGTAGAAAAAAGATTGTCAAGAACTTCGATTAATTCATCCAAAACACTGTAACTTGAAATACAGTGTTTTGGATTTATAGGCCTAAATCGATTAATTTAAGTGTCTTTTATATCCCTATTTTTTTAGTTTTATATAATATATAAGGAGATATAAGCATATACATACAAAACAATGCAATATAATTTTATTTATGTTTTGTCATGCCAAAACACCCTACCTAATTCAAATTACAGTGTATTGGCTTTACTGATTCCGCGAGACAAATAGTTATCGTGTTATGGTTAGCCAAATATGTCGGACCTATCGTGCAGTAGCATTTGCCTCGGAAGAGTAGCTCTGTGATAAATGGTCGTACCAGGGTCGCGTCACGATCGCTCTAAAATGTGTGCGAGTGGACGCAGTAAAAAATGCATCCGGTAATTTAATTTTATTGAATCATGTACAACATTATGACCATCCGACCAGTGCTATTATAGCGTCAAAATTAAACAGTAAATCAATTCAAAAGGAAAATAAAAACTTCCACAACAAAGATCATCTTGGCGCTAAAGGTGCGTCCAGATATGTTCTTTTGATCGTACCGTACCTCCGTTCCGTACCAGCGTTCCGATCAAATAAGTCTGGACGCTACTTTTGCCCGTTCCGTACCTCCGTTCCGTACCACCGTTCCGATCAAACCGCCGAACGTCGCCGCGATCACGTCCAGACTAGCGCCGTACCGTACCTCCGTTCCGTATCAACGTTCCGATCCAATAGTACAGCAGCCTGTAGTAAATTTAAATTACGAAAAAGGTTACCGTTTGCCGTTGTGATATAGTTATTTATTACAAAATTATAGATACTTTAACAGATCGCAACCCGCCGCAACCTATATTTGTATATCTCCAAAAATGATTATTTTTTATTTTTCGAGGTTAATCACATGGTTTAGCTATTGTCGTGTTCTACAGCGCTATGTTTGATTGCCACTGATAATATTAAGACTATGAAAAGTATCCATACACAGATTTAAGACCAGATAAAGTCCATCCATTTCATCTGGTCTTAAATCTGTGTATGGCTACTTTTCACAGTCTAACTATTATCAGTGGCAATCAAACACAGCGCTGTAAAACACGACAATAGCTAAACCATGTGATTAACCTCGAAAAATAAAAAATCTCATTTTTGGAGATATACAAATATAGGTTACGGCGAGTTAGGATCTGTAAAACTTGGGTTAAAGTATCTATAATTTCATAATAAATAACTACATCACAACGGCAAACGGTACCTAACCTTTTTCGTAATTTAAATGTACTACGGGCTACTGTACTACAACCTCCGAACGTCGGCGTCGCCGCGATCACGTCCAGACTAGCGCCGTACCGTTCCTCCGTTCCGTTTTTCCTTTGAACGGGGCGAAAAAACCGACTCGCGATGGATCGGAGCGTACCTGTCGGCGATCGAGACGGCGTACCTCCGCACCGTTCCGAACATGCGTCCAGACTAGCGTTCTTTGTTCGCGACGCTCAAGAGCGAGAGATACGGGTACGGGCAAAAGAGCGAGAGATTCGAGGTGGATCGGGGCGTACCTGTTTGGCGAACGGAACGGCGTACCTCCGCACCGTTCCGAACATGCGTCCAGACTAGCGTTCTTTGATCGCGACGCCGATCGGAACGGAGGTACGGTACGGGCAAAAGAACATATCTGGACGCACCTTAGGCCATACGAACGTCGAGTTTAATAACACTGACAAGTATTACAAGTTTTATTTAATTAATTAAAGTTTAATTTTTTTTATCAAAAAAGAACTGTGGAAATAAATAAAAAATACAAAATATAAAATCACTATAACAATAGGCAGTATCCCGACATTTCGCTACATAAAGGATAAGCTACAGCCCAGACCGTAAGAGTGAGGGACATTTAATATTTTCAAAACGTTTCTTTTCATTTTTTCAATAAAGCTTTTCGTTTTTGAGAAATTTTAGATTTAGTGAAAAAAGACCCCGAAAAAGTGTGTCATTTTTCTACATTTATGCGATTTTCGAAAAAGTTCTGGACTTTAAAAAAAATTTTTTTCACCATATTGTAGCCCTTGCCAAGACGCATCTTTTGACGCTTATCACATTCACGTAGACCCAAAACTCACTGGACCAGGGCGATGTCTCACTCTGGCTGAAATTGGGTACTTTACTGAAACTATCGAAAAAACATTTTCAATGTTAAAATTGGCCGCTATCTTGGATTTTTTTAATTTTTAACATTGCGTTGGTGTTATAATGTCAAAGTAGTGCCCCAAACCGAGTTTCATAGAAATCAGCCCGCAAACAACAAAGATGGCCGCCTTCTTTGATTTTTTATTTCTAACATTGCGTTGCTGTTTTCTTGTCAAAATAGTGCCCCAAACCGAGTTTCGTCAAAATCAGCCCACTAACAAAAAAAGTTGGCCGCTATCCGCTATCTTGGAATTGTACTTGTATTTTTCGATAAAACGCTATATTATATTGTGTTTCTCTGTGCTAGGGGGCTGACCAAAGAATTTAAAAACAAAATTCAGGTCTTGGTGAGATCTTAACTTTACATATTTAACAGCTGTCAAATTCAAATTTATCAAACTTGAATTTGACAGCTGTCATCTAAAATGAAGATCTAACCAAGACCTTTAATTTTATCATAAACACCATCAGTCTGGGATGAGTACTTTTCGAGAAATTTTCCATGCAATTATTGATCGAGCTTTGTATGGAAAGTAGTTTTTTTTGTTTGTTTTCGGAAAAGTCGTAGAACAAATTAATGTCGTTGTTTATGATGTTAGTAATCTACTCCTGCAAGGTTGTTGGTGTTTTACAAATAACCCTGTGTAGTGTTTATTAATTGTACATACGTCAATGTGATATTTATTAGACTATTACAGTAAATACCTTTGTAATAAAACTAGCGAATTATTATTAGTATTCGAGAACCTTTTATTATTAACTAAAACATTTTTTTGCAATTACTTTTTGGGAATCATTATTGGCACATTTACCCTACGACATCTCGCCTACAACAGCCTACAGTGCCGCGGAAGTAGCAGCCGCGCTGCGCGGGCCGCATATTCGTAAATAGGTACCCGATGCGTTAGCCACCCGAAGTTGCTTTGTAAATAGCAGACGTGTCAGACTAATGCGTCTGCTATTTACAAGACCCCGAAGTGCTTTGTAAACAGCAAACGTACCGCGTCAGTATAATAAAAGAAAATACAAAAGATGTAAATGCTTATTGTTTTTTAGAGTTTATTATAGATTTTATAAACTAACTGTCTTTTTCATAAAAACAAGCAAAGTTATAGGTTTATAAAGTGTTATTTTACTCTTTTCACAAATGATAAAGATAAAACTATATTTTAAAGGTGCAACAGCTAAAATAAAAATTATGGACTACCTATACAGCGTGAAATTTTAACCATTTGGTTCCCGCCGTGGGGTGGTTCCACTCATGATTACAAGCAACTTTTACTATGGGGCCAACTCTCCTGCTCGCAAAAAAAAATCAGCTGTTCCATACAAAAGTGCAATACCTACTCGACCTTAATGTATGGAACAGCTGATTTTTTTTTGCGAGCAGGAGTGTTGGCCCCATAGTAAAAGTTGCTTGTAATCATGAGTGGAACCACCACACGGCGGGAACCAAATGATTAAAATTTCAGCGTGTATAAATAACCTTATATAGGTAAATATTGTGTAAGCAATGTAAACATTCTAGAATATCGTAAAAACCATCAAAAAACTTTTGGTCCGACAGAGGTTCGAACCGAGATCTCTCGCGTAACAGGCGAGCAGCCTCACCGAAACGCCACAGTGACTTGACAGTTTGTGGCAAAATTGGTCATCGCTCGATACTTTGATGCTCATCTACGTAAATACGAGCGCTCGCATGTTTACGAATATGCGCGCGGCCCCCCGCGCCTGCTCCGCCCGCCCGCTGCTTCGCCCCCTCAATATCTCGGTAGCCCCGAGCCGACTTCACCTTATGGCCGGTATACATTTTGATTAGTGTTTAGTGCGAGTGGCTCGTTTAGTGTTTAGTGTTTAGCAAAAAACACGTTCGGACAGTCTCTGTTTAGTGTTAAGTGTTTAGTGCGAGCGAAGTACAGTGTTTAGAAGCGCGTTCTATTTTTTCTGCGAGTAGCTCCTCCCGCGCGTCCCGCACGTCCCGCCTCCACCCCTCACTTGCAGCTAAACACGCACTAAGCACGTCTGGACAGGACTGTTAAGTGTTTAGTTTATATCAACAAAGCCTGTACTAAACAGCGTATGCTAAACAGTATGGGACATCACCTACTAATCACTAAACACTTAACAGTGCACTAAACACTAAACACTAAGCACTTTACTAATCAAAATGTATACCGGCCATTAAGTAAATTACGTATGCTGCTCCGTGCAGAATCATTAAGCCGCATACGTAACTGTAAAGAGTGCGCAACAGTAATTTAATGATGCGGCTGACGTCATAAAGATTCTACGTACCAAACACAGTCGGTAAGTAAACGGAGTTCGTAAAATGAGCCAGGATACGTAAAAACTGATGATGTAGACGGAGACATTATTAATTATCCCGTGTACGTAAAATGTATCGGCATACCTCCGACCCTGCTCGTACATTATGTACGTAACCGGGACCATTACTTAATGTGACAGGGACAGTACAATGATTTGGCAACCAGTTACTGTTATAAAGAGCCTAGATACTGAAATAATGCAGCTGTATAACTATTCGTACGTATGGCGCATACATATTTTATGTTACGGGTTAAGTAAATTACGTATGCTGCTCCGTGCAGAATCATTAAGCCGCATACGTAATTGTAAAGAGTGCGCAACAGTAATTTAATGATGCGGCTGACGTCATAAAGATTCTACGTACCAAACACAGTCGGTAAGTAAACGGAGTTCGTAAAATGAGCCAGGATACGTAAAAACTGATGATGTAGACGGAGACATTATTAATTATCCCGTGTACGTAAAATGTATCGGCATACCTCCGACCCTGCTCGTACATTATGTACGTAACCGGGACCATTACTTAATGTGACAGGGACAGTACAATGATTTGGCAACCAGTTACTGTTATAAAGAGCCTGGATACTGAAATAATGCAGCTGTATAACTATTCGTACGTATAGCGCATACATATTTCATGTTACGGGTAAAGTAAATTACGTGTGCTGCTCCGTGCAGAATCATTAAGCCGCATACGTAACTGTAAAGAGTGCGCAACAGTAATTTAATGATGCGGCTGACGTCATAAAGATTCTACGTACCAAACACAGTCGGTAAGTAAACGGAGTTCGTAAAATGAGCCAGGATACGTAAAAACTGATGATGTAGACGGAGACATTATTAATTATCCCGTGTACGTAAAATGTATCGGCATACCTCCGACCCTGCTCGTACATTATGTACGTAACCGGGACCATTACTTAATGTGACAGGGACAGTACAATGATTTGGCAACCAGTTACTGTTATAAAGAGCCTGGATACTGAAATAATGCGACTGTATAACTTCGTACGTATAGCGCATACATATTTCATGTTACGGGTAAAGTAAATTACGTATGCTGCTCCGTGCAGAATCATTAAGCCGCATACGTAACTGTAAAGAGTGCGCCACAGTAATTTAATGATGCGGCTGACGTCATAAAGATTCTACGTACCAAACACAGTCGGTAAGTAAACGGAGTTCGTAAAATGAGCCAGGATACGTAAAAACTGATGATGTAGACGGAGACATTATTAATTATCCCATGTACGTAAAATGTATCGGCATACCTCCGACCCTGCTCGTACATTATGTACGTAACCGGGACCATTACTTAATGTGACAGGGACAGTACAATGATTTGGCAACCAGTTACTGTTATAAAGAGCCTGGATACTGAAATAATGCAGCTGTATAACTATTCGTACGTATAGCGCATACATATTTCATGTTACGGGTAAAGTAAATTACGTATGCTGCTCCGTGCAGAATCATTAAGCCGCATACGTAACTGTAAAGAGTGCGCAACAGTAATTTAATGATGCGGCTGACGTCATAAAGATTCTACGTACCAAACACAGTCGGTAAGTAAACGGAGTTCGTAAAATGAGCCAGGATACGTAAAAACTGATGATGTAGACGGAGACATTATTAATTATCCCGTGTACGTAAAATGTATCGGCATATCTCCGACCCTGCTTGTACATTATGTACGTAACCGGGACCATTACTTAATGAGACAGAGTCAGTACAATGATTTGGCAACCAGTTACTGTTATAAAGAGCCTGGATACTGAAATAATGCGACTGTATAACTTCGTACGTATAGCGCATACATATTTCATGTTACGGGTAAAGTAAATTACGTATGCTGCTCCGTGCAGAATCATTAAGCCGCATACGTAACTGTAAAGAGTGCGCCACAGTAATTTCATGATGCGGCTGACGTCATAAAGATTCTATGTACCGAACACTGCCAGTAAGTAAACGGAGTTCGTAAAATGAGCCAGGATACGTAAATGTTTATGTAGGCGGAGACATTATTAATTATCCCGTGTACGTAAAATGTATCGGCATATCTCCGACCCTGCTCGTACATTATGTACGTAACTCGGACTATTACTTAATGAGACGGAGTCAGTACAATGATTTGGCAACCAGTTACTGTTGTAAAGAGCCTGGATACTGAAATAATGCGGCTGTATAACTTCGTACGTATAGCGCATATATATTTCCTGTTGCGGGTTAAGTAAATTACGTATGCTGCTCCGTTAATACATATGCGGCATCATTAAACCGCATACGTAAACGTTAACAGTGCGGGCACAGTAATTTCATGATGCGGCTTACGTATTAAGGATTCGGCCTCATTACAAGTAACTCGTTTACATTGTCTTTACAGGGCATTATGCCGCATACTTACTGGACATGGTGTCGGCTCATTATAAGTATGGCTCTTATTTATTTCATGTGAAAAGCACATTATACGTATCTGGCTGCCGGTGCATTACAAATTTGCCAATTTTAAGTAGCCCGTTTTTCTCAGTGTTGCCACTATAAAATTTATTTTTTCAAAAAGTGGTAATTTTCAGGTTTTCTATGAATTTTCTGGGATTGTTAAGCATGATACCCTATCTACCATTTTCGGTTTTATAAGGCTATGTTTTTGAGAGATTCCAGTTAGGCTAGAGTTTATTAATTGATAGAGTTTTTATACTGATCACAGAAATGTTTTTAATATACCTTGTTGTTGCGAGTATTTCTTTAAAATCCAAAAAAGTCCGAAAAAAATGTGGTGGGAATGAGCAAACCACACTTTATTGAATTTACACACATGCTTAGATACCTAAAGTAGTTGAGGTTGGTGAGGCTTCACTAGGAAGGGACATTTTTAATTGGTTAGTTCTTCCGTGATCATGGCGCATGCAACTGCGGCGAAATATCGGAGTCTCAAAAATAAACAGGTACATGGTGTAAATCCCGACATAGTTTATTCTATTAATTTTTAATTGGGTTTTTGTAGTCAACATTTGTTTGGGTCCCATCGAGATTTAAGGAACCCTGGCAGGTGCGATATCGACAGTGAGCGATGGGGCCGGCGCGCGGCCCGACTATATATATATTGGGTTTTAGGCGGTATTAGTAACGCACAGCCTTCACCTTGCATGTACCTACCATTATACAATGCTTTACTTTTTTATTAGCTACTATTGAAAAACATCTTTTGGTTTATGCAAAGCTAACAACTCTGTAGTTGGTTGTACGTACTGATAGTTTTCACATAGCAAGTTGTATGACATATGCTGTTTTTTAGGGTTCGTAATTAGTAGATTCGTTATGTCTGTCTGTCTGTCCGTCCGTATGTCACAGCCACTTTATTCCGAAAGTATTAGGATCACACAGTTGAAACTTGGTAGGTAGATGTATTCTGTAACCGCTTAACAATTTTAATACAAAAATAAAAAATATAGAAGATTAAGGGGGGGGCTCCACATACATGGAACTGAATCTGAAAAAAAAAATATCGTGTCCATCGATAGGTCTTTAAAAATGGCATTGAGGTTTCTAAGACAAATTTTTCTCAAAGTCACCCGTTTGAAAGATAAACACTGCCAAAGTGGTAAAATTTGTGTCCCCACTTCTAACTTTTGAAATAAGAGAGTGAAAAATCTAAAAAAAATATGCTGTAGATCTTAATAAACACTTTCAACGGAAATTAGTTTAAACGAGGTATAATAAGTATTATAGATAGATTTGAGATATAGCACATTTTCCAAAACCGCAAACATACCTTTGTCATTCATACCAACACTGTGAAAAACAAAGTTATTTTTGCAGACAAAAAATTATAGTGGTATTAAATATCGTATGGTATAAGGTAACTAACTACGGAACCCTACGGCGCGTGGCCTGACACGCACTTGGCCGGTTTTTTCTTTTTAACCTCCGACGCAAAAAAGGGGTCTAATTCAAGATATACTAATTCAAAAATCTCTGCAATATTGTTCTTGGTTAGCTTGTCCTATATTTCTGTTGTCGCAGTGTAGTTAGTGCAGACGACGGGTGTAATGCCGGGGTCGCGTGCGGCGCGCGCGCCACCTGGGGGCTCTCACGCACTAATGCCGTTTAAATTACCTGCCGTGGGGGGAGGGAGGGACTATCTGATGCTCGTTTGTTTACACACGACACCCAAATGAATGCGATGCGCCAGGATCGTCCCTGACCAGGCGTCGGGAGGCCAGCCGCTGCCATTCATTCTTTACTGAAAAACAATACGATTTTTTACGTTATTTTGTTACGTTTTACGTATTTTATCATAAATTCTAAAGCAAACAACTACTCGTAAACTCTGTTTTGATACTTGTAGTCGAACTCCAGATCAAAATCCACACTGACCAAATTTGTTCATGGCACCCATGCATTTCCTTTTCTATAATTATGCACCATCTTGAAATGTTAGGTAACATAGTGGTATTTGTAATTTTGAAGTAAGAAAACTAAAGTTTAATTTAAAGTGTAGTTACGTTGTTTTCGTGTCGTGCCGTATCTTTGTCACGCGCGCTCGTAGGGCGGGCGGGCGTGTGGCGGGCGGCACGTGATTCCGCCCAACTTACGGAAACTGTTTTTATTGTTTTGCACACATGCCAAAATGTGTCTTATAAATTGCAGTGGTATAACAATCGATAGAGACAATACACATTTGCACAAAGAGCTGAGATGACGCAATTCCAAACAACCTTAAATTAATGTGTATGGCGGTGATTTTTAAGTTTCAACTAACTTTCAACAAAGTAACTACTAAATAAACTCTAAGGTAAATGTTTATTTTTATTTATTTATTTAATTTCGGACGACCAACAGCTACTTTAACATATACTTACATAACATAAATAGTAACAGAAAGCCAATTATAGGTCATCACAAATATCGGGTCATTTTGAAATTACCTTCCAAATTTTGAGGATGTGTTCAGCCCATGAAACTAAATGCAACTTTCTTTAAGGAACACATGGTCAAATATGTAAAATAAAAAACGACTTTCCATACAAATCAAAGAGATCGAGATCACGTGATCAATTTAGTAGGTATGGGACAAAGTAATATAATAAGTCTATGGTAATATGGGATGACCATTTTCCGGCGAAATTTGACACATGTTTTGTTACCGACAAAGGAGGATTTCATCCAAATTTATCTATTGAGTATTGTACTCTTTTTAATGTTCTCGTAAAAAAGAATAATTACATCATCACTTGTCACCGCACGAGCTGTCGTTTAATTTATTTCCCAATTTTATTATTTTCAGTAATATGTTTCTTAGAGATAGTTGTTTAGTTTCATGGACTGGACACATCCTTAAAATTTGGATGGTATAAGTTCAAAATGACCTGATATAAAACAAAAAAACTTCATCATCATCATCATTATATCAGCCGCACGACACCCACTGCTGGGCATAGGCCTCCCCTAAGGATCTCCACGACGATCGGTCCTGCGCTGCCCGCATCCAGTGGTTTCCAACAATTAGGTCGCATTGAAGAATGAAATATGGTTCGGTACACGTCGTCGTGATGATTTTGCTTAGACCTAGCAGGCGTGGAGGCGCAGGAAATGCGCCAATTACCATGTCCCTGGGCAGGGCGCGGCTGGCGCGCTGCCAGCGCCGGATAAAGAAATATTCACCTTAATCTGCGCCGAATATGTTTAAAGCGCTAAACACGTTGGCCCGCCGCCAGCACCGCTCGCGCCACACCCGCCCCCCATATTTATTAAGAGCTCAAATGAAACAAAACTCAGTGAAGTGCAAAACTGCCTTCGAATAGAACAAATTTAACTTATGTGGTGGAACTTCTTGGAGTTCACTATGAACTCATATTTTATAATATGAGTAAATAACAATAGACTTCTCTAAGCACTTGGTCAGAATAGGCGCTTGTATTAATTTTGTAGAAAATATGAGAAATGTATTATGCTCTTACTTCCTTCAGAGGAGTTCGGTGGCGCAGTGGTTTAGCACTTGGCCCAGCGATTGCGGAGGTAAAGCAATGTTAGCAAGGGTCGGTGATGGGATGGGTGACCAAAAATTTATTATCTCGAGCACGTTAAGCCGTTGGTCCCGGCTGCAAATTGCAGCCGTCAACACCTACCAATCCGCATTGGGCCCGCGATAAGGAAGGCCTGTGCCCCGTCAGTGGGGACATTAAGAATGGCTGATGGACAGATGGACTTACTTCCGCGTCTTTAATCGTGATTTCACGTGGTGTTAGCAAGAAACCGTTTTATTATCGGCCAATAGCAAACCTGTAATCTTATACGACACAGGTAGTTATTTGCTGTTCCTGTCCTGAAGTAATATGCTGTTCCTCGCTCATCATGCATGAGCCGGCGATGAGCGAGGTGTTTCTGTGTAGCGAACATTAAATTAAATCGCTGCCGTGCCGAGCGGCGCGGGGCGGCAAGACGCGTGGATTTACCCGCTCCCCGGCGAATCCTACAGCTGCAGCGCGTTACATACAATTTATTTGCACTTTGCACCCGACGAGACGAAGCGCTGCTGCAGGTCGTTAACCCGCAAACAACATTCAGGCACAGAATATACATTATAATAGTAGTTACGTGATATAGGGACGCTTTACAGAATGATAATTCCTTCATACAATACATATTCGATGCATAATTTGGACTACCTATGACCTGGAACCTGAAACATGTATGTATGTAAAATACTCACGTCGTACACTCGGCTGTTATTACTATCGTTAAAGCAACAATAGGATTACAATTTTACAATAACGTTTGTAATAATCTTTAAATGAAACAAAAGCTTTTCTAAAACAGATTAACCATGAACGACTCTACAGCTTTTACTGAGTCTCGCCTCAAGTAGCAGCACTTAGTTCCACGTGCGGTAAAGTTGCCGGGCCATTGCGCAGTGCGGGGCTGTGGGCCGGCCGCTTAGCTCAGGATTTGTTTAAGCGATCCGAGCGAGCGAGCGCCACCGCCCCGCTGCCGCCCTGGAGCGGCGCCAGCGAGCGCCGCACGCCAAGGAACTTTGTTTTTTTCAAAATTCAAAAATTATTTATTCAGTCTAGGCTGTTACAAGCACTTGTGAATGTCATAGAAGCTACGCCATCGAACGCTCACATTGTTCATGCGCCGATATTGTTTCAAATGAACCGTGCCAATTGTTCTTGGCTCGCGCTGTAACTGTAAGCTAAGTACCATAAATTTTGACGAACTGGCTCGCGCTGTAAACTGTAAGCAAAGTACCGCTACATTTGACGAACTAAACTTCGGGGTTGGTCAAATTCAGTTGTAACTTCCATGTTTGTACAAGTAGAGCCGCGCCGCCTCGCCTCATTTTAATTTATTACCAAATGGAACAACATAACGAAATACTTTAAAGCTTTCCCGAAATGCGAATGGAAATTACAACCGGCCACGAGAGCGAGTTTCACGCCACTTAATATTCCGAAGTTAAATCATGGCGAGCGGCGGCGGCGGCCGCTCAAAATATGTAAATGTTCGCGCCTTGTTGTTTTATTGTCGCGCTTTTACACACCAAAAAGTAGAAAAGGTTTGCTTGGGATAGGTTTGCGATGGTCACCTAAATGGTACATCCTTTTCGGAGATAATGACAAAATCGTGTCGTTAATAATTTACTCACGACTTCCAGTTTCTTGTGGTACTAGTTGTGGTCTTATTACCTACTTGTGATGTGTGTGTTAATGATTTGTGGCACATCGACATAAGATTGGACTAAGTATATTAAGCACGTGAAATATGATTTTGGATATATATAGCTTTAAAAATATGTTTGGATATACAGAAGATTGTGTTTCATACAGACTAGTGCTGAAGCGGCCCATTCACATGCTTAGTTAGATAAGGCTCATTTAAAATAGTGGACCTTCCTTATGCGTGGCGTGGATAAGGAGGATGGGCCAGAGCCTCCCACGTACGCGGGCCCAATAGGAATTGGTAGAAGTGCAGCCGGGACCTACAGCTTAACGTGCCTTCCGATTCACGGAGTAATTCGTAAAAATATTTGGTCACCAATCGCAAGCATGACCGACCCTTTGAAAGTGGCTTATCTGCCGCAATAGTAGGACAAATATTTCAAACTGCTGCGACATCAACTCCTCATGACAGCGATTATACCCTGGATATTGCTCTACGTGGGCATAGATTCTTAGACAGAACTTCATTTATTCCTTAAGCGAGATTCTCTTGAAACTCGGCACATACCTACTTGAGAATACCTACACTATATGTTATATCGTCACACGCTAAAACGATACCTAAACTTGCATTTTAGATATTTTGTTGCTTCAAAATTAGTTCACGAGTCAATATGTTCTTATTTTATGTCACAATTTACTGAACTCATTCTGTTGTTTTGTTTACTATTTGTGACATTTTTTTGCCGAGTTAAAATGGAAATAATATTGGAACAATTTAATTATAACACCAGTACCTAATAGGTAACTCAAAAAAATTCATTATGGATATATCTCCGTAAATAAAACCGGATTTGTTTGAAACTTTGACATTCGGAGTCAGATGAATCGATAACCGCTTCTAACTAATTACTCTGGAATAGCAAAAAGTTGCCAACTTTCAACGATATGAACTTATCAAAGAGCTGGGTGCTGTTATAGAACTTACAGAATCCGGTGTGGATGTAATTAAAAGTTCCTGGCGCCTGCAGCATAGTAGAATTTCTACTATGCCTGCAGCCAACGGCGGTTGCGAGGCTGCGTGCGGTGCGAGATTAGCTTACGAATAAGAAATAACACAGAAAGAAGTTCTTCATTGTGTGTTAGGAGCCTCACAACGGCCGAAACATCCAGTCATGCCGATACTTATTTCGATATATATTTGATCCAATCACTTAAATGAGCGATACTAAAACTACTTATTGTTGTTCATATCGAGCCATTGTGCCACAAAGTAAAGTAGTAGCGGCGATATTTTGTGATTGTGGTCTAACTTCACTGATAAAATCACCGCAAAAGCACAGTAATAACAATAAAACACTGTGGCAAAAGCGAGGCGTAGAAAGATGTAACAAAATGTTACTGGCAAAACAATACACAACAATCACATCGCAAACACACTCGTAAGAAGCAACTGGAATTGCTTTTGAAGTTCTAAGCTTCCGACAGAGAACTTTCAAGTTTAGAATCTACCTCAGACGTGATGTGACTTTGGAGCATATTCTTTGCGTCGTAAGGCGAAATATTGTTCGTATCCACTCATCGAACGATGTACCTAGTTACAGTCCGGGGACTCCCAAAACTCTATGAATAAGAAACGCTTAAGGGAGCGATCGGCACGGCTTTGTTTCGTAGCTGGTGTAATAACATAACAATGCATCGGGTACACTCGCCCACACCTACGTTGTGGCGTTCGAGTTTCAATTTCTATGGATTCCTATCCTCGCTCGCGGGTAGGGTTGATTACCAGATGGTATATATCTGAAAATCCTGACAAAAAGCCTGATTTCTGCTAAAAAGTACTGAAATTATGCTAAAGCCCCCACACGGCTTACAATAACACATTGCAGGTATAAATAAATGATAATTATAATAGAGCACTGTCAATTTAATTGCATTGTTAAGCTTAATTTCTAAGTTTTGCTTTCTATAATGTGAATAATCCAAAAAGCCTGACATTTTCCAAGTCCGGCCTGAAACCTGACAGGGACTCAAAAAGCCTGATGACATGTCAGGACAAATCCTGACGTCTGGTAACCCTACTCGCGGGGCGGTTGTTCGCCGCTGCGTGCGTCGTTGTAGCACAGAATACATAATAGTGTTGTAGCTCATCATGTTCCTTTGACATCACCGCGAACCTACGACTCTCGAGCGGCGGCGCCCGCCCCGTCTCAGGCGCTATCGTCGCCATTTGCAGTTACATTTTCCACACTTCCGCAATGCATGGCTTGTATAAATAAAGAATAAAGTTTTATTTAAAGACTGAATATAAAGTTGCTTTAGTAGTTGGATTTCCCGAAGCTTCGTATAAATAAAGCGTCTATAATACATAATGATCTACTATCTATCCTTACTGATATTATAAATCCGAAAGTAAGTTTGTTTGTTTTTTGTTTATTATGCTTTCACGTCTTACTCAACCGATCATTATGAAATTTTGCATGTACACGTTGTCAGGAGTACAGGACTTGTACTATTATGTATTCTGTGGTACAGGGAAGGACATAGGAAGGTTCCCGAGCAAAAAACGTTCCACGCAGACGAAGAGCCCGCCACGAATTTTATGTCGCTCGTAAAACTACATGCACTTCACTGAATATTATTTTAAATTTCACACTGACACCAATAAAATTGGGCGTTGTAAACATTTAGCTGTCAAAACATCTGCAATTTTACGATTTTCGATTTCACATTTTGTTTCGATTTAATGGAGGTGCTACGCTGATGTGATGTTGTGGACCTTTATTTTCTAGTGATTTATTTGTAATCTTCCTCTTGGCTCGGCACGCCGGCATTTTGGCAGTGTATATGAGCCATTTCTTCCTCTAAAGTCTAAGTAATAAACATAACGAGGCCTGGGCGGCCGTGTCGGCGGGCGGATGGCGGCAATGGCGGCAATGGCTTTCCCGCCCGCAATTAATTTAAACTGTATGGCGTACATACTAGGGTTAAATTCATTTTATTAACTTTGGTCTATAAAAAATATGGCGTTAAACGGCAATATGAACCAAAACCGTACAATAAAAAAAAAACTTTATAAAACTGTGTCGCGTTCTCAAAATTTTATTTCCATTTTACCTAGTTTACGTTGTTTTTCAACCGCGGAATGGACGCACCCTTCGGAGTGCTCGTGTTGCAGAGGCGAGGGCACGTCGTAAACCTTTCATAACGCAGTTAATGTGCATGAAAAATTCCTATGTTTTGTTTGCTATACGTACTGGGGTGGTGGTAAAAAAAATATATCCAAAATTTCGCCATTTCGGATTACTTTTGACATCTCTATCTTTTAATAAAGATTAGTGAAATAAAGGATGAGAAAAATCATCGGTGTCCGGCTGTTCGTTCTCCTGTACAGGTTGAATTCCTCAATTGATTCTCGTGAAATTTTGTGAGCAGTTTGGAAAATTATAGATTTTTATTCTTGTGCCAGTTTTTCAAATATCTCTGTGAAATTAAAACATACGTAGTGTTGCTTTTGTTTTAGTATTCAGCTGCTTTGTTATTTACAAATTAATTAAATAGATGGATCTGGTTTTCAATATTTTAAAATTCTCAAGGTAAAATGCATCACTTCACAGGTCTACTAGTAAAATATTAACATTCAAACGCAGGCTTACCTTACTATCTTGGACGAATTGATTCGTCCAAGCTTACTATGCTTTACTTGGATTTTCTGCTACGAGTTTTCGTAGCTATCCTGCGTGTTGCTACGGCGTAGCAGTGTCCTAAAATAGTGTGTGCAAATATTATAAATATTTCCGCTCTGTTTAACACATTTTTATTAGGTTACTTTCTCTTTTATTTGTTTGTTTGTCCACACATTCAGCAAACGATTTTAATCTAGATTCCCGATGAGTTATAAGGACTTAAAACTTTAAACATAGGTCAGAACTGTAAGGCAATGTAAGATTGTCATTGATCTCTGCCCAAGTCTGCCCCCTAATTACGTAATTCGTAGACAAACGAGCTCAAACTCAATCGAGTTTGCATGGGTTTTATTACAGAGTTCCTGTGGCCTTCATCCGGCTTCATCATCAAATCAGGCCCTAATTACATAGCTCTGTTTCTAACAATAATTCTCGAATCTAAAAGTTTAAAATAATTCTCGATTGAAATCGATTGAACCCGTTTGAAATCATTTAAAATTAATGAAGTTACACAGTTTTATTTATCGGCAACGTTATTATAGCACAGTTTTATCAACTGAAAATGCCAAATTTTATTTAATTTCAAACGGTATCAATCGATTTTAAACGAGAATTATTGTTAGAAACAGAGCTAAGTAATTAGGGCCTGATTTGATGATGAAGCCGGATGAAGGCCACAGGAACTCTGTAATAAAACCCATGCAAACTCGATGGAGTTTGAGCTCGTTTTTCTGCGGGGAAATACTTTCCAGGGACTGATGATAGAGCCGGAAGAAGGTCACAGGAACTCTATAATAAAATCATGCAACCCCATCGAGTTTGGACTCGTTTGAATTGTCTTGCCGAGTAATTTGTTTTCAGGGTTTAAAAGTAAATATTGATTAATATTACTAACTTGCTAAAATGCATAATATTACTAACTATTAAAATTGGAAATAATGGCATTATTTATTAGTTTATTATATTTATTAGTTTTCCGCGAAATAAAATTCGATAGCTAAAATTCTGTTAAAGACATTTGGTATGCCAAAGAGGACGGTCGTTAAAGTTTATGTAAATACAAGATGTGAGTTTCTGTTTGATACAACCAAAGCACACCAAAGATTTATGACAGATGTGACGGCGACTTGTCGAATGTAAACTTGGAGATATATAGGTAGTCCCAGCGGGGGCCGAATATGTTGTGACTTTCGAGTTAGTTTCCTCATCCCAACCGAAAACTTGGTGAGAAAACTGTCCAGCCGCTTACCTACACATTGTAGCTGCAGATGTTACACCCATATGCCTTAATTTATCATTCGCTTACACTTCTAAGAGAACGATACATCATTCATATCATAATTAGTGAATATTACATGACAGGGGTATGTTCATCTGCACTGCAATCTATCATTGTGATTACACATTTCTATACCTACTAATTAGGACACTAAACTCAACTAAAGAAACATTGTGTGTTTAATCTCGTCGTGCGACGAAAACGCATCGTTTCTCGTACCTACAATCGTAGCCAATTAAGACGACTCCAAAGATGCCAGCATCAAGAACTTATGAAACAGACTATACATACAGATAGTAAGTAAAGCTCAGAGTCTGTTTCATAAGTTCTTGATGCTGGCATCTTTGGAGTCGTCTTAATTGGCTACGATTGTAGGTACGAGAAACGATGCGTTTTCGTCGCACGACGAGATTAAACACACAATGTTTCTTTAGTTGAGTTTAGTGTCCTAATTAGTAGGTATAGAAATGTGTCATTATGCAATGAAAAGATCGAAGCCAACAATGAAACAGAATTTGAATTAAATCGCACTCATAATAAAACAATGACCAATTCCAAAATCGCAAACTTTCGGGAATCAACGAAAAACTATTCTCATTCTCATTAATGATTTTTTTCTTTAAACTTCTATAAAATGGAAAACTATTTGGCGTAGCTCAAAAGTAAAGTACATAATCTTAAATATATATAAATATACTTTTATAGTTTATTGAAAAATATATTAATATTTGTTTTTTATTTAAAAAAATGACAAAATATATATGCAATCCCTTTTTGGAACCCTTTCCCAATTTGGAATCGTTTGATTCGTCTTGACGAGTACTTTGCTGGGAAATAGTATCCAAGGTGATGGAGCCGGAAGAAGGCCACAGGTACTCTATAATAATGCATCATAAGCTCGTTTGATTCGTCTTGACAAGCACTATCGGAGTGCTTGTGCTTGTGGAGATGGTTTTTTTTAGTTTTTGCTGACGAAAATAATAATTTACTGAAGAAAACACGTCTTTTAAACGGACTAAATATGCGCCTCACGTTTTTATGTTTTAGTTAGTGCCGTACTGGCGTCAGTTTCTGGAACTGTTCATTCAGTTCATGTCGCTCTCTGTGTCTCGTGTTTCTGTCGGAATGATTCAGTTTAAACGTTTCCGGAAGATTGGATTAACGCCTCAGACATTTGCATTTAGCTGAGCTTAACGCTTATTTAAATTATGATAAGTGGCTCCAACCAATTTACTTATGACAAGACTCCGTCGTAGTAGTAGGCGTATCAAAAAACTGCCTGACGTGATTGATTCAAAAGGTTATATTATTTCTACTTTTAAAAGTTTAGCGGTTTAGATGTATAAGATACAAGCTGATACAGTACCTAGACCTAAGACCTACTCACATAGATTGTTACTGGTTGTTAACGATTACCATGGATCGCTTTTAAAAAAAATAGTTTACATCTCTATTTTACATGATATCGCATTGATATCTTTAACTACTTCGATCAACCGAATCCGTCAATGTAAATCGACTCTACTTTTATCAATTTCGTTTTTGTATAGGTACCTACCTACAAGTAGGTAACTGAAGCTGAAACAAAAACCATGTAAGCCGCTCCCAAGCTAAATAGATATAAAGAAGCCATTTTCTGAACCTCACTCATTTACACTTATTTTATTTTATTTTATTTTTATTTTAAGTTTATTTGGGAAACAAACAATTTCACAGTACATTTAGTTTTACCAAATAATCTTCTTCTTCTTCTTGATCAGCAAAGTTTCCACTAATAATTAGAACATACAAAGTAAACTACAGGGCAAATTGAACTTAGTTAAATTCACAGAGTAAGTTAACAGTTATACTACAACTAAAACGAAACTGTTAATTAAATATATGTTTACAGTTACAATTATAATTACCTATTATCAATCAATTCATGTATTTGATTTTTAAACTGAGTTATATACAATTGAAAAAATCTATAGACGTGAAGCTTTTGTCATATTCCTTACAAGCTCTAAACAAAAAAGTGCTACAAGCATATTTAGTGCTGGTAGTAGGTAAAGAAAACATTTTGTTAAGACCAAAAGTTTAACCAAAACTTAAACGAATGTTAGGTAGGTATTAGTAAATTTTCTTAGAAATAATTTGTAGTAAGTAGGTACTAAGTAGGTAGGTATAGTTACTATACTTTAATTACTGGGTGTAATACTTACCTGTAACATTTAACTTTACGTAGGCCAAAATTGTAGAGGAGTTTACAGCTAGGTTTAAAAAAGTATTTTTTAACATAGCTTTAAGCTTCCCGAAAATTCTAACATATAAAAAATCCAGAAGGTATTTTGTTGAAACAAACAAACAATCGATATCGAGAGTTCGATACCGTGTAGTAGTGTGTTGAAATCTCGGGTGGCGAGCCGTAGCATCGGAGCCGCGTAGCACCTGCTACGTACGAACGACTACGAGCTGCAGCTAGCTACACAACATGCGACGAATACACTGCCCCACCGGTTTCTGAGATATTTTATTTGAGGTTTAACTTAATGGCAGGGATCAACATTATCTGGTTTATAGTAATAAAATAAAATGAATCCAGATAATGTAGACCCCTTCAATAAAGATAAACCTCGGTCGGATAATGTCCGATTAAGTGTAAGTGCCTCAAAAACTGGGCGGTAAGATGTTTATTACATAGACTTAGAAAATTTTTCGCTAATGGTTTATTATTAACTTCTTCGTGATAATAGCAATTTCTCGACATTCGGCTGTCAAAATCCATTGTCTCTTGGAGGTAAATCGCTATATGTCCATCAGCCATTTTTAATGCCCCCACTGCTGGGGCACAGGCCTTCCTTATAGGTGGATAAGGAGGACGGGCCATAACCCACCATGCGGGCCCAATGCGGATTGGTGGGTGTTAACGACTGCAAATGAAGCCGGGACCAACGGCTTAACGTGCCTTCCGAAGCACGAAGTAGCTCGAGATAATAAATTGTTGGTCACCCATCCCATGACCGACCCTTGCGAACGTTGCTTAACTTCCGCAACCGCTGGGCCAGGCGCTAAACCGCTGCGCCACCGAGCTCCTCATCGCTATATAAGTGTGGCCTAACCAAGACTAATACTATGAGAGACGAAATTATAGTAGAATGTGGTACTGTAATGACATGGCTATACGGTAGGTGGGAGGGCTACCGTAATAGGGAATATGCATAAGTCACCGATTTTCATAAAATTGAGCTTGATCGCTGCGGACACTTGTAAAAACATGATGAAACAGAAAGAAAAATAAAAAAATGAATTATTTTTGATGCATATTCCCTATTACTACTTACGGTGCAGTTGGAGATACTGCTTAGATAATTACATATGCATATTACAAAGTATACTTATACCTACGTGTTATTAGAGAAACAATGAGGATCAGTACTAGGTCGACAAATCAACTCAAAACTAACATAAAAGTGTTCCACTAAGCTTTCTCATCAATGTAGTCTTTAAATCGTCGAAATCGGTCCATCCGTTGCAATTTTATAACACATTTTATATAGCCAACATTTTTGTTTGTAGGCCGATTTCGCTTCTTGTCAAAATAGTACCAAAAAACCGAGTTTCATTAAAATCCACAAACAAAAAAGTTGGCCGTCATCTTGGATTTTTAGTTTTTAAAAATTGCCTTGTTATTTTCTCGTCACAATAGTACTAAAAATCGAGTTTCATCGAAATCGGCCCAAAAACAAAAAAGTTGGCCGCCATCTTGGATTTTTAGTATTTTAAAAATTGCGTTATTATTTTCTTGTCAAAATAGTACCAAAAACCGAGTTTAATCGAAATCGGCCCAGTAACAAAAAAGTTGACCGCCATCTTGGATTTTTCTATATTTTCAATATTGCATTGTTATTTTCTTGCCAAAATCTTTTTATTAAAATAAACTTGTTAATTTTTAAGCGCTTTTGAATCGTCTATAATTTTTTTTCTAGTCTTTTTTAGGAAGCTTAAAGGTTGAGCCTTAAGTATTTGGATACACGACTCAGTCGTGAGCCTTTTTAGAAACAGCTCGAGTCATTTGAGTCTTTTAACATACAACTGAGTCTTATTAAAAAGACTCGAACGTCGAATCTTCACTTTAGACTTGAGTCGCGTGAAACGGAGGCGAGTCTTTTTATTAAGACTTAAAAGACTTGAGTCTTTTTCATCACTACTTTTGATCCCAACACAAAATAGGATTGATTGGCATAAATTTTATTTTATGGTATTTTAGCATTTTTTTTGCTAACGGTAACTTTTCCCAAAATCTGTGAATGCAGTTAATATCTTAAAAAGTTATGGAAGGCCTCCCAGTTCCTGTAACTATAACGGTTAAGGTGCCTGCCTTACCTGCCTGCCCTTTATGTTCCGTCTTAAAAATCCACCCTGTATATAAACATTTAACAATTTTTTTTTACAGTATTATAGGCCTTTTAGTAGCGCATCTTTTGATGCTATTTTCATTATTCTATCTTAATAATTGAGAACGATTGCCTCCACAATGCGTCGGGGGCCGTATAGACTTCATATAAACTTAAGAGCGACTCGAACCGTGTGACGTCACAGCCGTCGGGCCGGACCGCGCCTCCCGATCAGCTAACTGCGCTAGTAATATGATCATATTTTCGTCAATTTTTGTTGTAGAACAAAAATTTTTGCACTGTATGCTATAGAATTCTTAGCTCTATAAATCTGCATTCTCAACTAAAATCGTTACGGATCCTCATTAAAAAACCTATGAACTTAGGTTTAGAAAGTAAAATAACTTTTATAATTTAATTAATATACAGATGTTTTTTCAATTAATTTCTTCGTGAGCATATTTTTAATGGATTAACAATATTTTGGCGCGGTCAGAGCAATCTTTTTTGTGCCACGGAAATTTAAAATTAAAAGGATCAAGTAGGATTTTCAATAAATAATAATTATAACAAAATATAATTTATTGAAGTAGTGCCACTTACAAAGTTCTCTTCACCAACTGTGTTTATAATAGGTAGGTAAGTAGGTAAGTTTAGTGACTGACTGTTACAACAATGTGTTGACTTAGTTCGCAAACACAAACAAAAATCATTGTAGGTATAACACACTTGAAACGTTATTAAATGGGTACAATATTTAGGTACCTACTTTAAAAAGTAAATGAGAAGGTAAACAAGGCTAAATACGCTAAATATAATATTATTATAATTATTGTAAAATTTTAATAAAAAAAGAGAGCAAAGATTAATGATTAAAAAAACACAAGATAGGCCACTTCATACAAAAACTTGTTCGTAACTTTAATATAAAATTAAAATAGCAAATTGTTCAAAAAATGTCTCCCAACTAATTCGACCCATGAAAAAGCTCCATATTCCACTTTTCACACACACACTGTTGAGCACTCGAAAGCATAACGTTTCACTAACTGACCGAGTGTAGTAGCACGATCCATAGAAATGCAGGGAGGGTTGGGGGGAGACGGGGCGCGCGGCTGGAGAGTGCGCTGGCGTGGCAGCGCGCCGCGTCCGCCTCCACCTGCAGCAGCGGCAGCGAGCGGTCGGGGCCCGCGCAGCGCGCCGCCCGCGCCGCCGCCGCCCGCGCCTCCCGCGCGCCGCCCCCCACCTCCGCCGTCCAGCGACGCAGCCACGCGCCCACCCACGACACCGCACACCCGCAGCGAAGAGGGTTACCGGACACCACCAGTCCTCCTGCAGAACATACGAAACATCTGCAGACACCAAAAACAGAAAAGAAACGGAAAAATAATAGGAACCATTTACGTTAAAGCTAAAATATGGAAACGATTGCACTGTAGCGAAAGATAACAAAAAATATGACGCAAATTCAATAATTTATGAAGATGCTGCTCATCGACGCATATTTAACTTATCTGACCCCCTAGCCAAAGTAACATGACTGTGCAAATCTTCGTTATCGCTTCGCTTTCGAAACATGTATGGGATTGACATAAGGTTTCGTTAACTATCGAATTTTAAAACGTCAAGTGAAAATTTCCAAATGTTTCTTTGGCTAGGGGGGCTGGTCTGAGAACTTTTTGACAGTGCAAGCCATATAGAGTCTTGGCAACATTATACATGAAAATGTTTTTGGTGGGATCTATCTAATCTATCTAACCATATTTAATTTTTACAAAATTACCTGAGAGCAACTTGGTGGCATATCGATTCCAGTCTGTTAGATTGGGATATAGAGTGGCCGGCTCCAGTGTGACGAGGTGGTTGTCACTGAGGTCGAGTGCGAGGTGCGGCACGCCCACCAGCGGCTGCAGCAGGCCCGGCGGCAGCGCGCGCACGCTTGTTCCGCGCATCCGCACCGTCAGCGCCACCTGCCTCCCCAACGCCGCAAACGCATGCGCCGACACGCGCTGCAACACAGCCCCCCGCACCTCCAGCACGCGAAGCTTCGCGGCTCTCACACCGTGAAGTTGTGTATCTAGTGTACCTGAGCGCATCAGCAGCGTCAAACATTCTAAACCTGGCACTTCCTCTACCACATCCGCTACAGGCACATCCCCGACTGGCACTTCCAAAGTTAATGAGCGCAGCGATGCCAATGAACGAAAAGCTCTCGGTTCAATGGTTTCTAATGGCCATAAATGGTCCAACCGCAGGTGCAGCAATCGGTCGAGCCCGTCAAAGGAGCCGATAGAAATACGAACCAATGGGTTGAAAGAAACGTCGAGCTTCGATAACTTGGGAAAAGCGGCCCACATGGACGGTTGTAAGGAAGAAATTTTGTTTGACGCAATGTCTAGATATCGTAAGTTAGTTAGACGTTTGACATCTGATTCTCGATAAGAGGATATTTGGTTTAGGCTCAGATCCAGCTGGGTGAGGTTCATCAGGGGAAGCGGCGGTACTGACTTTAAACCAGCGCCGGCGAGCGCAAGCCGACGCAGTCGCGGTAGGTTGTGAAAAAGCTCTTTAAAATTTGATTTTATTGCATTATGTGAAAGATCTAGGCTGAAGAGACGAGGGAGACTCGCAAACGTGTTGTCAGACAGCACGGTAAGAGCGTTGCTTGCAAGATTGAGTTCATGCAGAAAAGACGTGGAGTGAAACATAGCAGCGTCCAAGTATTCGATACGGTTGCGTGCCAGTTCAAGGTGACGTAGTGTGAACCCAACATGCACGAGGGCGCTGCCGGGAAACAGCACCAGCTGGTTGTCGTCGAGATCGAGGTGCTCCAGCACTGTGTTCTTGAAACAATCGCGCGGCAGCGATCGGAGATCATTCGATGCTAGTCGCAGGTGTCTCAGTAGTGGGTTACTATGAAACTGTTCCGTGTTCAATTGCGACAACTTGTTGTGTGATAAGTCAAGAATCTGCAGAGACGGAACTTCAGCGAAAGCGCGTCTTCTAATTGAGCTAATGCTATTGTTCATCATATTGAGTATTTGTAAATTAGGTAAACAACCGAAAGTATCTATTTGTACTAGTCTGTTATATGAAAGTAGTACCTGTCTGATGGTTAAACTAATTGACTCGAAAAAGCTTTTTGACAAGTGTTCGAGTAAGTTATGAGAAATGTCCAAAATGTTTATGAGAGCCGTCTGGCCCCCGACCAGCGATGTCAGCCTGTTGTAACTGACGTTGAGGGCAAAGGCAACGTCCGCACTCGACACATTGCTGAAATATTCTGTTGACAACTCTTCTAAATAGTTTTCTTGCAAGTCTAGCACTTCTAATTTTGGCAAAGCGTAGAAAGCTCGCTCCGATAGCAACTCCAACACATTCCCGGCCAAATTTAAATAAACTAAGTTTCCTAAGTTCTCAAAACAACGTTCACTGATGTTGTGCATACGGTTGTAAGACAGATCCAGACTTTGTAACTCAGTTAACACTGTTAGGAATTCGGAACTCAATTTGCTGACGTAATTATACGAAAGCCTTAATTCTCTAAGTTTATAAGAAAAGTTTATATCGAGCATATCACTCGGAAATTCTACAATTTTGTTAAAGTCTAAATTAAGATATTCCAAAGATGGAAAGTTATGTAAATCAGCCATCGTGACATAATGAATATGATTATTGTCTAAAGCTAGCCACCGCAAGTCCGGTGACAATGTTTTTAAAGGAAATTCTCCACTAAACAGCGTCGATGAAAGCTCGAGCACACGAAGGGCTGTAAGGTTAGCGAAAGCGCTGGAGTCCACGTGGTAGAGGTCGTTAAAGCTGAGCACCAGCTCGCGCACCGGCAGCGTTGCGGGAAACGCATCCGCTGGCAGCTGCGCCAGCTGGTTCCCTCGCAAGCTCAGCGTTGCCAACGCTCCCGCCCACGCGCCGAACGCATCTTCCGGCACGACCGTCAGCTGATTGTAGCTTAAGTCCAACGAAATCAACGTAGCCGGCTCTAGCTTGGGCAGTCCCTCAGGAAATGACTTCAAATAGTTACCGGCTACCGACAGCGAGTACAGTCGCGGAGGTAGATCTTTCAACTCTTCCAATTGATTATATGCAAGAGACAGGGACCGCAGACGAGTGAGCTCGCGAATACTACTCGGCATCGCGTTTAGTATGTTGTGGTCCAAGTCAAGCCTCTCCAAATCTCGCTTCATGGCTCGTATAGCCAGTCGCGAAATGTGATTTAATCGATTGTGCGATAAGGACAGCTTTTCTAGACGAGCGTTTTCAAAAGGAAAGGATGGTATCTTAGTAAAATCATTTAGATCTAAAATGAGCTGCCTCAGCTGGAACTCGCCTAAAAATTTGAATTCAAAAAGATCATCAAGCTCATTGTGGCTCAAGTCTAAAGACTCGATTTTGGATCGGTCGACACGGCACGCCTGCGTGGGTGAGTGTCGCAGAAGGTTGTTGCGCAGGTGCAGGTGTCGTAGGCGTGGAAGGGCGGTGAGAGCGCACGGAACACGCGCCAGCAGGTTGTCGGAGAGGCGCAGCAGCGCGAGCGCGGGCGGGAGGGCGCCGGCGTCCAACGCGCGCACGCGGTTGCCGTCTAGCTCGAGCTGCACCAGGCGCCGCAACGACGACAGTGCTCCCGCCCGCACCACGCTCACTTGGTTGTTACTCAGCGACAAACTGCTCAGAGACTCCGCCAGGTGACCCCAATCCGACTTTGGATCTATTTCGAATATGAAGTTGCTGTAAAACATACGTGCAATTTATTATCCATTTATTCCTCACCCTCTACTTTAGTTTCCATCGTTAAACTTCGCACTTACTTCTGGAGATTTAGCCAATTTAAGACTTTTAGCCCACGTACAGCTTCGAGCGGCAGTTCTTTAAATTCGTTGTATCCTAAATCTAATGAAGCCAAGGAGTCCTCCATGGATCTGTTGAAAAAATTAAAGAGAATCGAAAAAGTTTCATAACTTAGTAGGTACCTAATCTCTAACGATAAACTTGTGGAATATTAAGTTTATGTCTCTGACTTATGTATCAATTTATAATTACTAAATTATAAAAATTGTTATAATAATTTAGATACTAACTTTATTTGTAATTTCAAGGATTTTCAAGCTCTCAGATACCAAGAAACATACTTTCAGTTTAATTGTGATAGTTTTAAAAAACGGTAGGTGAACTCACGCAAGCGAAGCGGGCTCGAGCCGGTGCAGGCGGCAGGCGACGAGCACGAGCGTGCGCAGGCGCCGCCCGTCCAGCGCCGCCTCCTCCAGCGCGCCCAGGCGTGCCGCCGACACCGCCACGTGACACACACCCGCCTCTGCGCATACGCACAACCAACTATACCTTTATTGGCCAATTTCTTAATAATACAAAAGGGATTTTTATAAAGTCCGTTTAACTTTCTCATCCCACAGAGTCTAAAGACGAAAGTCTTCAACCAGTGCGTCCTGCCTGTCATGACATACGGAGCCGAAACGTGGATAGTCACTGTAGGGCTGGTTCACAAATTTAAAGTCATACAGCTATCGGAGTTTCTCTAAGAGATCGTGTAATGTTATTACCGTTAGGAGGTCTTTTGTAAACGTTCCTAAGAATGGAAACTAATGGGAACTATAGGAGAAAACTGTACAGATGTAGTTATAACGCTATTAATGTAAATACGAATGAGGAAACTGTGTGAAAACGAACGTACCTTAAAGTAGCTGTATATGCTTATCGGCGGGCATGTCCGCCGAGAAACTGTTACGATTAGGGTTTTTGTATCCCCTTTTCATTTTGTAGCACGTTATTTTGTCAATTAAGGGCTATTTTAATTTAATTATTGAAAATTTATTTGTTTATCAATAACTGTTTGACAGTATAATTGTCATAGCAACGCGCTAATGTCAAAACTCTAGATTTTTAGCCTAGCTATGGTTAAAACCTCTGTACAATACTGTTCTGTATTCGTCAATTCCAATGTAGAGTAGAAATTAAAAAAATAAAATATCGACGGTATAAAAGCGCGGTTGGCAGCTCAGATGACTCAGTCCTTCCACGAGTTTGTCCGTGTACACCATAACCTATAGCTGCCGCCCTATTTCTACTCTACGTTCTATATTCTATCTAAAAGTAACCAAGTCTAAAATAAGGGCATAGCGGCTTCTTCGAGGCACGGTCCTCGACCTTCGGCGAGAACCATCTCAGTGAATAACGGCACGTCTTCGAGGCACGGTCCTCGGCCTTCGGCGCGAACCACCCGGACGTCGTGCACCTATCCCGCCTGTCCTACCGAGGGGACTCTACGTCGGACCCCTGGGCCTTATGCGTGCCCTAACCGCGCCGTTACCCTAGCCAGTCGACTACGCTGCTACGTGCCCAGCGACGTGTCCTGGAGTGCCCTTACGTGCTCTGCGCTACGACCCCAGCGCTACGTCCAGCGTCCCCACCTGCACTGCCTGCCTGGACCTGCTGAGGCCTCCATCTAATCACCGGGATCCAGCGTGCCAACCTCGTGCGCCTCCTTCACCTACCTGGCGTGACGTTCCCGTGCCTTCGCCGTCCCGACCTGCTTCGCCTTAACTTAATCCTACCTCCGTTAGTCCTACTTGCTTAGCTTAAGTTAGCCATAGTTAGTTAGTTGGTTAGCCTATACCTAAATCCTTGTACCTACCTAGGACGTGACATTTTAAAAATAAACTCTTGAATTGCAGCTCTATCTTTTTATTTCGGTTCCTCCTCTAGCCTTCTTCCAAATTTTGCCCCGTTACCTTCCGTAACGTGACAATCGGGTCCGGGACGAGGTGATCCGACAAAGAAATAAAGTGATCGACATAGCCCACCGGATGAGCAAGCTGAAGTGGCAGTGGGCCGGGGCCGCTGGGGCAGACGAGTTCTTGAGTGGAGACCGCGTATGGGCAAACGTAGTGTGGACGCCCTCAGACAAGGTGGAGCGCCGATCCTCGCAAGGCGGCTGGCAAAAGCTGGATGAGAGTAGCCGTGGATCGTGTGCGGTCGCGTGCACTTGGACATAGGCCTCATGTTCAGCAGTGGACGATGATAGGCTGATGATGATGATGAACTTTCTCATAAAAGTTCTCTAATGAGAACATTAAAGTATCCTACCTGTCTCGGGAAACCTGTGGAAAGGTACATTGTTGCATGCGAAGTGGTCATCACGGCACACGCATAGCGGGTTGGCGGGGCAGGGCCGCGCGGCGGAGGCGGGCGCGGCGGAGGGCGGCAGCGCCGTCGCCAGGGCTGCCACCACCAGCACGCATCGCGCGCCGAAACGCCGCCGCATACGAATGCGAACGCTGCACAAACAAACAAATTCTTCCTGCCTCGCAATAGTGACCATCAGCCATTTTAATGTCCCTACTGCTGGGGCACAGGCCTTCCTTAAGAGCGGATAAGTAGGATAGGCCATACATAACCCACCACGCGGGCCCAATTGGTGGGTGTTAACGACTGCAAATGCAGCCGGGATCAACGGCTTAACGTGCCTTCCGAAGCACGGAGGACCTCGAGATAATACATTTTTGGTCACCCATCCCATGACCGACCCTTGTGAAAGTTGCTGAACTTCCGCAATCGCTGCGTCAGGCGCTATACCACTGCGCCACCGATCTCCTCGCAATAGTAATCAGTGCAAAAAGGAGTTTAAAAACTAAAACCCAACAGTCCATCAGCAATTTTTAATGTCCCCACCGCTGGGGCACAGGCCTTCCTTATGGGTGGTAAGGACTAAACCTTTTCATGCAACCAAAAATTCTGATATTTTTTTCTATTACTAAGGGAGCTTATTCCTACCTATAAAAAAATAATCAGCCAATTTGATTTTTTTCAGACATTCCCCATTTACCCCAGTAAAATTCTACATTTAAATCGCAAAACGAGATGTAAAGCTGCATTTTTGGTAGGTATGTTATTTGGACCCCTTAAGGAAGTGTGGAACCATGTTTTGAAAGCAAAAAAAAAGTTGTGCTAGCTGCGTTATACATGAAAAACTGCTTTTGACATAAGCTGTCAATTTTATTTTGAAAATGTATTAAATTTCAAACAATTAAAGCTAACCCACAGCTCCGTATGTCTAATAGTTTTTGAAATATGATGCTTGAAACATTGACACTCACCGGCATATCTAACCGGCTACACCGTTATTTTCATACAAACATGCTCACTTCACAGTCTCATGAATATAAAAGTTACGCATCTCTGCAATGGTTTGTATGTTGATAGATTAGGAAGGTGCTCGTTTGTCGAATAAGAATGTCAAATAAGCATAGACATCTCTCAATTTCGCCAAAAATGCAGTAAAGCAATGCATAATTTTAATACCATATATCATTGTATGGAACGAGAAAATTGGTTTACCGTTTCCTCTTTTTGGATAAGTTGAGAGGTGTCTATACTTATTTGACATTTCTATTCAAAAAATGAGCACCTGACTAATCTATCAACATACAAATCATTGCAGAGATGCACAACCTTTTTTATTTATGAGACTGTGAAGTGAGCATGTTTGTATGAAAATAACGGTGTAGGCGGTTAGATATGCCGGTGAGTGTCAATGTTTCAAGCATCATATCTCAAAACTATTTGTATGGGTGTGGATACACCAGAGAAAGATAGGTTTGGAATTAACAAGGATATACTTTTATTAGCACAAAATTACTTATTTATTATTTGATGAATGTGTGTGAATCGCGGTTTGATGAACTACTACGACTGACGCGCCGTGCCCCAGATTCGGCGCACTGGCGTAAAAATGCTGACATGAACAATTGCAATACTTAAATGAGAAATAATTCTGTGCGGTTATCTGTACCGTACACTATTAGACATACGGAGCTGAAGTTTGGCTTTAATTGTTTAAAATTTAATACACTTTCATAATGATACTGGCAACTAATGTCAAAATCCTATACTTTTTGAATAAACCTGCAAAAACTGGTTTTTTTCTGCAGTTTTTCACGTATAATGCAGCTAGCACAATTTTTTTTGCTTGCAAAACATAGTTTCACGCTCTCCTAAGGGGTCCAAATAACATACCAAAAATGCATCGCAATTTGCGTTTTTAGGAAAAATATTTGTAAGATTTTACTGGCCTACTTGTCGCGTAATGAATTTTTCAACACACTTGCTCGTAAAGTTACGCCCTCGCCTGCGGCTCGGGCTGCAACCCACAGCCTTGTGTGCAATGAGCAACCTAAGCTAACTTGTATCATAATGTACTATTGTTTCGTATCGAAAATATTGTGTCGTGTGCCATTGGTTCGCCATCCCGTAGGCTAATGGAAATGGTATGCGACTACTGTTAATTCCCTTTCATTTGATTTGATACCCAGCACCAACCCAGCACAGCCCAACACGGTATCCTTAAGAAATACATAATTTTATTTTTTAATTCATGACTTTAGAGGAGATCTTCTAGCTATATTCATCATCATATCAGCCACACGACACCCACTGCTGGGTATAGGCCTCCCCTAAGGATCTCCACGACGATCGGTCCTGCGCTGCCTGCATCCACTGGCTTTCCTATAGCTATATTATAGGGCGCTATATTTAACTTAATATCAAAAACATTACCCTCCTCTTTGCTTCGCCGTAGTCGGGTAAAAATCAGGCGCCGCCGCGCCGGCCATTTCATAAAATCAAATTATGCCATTCCGCGCGGCTGATGCAGGGAGCGACTAAAAACTGAGTGATTGTAATTATCACTGTAACGGTCCGCGCCAGACGGGCCTAATTTACATTCGCCAAATTAGATTAAACTGAGAGCTCCGCCTCACTGGGCCGAAAACATCGCTCGTGAAAATGCCCCGATTAATACCTACAGCCAGGGATTGAAATACCGTTAAAAAAAAAATAACGATAAAAAAATTATAACGTTAAAAATACCGTTAAAACATTTTATCGGTAAATTTACCGGTAAAAATAACGTTACAAAATTTTCACCGGTAAAATTAGCGTTAAATATAACGTTAAACTTTACCGGTACAATATACCGGTAAAATTACCGCTAAAAATAACGTTATTAATTGGAATAACATTAATTTTAAAGTTTAACGGTAAAAAAAGTACGAAATAACGTTAAAATTAACGTTATTTACTGAAATTACGTTAATTTCAATGTAACGTTATCTAAATTAACGTTATTTATTGACATAACGTTAATTTTAAAATTAACGATAAAAAAAGTAAGAAATAACGTTACATTTAAAAATAACGTTATCATTCCCTGCCTACAGCATCCTTCTCCCCGGAATAACAACACCTTGAGCTTGTGCGAGCTATAACTTCTTTGAAAAACAATAAACGGAAAGGAACTAGTAAAATCTGCGAGTCAGGTCCTTAACAAACTGGAAATACCTACTGGCTGGTCCAAATAGTGACGTCAATTTTTTTTAAGATTATTTACACGAGTGTTCATCCGAAAATACCCCATCTGTGTTCTGCGATTTTTCGTAGTTTAGAAGTTATTATTTATAACATTGAAAATGTTTATGTGATCATCATATTATTATGTGCCCGATGCTCAGCCAAAAGTGCGACATGGCCGTAGATCAGTCAAAATTGGAGATATCTCTAGATATGGGAGAGTGGGAGAGGGAGAGTGGAGAGACTATCCGTCGTTTTTGCGTGCTGATCCAAACATGAAAATTTTCACACTTTAATATTAGTAGAAATGTATCCATCTTCTATTCCTGTTCGTCCCCTTTGCCACCCCGTTCCCATACCCATTCTCGTTCCTGTTCCCGTTCCCGTATTATTTTTTCATACAATTTTAACCCCCATTTCAGCCTTTTAGGGTTTAATTAAATCATGACTACCGTGTTGGACTTCAAAATAAATGCCATTTTCGCAATCAACGTCCCATAAAACCTCAATGACGACATCCATATTGATTTTTTCGGTTCATTTATCCCATTTACCCTTTAATTTAAGGGAATACAATTTTCGGAAAATCACGGAATATGTGTTTGCGTAGATTAGAAGTAGGTACTCCTTACTACTCCTTACTTCTTTCAAGTTGAAATGTCTATTAAATATTAAGTTTCCATACTAAATATAAACACTATTTTAGGGGTTGAATAATTTCTGCCATGTTAAACTTTAAAATAAATGCCATTTTCGCAATCAACATGCCATAAAACCCCAATAACCACATCCATATCTTAAGGCTTTTTTTTAGGTGTTGAGTTTCAGAAAACCCCGAAACGTGTTTGCTTATTTGTTTTTAAAAGTACCTACTCCTACGAAGTTTCAAGTTGAAATGTATTTTTTTCCCCACACTAACTTTGTACCTACCCCCATTTCACTGCTTTAGGGGTGGTATATCCAAAAATCCTTTCTTAGTTGATTTACACTGTAGGTATAAAGTATATCTATGTAAAAAAAACAAGTCTCTAGGTCCAGTGGTTTGGGATAGGCGTTGATCTGTCAGTCACCCCTTCATTTATATTTAAAAGCGATTATGATTATTTTGGATTTTCTTTTTGCACCATAATCGTTTAGAATCACTTTTCCATACTTACGTAAATAATCACTTCACAACATGGAAAGGGTAAAAGTGAAGATTTTACTTCAACGAACTTATTAGCAATAGTTTTTAACAATTCTTTTCAAAAGGTCAATTCCTGAAGCCTTGGCCATTTCGCTCACTTTCTTCCGCGATTTAACTGTGTAGAATCCGTTAATTAATCAAAGTAAGTCCGACTGCAATGACACTTTTTATTAAAAAATATTAGTTCGTTTTTGGCAGGGCAGTCGTGTTTTCAAAATTGCATTTAGGTATTTTTTTAAATTTTAAAATCGGTTCAAAGTTTTCGGGAAATCTTGAAAATATTTTTACTTAAAATTTCTTTATCTTTCTTTATTCTCTTTACTATGAACTTATACGGATGTTCGATAACTTCTTTGTTTAAGAACCGATATGATTTTTTTTTTCGTTGGAAAATAGGGGAAAACCTCATGATAAGTGTGAAGATACACAAGGTAAATCAAATAGGAACTGGATGGTGATTGAAAATGAAATATTTCGCACATGATATTCAACATTGTATTAACTCAAAAAACGTAGTGTCGAGATATAGCGTTTCAAAGATTAAAAAAATCATAGTTCCTGACTGTGAGGTATTTATGACCGTGGGCCTACCGCCCAAGTAGCGTCGACTTCGCCGTCGGCTTCATTTGACAGATGGGTTGTAATACATTGCTTCGTTTCTTTGGTAAGTCTTTATTTGTACCAAAAAAGTAGCAATGTATCACATCCACCTGTCAAATGAAGTCGACGGCGAAGTCGACGACACTTGGGCGGTAGGGCCCCTGATTTTTATATCGTTAAAAAGCTACATTCTCCTATTTTGTATACTTCAAAAAAAAAGTCCTTGGGACTAATATATAAGAATATACAAGCTACTTTCTAGAACCACCTAGAGTGCAAACAGTATTATCTAACTAAAAAACAGGAGTAAAAATAAACTAGCAAAACAGTAATAACTCAAATTAACAATTAATTTTATTTTAAAAGTTGACAGGCAAAACAGTATCAAGTCACAGTTAATACGCTCACATTTAAAAATAATTTTCTGATTTGATGTGTAAACCATAAACTTAATATCCACGAAAAAATTTCTAAGTCTATGGTGTAAACTCGAGATGTGACACAAATTTATGTTTCGGTAGCCTCGGTTACAGGCAAGACCGTCTTAAAAATGCAATCCAAACGACTTAGAATTATGACTGTTTTACCAGATTGTAGAGAAAAAAATGCTGATTCCGAATAAGTATATAAATAACTCGAAATTCAATTTTTTTTTTAATGAAATACCTACTTATGTTGAATATCATGTGCGATTTGTAGGTTTACGACAGTCAAAAACAAGGTTCCCTAGGTAGGAGTGCGACGCGAGTGTGGAAATTGACTTTGTAACCAATTTGTAACAATATAAAAAAAATACAAATGTCATCGCTTACATGGTAAGTAGGTACCACAAAAAAAAACACAAAAAAGTTGGAAATAAAAGCTTTAAAAAACGAAATACCTAGGTATTCAAATCTGAATTATTTATATGTAACTATATACCTACGTGACGGATATATAAATTTTAAAGAACGTCAAATGAAGTCGGCTGGGGATTTTAGAATAAAAAAGTCAATATTGAGAAAAACAAAATTTTTCTTCGGCCCCTCAAAACTTTTGCAGATTTGAATATTTTTTTTGGTTTCTAGAGCTGTTTTTTTAGTTTCTTTTTGATTTTCACTAAACTATAATATTAATTTCTTATGTAAGCATGTAATTACAAAACTACATTATTCGACTCTGTAAACTTACATGCAGCGAGTCAATTCCGGAAAAGGGCACGATAAAGTTTCACATGTTTCGCACGCCACCCGCGAACTTCGCGCACCGGAAACTGGTGAGCACCGTGTCGCCGACCACCGCCGCCGCCGGCTGTCAACCAACTGCCGTGCCGGACCACACGGTGCCCGACGAGGCGACGACCCGGCGAAACTGTTTTTAGGGTTATTCACGATTGTCGGAAATCTACACGAAAGCATTCGATTCGAATTCGTCGTATCCTCTGTACCCGTAGCACGAACAGCCTGCAAGGGCGGATCCAGGATTCCAATGTGGGGGGGGGGGGGAGGGGGCCTTGGAGCCTCGGGCCTAGGGTTACCATCTATGAAAGGGAAGATGCCTGTCTAGGATGCACAAAACGCCTGATTATTCAGAAAAATGCCTGTCTATATAATAAAGAACGGCCGCGCAGCGCGATTTTTAGGCAGTTTCGTCGATTAATTTTGTACTCTTGCCTGTCTATAGTAAAAAAAAACGGCCGTGCAGCGCAATTCTTAGTCAGTTTCATTTCATCTATTAATTTTGTCTGTCTATAGGGGTCATCCATTAATCACGTTAGCCTCGAAAGGGGGGGGGGGGGGGGGGGGGGTAGTTGAAAACATCACGAAGTATCACAAGGGGGGACGGGGGGGTGTAGTGAGATATCACGTGTATTAATTTTTTTCATTAAACGTGTGACTTTTCAAAGAAAACTGTGTGTGATTGTTGACTCACCGTTACCAGGACGATTTCCCCGCCCAGACATATTCGTACTGAAAATTGTTGAGATTATTTTGTTCCAAACGTTAAACCTCACCATGTATCACCAGGGGGGAGGGGGGGGTTAAAAATTGGCCAAAAAAACATCACGTGATTAATGGACGCCCCCATAGTTAAAAAGATGGCCAAGCAGCGCCTTTTTTTGTCAGTTTCATCAACTAAGCTTGTACTCTTGCCTGCCTATAGTAAAAGAAAACGGACGCGCAGCGCGATTTTTAGTCAGTTTCATCCACTAATCTCGTCTGTCTTTAGTAAAAAACAGCCGCGCAGCGCCATTTTCAGTCAGTTTCATCCGTTATACTTGTACTCTTGCCTGTTTATAGTAAAAAACGGCCACGCAGCGCTATTTTTTGTCAGTTTCATCCACTAATCTTGTCTGTCTTTAGTTAAAAAAACAGCCACGCAGCGCCATTTTTAGTTAGTTTCAGTCGTTATACTTGTACTCTTGCCTGTTTATAGTAAAAAAAAGCGGCCGCGCAGCGCAATTTTTAGTCAGTTTCATCCACTAATCTTGTCTGTCTATCTATAGTGAAAAACGGCCCCACAGCGCCATTTTTAGTCAGTTTCATCCACTAATCTTGTACTCTTACCTGCCTTATATTAATACTTATTAAAAAACGGCCGCGCACCGCAATTTTTATTTAGTTTTATCCACCAATCTTGTCTGTCTTTAGTAAAAAAAAATGCCGCACAGCGCGATTTTTAGTCAGTTTCATCCACTAATCTTGTCTGTAGTAAAAAAACGGGGGCCCGCGCAGCGTCATATTTTTAGCTAATTTCATCCATTAATCTTGTTATATAATGGTTTCATCTGGGCGGACGAGTAGCTTTCAAAGCAAGGCGTGCGTGATTGGAGCATGTATGCGAGATTTCACAGCAAGACCCGCGAAATTAAAAAATGCCTGTCTCGCCAGCCCGCCTTTCGAATCGAAAACGAAACCATAAAATGTTTGTCAAATGCCTGTCAGATGGTAACCCTACTGATACTGGGGCCACTAAAGGAACTGACACTACCTACATAAAACATAAAAAATAGGAATTTAAAAAGTAGGTATAAACCTAATCAAAACTAATTTTCTATGGCCCCCTTGCCCCCCCCCCCCCCCCTGGATCCGCCAATGACAGCCTGCCTAGCATGACCGATTTATATCGCGTGATATAGCGTTTTATCACGTTTAACTGTCAAAAAGACAAAGGAATTTGACAGTTGAGTGTCGATGAAATGCTAGGTACTTGTACTTATATCACGCGATATAAATCGGTAATGCTAGGCAGGCAGCTATCGAAAAAAATAACGCACGTAAAATCATTCGATAGTGCAATTTTGTATGAAAAATTAGTACAGCGCCACCTACCGCCGAATAGCGAAATTAAATTTTCCATAGAGAATTCTCTATCGAATAATTTAACGCGCGTTATTTTTCTGTGTTCGTGCTAAGGGTACAGATGAGTGAGTACTCTACAAAAATTCTCACTATGCGTTTAAAAGAAATTCAACTTTATATCCTTAGTCATAGAGTTGAAATTCTATCGACGACATTTACTGAAGACTCTACTGTGTGAATGAAACATCACCAAGTAGAAGTAGATGAGGATGTCTCGTTCGCACAATTGCCATTACTAAACAATAATACCACGATGGTAGCGAAAAAAAATGTACGTTACCAATCACGTAGTGTATCAAAGTTAAGGATTCGGAGTGGAATATTGAAAATATACTACTTAAATATTAATTTAGAATAACACATAGTTATTGTGAAATAAAACTGAACTTACTCTTTTGATTTAATAAGATTTTCACAATAATGCTGATCAGCTATCATCGGTGAGGTGGTGTTAAATTCAAGTGTCAATCCTGGCAACTCCAATTTTGACTTTCGCGCCGAATCTCAATTTAAGAATTTCAATATTTAGGAAAATATTTCTTTACAAAACTAGGGTGACCATAAATACTACACCATTTCAGATTTTCAAAAACGAAATTGTTCTATTGAAAGAAATAACTGAAAGTCGCAGGCGAAGGGTAAAGTTAATATTAATAATCAAATTCATGTTTGTGCGCCGATTTAGATGAAACTCGGTTTTTGGTACAATTTTGACAAGAAAATAACAACGCAATGTTAAAATTATTAAAAATCCAAGATGGCGGCCAACTTTTTTGTTTGTAGGCCGATTTCGATGAAACTCGGTTTTTGGTACTATTTTGCCAAGACAATAACAACGCAATGTTAAAATTATTAAAAATCCAAGATGGGGGCCAACTTTTTTGTTTGTGGGCTGATTTCGATGAAACTCGGTTTTTGGTACTATTTTAACAAGATTTTTGATAAGAAAATAACAACGAAATTTTTAAAAGTATTAAAAATCCAAGGTGGTGGCAATTCTTTTCTTGTTCTTATTTTTTCAACCCAGTTATATTAAAATCAACCCAAAAACAAAATTGGCAGCCATTTTGTCCTTTTGACATTGTTTACATTGCATTATTATTTACTTGCCTAAATAGAACCAAAAACCGAGTTTCATCGAAATCGGCCTACAAACAAAAAAGTAGGCCGCCATTTTGTTTTTCTTTTTTTTATATTTTCAAAATTTCATTGTTATTTTTTGTCAAAATATTACTAAAAACTGATTTTCATCGAAATCAAGCCAAAAATAAAAAAAAGGTTGGCCACCATCTTGTTTTTTTTATTTTTAACATTGTGTCGTTGAAAAATGCTTGCACCCATTTTTTATTTCACTAGTAAAAAATTGGTGCAAGTATTTTAGACCTTATTGATATATTTACCAAAATAACAGTTTTTAATGAAAGAGAATAATTATGGTAGAAAGCAACCGAATTTTAAACGTCAATAAAGTCGTAAATCGTTTGCACCTGTTTTTTAACTACAGTAGGGCTAGCACGTAGGAGTATCGAAAATCGAATCGAAAACCGAATCGAGGAATTAGTATGGAAATTTTATTACCGCCGTTGCGGTGAGTAGCAGAACTAAAATTTGGTAGCACCGAGGCGTGACGTTTTCGACTGGGCTCGATTCGAGTTTACTCGATATCGAATTCTTGCGGTTTGTATGAAAATCGGCAGCACGGACCTTCATTTGACGTACGGTTTCGAACAATTCGATGCTTGTGTATCGAAAACCGTCTCACTAGCTATTTTACAGTGAGAAGGAAGTCACTAATTTTTATTTTGCACAAAAATATTAAAATAATATGTGGAGAATGATCAGAGGCCCCCTTCCGAGTTACTATATGGCGTGGCGTATGATAGAAGCACGAAGAAGAGAAGAGGAACAAATTAGAAGGTGCGTTTATGTTTATTACATCGCTTAAACTATTTTGTTGTTTTGAGCGATGAGTTTGTTTTTGCCAATGGTTTAGGTGCTAAATTATTACCTTATCGTTTCAGGGATATTCAACTACGAATATTTCTTCGTAAAACTTATGATCCAGCAAAAATAAATAATCGGGAATTCATAAAAAGGTATAGGCTCACCAAGCCGGCATTTAATTATTTATGTCGATTGCTGCGAGAAAAAACTAACCTAAGGCCCAACAAAAACATCAGTTTAGAACTTAAGGTAGGTACCCACTACCCAGTCAATTACATATACTATAACAACAGTACTTATCTATTACTAGCGACCGCCCGCGGTTCCACCCGCGTGGTTCCCGTTCCCGTGGGAATATAGGGATAAAGTCTATTTATGTTTTAATTTAGGATATCTACTATCTGTGTGCCAAATTTCAACCAAATCCGTTCTGTAGTTTTTGCGTGATTGAGGAACAAACATCCAAACTTTCACATTTATAATATTAAGTAGGATAGTATGATATTTTGTTTTTGTTCAATGACTTTTTAAGTGTTTTTCATATTGTGTTACAGGTTTTGTGTGCATTGTCATTTTATGCGACGGGATCGTACAAAAGAATTGTAGGTATGGCCAAGTACTTGGGACAGACAACTGTAAGCAAATATGTGAAAGAAGTCACAGGTGCGCTCAACAATTTAAGAATTTTAAATAAGTTTATTAAATTCCCTGCCACCAGACAGGACAGAAAATTAATAAGACAAAAGTAAGAACCCTAATAGATTGATTACATCTAGCTTAGCTTTCTCTCCGAGATGCTTGATTATTGTTTTTTTTTCCACAGGTTTTACACTAAGTATGGTTTTCCTGGAACAATTGGATGTGTTGATGGATCGCATTTCCCCAAAACAAGAGGAAGAACATATTTTTTTCTGCAGGAAGCATTACTACTCCATAAATGTACAAATGGTAAGTCAATAATGATTTACTTGGCTTTGTACCTACTTCTTACACAAGCTTAGATAAATTTGGAGAAAACACCCGTTGAGTAATAAATAAATATCCAAACTTTCGGATTTAATATTTATTCAGATTAGTATTAGTATTCATTGTGATATTGCGGGTAGCGGTTTCTTTTTATTATTTATTTATTTTTTTAGTACTATTCAAAGTCTTTTAAACAATGAAATGTTATGTACTGTTTAATTACATGCTGTAAATAATAATGTGAATGTCAAAAATATTAAATACAAATAACCATATCATAAATAATCATACTAATATTTTGAAGGTTTTTTATTTTTATAATTATAACAATATAATAATTAATAATTACAGTAAATATTTTTAATTAAAAGTGAACCAATTCCTTTATTTAATTGCTTTAAATGATGTGTAATTTGGGATCATTCGATTGTTTTCTTCTCTTATGATATTAATTAATAGAACCGGTTTAGGTACCGGCGTGCTCACTTAGGTTAAAGCTGAAAATCAGCGATTTGCTCGCGACGCGAGTGAATATGACGCTGAGCTGCGACCTTTGCGTACTGCTACGGTACACACACATCTTTATTAGGGAATAGACTACTGTTTTTTGTTTGTTGTATTATGTACCTATTTGTATTAAATGAATATGTATGTGTCTGTAGCAAGAAATAAAATGTTAATCAATCAATCAATCAATCTATTATTTCTAGCACGAATAAAATGACGTTTAATAGTGCGTGGACAACTTGATTATCTATTTGTGTAATTTTATAATTTATCGAAGCAAAATATAATTTCATATGTAACGTGATTTATAGACTTACTGTCGGAAATAGTAGAAATTACCTCCTACATTAAGAAAAGTGAAAATCGTGAAATGTATAAATAATAAAATTCACAGCAGTTTTTCTTGATGCAAAGATAGCAAAGTCAAAGTGAGTGAAGTAGAATCTCAAATTTTTAAGAAATACATCCTCCTTGGTAAAATACAAAAAATGGTAAATTACAAAAAATAAATACAGACGCGATCAAAGAAGTTCCACTTTAAAAATATTTTCAAAACATCGATATATAAAATTATCTTAAAATCTATCTATATAAAACTAACTATATAATTATAAAAACATTTACGATAATTTGGTGATCACTAGCAAGTTTGTATTCCTGCACCGCAAATCCGGCCTTTACTAATTAACGATTCTATTATACTTTATATTTATAGGGTAGTTTCGACTACAAATAAAAACAGTCGACTTTGTAAACATTTTGATTAAAAAAATATATTCCGCTAATTAAGTAATGTAAAATTATCATCGTTGTATTAAACCGAGTGTGACGTTGGTGCTACATCGTTATCTCTCCTCAATTCAAGAAAATCAGTGCTGTTTTCTACAATTCAATGCGACCACTGAGTACGTTCACTTGCTGTAAGTTTTTGCGATGCTCAAGATGTGACCTTGTTCCTCCGTGCCGTGAAAATAGTGAATCGAATTGCAATGGAGTGCAGTCTGCTTTACGGTGTTCATGGGAAAAATTTACCATAGAATTACGCCTGTCTTATTGTGTTTGGAAGCGCCATCTCTGTAGTTTGACTGGAACAACGGACTATTAACAACGGATTATCGACATGCTTTCATTCTGCGTCTGCGCGCAAGAGGAAGTGCCAAGCATGGTTGATGGTCCTAATCATTGAAGATAGAGGGAGCTTATCGGCAATTTTATAAAGATCGATCAGTGGACATTGTCTTTTTATTTTATTAAGAAAGTTAAATATTAAGTACCTTTTGTGGTTGTTTTTGTCATGATGTGTTTTTAGTAATGTATTTTTTTTTGTTGTTATAGTAAATAAGTAAGTACTTATTGTGTCTTTTCTCTATACAGGTAATTTTAATTTAACTTTTTGACATTTTATTTTTATAACTTTAAAACTGTTTTCGTGTTCCATGTTAGTGTTTGTTAAATGTAATAAAAATATATTGACTACTTTACTATTTTAATTAAGATTCTAGTTAAGTTATTAACATGCAACAATGGTCTAGTTTTATTGGAGTAGGTATTAATGAAGTCAAATGTTAAGTTGTCATGATTGTGTTTTATTAATACAATTTTTTTGTGATATTATATGCATTTTATCTGACTTGAATTGAACTTTATGAATGACATTTTATTTTTATATCTTTAAAATTGTTTTCGAGTTCCATGTTAGTTTGTTAAATGTGAATAAAAATATATTTACTTAAATATAAGTACTTTACTATTGTAAGAATCTAGTTAATCTAATAAGTACCAGTAAATGGTCTATTTTTATTGAAGTGTATAGATTTATTTTATGAATATTTTTAAGAGGAGTCATATTTCGATATTTTTACATTTGCAATATTTTACAGTTTTATTGTATATAGATTTCAAAATTATATTTCATCTATGTGTTTAGGTGTTCCTTTTTATCAAAAAATATTTAGTTGTCGTTCTGACTGCTTATATTGTGTACATGTATGTTTCCTGATGTATTTCGGTTTTATATTAGCAAAGTATAAGTAAAGTAAGCAAGCACCTACCTACCAAAATATTAAGAAACATTTTTGATTTATGTTATTCAAACTAGGTACTAAATAGCATAGTTGTAGATAGATTTTAGGCATGTCTTCGACATGTCCCCATTGCCCCGGATCGTCTCGCATATTTACTCCTCACGGCCTTAAGGTTCACATTGGACATATCCACAAAGATTTTGCCCAGGGACGGGCCCGCTCCCCATCCACACGGGCCGTTCCAGCGGCTTCAACCGATGGCGGAGGTGCACAAGACCCTCGGGCACGACTAGTTCCTAATGCTAGTGCCCTTCAGAATCTGGCATCTCTTAGAAAATCTGTGCGAGTCCTTCGTCACATACCTAAGGGAGCGCGAAATTTGGCCGCTGCGAAACTATGCGAAATTATAAACAAATGCATTGACACCAATGAAACGTCCGATTGGTGTGCGTTACTTACCTTCGCATATTCAGCTTTAAGGGCCCCGGGACCGCATGGACCGGGAAATCTTACTACCAAAGTGAAGGCTAACATTAATTCCACGTATAGTAGCATTTTTGATGACGTCAGTAATGATGCAGTTTCCGGCCAGGGCCGCTCGGTGACGAAAATAATTGAGTCCAAGGTGTTTGACGGGGACCTCAGAGCGGCCGTGCGTATGTTAATGTCTGATGACTCAGTTGCGCCTCCGGGTCCGGAGACTTTGGCTGCATTGCAGACGAAGCATCCACTCCCTTCACGTCCATTGATGTTTCCACAGGCACCTGACTCTTCTACTACTCCCTTAAACGTCAAAGTGGATGACGTGGTCCAATCACTGGCGACTTTTCATAACGGTTCAGCTGCGGGGTTGGACGGGATTCGACCAGCTCATTTAAAGGAGCTGACTTCGAGTTCTGCTGGAGACAACGGGCAGCGCCTGCTTGAGTCTCTTTGCAAGCTGTGCAATTTCTTGCTCTGTGGTTATTTAAACCCCGAAGTTTGCCCTTATCTATATGGTGCGGCTCTCTGCGCATTAGCCAAAAAAGAGGGGGGGATTAGACCTATTGCGGTGGGGAGCGCCTTGCGCCGCCTGGTATCCAAGATGGGGTGCCGGTCTGTTAGGGTGGAGATGGCTTCACATCTTCAACCATACCAGCTTGGTTTTGGCTCACAAAAGGGGTGCGAGGCAGCAATTCATGCAACGCGCGCCTTCGCAGCGGAACCTGGCAACGCAGACTGTGTGATCGTCAAATTAGACGTCAAAAACGCATTCAACACAATCGAGAGGGATGTACTCCTGCAACAAGTGCGCGAGAAAATTCCTTTATTATACCCGTTCCTTTATCAAGTCTATCAATCTCCATCTAACTTGTTCTTCGGCGAATCGTTGATTCTTTCCCAAGTGGGTGCGCAGCAGGGAGATCCGCTTGGGCCGCTAGCCTTCAGTCTCGCGATTCAAAGCACAATATCATCTTTGAAATCACCACTCAATGTATGGTACCTGGATGATGGCACAATAGGAGGAAAGCCAGAGGAAGTAGAACAAGATTTGAGAGTGTTGCTTCCTCTTTTTCAAGGTCTGGGACTGAAAGTGAATACATCAAAGTGTGAGCTTTTTTGCTGCGGACCCGATTCAAATTCTTCTTTCCATGTGTTCTCTTCTATACTCCCTGGCCTTAAAGAATTGACTCGAAGTTCCTTTAGTCTGTTGGGTTCACCCATATTCCCTGACGCTATTCCGGAGGCTCTAGAGGCCAGGGGACGTCTTCTTGTTCTGGCTCAAGATCGCCTAAAAAATATCTCTGCGCACGTTGCTCTGGTTCTTCTGCGAACTTGTTTTGCGGTACCTAAAATTACGTACCTTTTGAGGACGGCTCCGATTTGGCTTTGCCCCGGCCTTGTTGATTCATTTGACAATACCTTGAAGGATGTCGTCGAAAACGTTTTAAACGTATGCCTCTCAGAAGATCAGTGGAGCCAAGCTACCCTACCCATACGTTACGGGGGATTAGGACTGAGGCGTGCGCGGGATCTAAGCTTGCCAGCTTTCCTTGCGTCGGCGCATGGCGTAGCTGACCTTGTCTCTAACATATTATCATCTCATGGAGGCAGGGTCGGCATACCTTTTGTCGACGATGCTTTGGTACAGTGGGCCACGCTGTTTCCTGCGATACCCGTACCTCAGACCCCAGATGTACAGCGGGCTTGGGATGACCTGGGAGCGAGAGAGACACTTGACCGACTTATGAGTGGGGCTGCGGGTGCAGAGTTGGCTAGACTCAGGGCGGTGTCAACACCGGAGTCTGGAGCATGGTTGCACGCTTTACCATCGCCCCATATAGGAACACTCCTGGATAATGACTCTATGCGTGTGGCGGTAGCTCTTCGTCTGGGTTGCGATGTTTGTCAACCTCATTTATGCATCTGTGGATCCATGGTGGAAGCGAGCGGCCATCACGCTTTGAGTTGTTGTCGATGCTCAGGCAGATTCCCTCGACACCACGCCTTAAATGATATAGTCCGCAGGGCACTCATCTCTGCCAACATACCGTGCGTTCTGGAGCCGCCGGGTCTTAGCCGCTCGGACGGTAAAAGACCGGACGGGCTAACCTTGGTGCCGTGGCGGAAGGGGAAATGCCTGTTGTGGGATGCCACGTGCGTCAGCACCTTCGCCGCCTCACACCTTGGCCGCACGGTGCGGTCAGCCGGCGCTGCTGCTGAAACCGCAGCCGTTAATAAGTGGAGTAAATATGCGACTCTGGCCTCTAATTATATTTTCGTCCCACTCGCGTTCGAGGCAACGGGATGTTGGGGGTCGGAAGCAGTAGCCTTCATCAAGGAGTTGGGTCGCCGCCTTCGTGAGAGGCGATGCGACGCCCGCTCTGGTTCCTATTTGGCGCAAAGGCTGTCAATCGCCATTCAGCGCGGCAATGCCGTCAGTGTAATGGGGACCTTTGCGCCTGGTATGACCCGGGGTGGCATCTTCGATTAGGTTAATTAAGGAATTGGGTAATGTGAATTGTATTAGTGTAATATTAGTTGATTTTTGTGATATTAAAATATAAAATAAAGTACTTTATATTTACCTAGGAGCATAGTAGAATACCAAACTAAAAGTCGGATTACTAGTCTCCCAGCAAAAATGTAAACAAAGAAATGTCACTGTCAAACTGACCTTGATAGTTACTTTTTCCGATATAACTTCACTATCGAAAAAATCCAACATTTACCAACAGTCATTGGTAAAACCTAGCATATGCCAAACTCTTATGGTAAAAGTACGAAAAATAAAATTCTGTTCCATCTATTATTTCTTAAGTATTAGTATTATTCTTATTTATTAAGATTCTAGATATACTTCAGTAGGTATATACATACATGTACATAGATAATAGATAGGTAAGTATCTAACTTTTAATATTTTTTAATTAAGTAGGTACCTACCTATTCAGTCCTTTTTCTGTTAGTTATAATAATCATTAATAATTCTAATTACTTAACTGTATTTATTTTAGGTTTGAGACAGTGATGGAAAAATATTAAATGTTAACCCCAGGTATGGGGGAGCAGCTCACGACGCATTTATTTAGTCTAAGCGATGTAATAAACATAAACGCACCTTCTAATTTGTTCCTCTTCTCTTCTTCGTGCTTCTATCATACGCCACGCCATATAGTAACTCGGAAGGGGGCCTCTGATCATTCTCCACATATTATTTTAATATTTTTGTGCAAAATAAAAATTAGTGACTTCCTTCTCACTGTAAAATAGCTAGTGAGACGGTTTTCGATACACAAGCATCGAATTGTTCGAAACCGTACGTCAAATGAAGGTCCGTGCTGCCGATTTTCATACAAACCGCAAGAATTCGATATCGAGTAAACTCGAATCGAGCCCAGTCGAAAACGTCACGCCTCGGTGCTACCAAATTTTAGTTCTGCTACTCACCGCAACGGCGGTAATAAAATTTCCATACTAATTCCTCGATTCGGTTTTCGATTCGATTTTCGATACTCCTACGTGCTAGCCCTACCGGGGTAAAATACTACTTCCGAATTTTGGCCCAAGTGTCGAAAAGGTTGGCCTGGCCACCACTAAGGTATATAAAAAAATCATTTTTTTTCGTTTTTGAGGTTAAAATCATGGCCGCCAGGCGCATTACTAACTGACGGGGCTAGTACCCTTAGCATGAAAAGCTATCGAAAAAAATGTCGCGTGTAAAATCATTCGGTAATTTTGTTTGGGAAATTTGTACAGCGCCATCTACCGCCGAGTAGCGAAATTAGATTTTTCATTCTATCGAGAAGGTACTTCTAAGCGCGTTATTTTTTTCGATAGCTGTTCGTGTGTGCTAACGTAGTACTTGTTGTATGGTACTATCCCCGTCAATTGGTAATGCGCTGGAACCTTGTCAAATTAACATACACATCAACATCATCCGCAACTTAAAATGACAAAAAACAGTAAAGTTCTAATAGATTATATAAGGTGGTACCAAATTATCTAATGATACTTAAACAGGTGATAGTGTTGCTTACACTGAACAACTTTCTCTATGAAACATAGGTCGAAAAACGAACTTTTTTTTCGCCTTTCCATAGTAAGTCGGTCAGCTGACCAGTACATTTTGTATGGGAGTGTGAAAATTTTTTTTCGTTTTTCGACCTATGTTCCTTGGAGAAAGTTATTCAGTTTAAGCAACACTATCACCTGTTCAAGTATCATCAGATAATTTGGTACCACCTTATATAATATATTAATTATTTAATTCTTATTTTCAATAAGAAAGGGTCTAGGTATATGAAAAAAATACAATTGTTTTTCGTTTTTGAGGTTAAAATCATGGCCGCCAGGCGCATTACCAATTGACGCGGATAATATGTGTTCTAAGGTAAAGGTGCCTTCCCACGGTGCGTGCTACCACACACCGCACCGAGCCGCACGAGGGCGAGCACGCACGCACCGATCTTTAGGTAATGGCGTGCCATACCCTCGGGACCCTATTACTAAGTCTCCACTGTCTGTCTCTGTCCGTGATAGCTAGTCAGGTGAAAGATTTCCACCACGGACGCTCACACAGCCCTATTGGCTGGCGGCATCAGCGGCAAGAGGGTAAGTGCTGGGGTTTTTAGTGGGTATTCCCTCCTCCCGGGTTCCCGTCGAGCCAGTCGGCTGGGTGGGATCACGGGAGGCAGTCGTGTTCTTACATTGACTTTTCGTACCACGACGTCCTATAAAGAAGGTTGTTTCTACCTCAAATTTCTTAGCAATTTTGTTTGTTCACTCTTTGTCAAAAAATATCTAAGGTTGCCAACTTAACGCAAGTTTAAGTAAGTTACTATTTTTTACAAGATCTATAACATTTTTTTCTGGAAGAAACTAAGTTGTCATAAGAATGTCAACTTATAGTCGATACCAAGTATATTAAGGATAAACTCACAAATCATATTTTCTTTGTTCCGCATACAGGTAGTAATTACTCAAGTAAATAATAACATGAACTTTTATGGTGTAGACAACGAGTGCCCAGAATTTGAATAGTTTACACAACCGGGATTTGACCGGCTATCCTGATACATAAGAATAAGTTTTATTTATTCTTATGCCTGATATCCGAATGGCTGATCATTTTGAAGTCCCTTTATTTTGTTTCAGTTTAGCAATTATTTGACTGTAGGCAAATCGTAAATGGTAGCAAATAGGGAGCAACTTTTGGTCTCCAGCCTGACGTGAATCGATACAGACAACCAGCCATTCTAACGCTCACAGAAATCCGTCCCATTCTTATACCTAACATTAACATTCTTCCCATAATCGTAAGCGTTAATACGTCTAAGTAAGTCTATCTAAGTATAAAGTATTTACGATACTTATTTTGTAACTACCCATGAAAAAGAAAAATAACATAGTAGATTCTTGTTAGCAACCCTAAGCATACATTTTAATACGTCAAATCTAGCGATCCTTTGGCGATCATAAAAGTGACAGGCAGGATGGAATCAAAATTGTTAAGGCGTGTAGACACGAATGAACAAGAGCATGATGAACACGAACATTTACGAATATTTATTTGGTTCGCACAGTCACCATCAGAACTTGTAAAGGTAACTTGTAGTGCATGGAACTTATTGACATTTTAAACTGATCAGAAGTATTTGGTCACCTTGTCTGCTATGATATACTGATATATGGCAACTGTCCGTGTAAACATAAATCTCAGACTCCCAAGTCCTTTAGAGATAGAGTTAGAATGCATTTCCTTTCCTCTTCTTCTGATTGACCATTTATTTATTTTCTCCTTTATTTTAATTGTATTTATCTTTAGGTATAACTATTGTTTGTATTCATACAACACACTTTTTCTTCCCTTTTTTATCATTGCACCCACTCCCCTATATTTCATTTTTTCTATTTATTTTACACCCAATGGTTGCCTGGAAGAGATTGCTGATTGGCAATAAGACCGCCTCTTCTTTACTTTCTTCTTTGTATGTTTGTCCCCTTTTCTGTAATATTTCTACTTGTGTGCAATAAAGCGTAATTTATTATTATTTTTAAATAAATTATCAGAGTGAACACGAACACTATAAATACAACACTTTCACACTGAACAACAAAATATTTTAGAAGATTTTTGACGCACACTGTGGAGGCCGTTCGTTTGTATAACAAAGACTTACCTGTTCTCGTGATGAGGAAGTCTTGATGATGAAAATTATTAATGCAAAATGTAATGTGTTATAATGACAAAGCAATAACAGCTTGTTTAAACCAGCCTTTTTCAAAACGATCTTTTTTTCCAGCGATGTTGATATTCATGAGCTCTACATGGCTCATGACATTTCTGTCAAACAAACTATGATAATATAATAACCTTATATTATTCCCGCAAAGTACTGGGAAAGAACGAATAATTTTACTAATAATTTGTATATACCTTGCTTATTGTGATTATTTATTCTGTGGTTTCAACAATAGCCATGAACAAAGAGGTACCTAACTACTTATGTCATGCGTAGCGTAAATATGTCACTCGTCTCGTGATCAAAAAAATATTTACTTACACTAAACAGCTATAATCCTTCGATTGATATAATTTATAACCACGTATTAATAATTTATTGATAAATCAACCACACACATGATATCTTAAAAGTGGACAATTTAATACTTTTGCAGTAAACAGGATAGGATTCTACTCCAAAGAGCTGAATATCGTCACAACGTATTTTAAGTTCATGTAAGTAAATTGGAGTAAGTATTATATTTATTGTTTTATGGTCTTAAAAGCAAGTACCTAGTGTAAATAAGTCGTTTTATACTGAAGTGCTCGTAACCGCTTGATTGGATTATGTTAGAGTATCCAACTACCTACTTACATTATTTTTGGTTATTTGCAGGTTTGCCAGGGAATCATACGGTGATAAACCCAAAAACGCCATAAGCTTCCGACTTAAAAAGGATAATTTTGTACAACAATACTGTGACAATTTTATTAGATACTTATAGAAAAGATGTTTCATTTTGAAAAGTGAATATCATAAATAAATACCCATATCAAGTAATAAAGTAATCATTTTCTTTGCTCTTATTTATTTTGTACCATTGCGCTAGCTATAGCTAGGCTTAGCAAAAGGGCCGTGACTTTATTTCTATAAATTGGTTTTGTAAAATTTGTAGTTTGGTTTTGTGCATGTTCTACGACAAAAAATCTAGGGTACCTACCTAAACATAGCCTATCATAGGTGGGCGTGCTGTAATTAGTGTTGATTTTGTTTATTTAGTAGGGACAACTTGTCTTAGTAATATGTTTCCATTAGAAGATGATTAATAAAAAGGCAATAATACAATACATGTACTGTTTTATTTTAAAAGGAAGTTGTGTAGATTTATAAGAGCACAAGCTCACTCACAGAATGAAAACTCACGAACAAAATACCAGTAGAATTTGAGATTTTTCATCACAAGCCTCCAATTGTCGCACAGGTTATGAACAAGCTGGTTCTGCTACAAATGAAATCACCCGATGAACAAATAATCATCAAGTTAAAAAATTTCACATTCTGGGCGTAGTTAAATACGACGCCTTTTTCTTCACAGTAAATCTTTGTGATTTCGTACCATTCTTTTGTCATCTAAAAATAATTTTAAAAGATAACTTATTTATAAGTCATATTTTAAAGAAAGTTCACTCAATATGCCTAGAAATCAATCAGTGGCGTAACTATAGGGTGGCAGAGCGGGCAAAATGCCACGGGCCCCTGGCCCGAAGGGGCCCCCCGGCTCGAGAGGCCGTGACCATAAGAGGAACCTAACATTTATTACGAAAAATTGCAAAAAAAACTGTCAGTAGGGTTCATTATCCTAGCCAAACTGATACAAACGTAAAGCGGAAATAAGAATGCATGGGATGGGAACCAAAAGCTCGCATTGTCTCTACCTCTGAACAAAAAAGGACTAGGTACACGTGCGGCTCTAAAAAGTCGAAACATGAAAGTGCAGATGGTCGGTCAATGGTCAAATTCCTTTGTTAACATAATGGTAGCTCACTCAAAATCACTTTTACCAAATATCTGTATCCAAAAAGGGTCCATTCATTTCTCAACAGTCATAGTAAGTTTCTTGTGAGAATTGGTTGGTTGTTTGTGACATTGTTTTTAGTCGTCGTAGTTTTCGTTTTATTATCGTTTATTTTAGTAGTGGAATAAAGATATCACTATGTTATACAAAGAAAAATTGCTTAAAATCAGTCGGTAACTACTTGAATGAGGATTTTATTGACGATAAGTCGAGTAAGCAGTGCTTAGGAAATGAAAAAAGGGGCGTTGAAAGTGCTAAAATAGCAGAGCCTGACCCAAGTGAATATCCGATCCTGAACAAGTAACAAATTCTTGAAATTTATTTATATTTCCTTTTTCTGATTTCAAGGTTTTCTTATATATTATAATGCATTCCTTTTCCGTTCCATTAATATTTTGACTTAATTTATTCAAACTTCTCATCCACCCCTGGAAATTGGTCTTTCGCCTATCCCACTTGCTGCTGCACATAGGCACATCCGCACTACCATTAGTTAAGCTTTCATTTTTTTTCGTATATGGTCATTCTTGTACCTACGATGTTTCTATGTGTGTTGGAACAAATAAAAAAAATATCTATCTATTTATCTTATTTAAAAAAAACCTGCAATACCATGCAAATAAAAACAAAAACCAGCTTCTGAAGCTGTTTAACAATAACAGCTTCAAAATTAAATACCTATAAAAAGCAAGAAATAATATTCAAATCGCATAATATCAATTTTAATAAAACATGTATATTGAAGTAGTGTGGGGCTGGACGACAACTTTTTAAAACAATTTTGAAAGCCTCACCCAACTCCATTAGACGTGTTTTATTAAATTTGATAAGCGTTTTATGAAATTTTGAAGCTGTTTTAGTTTTTATTTTCAGGTTTTTGAAAGATGTTTTTCTTTTTTTTAAGCTTTCCTATTTTTAACTTTTTCGTGGTAGGGCCTACCCTAGTAGAGATTTAAATATTTTTTTACTTTATAATTTTTTTTCAATGGTGCAATGATGCCCAACTCAATTTGTTGTTTTTAAGGAGTCCCTTGTGCCTTCGTAGTCCAAGTTTAGTGCAGAACGTCGCAGACCGTAGCTCAGTTTTGTTTTGATAAAATAATAGAATAATAGATAAAATAAGATAAAATAATCTACCAATATCTCAATGTTGTTCTTGGTTCAATAGCACCTTGGACAAATAGGATATATTAAGTGATTGAGATAACATTGGTATTCCAATGAAATTAAAATATGACCACTCTTGATCGGTATTTTTCAGAATTACGAAAAAGCTTGTCAATCTGTGTAAACATTGTATGGAACCTCACATGAACTATGTCCTTTCAGAAAAAAAATCACAGATCTCGTGCCTTTCACGGCCTTCTGGTACATTGAAAAATTAATTGATTGAATTTTATAAAAAATATATTCCTTTGATTGAATTAGTACTTACAATACTTTGAAATCACAGCAAAGCCATGAACAATTTTGGATCTACTTTTCTGTGATTCGTGTGTATGAAATTCATATAAAAATATTTCATTGTTATAAACATTACTATTTTATTGAAAGGTAATAAATAAGTACCTACTACTACCTAAAATATATAAAATTTTCTATGATTTGTTATGAAACTCAGCGACGCGACGCGCATCTAAAGAGCGCGCTTCCCGAAATTACGTGCACATTATCTTGAAACCCGTCGAATTCAATTTTCAGTAAGAAGGCGTAATTTTTCGGTCGAAAAAAATTTTTTTTTCAAATACAAAATAATATTTTTTTTTGAATCAACTATTCCAAAATAATTTTACATCATTAGCATCATCTTAAAGCCCTTCGAATTTCGCGTCTTTTAAGCTCTCATACGTCCTCGTGGTCGCACGCGAGCCGCCCGCCGCGTGATATCGCACCTCGCGCCGCGCAAAACTCGCGACCAAGGGCACCTCTACAGCCTCAACCGTCACCAATATCGAAAAAAGTGTAATGACCTAAACTGTTCCTTGGTTCAATACCGAGGCGCTTTTTTCATATTTTTGATATTCAGCCCCGTTCTCGACATATCGGAAATTTCCTGTGAAATCACACGATTTTTCAGTCGAAAAAAGTTGTTTTTCTTCGATTTCCAAAAAAATTTTTCTTTTCCAGAATATTTTTTACATTTTACCTAAAGCCCTTAAAATTCCGCGTCTTTTGAGCCCTCGTACGTCCTTGTGGCCCTAAACCTTAGGGTATCACGGGCGAGTCGCACTTTCAGCGAAAATGGGGGCCTACTGGAGCGAACGAAAAAACATTTTCAATATTAAAAAAATATAAAAATCGGTTAACAACTGGCAAAGTTATCGTAAAACATACATAAAAAACCCGTTGATTTGAGAACCTCCTGCTTTTTTAAGTCGGTTAAAAATGATACCTACTAATACGTTAAACCTTTTTTACATGGGAGGGCAGGGCCCACAGAAAACTTAAGAGAGGGCCCCGGTCGATGAATTTGCCACGGGCCTCAGATAGTATAGTTACGCCACTGCTAGAAATATGAGTAAATTATGCATATTGTGCACTATGAACAATCTACTTTTGGAACATTTTACTTTAAATCATGTTGATTGTGTTGCACAAAAACACCCTTTTTAAGATCGCTGAAAGATCGCTAGATTTGACATAATTGACGTAAAACAAGATTGCTAGTTGTCAAAAAGGCAGCTCATGGTACGGATTTATGGTACGGATTGAGTGAACGAGTTATGAATTATGACATGAAAAAGGGAATTAATTAAATGGGTAACTGGAAATAATTAAAGGCGACTGTAAATGGGATACTTAAATACTAAACTGGACAGCAGTTTATTTTTTGGGCGACAAAATAACTAAACGGGCGACTAACTTACAAAATACTCAAAACCGGCGACTACATATTATGGGTGATAAATAATTTAAGTTAGCAGAGAAAACTCTAAATGGGTGACAAAAATACTGAGTGGGCAACTATTATACCAAGTAGGTAACTATTATAACTGATTTAAGCTGCCCAACATGGTATTTTTAACACGTTTTTATTAGGCTGCTTTCTCGTTTGTTTGTTTTTTGTCATATCGGTTAGGATAGTAGTCATCTTTTTTAAATAAAATAAATGCCAAATTTTTTATATTTTGTGTGCCCTAAGGTTGTCGTCCAAATAGTAATTTGGTCGCCCGTTACCCAATTTGTATTTTAAAGTCACCCATTTTCAATATCTGTAGTCGCCCTCGGTCCTTCACCCACTTAGTATTTCAGTACGCTATGTTCAGTATTTTTGATACCCAAAATGGGAATTTATTGTCGCCCAAATAGACGGGAAGGGGGATGGGAGAGGGAGATTGAGAGTGAGAGGGAGAGGAGACATAAATGTGGATTCAATTCTGAACAGGATTGGAACGGGAACGAGCACAAAGGGGAACTGCACTGCACCTAACGGGGACGGGTCCAAACGGGAACGGGAAAGGGTAAAGAAACGGGAATGGGATATTTATATCTCTCGACCCATTTCTGTTTATTGTAATAAACTAGCTTCCGCCCGCGACTTCGTCCGCGTAGATATTAGAGAAAATCATTTGGGAACCTTCATTCAACCAGGACCCGACCAGCCATTTTAACGTGGTTAGGCACCCCACCAAGCCACAGAATAACTAATACCAAGCGAGTAGCTTCGTGCGAGGTCTGCCATACGCGGCAAATGTCTTGCCTCATGAGGCAGTGCGCTTGGTGTGGACTGTGGACCCGCCTAATCGCGTAAAAACGGCTGGTCTGATCCTGGTTGAAGGTTCCCAAGTGATTTTCTCTAATATCCACGCGGACGAAGTCGCGGGCGGAAACTAGTTATACATAAAGTTTTATTCTAGGTACATATATTTCTTATAAAATGGTATACTTATTTACAAAGCATAATTTCTTTGCTTTTTCTAAGCAATATATGTGTAATCATTCGTTCATTCCCAGCACAAAACAAGATTGTTATTTGATGTCGTGGTACGAATTTGAGTGATATCATTTAGAGCTTGTAACAAGTTTTATTCTAGGTACATATATTTCTTATAAAATGGTATACTTATTTACAAAGCATAATTTCTTTGCTTTTTCTAAGCAATATATGTGTAATCATTCGTTCATTCCCAGCACAAAACAAGATTGTTATTTGATGTCGTGGTACGAATTTGAGTGATATCATTTAGAGCTTGTAACAAGCTTGCTGGATATAAGCTTACTTATAAAAAAGGTGGGAGTAGGCCCCCTGGAGTCCCACATGCCCCCTCCCTGATCACCTGCGGGGTACGCGTAAATGCGTTTTTTTTTCAGCATAAAAAAAGGTATATAACAACAAAAAATACTATAAAACAGAATAATTAAGTAAAAATTACATTAGTTCTACTATTGGTCAAGAGATGGCTCTGACCTAAAACGGCAACATTATATTTAAAATAAATTGCTACCTATTTCAAGGCACCTAGAGAATATATTACAAATGAGTGTTTTAATACCTAATTATGTACAGTTGCATACAAGACTTTATCTACACCCATGATATGCATATGCATCATCATCATCATCCTCCTACGGTCGGTGCATTGCGTCCTTTTCTTCCATTCCCTCCTGTCACTCGTCATTTCCTCATCCACTCCCTTCACATTCATATCATTATGCATATGCATCCTCTATAAAAGGTTTTGAAATAATACACCACATTGGTTTTTTTGTATTTTTATTACATTTAACCTAGTCAAATTCACTTAACCTCTTTCACTTGCAGACCTGAAACAAAAAAAACATTTATAAGCCATTGCCATTTAAATGTTTAATAAATAAAAGTTTTACACATTAAAAAAAACATCATTAAGATTAACCAACATTGTCTAGGCAAGGGATTGAAATACCGTTAAAATAAAATAACGATACAAAAAATACCGTTAAAACATATTATCGGTAAATTTATCGGTAAAAATAACGTTAAAAATATTGTAACGGTAAAATTAGCGTTAAATATAGCGTTAAACTTTACATTTATCGGTAAAAAAGTAACGTTATTAATTGGAATAACGTTAATTTTAAAGTAACGATAAAAAAAGTAAGAAAAAACGTTAAAATTAACGTTATTTACTGAAATAACGTTAATTTCAAAGTAACGTTATCTAAATTAACGTTATTTATTGACATAACGTTAATGTTAAAATTAACGGTAAAAAAAGGAAGAAATAATGTTACATTTAAAAATAACGTTAGCACAGCAGCATACTGGCGCCATGGAAATACAAGCGAAACCACAGTTCTGCCACAACTTGTCTGTTGTACAACAAGCAAAACAGGCCATTCTAACGCATACATCTATCTATGATGCTCTTTCAGGCACGATTTCGCCGATCGGCTCCGACCATTGGCACACCTGCGCCGCGAAAATAAAGACACGAAACCGCTACGTAGATGTGATCGAGAGTCCCGAGCTGATCGGCGAAATTGCGCGTTAATGAGACAGCATCATAGATAAACCCTTAGTTTCGCTTATCGTACAATGGACAAGTCACGGCAGAGCAGAACTACTGCAGTTGCTCTGGTATTGTAGTATTGTTTCATGGAGGAGGTGGGCTACTATAGGCATTATTATTTTCAAATAAAAATATAGTGTAAGAAAATTAAAATTCATAATGAAACTTTTTGGTAAACAATGATAATATAAATGGGGTTTTTAATTTTAATGAGGGCTTTTTAAATGACAAAAAACTGTAGGCTAGGTGGCATTGATAAAAAGGTAAAACTGAAGAAAACGTAGGAAATTTTTTTTTAAGCACAGCTGTCTAATTTTCAAAGCAAATGTTGACACTTCACTGACCATTAACATCATCTAGTGAGGCAAATAGTTTGTTTTTAAACTTTGAAAATCCCTGAAGGTGCCTGGAGGAGGCCATGTCTGGGGACAGCCTGACCAAGTACAGGATGGTGATGCCACAACATGATAAGAAGAATAAAACAACAATATTTAGGTTATATTATTCATTGACTGTGTAAACTAGGCTTTTATTATTATTATTGAAAATCCCTCATTAGGTTTTCAACAATCAAACACAAGAGGTGCACTACGCATCAGTGGCACCATCGGCGCCGTGCAAAATTATGAATTTAACTATGTATATTTTATCTGAAGATTACGCACCCGTGGGGTGCACCCCACTGGTTGGGAACCAATGCAGTAGTGAATAATTCATTCACATGATTGCAATAATTTAGAAAGTGCTTTGGCCAAGGCTCATCTCAACGTACCCGGGGGCAAGCTCTGTTTTAGCTTCTCGGCCTTCTCCTTGTCGGTGATGACCAGAGTGTACAAGAATCTCGAGCAGCGGACCTTGAACTTGACATTCTCAGGGTTTTTCTTTATTTTAACAGCTGAAATAAAACCAACGAATACATTAGGTATAACAGTATAATATTTCCATGTATTATTACTCTGACCCTAATTTCAAACACGAGATGGCAACATTGTGTCCGATTATAAAAAAATATTTGTATGAATAACTCATATTTTATGAGTTACTTGGCACAATCCGTGAATAAAAATTAATTTCATTTAAAAATTGTATTCAGTCGGTATCAATCTCTTTCTATGAATGTCAAATGTACACAGAATAGCATGTCAGGTTATACAGTTAAACTGCAAAAACAGCTTTTATTATGTAGGGCATAGAGGCGGTCTCAAGGTCAATATGTATAGTCTGTCTTGTGTGTACATCGAATGTGCCTGTAGCGATACAATTATGCTTACAAAATATTATGTTTTGATGTCATTATATCATTCATTCCACGGGAAATAGTAACTATAGTTTAGTTTGTAAGCATAATTGGGCAGCAAGCAAGGCATTTGTAAATTGACAATGATAGAATTTTCAAAACAATAATTTATTGGATGATTATTATTTTTACTTACATTTGGCATCTTTCCTTCTCGCTTTTAGGAGGAAGTCCTTGATATCTTTGATTTCACGGGGCTAAAACATAAAACAAGACTGTAAACACCCGGAGTAGAGATAAAAATTCATTTCTTGACCACAAATAAATTCCGTCCCGAGGATTGTCTTTCACATTTTATTAATTTCTATTGACAATTTGAGCACTTACAATGAATAAATCTATCTACAAAATAGTTTCTTACCATGTTGAAATACGAAAACGACAGCTACTCCTGACGACACACTGAAAATAAATTTCTTCAATAAATAGTAAAAAAATACAGGTATTAAATATGAGGTCAGAGTCTTATGATAGCGTACACATTCACTAAATACATAAAATGTGAAATAGTAGCTCGATTCAATAAGATTTTTCCAAAACTTTACACAATAACACTGCTATTACCTGTCAAAGTTTTCAAAAAGAGGTTATCTTTTTTTGACGTTTTGTTTGATTGTCATTAGGTGCATTCCAACAGACAAGCCGCTGAGTCATCGATCGCCATAGAGTACATTTTTAACCATGGAAAAAAGGTGAGGCACATGTGTCTTAAGGTCCAAACAAATTATCGGACGCGGCTTATGGACGCGGCTTAGGCCCTCCGCTGTGTTAAGCGGGACCCGCGCGCGGGGCGATATAGATTAGAGCTTACTCATGCACTGCGCAAACATCTGTCCGTCAAAAAACCAGCAATCTATATTCCCGCGCCTTGTACCCGCGGCGGGATCCCGCTCAAGGCAGCGGACGGCCTTACTGCCGCGGCTGATAAGTGTGCACACTCTAATAACATCCTGCGTTCCAGATAGCTATCGGACGTCCGATGACGTCATATTAGTCTATGGTTACGTCCGCGACCTACTACATCCGATAGTTTGCACACCTCAGATCAGCCGCGGCAGTAAGCCGCGTCCGATAATTTGTTTGGACCTTTATGTGTGACACGCGACGCCACGTGATGACACTCCGCTATACTGCATTTTGTCAGCGTTTTTCGCTTGGGATAAAAAAATCGCGCGGTAAAATTAACGTCCGTGTTAACACAGCTGAGAAGTCATGTGACGTTCCAAGGGAAAATGTATCTAATGACAAGGTCATAAGGTACCTTTTCCCGGAAGTGGAAGGTCACATAAATGTTCCATTAGAAGCGTTAGAAAAATCACTCGATAAAACGTCGAAAAATCGCTTGTGGAACGAACCCTTACATTGCATTACCTACCTACCACCACCACTACCGTTTGGGGGCGTGGCCTACTTTTGATAGACCACGATAATCTACCTGTTATGTGGTGCTTGTCAAGCATCGCTCGTAGACGATCAAAATGTGATTGACAAGCTGATGCAATGTAAATTATTGCAAGCGGTTTGATGATTTGTAATACCTACGCAAACGATAAAACGCTAGTTTTTTACCTTGAGTCGTGCGGAGGCCGGCGGCGCAAGCCATTAATGTTAAAAATAAGTAAGTAACGTAACTTTATCAAAATAATTTGGTGATTTACCGGTATTTAGATAGCGGTATCCATCACTGAAGCTGAAACAATGGGCGCATTCTGCCAGACAAATCGTACACCTGCAATAACTCTCTCGCTTTGACTCTGGCTTTGGTTTATGACGTCAGTGCACTGTCCGTCCTTGTCATCGTGTTATGATATGACAAGTGCCTAGTTCCAAATCACGCCAACAGCACTTAGCGTATAATCCATTAAATGAAGTAGGTACTTACACAAATACCGTATTTGTGTAATATTTTGTGACTATTTAATTTGGTCGGATACTCGCTAACAGCGCTGTGAGCGTGATTCGGAACGCGGGGAAGGACGGAAAGAGCATAGCTATCGCTTATGGCTATCGCTTTGAGTTAGGCGGTAGGGCCCCAGTCTTGGTCATGGATAGTAGATTGCCAAACCAAAAATAAGAAGACACTTGGAATTTTGGCGCCATTTTGTCTAGTACGGTTTGGTGTCTATTTTAATTATTTGAAAATTGATTCATAGTGGATATTGTCAAGGCCGTCTTTAACCTATTTGAGGCCTTGGGCACATTAGGATAATGGGGCCCCTATGACCTTGACTTGGGTTACCATCAAAGTAGGAGAGGATGCCTGTATATGAGGCACAAAATGACAGATTTTTTAGAAAAAATCTTATCTAGGATCAGCCGCGAAGCGCGATTATTAGTCAGTTTCATTCACTAATCTTGTAATATTACCTGTCTTTAGTGAAAAAAACGGCCGCGCAGCGCGTTTTTTAGTCAGTTTCATCAAATAATCTCGTAATTATGCCTGTCTAAATTAAAGAAAAACAGCCGCGCAGCGCGATTTTTATACTTAATCGGTTTTATTCACTAATTTTGTAATCTTGATAACAACAATTATTGTATAATCCATAAAAGTATTTATTTTAGAATTTAAAGTTAGTGATTAAAAATCTATGTGGTTTGAAAAGGATTTTTTTTGTAATATAATAAGCATCCGTTATCATTAAGCGATCTGGCAAGAAACAAGGGGCCCCTATCGATCGCGGGGCCCTGGGCAAGTGCCCAGAGTGCCCAGTGGGAAAGATGGGCCTGGATATTGTGTCTTAAAATTGGTGCAGTTTTGTGGTACAAGTGTCTACGCAACTGAACAATATGTGGGATAATTGAAATAGGCGCGATCTTGGTTGTGTGAAGCTGAGACTTTTATTGTAGTGGTAGCTACTTCGGCAGAACTTACCGAGTAAACTGTCTTGATATACTTGTTGCCAAATGCTCCAAGCAGCATTGGAATGCAATGCACCCGCATTCTAATTAGCGTATAGTTGGCAGACTCACCATGGAATTAGAAGGTTTTGACTAGGTCAAAAAATTGTTAATAAATAGTGATAAATAGTGAACTATAGCATATAAATAGTGATACTATGATTCAAAAGATATTTGAGTTCCTTGGTGAGGCTGCAAACTTGACGTCAAGTTGGCAGACACCTTAAGAAATACAGTTCGTATCATTATGATTTATATGCCAAAAAATTGTTAGAAAATAGTGAATCGTATACGCAAAATTTCAATAACATTGCTTCAATACAAGCCGAGATATTACGGTCTCTAAGTGGGCTGCCAACTTGACGTTTCAGGCAATAGCGATTCCAGAGAAACGGGTACAAGTTTTAAACAAATAAATATATCAAAAAATTGTTAGTGAAATTGTGATTCCTACGATATAAATAAAACAAGAATTCTTCATTGCTATTTTCTAAAAATCGAATGTTAACTTTGACATAATACTCTGAATAGGATGTCGATCAATATTGAACTTTGCTCCACAGGAATAAGGTTCCAACTTTATTGCAATCGTGAGGTGAGTACTATCAAGAAAAAAAGGGAGATTTATATTTTTAGCCATGTCCTCCAAGTATTATTACACTTGTTTTATTAATTAAGTGTTGGTATCAAACAATAACGATGTTCATTAATAACAATCATAGCAATAGCGCCATCTCTCGGAAAAGATTGTCAATTTCTCAGTTATAATTTAACGTTAGGTACCTATTTATGTATGAGTTAGAATAAAGATATTATTATTATTATCTGGTGAGATTTATAGTAAAATGAGTATCAGTTGGTATGTGAGTAGGTAGGAAGTAATATAAGTAGAAATTATTAATAGTTTCTCCTGAATTAATAATATTGAATTAAGAGTAGGGTATTGACCACAGCCTACTAAAGAGTAGTCTTTATACAGTCGATCATCGCCTTTATTGTTGGCGCAAAAGCCACCGTTCGTAAAAATAGACAGTTGACGCAACGACTAAAAGTGGTTGGCACGCTATGATTTGCCTTTTTGAATATTAAAAATAAATAAGTAAAATAATACCTAATACATATATTTACTACCTATACCTAACTTTAAATTATAACTGAGAAATTGACAATCTTTTCCGAGAGATGGCGCTATTGTAATGAATATTATTGTTATTAATGAATATCGTTATTGTTTGATACCAACATTTAATTAATAAAACAAGTGTAATAATACTTGGAGGACATGGCTAAAAATATAAATCTCCCTTTTTTTCTTGATAGTACTCACCTCACGATTGCAACAAAGTTGGAACCTTATTCCTGTGGAGCAAAGTTCAATATTGATCGACATCCTATTCAGAGTATTATGTAAAAGTTAAAATTCGATTTTTAGAAAATAGCAATGAAGAATTCTTGTTTTATTTATATCGTAGGAATCACAATTTCACTAACAATTTTTTGATATATTTATTTGTTTAAAACTTGTACCCGTTTCTCTGGAATCGCTATTGCCTGAAACGTCAAGTTGGCAGCCCACTTAGAGACCGTAATATCTCGGCTTGTATTGAAGCAATGTTATTGAAATTTTGCGTATACGATTCACTATTTTCTAACAATTTTTTGGCATATAAATCATAATGATACGAACTGTATTTCTTAAGGTGTCTGCCAACTTGACGTCAAGTTTGCAGCCTCACCAAGGAACTCAAATATCTTTTGAATCATAGTATCACTATTTATATGCTATAGTTCACTATTTATCACTATTTATTAACAATTTTTTGACCTAGTCAAAACCTTCTAATTCCATGGTGAGTCTGCCAACTATACGCTATGTAAATTTAAACGTCCTACCACTGAACTATTAAACACTTGACACTGGCAAAAATTACTTCCAAGAGGAAAGTAGATTGCCAAAATAAAAATAGAAGAAGAAGACATTGACAGTTACTGTTGACATGACAGCGTCATTTCTTTCGTTTTGTTTCGTTTGTATGAGTGTGTGATGTGATGTGTTGTGTGTGTGTTTTAGTTATTTTATTACGATACGATTGCTTTGCTTATGCTTCGCCTGCCTGTCTCGAAATAAAGAGCAAAAGTCATTAATCCTATTGTTTATCCCCCCGTTATAAATACTGTCTCTTACGATATGTGCAAGAAGCAAAGAATGAGAGTACCAGAGGGTGCTCGGGAGAGAAAGACAATTTTAAGACTAAAGCAATAGCGGGAGGGCGGCATGGAAGCTCGAGGTGGAGTTCGCTGCAGTGCAAGGCTCAGCGGAGAGGCGGCGTCAGCGCGGACTACGAGCAGCAGCGGCAACGGGGCGCCCGGACGGCCCGCGATCGATGCCGCCGCGGCCGCCTTGCGCCGGGCCCGCGCCGCCGAGCGGGCGCGCGAGGTCGAGGACAGCCCGCGGGTGCTGCGGGACAAGTGCCGGCGCCTCGCTCGAGCATTACGCAACGCCAAGCATCTCGTGGTCAGTAAGCTTATTATAAAACTCTGACCAAAATCTCTGAACAGGAACAGTGACCTTTGTTGTGTTGAAATGCCACACATTTGAGGCATTCTGAATGAAAGTGATAACATTACAGGTGTACACGGGTGCTGGCATAAGTACAGCAGCTGATATCCCAGACTACCGTGGCCCCGATGGTGTCTGGACAAGATTGCAACGGGGAGAGACTGTTGGGTAAGCAAATTTATTTTCATTGCTTTGTTTTGATAATGGTGAATGTGAAATTTTAGTATTCAATAATATTTATTTGTAAAATATGCAACTTAAATCTGTTTCCTGAGTAATCTGATAGAGAAAAAAAATCTTCATTCACACATACTTGTGTAGTCAATGACATTATTTGGTGATAGGACTCATATCAAATAGTTCTGTAGTTGTTTAATAGTATCAAGTCTTTGTTTATTTATTGGGCATCAGAACAAAACATAAGGTACACAGAAAGGCTTGTAAAGTTTTAAATGCCAGACTTCCATCCCCAATACTAATAGAAGTGTGATGGGCTTATATTTTTAATTTCCATTTGGCTGTTTCATTTTTCCTTTTTTCATGTAGGTATCCCAAATAAATATGTAACCTTTGTGAACTAGGAAGGAACTGGCTTCTGATACACAAGTTTACTTTTAGAAGTCAGGGCTATATCTCTCGCTGGAGACACTGCGAATCCTTTATAATAATATCTTTAGGATGATGTTGGGTCTGCCTCGTTTTTGCAGTGCTTCTGGCATGTTTGCGGAGTACCAAACTGATGGTTTTGAAGCCATCGTATGTAAAAAAAACGCATCCCTAATCCTCAGAGTGAGGGACTCTGGCAAAACGATACACTTCCCCACTGTGGAAGTGCTTTATTCGAAGAGTGACAGCCACGGGAACCTACCCTTTTATGTGATAGCCAGTCTTGGCACAATATGTTAATTTAATTCAATTTAATTTAATTATTAACAATAAATAGCATTAAGATTTGGTACTAACACATATGGATGTCATTATCTGAAATAAAAATTATTTAATTTAATTTAATTTATATATTTATCTGTAATTGTGATTGTTGCAATAAATATTTTTTTATTTAATTTTAATTTAATAGGTTTATGGATTCCTCAGATAGTAAGTTTTTTAATAAATAAGTAATTTTATTTGCATTTAACATGTGGATTAAGAGCTAGCCCCGGAAAAAGGTATACAATGGGGAATGTCTGAAAAAAAATCAAATTGGCTGAATATTTTTTTATAGGTAGAAATAAGCTCCCTTAGTAATAGAAAAAAATATCAGAATTTTCTGTTGCGTAAAAAAATTGTAAAAAATGAAAATCTCTTCGACTTTACAAATGTGTAAAAGTAACAGCAGAATGGAGGTAATACCTTTGCCACCATTTTCCACAACAACACGAATAAAAAATAAAAAGATTTGACATTTTGACATTTGTCATGTTTGAAACTTTTTAATACCATCTTGTGGTTGTGGCAGGTGGTGGCAAAGGTATTATTTCCATTCTGCTGTTACTTTTGTATATTTGTGAAGTCAAAGAGACTTTAATTTTTTTAAACTTTTTCACGCAACCGCAAACCGAGACTTTAATTACTAAGGGAGCTTATTCCTACCCATAGAAAAATATACAAACAATTTGATTTTTGTCGGACATTCCCCATTTACAGAGCTATGAAACCCCTCTTATTAGTGTTCCATACTATCATTATTAATACATCCGGGCACCTGACAGATTTTCAGTGGTGGGGGTAGGTAGGAGTGGTTGGGCAACAAGGGGGCTGAAAAATTGATTGAAGGTATACAATTTACAAACCTCTGGATTTAGTGTGGTATAATAGCAAGCCAATCTAAATCGAATATAACATTGCCAGGCATTTTGGCTGGTGGGAAAGTAGTGCTAGGCGGCATCAAACTTTACCACTTTTTCGCGCACCTTTGACTGTTGATCTGTTAATAATGATAGTATGCCTTACTAACAAGATAGGTTTCGCTCTGTAAATTGTATACCTATTTCCGGGGCTAGCTCTTAATCCAATGGTAAAAGGTGACAATCTCATTATTAAAAGTACGTCATGTTACGGCGTCACGCCAATATTAACAGCATGCAAAAATTCACAAAATATAGCACTATTTGATATGAAAAAAAATCTTGCGGATATAAATATGTGCTTTAATCCATAAACGGGTGTTTCTTTTTAATAAACTGTATGTGCAAAATGTAAAATGATGCTGTATGTAAATCTTTGATTGAACTTATTTAAATTTAAAAATTCCCTTAGAATCGTTTAAATATTTGGCTGTATATTTTTTGCAGATTATAAAATTCACATTCAAGTAGCTACTGATACAATTTTGTCTTAAAAATATTAATTTTAAATTTTTATTTAAATTATTATTTTATTAATTTTGAATATATTTTTAAATATTAATTTAATACATTGTGTGATATTGGGAGGAATTATTTTATATAGGTACAGACAGTGGTGGATGGATAATATAGAAACACCACTTGATTTTCATACTTATGAGGTAAAAAATGAGGTAACTTTAAAATCTTGGTCTGGTGATGGCAGTCCAATGAGTAAAATAGGGGAGATTGAGATCACTATACACACCCAACTGATCTGATCAGCATTCTAAAGTCCGATTCACATACATCAGTGAAGTCACAGTTCTGGCACAGTACTGCCACAGTGATAATTCACACAACTTTGATTCTCTATGAATGTGTCCACACCTATCAGTGTCATTGACGAGAACTGTCTCGTCTCTGAGAGCACTGGCTCTCAGTATTAGTGAATCTGTGTTCATAGAGAATGTATGAAAGAATTGTGGTAGTATTGTGACTTCACTGATATATTGTGTGAATCAGTTTTAAGAGCTGTAAAGATCAGAGTTCTCAGTTTCAGGTTTTCCATAGATTTTAATGCTATTTTTGCGGGTTTTTAAGCATATATCCAAATGACTCTTAAATAAAACAATAGTTAAAAAAAGGCAAAATTGAATTTCATAGATTTTGAATTATGTTTCAGTTATTCTATTGTATAATAAAGTAGTTGTCTGATGCCTACATTTCAATGATATTTCATTGAAATGACAAAGAAAGTGTCTCTTTGAACTTTTTTGGCAGACTGTATAGTTTCATGCAAGTTCTGTAATTTTTATAACTTTAAGAAGACAAGACAGTATTGTGAAATCTTAAATAAACATTAGCATTTTTTTATTAGTGGCATGAGGTTGCAGTCTGTGCAAACACTCAGTCAACTCAGCTCACAACCATTAGTGTTTCACGATCACGTTTCGTATTCAGGCGCGTGGAGGTGTCGCGCGCGCAGCCGACGTTCACGCACATGGCGCTGACGGCGCTGTGGGCGCGCGGCACGCTCAAGTTCGTGGTGTCGCAGAACTGTGACGGGCTGCACCTGCGCGCCGGCCTGCCGCGCCGCGCGCTCGCCGAGCTGCACGGCGACATGTTCGCCGAGCTGTGCGCCGCCTGCCGCCGCGTCTACCTGCGCGCCTTCGACACCACCGAGCGCACGGCGCGCCACGCGCACGGCACGCGCCGCCTGTGCCACACGTGCGGCGCCGAGCTGCGCGACTCCATCGTGCACTTCGGCGAGCGCGGGCGCGCCGCGTGGCCGCTCAACTGGGCGGGCGCGCTGCGGCACGCCGGCCGCGCCGACGTCGTGCTGTGCCTCGGCTCCAGCCTCAAGGTGCTGCGCCGCTACCCGCGCCTGTGGCGCATGCACGCGGCGCCGCGCGACCGCCCCGCGCTCTACATCGTCAACCTGCAGTGGACGCCCAAAGACGCCGTCGCCGCGCTCAAGATCAACGCGCGCTGCGACGCCGTCATGCGGCAGGTGGCGCGGCGGCTGCGGCTGCGCGTGCCGCGGTACCGCGCCGACCGCGACCCGCTGCTGGCGCACGCCGAGCCGCTGCAGCCCGCCGAGGCGCACACCACGCGCCGCCCGCTGCTGCGCGCGCCGCCGCGCCCCGCGCCGCGCCCCCGCGACGACTGCTCCGCCGAGGACTTCTCCTCGCCCTCCGCCTCCGACTCGGACGAGGAGCTCCCGCTGCGGCGCCTCGCCGAGCGCCTGCGCGCTCCTGACGCGAAACCTTCCCCGCCGACCTCGCGCCCGTCGTCGCCGAAAATTCCGAACGGGCGGCACCCGTCTCCGAACGCGAGATCTCGATCACCGCACACGGAATCTTCCTCACCGAACGCTCGTCTTTCGTCGCCTGACACGGAACCTCCTTTACAGAATACTCGGCTCCTCGGACCTTCGTTACCGAACAATCGGCCCCGATCACCCGCCATGGGACCTCCTATACCGAATCGGCTTCCATCACCGGACACAGAATCCCGGTCTCGAGACGCTCGCTTCCTCCCGCCGGACACCGGGCCCCCGCCGGACGCTCGGCTCCCGTTGCCTAACGCTGAACACTCGTTACCACCTACGCTCGCATCACAGAATCCTAAACCTCTTTCGTACAACATTCGGCCATCGACCCCGAAATCTGAGCTCACTTTGGATTCTGCATCGCAGCGACTTTACGATCACTCGACAACGCCGGACACAGAATCCCAGTCCCGAGACGCTCGCCTCTTTCCGCCGGACACCGGGCCCCCGCCGGACGCTCGGCTCCCGTGGACTGACGCCGAACACTCGTCACCACCTACACTCGCAACGCAGAATCCTAAACCTCTTTCGTACAACATTCGGCCGTCGACCCCGAAACCTGAGCCGTCTGAGCTCACTTTAGTTTCTGCACCGCAGCGACTATACGATCACTCGACACCGCCGGACACACGGCCCTTCGTACCGAATATGCGACTGCCGAAATTCGAAGCTCCACCGATGAGACCGCCATTTCTGCCGAAACTTTCGCCAACGTCAGCGAAGAGACCTCTGCCGGATCTCCTTCGTGCGTTTCAAGTGAGCATGCGGTCCGGCGAGGCGACCATCCTGCTGCGCGCGCAGCACGCGCCCCCGCCCCCCGCGGCGCCCCCCGCCGGCCCCGCGCTGCACGCGCTGCGCAGCTTCCGCATGGTGCGCCCTCGCCCGCCCACTCTCAACGGAAACCATAACCATGCGCCTATAATACAAGAGTTCGCTATCAAAAAAGAAGAGTATCTCGTGAAAAAGGACGAGTATCTCGTGAAAAAAGAGGAGTACCTCGTGAAAAAAGAGGAGGATGGGGTGAAGGGGGAGGAGGGGGAGGGAGCACGCGGGCTCGGGTCGCGGCTGCGGCGCCTGCTGGAGTGCTCGCCGCGGCTCAAGCCGAGCAACGGCGACGCGTCCAGCGGCGAGGAGAGCGGCGCGCGCGCGCTGGCCGCCGCCTACATCGCGCGCGCCGTGCTCGTGTGCCGCGCGCAGCTCTACCCGGGCCTGCACACGATCATCTCGCCCGCGGCGGCGGCGGCGGCGGTGGCGCCGGCCGAGTGCGCGTGGTGCTACCGGCGGCACGGCGCGCGCCGCTGCCTGTGGTACGGGCCGCCGCGCTGCACGCCGGCCGACGCGCGCGCCAGCCGCCGGCGTCAGCTGTGCGCGTGCTGCGACGCGCCGGGCGCCTCCGACACCGCGCCGTCGGACGCGGACGGCGGCGGCTGGTACGGCAAGGGCTACCGTAAAGGTCGTCGCCGCCGCCGGTAGCGTTCGCCCTCCGCGACGCCGCGCCCGCGCCCCCGAGCGTCGCGAACTCCGAGCCCACCGAACACCGTGTTCCGTGTTCTTTCTTGACGATCGAAGTGATACATTTTCGAACAAAACTATACTCTGATTTGTTGTCGTTAAGGGGCCATCCATAAATTACGTCACACGTTAAGGGGGTGGGAGGGGGTCGATGAAGTGTGACATTGTGTGACAAGGGGGTGAGAGTGGTCCTAAATTTCGTGACGTCACACTTCAAAATCATTAAAATTGAAATAAAACAAATTTCGAAAATGCTGTAATTATTTCTGGATGTTAAATCGTAAAATATGTGACGTCACACTAGGAAGGGGGGTCTCACAAATGTGACCAGCTGTGACAAAGACGGGGGAGGGGGTCAAAAATCATGAAATTCGTGTGACGTAATTCTGGATGGCCCCTAAGAATGCGCTAAGTGACGAATGAACGATTGTAAATATCCCCCGTCCCGGTGATTTGTACATATTGTTTCCGGCGTACGTACATACGTTTGTTTTCGTCGAATACTGCTGTACTTGTATTTATTTTTTTACAAAGATTAGCGTTTAGGATGAACGAGTAGTTAGGTATAAATTAAAGTAATGGAATAGGTCCGTGACGAGTGCCGTCTGCGATGAAAATACTCTAAGACCAGGTGCCCTATTTTTGTAATTCTTTCGGCTGACTCATTTTCATTCGACATAGTAGTCCGTGAGCCCACGACAGTATTGCCTACGTCAGATGACATCACGATGAAATCCATGGCACACGATCGGAAAAGTTGTGCTGAGCAAGGATCAGAAGATTATCGCAAATAAAATTGGCCGGAAGCTTGAGAAAATCTTCCACTTCCGGTAAAAATTTTAAGATTATATTTACGTCATGTGGCATCAGTAAGAGACCCGTGTCATCATTTAGTTTTCAATCGTAGAGAGAGTAAACATAAGTCTGTCAGTTCTGAAATGGCCGGAATACCTTATACTTAAAATTTTAGCTTTTTAGTCATTTCAGAACTGACAGACTTATGTTTACTCTCTATGCGATTGAAAACAAAATGATGACATCCGTCTCTTACTGATGTCACATGACGTAAATATAATCTTAAAATTTTGACCGGAAGTGGAAGATTTTCTCAAGCTTCCGGCCAATTTTATTTGCGATTATCTTCTGATCCTCGCTCAGCACAGCTTTTCCGACCGTGTGCCATGCATTTCATCGTGATGTCATATGACGTAGGCAATACTGTCGTGGGCTCACGGACTATAACAAAATCCGTATTTTTGAATCGGTCGTTGGTCAGTAGTTGTCAGTGTACAGTGACAGATCTTATGTGACCCGGTGCGCGGTGGCCAAAACTGGCACTTAGTGTTATTTATTACATATTGTTATCTAGTTTACGCCGTCGTCTGTAGACGACAGCGACGCCGTCACCGAGTCAGATAAGTTTGTGCTGTTCGAGTGTCTGTTGTCAATGGGAAGGCAACTGGCAAAACGGCGCTGCGTACGCTTGTTTCACGAAAACTATCAAAACACAGGACTTTTGCTTTAAAAATCATTTTTATAGCTTTAAAATGATCAAAGGCTGTAAAGATATTGGCACTTACAAATTTCCGAATAATCTGATTAATTAAAAAAAAAAAATTTGTAAGAAAAAAAAGTCTTAATTTGACTTTCAATTCCGGCACTTGCATTGAAGAAAATAGTCTAGTCTTTTTCTGTACAAAAATTCCACTAAATAAATACCAATTTTCCCATACATTTTGTTCTGAACGTCTACTGTCTTAGGAACAAGCGTACGCAACGACATCTACAATTATCTTTGCGTTGTATATTGACATTAAGTACACCGTGAAAAGAGCGCTCGACGCCAGACAAAGGATTCAAAAATAGGGCCCAGATCTGACGCGAGGGCCGCCGCCCGGCGATGGTTGTGACGCGAGGCTCCCAGCCTCCTGCGACCTACCGACTTTGTTGTCACTTTTAACCAGACATCGGCATCTTCCGGTCATTCCAGCCTTCTACTCAAATGGCCACTTTTCTATTCATTCGCTAACTTAACGCTTAAAAATAAGCAATTAGGCGATCAAATCACACGGCGCAAATTCATGTAAATCACAGACATTGTTGTATTGTATGGAATTGACAACGACACGTAATTTTAGAATTTAAGGCTTATTTTTAATTTTTAAGTTAGCGAACGATTAAAAAAGTGGCCATTTGAGTAGGCCCCCAGGTCCGCCTTTAAGGGCCTACCGAACCTCCACTAGCACCGCCAATCAAGGAAAAATCATTAAACGAAATTACTATGTTTTAATGAAATTCTGAAAAATATAAAAACTAGTATATAATATTAGTAGTTATAAACTATTTTTGTATGCATTTTTTTCCAGCCTGCCTAGCGTGACCGATTTATATCGCGTGATATAGCGTTTTATCACGTTTAATTGTCAAAAAGACAAAGGAATTTGACAGTTGAGTGTCGATAAAATGCTATAGCACGCGATATAAATCGGTCATGCTAGGCAGGCTGGTTTAATTAAATGTCTTTGTAAAACCTGGATGAACGCCTAAAGTGGCCACTTTGGGCATTAATCCAGATTTTAACTACGCGAACACATTTCAAATAAGAATTTAACGCATACAAAAATATTGGATAGCTAATACTAGTGTTTATATTTTTCAGAATTTTAATTAACATAGTTATTTCGTTGTAATGATTTTTTCTTGATTGGCGGTACACTCTTAAGTGATATGATTTGGGCCCTCTTTTTAATGACTTCAAAAAAGGAGGACGTTATGTATTAGGTGCGTATTTTTTTAATGAATCTACTTTGACTCGACTTTATTTACTTTCTTTTCGGCGTGACAGTTCAGAAATAAACAAATTATTATTTAATTCAGTGCGGACCTGGAATGATCGGCAGATTCCGACTTCTGCTTTTAGCACAAAACATAATTTTTTATTTTTATACATTCAGTGCCAAAATCAGTAATCTGTATGAGTGTTCCAAAGTTGGTGTCGCTAATTTATCTCTTTGGAATGTAAACAATTGTAATAATGTTGTATTTATCTCAGGTTATTTAATGAAAATTGATTAATTAATGAAAAATGTAAGTACTGAAACCATGTACATCCTATGACTCGAATAAATAAAAATATGACCATTATAAAATCGAACAAATATTAATGATTATATTGTTTAAATTAAAAATATTTCCTAATTATGACGATACCTATTTACATAGGTTGAATTTGAAACAATTTAGTTAAAATGTTAGTTGTATGATTTGTGTTCATATAGGTTACCTCAGTGATTTTAGTAATATTGGAGTTGATTACTTTTAAAGCGAATTCATTGCAAGCATCACATTCATTGTAAACATCTTCCATGTAAGAGTTTTAGTAAAAAATCATATGAAAATAGTCCAATTGGAGTGATTTGTTTTTTTGCTTGGTTGTATGAAGTTTAAGGGTGCCCGCAGACTACACACCAAACTGTCGGCCGATAGTTGTAATCAGTATGAAGAAGTATGCAAGTGGGCACACTACAACGATTTGGTATCGGCCGATTCTTCATACAAAACCATCTATCGGCCAACTATCAGCTGACGCCCTTTTGAGCGAAGTACCTAAAATGTACGATGCCTATGAAGCAAAATGCCTAAAGTCAATGTCTAAAACTCAGGATGCCTATAAAGTTTTAATGTCTATAAGGTTTTAATGTCTAGGAAGCAAAATGCCTATCTTGTTTAATGTCTACAAAGTATAATGCCGCGTCTAGTTAAATGCCTACAAAGCATTAAGGACCCGTGGAACTACCTATTTGACCTACTGGTAGGACCACGGTATACCACTAAGTACTCGTGGTCCTACTGGACTAGGGCTTTTTAGGATATCGTAGTGTTCGTATCGATAAATAAGTAATAAAGAACGATTATTCCGAACCTAACCCGAAATCCTATATTTATTTTATATTCAATTACGAAATAATGTTAAATTCAGTCAATAGTACCAGGGCAACAAAACTTACAAGGGCCGCGTTCCGAATCACGCTCACAGCGCTGTGAGCGCGAATCCGACCAAATGAAAAAGTCACAAAATACACAAATAGGGTATTTGTGTACCTACCTAATTTAATGGATTATACGCTAACAGCGCTGTTGTTGGCGTGATTTGGAACGCGGGGAAGGAGTTATTTCGATTTATATTTTTGAAAAATTAAAGAGCTAAAAGGATTAACACATATCTTCGCGGTACGAAATCAAAATAGCTCCTCGTAAATTATGTTGCCCTGGTACTTTTGACTGAATATTACATTATTTCGTAATTGAATATAAAATTTTTTTGAAATCACGATACTAAATTTAATAAGCCCTAGTCCAGTCATTTTAGGCGTTTCGATTCTTAGGCATTAAACATTGTTTGTCAAAGTAAATTGCAGGCAAGTTCAGTTTTTAGGCATCGTGCATTTTAGGTACCTACTTCGAGTTTCAGGTATCTCGCGTTTTAGGCATTACGCAGCAGTGGCATCGTGCATTTTAGGTATTTCGCTCAAAAGGGACAGTTTGGTCTGTAGTCTGCGGGCACGCTTAGGTGCCGGCACGAATCGTGAGCGGTGAGAGACATTGAAGGGGATTACTGCGCATGTTTGTAGTCGGCCCGCACCACTTCCCCCACCAATGGGACTTAAAAATGACTTCTGCGCATTAAATGTCACCGCTCAAGATCCGCGCCGACGAGGCCTACCAAATTCGCTATGTACTAAAAAGGCTTAAAAGACACAAGTCTTATAGTCCCTATGCATCATGGTCAATGGCCATGTGTAGGGGGGGTTACGCGTTCACTTTGAACAGATCATTCGTTCACATTGTATCTTTGTTCGTATTTCAAAATTATTTCTCGTAGGTACTTTGTAAACCATGTTTTGATTAAATAAAGCTCAACGCATGGTGGTATAGAACGTTATATAAGAAATAATATAGTACATAACGAATTTAGTATGAGATGATGATGGGTTGTGGACATTGGGCTGGACATGATCTCTGATCCAATATGCCAACTGTATCAAAAGCCCGTATTTATAAACCGCCGTTGAGAGCTATCTATCATACCTGAGAAGCTGTTCTTATAAGAATCAGCATCTCAAGTATGATCTCAAGATAGCTCTCAATGTTAAAAGCGGTTTATAGATACGGGACGGGCCTAAGAAACGGTCTCAATCTATTTAATGTTATGAGAATTAACAAATTTAATTTGTATGTCTGACTAATCTATGTTGATAAATCATGATCATGACTTAAGCGACAGCCGCAGGCTACCTACAAATTAGGTCATTTTGCATTACAAAAGTTGTACAACTGAACGCTGTCAAACTGTCAGTTGTTGTGATGACCCTTTAATGACCCAAGAATTTCATATATATTTTTTTTGTAATTAGGTAAGAACCACGAACCTAATTTGTAGACTGCCTGCGTTAAGCTGTCGGGGAGACGCTTTAAAGCTGACAGAATGTACACCAATACCAGAATTCAAATAAAAATATTGAAATTAATTAATATTGTTTTTGTTGTTGAATCCTTATCTATCTTACTATAACTTATCTTACTATAAGTACTACCAGCATAGGCGTAACTAGGCCAGTAGGTATTTCGGGGGATCAAGGCCAGTTTATACACGACTGCCCAAAGCAAAAAGAGTGTATATGTGTTCAGGTTTCATGTATGTTTGTGGGTATGTGAGTTTCTTTATTCCACCATAACTTCTAAATGCCTGAACTGATTTGGATAAATGGGGTATCGTTAGAATCCTTACAGCATCCCGAGTGACACTGGCTATATTTTTTTTAGAAAAAATCAATATGGCGAATGTACGACGCCATTTTCAAATGTGAAACAAAATTTTTTTTCTTCTATTAGTACAATATGGGCATCAATTGAAAGGCCTTGATGAGCACATTCCAAAACTGTATAATATGTCACTAAAATGTGTGAAATAAAAATAAATAAATAAAAAAAAATATATTAAAAACACGACTGCCCTGCCAAAAACGAACTAAAAATTATACAACAAGTGTCATTGCAGTCGGGGGACTTCTTTGACCAAAAATTGTTCCATAATAAGGTCCCCCGACTGCAATACCCAAGTAACATTTCATTGGGGCCTAGGTTGTAAAAAATGCCTTTAGGTTCTATTAAGGACTTCAAAAGGTTAATGCTGTGCCATCTGGTCATATTAAGTACTTGAAAATGATTTTTAAGTCCTAAAACTAATTGTTTATAATTACAACCTTGGAGCTGCTCACAGGAGTTTATATTTACGTTATTTTTACCTGTGTTTCAAGAGGATATAGTCCTAGGATCTTGTAGTTCTCGTAGACTCCTGATTAAGTTCTGGGAAAGCTAGCATTATGCTAAAGTGGGAGCTAAAGATAAAAAATTTAACTTTGATACAACCATAAAGTTATGGAATGTAGAAATCACTTTTAAGTTAATTCTATAACCTACATAAAACCTTTAGACTGTTTTAAAGTTGTCTAGGCAAACAAATTAGGACGGAGTGGTTAAAACCCAAACCAATAAGCTATTTTTATGAGCTGAAGGCATGATTCAAGTCCTACAAGAATATTTTAAAGCTTTAGAGGCATCCTCAAAAACATCAGTTGTCTTGCATAGAGATGGGTAGTTGGAAAAAATTCGAATAAGTACCGGATATGTTCATATTTTATCATTTAAATAATAAGGATATACTGGTGGAGAGATTAGGTAGAATTATTAAATGAGTTGTCTGTTTTTAAACGATCCTATTCAGTTTCACTGCTTGCTATGTAATGGACGATTGACCATCAATAGGTACTTGTAGTAAGAAAAAAAAACAAATTCTCCGTATATCCGTACGTATTTAATCACAATTCATAAAGCACTCAGAATTCTACACAAGAAAATCCATGGTTGTCGATAATATAGAATATAAAGTAGGTAACACAAGTGCGCATGGTACGGAAACGAAACACGAAGCTACGTAGGTATCATCCTCATCAAATTTGCAAAAGAATGCGGTAATATTTATAAAAATCTATGGCTGCATGACTAGTCGTTTCACATGACCACACTAGCCAAATTTTTTCATTACAATTTATTCTATCGCATTTCTTGAGAAAAGTACCTACTCACAATCAAAAGCCATGCCAAATGTGCCAATCAAATTAAAATATGGTCTCATCCTTAAAGTAACCTCTTTCAAACCGAAAAAGAAATCATCTAAATCGGTTCATTAATCGATCATCCGTATAAAATATATATGTATATTCATTATTATAGGAACCTAGATTAAAACCATGAAATCAAATGTGATCAACTTGGGAACAAACCTGATGTAATAATGTTCGAATCATTTCAATCGGTTCAGCCGTCTTCGAGTAATCAATGTGTACATTCTTTAAAAAATATATACCTACCCGACGAATTAGATAACCTCCTCCTTTTATTAAGTCGGTTAAAAAGTCTATTTACTTATAGTTTTATTACTTACGGGTCTCAAAAATTCAAAGTTTTTTAAATTAAATCCTTTTCTATTTACAATTTAACCAGAAAATAATCGGGTTTAGGTACATCCTATACCGAAAGTGGCAACCCGTAAATTTCTCGTATTTTTCCGGGATTTTTCCAACATTTAGTTTTTTCCGGATAAAATCCCATCCCTATACAAGATCAACCGTCACAGGGTTAAACGCAAGTCCTACAGCCAAAATTTAAAAGCTACTAATTATGCTCAACGGTTGTTTTCGCGACTTGCAAGTCTTGAACTACTCCTAGCGATAACCCTAAAGCTGCGAAAACAACCTTGTAGTTCTAAATAGCTCCGCGAGATTACCTTTAGCTCTTATTTTGGCAAACATTAAGAGCTTCTAGCAGTTCTGAAAAGGTTAATTTTAATGCTTTCTAGTAATTTCCTAACGTCAGCCATGTTTTTTCACTGACATAAAAAAAATCGGAACAAAAAAGCAATGTATTTTCATTAAATAGGCAAAATTAAATAACGTGTGCTGTACTATTTAAAAAAAATGGTTTTTATATGAATAGACGTTTTATTTTTTCACTTTTTTCACAAATGATCTTATTTTATAATTTTTATTTATTAAAATATCTTTGAAAATTTCCTCTTACGAAAGGCCCTTCTCGTATATAGCACTATTATCCTAAAGTGTCACAATAAAGTGCCAGTCGCATTATTTTTATCATTTTTCTCAACTTTAGCAAGCTACTTATTATTTTTTATAAATACAACACTTACTTATCCTGCCATTTTGAAATTTGGTATAATGTCAGCGAATGTCGCCATTATATGGCCATTATAAACAGTTTCTGTGTAGACAAATCTTATACAGAAACATTTTAAAACTTGAGAGTCCTGGAATAGCATTTATTCAAGTCCATCAAAAAGGTTTTAAGTTGTCATAGAGTTACATACAAGTCTTATTTAGGACCTTAAAGCTGCCCTGCAAGGTTATATTAACGTTAAATTAAGGTTGTGTAGGTTATATTTAGGTTCTGTGTAAACACTTAGAATGGTTCTGGATTTGAGCTATAAGTTCTGCTGCAACTCTCAAAAAGGTTCTGAAACTGGGGCCCTTTTTGCACACAGGAGGTTAATACAAGGTTATTATAACGTTATTGCGCCTTTTAGGACTTACGAACAGATTTTCATACAAAGGTTCTAGAACCTTTTCAAAACCTTTCTAGAACCTAAAATGTTACTTGGGTGACACTTGATGTTTAATTTTTAGTTCGTTTTTGGCAGGGCCATAGCCTTCTTCATTTCCAAGCCGTGAACATAAGTTTGGCAACGGCTGTTACTGTCAGTTCGTGGTCATGTCGTCCACCAGTCTCCATACTAAATGTATAGGAATATTTCAATTTTAAGAGGTCGATATTTTTTTTCATAGTAATCGTGTGAGGTTTAAAATATGAAAATAATTTAGTTCTTTTATTGAAATTCTTTGTATATTAAACAATAAGAACAATATCAATGTTAACCAGGAAAAAATGGCTGTCAAAGATGTCATCTTTTTTGTTGATTTTCTTCAGCAGGGAGTTGATTAACACGCTCTCTAGCAATAAATGATATATCATTAGAAAGGCTTTTTAAAGACAAATATTTGCTGTTAATATACTTTATATCGATTGTTAATACTTTTGGAGTTAAAGGTTATTAAAGTATAAAAGTGGTTTATTGTCTTTGGGAGTTGATCTACCAACACTATTGAAATGAATGATATATCATAAGAAAGGCTTTTATATGACAATTATTTGCTGCAAACATACTTTCTATTAATTGTTAGTATTTCCGGAGTTTTAGGTCATTAATGTTAAAAAAATTGATCAAGTTTAGAGCGTTATAACTCTCAAAGTACTAATAGTTGACGTTTATAGTAATACAATAAAGTATTTCAAATTTAAATACCTTTCCAATGATGTAAGATTTATTGCTAGAGGAGGCTTAGATCAAAATGCTCATCGTACTAAAGGACCCCCGAAAAGTTCAAATAATTTGACTCAAACCTTATGTTCTAATAAATAAATAATAATAATAAATATAAAACTTTATTGAAATAATCTTACATCACAATTTACAACTAGTTTAAACATAGATAATAAAGGAAAAACAAATAATAAATATTTTTTTAAATAATTTTATACTATTTGCTTGACCACATGCGATGTTGCCGTTCTGCTCAATTTCAGGGCTTGGAAGATATAGAAGGCTATGGCAGGGCAGTCGTGTTTTTAATATTTTTTAATTAAATTATTTTTTTTCAAGGAGTCGGTCGGTATGTTTAAAAACGCTTGACAGAAAAAAGGTTTTTACTAAGTAAATATAGCACCAGAAAGTCCTTTTGCGAAAAAAATCCTACATCAGAATTGTTTTACCAAACAGCTTCCGATGTAGATAGGTACCATTGAAATTTCAATGATAGGTACCTATCAAATGATTCATTGGCGTGCGCGTCTACTCAATACCTAAGTTCTGAATTAATGTAAGCTTCGTATTGGTTCCTAAGTCGTTTCTGAACTTTTTCTAACGAAGCGTCCTGGGCTATAAATAGCTATGAGAGGAGGTGCGCCGGCGACGCCACACTACGCGCGCCCAAGTTCTGTCGGCGCCGGCAGTAATATCAGTGTGCGGAAGTGTTATCTCCTCAGTTTCCGCTTCAGATGTGTCAAAAGTGTAATATTGACCATTCTTATTGAGTTTTTGTGAAAAAATAACGTTAATTGTTCCAACAAGGTGCATCTGTTTTACTAAAGGTAAGGTTGTAATGTAAACTTTATTTTATACACTTCCGAGAGTTCTCAGCGTAGTATATCTAGTTATTGATCTGCGGTGTTTATTTTGACGCTTAGAATAATTACACCTAGAACGATAATTCCCTACAAAGCGCGCTGTCAAAAGTGAGGCAACTAAAACAGCCAAAATGGCGCCGTTTTCAGATTTTTATTGTCCATTATTACATAATCATACCTAATAAGTACAAAACAGTTTCAATTTCCCTACCTTAAAGAGATTAATTATTATATTATTGGATTTTAGTTACGATTAGGTAACGTATGAAGGCTATAAATCTGAGAACTGAGCCATTTTGGCTCAGTATAAGTTGCCTCACTTTGCATACATCGAACACGGCTTCTAGGTGTAATTATTCTAAGTTTTGACGCATGTTTGCATTATGTTGCCGAAGTTTGTGTAAACATTTTTCCATAATTAGCTTAGGTAATTCCTTCGTTGTTGCAAAAAGTATCGGAATTTTCGATAATGTGGCCTCCGCGGCTAATTTTATTTGAATCTAAAAGATAGTTCATAATAAACGCAATTTATTTTAATGTTAATAACTAGATCATTGAAGAAATGCATGTATGCGATGTAGTGTAGGTACATTTCGACGGATAGGGATAAGTTCGCGCATGTGCTCTTGTGAGCGACCAATAGCGCGCGCCCCTCTCCCGCCGCCCGCGCCCCTAACCGCCACGCATACCCAAAATACGCATTTCGCGCAATCCCCACCCGATTTCAAGATACGTGCCTCGTACTGTACTTAAGTAAGCATAGTTTTAAGATTTACAGAGTAGGTACCTAAAGTAGGCGGATCTCATATCGACTGTGGAAAGGAAAAAATGCTAAAGCGCCACTTTGGCCATTATGAGTTATACACAGGTTGGTCAAAAGTTCTGTTACTGAGTTTCTTTATCGATTACTGGCCATTAAAACAAATGAAAAGAAAAAATAAAAATGACATATTATTGACAGTTTTATAAGCTATAATTCCATACCACACGTATATCATATTTTGTTTATTTCACCATGGAATGGGGGTTGAAGGAGAATCGTGTCGCTGTAATTGCTCTGCACAAATGTGGGCAGCCACCGAATATGATTTTCAAGTTGCTACAAAAGTTGAAAATCAACAAGCAATTTATTTATCGCACTATCCATAGGTACAGTAATACCTTGACCGTCGATGACCGAAAAAGATCAGGAAGACCACGCACCGTTCGGACACCAGCTGTGATCAAGGCAGTGAAGGCGAGAATCACGAGAAATCCCGTTCGGAAGCAAAAGTTATTGGCAATACAGATGACTGTGAAGAGAAGTTCCCTTAAAAAAATTATCAATGATGACCTTGGGCTTCACGCTTACCGTAGACGAAAGGGCCATCTGCTAAACGCACGATTGAAGGCTATGAGGTTAGCACGAAGTCGCGCTCTACTAAAGCAGTACGCACAAAACGGCCATCGAAAAATCTTGTTTACTGATGAAAAAATCTTCACAGTCGAAGAAAATTTTAACCGTCAAAATGATAGAGTATACGCTAAGAATAGTAAAGAAGCCAGCATAATTGCTCCGAGGGTCCAACGAGGTCACCACCCCTCATCAGTGATGATTTGGCTGGGGGTGTCCTATTCAGGGCTAAGTAAGGTTCATTTCTGTGAAAAAGGTGTGAAAACTGGCGCTAGAGTCTATCAAGATACCGTTCTGGAACCTGTTGTCAAACCCTTAAGCCACACTTTATTTCAAAACCAGCCATGGGTCTTCCAGCAGGACTCTGCCCCTGCGCACAAAGCAAAATCTACACAAGCATGGTTTCGGGCTAACAAAATTGATTTTATCGCGCAGGAAGAATGGCCATCCTCCAGCCCAGACTTAAATCCTCTGGATTATGCCATATGGCAACTTATTGAGGAGAAAGCATGTGCTAAGCCCCACATGAATCTCGACTCTCTTAAGCGCGCTATTCTCAAGGCAGTCGCAGAATTGGATATGGTGGTAGTTCGTGCTGCCATCGATGACTGGCCTCGTCGTCTAAAGGCGTGTATTCATGCCAAAGGCGGTCATTTCGAATAATTTTAATACATGATAATCTTAAATATTTGTGCTTTCATTTGGTATATAATTCATTGTAGCATTATTTGTAAATTTAGTATTATTCATGTTTTCCATAGTTACAGAACTTAGTAACCAACTAGGTATATATCATTGGATAGCGCTTTTTTTTCTGCGTCGATCTGTCTAGGTTTTTTAGCAATCGGAGCACTTTTTTGGCGCTTTAGCATTTCTAAAATTCAACGTTTTTCACAAATTTACGCTGTCAATATGACTAAAGCGACGTATTTTTATTATTTTTGTAACAAATGTAGCATAAGAATTTTTATCCGGTCCACCTTTATTTCATTTGTACCACCTGAGCAATTTTCGTTTATTCAAATTTGAAAAGTAATGGTGATTTAGTAAATTAAGCATTTTATAGACTACAATGGTTTGGCGCTTTAGCAAAACATCATTGGTTTAAGAAGTAAGAACGGTTGGCGCTTAAGCAATTTTTGCTAGCTGTTTGTGTTATTATTACTCTAGTACGTTAGCGAAAATACTACTCTCAGATTTATTGATGCAACGTATATTACAATACAGAAGTCATAATTTGACATTATTTCGATTAACTGAAACATAGTAATACTAATTACTTCACGCTTCCAAGACACTCAATGGGAAGTCACCGATTTTGATGCTTCCCTGGTTTCACCCACCCAAATAATGTTGACCTCTGCACTACTCAGGTCGTCGAAGTATGGCTCTCAAACAGCTGAATAACAACCGATCACTACAGAACTTCTTAGAGCGGGTGATAAGCCAATACTAAAATCCTCCAGTAGCTTTTCAATTCCGTCATCGTTGAAGGCAGAACGCCGAAGGCATGACTTTCTTAAAGAACTACAGACCCATCTCACTTCTGCACGCGTAGCATGACCAACATCGAGATAAGATTCGACTCACAGAACAATGGCTTGTCTACACCGAAATGTCACTTTTGTCGGGTTGAGATCGAGATACTCATGCTCGCATTTTACAACCGTAGACTCGCATTGTTCTTTGTCGTGGCCTAATGTCAAAAGTCGACAAACACGAGCTCTTGTCTTCAACTGACATTAATTTGACAGTTGAATGGGAGAAATTTGTCTACCACCCTTCGAGTGGTCGAAAAAGATTTGTCGACTTATTTTTTTTTCTGAGTTTTTAATTTCGCAATAAAAATAAATCTAAGTTGTCCGTGTTTATATTTTTTAAGGTAAGAAGAGAAGTTACAGCACAAACGACAAAAACAGCTGTCCGGAAAGAAAAAAAATGAAAAATTGTATTAAAGTAATTCTTTTTTATTATAAAATTTATAAAAAAAGAAATATAATAAATATTTACTAGTAGTAAATAACGAATAAGTATTTTTTATTCTTATTTTTTTTTATAAATTTTATAAATTAAAATAATACAATAAATAATTTATTGTAAAAAGGTACCTACCTATTCAATAACATTGTTTCCTAATATTACACTTTTTTCCCTTCAGTATTTTTTTTACTTTTATTTTACTTAATTTTAATTTATTTACTTAAAAACGTAAATTAAAATTATTTTCATACATTGATTTCAATATTTATTACTAAATTAACAAGTGCGTTGGTCTGTGTAATCTCTTCAAAAATCTCTCAATAAAAGGAAGGCAAACGAACTATATCCATACGGCTATATTTAACTCGGTTTTAAGAGTTTTGCGTCGTGAAACGTATAGAAAGGAACGCCCTTTAAGAGAAATGATGGAAATAATTATAAATATTTACTAGTGGCAACATTATTCTTCTCGAGCTCGAGAGAGCTTTGTCTACGGAAGTGAAAGCTTTTGTGAGTGTCTCTTTATCTTAGAACTTATTAAATAATAGGTATCATGTTTAAACTAAATCATTTCGAATCATTTCAGATAATTTCGACGTTTATTGATGTTGAAATAAAAATATTATATTTTAAAACTCATATTTGTATTAAAAGACATAAAAAGGTTGTAAAATTCTGAGAGCGAGTCCCACCACTGTGCTCAGCAATCTAGAGGGTCGAGACGACAAGTCTTCGTAGACAAGAGTCCCGTTTGCTCATGCTACGCGTGCTGAACCATATTTCTAAGTTGTTTTCGAGAGTCTTTACGAATCGTCTCGCTCACTCAGGTTTGGCGACAACCAACCTCCCGAACAAGCCAGGTTCCGTAAAGGCTTAGCGCCATGGACCACATCCATACGATGCGGCAGGTCATACAGAAGACTGAGGAGTATAATTTGCCACTCTGCTTGGCGTTCGTGGACTAAAAGACAGCCTTTGATTCAATAGAAGCCTGGGCGGTACTGCAGTCTCTCCGGAGGTGCCAAGGGTAGTGGACTGCAGGTGTATCGAGATGTTCAGGTACTAACACGAAAATGCCACCATGTCGATCCGGTCGAGTACGAGTACAGAACTAGAGCACAAATCCAATGCAACTGCAGGGAAATGTAATTTCTTTGAAACTGTTCACTGCTGCATCAGAGGACATCTTTAAACTCTTAAACTGAAAAGGACTCGGCATCAACATTAATGGTCAATACCTAACATATCTTCGTTTTACCGATGATATAGTACTGGCTGAGATCTTGGAAGAACTGAACACAATGCTCGAAGATCTCAGTAGTGCTTTGCTCCCCAAAGAGTGGGTCTCAAGATGAACATGGGTAAGACGAAAATTATGTCGAATGCGCATGTTGTGCCCGCTCCAGTTCATGTTGAGAACACTACACTTGAAGTTGTGGGATGGGCAGCATTCGGGAAGCTTTGAAATATCTTCGCTTCAAATTTACCTTAGTGTCTCAAGACGAAAGTCAGTGCGTGTTGTCAGTGATAATGATTTACGGCAGTGAAACGTGGTCGCTCACTATGAGTCTCATAAGGAGGCTCAAGGTCACCCAGCTTGCAATGGAAAGAGCCATGATAAGCGTTTCCTTGCGTGATCGAATCAGAAATTAGGAAATCTGCAGGAGAACTAAAGTTACCGACATCGCTCGAAGGATTGTTCAGTTGAAGTATCAGTGGGCTGGACACATAGCGAAAAGAACCGACGGCCGTTGGGGCGGAAAGGTTTTGTAATGGCGACCCCATACTGGACGACGTTCCGTGGGTAGGCCTCCGACAAGGTGGATCAACGGTGGTGCGCCGCTGGATACAAGCAGCGCAAGACCGATCGTCGTGGAGATCCTTGGGGGAGCCCTGTACCCAGCAGTAAGTGTCGTGAGGCCGATATGATGATGATTTTAATATTAGCCAGCAAGTTTTCAGAAAAAATAATACAGCATTAATTTTCACCGTGCATCACCATCACCACACCGCACTGCAACTTGCAGACAAATTCCAATGTGATTTGATCGGATGGCAGTAGCCGAGCAGTAGCATAGCAGTAGCCGAGCAGTAGCATAGCAGTAGCCTCTCCAAAGGCCGCCGTTTACAGTCCACCAGGGCGATGCCCGCGGGCTGCTTTAGCAGCCCGCGCACCAGGGCGAAATAATAGACAATTAACTGAAACATAGTAATACTTATTACTGATATCGATAAGTAAAAAAGAAATCTAATATAAAGTAATTGAGTTGGTGTTCAGCAATACTTGTTTGCATTTATTCTACAGCATTGGTGCATCTAAGCAATTTTCCCTAAAGGGTTCGGGTAAATCATCGCCAACATCGGTAATTGAGTAAACTTTTCTTCACTGCATCTGTTAAAGTTAAGGTCATTAAGCATTTTGTCATTGCCCTAGAAAAGATCATTGCGACTTATAATCAGTTTTCACTGACTGGGTTCTTACAATATTGTGGACATAAGTAATTTTTTCCTGACTGGAGTTTTCTCAAAAAAATAAGTATTTTTGCTTAAGCGACAAGTATTTCGCGATATAATAGAATTAGAATAGAATAGAATTAGAATAGAATAGAATTAATTTATTTGATTTTGAATAGGGTAGAATAGGATTATAAATGGTTTACAAAAACCTTATACTTAACAATAGTTTCACCTACTCAGCTACTGACAATAGCATGCAAATAATAATTAATATTGAAGCTAATTTAAAACATTGATATAGCAGCATCATTGAAAATTCACAATTAATAAAATTAAAACATAAAAAATTAACTCACATCATAAAATGTCAAAATAAATAAATTACATGCTAGTCAGAAATGTCATTAAAGTAAAATGTCAATTTTGTGTAAATTCTAGTTTTTATAATTCAAGAACTCCTGGACAGTGTAGAATAACCTATCCATAAGCCATCTATGCAGCGCCGTCTTAAATCTATTAAAAGGCAATTCTTTTATGGTATCAGGAATCTTATTATATATTAAAATACCCATGTAAGGGCAGTTTTTCCTGAATCGTGCTCTTTTCGGTAAAATATCGATGACCAACCTATTGCAGTTCCTTGTATTTCTAGGAAACACGTCCTTGGCAGTCTTAAATTTGCTTTGGTTAGATTTCACAAACTTCGCGATTTCATAGATGTAAAGACAGGGCAGTGGCAGAATATTTAATAACCTATAAAAAGGCTTACATGACACATCCGGTGCAAGTCCACATATTGCTCTTATACCTTTTTTTGTGCAACAAAAACCCTTTGTATGTCTGTACTATTGCCCCAAATGATAAGCCCGTAGCGTAACACAGATTCCACATATGCGAAGTATGCTGTTAGGGCAGTTTTTCTTGTGGCTACTTTAGTCAATTTAAAAAGAGCAAAAACAAATCTATTTACTTTTTTGCATACCTTATCTACATGTGATTTCCAATCAATTCTTTGATCGAGCTCAATGCCAAGAAATGTGGCATTTGTTACATTCTTTAGCGTATGATGTTGATAATGTATGTTTAAGGAATGATAGTTATTATAATTTATATAATTTGTTTTGTCAATGTTGATTTTTAGGTTATTATTATTTAGCCAAATTGTAATCGATTTAATTGTTTCATTAATGTCATTTTCATGGTCAATTATATAGTGATTTTTATTATTTTTAACCGACTTCAAAAAAAGGAGGAGGTTCTCAAGTCGACGGTATTTTTTTTTTATTTTTTTTTTATGTATGTTTTAACGTAGCTTCGTCAGTTGTTACCCGATTTGTACAATTCTTTTTTTATCTCAAAGAACATAGTTCGTGTGTGGTCCCATAAAAATTTTTCAGAGATCTGGCCAGTAGTTTTTTCATAATCCTGAAAAATATCAATTATTTAGCTCGCCATCGTACGAGTTTTTATGGAATTTCGGACATAACATCTTTGTTTATGAACCGATTTAGATGATTCTTTTTTTATTTGAAAGGGTATACTTCAAGAGTGGTCACAATTTAATTTCATCGTTATTGGACTTCGAACTTCGAAGATACACAAGGGAACTCCTCAAAGTCAAATAGTATATGTAAAGTGATTTAGGTTTTGGTAAGTTTATGGCAATCCAAAACAAACCAAATCATGGTTTACGATGCAACGTTCTGGACTAGATTTGGACTACGAAAACACAACGGAACTCCTCAAAAACAAACAGCGTAAATTTGGAAATTGAGTTCTGGGCATTTTACCATTGAAAATGTTATAATATAAAGTTAAAAAATATTTACACGCTGCGCTTACGTATGTAAGTCTACCACTAAAAAGTTGAAAATAAAAAAGCATTTTAAAAAAAAAGAAAAACCGCCTTCAAAAAACCTGAAAACAAAAACAGCTTAAAAATTAAATACCTCTAAAAAGCAAGAAATAATATTCGAATCATTCGTTACACATATCAATATTAATAAAACACGTCTAATGAAGTCGGGTGGGGCTTTTAGAAAAAAATGAAGTTGTCCTCCAGCCCCACCCGACTTCAATAGACGTGTTTTATTAATATTGATATGTGTAACGAATGATTCGAATATTATTTCTTGCTTTTTAGAGGTATTTAATTTTTAAGCTGTTTTTGTTTTCAGGTTTTTTGAAGGCGGTTTTTCTTTTTTTTTATTATTAGTAGTAACTACGACTGATATATCATCCGCAAATAGGATACATCTGTGTTTAGTCACTTTAGGTAATTCATTCACATAAATTAAAAACAGAAGAGGACCAAGTATACTACCCTGGGGCACTCCAAATTTATTTACTTTGAATTCAGAATGATGTTTATGTACCACTTGGTTATCACCGAGTTGGGTAATTTCGACCAATGAGTATTTCCTAAATTTGGGAAAAAAATAAATAATATGGTCTTTCATACACATGAATTTGCTCACGTTAATAACAAAAAAGTTATGTTTTTTTTTCGAAAAAATGAAACTTTAAACCTCATTTCCCACAACTAGCATTTTGGCGCTTTAGCATTTTACCATTGAAAATGGTTATCAGATGCAAATCGCCTGAGACGTATTTTTGGCCATATCTCCGAGGATTTTGAGAGGATCGAAATGAAAATAGTACTAAAAGTTGAGGAATTTATCGAGACACGTGTGAACGTTTAAATTTTGAAAATCTACTGGTAACTTTTTTTGGAATTTTGCGAAATTCCAAAAATTCCGGGTTTTTTGGGGGATGTTTGTTTACTAAATTGTAAATATTTCGGAAAAAAAACCGACTTTAGAAAAAATGAAAAAAGGGTCCTAGGGTATTAGTTAAGCTATCAAATGGCGAAATAATTTTGAAAATCGGTTTATGATTGTGACCTGTAGGTGGTCCCTTTAGATTTGGAATTGTAGAAATTGCGTTTTCCGTACATAAAAAGTTATGTAGCTTCTATGACTATTGACCGATCGTCATGGTAATAGTGTTAAAAGATGCAGAAGCAGACGAGAAGTGCATTCGTTGGAATTTTGAAAATTGGTTAATATTATTTCGGCTGCGTCGAGGCAGTCAGCGGGCGCTTTTGTGACACGAGGCGGAGCCGAGTGTCACAAACAATTGTAAAAATAAATAAGTACTACCTAGGTAACTTTAAAAATATAATAGGACTCTGCATTTGATTTGATTTTGGTTTTTCGTAAATTTTTGTGTTCATTTTCAATGCTCCGATTCTTGCGGGGACTGTAAAATCTGTAAATTTTTTCCTTTCCACAGTCGATATGCATTTTCTTATCAGCCAATTCAAAGCACTCAGCCTCTGTTGTAGGACCACCGAAACACGATTTTATAAATTATTATACTAGGTACCTAAAAGCTTATCGGCACATATTACCTATCGTCAAAATCTATTGTCTTTGGCAGTTACAAAACGATAAATCACCATATCAAATCCATCAAATCATATCACGTTTCGGTGGTCATGCTACAGTCAGTGGCACGAATCATGAAATCGGGTGGGGATTGCGCGGAACGCGTATTTTGGGTATGCGTAGCGGTGAGGGGTCGGGAGAGGGGCGCGCGCTATTGGTCGCTCACAAGAGCACATGCGCGAACTTATCCCCACTCCGTCGAAAAAATTTCATGATTCGTGCCACTGACTGTAATTATGGGGATGGCCACGTGCATACGCGCTGGTTCACACCGAATTCATGAAAGGAGAATTGATCTTTCCCATTTTGGATTTGTTGAGTATCCTATAGCCTGGTAATGGTTTTTGCATATCGTCGATGGGCTGCGAAAACCTCGTATGTGCATTTTTTCAAATTTTACAGATGATGCAAAAAACTTTATGGTGAGATTTTTTCACGAAGTTCTCATTTACATCAATAGATGGCACTACATTTAGCGAATCTGAGCTTCTTCGACGTAGACAGTTATTACTTACGATGTTTTCTCACGAAAAACAGCTAAAAGAGTTTTTCACTGCGGCTTACGAGGTTTTCACAGCCCGCCGACGGTATGAAAAAAATTGTATTTGTTGCCATACAACAACACCAGTGATTAACAAAGGAAGTGGCTGCCCCATATTTTAAAACGTTTTTATTAGGTTGCTTTCTCGTTTGTTTGTTTGGATGTTTGTTTGTTTGTATATTTGTCCGCAAAGTTTGCGAACGATTTTAAACTAGCTTCCCAATGAGCTAGAGACTTGAAACTTTAGAAATAGGTCAGAAGGCAATGCAATATTATGGTGTCATTGAGCTAATCTGATGATGGAACTGGAAGAAGGCCACAGGAACTTAATGATGAAACCATACAACTCCATTGTGATTAGGCTTGTTAAAATCGTCTTGACGAGTTTTCTAATGGGGGATAAGGACCAGGGTCTAATGATGAAGCTGGAAGGCCATGCCAAAGGAACTCAATATTGAAACCATGCAAACCCATCGAGTTTGGGCTCATTTGAATCGTCTTGACGAGTACTTTGTTGGGAAATAGTGTCCGAGGATCTGATGATGGAGCCAGAAGAAGGACACTGGAACTCGCTAATAAAACCATGCAATCCCATCAAAAGTTTAGGCTCGTTTGAATCGTCTTGATGAGTACTTTGTTAGGAAATAGTGTCCGAGGATCTGATGATGGAGCCGGAAGAAGGCCATAGGAACTCTATAATAAAACCATGCAACCCTATAGAGATTGGGCTCGTTTGAATCACCTTGACGAGTACTTTGTTGGAAATTAGTTTCCAGGGTCTGATGATGGAGCCGGAAGAAGGCCACTGGAACGGTATAAAACCATGCAACCCCATCGTTTCTGGGCTCGTTTGAATCGTCTTGACGAGTGCTCCGATAGGAGATGGTATATTTTTAGTCTTAGTTCGTTAACTAAAAAGCAGAAAATAATATTTTACTGAAAAAAAATAATTTTTGGAAACACGTTTTTAAAACGGACTAAATTATTACAAAAAAATAGGGGACTAAAAATATTAAAACGGACTAGTAAAAACAAACTAAAAAGTAAAAAATAAATTCTTCTGTGAATATTTGTAACCCTAATAACCAATACCTACAGAAATTTTAAACCTAAAAACGTGGGGTGCGTTTTGTAAAATTTATCATCTATAGGTATTGTCTATAGCATGTTCCGTTTAAAAAAAGTGTTTATAAAAAATATTTTTTTTCAGTAAAATATTTTCTATTCTTTTTCGCCAAACTGTACCTATCTCAGTGTATGTTGAGCAAAGAAGTTAATATTTGCAGATTACCTGAAGGTAGAGATGAAACAGCGTCGAGCTCGCGAGGTGTTGTACCGTGTGGCGCGCACGGCGCGTCGGCGCTGGGCCGCGTCGGCGGCGCTGGCGGCGTGCGCCGTGGCCGTCCTGTCAGCGGCGGCGCGCCTCGTAGCGCCGCCCACCGCGCTGCACGCCGCCGACTTCCCCGCCGTGCGCCCCGCCGACCTCGCGCACCTGCTCGCCGACATCTCCGCAAACACACACCCTATACCGTCAGTATACTTACTTACTGCCACTTAAAATCTTGAAATCTATAAGTGCTACACTTACCACCACGCAATCCGTTGGCGCCGGCTAGACGCGTGGTATTTATCGTGATCCCTCGCCATAGAGTAAATTTTAACCATTGAAAGTAATTTGTATGGAATATTCAATATTTTACTTTCCATGGTTAAAATTTGCTCTATGGCGTTGGATCACGGTATTTACCACGACGTGTAGCCGTCGCCTTACAGTTGCGCAACTAATGTACTTGCTCAGATCAACCGGCGCCGGCAATGCGGGTTCATTGCAGGTGATAAGGCCTAGTTTACATTAGTCAAGTAGACGACCGAGTCGAGCAGCGAGTAGAAGTACATTGCCTGGCATGTTCGTCGATTTGAAAAGAACGTCAAACACACCACGTAATGTAGGTACTTCTACTGGAATGTTTGCTGGGCCGAGGTGTCGGCGTAATGTACCTAAACATAGCCTAACGGTGACTGCGCCGGGGCGGCCCATAAGATGCGTATTCGAAGGAGCGTCCACCCCTTCCTCTAGAGTCAAATACATGCTAATTGAAATGCACACTTACGGCGGCCTTTAATAATCTCTAGGAGAATCTAGAGGTAGGTAGGTATCTTGAGTAAATCGGTCGTTAGGAACAGCTTCAGAAGCTATTCCTAAATTACGAATCTGCTTCATTGATTACCTACATTATTTCTCGGTTAATAAGTAGTATTGACCTAGTAGTGTTGGTTGCAGCGGGTCGTGGTCGCTGGAGGAGGAGGCGGGCAACTACACGTGGTGGCGGTACGCGGTATCGTACTCGTGCGGCGCGCGGTGCGCGGGCCGCGTGGCGGTCGCGGCGGAAGCGGCGGGCGCGCCGCGGCACGGCGCCGCCGACCGGCACCGCGTCGTCGTGCGCCACACGCAGTGCTCCACCCTGCCGCTGCTGCCATGGCCGCAGCTCTGCGGTAATACCACAGAATAGATAATAGTACTAGCGTACAGAAGTTGCACTCCGCAAAATCGTTTAAATAAATTGCGACTCTTGCTCCGACATAGTAAAGTACAATTCAGGTCGCACAGCGCTCCCTTCGCTCCAAAACATTCACTTGGTAGTTGCCTCTCTTTCTATCGCGTAGGTCTTACCTTTTCTGATGTATGAAATTTCTTCAGACTCGCGCGCGGAGTGACAGAGCCCTGCCTGATAATACGCCAACAAGCACTATTCATCGAGTGTTATTTCCAGAGGAGGTGGAGACGGAGTCGGTGGTGTCGGCGGCGGGCGGTGGGGCGCGGCTGCAAGAGACGGCGCGCGCTCGGTGCGGCGCGGCGGCGGCGCTGCTGGCCGCGTGCTCCTCCGCCGCGGACCTGCGCGCGCGCGCCGCCGCCCGCGCCGCGCGCCTCAGACAACTGCTGCACAGCGCCTAGTGCATTGGCGTAGGAGGGCGGAGTGGGTCAGAACAGTCTGGTGCCCACCCCAGAAAAAAACTTATATATTATTCTACACTTTTTATCGGGAATTAATTGCTACGCGACGCAACCTAACTTTGTCACAACGAAATTTTGTAATTTTATATTGGAAACTCAGTAAATTCCATTGCAGCCAATAAGCATTTTCATTTATAAATGTTCCTGGCGTGGACAGCAACTTTTAATGGGATACCTACTTAAATACTAAACCGGGTAGCGGTTATTTTTTGGGCGACAAAATAACTAAACGGGTGACAAACTGTGGGTTGCATTGCAAAAATACGTAACTATTTAAAATGGGCGATTACATGTGGGAGACTATTACTATAAGGTAACTAATATAACTGATCCCACCAAAAGCATTTTCATGTAAATGTTGCTGCCAAGGCTCGCACTGTCAAAAAGTTATCAGACATAATGTAGAGCCAAGCTTCTAACTCTACGAGCCCTAATTCTACAAGTCTTAACTTCAAAAACTCTACACCACAGAACAAATATACATGGGGAGCTCTACACCTTAGTCAAAATGTGGCTTGGCCGTTTCGCTACATGGAAAAATATATTCACTGATACTTTTCTGATAAAACTGTTCTTGAAGTAACGAAACGGCAAAGCCACATATTTTGACTAAAGTGTAGAGCAAGGGTCTTCAAACCGCGGCCCGCGGGCCGCATGCGGCCCGCGGTAGCGTTCTTGGCGGCCCTTCATTGTATTGACAAAATTAAATTCACATGTCTACAAATTATAGCTATTTACAGATTAAATCGACGTTGGTCACTTTTGGTTGTGTTGCGGCCCACCGAACTAATATCAGAGTATACTTAGGCTCTTGATTTCAAAAAGGTAGAAGACCCTTGGTGTAGAGTTTTTGAAGTTAAGGCTTGTAGAGTTAGAGAAGCTTGGCTCTACATGAGGTCTGATGACTTTTTGACAGTGCGAGCCTTGGCAGCAACATTTACATGAAAATGTTTTTGGTGGGATTTCAGTTCATTTTGTAAGTAACTCTCCATATACTAGAAAAGCAAGCTAGGGTCAGAATTATAGTCTGAAATCACACAAAATTCGATCACCATCAATCAGCGTGCATTGTACTATTATTTATTCTGTGATAGAACTAAATCATTTATGCTGTGATATTATGTGGTCTAAAATCGTGTAGAATATGAATATAAGATTCTTGATCGTGTAAAATTTAATCAACATCAACTAGCGTACTAGTACTATTATTTATTCTGTGGTAGAACTAATTCATATTATTATGCTGTGATATTAGTGTAAAGGGGTGCCTTGATGCTGCCACTTCACAGATTTGCTGTATCTTGATATAAATGATAAATCCTTGATGATTATAAAAATGTTTATTTGATTGATACGAGTTCACATTACCAATGATTTTAAGTGACTAAAATATATTACAAAATTACTTATTGAACGAAATTGCTTGAGTATGAAAATGCTGACGCCGTGACCTGCTTTGTGCGGTGTAAACCGTACATATTCCCGGGCCAGAGATGGGATAGTTGAGATAAAAAATTATTGAAAGAAAAGTTACTTGTTAAACAAAATTAAACAAAGTTAAAACTGTAAATAATTAAACTGATTCATCATTAAACATTTCTTTGAATTTTCTTAAAACGGGACTTGTTGATCTATTTCTTAATTGGATGGGCCGCGCGTAGCTCGCTCCGTCCACTCGCTGGCGCGTCGTTTGGCCGGCGCCGCCGGCGCGCGAGTTCCCGGGCTGATAGGACGGGCCGCGCACGGGAATAGGCGCCGCCGCCGCTGCTGGTGTTGGTGCTTGATAGTGATTTTCTTGACTTGTCTGTTCGTCTCGTCGCCTTCCCCACTGACATCGAAAGCGGTGGACGATTATTGCCATACCGACTACTATCAGTACTCCCAATATGACGTAAATCATAGCGTAATGGTGTATGTCATGGTACGATACGCTTGATGACGTCACCTCATTGTTCTTAAGGGTTTGTATCTGTTCTTGAATTGCAGCCGCTTCCTTGTTGAACTGCGTATGCTCTTGATTTGTGAGGTTGAAGTGAGGAATTGAGATGTTGATGATGTGATTAATAGGTGAAATGGTTGGCGTAAATAAATGTGGAAAAATCTTGACCTCGCTTGTATGAGGCATATGGGGATAAATAATAAAATCGTCGGTCTTGATAAGGCAACCATGACCTACACTTATGAGCCCGGTGCCCGTCAGCTGGTAAGCGGTAATTTGATCATCACACATTGTTCGTATATTGCATTGTTCGCAACATGTGTAAAAATATGTGTTCATAATATAACTTTCTTGCCAAGTTGTTTTGCATAAAATTTCTTTCGAAACACATTCTTGATTTAGTTGTAAACACAGATTTTTGACACTTTTCATCTGGTATTCGGGTCTCTGGCTGTGACAGTAGTATGAGTCTTGTACGAAACACTCTTTAATATTAGCTTCGCTCATAGGTATAAAAGTGTCTTTTCTTATATTCATTGCCACGTAATCTGACACCGGCGTGATTGTGACAGTCTTGTTTTCTTGATATTTAGGTATCGGAATCAACTTGAAAATCTCGTAAGAGTCTCTGCTGATGAGAGGTATTCTTATCTCGAATAGAAGGTACTCTTCCATCATTCTTGCTTTAACCTTGATGAGATTGTACAATTTTCGTACATCTGTCTGGATGTTATCTGTTGGCAGGGAAACGTCTTTGGGCAGCTTGCTTGATATGCTATCCAACTCTTTCATCAATTGATCTGGAGTGACTAGGTGTAAGTTGTAACGACCTTGATAAACATCCATAATCGTGTCCAATAAAGAATTCTGCAGAGTCTTCAAATTGTTAAGTACGTTAGTCGCAACTAAAGATCCAATCGTGAAGTCGCTTACGACGTTATCCATTTTAGCAGAATTTTTTAGTTCGCCGATAGCTTTGTCTAATGATATCATGTGTTGATTTATAATTTTATGTTGCTGATTCATAGTCGCTTCAGTGCGTTTTAACAGATTATTCTCGGCTTCAACTATGGTTGTTTGATTTTTCCAGAGATTAATAATGTGATTTTGATTTTGTTGGAGTAGGTCGATATCCTTTTTATACTGTTCGGCGAACTGGCTGTCTAGTACACCGAACAAAGTGTTTGCGAGATATCCGACACCGTTGATAAGGCCTCTCTTGCGTCGTCGCAGTCTGCTCGGTGCCGGCGCTTGTACTACGGCGTCAAATTGCTGACTTCGCAGCAGCTGATTATAATGTTCAAGTTCATCGTAGCCGTGACGTAACTGGAGTACTATTGCATCACATCGCGTTTGCCGTCGCAATGTTTCACATGTTGTATCGAGCGTTTGTATGTATGACTCGAGTGCCTTATTTCCTTGTAGATAAGGTTCCATTTCGAAGTATACTATGAGCTTCCACTCATTTTTGATCAACATCATATTTGATAATTTATCAAAATATAAACCTTGATTTTCTCTGAACTTGGTGATATTGACGTGGGCTGCAGAACTTGATAAGACGATTAAAAACATCAAAAATGTCATCATCATTGATGTAAATAAGCTTTTCTTGCTATTTCTTGTAGCTCTACTTGATTTTTGCTTATGCGACTTGTTTTCGCTGCAGATAGTTTCGAGATTACTTCTTGTTTCAGTATCTTCATGCTTGATAAGTTTTGAAAGTTTGATGACCGGTCGTTTCAAATATCCACTCTTAGTTTTTAGGGTTACCACGCGGACGAGACCATCCTTCCCTGGGTGTAGCTCACACACTCTGCCCATAATCCATTTTCCTGGTGGTAAATTGTCTTCATGGACTAAAACGATGTCATCAATACTAATATTTTCTTTAGGATTTTTCCACTTTGACCTTGATGTCAGTTGTGTTAGATATTCTGCTGACCATCGCTTCCAAATATCCTGAGTTATTTGTTGAGTGAGATGCCAGCGTGTTTTGAGATCCCGCTCGGTTTCAATGACCGTTAGAACTGGACCGCTTGAGAGAAAATGAGATGGTGTAATGTAGTTTAGATCATCTGGGTCTTCTGTTAAGGGGCAAAGTGGTCGTGAGTTCAGACATGCTTCGATCTGGGTAAGCAATGTCGAATACTCCTCATAGGTGAGCTTCTGCTCTCCAATGACTCTTTTTAGGTGGAATTTGAAGCTCTTGACTGCAGCTTCCCAGAGTCCTCCCGCTGAAGGCCAAGATGGTGCATTGAAGTGGAATGATATATCCATGTCGACTATTTCTTGCTGTAATTCTTTATCTTGGAAGATTTGTCTAATTTCTTCATATTCTTCTCGGATAATTCGGCTTGCTCCGACAAAATTGCGTCCATTATCGCAATAAATGTCACTGGGAGTCCCTCTTCGAGCCGCCATTCTTCGAAGCGCTGCCATGAATGCAGAGGTCGTCAAATTGGAGACCAGCTCGAGATGGATGGCCTTGGTCGCCATACATACAAAAACCGCGACATATCCTTTTGTGGTTTTTATACCACGACCCTTGTTGGCCTTCAAAAAGACATAGCCACTGTTATCTACGCCGCTGTGCTGGAACGGGCGCGAAGGACAGACCCTTGCTTCAGGTAAGTTCCCCATCATCTGTTCTTGCATGATTGGTTTTTGCTTTTTACAGGTTACACATCTATGTATATATTTTTTTGTAGTTCTAGTACCGCTTAATATCCAGTACTTCTGTCGCGTAAATGCTAATGTAACACGAGCTCCGCCGTGAAATGTGAGTACGTGTGCATTATTTATAATCAATTCTGTAAAGCGATGATTTTGGGGTAATGTAATTGGATTTTTCATTTCAGGATTAATGGGCGCGTTATGCAGCCTCCCTCCAACGCGAAGGATCCCATCATCGTCCAAAAATGGGGTCAAATTCAAAATTTTGCTTTTCTTTAAAATAGGTTTCTTTTGTTTCAGGTGACTTATTTCTTCTTCAAATATTTCTCCTTGCACTTGTTTTATAATCCTTTTTCTTGTTTCTCTTAATTCTGATAGAGTGAGCCATGACGTAGTTTTTCTCTTATCCTTTTCAGTAATAAATCTATACACCCAGGTAAGTACTCTCAGTAGTTTTGAATAAGAACTGCATTTTTCTATCATTTCCTTGATAATGTTATTTTCTTTGCTGTGCGTAGTGACGTTAACTTGTTTCGATTTTCTTGCTTCTTCGTTGGTGGTGAAAATTCTTTTTTCTTGTTTTATATTTTCAGGTGTAGATAACCAGGTCGGGCCCTGCCACCACAAAGAGTGTTTTATTAATTGACTTGCTGTGAGTCCCCGGCTGGCGCAGTCTGCTGGATTTTCCGCAGATTTGATATATTGCCAGCTGTCAGGCGGCATTATTTTGATGATTTCGCGTACCCTGTTGGATACAAAAGGCTTCCAGCGGTCCGGATTTCCTTGCAGCCATCCCAGAACTGCCGTAGAATCGATCCAACCATGAACCTTGATGTCCATGTTTGGAGATATAGCTTGCTTGATTTTTAGCATCACCTTGGAAAGAAGCTGTGCTCCATTTAGCTCCAAACGAGGTAAGGATACTTCTTTATTGCATGGAACCAGTCTTGATTTTCCAACAAGAAGTTTTATTTCAGCTTGACCTTGTTTTATTAACTTGCTATAAACGACGCATCCGTACGCCTTTTGCGACGCGTCACAGAAACCGTGTAATTCGAGCTTGCATGTGACGTCGGAGCCCAACCATCGTGGTATTTCAATATTATTTATGTGAATAATATCATTTTTAATTGCTTGCCACTCTTGATAAATATCCTGTGGGAGCTTGTCATCCCAAGCCAAGTTTGTTTTCCATACTTGTTGAAACAGTAGCTTCATTTTTGTGGATAGGGGTGTCAACCATCCCAGTGGGTCAAATAGTTGTGAGATGGCGGATAACAATGATCTTTTCGTATCTTGTTTATCTTGATTGACCTTGCATTGAAAATTAAAAACATCTTTTTCAGGATTCCAATATAGGCCGAGAGTTTTTGCAGATTCAGCTTGCTTGAAATTGTAGTTACTTTCCTCTGGCGGGCTTGTATCTTGTAATAACTCTTGATAGTTTGACCTCCACTTTCTTAAGTTAAAACCTCCGGCTTTCATTAGATTAATAAGGTCTTTTTTCAGTTGAAGCGCAGAACTAAGCGAAGGTACACAGAATACTAAGTCATCCATGTAAAAGTTATTTTCTAAGACTTGAGACGCTTCTGGATATTTTTCTTTTTCATCACTTGCTAGTTGGCGTAACGTCATCATTGCGAGATAAGGGGCGGCCTTGGCGCCATAGGTTACCGTGGTGAGTTGAAATTGTTGTAACGGTTCTTGTGGACTATCTCGCCATATTATTCTTTGAAGAGACTGGTCATCTTCATGTAGCCATATAGCTCGAAACATCTTCTCACAATCGGCGGTGAAGGCTACTTGATACTGTCTCCACCCCAAAATTAATGTAAAAATATCCTTTTGTAAGTTGGGCCCGGTGCACATGCAGTCATTGAGACTTAGTCCGCTCGATGTTTTATCGGATGCATTGAAGACTACGCGTAGCTTCGTAGTACTTGAATCTTGCCGTAGCACGCAATGGTGCGGTAAGTAGCACCCGGGCTCCGTCGCCGTCGTAGCATTATCACAGCTGATAGGTATCATGTGACCCAGTTCTTGATATTCATTTATAAACGACTTGTAATCTATTTTTAGTTCGTTGTTTTTATTCAGTTTTCTCTCTAATTGATAAAACTGTGCAATCGCCTTGTTTTTAGAGTTTCCCAATTGATCTATGTTTGATTTAAGGGGCAGTCTCACTATATATTTTCCGTCTTGTGATCTTGTTGTTGTAGACATGTAAAAATCAATACATTTATTTTCTTCTGTTGAATATGAATGGCTTTCAGGTACATCTTCAATTTCCCAGAATTTTTGTATTTCTTGAATGTTATTGAGAACAACGTTGCATTGGAAAGTCTGTACCTTTCCGCACAGAATCCACCCAAGTCGTGTTTCCTGGGCAATAGGTGTCGTATTTCCGACTCGATATATTCTATCCATTATAATGTTTGAATAAATATCGGCTCCAAATAAAATATCAATAGGCTTGCTTATATTGAATTCAGGATCGGCCAACTCTATTTCTTGCAATAAGTCCCATGTTGGTCTCGTGAATGAGTCATTCGGTAAATTTCGAGTCAAAGTTTTCATAACATAAACATCTGTAGTAAACTTGTAATTTTCAGACATTGAGCTGCAGTTGATTTTTGTTATTCCAGTACAGATGTTGTCCTTGGTGCCAACACCCGTAATGATTCCTTTACATTTTTGGCGGGGCAAATTCAAAAGCTGAGCAGCTTTTGATGTGATCAAAGACACTTGTGAGCCTTGATCGATAAGAATTCGCATAGTTTGGTACTCTCCATCTGCTCTTCTGACCTTTATCAAGGCTGTGGCCAATAAAATTTCAGGCACCTCACATTGCTGAGTGACGTGTGAATTGCTGTTCGGTCGTTCATATCGCCGGTTCGATTCCCAGTTGTTGATCGTTGGCCTTGACGTCACGTCGGTAGGTGTCGCGTTCATTTTTGCATACGCCGCGTGTAGCAGAGTGTTGTGGCATTCATTGCACTCGCGACATCGTTTATTTGATGAGCATGCTTTTCCGTTGTGACTGTGTAGGCAGTTAAAGCAAAAATTTAATTTCGCAATAGCTTGACGTTTCTGTGTCGGCGACATTTCCAGGAATTGCTTGCAGAAATAAATACCATGTTCTGAACTTTTACAGATGGGACAAATCAATTTGTTTCTTGCATTTGATTGTGTGATAACCTTGTTGTTATGGAAATTCTTGAATTGGTATGATTTATCTTGTCTGCTTGAAGTTGATGGACTGGGCCGTTGTTGATAGTTTTCTTGTTTTCGACGTGCCGATTCCATGGTAGTAAACTTGTTTTCCAAAAATTTGAGAAATTCATTCAAATTTGGTAGTTCTCGAGGTTCCTTTAATGTCTCCAAATAATCACTATGAGTTTCAGCGTCGATTTTCTGAACTAAAAGATACACCAAAATTGGATCCCAGGTTTCGATATTCACGCCAAGGTTTTTGATAGCGTTTAGGCATTCAGTGGTGACGTCATGAAGGCGTTTTATATGATTTGCATTTGATGTTTGCGTCACAGGAATATTCATCATGGTGTTCATATGGGTTGTGAAAATTAACTTTTTATTGTTATACCTGTGGTTTAATATTTCCCAACAGGTTATGTAATTTTCCGAGCTGATTGGTAAGTGCTGGACCAGACGCTCAGCTTCCCCCTTAAGCTTGCTCTTGAGGAACTGCATCCGTTGTGCATTTGATAAACTTGGATTTTTGTGTATGGTCTCACTGAAGAGGTCTTTAAATGACACCCACTGCTGATAGTTTCCGTTGAAGATCGGAATGTCGAGTTGAGGTGTCGATTGTTCTCGATGAGAGACAGACCATAGCTTGCTATTTATGGCTTTCTTCATGTCATGATATTTTTGTTCGTGCTCCGTGAATCTTGATTCATATTGCAGGTTGGACCCGTTCGTTTCACTATCTATCTCCCAGTGCAGCAGATCTATTGCTTTCCAGCGTGCCTGAAGTGCTCTCAGTGTGTCTTCGAACTCCCAACGTTCCTGCATAGTATCTACGTTGATGTTGGAGACGGTTCTTGCAAACGCCTTGAAATTACTTAACTGCTTTTTGAACATCTCATCAAGCTTGCTGTAGTTACCGGCGTTCGAGGTACTCATCATAGCATTCCAGTCCTGTTTACTTGCTCTAACATTTCTTTCTTGCGTGGTGACAGTATCTTCGAACGCTGCGTTTTCATCTTGCTCGGCTTCTTGTGAGATGGGTGCTTGCTCACGAGGAAAGTTTTTATTTTCATGTGACGTCATCGGAGATGCAGCAGCAGGATATTTCGAAGGAGTCACACTTAAACTTGATTTTTCTATGTAAAGTTTAGCATCCATGTAAATTTGCTGAGTTTGTTGATAGTAATCTCCAACGAAATATTCATCCTCGGCTGTCAATAATTCTGAAAGCTTCGCATGATTCGAAGTGTATTCTTGCCAATACCTTTCTAGTGCTTCGAGGCGCCTCCTGATGAGATCCGGTGTCCTGCGTGATGGACCGTCCTTTTTAAAATTAATTAAAGTTTTCTTGATTTCTTCTGTCAACAGTGCTTGGCGATAAAGTAGGTCACTCATATCCATCTTGATGTAGCTTGAAATTTACTTGTTAGGTTGAAAACTTGTTAAACTTGTTGACTTGATAAATTGGTGTGAACTCGTAAAAATACTTGACTTGATAACTTGATTATTTCGGTATACCTTACTTGATACTGATGAGTTTTGATGCGCGCAAACTTGATGATGCAGTGGACTTGTATTTCACAACAAAGGTTCCACGCTTGAACTTGCTCTTGTGGCTTGCTGGTTCTTGATAATTCAGTGCCCAATGTGCTAACAAATGCTATGTGCGCCGTTCTCAATCCAGCCGGTGAGACCCGCTGGTGGGAGGCCGACTGAACCGATTCGCTAACACTTGAAAAACACAAAAAAACACTAAATCACTCACTTCTCGAAGGACCACAATGTAAAGGGGTGCCTTGATGCTGCCACTTCACAGATTTGCTGTATCTTGATATAAATGATAAATCCTTGATGATTATAAAAATGTTTATTCACTTGATACGAGTTCACATTACCAATGATTTTAAGTGACTAAAATATATTACAAAATTACTTATTGAACGAAATTGCTTGAGTATGAAAATGCTGACGCCGTGACCTGCTTTGTGCGGTGTAAACCGTACAATTAGTTTACTCTTTAACGCAGAAAGTGACAGTGCAAAGAGCAAAATAGAGTCTGCGCGAGTTTTGCGCCATGAAAGAAGTACCATGGGCAACAGCGTCGCTTAAGGCGATTAGCTTCCTCAAATGGCTATTTTGAAAAGCCTACTCCTCATTAATGGCTAGCCAGAGAAAGTTGAAAAAAATATATGTGAAACATCAGTTCAAGGACTACATTTGGTAAGTTCATTTTTTCTCTAATAATAATTCATTTATTTCGGGTGTCAAAGACCCATTACATCAAATTACATCAAATACAATAAGATAAAAACAATAAAAATGTTTAACATTAGTCACATTAATTAATAAGTATAAAATTAAAATAATTCCTAAATAACAAATCATTCATTAATTAATTACTAATAAAATTATATTGATTTCGGACGACTCTGTTACTGTGTATATTTGCAATGTGTAGGTTACAGCAGTGGTTGATATAAGAGCAGTCGAGCCTTGCCGCGAGCACGGCCAGCATGCTGTTGGTGCTCCCCCGCACTCGGCGCACTAGCGAGCCAGCGCGCTTACGCATTACGGTGTAGAAACAGTCCACCCTCGCTTCCGCGAACATTGTAGATGCACTGCAAGAGCGGGGGAGCCCCAACAACATCCTGAACGAGTCATTAAACTGGACTCGAAGGGCGCTATACGATTTAAGCGTGTAGTCGCTCCACAGGCTGCAGGTGTAGAAAGAGGCACAATAAGCTCTAAAAAGAGTCAACTTTACCTCTCTCGAACACCGAGCAAACCTGCGGATCAACATGTTCGCTCTGACCGACAGCGCCCTTCGTTCCCTCTCAGTGTCTGCATCGTCCTTCAGGGTTGGCGTGACTAGGTGACCAAGATATTTAAATTTCTCTACTCTTTCCAACGGAGTTCCATTTAGGAATAGCGGAGGCATATTTGTCACTTTTCTTGTGCCACCTTGAAAGACCATACATTGACTCTTTTTACAATTATATGAAAGCCCATGATCGACTGCATATTCCTCACATATCCTTAGCAGTCTTCTAAGTCCACAAACCGAAGCACTCAGCAGCACCATGTCGTCCGCGTAGCTAATGTTATTGAAACAAACGCCGTCTATGTAACAACCGACATGTTGCTCGCTAAGTGCCTCGATCAGTCCGTTTATGTAGAGATTAAAAATAGAGGGAGAGCTGAGACCCCCCTGCCTTACACCACACTCTAATTTAAATGGAGCAGAAAACGTGCCCGCCCACTTTACCTTGTTTACCTGATTCCCATACCAGTATTGAAATATGTTTATCAATTCATCCGGTATATGAGATTGTCTCATTTTCTTCCATAGGATATCGTAAGATACGAGGTCAAAGGCCTTTGAAAGGTCGAGAAAACAAGCGTAAACAGGTGTTTTTCTTCCAGTATAGTACCTGACAGCACTCTTCAAACACAATATTGCCGTTTCCGTGGAAAGACCCGGTCGAAATCCAAATTGATTGTCATTCAGCTGTAAGTACCGATTCAGTTGTGTATTGAGAATGCTGTCAAGCACCTTGGCGACTATGGTAGCAAGAGAGATCGGTCTATAATTCTAGATGTCAGATAGGTCTCCAGACTTGTTTTTTACCACTGGAACCACAATCGTTTTCACCATATCGGGGGGCAAGTATGAGTGTGACATACAAAGGCCATATAATAAAGCTAGAACTCTAAATATATGCGGCCCAGCATACTGTATATGTTCCACACTTAAACCGTCGTGACCAGGGGACTTGCCTTTCGAAATGGATTGTACTGCTATCAAAACATCCCTAGCTGTTATTCTGGTATTTACATATTCGCCACTCACCCCACCCGAACATGGCGACAACGATGGTCCCAGAGGTGACCTAACTACAAAACTGTTTTTAAATTTATCGGCAATCACCCTAGGATCACTACTACCGTCTACAGTCACTGGAAGGCCAGGCCGATTCTTCAGACGATTTGTACTTTTCCAGAAACCTAAGTATTTGTATTGTATATTAAAAAAAAAAACTACGGGACATCGATTTTTTACTTAAATTCCCTACTCCTACTAAACGGCTATGATATATGGAATTATTTTTACACCAATAAATAAAGAATCCCTTATTCTTTAAATGCTACGTTGCTTTTGTAAATCCAACAATTTTTTCTTTTAAAAATATCGAAAATAGGAATTCCGAACGTTCAGTTACAGAGGGTGATCATGCGCGGGTCGGGCGGCAGTAGCGATGGGCCGAGTCGTAATTTTTTCGACTCGGGTTACCCGAGTTGAAATTAATGCTGACCCGGGCTACAACTCGGGTCAACCCGGGTCAGCGATGGGCCGCCGAGTCGCAATTTTTTCAACTCAAGTCATCCGAGTTGAAATCTATGCTGACCCGGGCTTCAACTCATTTTGTCTGTATTTGATGAACTATTGAACCGATCCAACTCGGTTGCTAAAAAACTCCAAAACAACACTCTTTTTATTGTTTACCATGTTAAATTACTTAGAAAACACATAAAGACTAAAAAACACAATAGAGCGAGCAAACTACCTACTATTACAATTATTAATAAGGCTGTCGCGGGCCCCCCGCCCGCGACAGCCTTATTAATAATTGTATTGTATTAAATAATTGTATTGTTGAGCGGCGCGCTGGGCTGGCCGCGAAGCAAGTGCGAGCGGTAATACAGTGCCACACACCGAACCGAGTTGGCGGGTTGATTGTGCTAGCCCGGGTTGACTCGGTTGGAAAGTCGCGTACGCGTCAAGTAGGCGGGCGGCGGCCCGTTTGGCGCGTCAACCGAGTCAAGCGAGTCAACCCGGGCTAGGAAAATGTCAACCCGAGTTGACGGGCTGGAGAAGTAACCCGAGTTAGGCTGGCCCCAGACCTACCGGTTTCGTTTCTTTTCTTTGCTGTTCTACCATGGACCGCCGGCCAAGAGGCTCATTTTCAATCTATCGCATATTTTGACAAGACCACATTGGTAAGATAGCCATTAGTTATCAAATATCGTTGTCTGGGTTACAATGCGAAGTTTTAGTTTTAGTTTAAAAAGAAACTGCTGTTTCATATAAAAATTAATAACGAAATTATCAAAATGTATGAAACAGCTAATTTTTTTTCGCGATTTCAGATTTGGTCCCATAGTAAAAGTTGTTCAGTTTTATGGTCCCTATCTACCATATTCACTTTATAAGGCTTTACCAAACATCTTGTATAAATAAGCGATCGATTTATTTTTAACGATCGGAGTCCATGTTCAGGGTGGCATATCTCCTAAAAGCTTCCTACTTTGCAATCCAGGCGATGATATTTGATAACACAACACCAAGCTAATGGCTATCTTGCCAATTTGGTCTAGTCCCAAAATGAGATAGATTGAAAATTACCCTGGTTGGCCGGCGGTCTTTTAAGCAAGGTAGAAAAAGCAAAGCAAAGAAATGAAACCGGTAGGTCTGGGGCCAGCCTTACCCGGGTAAATTGACCCGAGTCGCCCACCACTAGGCGGCAGTCGTCCGCTGGCACTCAGACGGGGAGGTTGTGTCACTCGCTGTCAATTTTTTACTGGTGTTCACGCGTATTTTCTCTTCGTTTGTGTGCGTTGAGACTGTATGTTGTTGTACCAGTGTGTTTAGAGAGTAGACATGGTTTGCGCATGGACACGACGGCACCTCAGACTATACATACATGTTTACCTTGAGACCGCCTTTATGCCCTACGTAATAAAAGCTGTTTTCGCAGTTCAACTGTATAACCTGACGTGCTGTCATGTGTACAATCGATTAGTGTAAAATAATTAACCTTAAATATGTATAAGTAGGTAGGTAATAAATAAATTAAAGTTTATACTTACCTACAATATTTTATTAGTTCGCGCTTATAGACGTTTGACGACATTTACTTAATTGTGTCAAAGTATACTACCTTCTAAGTATATCTGGATCAAAATGCCTCGAATAAGTGTCACGTTACGGAAGGTAACGGAGCAAAATTTGGAAGAAAGCTAGAGGAAGGAACCGAAATAAAAAGATAGAGCTGCAATTCAAGAGTTTATTCGTAAAATGTCACGTCCTAGGCAGGTACAAGGATTATTATTTAGGTATAGGCTAACCAACTAACTAATTATGGCTAACTTAAGCTAAGCAAGTAGGACTAACGGAGGTAGGATTACAGGTCGGGACGGCGAAGGCACGGGAACGTCAGGCCAGGTAGGTGAAGGAGGCGCACGAGGTTGGCACGCTGGATCCCGATGATCAGATGGAGGCCTCAGCAGGTCCAGGCAGGCAGTGCAGGTGGGGACGCAGGACGTAGCGATGGGGTCGTAGCGCAGAGCACGTAGGGGCACTCCAGGACACGTCGCTGGGCACGTAGCAGCGTAGTCGACTGGCTAGGGTAACGGCGCGGTTAGGGCGCGCATAAGGCCCAGGGGTCCGACGTAGAGTCCCCTCGATAGGACAGGTGGGATAGGTGCACGACGTCCGGGTGGTTCGCGCCGAAGGCCGAGGACCGTGCCTCGAAGACGTGCCGTTATTCACTGAGATGGTTCTCGCCGAAGGTCGAGGATCGTGCCTCGAAGAAGCCGCTATGCCCTTATTTTAAACTTGGTTACTTTTATAATGGTATGGTAGAATATGGAACGTAGAGTAGAAATAGGGCGGCAGCTATAGGTTATGGTGTACACGGACAACCTCGTGGAAGGACTGAGTCATCTGAGCTGCCAACCGCGCTTTTATACCGTCGATATTTTATTTTTTTAATTTCTACTCTACATTCGAATTTACGAATACAGAACAGTATTGTACCGAGGTTTTAACCATAGCTAGGCTAAAAATCTAGAGTTTTGACATCGAATTAAAAAGTTAGCGCGTTGCTATGACAATTATACTGACATAAATTTGTTTATAAATAAACCATTTTTTACAACATGAAATTAAAATATTAAATAAGTGATAAAAATAAATGCTACACGAAGAAATAGCAGTATCGAAACCCTAATCGTAATAGTTTCCCGGCGGACATGCCCGCCGGTAAGGATATACAGCTACATTCAATGTCCTACAGGTACATTCGATTCCCTACCGTTTCCTAAACTATAATTACACGAGTTTCCTATTTATAAGTATTAGTTTTTATAGTTCCCATTAGTCTACATTCTTGGGAACGTTTACAAAAGACCTCCTAACGGTAATAACATTACATAAGTCAATCGAAAAAAACCGCTAAGAAAGCTATAAAAATTAATGCAGTTTTGTAAGTAAAAGTTTTACCTATCTAACAAAGATGTTAAAGTAAAAAAATATCTACTTATAGGTAAGTTTGTAAGTACCTACCTACCTATAATAAAACTGTAACTGGTGGTCCGTGTCTGTACATGGGAGATAGGAATTTAAAAAAATATATGAAAAAACCGGCCAAGTGCGTGTCGTGCCACGCGCAGTAGGGTTCCGTAGTTACTATACAGGGTGTCCCAGAACTTTGCCACACGGAGGGAAAAAATATTGAAGATAGGTAATTTTACTAATAGTAGACTTCATTTTGTTTTTAAAAAGTAACGGAACTGCAAAGATTAAAAAAAAATCGCATACTTAAATGTTAAATTTCATGGTCTTCCTTTTGTTTAAGACAGTAAAATTTCTCATCTTCAATATTTAAGGTACTTTCCCTCCGTGTGGAAAAATTTTGGGACACCCTGTATACCATACCTTATTTAATACCACTCTAATTTTTCATCAACAAAAATTACTTTCTTTTTCATAGTGTTTATACAAATGACAAAGTTATATTTCGACGGTCCCTACGTATAGTCCCATATGTGGCACTTCGGTGATATTCACGTTTTCATTTCATTTACATCCCCTGATCTAGCCCTATCGGCTAATAAAACAAAAAAGGCCGAGTACAAATTGTACCCCCCCTGGGAATCGAACCCGGGACTTCTACGTCTTAGACGGGTGGGCGAACCACTAGGGGTGCGATTCGGTTGCCATAAAAACAGTTAATCTAATTTCAATGTCACTAACGTTGACTTCATCTAATTTTTATTTGACCTCAAAATATATGACATAATTTTTATTTAACCTATTATTCATTTGTCATCATTATTATTTGCCATATTTACATTTGCTCTAACGTTTATATCCCATAAGTATCATTTTATATATTGCTTTTTTATCTAACTTACATTTCATATATCTTTAAATGAATTTCCACTTCTTTTTAAAATCAAAATATACCTTTTTTTCAGTATAATTGCCTATCTTTAATATAAAGAAAAAATTTCCTTACTGAGTGAGTGAGTTAGGGGTGAGCAATTTTTCACTGACCGTTGAGTAAAATTGCACAGACCGGTGAGTATCTTTTCACAGACCGTTGAGTAACTTTTCACAGACCGGTGAGTAACTTTTAACAGATCGGTGAGTAACTTTCCACAGACCGGTGAGTAACTTTGCACAGACCGGTGTGTAACTTTTCACAGACCGGTGAGTAACTTTTATTACATCCTAGATACTTTCTTATCCATCCCGATCCGTCCCAACCATCCCGATCCATTCCGATCCAACCCGATCCATCCTGATCAATCCCGATCCATCCCGATCCATCTTGACATCCTGATCCATCCCGATCCATCATAATAAATCCCGATTCATCTCGATCAATCCAAAGCCATCCCGAGTTATGCCGATCAATCCCGATCATTCATTCCGTTAATCTCTTCCTTTGAGTAACTTTTCACAGACCGGTGAGTAACTTTTCACAGACCAAAGAGTTCCTTTACACGGACCAATAAGTAATTTTTCATAAACCGGTGAGTAACTTTTCACAGACCTATGAGTAACTTTTTACAGACCTATGAGTAACTTTGCACAGACCAGTGAGTAACTTTTCACAGATCGATGAGTAATTTTTTACAGACCGATGAGTAACTTTTCACAGACCAGTGAGTAACTTTCCACAGACCGGTGAGTAATTTTTCACAGAGCGGTGAGTAACTTTTCACAGACCGGTGAGTAACTTTCCACAGACCGGTGAGTAATTTTTCACAGACCGGAGAGTAACTTTTCACAGACCAGTGAGTAACTTTCCACAGACCGGTGAGTAACTTTCCACAGACCGGCGAGTAATTTTTCACAGATCGGTGAGTAACTTTGTACAGACCTATGAGTAACTTTGCACAGACCAGTGAGAACTTTTCACAGATCGATGAGTAATTTTTTACAGACCGATGAGTAACTTTTTACAGATCAGTGAGTAACTTTCCACAGACCGGTGAGTAATTTTTCACAGACCGGTGAGTAACTTTTCACAGACCGGTGAGTAACTTTCCACAGACCGGTGAGTAATTTTTCACAGACCGGAGAGTAACTTTTCACAGACCAGTGAGTAACTTTCCACAGACCGGTGAGTAACTTTCCACAGACCGGTGAGTAGTTTTTCACAAACCGTTGAGTAACTTTTCACAGACCAATGAGTAACTTTACACAGACCAGTGAGTTACTTTTCACAGATCGACGAGTAATTTTCCACAGACCGATGAGTAACTTTTCACAGACCAGTGAGTAACTTTCCACAGACCGGTGAGTAACTTTTTACAGATCAGTGAGTAACTTTACATAGACCGGTGAGTAACTTTTTACAGACTTGTGAGTAACTTCTCACAGACCGGTGAGTAACTTTTCACAAACCGAGGAGTAACTTTTTATTGACCAGTGAGTAACTTTCCACAGACCAGTGAGTAACTTTCCACAAACCGAGGAGTTATTTTTTACTGACCAGTGAGTAACTTTCCACAGACCGATGAGTAACTTTTCACAGACCAGTGAGTAACTTTCCACAAACCGAGTAGTAACTTTTTACTGACCAGTGAGTAACTTTCCACAGACCGGTGAGTAACTTAACACAGACCAGTGAGTAACTTTTCACAAACCGGTGAGTAATTTTTCACAGACCGGTGAGTAATTTAACACAGACCGGTGAGTAATTTTTCACAGACTGGTAAGTAACTTTTTACAGACCGGTGAGTAACTTTCCACAGACCGGTGAGTAACTTAACACAGACCAGTGAGTAACTTTTCACAAACCGGTGAGTAGTTTTTCACAGACCGTTGAGTAACTTTTCAGAGACCAATGAGTAACTTTACACAGACCGTTGAGTAACTTTTCACAAACTGCTGAGTAATTTTTCACAAATTGATTAGTCACTTTTTACAGATTTTGACGCGTCGATTTCGACACAATGAAAGCGAAAAATTTACTCTGACGCATCGACTCCTACACATCGACACCGACACATCGACTCCGACACACCGACTCCAACACATCGTCACCGACACATTAGCTCTGACGCATCGACTCTGACACATCGACAGCGATAAATTTACTCTGACGCATCGACTCCAACACATCGACATCGACACATCGACATCGACACATCGACTCCAACACATCGACACCGACACATTGACTCTGACGCATCGACTCTGACACATCGACAGCGACACATTTACTCTGACACATCGACTTCAACACTTTGTCTTCGACATTAACACTAAAAAACGACTTAAAGAAAGAACGGTTTTTCCTTCTTTCTTTACCTCGATTCCTGGTAAGGGCCTACGATTTTTCACAAATCTTTAAATGAATTTCCACTTCTTTTTAAAATCAAAATATACCTTTTTTTCAGTATAATTGCCTATCTTTAATATAAAGAAAAAATTTCCTTACTGAGTGAGTGAGTTAGGGGTGAGCAATTTTTCACTGACCGTTGAGTAAAATTGCACAGACCGGTGAGTATCTTTTCACAGACCGTTGAGTAACTTTTCACAGACCGGTGAGTAACTTTTAACAGATCGGTGAGTAACTTTCCACAGACCGGTGAGTAACTTTGCACAGACCGGTGTGTAACTTTTCACAGACCGGTGAGTAACTTTTAATACATCCTAGATACTTTCTTATCCATCCCGATCCGTCCCAACCATCCCGATCCATTCCGATCCAACCCGATCCATCTTGATCAATCCCGATCCATCCCGATCCATCTTGACATCATGATCCATCCCGATCCATCATAATAAATCCCGATTCATCTCGATCAATCCAAAGCCATCCCGAGTTATGCGGATCAATCCCGATCATTAATTCCGTTAATCTCTTCCTTTGAGTAACTTTTCACAGACCGGTGAGTAACTTTTCACAGACCAAAGAGTTCCTTTACACGGACCAATAAGTAATTTTTCATAAACCGGTGAGTAACTTTTCACAGACCTATGAGTAACTTTTTACAGACCTATAAGTAACTTTGCACAGACCAGTGAGTAACTTTTCACAGATCGATGAGTAATTTTTTACAGACCGATGAGTAACTTTTCACAGACCAGTGAGTAACTTTCCACAGACCGGTGAGTAATTTTTCACAGACCGGTTAGTAACTTTTTACAGACCGGTGAGTAACTTTCCACAGACCGGTGAGTAATCTTTCACAGACCGGTGAGTAACTTTTCACAGACCAGTGAGTAACTTTCCACAGACTGGTGAGTAATTTTTCACAGACCGGTGAGTAATTTTTCACAGACCGGTGAGTAACTTTTTACAGACCGGTGAGTAACATTCCAAAGACCGGTGAGTAATTTTTCACAGACCGGTGAGTAACTTTTTACAGACCGGTGAGTAACTTTCCACAGACTGGTGAGTAACTTTTCACAGACTGGTGAGGCTTCACTGGGAGCAGGACGGGGCAGTAAAAATATAGAATATGAATAACAATGATTTACTGATTTCTATAAGTTTATAGGTACAATTGTGAACTTATTAAAGAGAACCGTGACACTGACTATTCGTCCGTTTATGAATGGGTTCGCTCGCAGGCAAAATGGCCGAGCCAAGCGAACGAACCTTCTTTCTTGGAATGAAGCGGCGAGCGGCGACCGAAGGACTGGCGAATGAACGCCATGATGCGTTAACAAGCTGCCGCCCTTGGAACATCTGGTTCCAACATTGGTAATGGACATAGTCTATTGAACGCCCTCCTGATGGTGCCCGAAGTGGTCCGGACGTCTGCCACCCGGTTGACGCTGTCGTTGCCAGGATACACTGCGACGATCCTCCCAAGCAGCCATTTGTTCGGGGGTGATCGATCATCTTTCACCAGCACCATGTCATCTATGCGTGGCTGGGTACCATCTTTGGCCCACTTGCTCCTTCTTTGCAATTCTGAAACGTATTCTTTATAATAACGTTGCCAAGAATGGCTTTTTAAAAGCTGCACACGATTGTGTCTGCTGAGAGTGCTGATCGGTCTGTGGTCATCTTGTACCTGGGGAGCAGGCAAAGTTGTAAGTGGCCGTCCAATTAAAAAATGCATGGGAGTGAGCGGAGTTAAATCGGAAGGATCTGAGGATAATGGGGTGAGGGGTCTTGAGTTTAAAATTGCCTCGATTTGCACCAGTACGGTGTTCATCTCCTCATAATCTAAGTGAGCCTCAGAGAGTACCCGTTTAAGGTGGTGCTTAACTGACTTTACCGAGCTTTCTGCTAAGCCATTGAAGTGTTGGCTGTATGCTGGGGAAAATTTAAAGTTAATATTGTGTACAGTTGCAGATGAGGCGATGTACTGATTATTTTGTTTCAAAAATTTAGATAATTCATTACAAGCCCCAACAAAGTTAGTACCATTATCAGAAAAAATTGTATTGGGCCTCCCCCTACGAGCGACAAACCTATTTAAGGCCGCTATATAGGCGAGTGACGTCAGCTCGTTGACAAGCTCAATGTGGACCGCTCGTGTGGTTAAACACACAAATATGCATATGTATGCCTTCTTTAGTCTGCATCCTCTACCCTTTCTGTCCGCTATCAAAATTGGGCCTGCATAGTCTGCTGCACAGAAGCAGAAAGGGAACTCTGCCTGTAACCTTTCTTTAGGCAAATTACCCATAATAGGTTGAAATGATTTACCTGAGAATCTGCAGCATTTGTGACAATTATGAGTAATTTTTCTTGTGAGTTTACGACCATTAATTATCCAGTAGTTATGACGAAGTGTAGCCAACAGTAACTGTGGACCTGCATGTAGTAAAATTAAATGATGATATTCTACTAACAAGCTTGTGATGTGGTGAGATGCATGTAAAAGAATCGGATATTTAGTATTGTAATCTAAGTTGGAGTTGGAAAGTCTTCCACCCACACGTATGAGTCCCATTTTATCAACAAAGGGATTTAAATTTAAAAGTTTGTTCTTAGTTGGCAAGGAACCATTTGTTTTTAGTAATGAAATTTCTCTCTGAAACATTTTTGTTTGTATGATTTTACAGAGAGACAAATTAGCTGAATTTAATTCTGTTAATGTAGGAAAACCAGTTACCTTATTATTTCTGTTACGACAGTTATGAATAAATCTGTTTATGTATGCTGTAATACGCTGAAGTTTGCTAAAATTAGAAAATTTGACCGAAAAATCGTCCAACTCAGATTCTTCTGCGGAAAGATGACAAAAAATCCTTGTTTCAGGTAAATTAACAATATTTAAATTCTGAGGCTGTAAAGGCCACTGTATTTCATTTTGATGTAAGAAATGTGGACCTGCCCACCACAGATGGGAGCTTTTAGGCTGCTCAGCGTTCAAGCCTCGCAACCCTATGTCAGCGGGGTTCAATTCGGATGGTACATATTTCCACTGCGAAGAATCAGAAAATTGCGTTATTTCATTAATTCTATTATAAACAAATTGTTTTAAGCTTTTCTTACAACTGTTAATCCATCCTAACACAATGGTTGAATTACTCCAAAAATGATGTGAATTAATTTTTAAGCGAAGTGACTCAGTGGCCCTCCTTGCCAGCTGGCTGCCGAGAAGAGCTGAACAAAGTTCGAGTCTTGGCGTACTCAAACGTTGTTTTAATGGAGCCACCCTACTTTTAGCTGATAATAACCGAACAGTTACTTCGCCGTTCTGTGACACCGAACGGACATAGACACATGCTGCATATGCCTTTATACTTGCATCACTAAATGTGTGTAACTCTACCCTGACAAATGAGTCACACAGCACTAATCGTGGAATTTCAATGTTATTTAAATACTGTAATGTTGAAATAAAACTATTCCACTGTGACAGAATGCCACTGGGTATTTCAGCCTCCCATGAGATGTTTCTTGCCCATAGTACTTGTAAAATAAGCTTCGCTTGTAACATACAAGGGTTAATCAAACCTAGTGGGTCAAATACCTGAGCAATTGTGGCCAACACAGTACGCTTGTTTGCAATTGTGTCTGGTGAAAGTGTAACCGTTGGTAAAAAAAGAAACGTGTCATTTTTACATGACCATAGAAGGCCTAATGTTTTAGTAGTTGTGTTTTTACATATCGTAAGCAAATCATCATTACTATTTTTACCAACAATCTGATTGAGTACATGTTCATTGTTAGAATGCCATTTGCGGAGGTGAAACTGTGCACCTTCCAGCTGTTTGATGACACCTTTGCATGTGTGTATGAGTGTGTTCAAACTGTCATTGCCAGACACATAATCATCAACATACATATCAAAAAGGATTGTTTCCCTAACTTGTTCATCTGAGCAATCGTGACCAAACTGTGTCAAGCATCTTGTTGCTAAATATGGGGCCGAAGCTGTCCCATAACTAATTGTGTTTAATCTATATTGCCTTAGTTCCGCACTGGGATCGAAACGCCAGAATATCTGTTGAAGGTCACGCTGACTTTCGATGACTAAAATTTGCCTATACATTTTTTCAATGTCAGTTGTAACAACATATTTATGTTGTCTAAATCGGAGCAATATGTTTAATAAATCATCCTGCACAGTAGGGCCAATGTACTGAATATCATTTAATGACTTGCCCGAGCTGGTGACAGCTGAGGCATCGAACACAGTTTTTAAGTTTAGTCGTCGAACTATCGTCACGTAAAATACCATGATGCGGCAGAAAGTATTGAATTTTACCACTCTGTGGTTGTGTATTTTCTGACATATGACCGAGAGCAATGTATTCTCTCATGAAGTCTATGTATTTATCTTTGAATGAAGGATGACGTTTGAATTTGCGTTCCAACGCATGAAATCTAAGCAATGCCTGTTCCTTAGAATTTCCTAAGCACTCTGGATTTTCCTTGAATGGAATTGTGACAACAAATCTACCATCACTTTGTCGAAATGTTGTTTGTTCAAAAATGGTTTCACATTGACTCTCAGCCTTGGACATAGCTTGTTGAGTCATTGGCACCCGCTCTAGCTCAAAAAATTGATTCAATTGTTGATCTAACTCAATGTTGTTGAGTAAATGACAGTAGACTGTATGATGTGTGTTTTGTTTACGTTTGTGATTTTGATTAAAAACTTGTATTGACCCGGAAACTAACCACCCCAGTGTTGTTTCAACCAAGGTTGGCTTGTTTTTGCCTAGGGGTATGTGATTGTTTGTAAGTACTTCCCAAAAAATATCAGCTCCGAGCAACATCTGCACCTCCGAAGGAATGTTGAATGATGGATCTGCGAGGTGGATGTGAGGAGGAATGTGGAAAATATCATTGTACTTGATAGTTTGTGATGGTATGTCTTGTGTTATTTGTGGCACTACAAAACAATTAACTTCAGTAGTGTAACCACTGCTTGAGAGTGATGATATTGACACATCACACCGCTTTGTGATTTTAGACAATTGTTTATTTAGTCCTTGAACTGTGACTGAAGTGGAATAAAATGGAAGCTGTAACAAATTTAATAATGATTCTGTAATAAAACTAGAAGTGCTCCCATTGTCTAACAAAACACGAATATTGTGCGTGTTACCGCTACTATCGGACACTTTAATTAAAGCAGTGGATAGTAGTACATGGTCTTGAGTGTGTGTGGTTGAAAGTGTGACACCTGGCGGAGGTGCCTGTGTTTGCAAAGTGTTATTTTGTGGTGATGCCTGCGAAGTAGGTAGAACAACACACTCACTAGGTTGTGAAGTGGTTGGTTTGTGTTCAATATGTAACATGCTATTATGACGTTGTGAACAAAACTTGCAAGGACCTAATTTACACTTGTTTTCACTATGACCTTGACGCAAACAATTTTTGCACAAGTTTAATTTCTTTACTATGTCTGTACGAGACTCTATAGACATGACTTTAAATTTAAAACATTGGTAAATAGAATGATTATTTTTACAAATAGGACAGTGTAATTTAGGTGTCTGATTATTAACAATAAACGACTTGGGCCTTAAGGGCATGATGTCACTATGTCTGCGTTGTGGTTTGTGATGTGCTTCCTCCATGGTTACAAGTAAATTTGCTCGGTTTCTCAAAAAAGTATTAAATTCATCGAGCGTGGGAATATCCTTGATGTCATTCCGCTGTGTTTCCCAGTCACGAAGGGTTGCAAAATCAAGTTTACTTGAAACCATGTGGATTATCAACATGTCCCAATGTTCAGTAGGTAAGTTCAGTGCCTTAAGAGCTCTCAAGTTTTTGTTAACTGTATCGACCACATTGCGAATAGCTTTTGATGATTCTTTAAAAATAGGCTCAATGCTAAACAACGCTTGAATATGATTGTTCACTAAAATTCTGTTATTATGAAATCTATCGCAAAGCAAACTCCACGCAATATCGTAATTCTCAGCAGAAAAATCTAACGACTGGATAATTGACGCTGCGCTATCTTTTAAGGAAGTAATTTAATATTAGGCAAACCTGATGCAGCGGCATTACCACTACTAGAACCTGTCACCGAGCCGTCGCGTCGTGGCTGACGCGGCTCAGCATGTCTCGCGCCCCAGCCATTGTTTTGAAGTAGGCAGCCTCAAAGGTTTCCCGCTCTTTGAACTCTTCATCTGGAATTTCACATAAGTTTTCGATATCAGATTGTGTTGAATCAAACTCACCATATATTTCTTGAATTTTTTCGAACCTCAATTGTAATTCATGAATTTGCAACTTAAGGCTCCAGCACACCGGATGCGTAAGCGTATGCGTAAGCGTGCACGTAGACGTACCATGACGTTGTAATCTCTGAAACCTTATGAGACATGGCACACCGCTTGCGTAACGTACGCGTGCACGTAGACCGATGCGTAACCCTACGCATTGCAGCTCTCATGAGACAACCAGGCTGCGTACTTACGCAGAGCCGAACGCATTGATGACGTTGTACTCAATGGCATTCCCTATTGGACGTCACACCGAACAAATACGAACACGCACGTATCTTTCCTGCGCGTCACCACGCGCGTAACCACGCGCGTGACTACGCATTCGGTTATATTTGTTTACAAATAGTACCGGTACTACCGGTAGTAAGTGGTGTTTTATTTTGTTTTTAAGTAATGAATAACGATATTAAAGAAAAACTAACTGAATTAGTGCGAAAAAATTAGTCCATTTACTCAATCTTCGTCTGACATCTGGCACTAGACTCGCAAACATGGCTGCCGCAGCGGCTGGGTACGCAAGGGACAGGTTGCGTTGCGTGCCGCGTAGACGTATGCGTAACCCGGTGTGTCAGGGGGTTACGTGCGTAACTACGCGCGTGTACACGCACGCGTAACCACGCGCGTGTCTACGCATCCGGTGTGCCCAGGCCTTTATTGAGCTCTTTGCTAGGCAATAACTGTTCAAGATGATTTTTAAATATGGTAAGCTTCGATTTTAGTGATGCTCGAGTTTTCTTTAATGATTTTAAATCCATGATAAATGATGATGAAATAGCAAAATGAAAATTAATTAAACAGTAAACAATATTAACCTAAAAGATTTCCAGCAAAACCACACACAAATTATGAAAATTATTCATTGATTTGAAAAAGAAGGTAGGTAAGAAAAAATTATTGGTGCGATACTTAAATAGTGCAACAAAATGGTGAAGCAGCAGCAAGCAAGGCAAACCACACGAAATCGCTTGGATCGTGTGACGTCACCGCGTGCGCCCCGCGACGCGAGCCGGCCGAGGCCCGAGCCGAGCCGCGCCTACGTGACTAGGCACTTTTTTCTAGAAATGTCGAGAAAAAAAACACGTTAGTTCAAAACTATAGCAAATTTCACTAACTATGCGTATGATTGGGACTCTCTGACTTTACGTTAATAACATTTTTAAACTGAAACTGGACAAGTTATTTAACTTAAAGGATAAAATTTACTGTGTGGACCGTTGATTTGGATAACGGCAAATTTATGGTAGAAAGGTATTATTATAAGAAGTTTTTTTGCAAAGTTTCAACTTGCGGAAGAAAAAAAAATCTGAAATTTCAGTTAAATGCAAAAATACTAAGAAAACACTATAGTGCAAAATGGAAATATGGAAAATGGATTTGGAATGTGACGAATGGATAAAACGGACTCACAAAACAATGCACTGCCAACCCTTTTCTTGGTTTTTTTTCCACGTCACATCACGTGTCACGCACGTTTACTGTTGAATAAAATGTTGAAAGATACTTAAAGAAATCTTCGTGATGGTGCTTGTTTCAGCACAATGGGTAGTCTTCTATAAGCTTGTTTCAGCTCGAATCTTGGTGAGGCTTCACTGGGAGCAGGACGGGGCAGTAAAAATATAGAATATGAATAACAATGATTTACTGATTTCTATAAGTATATAGGTACAATTGTGAACTTATTAAAGAGAACCGTGACACTGACTATTCGTCCGTTTATGAATGGGTTCGCTCGCAGGCAAAATGGCCGAGCCAAGCGAACGAATCTCCTTTCTTGGAATGAAGCGGCGAGCGGCGACCGAAGGACTGGCGAATGAACGCCATGATGCGTTAACACAGACCTATGAGTCACTTTTTACAGACCTATGAGTAACTTTGCACAGACCAGTGAGTAGTTTTTCACAGACCGTTGAGTAACTTTTCACAGACCAATGTCAAAGACAAAGTCAAATAAGCTTTATTCGAATATGTAGTAGTTACTAGTTACTGCAGTCAAGTTATTAATGTTTTGTTCTGTTTTTGTGCGTTAGTTTAAGTTTAATCTTCTAAGTAAATTGCAAGAAATTAATCGGTTCCTTTTCTATGATTCTTATAAGGTGTAGGTAATAATTTGATATAATATAACTATTTGTGAGGACCTATAATTGGCCATCTGTTGCTATTTTCTTATCATATTTTATGTAATATAGGCTGTTGGTGTTCCTAAGAAAAAAAAAAAAAAAAAAAAAAAAAATATATTAAGTACTTTTGAATCGTCTATATTTTCCTACCACCCGTTCCAGACTTTTTTATAATGATTAATGAGTAACTTTACACAGACGAGTAAGTAACTTTTCACAGATCGACGAGTAATTTTCCACAGACCGATGAGTAACTTTTCACAGACCAGTGAGTAACTTTCCACAGACCGGTGAGTAACTTTTTACAGATCAGTGAGTAACTTTACATAGACCGGTGAGTAACTTTTTACAGACTTGTGAGTAACTTCTCACAGACCGGTGAGTAACTTTTCACAGACCGTTGAGTAACTTTTCAGAGACCAATGAGTAACTTTACACAGACCGTTGAGTAACTTTTCACAAACTGCTGAGTAATTTTTCACAAATTGATTAGTCACTTTTTACAGATTTTGACGCGTCGATTTCGACACAATGAAAGCGAAAAATTTACTCTGACGCATCGACTCCTACACATCGACACCGACACATCGACTCCGACACATAAGGAGGCTCAAGGTCGCTCAGCGTGCAATGGAGAGAGCCATGCTCGGCGTTTCCCTACGTGATCAAATCAGAAACGAGGAGATCCGCAGGAGAACTAAAGTAACCGACATCGCTCGAAGGATTGCTCAGCTGAAGTGGCAATGGGCGGGACACATAGCGAGAAGAACCGATGGCCGTTGGGGCAGAAAGGTTCTGGAATGGCGACCGCGCACCGGACGACACTCCGTGGGTAGGCCCCCGACAAGGTGGACCGACGATCTGGTGAAGGTCGCGGAAAGCCAGTGGATGCAGGCAGCGCAGGACCGATCGTCGTGGAGATCCTTAGGGGAGGCCTATACCCAGCAGTGGGTGTCGTGTGGCTGATATGATGACCAGTGAGTAACTTTGTACAGACCTATGAGTAACTTAACACAGACCAGTGAGTAACTTTTCACAAACCGGTGAGTAATTTTTCACAGAACGGTGAGTAATTTAACACAGACCGGTGAGTAATTTTTCACAGACTGGTAAGTAACTTTTTACAGACCGGTGAGTAACTTTCCACAGACCGGTGAGTAACTTAACACAGACCAGTGAGTAACTTTTCACAAACCGGTGAGTAGTTTTTCACAGACCGTTGAGTAACTTTTCAGAGACCAATGAGTAACTTTACACAGACCGTTGAGTAACTTTTCACAAACTGCTGAGTAATTTTTCACAAATTGATTAGTCACTTTTTACAGATTTTGACGCGTCGATTTCGACACAATGAAAGCGAAAAATTTACTCTGACGCATCGACTCCTACACATCGACACCGACACATCGACTCCGACACATCGACTCCAACACATCGTCACCGACACATTAGCTCTGACGCATCGACTCTGACACATCGACAGCGATAAATTTACTCTGACGCATCGACTCCAACACATCGACATCGACACATCGACTCCGACACATCGACTCCAACACATCGACACCGACACATTGACTCTGACGCATCGACTCTGACGCATCGACTCCAACACATCGACATCGACACATCGACTCCGACACATCGACTCCAACACATTGTCTTCGACATTAACACTAAAAAACGACTTAAAGAAAGAACGGTTTTTCCTTCTTTCTTTACCTCGATTCCTGGTAAGGGCCTACGATTTTTCACAAATCTTTAAATGAATTTCCACTTCTTTTTAAAATCAATATATACCTTTTTTCAGTATAATTGCCTATCTTTAATATAAAGAAAAAATTTCCTTACTGAGTGAGTGAGTTAGGGGTGAGCATTTTTCACTGACCGTTGAGTAAAATTGCACAGAACGGTGAGTATCTTTTCACAGACCGTTGAGTAACTTTTCACAGACCGGTGAGTAACTTTTAACAGATCGGTGAGTAACTTTCCACAGACCGGTGAGTAACTTTGCACAGACCGGTGTGTAACTTTTCACAGACCGGTGAGTAACTTTTAATACATCCTAGATACTTTCTTATCCATCCCGATCCGTCCCAACCATCCCGATCCATTCCGATCCAACCCGATCCATCTTGATCAATCCCGATCCATCCTGATCCATCCCGATCCATCTTGACATCCTGATCCATCCCGATCCATCATAATAAATCCCGATTCATCGAGATGAATCGGCATAACTCGGGATGGCTTTGGATTGATCGAGATCAATCCAAAGCCATCCCGAGTTATGCCGATCAATCCCGATCATTCATTCCGTTAATCTCTTCCTTTGAGTAACTTTTCACAGACCGGTGAGTAACTTTTCACAGACCAAAGAGTTCCTTTACACGGACCAATAAGTAATTTTTCATTAACCGGTGAGTAACTTTTCACAGACCTATGAGTAACTTTTTACAGACCTATGAGTAACTTTGCACAGACCAGTGAGTAACTTTTCACAGATCGATGAGTAATTTTTTACAGACCGATGAGTAACTTTTCACAGACCAGTGAGTAACTTTCCACAGACCGGTGAGTAATTTTTCACAGACCGGTGAGTAACTTTTCACAGACCGGTGAGTAACTTTCCACAGACCAGTGAGTAATTTTTCACAGACCGGTGAGTAACTTTTTACAGACCGGTGAGTAACATTCCAAAGACCGGTGAGTAATTTTTCACAGACCGGTGAGTAACTTTTTACAGACCGGTGAGTAACTTTCCACAGACTGGTGAGTAACTTTCCACAGACCGGTGAGTAACTTTCCACAGACCGGTGAGTAATTTTTCACAGACCGGTGAGTAACTTTGTACAGACCTATGAGTAACTTTGCACAGACCAGTGAGTAACTTTTCACAGATCGATGAGTAATTTTTTACAGACCGATGAGTAACTTTTCACAGACCAGTGAGTAACTTTCCACAGACCGGTGAGTAATTTTTCACAGACCGGAGAGTAACTTTTCACAAACCAGTGAGTAACTTTCCACAGACCGGTGAGTAATTTTTCACAGACCGGTGAGTAACTTTTTACAGACCGGTGAGTAACATTCCAAAGACCGGTGAGTAATTTTTCACAGACCGGTGAGTAACTTTTTACAGACCGGTGAGTAACTTTCCACAGACTGGTGAGTAACTTTCCACAGACCGGTGAGTAACTTTCCACAGACCGGTGAGTAATTTTTCACAGACCGGTGAGTAACTTTGTACAGACCTATGAGTAACTTTGCACAGACCAGTGAGTAACTTTTCACAGATCGATGAGTAATTTTTTACAGACCGATGAGTAACTTTTCACAGACCAGTGAGTAACTTTTCACAGATCTACGAGTATTTTTCCACAGACCGATGAGTATTTTTTCACAGACCAGTGAGTCACTTTCCACAGACCGGTGAGTAACTTTTTACATATCAGTGAGTAACTTTACATAGACCGGTGAGTAAATTTTTACAGACTTGTGAGTAACTTCTCACAGACCGGTGAGTAACTTTTCACAAACCGAGGAGTAACTTTTTATTGACCAGTGAGTAACTTTCCACAGACCAGTGAGTAACTTTTCACAAACCGAGGAGTTACTTTTTACTGACCAGTGAGTAACTTTCCACAGACCGATGAGTAACTTTTCACAGACCAGTGAGTAACTTTCCACAAACCGAGGAGTAACTTTTTACTGACCAGTGAGTAACTTTCCACAGACCGGTGAGTAACTTAACACAGACCAGTGAGTAACTTTTCACAAACCAGTGAGTAATTTTTCACAGACCGGTGAGTAATTTAACACAGACCGGTGAGTAATTTTTCACAGACTGGTAAGTAACTTTTTACAGACCGGTGAGTAACTTTCCACAGACCGATGAGTAACTTAACACAGACCAGTGAGTAACTTTTCACAAACCGGTGAGTAGTTTTTCACAGACCGTTGAGTAACTTTTCAGAGACCAATGAGTAACTTTACACAGACCGTTGAGTAACTTTTCACAAACTGCTGAGTAATTTTTTACAAATTGATTAGTACCTTTTTACAGATTTTGACGCGTCGATTTCGACACAATGAAAGCGAAAAATTTACTCTGACGCATCGTCTCCTACACATCGACACCGACACATCGACTCCGACACATCGACTCCAACACATTAGCTCTGACGCATCGACTCTGACACATCGACATCGACACATCGACTCCGACACATCGACTCCAACACATTGTCTTCGACATTAACACTAAAAAACGACTTAAAGAAAGAACGGTTTTTCCTTCTTTCTTTACCTCGATTCCTGGTAAGGGCCTACGATTTTTCACAAATCTTTAAATGAATTTCCACTTCTTTTTAAAATCAATATATACCTTTTTTCATAATTGCCTATCTTTAATATAAAGAAAAAATTTCCTTACTGAGTGAGTGAGTTAGGGGTGAGCATTTTTCACTGACCGTTGAGTAAAATTGCACAGAACGGTGAGTATCTTTTCACAGACCGTTGAGTAACTTTTCACAGACCGGTGAGTAACTTTTAACAGATCGGTGAGTAACTTTCCACAGACTGGTGAGTAACTTTGCACAGACCGGTGTGTAACTTTTCACAGACCGGTGAGTAACTTTTAATACATCCTAGATACTTTCTTATCCATCCCGATCCGTCCCAACCATCCCGATCCATTCCGATCCAACCCGATCCATCTTGATCAATCCCGATCCATCCCGATCCATCTTGACATCCTGATCCATCCCGATCCATCATAATAAATCCCGATTCATCTCGATCAATCCAAAGCCATCCCGAAGTATGCCGATCAATCCCGATCATTCATTCCGTTAATCTCTTCCTTTGAGTAACTTTTCACAGACCGGTGAGTAACTTTTCACAGACCAAAGAGTTCCTTTACACGGACCAATAAGTAATTTTTCATAAACCGGTGAGTAACTTTTCACAGACCTATGAGTAACTTTTTACAGACCTATGAGTAACTTTGCACAGACCAGTGAGTAACTTTTCACAGATCGATGAGTAATTTTTTACAGACCGATGAGTAACTTTTCACAGACCAGTGAGTAACTTTCCACAGACCGGTGAGTAATTTTTCACAGACCGGTGAGTAACTTTTCACAGACCGGTGAGTAACTTTCCACAGACCGGTGAGTAATTTTTCACAGACCGGAAGGTAACTTTTCACAGACCAGTGAGTAACTTTCCACAGACCGGTGAGTAACTTTCCACAGACCGGTGAGTAATTTTTCACAGACCGGTGAGTAACTTTTTACAGACCGGTGAGTAACATTCCAAAGACCGGTGAGTAATTTTTCACAGACCGGTGAGTAACTTTTTACAGACCGGTGAGTAACTTTCCACAGACTGGTGAGTAACTTTCCACAGACCGGTGAGTAACTTTCCACAGACCGGTGAGTAATTTTTCACAGACCGGTGAGTAACTTTGTACAGACCTATGAGTAACTTTGCACAGACCAGTGAGTAACTTTTCACAGATCGATGAGTAATTTTTTACAGACCGATGAGTAACTTTTCACAGACCAGTGAGTAACTTTTCACAGATCGACGAGTAATTTTCCACAGACCGATGAGTTACTTTTCACAGACCAGTGAGTCACTTTCCACAGACCGGTGAGTAACTTTTTACAGATCAGTAAGTAACTTTACATAGACCGGTGAGTAACTTTTTACAGACTTGTGAGTAACTTCTCACAGACCGGTGAGTAACTTTTCACAAACCGAGGAGTAACTTTTTATTGACCAGTGAGTAACTTTCCACAGACCAGTGAGTAACTTTTCACAAACCGAGGAGTTACTTTTTACTGACCAGTGAGTAACTTTCCACAGACCGATGAGTAACTTTTCACAGACCAGTGAGTAACTTTCCACAAACCGAGGAGTAACTTTTTACTGACCAGTGAGTAACTTTCCACAGACCGGTGAGTAACTTAACACAGACCAGTGAGTAACTTTTCACAAACCGGTGAGTAATTTTTCACAGACTGGTGAGTAATTTAAAACAGACCGGTGAGTAATTTTTCACAGACTGGTAAGTAACTTTTTACAGACCGGTGAGTAACTTTCCACAGACCGATGAGTAACTTAACACAGACCAGTGAGCAACTTTTCACAAACCGGTGAGTAGTTTTTCACAGACCGTTGAGTAACTTTTCAGAGACCAATGAGTACTTTTACACAGACCGTTGAGTAACTTTTCACAAACTGCTGAGTAATTTTTCACAAATTGATTAGTCACTTTTTACAGATTTTGACGCGTCGATTTCGACACAATGAAAGCGAAAAATTTACTCTGACGCATCGACTCCTACACATCGACACCGACACATCGACTCCGACACATCGACTCCAACACATCGTCACCGACACATTAGCTCTGACGCATTGACTCTGACACATCGACAGCGATAAATTTACTCTGACGCATCGACTCCAACACATCGACATCGACACATCGACTCCGACACATCGACTCCAACACATCGACACCGACACATTGACTCTGACGCATCGACTCTGACACATCGACAGCGACACATTTACTCTGACACATCGACTTCAACACTTTGTCTTCGACATTAACACTAAAAAACGACTTAAAGAAAGAACGGTTTTTCCTTCTTTCTTTACCTCGATTCCTGGTAAGGGCCTACGATTTTTCACAAATCTTTTAATGAATTTCCACTTCTTTTTAAAATCAATATATACCTTTTTTCAGTATAATTGCCTATCTTTAATATAAAGAAAAAATTTCCTTACTGAGTGAGTGAGTTAGGGGTGAGCATTTTTCACTGACCGTTGAGTAAAATTGCACAGACCGGTGAGTATCTTTTCACAGACCGTTGAGTAACTTTTCACAGACCGGTGAGTAACTTTTAACAGATCGGTGAGTAACTTTCCACAGACCGGTGAGTAACTTTGCACAGACCGGTGTGTAACTTTTCACAGACCGGTGAGTAACTTTTAATACATCCTAGATACTTTCTTATCCATCCCGATCCGTCCCAACCATCCCGATCCATTCCGATCCAACCCGATCCATCTTGATCAATCCCGATCCATCCCGATCCATCTTGACATCCTGATCCATCCCGATCCATCATAATAAATCCCGATTCATCTCGATCAATTGAAAGCCATCCCGAGTTATGCCGATCAATCCCGATCATTCATTCCGTTAATCTCTTCCTTTGAGTAATTTTTCACAGACCGGTGAGTAACTTTTCACAGACCAAAGAATTCCTTTACACGGACCAATAAGTAATTTTTCATAAACCGGTGAGTAACTTTTCACAGACCTATGAGTAACTTTTTACAGACCTATGAGTAACTTTGCACAGACCAGTGAGTAACTTTTCACAGATCGATGAGTAATTTTTTACAGACCGATGAGTAACTTTTCACAGACCAGTGAGTAACTTTCCACAGACCGGTGAGTAATTTTTCACAGACCGGTGAGTTACTTTTCACAGACCGGTGAGTAACTTTCCACAGACCGGTGAGTAATTTTTCACAGACCGGAGAGTAACTTTTCACAGACCAGTGAGTAACTTTCCACAGACCGGTGAGTAACTTTCCACAGACCGGTGAGTAATTTTTCACAGACCGGTGAGTAATTTTTCACAGACCGGTGAGTAACTTTGTACAGACCTATGAGTAACTTTTCACAGACCAGTGAGTAACTTTCCACAGACCGGTGAGTAACTTTCCACAGACCGGTGAGTAATTTTTCACAGACCGGTGAGTAACTTTTTACAGACCGGTGAGTAACATTCCAAAGACCGGTGAGTAATTTTTCACAGACCGGTGAGTAACTTTTTACAGACCGGTGAGTAACTTTCCACAGACTGGTGAGTAACTTTCCACAGACCGGTGAGTAACTTTCCACAGACCGGTGAGTAATTTTTCACAGACCGGTGAGTAACTTTGTACAGACCTATGAGTAACTTTGCACAGACCAGTGAGTAACTTTTCACAGATCGATGAGTAATTTTTTACAGACCGATGAGTAACTTTTCACAGACCAGTGAGTAACTTTTCACAGATCGACGAGTAATTTTCCACAGACCGATGAGTAACTTTTCACAGACCAGTGAGTCACTTTCCACAGACCGGTGAGTAACTTTTTACAGATCAGTGAGTAACTTTACATAGACCGGTGAGTAACTTTTTACAGACTTGTGAGTAACTTCTCACAGACCGGTGAGTAACTTTTCACAAACCAAGGAGTAACTTTTTATTGACCAGTGAGTAACTTTCCACAGACCAGTGAGTAACTTTTCACAAACCGAGGAGTTACTTTTTACTGACCAGTGAGTAACTTTCGTGCCGTGTATGTGCCGGCCTAGAATAGCACTACCCCCTATCATCCCGTGGGTGTCGTAAAAGGCGACTGAGGGAGCATAGCCTTCAAGAGACGGGCAGCAGCGTCTCCAAAAAACCTTGGCCTACTGCGATCGCCAACCCGCCTGCCAAGCGTGGCGATTATGGCAAACCCCCCCCCCTCATGCATAATGGATCAAAAAATTGGCCCCCAGTCCCCGGCAGCCCCGCTATTCCTAGCTACGGTAGCGGCTACGGTAACGGCGGGGCAGGGGGTGCTAAGAATCCCCGGGTGCGGCTCGGCTACCAAAAACGACGACAACTGCACCTGGCAACCTATAACACGCGCACACTAAGGGAAGACGCGAAGTTAACCGAGTTGGAAGAAGTTATCAGCAAGGTACACTGGGACATTATCGGGTTATCTGAAGTCCGAAGAGCGGGAGAGGACTCGATAATCCTCAACTCCGGTAACTTGCTTTACTACCGGGAGGGCGACCAACAGTCCCAAGGTGGTGTCGGGTTCATCGTCCACAAGTCCCTTGTCAACAACGTGATTACCATCGGAAGTGTGTCGACCAGGGTGGCGTACCTTATACTCAGAATATCCAAACGGTGTTCGCTGAATGTTATACAGGTTTACGCACCGACCTCGACACACCAAGATGACGAAGTGGAGGCTATGTATGAGGAGATCTCTAAAGCCATGCATAGCTACAAAACCCACTACACTGTTGTGATGGGGGACTTCAATGCAAAGTTGGGGAAACGATGCGGTGATGAGCTGAGAGTGGGGCAATTTGGAGTTGGGCAACGGAATGACAGAGGCCAGATGCTGGCTGACTTTATGGAGAAGGAGAACCTCTTTATGATGAACTCCTTCTTCAGAAAGCCGGAATGCCGGAAGTGGACCTGGGTCAGTCCGGACGGTAAAGTCAGAAATGAGATAGATTTTATCATGTCGACGAAAAAGCGAATATTCAATGATGTCACTGTGATCAACGCTGTTAAGACGGGGAGCGATCACCGATTGGTACGTGGCACATTGAATATCAACCCAAAGCTGGAAAGATCTCGACTGATAAAATCAACAATTCGACCATTGCCGGCCCATATTCAAAACCCCGAGAGCTTTCAACTCGAACTCCAAAACCGCTTCGAAGCCCTTGAGAACAGCATAGATGTGGACGATCTAAACAACATGGTGGTGGATACTGTCCGTACGGTAGGGTCCAAGCTCTTTAAGACCCGCCGTCCCAAGATAAAGAAACTCTCCGACCACACACTCCTACTCATGGATCAGAGACGTGAAATGAGGCTCCAGAGTTCAGTAGATGCTAATCGTTATCGGCAGCTTAATAGACAGATATCTAAGTCTTTGACGAGCGACCTTCGCCAATTTAATACGAATCGTATTAAAGAGGCTATCGAGCGGAATAAAGGCTCCAAAGTGTTCGCGAGAGATCTGTCTATTGGGCAAAGCCAGATGACGAAGCTGAAAACTGACGACGGACGCATCATTTCATCAAAGCCTGAAATCCTGAGGGAGATCGAGAGCTTCTATGGGCAGTTATATTCCACGCAGACACCTGTTGAAAGCAAGGCTAAAGACCCCAGAGCCAAGCTTACCCGACACTATACTCAAGATATCCCGGACGTCAGCCTGTACGAGATTAGTATGGCTCTCAAACAGCTGAAAAACAACAAGGCGGCGGGTGACGATGGAATCACTACAGAACTTCTGAGAGCGGGCGGTAAGCCGATACTCAAAGTCCTCCAGAAGCTCTTTAATTCCGTCATCGTCCAGGGCAGAACGCCAAAGACATGGAACATAAGTGAGGTGATCTTGTTCTTTAAAAAGGGTGACAAGTCCCTCTTAAAGAACTATAGACCCATCTCGCTTCTGAGTCATGTCTATAAGTTGTTTTCGAGAGTCCTTACGAATCGTCTCGCTCGCAAGTTCGACGACTTCCAACCTCCCGAACAAGCCGGGTTCCGAAAAGGCTTTAGCACCATAGATCACATCCATACGCTGCGGCAGGTTATACAGAAGACCGAGGAGTATAATGAGCCACTTTGCTTGGCGTTCGTGGACTATGAGAAAGCCTTTGATTCGATTGAAACCTGGGCGGTGCTGCAGTCTCTCCAAAGGTGCCAAGTGGACTATAGGTATATCGAGGTGTTGAGGTACTTATACCAAAATGCCACCATGACGATCCGAGTACAAAACCAGAACACAAATCCTATCCAACTGCAGCGTGGTGTGAGACAGGGAGACGTTATTTCTCCGAAACTGTTCACAGCTGCGTTGGAGGACATCTTTAAGCTCTTGGACTGGAAAGGACTCGGCATCAACATTAATGGCGAGTACCTAACACACCTTCGTTTTGCCGATGATATAGTCCTTATGGCTGAGACCATGGAAGACCTGAACACAATGCTCGAAGATCTCCGTAGTGCTTCCCAAAGAGTGGGTCTTAGGATGAACATGGAAAAGACGAAAATTATGTCAAATGCCCATGTTGTACCCTCTCCAGTTCATGTTGGGAACACTACACTTGAAGTTGTTGACCATTACGTATACCTAGGACAGGCAGTCCAGTTAGGTAGGTCCAACTTCGAGAAAGAGATCTCTCGCCGAATCCAACTCGGGTGGGCAGCATTCGGGAAGCTTCGAAAAATCTTCGCGTCCGACTTACCTCAGTGTCTCAAGACGAAAGTCTATGAACAGTGTGTGTTGCCAGTGATGACTTACGGCAGTGAAACGTGGCCGCTAACTATGGGTCTCATAAGGAGGCTCAAGGTCGCTCAGCGTGCAATGGAGAGAGCCATGCTCGGCGTTTCCCTACGTGATCAAATCAGAAACGAGGAGATCCGCAGGAGAACTAAAGTAACCGACATCGCTCGAAGGATTGCTCAGCTGAAGTGGCAATGGGCGGGACACATAGCGAGAAGAACCGATGGCCGTTGGGGCAGAAAGGTTCTGGAATGGCGACCGCGCACCGGACGACGCTCCGTGGGTAGGCCCCCGACAAGGTGGACCGACGATCTGGTGAAGGTCGCGGAAAGCCAGTGGATGCAGGCAGCGCAGGACCGATCGTCGTGGAGATCCTTAGGGGAGGCCTATACCCAGCAGTGGGTGTCGTGTGGCTGATATGATGATGATGATGAGTAACTTTCCGCAGACCGATGAGTAACTTTTCACAGACCAGTGAGTAACTTTCCACAAACCGAGGAGTAACTTTTTACTGACCAGTGAGTAACTTTCCACAGACCGGTGAGTAACTTAACACAGACCAGTGAGTAACTTTTCACAAACCGGTGAGTAATTTTTCACAGACCGGTGAGTAATTTAACACAGACCGGTGAGTAATTTTTCACAGACTGGTAAGTAACTTTTTACAGACCGTTGAGTAACTTTCCACAGACCGATGAGTAACTTAACACAGACCAGTGAGTAACTTTTCACAAACCGGTGAGTAGTTTTTCACAGACCGTTGAGTAACTTTTCAGAGACCAATGAGTACTTTTACACAGACCGTTGAGTAACTTTTCACAAACTGCTGAGTAATTTTTCACAAATTGATTAGTCACTTTTTACAGATTTTGACGCGTCGATTTCGACACAATGAAAGCGAAAAATTTACTCTGACGCATCGACTCCTACACATCGACACCGACACATCGACTCCGACACATCGACTCCAACACATTAGCTCTGACGCATCGACTCTGACACATCAACAGCGATAAATTTACTCTGACGCATCGACTCCAACACATCGACATCGACACATCGACTCCGACACATCGACTCCAACACATCGACACCGACACATTGACTCTGACGCATCGACTCTGACACATCGACAGCGACACATTTACTCTGACACATCGACTTCAACACTTTGTCTTCGACATTAACACTAAAAAACGACTTAAAGAAAGAACGGTTTTTTCTTCTTTTCTTTACCTCGATTCCTGGTAAGGGCCTACGATTTTTCACAAATCTTTAAATGAATTTCCACTTCTTTTTAAAATCAATATATACCTTTTTTTCAGTATAATTGCCTATCTTTAATATAAAGAAAAAATTTCCTTACTGAGTGAGTGAGTTAGGGGTGAGCATTTTTCACTGACCGTTGAATAAAATTGCACAGACCGGTGAGTATCTTTTCACAGACCAATGAGTAACTTTTCACAGACCGGTGAGTAACTTTTAACAGATCGGTGAGTAACTTTCCACAGACCGGTGAGTAACTTTGCACAGACCGGTGTGTAACTTTTCACAGACCGGTGAGTAACTTTTAATACATCCTAGATACTTTCTTATCCATCCCGATCCGTCCCAACCATCCCGATCCATTCCGATCCAACCCGATCCATCTTGATCAATCCCGATCCATCCCGATCCATCTTGACATCCTGATCCATCCCGATCCATCATAATAAATCCCGATTCATCTCGATCAATCCAAAGCCATCCCGAAGTATGCCGATCAATCCCGATCATTCATTCCGTTAATCTCTTCCTTTGAGTAACTTTTCACAGACCGGTGAGTAACTTTTCACAAACCAAAGAGTTCCTTTACACGGACCAATAAGTAATTTTTCATAATCCGGTGAGTAACTTTTCACAGACCTATGAGTAACTTTTTACAGACCTATGAGTAACTTTGCACAGACCAGTGAGTAACTTTTCACAGATCGATGAGTAATTTTTTACAGACCGATGAGTAACTTTTCACAGACCAGTGAGTAACTTTCCACAGACCGGTGAGTAATTTTTCACAGACCGGTAAGTAACTTTTCACAGACCGGTGAGTAACTTTCCACAGACCGGTGAGTAATTTTTCACAGACCGGAGAGTAACTTTTCACAGACCAGTGAGTAACTTTCCACAGACCGGTGAGTAACTTTCCACAGACCGGTGAGTAATTTTTCACAGACCGGTGAGTAACTTTTTACAGACCGGTGAGTAACATTCCAAAGACCGGTGAGTAATTTTTCACAGACCGGTGAGTAACTTTTTACAGACCGGTGAGTATTTTTCCACAGACTGGTGAGTAACTTTCCACAGACCGGTGAGTAACTTTCCACAGACCGGTGAGTAATTTTTCACAGACCGGTGAGTAACTTTGTACAGACCTATGAGTAACTTTGCACAGACCAGTGAGTAACTTTTCACAGATCGATGAGTAATTTTTTACAGACCGATGAGTAACTTTTCACAGACCAGTGAGTAACTTTTCACAGATCGACGAGTAATTTTCCACAGACCGATGAGTATTTTTTCACAGACCAGTGAGTCACTTTCCACAGACCGGTGAGTAACTTTTTACAGATCAGTGAGTAACTTTACATAGACCGAGGAGTATCTTTTTATTGACCAGTGAGTAACTTTCCACAGACCAGTGAGTAACTTTTCACAAACCGAGGAGTTACTTTTTACTGACCAGTGAGTAACTTTCCACAGACCGATGAGTAACTTTTCACAGACCAGTGAGTAACTTTCCACAAACCGAGGAGTAACTTTTTACTGACCAGTGAGTAACTTTCCACAGACCGGTGAGTAACTTAACACAGACCAGTGAGTAACTTTTCACAAACCGGTGAGTAACTTTTCACAGACCTATGAGTAACTTTTTACAGACCTATGAGTAACTTTGCACAGACCAGTGAGTAACTTTTCACAGATCGATGAGTAATTTTTTACAGACCGATGAGTAACTTTTCACAGACCAGTGAGTAACTTTCCACAGACCGGTGAGTAATTTTTCACAGACCGGTAAGTAACTTTTCACAGACCGGTGAGTAACTTTCCACAGACCGGTGAGTAATTTTTCACAGACCGGAGAGTAACTTTTCACAGACCAGTGAGTAACTTTCCACAGACCGGTGAGTAACTTTCCACAGACCGGTGAGTAATTTTTCACAGACCGGTGAGTAACTTTTAACAGACCGGTGAGTAACATTCCAAAGACCGGTGAGTAATTTTTCACAGACCGGTGAGTAACTTTTTACAGACCGGTGAGTAACTTTCCACAGACCGATGAGTAACTTAACACAGACCAGTGAGTAACTTTTCACAAACCGGTGAGTAGTTTTTCACAGACCGTTGAGTAACTTTTCAGAGACCAATGAGTAACTATACACAGACCGTTGAGTAACTTTTTACAAACTGCTGAGTAATTTTTCACAAATTGATTAGTCACTTTTTACAGTTTTTGACGCGTCGATTTTGACACAATGAAAGCGAAAAATTTACTCTGACGCATCGACTCCTACACATCGACTCCGACACATCGACTCCAACACATCGTCACCGACACATTAGCTCTGACGCATCGACTCTGACACATCGACAGCGATAAATTTACTCTGACGCATCGACTCCAACACATCGACATCGACACATCGACTCCGACACATCGACTCCAACACATCGACACCGACACATTGACTCTGACGCATCGACTCTGACACATCGACAGCGACACATTTACTCTGACACATCGACTTCAACACTTTGTCTTCGACATTAACACTAAAAAACGACTTAAAGAAAGAATGGTTTTTTCTTCTTTTCTTTACCTCGATTCCTGGTAAGGGCCTACGATTTTTCACAAATCTTTAAATGAATTTCCACTTCTTTTTAAAATCAATATATACCTTTTTTTCAGTATAATTGCCTATCTTTAATATAAAGAAAAAAATTCCTTACTGAGTGAGTGAGTTAGGGGTGAGCATTTTTCACTGACCGTTGAGTAAAATTGCACAGACCGGTGAGTATCTTTTCACAGACCGTTGAGTAACTTTTCACAGACCGGTGAGTAACTTTTAACAGATCGGTGAGTAACTTTCCACAGACCGGTGAGTAACTTTGCACAGACCGGTGTGTAACTTTTCACAGACCGGTGAGTAACTTTTAATACATCCTAGATACTTTCTTATCCATCCCGATCCGTCCCAACCATCCCGATCCATTCCGATCCAACCCGATCCATCTTGATCAATCCCGATCCATCCCGATCCATCTTGACATCCTGATCCATCCCGATCCATCATAATAAATCCCGATTCATCGAGATGAATCGGCATAACTCGGGATGGCTTTGGATTGATCTCGATCAATCCAAAGCCATCCCGAGTTATGCCGATCAATCCCGATCATTCATTCCGTTAATCTCTTCCTTTGAGTAACTTTTCACAGACCGGTGAGTAACTTTTCACAGACCAAAGAGTTCCTTTACACGGACCAATAAGTAATTTTTCATTAACCGGTGAGTAACTTTTCACAGACCTATGAGTAACTTTTTACAGACCTATGAGTAACTTTGCACAGACCAGTGAGTAACTTTTCACAGATCGATGAGTAATTTTTTACAGACCGATGAGTAACTTTTCACAGACCAGTGAGTAACTTTCCACAGACCGGTGAGTAATTTTTCACAGACCGGTGAGTAACTTTTCACAGACCGGTGAGTAACTTTCCACAGACCAGTCAGTAATTTTTCACAGACCGGAGAGTAACTTTTCACAAACCAGTGAGTAACTTTCCACAGACCGGTGAGTAATTTTTCACAGACCGGTGAGTAACTTTTTACAGACCGGTGAGTAACATTCCAAAGACCGGTGAGTAATTTTTCACAGACCGGTGAGTAACTTTTTACAGACCGGTGAGTAACTTTCCACAGACTGGTGAGTAACTTTCCACAGACCGGTGAGTAACTTTCCACAGACCGGTGAGTAATTTTTCACAGACCGGTGAGTAACTTTGTACAGACCTATGAGTAACTTTGCACAGACCAGTGAGTAACTTTTCACAGATCGTTGAGTAATTTTTTACAGACCGATGAGTAACTTTTCACAGACCAGTGAGTAACTTTTCACAAACTGCTGAGTAATTTTCCACAGACCGATGAGTATTTTTTCACAGACCAGTGAGTCACTTTCCACAGACCGGTGAGTAACTTTTTACATATCAGTGAGTAACTTTACATAGACCGGTGAGTAAATTTTTACAGACTTGTGAGTAACTTCTCACAGACCGGTGAGTAACTTTTCACAAACCGAGGAGTAACTTTTTATTGACCAGTGAGTAACTTTCCACAGACCAGTGAGTAACTTTTCACAAACCGAGGAGTTACTTTTTACTGACCAGTGAGTAACTTTCCACAGACCGATGAGTAACTTTTCACAGACCAGTGAGTAACTTTCCACAAACCGAGGAGTAACTTTTTACTGACCAGTGAGTAACTTTCCACAGACCGGTGAGTAACTTAACACAGACCAGTGAGTAACTTTTCACAAACCAGTGAGTAATTTTTCACAGACCGGTGAGTAATTTAACACAGACCGGTGAGTAATTTTTCACAGACTGGTAAGTAACTTTTTACAGACCGGTGAGTAACTTTCCACAGACCGATGAGTAACTTAACACAGACCAGTGAGTAACTTTTCACAAACCGGTGAGTAGTTTTTCACAGACCGTTGAGTAACTTTTCAGAGACCAATGAGTAACTTTACACAGACCGTTGAGTAACTTTTCACAAACTGCTGAGTAATTTTTTACAAATTGATTAGTCACTTTTTACAGATTTTGACGCGTCGATTTCGACACAATGAAAGCGAAAAATTTACTCTGACGCATCGACTCCTACACATCGACACCGACACATCGACTCCGACACATCGACTCCAACACATTAGCTCTGACGCATCGACTCTGACACATCGACAGCGATAAATTTACTCTGACGCATCGACTCCAACACATCGACATCGACACATCGACTCCGACACATCGACTCCAACACATTGTCTTCGACATTAACACTAAAAAACGACTTAAAGAAAGAACGGTTTTTCCTTCTTTCTTTACCTCGATTCCTGGTAAGGGCCTACGATTTTTCACAAATCTTTAAATGAATTTCCACTTCTTTTTAAAATCAATATATACCTTTTTTCAGTATAATTGCCTATCTTTAATATAAAGAAAAAATTTCCTTACTGAGTGAGTGAGTTAGGGGTGAGCATTTTTCACTGACCGTTGAGTAAAATTGCACAGAACGGTGAGTATCTTTTCACAGACCGTTGAGTAACTTTTCACAGACCGGTGAGTAACTTTTAACAGATCGGTGAGTAACTTTCCACAGACCGGTGAGTAACTTTGCACAGACCGGTGTGTAACTTTTCACAGACCGGTGAGTAACTTTTAATACATCCTAGATACTTTCTTATCCATCCCGATCCGTCCCAACCATCCCGATCCATTCCGATCCAACCCGATCCATCTTGATCAATCCCGATCCATCCCGATCCATCTTGACATCCTGATCCATTTCGATTCATCATAATAAATCCCGATTCATCTCGATCAATCCAAAGCCATCCCGAGTTATGCCGATCAATCCCGATCATTCATTCCGTTAATCTCTTCTTTGAGTAACTTTTCACAGACCGGTGAGTAACTTTTCACAGACCAAAGAGTTCCTTTACACGGACCAATAAGTAATTTTTCATAAACCGGTGAGTAACTTTTCACAGACCTATGAGTAACTTTTTACAGACCTATGAGTAACTTTGCACAGACCAGTGAGTAACTTTTCACAGACCGATGAGTAATTTTTTACAGACCGATGAGTAACTTTTCACAGACCAGTGAGTAACTTTCCACAGACCGGTGAGTAACTTTTCACAGACCGGTGAGTAACTTTTCACAGACCGGTGAGTAACTTTCCACAGACCGGTGAGTAATTTTTCACAGACCGGAAGGTAACTTTTCACAGACCAGTGAGTAACTTTCCACAGACCGGTGAGTAACTTTCCACAGACCGGTGAGTAATTTTTCACAGACCGGTGAGTAACTTTTTACAGACCGGTGAGTAACTTTCCACAGACCGGTGAGTAATTTTTCACAGACCGGTGAGTAACTTTTTACAGACCGGTGAGTAACTTTCCACAGACTGGTGAGTAACTTTCCACAGACCGGTGAGTAACTTTCCACAGACCGGTGAGTAATTTTTCACAGACCGGTGAGTAACTTTGTACAGACCTATGAGTAACTTTTCACAGACCAGTGAGTAACTTTTCACAGATCGATGAGTAATTTTTTACAGACCGATGAGTAACTTTTCACAGACCAGTGAGTAACTTTTCACAGATCGACGAGTAATTTTCCACAGACCGATGAGTAACTTTTCACAGACCAGTGAGTCACTTTCCACAGACCGGTGAGTAACTTTTTACAGACCAGTGAGTAACTTTACATAGACCGGTGAGTAACTTTTTACAGACTTGTGAGTAACTTCTCACAGACCGGTGAGTAACTTTTCACAAACCGAGGAGTAACTTTTTACAGACCTATGAGTAACTTTGCACAGACCAGTGAGTAACTTTTCACAGATCGATGAGTAATTTTTTACAGACCGATGAGTAACTTTTCACAGACCAGTGAGTAACTTTCCACAGACCGGTGAGTAATTTTTCACAGACTGGTGAGTTACTTTTCACAGACCGGTGAGTAACTTTCCACAGACCGGTGAGTAATTTTTCACAGACCGGTGAGTAACTTTTCACAGACCGGTGAGTAACTTTCCACAGACCGGTGAGTAACTTTCCACAGACCGGTGAGTAATTTTTCACAGACCGGTGAGTAACTTTTTACAGACCGGTGAGTAACATTCCAAAGACCGGTGAGTAATTTTTCACAGACCGGTGAGTAACTTTTTACAGACCGGTGAGTAACTTTCCACAGACTGGTGAGTAACTTTCCACAGACCGGTGAGTAACTTTCCACAGACCGGTGAGTAATTTTTCACAGACCGGTGAGTAACTTTGTACAGACCTATGAGTAACTTTGCACAGACCGGTGAGTAACTTTTCACAGATCGATGAGTAATTTTTTACAGACCGATGAGTAACTTTTCACAGACCAGTGAGTAACTTTTCACAGATCGACGAGTAATTTTTCACAGACTGGTAAGTAACTTTTTACAGACCGGTGAGTAACTTTCCACAGACCGATGAGTAACTTTTTACAGATCAGTGAGTAACTTTACATAGACCGGTGAGTAACTTTTTACAGACTTGTGAGTAACTTCTCACAGACCGGTGAGTAACTTTTCACAAACCGAGGAGTAACTTTTTATTGACCAGTGAGTAACTTTCCACAGACCAGTGAGTAACTTTTCACAAACCGAGGAGTTACTTTTTACTGACCAGTGAGTAACTTTCCGCAGACCGATGAGTAACTTTTCACAGACCAGTGAGTAACTTTCCACAAACCGAGGAGTAACTTTTTACTGACCAGTGAGTAACTTTCCACAGACCGGTGAGTAACTTAACACAGACCAGTGAGTAACTTTTCACAAACCGGTGAGTAATTTTTCACAGACCGGTGAGTAATTTAACACAGACCGGTGAGTAATTTTTCACAGACTGGTAAGTAACTTTTTACAGACCGTTGAGTAACTTTCCACAGACCGATGAGTAACTTAACACAGACCAGTGAGTAACTTTTCACAAACCGGTGAGTAGTTTTTCACAGACCGTTGAGTAACTTTTCAGAGACCAATGAGTACTTTTACACAGACCGTTAAGTAACTTTTCACAAACTGCTGAGTAATTTTTCACAAATTGATTAGTCACTTTTTACAGATTTTGACGCGTCGATTTCGACACAATGAAAGCGAAAAATTTACTCTGACGCATCGACTCCTACACATCGACACCGACACATCGACTCCGACACATCGACTCCAACACATTAGCTCTGACTCATCGACTCTGACACATCAACAGCGATAAATTTACTCTGACGCATCGACTCCAACACATCGACATCGACACATCGACTCCGACACATCGACTCCAACACATCGACACCGACACATTGACTCTGACGCATCGACTCTGACACATCGACAGCGACACATTTACTCTGACACATCGACTTCAACACTTTGTCTTCGACATTAACACTAAAAAACGACTTAAAGAAAGAACGGTTTTTTCTTCTTTTCTTTACCTCGATTCCTGGTAAGGGCCTACGATTTTTCACAAATCTTTAAATGAATTTCCACTTCTTTTTAAAATCAATTTATACCTTTTTTTCAGTATAATTGCCTATCTTTAATATAAAGAAAAAATTTCCTTACTGAGTGAGTGAGTTAGGGGTGAGCATTTTTCACTGACCGTTGAATAAAATTGCACAGACCGGTGAGTATCTTTTCACAGACCGTTGAGTAACTTTTCACAGACCGGTGAGTAACTTTTAACAGATCGGTGAGTAACTTTCCACAGACCGGTGAGTAACTTTGCACAGACCGGTGTGTAACTTTTCACAGACCGGTGAGTAACTTTTAATACATCCTAGATACTTTCTTATCCATCCCGATCCGTCCCAACCATCCCGATCCATTCCGATCCAACCCGATCCATCTTGATCAATCCCGATCCATCCCGATCCATCTTGACATCCTGATCCATCCCGATCCATCATAATAAATCCCGATTCATCTCGATCAATCCAAAGCCATCCCGAAGTATGCCGATCAATCCCGATCATTCATTCCGTTAATCTCTTCCTTTGAGTAACTTTTCACAGACCGGTGAGTAACTTTTCACAAACCAAAGAGTTCCTTTACACGGACCAATAAGTAATTTTTCATAAACCGGTGAGTAACTTTTCACAGACCTATGAGTAACTTTTTACAGACCTATGAGTAACTTTGCACAGACCAGTGAGTAACTTTTCACAGATCGATGAGTAATTTTTTACAGACCGGTGAGTAATTTTTCACAGACCGGTGAGTAACTTTTTACAGACCGGTGAGTAACTTTCCACAGACCGATGAGTAACTTAACACAGACCAGTGAGTAACTTTTCACAAACCGGTGAGTAGTTTTTCACAGACCGTTGAGTAACTTTTCAGAGACCAATGAGTAACTATACACAGACCGTTGAGTAACTTTTTACAAACTGCTGAGTAATTTTTCACAAATTGATTAGTCACTTTTTACAGTTTTTGACGCGTCGATTTTGACACAATGAAAGCGAAAAATTTACTCTGACGCATCGACTCCTACACATCGACTCCGACACATCGACTCCAACACATCGTCACCGACACATTAGCTCTGACGCATCGACTCTGACACATCGACAGCGATAAATTTACTCTGACGCATCGACTCCAACACATCGACATCGACACATCGACTCCGACACATCGACTCCAACACATCGACACCGACACATTGACTCTGACGCATCGACTCTGACACATCGACAGCGACACATTTACTCTGACACATCGACTTCAACACTTTGTCTTCGACATTAACACTAAAAAACGACTTAAAGAAAGAATGGTTTTTTCTTCTTTTCTTTACCTCGATTCCTGGTAAGGGCCTACGATTTTTCACAAATCTTTAAATGAATTTCCACTTCTTTTTAAAATCAATATATACCTTTTTTTCAGTATAATTGCCTATCTTTAATATAAAGAAAAAATTTCCTTACTGAGTGAGTGAGTTAGGGGTGAGCATTTTTCACTGACCGTTGAGTAAAATTGCACAGACCGGTGAGTATCTTTTCACAGACCGTTGAGTAACTTTTCACAGACCGGTGAGTAACTTTTAACAGATCGGTGAGTAACTTTCCACAGACCGGTGAGTAACTTTGCACAGACCGGTGTGTAACTTTTCACAGACCGGTGAGTAACTTTTAATACATCCTAGATACTTTCTTATCCATCCCGATCCGTCCCAACCATCCCGATCCATTCCGATCCAACCCGATCCATCTTGATCAATCCCGATCCATCCCGATCCATCTTGACATCCTGATCCATCCCGATCCATCATAATAAATCCCGATTCATCGAGATGAATCGGCATAACTCGGGATGGCTTTGGATTGATCGAGATCAATCCAAAGCCATCCCGAGTTATGCCGATCAATCCCGATCATTCATTCCGTTAATCTCTTCCTTTGAGTAACTTTTCACAGACCGGTGAGTAACTTTTCACAGACCAAAGAGTTCCTTTACACGGACCAATAAGTAATTTTTCATTAACCGGTGAGTAACTTTTCACAGACCTATGAGTAACTTTTTACAGACCTATGAGTAACTTTGCACAGACCAGTGAGTAACTTTTCACAGATCGATGAGTAATTTTTTACAGACCGATGAGTAACTTTTCACAGACCAGTGAGTAACTTTCCACAGACCGGTGAGTAATTTTTCACAGACCGGTGAGTAACTTTTCACAGACCGGTGAGTAACTTTCCACAGACCAGTCAGTAATTTTTCACAGACCGGAGAGTAACTTTTCACAAACCAGTGAGTAACTTTCCACAGACCGGTGAGTAATTTTTCACAGACCGGTGAGTAACTTTTTACAGACCGGTGAGTAACATTCCAAAGACCGGTGAGTAATTTTTCACAGACCGGTGAGTAACTTTTTACAGACCGGTGAGTAACTTTCCACAGACTGGTGAGTAACTTTCCACAGACCGGTGAGTAACTTTCCACAGACCGGTGAGTAATTTTTCACAGACCGGTGAGTAACTTTGTACAGACCTATGAGTAACTTTGCACAGACCAGTGAGTAACTTTTCACAGATCGATGAGTAATTTTTTACAGACCGATGAGTAACTTTTCACAGACCAGTGAGTAACTTTTCACAGATCTACGAGTAATTTTCCACAGACCGATGAGTATTTTTTCACAGACCAGTGAGTCACTTTCCACAGACCGGTGAGTAACTTTTTACATATCAGTGAGTAACTTTACATAGACCGGTGAGTAAATTTTTACAGACTTGTGAGTAACTTCTCACAGACCGGTGAGTAACTTTTCACAAACCGAGGAGTAACTTTTTATTGACCAGTGAGTAACTTTCCACAGACCAGTGAGTAACTTTTCACAAACCGAGGAGTTACTTTTTACTGACCAGTGAGTAACTTTCCACAGACCGATGAGTAACTTTTCACAGACCAGTGAGTAACTTTCCACAAACCGAGGAGTAACTTTTTACTGACCAGTGAGTAACTTTCCACAGACCGGTGAGTAACTTAACACAGACCAGTGAGTAACTTTTCACAAACCAGTGAGTAATTTTTCACAGACCGGTGAGTAATTTAACACAGACCGGTGAGTAATTTTTCACAGACTGGTAAGTAACTTTTTACAGACCGGTGAGTAACTTTCCACAGACCGATGAGTAACTTAACACAGACCAGTGAGTAACTTTTCACAAACCGGTGAGTAGTTTTTCACAGACCGTTGAGTAACTTTTCAGAGACCAATGAGTAACTTTACACAGACCGTTGAGTAACTTTTCACAAACTGCTGAGTAATTTTTTACAAATTGATTAGTCACTTTTTACAGATTTTGACGCGTCGATTTCGACACAATGAAAGCGAAAAATTTACTCTGACGCATCGACTCCTACACATCGACACCGACACATCGACTCCGACACATCGACTCCAACACATTAGCTCTGACGCATCGACTCTGACACATCGACAGCGATAAATTTACTCTGACGCATCGACTCCAACACATCGACATCGACACATCGACTCCGACACATCGACTCCAACACATTGTCTTCGACATTAACACTAAAAAACGACTTAAAGAAAGAACGGTTTTTCCTTCTTTCTTTACCTCGATTCCTGGTAAGGGCCTACGATTTTTCACAAATCTTTAAATGAATTTCCACTTCTTTTTAAAATCAATATATACCTTTTTTCAGTATAATTGCCTATCTTTAATATAAAGAAAAAATTTCCTTACTGAGTGAGTGAGTTAGGGGTGAGCATTTTTCACTGACCGTTGAGTAAAATTGCACAGAACGGTGAGTATCTTTTCACAGACCGTTGAGTAACTTTTCACAGACCGGTGAGTAACTTTTAACAGATCGGTGAGTAACTTTCCACAGACCGGTGAGTAACTTTGCACAGACCGGTGTGTAACTTTTCACAGACCGGTGAGTAACTTTTAATACATCCTAGATACTTTCTTATCCATCCCGATCCGTCCCAACCATCCCGATCCATTCCGATCCAACCCGATCCATCTTGATCAATCCCGATCCATCCCGATCCATCTTGACATCCTGATCCATTTCGATTCATCATAATAAATCCCGATTCATCTCGATCAATCCAAAGCCATCCCGAGTTATGCCGATCAATCCCGATCATTCATTCCGTTAATCTCTTCTTTGAGTAACTTTTCACAGACCGGTGAGTAACTTTTCACAGACCAAAGAGTTCCTTTACACGGACCAATAAGTAATTTTTCATAAACCGGTGAGTAACTTTTCACAGACCTATGAGTAACTTTTTACAGACCTATGAGTAACTTTGCACAGACCAGTGAGTAACTTTTCACAGATCGATGAGTAATTTTTTACAGACCGATGAGTAACTTTTCACAGACCAGTGAGTAACTTTCCACAGACCGGTGAGTAATTTTTCACAGACCGGTGAGTAACTTTTCACAGACCGGTGAGTAACTTTCCACAGACCGGTGAGTAATTTTTCACAGACCGGAAGGTAACTTTTCACAGACCAGTGAGTAACTTTCCACAGACCGGTGAGTAACTTTCCACAGACCGGTGAGTAATTTTTCACAGACCGGTGAGTAACTTTTTACAGACCGGTGAGTAACATTCCAAAGACCGGTGAGTAATTTTTCACAGACCGGTGAGTAACTTTTTACAGACCGGTGAGTAACTTTCCACAGACTGGTGAGTAACTTTCCACAGACCGGTGAGTAACTTTCCACAGACCGGTGAGTAATTTTTCACAGACCGGTGAGTAACTTTGTACAGACCTATGAGTAACTTTGCACAGACCAGTGAGTAACTTTTCACAGATCGATGAGTAATTTTTTACAGACCGATGAGTAACTTTTCACAGACCAGTGAGTAACTTTTCACAGATCGACGAGTAATTTTCCACAGACCGATGAGTTACTTTTCACAGACCAGTGAGTCACTTTCCACAGACCGGTGAGTAACTTTTTACAGATCAGTAAGTAACTTTACATAGACCGGTGAGTAACTTTTTACAGACTTGTGAGTAACTTCTCACAGACCGGTGAGTAACTTTTCACAAACCGAGGAGTAACTTTTTACAGACCTATGAGTAACTTTGCACAGACCAGTGAGTAACTTTTCACAGATCGATGAGTAATTTTTTACAGACCGATGAGTAACTTTTCACAGACCAGTGAGTAACTTTCCACAGACCGGTGAGTAATTTTTCACAGACTGGTGAGTTACTTTTCACAGACCGGTGAGTAACTTTCCACAGACCGGTGAGTAATTTTTCACAGACCGGAGAGTAACTTTTCACAGACCAGTGAGTAACTTTCCACAGACCGGTGAGTAACTTTCCACAGACCGGTGAGTAATTTTTCACAGACCGGTGAGTAACTTTTTACAGACCGGTGAGTAACATTCCAAAGACCGGTGAGTAATTTTTCACAGACCGGTGAGTAACTTTTTACAGACCGGTGAGTAACTTTCCACAGACTGGTGAGTAACTTTCCACAGACCGGTGAGTAACTTTCCACAGACCGGTGAGTAATTTTTCACAGACCGGTGAGTAACTTTGTACAGACCTATGAGTAACTTTGCACAGACCAGTGAGTAACTTTTCACAGATCGATGAGTAATTTTTTACAGACCGATGAGTAACTTTTCACAGACCAGTGAGTAACTTTTCACAGATCGATGAGTAATTTTTTACAGACCGATGAGTAACTTTTCACAGACCAGTGAGTAACTTTCCACAGACCGGTGAGTAACTTTTTACAGATCAGTGAGTAACTTTACATAGACCGGTGAGTAACTTTTTACAGACTTGTGAGTAACTTCTCACAGACCGGTGAGTAACTTTTCACAAACCGAGGAGTAACTTTTTATTGACCAGTGAGTAACTTTCCACAGACCAGTGAGTAACTTTTCACAAACCGAGGAGTTACTTTTTACTGACCAGTGAGTAACTTTCCGCAGACCGATGAGTAACTTTTCACAGACCAGTGAGTAACTTTCCACAAACCGAGGAGTAACTTTTTACTGACCAGTGAGTAACTTTCCACAGACCGGTGAGTAACTTAACACAGACCAGTGAGTAACTTTTCACAAACCGGTGAGTAATTTTTCACAGACCGGTGAGTAATTTAACACAGACCGGTGAGTAATTTTTCACAGACTGGTAAGTAACTTTTTACAGACCGTTGAGTAACTTTCCACAGACCGATGAGTAACTTAACACAGACCAGTGAGTAACTTTTCACAAACCGGTGAGTAGTTTTTCACAGACCGTTGAGTAACTTTTCAGAGACCAATGAGTACTTTTACACAGACCGTTAAGTAACTTTTCACAAACTGCTGAGTAATTTTTCACAAATTGATTAGTCACTTTTTACAGATTTTGACGCGTCGATTTCGACACAATGAAAGCGAAAAATTTACTCTGACGCATCGACTCCTACACATCGACACCGACACATCGACTCCGACACATCGACTCCAACACATTAGCTCTGACGCATCGACTCTGACACATCAACAGCGATAAATTTACTCTGACGCATCGACTCCAACACATCGACATCGACACATCGACTCCGACACATCGACTCCAACACATCGACACCGACACATTGACTCTGACGCATCGACTCTGACACATCGACAGCGACACATTTACTCTGACACATCGACTTCAACACTTTGTCTTCGACATTAACACTAAAAAACGACTTAAAGAAAGAACGGTTTTTTCTTCTTTTCTTTACCTCGATTCCTGGTAAGGGCCTACGATTTTTCACAAATCTTTAAATGAATTTCCACTTCTTTTTAAAATCAATTTATACCTTTTTTTCAGTATAATTGCCTATCTTTAATATAAAGAAAAAATTTCCTTACTGAGTGAGTGAGTTAGGGGTGAGCATTTTTCACTGACCGTTGAATAAAATTGCACAGACCGGTGAGTATCTTTTCACAGACCGTTGAGTAACTTTTCACAGACCGGTGAGTAACTTTTAACAGATCGGTGAGTAACTTTCCACAGACCGGTGAGTAACTTTGCACAGACCGGTGTGTAACTTTTCACAGACCGGTGAGTAACTTTTAATACATCCTAGATACTTTCTTATCCATCCCGATCCGTCCCAACCATCCCGATCCATTCCGATCCAACCCGATCCATCTTGATCAATCCCGATCCATCCCGATCCATCTTGACATCCTGATCCATCCCGATCCATCATAATAAATCCCGATTCATCTCGATCAATCCAAAGCCATCCCGAAGTATGCCGATCAATCCCGATCATTCATTCCGTTAATCTCTTCCTTTGAGTAACTTTTCACAGACCGGTGAGTAACTTTTCACAAACCAAAGAGTTCCTTTACACGGACCAATAAGTAATTTTTCATAAACCGGTGAGTAACTTTTCACAGACCTATGAGTAACTTTTTACAGACCTATGAGTAACTTTGCACAGACCAGTGAGTAACTTTTCACAGATCGATGAGTAATTTTTTACAGACCGATGAGTAATTTTTCACAGACCGGTGAGTAACTTTTTACAGACCGGTGAGTAACTTTCCACAGACCGATGAGTAACTTAACACAGACCAGTGAGTAACTTTTCACAAACCGGTGAGTAGTTTTTCACAGACCGTTGAGTAACTTTTCAGAGACCAATGAGTAACTATACACAGACCGTTGAGTAACTTTTTACAAACTGCTGAGTAATTTTTCACAAATTGATTAGTCACTTTTTACAGTTTTTGACGCGTCGATTTTGACACAATGAAAGCGAAAAATTTACTCTGACGCATCGACTCCTACACATCGACTCCGACACATCGACTCCAACACATCGTCACCGACACATTAGCTCTGACGCATCGACTCTGACACATCGACAGCGATAAATTTACTCTGACGCATCGACTCCAACACATCGACATCGACACATCGACTCCGACACATCGACTCCAACACATCGACACCGACACATTGACTCTGACGCATCGACTCTGACACATCGACAGCGACACATTTACTCTGACATATCGACTTCAACACTTTGTCTTCGACATTAACACTAAAAAACGACTTAAAGAAAGAATGGTTTTTTCTTCTTTTCTTTACCTCGATTCCTGGTAAGGGCCTACGATTTTTCACAAATCTTTAAATGAATTTCCACTTCTTTTTAAAATCAATATATACCTTTTTTTCAGTATAATTGCCTATCTTTAATATAAAGAAAAAATTTCCTTACTGAGTGAGTGAGTTAGGGGTGAGCATTTTTCACTGACCGTTGAGTAAAATTGCACAGACCGGTGAGTATCTTTTCACAGACCGTTGAGTAACTTTTCACAGACCGGTGAGTAACTTTTAACAGATCGGTGAGTAACTTTCCACAGACCGGTGAGTAACTTTGCACAGACCGGTGTGTAACTTTTCACAGACCGGTGAGTAACTTTTAATACATCCTAGATACTTTCTTATCCATCCCGATCCGTCCCAACCATCCCGATCCATTCCGATCCAACCCGATCCATCTTGATCAATCCCGATCCATCCCGATCCATCTTGACATCCTGATCCATCCCGATCCATCATAATAAATCCCGATTCATCGAGATGAATCGGCATAACTCGGGATGGCTTTGGATTGATCGAGATCAATCCAAAGCCATCCCGAGTTATGCCGATCAATCCCGATCATTCATTCCGTTAATCTCTTCCTTTGAGTAACTTTTCACAGACCGGTGAGTAACTTTTCACAGACCAAAGAGTTCCTTTACACGGACCAATAAGTAATTTTTCATTAACCGGTGAGTAACTTTTCACAGACCTATGAGTAACTTTTTACAGACCTATGAGTAACTTTGCACAGACCAGTGAGTAACTTTTCACAGATCGATGAGTAATTTTTTACAGACCGATGAGTAACTTTTCACAGACCAGTGAGTAACTTTCCACAGACCGGTGAGTAATTTTTCACAGACCGGTGAGTAACTTTTCACAGACCGGTGAGTAACTTTCCACAGACCAGTCAGTAATTTTTCACAGACCGGAGAGTAACTTTTCACAAACCAGTGAGTAACTTTCCACAGACCGGTGAGTAATTTTTCACAGACCGGTGAGTAACTTTTTACAGACCGGTGAGTAACATTCCAAAGACCGGTGAGTAATTTTTCACAGACCGGTGAGTAACTTTTTACAGACCGGTGAGTAACTTTCCACAGACTGGTGAGTAACTTTCCACAGACCGGTGAGTAACTTTCCACAGACCGGTGAGTAATTTTTCACAGACCGGTGAGTAACTTTGTACAGACCTATGAGTAACTTTGCACAGACCAGTGAGTAACTTTTCACAGATCGATGAGTAATTTTTTACAGACCGATGAGTAACTTTTCACAGACCAGTGAGTAACTTTTCACAGATCTACGAGTAATTTTCCACAGACCGATGAGTATTTTTTCACAGACCAGTGAGTCACTTTCCACAGACCGGTGAGTAACTTTTTACATATCATTGAGTAACTTTACACAGACCGGTGAGTAAATTTTTACAGACTTGTGAGTAACTTCTCACAGACCGGTGAGTAACTTTTCACAAACCGAGGAGTAACTTTTTATTGACCAGTGAGTAACTTTCCACAGACCAGTGAGTAACTTTTCACAAACCGAGGAGTTACTTTTTACTGACCAGTGAGTAACTTTCCACAGACCGATGAGTAACTTTTCACAGACCAGTGAGTAACTTTCCACAAACCGAGGAGTAACTTTTTACTGACCAGTGAGTAACTTTCCACAGACCGGTGAGTAACTTAACACAGACCAGTGAGTAACTTTTCACAAACCAGTGAGTAATTTTTCACAGACCGGTGAGTAATTTAACACAGACCGGTGAGTAATTTTTCACAGACTGGTAAGTAACTTTTTACAGACCGGTGAGTAACTTTCCACAGACCGATGAGTAACTTAACACAGACCAGTGAGTAACTTTTCACAAACCGGTGAGTAGTTTTTCACAGACCGTTGAGTAACTTTTCAGAGACCAATGAGTAACTTTACACAGACCGTTGAGTAACTTTTCACAAACTGCTGAGTAATTTTTTACAAATTGATTAGTCACTTTTTACAGATTTTGACGCGTCGATTTCGACACAATGAAAGCGAAAAATTTACTCTGACGCATCGACTCCTACACATCGACACCGACACATCGACTCCGACACATCGACTCCAACACATTAGCTCTGACGCATCGACTCTGACACATCGACAGCGATAAATTTACTCTGACGCATCGACTCCAACACATCGACATCGACACATCGACTCCGACACATCGACTCCAACACATTGTCTTCGACATTAACACTAAAAAACGACTTAAAGAAAGAACGGTTTTTCCTTCTTTCTTTACCTCGATTCCTGGTAAGGGCCTACGATTTTTCACAAATCTTTAAATGAATTTCCACTTCTTTTTAAAATCAATATATACCTTTTTTCAGTATAATTGCCTATCTTTAATATAAAGAAAAAATTTCCTTACTGAGTGAGTGAGTTAGGGGTGAGCATTTTTCACTGACCGTTGAGTAAAATTGCACAGAACGGTGAGTATCTTTTCACAGACCGTTGAGTAACTTTTCACAGACCGGTGAGTAACTTTTAACAGATCGGTGAGTAACTTTCCACAGACCGGTGAGTAACTTTGCACAGACCGGTGTGTAACTTTTCACAGACCGGTGAGTAACTTTTAATACATCCTAGATACTTTCTTATCCATCCCGATCCGTCCCAACCATCCCGATCCATTCCGATCCAACCCGATCCATCTTGATCAATCCCGATCCATCCCGATCCATCTTGACATCCTGATCCATCCCGATTCATCATAATAAATCCCGATTCATCTCGATCAATCCAAAGCCATCCCGAGTTATGCCGATCAATCCCGATCATTCATTCCGTTAATCTCTTCTTTGAGTAACTTTTCACAGACCGGTGAGTAACTTTTCACAGACCAAAGAGTTCCTTTACACGGACCAATAAGTAATTTTTCATAAACCGGTGAGTAACTTTTCACAGACCTATGAGTAACTTTTTACAGACCTATGAGTAACTTTGCACAGACCAGTGAGTAACTTTTCACAGATCGATGAGTAATTTTTTACAGACCGATGAGTAACTTTTCACAGACCAGTGAGTAACTTTCCACAGACCGGTGAGTAATTTTTCACAGACCGGTGAGTAACTTTTCACAGACCGGTGAGTAACTTTCCACAGACCGGTGAGTAATTTTTCACAGACCGGAAGGTAACTTTTCACAGACCAGTGAGTAACTTTCCACAGACCGGTGAGTAACTTTCCACAGACCGGTGAGTAATTTTTCACAGACCGGTGAGTAACTTTTCACAGACCGGTGAGTAACATTCCACAGACCGGTGAGTAATTTTTCACAGACCGGTGAGTAACTTTTTACAGACCGGTGAGTAACTTTCCACAGACTGGTGAGTAACTTTCCACAGACCGGTGAGTAACTTTCCACAGACCGGTGAGTAATTTTTCACAGACCGGTGAGTAACTTTGTACAGACCTATGAGTAACTTTGCACAGACCAGTGAGTAACTTTTCACAGATCGATGAGTAATTTTTTACAGACCGATGAGTAACTTTTCACAGACCAGTGAGTAACTTTTCACAGATCGACGAGTAATTTTCCACAGACCGATGAGTTACTTTTCACAGACCAGTGAGTCACTTTCCACAGACCGGTGAGTAACTTTTTACAGATCAGTAAGTAACTTTACATAGACCGGTGAGTAACTTTTTACAGACTTGTGAGTAACTTCTCACAGACCGGTGAGTAACTTTTCACAAACCGAGGAGTAACTTTTTACAGACCTATGAGTAACTTTGCACAGACCAGTGAGTAACTTTTCACAGATCGATGAGTAATTTTTTACAGACCGATGAGTAACTTTTCACAGACCAGTGAGTAACTTTCCACAGACCGGTGAGTAATTTTTCACAGACTGGTGAGTTACTTTTCACAGACCGGTGAGTAACTTTCCACAGACCGGTGAGTAATATTTCACAGACCGGAGAGTAACTTTTCACAGACCAGTGAGTAACTTTCCACAGACCGGTGAGTAACTTTCCACAGACCGGTGAGTAATTTTTCACAGACCGGTGAGTAACTTTTTACAGACCGGTGAGTAACATTCCAAAGACCGGTGAGTAATTTTTCACAGACCGGTGAGTAACTTTTTACAGACCGGTGAGTAACTTTCCACAGACTGGTGAGTAACTTTCCACAGACCGGTGAGTAACTTTTCACAGACCGGTGAGTAATTTTTCACAGACCGGTGAGTAACTTTTTACAGACCTATGAGTAACTTTGCACAGACCAGTGAGTAACTTTTCACAGATCGATGAGTAATTTTTTACAGACCGATGAGTAACTTTTCACAGACCAGTGAGTAACTTTTCACAGATCGACGAGTAATTTTTCACAGACCGATGAGTAACTTTTCACAGACCAGTGAGTCACTTTCCACAGACCGGTGAGTAACTTTTTACAGATCAGTGAGTAACTTTACATAGACCGGTGAGTAACTTTTTACAGACTTGTGAGTAACTTCTCACAGACCGGTGAGTAACTTTTCACAAACCGAGGAGTAACTTTTTATTGACCAGTGAGTAACTTTCCACAGACCAGTGAGTAACTTTTCACAAACCGAGGAGTTACTTTTTACTGACCAGTGAGTAACTTTCCGCAGACCGATGAGTAACTTTTCACAGACCAGTGAGTAACTTTCCACAAACCGAGGAGTAACTTTTTACTGACCAGTGAGTAACTTTCCACAGACCGGTGAGTAACTTAACACAGACCAGTGAGTAACTTTTCACAAACCGGTGAGTAATTTTTCACAGACCGGTGAGTAATTTAACACAGACCGGTGAGTAATTTTTCACAGACTGGTAAGTAACTTTTTACAGACCGTTGAGTAACTTTCCACAGACCGATGAGTAACTTAACACAGACCAGTGAGTAACTTTTCACAAACCGGTGAGCAGTTTTTCACAGACCGTTGAGTAACTTTTCAGAGACCAATGAGTACTTTTACACAGACCGTTGAGTAACTTTTCACAAACTGCTGAGTAATTTTTCACAAATTGATTAGTCACTTTTTACAGATTTTGACGCGTCGATTTCGACACAATGAAAGCGAAAAATTTACTCTGACGCATCGACTCCTACACATCGACACCGACACATCGACTCCGACACATCGACTCCAACACATTAGCTCTGACGCATCGACTCTGACACATCAACAGCGATAAATTTACTCTGACGCATCGACTCCAACACATCGACATCGACACATCGACTCCGACACATCGACTCCAACACATCGACACCGACACATTGACTCTGACGCATCGACTCTGACACATCGACAGCGACACATTTACTCTGACACATCGACTTCAACACTTTGTCTTCGACATTAACACTAAAAAACGACTTAAAGAAAGAACGGTTTTTTCTTCTTTTCTTTACCTCGATTCCTGGTAAGGGCCTACGATTTTTCACAAATCTTTAAATGAATTTCCACTTCTTTTTAAAATCAATTTATACCTTTTTTTCAGTATAATTGCCTATCTTTAATATAAAGAAAAAATTTCCTTACTGAGTGAGTGAGTTAGGGGTGAGCATTTTTCACTGACCGTTGAATAAAATTGCACAGACCGGTGAGTATCTTTTCACAGACCAATGAGTAACTTTTCACAGACCGGTGAGTAACTTTTAACAGATCGGTGAGTAACTTTCCACAGACCGGTGAGTAACTTTGCACAGACCGGTGTGTAACTTTTCACAGACCGGTGAGTAACTTTTAATACATCCTAGATACTTTCTTATCCATCCCGATCCGTCCCAACCATCCCGATCCATTCCGATCCAACCCGATCCATCTTGATCAATCCCGATCCATCCCGATCCATCTTGACATCCTGATCCATCCCGATCCATCATAATAAATCCCGATTCATCTCGATCAATCCAAAGCCATCCCGAAGTATGCCGATCAATCCCGATCATTCATTCCGTTAATCTCTTCCTTTGAGTAACTTTTCACAGACCGGTGAGTAACTTTTCACAAACCAAAGAGTTCCTTTACACGGACCAATAAGTAATTTTTCATAAACCGGTGAGTAACTTTTCACAGACCTATGAGTAACTTTTTACAGACCTATGAGTAACTTTGCACAGACCAGTGAGTAACTTTTCACAGATCGATGAGTAATTTTTTACAGACCGATGAGTAACTTTTCACAGACCAGTGAGTAACTTTCCACAGACCGGTGAGTAATTTTTCACAGACCGGTAAGTAACTTTTCACAGACCGGTGAGTAACTTTCCACCGACCGGTGAGTAATTTTTCACAGACCGGTGAGTAACTTTTCACAGACCAGTGAGTAACTTTCCACAGACCGGTGAGTAACTTTCCACAGACCGGTGAGTAATTTTTCACAGACCGGTGAGTAACTTTTTACAGACCGGTGAGTAACATTCCAAAGACCGGTGAGTAATTTTTCACAGACCGGTGAGTAACTTTTTACAGACCGGTGAGTATTTTTCCACAGACTGGTGAGTAACTTTCCACAGACCGGTGAGTAACTTTCCACAGACCGGTGAGTAATTTTTCACAGACCGGTGATTAACTTTGTACAGACCTATGAGTAACTTTGCACAGACCAGTGAGTAACTTTTCACAGATCGATGAGTAATTTTTTACAGACCGATGAGTAACTTTTCACAGACCAGTGAGTAACTTTTCACAGATCGACGAGTAATTTTCCACAGACCGATGAGTATTTTTTCACAGACCAGTGAGTCACTTTCCACAGACCAGTGAGTAACTTTTTACAGATCAGTGAGTAACTTTACATAGACCGAGGAGTATCTTTTTATTGACCAGTGAGTAACTTTCCACAGACCAGTGAGTAACTTTTCACAAACCGAGGAGTTACTTTTTACTGACCAGTGAGTAACTTTCCACAGACCGATGAGTAACTTTTCACAGACCAGTGAGTAACTTTCCACAAACCGAGGAGTAACTTTTTACTGACCAGTGAGTAACTTTCCACAGACCGGTGAGTAACTTAACACAGACCAGTGAGTAACTTTTCACAAACCGGGCCTACGATTTTTCACAAATCTTTAAATGAATTTCCACTTCTTTTTAAAATATACCTTTTTTCAGTATAATTGCCTATCTTTAATATAAAGAAAAAATTTCCTTACTGAGTGAGTGAGTTAGGGGTGAGCATTTTTCACTGACCGTTGAGTAAAATTGCACAGAACGGTGAGTATCTTTTCACAGACCGTTGAGTAACTTTTCACAGACCGGTGAGTAACTTTTAACAGATCGGTGAGTAACTTTCCACAGACCGGTGAGTAACTTTGCACAGACCGGTGTGTAACTTTTCACAGACCGGTGAGTAACTTTTAATACATCCTAGATACTTTCTTATCCATCCCGATCCGTCCCAACCATCCCGATCCATTCCGATCCAACCCGATCCATCTTGATCAATCCCGATCCATCCCGATCCATCTTGACATCCTGATCCATCCCGATTCATCATAATAAATCCCGATTCATCTCGATCAATCCAAAGCCATCCCGAGTTATGCCGATCAATCCCGATCATTCATTCCGTTAATCTCTTCTTTGAGTAACTTTTCACAGACCGGTGAGTAACTTTTCACAGACCAAAGAATTCCTTTACACGGACCAATAAGTAATTTTTCATAAACCGGTGAGTAACTTTTCACAGACCTGTGAGTAACTTTCCACAAACCGAGGAGTAACTTTGCACAGACCAGTGAGTAACTTTTCACAGATCGATGAGTAATTTTTTACAGACCGATGAGTAACTTTTCACAGACCAGTGAGTAACTTTCCACAGACCGGTGAGTAATTTTTCACAGACCGGTGAGTAACTTTTCACAGACCGGTGAGTAACTTTCCACAGACCGGTGAGTAATTTTTCACAGACCGGAAGGTAACTTTTCACAGACCAGTGAGTAACTTTCCACAGACCGGTGAGTAACTTTCCACAGACCGGTGAGTAATTTTTCACAGACCGGTGAGTAACTTTTTACAGACCGGTGAGTAACATTCCAAAGACCGGTGAGTAATTTTTCACAGACCGGTGAGTAACTTTTTACAGACCGGTGAGTAACTTTCCACAGACTGGTGAGTAACTTTCCACAGACCGGTGAGTAACTTTCCACAGACCGGTGAGTAATTTTTCACAGACCGGTGAGTAACTTTGTACAGACCTATGAGTAACTTTGCACAGACCAGTGAGTAACTTTTCACAGATCGATGAGTAATTTTTTACAGACCGATGAGTAACTTTTCACAGACCAGTGAGTAACTTTTCACAGATCGACGAGTAATTTTCCACAGACCGATGAGTTACTTTTCACAGACCAGTGAGTCACTTTCCACAGACCGGTGAGTAACTTTTAACAGATCAGTAAGTAACTTTACATAGACCGGTGAGTAACTTTTTACAGACTTGTGAGTAACTTCTCACAGACCGGTGAGTAACTTTTCACAAACCGAGGAGTAACTTTTTACAGACCTATGAGTAACTTTGCACAGACCAGTGAGTAACTTTTCACAGATCGATGAGTAATTTTTTACAGACCGATGAGTAACTTTTCACAGACCAGTGAGTAACTTTCCACAGACCGGTGAGTAATTTTTCACAGACTGGTGAGTTACTTTTCACAGACCGGTGAGTAACTTTCCACAGACCGGTGAGTAATATTTCACAGACCGGAGAGTAACTTTTCACAGACCAGTGAGTAACTTTCCACAGACCGGTGAGTAACTTTCCACAGACCGGTGAGTAATTTTTCACAGACCGGTGAGTAACTTTTTACAGACCGGTGAGTAACATTCCAAAGACCGGTGAGTAATTTTTCACAGACCGGTGAGTAACTTTTTACAGACCGGTGAGTAACTTTCCACAGACTGGTGAGTAACTTTCCACAGACCGGTGAGTAACTTTCCACAGACCGGTGAGTAATTTTTCACAGACCGGTGAGTAACTTTGTACAGACCTATGAGTAACTTTGCACAGACCAGTGAGTAACTTTTCACAGATCGATGAGTAATTTTTTACAGACCGATGAGTAACTTTTCACAGACCAGTGAGTAACTTTTCACAGATCGACGAGTAATTTTTCACAGACCGATGAGTAACTTTTCACAGACCAGTGAGTCACTTTCCACAGACCGGTGAGTAACTTTTTACAGATCAGTGAGTAACTTTACATAGACCGGTGAGTAACTTTTTACAGACTTGTGAGTAACTTCTCACAGACCGGTGAGTAACTTTTCACAAACCGAGGAGTAACTTTTTATTGACCAGTGAGTAACTTTCCACAGACCAGTGAGTAACTTTTCACAAACCGAGGAGTTACTTTTTACTGACCAGTGAGTAACTTTCCGCAGACCGATGAGTAACTTTTCACAGACCAGTGAGTAACTTTCCACAAACCGAGGAGTAACTTTTTACTGACCAGTGAGTAACTTTCCACAGACCGGTGAGTAACTTAACACAGACCAGTGAGTAACTTTTCACAAACCGGTGAGTAATTTTTCACAGACCGGTGAGTAATTTAACACAGACCGGTGAGTAATTTTTCACAGACTGGTAAGTAACTTTTTACAGACCGTTGAGTAACTTTCCACAGACCGATGAGTAACTTAACACAGACCAGTGAGTAACTTTTCACAAACCGGTGAGCAGTTTTTCACAGACCGTTGAGTAACTTTTCAGAGACCAATGAGTACTTTTACACAGACCGTTGAGTAACTTTTCACAAACTGCTGAGTAATTTTTCACAAATTGATTAGTCACTTTTTACAGATTTTGACGCGTCGATTTCGACACAATGAAAGCGAAAAATTTACTCTGACGCATCGACTCCTACACATCGACACCGACACATCGACTCCGACACATCGACTCCAACACATTAGCTCTGACGCATCGACTCTGACACATCAACAGCGATAAATTTACTCTGACGCATCGACTCCAACACATCGACATCGACACATCGACTCCGACACATCGACTCCAACACATCGACACCGACACATTGACTCTGACGCATCGACTCTGACACATCGACAGCGACACATTTACTCTGACACATCGACTTCAACACTTTGTCTTCGACATTAACACTAAAAAACGACTTAAAGAAAGAACGGTTTTTTCTTCTTTTCTTTACCTCGATTCCTGGTAAGGGCCTACGATTTTTCACAAATCTTTAAATGAATTTCCACTTCTTTTTAAAATCAATTTATACCTTTTTTTCAGTATAATTGCCTATCTTTAATATAAAGAAAAAATTTCCTTACTGAGTGAGTGAGTTAGGGGTGAGCATTTTTCACTGACCGTTGAATAAAATTGCACAGACCGGTGAGTATCTTTTCACAGACCAATGAGTAACTTTTCACAGACCGGTGAGTAACTTTTAACAGATCGGTGAGTAACTTTCCACAGACCGGTGAGTAACTTTGCACAGACCGGTGTGTAACTTTTCACAGACCGGTGAGTAACTTTTAATACATCCTAGATACTTTCTTATCCATCCCGATCCGTCCCAACCATCCCGATCCATTCCGATCCAACCCGATCCATCTTGATCAATCCCGATCCATCCCGATCCATCTTGACATCCTGATCCATCCCGATCCATCATAATAAATCCCGATTCATCTCGATCAATCCAAAGCCATCCCGAAGTATGCCGATCAATCCCGATCATTCATTCCGTTAATCTCTTCCTTTGAGTAACTTTTCACAGACCGGTGAGTAACTTTTCACAAACCAAAGAGTTCCTTTACACGGACCAATAAGTAATTTTTCATAAACCGGTGAGTAACTTTTCACAGACCTATGAGTAACTTTTTACAGACCTATGAGTAACTTTGCACAGACCAGTGAGTAACTTTTCACAGATCGATGAGTAATTTTTTACAGACCGATGAGTAACTTTTCACAGACCAGTGAGTAACTTTCCACAGACCGGTGAGTAATTTTTCACAGACCGGTGAGTAACTTTTCACAGACCGGTGAGTAACTTTCCACAGACCGGTGAGTAATTTTTCACAGACCGGAGAGTAACTTTTCACAGACCAGTGAGTAACTTTCCACAGACCGGTGAGTAACTTTCCACAGACCGGTGAGTAATTTTTCACAGACCGGTGAGTAACTTTTTACAGACCGGTGAGTAACATTCCAAAGACCGGTGAGTAATTTTTCACAGACCGGTGAGTAACTTTTTACAGACCGGTGAGTATTTTTCCACAGACTGGTGAGTAACTTTCCACAGACCGGTGAGTAACTTTCCACAGACCGGTGAGTAATTTTTCACAGACCGGTGATTAACTTTGTACAGACCTATGAGTAACTTTGCACAGACCAGTGAGTAACTTTTCACAGATCGATGAGTAATTTTTTACAGACCGATGAGTAACTTTTCACAGACCAGTGAGTAACTTTTCACAGATCGACGAGTAATTTTCCACAGACCGATGAGTATTTTTTCACAGACCAGTGAGTCACTTTCCACAGACCAGTGAGTAACTTTTTACAGATCAGTGAGTAACTTTACATAGACCGAGGAGTATCTTTTTATTGACCAGTGAGTAACTTTCCACAGACCAGTGAGTAACTTTTCACAAACCGAGGAGTTACTTTTTACTGACCAGTGAGTAACTTTCCACAGACCGATGAGTAACTTTTCACAGACCAGTGAGTAACTTTCCACAAACCGAGGAGTAACTTTTTACTGACCAGTGAGTAACTTTCCACAGACCGGTGAGTAACTTAACACAGACCAGTGAGTAACTTTTCACAAACCGGGCCTACGATTTTTCACAAATCTTTAAATGAATTTCCACTTCTTTTTAAAATATACCTTTTTTCAGTATAATTGCCTATCTTTAATATAAAGAAAAAATTTCCTTACTGAGTGAGTGAGTTAGGGGTGAGCATTTTTCACTGACCGTTGAGTAAAATTGCACAGAACGGTGAGTATCTTTTCACAGACCGTTGAGTAACTTTTCACAGACCGGTGAGTAACTTTTAACAGATCGGTGAGTAACTTTCCACAGACCGGTGAGTAACTTTGCACAGACCGGTGAGTAACTTTTCACAGACCGGTGAGTAACTTTTAATACATCCTAGATACTTTCTTATCCATCCCGATCCGTCCCAACCATCCCGATCCATTCCGATCCAACCCGATCCATCTTGATCAATCCCGATCCATCCCGATCCATCTTGACATCCTGATCCATCCCGATTCATCATAATAAATCCCGATTCATCTCGATCAATCCAAAGCCATCCCGAGTTATGCCGATCAATCCCGATCATTCATTCCGTTAATCTCTTCTTTGAGTAACTTTTCACAGACCGGTGAGTAACTTTTCACAGACCAAAGAGTTCCTTTACACGGACCAATAAGTAATTTTTCATAAACCGGTGAGTAACTTTTCACAGACCTATGAGTAACTTTTTACAGACCTAGGAGTAACTTTGCACAGACCAGTGAGTAACTTTTCACAGATCGATGAGTAATTTTTTACAGACCGATGAGTAACTTTTCACAGACCAGTGAGTAACTTTCCACAGACCGGTGAGTAATTTTTCACAGACCGGTGAGTAACTTTTCACAGACCGGTGAGTAACTTTCCACAGACCGGTGAGTAATTTTTCACAGACCGGAAGGTAACTTTTCACAGACCAGTGAGTAACTTTCCACAGACCGGTGAGTAACTTTCCACAGACCGGTGAGTAATTTTTCACAGACCGGTGAGTAACTTTTTACAGACCGGTGAGTAACATTCCAAAGACCGGTGAGTAATTTTTCACAGACCGGTGAGTAACTTTTTACAGACCGGTGAGTAACTTTCCACAGACTGGTGAGTAACTTTTCACAGACCGGTGAGTAACTTTCCACAGACCGGTGAGTAATTTTTCACAGACCGGTGAGTAACTTTGTACAGACCTATGAGTAACTTTGCACAGACCAGTGAGTAACTTTTCACAGATCGATGAGTAATTTTTTACAGACCGATGAGTAACTTTTCACAGACCAGTGAGTAACTTTTCACAGATCGACGAGTAATTTTCCACAGACCGATGAGTTACTTTTCACAGACCAGTGAGTCACTTTCCACAGACCGGTGAGTAACTTTTTACAGATCAGTAAGTAACTTTACATAGACCGGTGAGTAACTTTTTACAGACTTGTGAGTAACTTCTCACAGACCGGTGAGTAACTTTTCACAAACCGAGGAGTAACTTTTTACAGACCTATGAGTAACTTTGCACAGACCAGTGAGTAACTTTTCACAGATCGATGAGTAATTTTTTACAGACCGATGAGTAACTTTTCACAGACCTGTGAGTAACTTTCCACAGACCGGTGAGTAATTTTTCACAGACTGGTGAGTTACTTTTCACAGACCGGTGAGTAACTTTCCACAGACCGGTGAGTAATTTTTCACAGACCGGAGAGTAACTTTTCACAGACCAGTGAGTAACTTTCCACAGACCGGTGAGTAACTTTCCACAGACCGGTGAGTAATTTTTCACAGACCGGTGAGTAACTTTTTACAGACCGGTGAGTAACATTCCACAGACCGGTGAGTAATTTTTCACAGACCGGTGAGTAACTTTTTACAGACCGGTGAGTAACTTTCCACAGACTGGTGAGTAACTTTCCACAGACCGGTGAGTAACTTTCCACAGACCGGTGAGTAATTTTTCACAGACCGGTGAGTAACTTTGTACAGACCTATGAGTAACTTTGCACAGACCAGTGAGTAACTTTTCACAGATCGATGAGTAATTTTTTACAGACCGATGAGTAACTTTTCACAGACCAGTGAGTAACTTTTCACAGATCGACGAGTAATTTTTCACAGACCGATGAGTAACTTTTCACAGACCAGTGAGTCACTTTCCACAGACCGGTGAGTAACTTTTTACAGATCAGTGAGTAACTTTACATAGACCGGTGAGTAACTTTTTACAGACTTGTGAGTAACTTCTCACAGACCGGTGAGTAACTTTTCACAAACCGAGGAGTAACTTTTTATTGACCAGTGAGTAACTTTCCACAGACCAGTGAGTAACTTTTCACAAACCGAGGAGTTACTTTTTACTGACCAGTGAGTAACTTTCCGCAGACCGATGAGTAACTTTTCACAGACCAGTGAGTAACTTTCCACAAACCGAGGAGTAACTTTTTACTGACCAGTGAGTAACTTTCCACAGACCGGTGAGTAACTTAACACAGACCAGTGAGTAACTTTTCACAAACCGGTGAGTAATTTTTCACAGACCGGTGAGTAATTTAACACAGACCGGTGAGTAATTTTTCACAGACTGGTAAGTAACTTTTTACAGACCGTTGAGTAACTTTCCACAGACCGATGAGTAACTTAACACAGACCAGTGAGTAACTTTTCACAAACCGGTGAGCAGTTTTTCACAGACCGTTGAGTAACTTTTCAGAGACCAATGAGTACTTTTACACAGACCGTTGAGTAACTTTTCACAAACTGCTGAGTAATTTTTCACAAATTGATTAGTCACTTTTTACAGATTTTGACGCGTCGATTTCGACACAATGAAAGCGAAAAATTTACTCTGACGCATCGACTCCTACACATCGACACCGACACATCGACTCCGACACATCGACTCCAACACATTAGCTCTGACGCATCGACTCTGACACATCAACAGCGATAAATTTACTCTGACGCATCGACTCCAACACATCGACATCGACACATCGACTCCGACACATCGACTCCAACACATCGACACCGACACATTGACTCTGACGCATCGACTCTGACACATCGACAGCGACACATTTACTCTGACACATCGACTTCAACACTTTGTCTTCGACATTAACACTAAAAAACGACTTAAAGAAAGAACGGTTTTTTCTTCTTTTCTTTACCTCGATTCCTGGTAAGGGCCTACGATTTTTCACAAATCTTTAAATGAATTTCCACTTCTTTTTAAAATCAATTTATACCTTTTTTTCAGTATAATTGCCTATCTTTAATATAAAGAAAAAATTTCCTTACTGAGTGAGTGAGTTAGGGGTGAGCATTTTTCACTGACCGTTGAATAAAATTGCACAGACCGGTGAGTATCTTTTCACAGACCAATGAGTAACTTTTCACAGACCGGTGAGTAACTTTTAACAGATCGGTGAGTAACTTTCCACAGACCGGTGAGTAACTTTGCACAGACCGGTGTGTAACTTTTCACAGACCGGTGAGTAACTTTTAATACATCCTAGATACTTTCTTATCCATCCCGATCCGTCCCAACCATCCCGATCCATTCCGATCCAACCCGATCCATCTTGATCAATCCCGATCCATCCCGATCCATCTTGACATCCTGATCCATCCCGATCCATCATAATAAATCCCGATTCATCTCGATCAATCCAAAGCCATCCCGAAGTATGCCGATCAATCCCGATCATTCATTCCGTTAATCTCTTCCTTTGAGTAACTTTTCACAGACCGGTGAGTAACTTTTCACAAACCAAAGAGTTCCTTTACACGGACCAATAAGTAATTTTTCATAAACCGGTGAGTAACTTTTCACAGACCTATGAGTAACTTTTTACAGACCTATGAGTAACTTTGCACAGACCAGTGAGTAACTTTTCACAGATCGATGAGTAATTTTTTACAGACCGATGAGTAACTTTTCACAGACCAGTGAGTAACTTTCCACAGACCGGTGAGTAATTTTTCACAGACCGGTAAGTAACTTTTCACAGACCGGTGAGTAACTTTCCACAGACCGGTGAGTAATTTTTCACAGACCGGAGAGTAACTTTTCACAGACCAGTGAGTAACTTTCCACAGACCGGTGAGTAACTTTCCACAGACCGGTGAGTAATTTTTCACAGACCGGTGAGTAACTTTTTACAGACCGGTGAGTAACTTTCCACAGACCGGTGAGTAATTTTTCACAGACCGGTGAGTAACTTTTTACAGACCGGTGAGTATTTTTCCACAGACTGGTGAGTAACTTTCCACAGACCGGTGAGTAACTTTCCACAGACCGGTGAGTAATTTTTCACAGACCGGTGATTAACTTTGTACAGACCTATGAGTAACTTTGCACAGACCAGTGAGTAACTTTTCACAGATCGATGAGTAATTTTTTACAGACCGATGAGTAACTTTTCACAGACCAGTGAGTAACTTTTCACAGATCGACGAGTAATTTTCCACAGACCGATGAGTATTTTTTCACAGACCAGTGAGTCACTTTCCACAGACCAGTGAGTAACTTTTTACAGATCAGTGAGTAACTTTACATAGACCGAGGAGTATCTTTTTATTGACCAGTGAGTAACTTTCCACAGACCAGTGAGTAACTTTTCACAAACCGAGGAGTTACTTTTTACTGACCAGTGAGTAACTTTCCACAGACCGATGAGTAACTTTTCACAGACCAGTGAGTAACTTTCCACAAACCGAGGAGTAACTTTTTACTGACCAGTGAGTAACTTTCCACAGACCGGTGAGTAACTTAACACAGACCAGTGAGTAACTTTTCACAAACCGGTGAGTAACTTTTCACAGACCTATGAGTAACTTTTTACAGACCTATGAGTAACTTTGCACAGACCAGTGAGTAACTTTTCACAGATCGATGAGTAATTTTTTACAGACCGATGAGTAACTTTTCACAGACCAGTGAGTAACTTTCCACAGACCGGTGAGTAATTTTTCACAGACCGGTAAGTAACTTTTCACAGACCGGTGAGTAACTTTCCACAGACCGGTGAGTAATTTTTCACAGACCGGAGAGTAACTTTTCACAGACCAGTGAGTAACTTTCCACAGACCGGTGAGTAACTTTCCACAGACCGGTGAGTAATTTTTCACAGACCGGTGAGTAACTTTTTACAGACCGGTGAGTAACATTCCAAAGACCGGTGAGTAATTTTTCACAGACCGGTGAGTAACTTTTTACAGACCGGTGAGTAACTTTCCACAGACCGATGAGTAACTTAACACAGACCAGTGAGTAACTTTTCACAAACCGGTGAGTAGTTTTTCACAGACCGTTGAGTAACTTTTCAGAGACCAATGAGTAACTATACACAGACCGTTGAGTAACTTTTCACAAACTGCTGAGTAATTTTTCACAAATTGATTAGTCACTTTTTACAGTTTTTGACGCGTCGATTTTGACACAATGAAAGCGAAAAATTTACTCTGACGCATCGACTCCTACACATCGACACCGACACATCGACTCCGACACATCGACTCCAACACATCGTCACCGACACATTAGCTCTGACGCATCGACTCTGACACATCGACAGCGATAAATTTACTCTGACGCATCGACTCCAACACATCGACATCGACACATCGACTCCGACACATCGACTCCAACACATCGACACCGACACATTGACTCTGACGCATCGACTCTGACACATCGACAGCGACACATTTACTCTGACACATCGACTTCAACACTTTGTCTTCGACATTAACACTAAAAAACGACTTAAAGAAAGAATGGTTTTTTCTTCTTTTCTTTACCTCGATTCCTGGTAAGGGCCTACGATTTTTCACAAATCTTTAAATGAATTTCCACTTCTTTTTAAAATCAATATATACCTTTTTTTCAGTATAATTGCCTATCTTTAATATAAAGAAAAAAATTCCTTACTGAGTGAGTGAGTTAGGGGTGAGCATTTTTCACTGACCGTTGAGTAAAATTGCACAGACCGGTGAGTATCTTTTCACAGACCGTTGAGTAACTTTTCACAGACCGGTGAGTAACTTTTAACAGATCGGTGAGTAACTTTCCACAGACCGGTGAGTAACTTTGCACAGACCGGTGTGTAACTTTTCACAGACCGGTGAGTAACTTTTAATACATCCTAGATACTTTCTTATCCATCCCGATCCGTCCCAACCATCCCGATCCATTCCGATCCAACCCGATCCATCTTGATCAATCCCGATCCATCCCGATCCATCTTGACATCCTGATCCATCCCGATCCATCATAATAAATCCCGATTCATCTTGATCAATCCAAAGCCATCCCGAGTTATGCCGATCAATCCCGATCATTCATTCCGTTAATCTCTTCCTTTGAGTAACTTTTCACAGACCAGTGAGTAACTTTTCACAGACCAAAGAGTTCCTTTACACGGACCAATAAGTAATTTTTCATAAACCGGTGAGTAACTTTTCACAGACCTATGAGTAACTTTTTACAGACCTATGAGTAACTTTGCACAGACCAGTGAGTAACTTTTCACAGATCGATGAGTAATTTTTTTACAAACCGATGAGTAACTTTTCACAGACCTGTGAGTAACTTTCCACAGACCGGTGAGTCATTTTTCACAGACCGGTGAGTAACTTTTCACAGACCGGTGAGTAACTTTCCACAGACCGGTGAGTAATTTTTCACAGACCGGAGAGTAACTTTTCACAGACCAGTGAGTAACTTTCCACAGACCGGTGAGTAACTTTCCACAGACCGGTGAGTAACATTCCAAAGACCGGTGAGTAACTTTTAACAGATCGGTGAGTAACTTTCCACAGACCGGTGAGTAACTTTGCACAGACCAGTGAGTAACTTTTCACAGATCGATAAGTAATTTTTTACAGACCGATGAGTAACTTTTCACAGACCAGTGAGTAACTTTTCACAGATCGACGAGTAATTTTCCACAGACCGATGAGTATTTTTTCACAGACCAGTGAGTCACTTTCCACAGACCGGTGAGTAACTTTTTACAGATCAGTGAGTAACTTTACATAGACCGGTGAGTAAATTTTTACAGACTTGTGAGTAACTTCTCACAGACCGGTGAGTAACTTTTCACAAACCGAGGAGTAACTTTTTATTGACCAGTGAGTAACTTTCCACAGACCAGTGAGTAACTTTTCACAGACCTATGAGTAACTTTTTACAGACCTATGAGTAACTTTGCACAGACCAGTGAGTAACTTTTCACAGATCGATGAGTAATTTTTTACAGACCGATGAGTAACTTTTCACAGACCAGTGAGTAACTTTCCACAGACCGGTGAGTAATTTTTCACAGACCGGTAAGTAACTTTTCACAGACCGGTGAGTTACTTTCCACAGACCGGTGAGTAATTTTTCACAGACCGGAGAGTAACTTTTCACAGACAAGTGAGTAACTTTCCACAGACCGGTGAGTAACTTTCCACAGACCGGTGAGTAATTTTTCACAGACCGGTGAGTAACATTCCAAAGACCGGTGAGTAATTTTTCACAGACCGGTGAGTAACTTTTTACAGACCGGTGAGTAACTTTCCACAGACTGGTGAGTAACTTTCCACAGACCGGTGAGTAACTTTCCACAGACCGGTGAGTAATTTTTCACAGACCGGTGAGTAACTTTGTACAGACCTATGAGTAACTTTGCACAGACCAGTGAGTAACTTTTCACAGATCGATGAGTAATTTTTTACAGACCGATGAGTAACTTTTCACAGACCAGTGAGTAACTTTTCACAGATCGACGAGTAATTTTCCACAGACCGATGAGTATTTTTTCACAGACCAGTGAGTCACTTTCCACAGACCGGTGAGTTACTTTTTACAGATCAGTGAGTAACTTTACATAGACCGGTGAGTAAATTTTTACAGACTTGTGAGTAACTTCTCACAGACCGGTGAGTAACTTTTCACAAACCGAGGAGTAACTTTTTATTGACCAGTGAGTAACTTTCCACAGACCAGTGAGTAACTTTTCACAAACCGAGGAGTTACTTTTTACTGACCAGTGAGTAACTTTCCACAGACCGATGAGTAACTTTTCACAGACCAGTGAGTAACTTTCCACAAACCGAGGAGTAACTTTTTACTGACCAGTGAGTAACTTTCCACAGACCGGTGAGTAACTTAACACAGACCAATGAGTAACTTTTCACAAACCGGTGAGTAATTTTTCACAGACCGGTGAGTAATTTAACACAGACCGGTGAGTAATTTTTCACAGACTGGTAAGTAACTTTTTACAGACCGGTGAGTAACTTTCCACAGACCGATGAGTAACTTAACACAGACCAGTGAGTAACTTTTCACAAACCGGTGAGTAGTTTTTCACAGACCGTTGATTAACTTTTCAGAGACCAATGAGTAACTTTACACAGACCGTTGAGTAACTTTTCACAAACTGCCTAGTAATTTTTCACAAATTGATTAGTCACTTTTTACAGTTTTTGACGCGTCGATTTTGACACAATGAAAGCGAAAAATTTACTCTGACGCATCGACTCCTACACATCGACACCGACACATCGACTCCGACACATCGACTCCAACACATCGTCACCGACACATTAGCTCTGACGCATCGACTCTGACACATCGACAGCGATAAATTTACTCTGACGCATCGACTCCAACACATCGACATCGACTCATCGACTCCGACACATCGACTCCAACACATCGACACCGACACATTGACTCCGACGCATCGACTCTGACACATCGACAGCGACACATTTACTCTGACACATCGACTTCAACACTTTGTCTTCGACATTAACACTAAAAAACGACTTAAAGAAAGAATGGTTTTTTCTTCTTTTCTTTACCTCGATTCCTGGTAAGGGCCTACGATTTTTCACAAATCTTTAAATGAATTTCCACTTCTTTTTAAAATCAATATATACCTTTTTTTCAGTATAATTGCCTATCTTTAATATAAAGAAAAAATTTCCTTACTGAGTGAGTGAGTTAGGGGTGAGCATTTTTCACTGACCGTTAAGTAAAATTGCACAGACCGGTGAGTATCTTTTCACAGACCGTTGAGTAACTTTTCACAGACCGGTGAGTAACTTTTAACAGATTGGTGAGTAACTTTCCACAGACCGGTGAGTAACTTTGCACAGACCGGTGTGTAACTTTTCACAGACCGGTGAGTAACTTTTAATACATCCTAGATACTTTCTTATCCATCCCGATCCGTCCCAACCATCCCGATCCATTCCGATCCAACCCGATCCATCTTGATCAATCCCGATCCATCCCGATCCATCTTGACATCCTGATCCATCCCGATCCATCATAATAAATCCCGATTCATCTCGATCAATCCAAAGCCATCCCGAGTTATGCCGATCAATCCCGATCATTCATTCCGTTAATCTCTTCCTTTGAGTAACTTTTCACAGACCGGTGAGTAACTTTTCACAGACCAAAGAGTTCCTTTACACGGACCAATAAGTAATTTTTCATAAACCGGTGAGTAACTTTTCACAGACCTATGAGTAACTTTTTACAGACCTATGAGTAACTTTGCACAGACCAGTGAGTAACTTTTCACAGATCGATGAGTAATTTTTTACAGACCGATGAGTAACTTTTCACAGACCAGTGAGTAACTTTCCACAGACCGGTGTCATTTTTCACAGACCGGTGAGTAACTTTTCACAGACCGGTGAGTAACTTTCCACAGACCAGTGAGTAATTTTTCACAGACCGGAGAGTAACTTTTCACAAACCAGTGAGTAACTTTCCACAGACCGGTGAGTAATTTTTCACAGACCGGTGAGTAACTTTTTACAGACCGGTGAGTAACTTTTCACAAACCGAGGAGTTACTTTTTACTGACCAGTGAGTAACTTTCCACAGACCGATGAGTAACTTTTCACAGACCAGTGAGTAACTTTCCACAAACCGAGGAGTAACTTTTTACTGACCAGTGAGTAACTTTCCACAGACCGGTGAGTAACTTAACACGGACCAGTGAGTAACTTTTCACAAACCGGTGAGTAACTTTTCACAGACCTATGAGTAACTTTTTACAGACCTATGAGTAACTTTGCACAGACCGGTGTGTAACTTTTCACAGACCGGTGAGTAACTTTTAATACATCCTAGATACTTTCTTATCCATCCCGATCCGTCCCAACCATCCCGATCCATTCCGATCCAACCCGATCCATCTTGATCAATCCCGATCCATCCCGATCCATCTTGACATCCTGATCCATCCCGATCCATCATAATAAATCCCGATTCATCTCGATCAATTGAAAGCCATCCCGAGTTATGCCGATCAATCCCGATCATTCATTCCGTTAATCTCTTCCTTTGAGTAACTTTTCACAGACCGGTGAGTAACTTTTCACAGACCAAAGAGTTCCTTTACACGGACCAATAAGTAATTTTTCATAAACCGGTGAGTAACTTTTCACAGACCTATGAGTAACTTTTTACAGACCTATGAGTAACTTTGCACAGACCAGTGAGTAACTTTTCACAGATCGATGAGTAATTTTTTACAGACCGATGAGTAACTTTTCACAGACCAGTGAGTAACTTTCCACAGACCGGTGAGTAATTTTTCACAGACCGGTGAGTTACTTTTCACAGACCGGTGAGTAACTTTCCACAGACCGGTGAGTAATTTTTCACAGACCGGAGAGTAACTTTTCACAGACCAGTGAGTAACTTTCCACAGACCGGTGAGTAACTTTCCACAGACCGGTGAGTAATTTTTCACAGACCGGTGAGTAACTTTTTACAGACCGGTGAGTAACTTTCCACAGACCGGTGAGTAATTTTTCACAGACCGGTGAGTAACTTTTTACAGACCGGTGAGTAACTTTCCACAGACTGGTGAGTAACTTTCCACAGACCGGTGAGTAACTTTCCACAGACCGGTGAGTAATTTTTCACAGACCGGTGAGTAACTTTGTACAGACCTATGAGTAACTTTGCACAGACCAGTGAGTAACTTTTCACAGATCGATGAGTAATTTTTTACAGACCGATGAGTAACTTTTCACAGACCAGTGAGTAACTTTCCACAGACCGGTGAGTAATTTTTCACAGACCGGTGAGTTACTTTTCACAGACCGGTGAGTAACTTTCCACAGACCGGTGAGTAATTTTTCACAGACCGGAGAGTAACTTTTCACAGACCAGTGAGTAACTTTCCACAGACCGGTGAGTAACTTTCCACAGACCGGTGAGTAATTTTTCACAGACCGGTGAGTAACTTTTTACAGACCGGTGAGTAACTTTCCACAGACCGGTGAGTAATTTTTCACAGACCGGTGAGTAACTTTTTACAGACCGGTGAGTAACTTTCCACAGACTGGTGAGTAACTTTCCACAGACCGGTGAGTAACTTTCCACAGACCGGTGAGTAATTTTTCACAGACCGGTGAGTAACTTTGTACAGACCTATGAGTAACTTTGCACAGACCAGTGAGTAACTTTTCACAGATCGATGAGTAATTTTTTACAGACCGATGAGTAACTTTTCACAGACCAGTGAGTAACTTTTCACAGATCGACGAGTAATTTTCCACAGACCGATGAGTAACTTTTCACAGACCAGTGAGTCACTTTCCACAGACAGGTGAGTAACTTTTTACAGATCAGTGAGTAACTTTACATAGACCGGTGAGTAACTTTTTACAGACTTGTGAGTAACTTCTCACAGACCGGTGAGTAACTTTTCACAAACCGAGGAGTAACTTTTTATTGACCAGTGAGTAACTTTCCACAGACCAGTGAGTAACTTTTCACAAACCGAGGAGTTACTTTTTACTGACCAGTGAGTAACTTTCCGCAGACCGATGAGTAACTTTTCACAGACCAGTGAGTAACTTTCCACAAACCGAGGAGTAACTTTTTACTGACCAGTGAGTAACTTTCCACAGACCGGTGAGTAACTTAACACAGACCAGTGAGTAACTTTTCACAAACCGGTGAGTAATTTTTCACAGACCGGTGAGTAATTTAACACAGACCGGTGAGTAATTTTTCACAGACTGGTGAGTAACTTTTTACAGACCGGTGAGTAACTTTCCACAGACCGATGAGTAACTTAACACAGACCAGTGAGTAACTTTTCACAAACCGGTGAGTAGTTTTTCACAGACCGTTGAGTAACTTTTCAGAGACCAATGAGTACTTTTACACAGACCGTTGAGTAACTTTTCACAAACTGCTGAGTAATTTTTCACAAATTGATTAGTCACTTTTTACAGATTTTGACGCGTCGATTTCGACACAATGAAAGCGAAAAATTTACTCTGACGCATCGACTCCTACACATCGACACCGACACATCGACTCCGACACATCGACTCCAACACATTAGCTCTGACGCATCGACTCTGACACATCAACAGCGATAAATTTACTCTGACGCATCGACTCCAACACATCGACATCGACACATCGACTCCGACACATCGACTCCAACACATCGACACCGACACATTGACTCTGACGCATCGACTCTGACACATCGACAGCGACACATTTACTCTGACACATCGACTTCAACACTTTGTCTTCGACATTAACACTAAAAAACGACTTAAAGAAAGAACGGTTTTTTCTTCTTTTCTTTACCTCGATTCCTGGTAAGGGCCTACGATTTTTCACAAATCTTTAAATGAATTTCCACTTCTTTTTAAAATCAATATATACCTTTTTTTCAGTATAATTGCCTATCTTTAATATAAAGAAAAAAATTCCTTACTGAGTGAGTGAGTTAGGGGTGAGCATTTTTCACTGACCGTTGAATAAAATTGCACAGACCGGTGAGTATCTTTTCACAGACCAATGAGTAACTTTTCACAGACCGGTGAGTAACTTTTAACAGATCGGTGAGTAACTTTCCACAGACCGGTGAGTAACTTTGCACAGACCGGTGTGTAACTTTTCACAGACCGGTGAGTAACTTTTAATACATCCTAGATACTTTCTTATCCATCCCGATCCGTCCCAACCATCCCGATCCATTCCGATCCAACCCGATCCATCTTGATCAATCCCGATCCATCCCGATCCATCTTGACATCCTGATCCATCCCGATCCATCATAATAAATCCCGATTCATCTCGATCAATCCAAAGCCATCCCGAAGTATGCCGATCAATCCCGATCATTCATTCCGTTAATCTCTTCCTTTGAGTAACTTTTCACAGACCGGTGAGTAACTTTTCACAAACCAAAGAGTTCCTTTACACGGACCAATAAGTAATTTTTCATAAACCGGTGAGTAACTTTTCACAGACCTATGAGTAACTTTTTACAGACCTATGAGTAACTTTGCACAGACCAGTGAGTAACTTTTCACAGATCGATGAGTAATTTTTTACAGACCGATGAGTAACTTTTCACAGACCAGTGAGTGACTTTCCACAGACCGGTGAGTAATTTTTCACAGACCGGTAAGTAACTTTTCACAGACCGGTGAGTAACTTTCCACAGACCGGTGAGTAATTTTTCACAGACCGGAGAGTATATTTTCACAGACCAGTGAGTAACTTTCCACAGACCGGTGAGTAACTTTCCACAGATCGGTGAGTAATTTTTCACAGACCGGTGAGTAACTTTTTACAGACCGGTGAGTAACATTCCAAAGACCGGTGAGTAATTTTTCACAGACCGGTGAGTAACTTTTTACAGACCGGTGAGTAACTTTCCACAGACTGGTGAGTAACTTTCCACAGACCGGTGAGTAACTTTCCACAGACCGGTGAGTAATTTTTCACAGACCGGTGAGTAACTTTGTACAGACCTATGAGTAACTTTGCACAGACCAGTGAGTAACTTTTCACAGATCGATGAGTAATTTTTTACAGACCGATGAGTAACTTTTCACAGACCAGTGAGTAACTTTTCACAGATCGACGAGTAATTTTCCACAGACCGATGAGTATTTTTTCACAGACCAGTGAGTCACTTTCCACAGACCAGTGAGTAACTTTTTACAGATCAGTGAGTAACTTTACATAGACCGAGGAGTATCTTTTTATTGACCAGTGAGTAACTTTCCACAGACCAGTGAGTAACTTTTCACAAACCGAGGAGTTACTTTTTACTGACCAGTGAGTAACTTTCCACAGACCGATGAGTAACTTTTCACAGACCAGTGAGTAACTTTCCACAAACCGAGGAGTAACTTTTTACTGACCAGTGAGTAACTTTCCACAGACCGATGAGTAACTTAACACAGACCAGTGAGTAACTTTTCACAAACCGGTGAGTAACTTTTCACAGACCTATGAGTAACTTTTCACAGACCAGTGAGTAACTTTCCACAGACCGGTGAGTAACTTTCCACAGACCGGTGAGTAATTTTTCACAGACCGGTGAGTAACTTTTTACAGACCGGTGAGTAACATTCCAAAGACCGGTGAGTAATTTTTCACAGACCGGTGAGTAACTTTTTACAGACCGGTGAGTAACTTTCCACAGACCGATGAGTAACTTAACACAGACCAGTGAGTAACTTTTCACAAACCGGTGAGTAGTTTTTCACAGACCGTTGAGTAACTTTTCAGAGACCAATGAGTAACTATACACAGACCGTTGAGTAACTTTTCACAAACTGCTGAGTAATTTTTCACAAATTGATTAGTCACTTTTTACAGTTTTTGACGCGTCGATTTTGACACAATGAAAGCGAAAAATTTACTCTGACGCATCGACTCCTACACATCGACACCGACACATCGACTCCGACACATCGACTCCGACACATCGACTCCAACACATCGTCACCGACACATTAGCTCTGACGCATCGACTCTGACACATCGACAGCGATAAATTTACTCTGACGCATCGACTCCAACACATCGACATCGACACATCGACTCCGACACATCGACTCCAACACATCGACACCGACACATTGACTCTGACGCATCGACTCTGACACATCGACAGCGACACATTTACTCTGACACATCGACTTCAACACTTTGTCTTCGACATTAACACTAAAAAACGACTTAAAGAAAGAATGGTTTTTTCTTCTTTTCTTTACCTCGATTCCTGGTAAGGGCCTACGATTTTTCACAAATCTTTAAATGAATTTCCACTTCTTTTTAAAATCAATATATACCTTTTTTTCAGTATAATTGCCTATCTTTAATATAAAGAAAAAATTTCCTTACTGAGTGAGTGAGTTAGGGGTGAGCATTTTTCACTGACCGTTGAGTAAAATTGCACAGACCGGTGAGTAACTTTTCACAGACCGGTGAGTAACTTTTCACAGACCGGTGAGTAACTTTTCACAGACCGGTGAGTAACTTTTAACAGATCGGTGAGTAACTTTCCACAGACCGGTGAGTAACTTTGCACAGACCGGTGTGTAACTTTTCACAGACCGGTGAGTAACTTTTAATACATCCTAGATACTTTCTTATCCATCCCGATCCGTCCCAACCATCCCGATCCATTCCGATCCAACCCGATCCATCTTGATCAATCCCGATCCATCCCGATCCATCTTGACATCCTGATCCATCCCGATCCATCATAATAAATCCCGATTCATCTCGATCAATCCAAAGCCATCCCGAGTTATGCCGATCAATCCCGATCATTCATTCCGTTAATCTCTTCCTTTGAGTAACTTTTCACAGACCGGTGAGTAACTTTTCACAGACTAAAGAGTTCCTTTACACGGACCAATAAGTAATTTTTCATAAACCGGTGAGTAACTTTTCACAGACCTATGAGTAACTTTTTACAGACCTATGAGTAACTTTGCACAGACCAGTGAGTAACTTTTCACAGATCGATGAGTAATTTTTTTACAGACCGATGAGTAACTTTTCACAGACCTGTGAGTAACTTTCCACAGACCGGTGAGTCATTTTTCACAGACCGGTGAGTAACTTTTCACAGACCGGTGAGTAACTTTCCACAGACCGGTGAGTAATTTTTTACAGACCGGAGAGTAACTTTTCACAGACCAGTGAGTAACTTTCCACAGACCGGTGAGTAACTTTCCACAGACCGGTGAGTAACATTCCAAAGACCGGTGAGTAACTTTTAACAGATCGGTGAGTAACTTTCCACAGACCGGTGAGTAACTTTGCACAGACCAGTGAGTAACTTTTCACAGATCGATAAGTAATTTTTTACAGACCGATGAGTAACTTTTCACAGACCAGTGAGTAACTTTTCACAGATCGACGAGTAATTTTCCACAGACCGATGAGTATTTTTTCACAGACCAGTGAGTCACTTTCCACAGACCGGTGAGTAACTTTTTACAGATCAGTGAGTAACTTTACATAGACCGGTGAGTAAATTTTTACAGACTTGTGAGTAAATTCTCACAGACCGGTGAGTAACTTTTCACAAACCGAGAAGTAACTTTTTATTGACCAGTGAGTAACTTTCCACAGACCAGTGAGTAACTTTTCACAAACCGAGGAGTTACTTTTTACTGACCAGTGAGTAACTTTCCACAGACCGATGAGTAACTTTTCACAGACCAGTGAGTAACTTTCCACAAACCGAGGAGTAACTTTTTACTGACCAGTGAGTAACTTTCCACAGACCGGTGAGTAACTTAACACAGACCAGTGAGTAACTTTTCACAAACCGGTGAGTAATTTTTCACAGACCGGTGAGTAATTTAACACAGACCGGTGAGTAATTTTTCACAGACTGGTAAGTAACTTTTTTCAGACCGGTGAGTAACTTTCCACAGACCGATGAGTAACTTAACACAGACCAGTGAGTAACTTTTCACAAACCGGTGAGTAGTTTTTCACAGACCGTTGAGTAACTTTTCAGAGACCAATGAGTAACTTTACACAGACCGTTGAGTAACTTTTCACAAACTGCCTAGTAATTTTTCACAAATTGATTAGTCACTTTTTACAGTTTTTGACGCGTCGATTTTGACACAATGAAAGCGAAAAATTTACTCTGACGCATCGACTCCTACACATCGACACCGACACATCGACTCCGACACATCGACTCCAACACATCGTCACCGACACATTAGCTCTGACGCATCGACTCTGACACATCGACATCGATAAATTTACTCTGACGCATCGACTCCAACACATCGACATCGACACATCGACTCCGACACATCGACTCCAACACATCGACACCGACACATTGACTCTGACGCATCGACTCTGACACATCGACAGCGACACATTTACTCTGACACATCGACTTCAACACTTTGTCTTCGACATTAACACTAAAAAACGACTTAAAGAAAGAATGGTTTTTTCTTCTTTTCTTTACCTCGATTCCTGGTAAGGGCCTACGATTTTTCACAAATCTTTAAATGAATTTCCACTTCTTTTTAAAATCAATATATACCTTTTTTTCAGTATAATTGCCTATCTTTAATATAAAGAAAAAATTTCCTTACTGAGTGAGTGAGTTAGGGGTGAGCATTTTTCACTGACCGTTGAGTAAAATTGCACAGACCGGTGAGTATCTTTTCACAGACCGTTGAGTAACTTTTCACAGACCGGTGAGTAACTTTTCACAGACCGGTGAGTAACTTTTAACAGATCGGTGAGTAACTTTCCACAGACCGGTGAGTAACTTTGCACAGACCGGTGTGTAACTTTTCACAGACCGGTGAGTAACTTTTAATACATCCTAGATACTTTCTTATCCATCCCGATCCGTCCCAACCATCCCGATCCATTCCGATCCAACCCGATCCATCTTGATCAATCCCGATCCATCCCGATCCATCTTGACATCCTGATCCATCCCGATCCATCATAATAAATCCCGATTCATCTCGATCAATCCAAAGCCATCCCGAGTTATGCCGATCAATCCCGATCATTCATTCCGTTAATCTCTTCCTTTGAGTAACTTTTCACAGACCGGTGAGTAACTTTTCACAGACTAAAGAGTTCCTTTACACGGACCAATAAGTTATTTTTCATAAACCGGTGAGTAACTTTTCACAGACCTATGAGTAACTTTTTACAGACCTATGAGTAACTTTGCACAGACCAGTGAGTAACTTTTCACAGATCGATGAGTAATTTTTTTACAGACCGATGAGTAACTTTTCACAGACCTGTGAGTAACTTTCCACAGACCGGTGAGTCATTTTTCACAGACCGGTGAGTAACTTTTCACAGACCGGTGAGTAACTTTCCACAGACCGGTGAGTAATTTTTTACAGACCGGAGAGTAACTTTTCACAGACCAGTGAGTAACTTTCCACAGACCGGTGAGTAACTTTCCACAGACCGGTGAGTAACATTCCAAAGACCGGTGAGTAACTTTTAACAGATCGGTGAGTAACTTTCCACAGACCGGTGAGTAACTTTGCACAGACCAGTGAGTAACTTTTCACAGATCGATAAGTAATTTTTTACAGACCGATGAGTAACTTTTCACAGACCAGTGAGTAACTTTTCACAGATCGACGAGTAATTTTCCACAGACCGATGAGTATTTTTTCACAGACCAGTGAGTCACTTTCCACAGACCGGTGAGTAACTTTTTACAGATCAGTGAGTAACTTTACATAGACCGGTGAGTAAATTTTTACAGACTTGTGAGTAAATTCTCACAGACCGGTGAGTAACTTTTCACAAACCGAGAAGTAACTTTTTATTGACCAGTGAGTAACTTTCCACAGACCAGTGAGTAACTTTTCACAAACCGAGGAGTTACTTTTTACTGACCAGTGAGTAACTTTCCACAGACCGATGAGTAACTTTTCACAGACCAGTGAGTAACTTTCCACAAACCGAGGAGTAACTTTTTACTGACCAGTGAGTAACTTTCCACAGACCGGTGAGTAACTTAACACAGACCAGTGAGTAACTTTTCACAAACCGGTGAGTAATTTTTCACAGACCGGTGAGTAATTTAACACAGACCGGTGAGTAATTTTTCACAGACTGGTAAGTAACTTTTTACAGACCGGTGAGTAACTTTCCACAGACCGATGAGTAACTTAACACAGACCAGTGAGTAACTTTTCACAAACCGGTGAGTAGTTTTTCACAGACCGTTGAGTAACTTTTCAGAGACCAATGAGTAACTTTACACAGACCGTTGAGTAACTTTTCACAAACTGCCTAGTAATTTTTCACAAATTGATTAGTCACTTTTTACAGTTTTTGACGCGTCGATTTTGACACAATGAAAGCGAAAAATTTACTCTGACGCATCGACTCCTACACATCGACACCGACACATCGACTCCGACACATCGACTCCAACACATCGTCACCGACACATTAGCTCTGACGCATCGACTCTGACACATCGACAGCGATAAATTTACTCTGACGCATCGACTCCAACACATCGACATCGACACATCGACTCCGACACATCGACTCCAACACATCGACACCGACACATTGACTCTGACGCATCGACTCTGACACATCGACAGCGACACATTTACTCTGACACATCGACTTCAACACTTTGTCTTCGACATTAACACTAAAAAACGACTTAAAGAAAGAATGGTTTTTTCTTCTTTTCTTTACCTCGATTCCTGGTAAGGGCCTACGATTTTTCACAAATCTTTAAATGAATTTCCACTTCTTTTTAAAATCAATATATACCTTTTTTTCAGTATAATTGCCTATCTTTAATATAAAGAAAAAATTTCCTTACTGAGTGAGTGAGTTAGGGGTGAGCATTTTTCACTGACCGTTAAGTAAAATTGCACAGACCGGTGAGTATCTTTTCACAGACCGTTGAGTAACTTTTCACAGACCGATGAGAAAACTTTTCACAGACCAGTGAGTAACTTTTCACAAACCGAGGAGTAACTTTTTACTGACCAGTGAGTAACTTTCCACAGACCGGTGAGTAACTTAACACAGACCAGTGAGTAACTTTTCACAAACCGGTGAGTAATTTTTCACAGACCGGTGAGTAATTTAACACAGACCGGTGAGTAATTTTTCACAGACTGGTAAGTAACTTTTTACAGACCGGTGAGTATTTTTCCACAGACCGATGAGTAACTTAACACAGACCAGTGAAAAACTTTTCACAAACCGGTGAGTAGTTTTTCACAGACCGTTGAGTAACTTTTCACAGACCAGTGAGTAACTTTCCACAAACCGAGGAGTAACTTTTTACTGACCAGTGAGTAACTTTCCACAGACCGGTGAGTAACTTAACACAGACCAGTGAGTAACTTTTCACAAACCGGTGAGTAATTTTTCACAGACCGGTGAGTAATTTAACACAGACCGGTGAGTAATTTTTCACAGACTGGTAAGTAACTTTTTACAGACCGGTGAGTAACTTTCCACAGACCGATGAGTAACTTTACACAGACCGTTGAGTAACTTTTCACAAACTGCTGAGTAATTTTTCACAAATTGATTAGTCACTTTTTACAGATTTTGACGCGTCGATTTCGACACAATGAAAGCGAAAAATTTACTCTGACGCATCGACTCCTACACATCGACACCGACACATCGACTCCGACACATCGACTCCAACACATTAGCTCTGACGCATCGACTCTGACACATCGACAGCGATAAATTTACTCTGACGCATCGACTCCAACACATCGACATCGACACATCGACTCCGACACATCGACTCCAACACATCGACACCGACACATTGACTCTGACGCATCGACTCTGACACATCGACAGCGACACATTTACTCTGACACATCGACTTCAACACTTTGTCTTCGACATTAACACTAAAAAACGACTTAAAGAAAGAATGGTTTTTTCTTCTTTTCTTTACCTCGATTCCTGGTAAGGGCCTACGATTTTTCACAAATCTTTAAATGAATTTCCACTTCTTTTTAAAATCAATATATACCTTTTTTCAGTATAATTGCCTATCTTTAATATAAAGAAAAAATTTCCTTACTGAGTGAGTGAGTTAGGGGTGAGCAAATTTTCACTGACCGTTGAGTAAAATTGCACAGACCGGTGATTATCTTTTCACAGACCGGTGAGTAACTTTTAACAGATCGGTGAGTAACTTTCCACAGACCGGTGAGTAACTTTGCACAGACCGGTGTGTAACTTTTCACAGACCGGTGAGTAACTTTTAATACATCCTAGATACTTTCTTATCCATCCCGATCCGTCCCAACCATCCCGATCCATTCCGATCCAACCCGATCCATCTTGATCAATCCCGATCCATCCCGATCCATCTTGACATCCTGATCCATCCCGATCCATCATAATAAATCCCGATTCATCTCGATCAATCCAAAGCCATCCCGAAGTATGCCGATCAATCCCGATCATTCATTCCGTTAATCTCTTCCTTTGAGTAACTTTTCACAGACCGGTGAGTAACTTTTCACAGACCAAAGAGTTCCTTTACACGGACCAATAAGTAATTTTTCATAAACCGGTGAGTAACTTTTCACAGACCTATGAGTAACTTTTTACAGACCTATGAGTAACTTTGCACAGACCAGTGAGTAACTTTTCACAGATCGATGAGTAATTTTTTACAGACCGATGAGTAACTTTTCACAGACCAGTGAGTAACTTTCCACAGACCGGTGAGTAATTTTTCACAGACCGGTAAGTAACTTTTCACAGACCGGTGAGTTACTTTCCACAGACCGGTGAGTAATTTTTCACAGACCGGAGAGTAACTTTTCACAGACAAGTGAGTAACTTTCCACAGACCGGTGAGTAACTTTCCACAGACCGGTGAGTAATTTTTCACAGACCGGTGAGTAACATTCCAAAGACCGGTGAGTAATTTTTCACAGACCGGTGAGTAACTTTTTACAGACCGGTGAGTAACTTTCCACAGACTGGTGAGTAACTTTCCACAGACCGGTGAGTAACTTTCCACAGACCGGTGAGTAATTTTTCACAGACCGGTGAGTAACTTTGTACAGACCTATGAGTAACTTTGCACAGACCAGTGAGTAACTTTTCACAGATCGATGAGTAATTTTTTACAGACCGATAAGTAACTTTTCACAGACCAGTGAGTAACTTTTCACAGATCGACGAGTAATTTTCCACAGACCGATGAGTATTTTTTCACAGACCAGTGAGTCACTTTCCACAGACCGGTGAGTAACTTTTTACAGATCAGTGAGTAACTTTACATAGACCGGTGAGTAAATTTTTACAGACTTGTGAGTAACTTCTCACAGACCGGTGAGTAACTTTTCACAAACCGAGGAGTAACTTTTTATTGACCAGTGAGTAACTTTCCACAGACCAGTGAGTAACTTTTCACAAACCGAGGAGTTACTTTTTACTGACCAGTGAGTAACTTTCCACAGACCGATGAGTAACTTTTCACAGACCAGTGAGTAACTTTCCACAAACCGAGGAGTAACTTTTTACTGACCAGTGAGTAACTTTCCACAGACCGGTGAGTAACTTAACACAGACCAATGAGTAACTTTTCACAAACCGGTGAGTAATTTTTCACAGACCGGTGAGTAATTTAACACAGACCGGTGAGTAATTTTTCACAGACTGGTAAGTAACTTTTTACAGACCGGTGAGTAACTTTCCACAGACCGATGAGTAACTTAACACAGACCAGTGAGTAACTTTTCACAAACCGGTGAGTAGTTTTTCACAGACCGTTGATTAACTTTTCAGAGACCAATGAGTAACTTTACACAGACCGTTGAGTAACTTTTCACAAACTGCCTAGTAATTTTTCACAAATTGATTAGTCACTTTTTACAGTTTTTGACGCGTCGATTTTGACACAATGAAAGCGAAAAATTTACTCTGACGCATCGACTCCTACACATCGACACCGACACATCGACTCCGACACATCGACTCCAACACATCGTCACCGACACATTAGCTCTGACGCATCGACTCTGACACATCGACAGCGATAAATTTACTCTGACGCATCGACTCCAACACATCGACATCAACACATCGACTCCGACACATCGACTCCAACACATCGACACCGACACATTGACTCTGACGCATCGACTCTGACACATCGACAGCGACACATTTACTCTGACACATCGACTTCAACACTTTGTCTTCGACATTAACACTAAAAAACGACTTAAAGAAAGAATGGTTTTTTCTTCTTTTCTTTACCTCGATTCCTGGTAAGGGCCTACGATTTTTCACAAATCTTTAAATGAATTTCCACTTCTTTTTAAAATCAATATATACCTTTTTTTCAGTATAATTGCCTATCTTTAATATAAAGAAAAAATTTCCTTACTGAGTGAGTGAGTTAGGGGTGAGCATTTTTCACTGACCGTTAAGAAAAATTGCACAGACCGGTGAGTATCTTTTCACAGACCGTTGAGTAACTTTTCACAGACCGGTGAGTAACTTTTAACAGATTGGTGAGTAACTTTCCACAGACCGGTGAGTAACTTTGCACAGACCGGTGTGTAACTTTTCACAGACCGGTGAGTAACTTTTAATACATCCTAGATACTTTCTTATCCATCCCGATCCGTCCCAACCATCCCAAACCATTCCGATCCAACCCGATCCATCTTGATCAATCCCGATCCATCCCGATCCATCTTGACATCCTGATCCATCCCGATCCATCATAATAAATCCCGATTCATCTCGATCAATCCAAAGCCATCCCGAGTTATGCCGATCAATCCCGATCATTCATTCCGTTAATCTCTTCCTTTGAGTAACTTTTCACAGACCGGTGAGTAACTTTTCACAGACCAAAGAGTTCCTTTACACGGACCAATAAGTAATTTTTCATAAACCGGTGAGTAACTTTTCACAGACCTATGAGTAACTTTTTACAGACCTATGAGTAACTTTGCACAGACCAGTGAGTAACTTTTCACAGATCGATGAGTAATTTTTTACAGACCGATGAGTAACTTTTCACAGACCAGTGAGTAACTTTCCACAGACCGGTGTCATTTTTCACAGACCGGTGAGTAACTTTTCACAGACCGGTGAGTAACTTTCCACAGACCAGTGAGTAATTTTTCACAGACCGGAGAGTAACTTTTCACAAACCAGTGAGTAACTTTCCACAGACCGGTGAGTAATTTTTCACAGACCGGTGAGTAACTTTTTACAGACCGGTGAGTAACTTTTCACAAACCGAGGAGTTACTTTTTACTGACCAGTGAGTAACTTTCCACAGACCGATGAGTAACTTTTCACAGACCAGTGAGTAACTTTCCACAAACCGAGGAGTAACTTTTTACTGACCAGTGAGTAACTTTCCACAGACCGGTGAGTAACTTAACACGGACCAGTGAGTAACTTTTCACAAACCGGTGAGTAACTTTTCACAGACCTATGAGTAACTTTTTACAGACCTATGAGTAACTTTGCACAGACCGGTGTGTAACTTTTCACAGACCGGTGAGTAACTTTTAATACATCCTAGATACTTTCTTATCCATCCCGATCCGTCCCAACCATCCCGATCCATTCCGATCCAACCCGATCCATCTTGATCAATCCCGATCCATCCCGATCCATCTTGACATCCTGATCCATCCCGATCCATCATAATAAATCCCGATTCATCTCGATCAATTGAAAGCCATCCCGAGTTATGCCGATCAATCCCGATCATTCATTCCGTTAATCTCTTCCTTTGAGTAACTTTTCACAGACCGGTGAGTAACTTTTCACAGACCAAAGAGTTCCTTTACACGGACCAATAAGTAATTTTTCATAAACCGGTGAGTAACTTTTCACAGACCTATGAGTAACTTTTTACAGACCTATGAGTAACTTTGCACAGACCAGTGAGTAACTTTTCACAGATCGATGAGTAATTTTTTACAGACCGATGAGTAACTTTTCACAGACCAGTGAGTAACTTTCCACAGACCGGTGAGTAATTTTTCACAGACCGGTGAGTTACTTTTCACAGACCGGTGAGTAACTTTCCACAGACCGGTGAGTAATTTTTCACAGACCGGAGAGTAACTTTTCACAGACCAGTGAGTAACTTTCCACAGACCGGTGAGTAACTTTCCACAGACCGGTGAGTAATTTTTCACAGACCGGTGAGTAACTTTTTACAGACCGGTGAGTAACTTTCCACAGACCGGTGAGTAATTTTTCACAGACCGGTGAGTAACTTTTTACAGACCGGTGAGTAACTTTCCACAGACTGGTGAGTAACTTTCCACAGACCGGTGAGTAACTTTCCACAGACCGGTGAGTAATTTTTCACAGACCGGTGAGTAACTTTGTACAGACCTATGAGTAACTTTGCACAGACCAGTGAGTAACTTTTCACAGATCGATGAGTAATTTTTTACAGACCGATGAGTAACTTTTCACAGACCAGTGAGTAACTTTTCACAGATCGACGAGTAATTTTCCACAGACCGATGAGTAACTTTTCACAGACCAGTGAGTCACTTTCCACAGACAGGTGAGTAACTTTTTACAGATCAGTGAGTAACTTTACATAGACCGGTGAGTAACTTTTTACAGACTTGTGAGTAACTTCTCACAGACCGGTGAGTAACTTTTCACAAACCGAGGAGTAACTTTTTATTGACCAGTGAGTAACTTTCCACAGACCAGTGAGTAACTTTTCACAAACCGAGGAGTTACTTTTTACTGACCAGTGAGTAACTTTCCGCAGACCGATGAGTAACTTTTCACAGACCAGTGAGTAACTTTCCACAAACCGAGGAGTAACTTTTTACTGACCAGTGAGTAACTTTCCACAGACCGGTGAGTAACTTAACACAGACCAGTGAGTAACTTTTCACAAACCGGTGAGTAATTTTTCACAGACCGGTGAGTAATTTAACACAGACCGGTGAGTAATTTTTCACAGACTGGTAAGTAACTTTTTACAGACCGGTGAGTAACTTTCCACAGACCGATGAGTAACTTAACACAGACCAGTGAGTAACTTTTCACAAACCGGTGAGTAGTTTTTCACAGACCGTTGAGTAACTTTTCAGAGACCAATGAGTACTTTTACACAGACCGTTGAGTAACTTTTCACAAACTGCTGAGTAATTTTTCACAAATTGATTAGTCACTTTTTACAGATTTTGACGCGTCGATTTCGACACAATGAAAGCGAAAAATTTACTCTGACGCATCGACTCCTACACATCGACACCGACACATCGACTCCGACACATCGACTCCAACACATTAGCTCTGACGCATCGACTCTGACACATCAACAGCGATAAATTTACTCTGACGCATCGACTCCAACACATCGACATCGACACATCGACTCCGACACATCGACTCCAACACATCGACACCGACACATTGACTCTGACGCATCGACTCTGACACATCGACAGCGACACATTTACTCTGACACATCGACTTCAACACTTTGTCTTCGACATTAACACTAAAAAACGACTTAAAGAAAGAACGGTTTTTTCTTCTTTTCTTTACCTCGATTCCTGGTAAGGGCCTACGATTTTTCACAAATCTTTAAATGAATTTCCACTTCTTTTTAAAATCAATATATACCTTTTTTTCAGTATAATTGCCTATCTTTAATATAAAGAAAAAAATTCCTTACTGAGTGAGTGAGTTAGGGGTGAGCATTTTTCACTGACCGTTGAATAAAATTGCACAGACCGGTGAGTATCTTTTCACAGACCAATGAGTAACTTTTCACAGACCGGTGAGTAACTTTTAACAGATCGGTGAGTAACTTTCCACAGACCGGTGAGTAACTTTGCACAGACCGGTGTGTAACTTTTCACAGACCGGTGAGTAACTTTTAATACATCCTAGATACTTTCTTATCCATCCCGATCCGTCCCAACCATCCCGATCCATTCCGATCCAACCCGATCCATCTTGATCAATCCCGATCCATCCCGATCCATCTTGACATCCTGATCCATCCCGATCCATCATAATAAATCCCGATTCATCTCGATCAATCCAAAGCCATCCCGAAGTATGCCGATCAATCCCGATCATTCATTCCGTTAATCTCTTCCTTTGAGTAACTTTTCACAGACCGGTGAGTAACTTTTCACAAACCAAAGAGTTCCTTTACACGGACCAATAAGTAATTTTTCATAAACCGGTGAGTAACTTTTCACAGACCTATGAGTAACTTTTTACAGACCTATGAGTAACTTTGCACAGACCAGTGAGTAACTTTTCACAGATCGATGAGTAATTTTTTACAGACCGATGAGTAACTTTTCACAGACCAGTGAGTGACTTTCCACAGACCGGTGAGTAATTTTTCACAGACCGGTAAGTAACTTTTCACAGACCGGTGAGTAACTTTCCACAGACCGGTGAGTAATTTTTCACAGACCGGAGAGTATATTTTCACAGACCAGTGAGTAACTTTCCACAGACCGGTGAGTAACTTTCCACAGATCGGTGAGTAATTTTTCACAGACCGGTGAGTAACTTTTTACAGACCGGTGAGTAACATTCCAAAGACCGGTGAGTAATTTTTCACAGACCGGTGAGTAACTTTTTACAGACCGGTGAGTAACTTTCCACAGACTGGTGAGTAACTTTCCACAGACCGGTGAGTAACTTTCCACAGACCGGTGAGTAATTTTTCACAGACCGGTGAGTAACTTTGTACAGACCTATGAGTAACTTTGCACAGACCAGTGAGTAACTTTTCACAGATCGATGAGTAATTTTTTACAGACCGATGAGTAACTTTTCACAGACCAGTGAGTAACTTTTCACAGATCGACGAGTAATTTTCCACAGACCGATGAGTAATTTTTCACAGACCAGTGAGTAACTTTCCACAGACCGGTGAGTAACTTTTTACAGACCAGTGAGTAACTTTACATAGACCGAGGAGTATCTTTTTATTGACCAGTGAGTAACTTTCCACAGACCAGTGAGTAACTTTTCACAAACCGAGGAGTTACTTTTTACTGACCAGTGAGTAACTTTCCACAGACCGATGAGTAACTTTTCACAGACCAGTGAGTAACTTTCCACAAACCGAGGAGTAACTTTTTACTGACCAGTGAGTAACTTTCCACAGACCGGTGAGTAACTTAACACAGACCAGTGAGTAACTTTTCACAAACCGGTGAGTAACTTTTCACAGACCTATGAGTAACTTTTCACAGACCAGTGAGTAACTTTCCACAGACCGGTGAGTAACTTTCCACAGACCGGTGAGTAATTTTTCACAGACCGGTGAGTAACTTTTTACAGACCGGTGAGTAACATTCCAAAGACCGGTGAGTAATTTTTCACAGACCGGTGAGTAACTTTTTACAGACCGGTGAGTAACTTTCCACAGACCGATGAGTAACTTAACACAGACCAGTGAGTAACTTTTCACAAACCGGTGAGTAGTTTTTCACAGACCGTTGAGTAACTTTTCAGAGACCAATGAGTAACTATACACAGACCGTTGAGTAACTTTTCACAAACTGCTGAGTAATTTTTCACAAATTGATTAGTCACTTTTTACAGTTTTTGACGCGTCGATTTTGACACAATGAAAGCGAAAAATTTACTCTGACGCATCGACTCCTACACATCGACACCGACACATCGACTCCGACACATCGACTCCGACACATCGACTCCAACACATCGTCACCGACACATTAGCTCTGACGCATCGACTCTGACACATCGACAGCGATAAATTTACTCTGACGCATCGACTCCAACACATCGACATCGACACATCGACTCCGACACATCGACTCCAACACATCGACACCGACACATTGACTCTGACGCATCGACTCTGACACATCGACAGCGACACATTTACTCTGACACATCGACTTCAACACTTTGTCTTCGACATTAACACTAAAAAACGACTTAAAGAAAGAATGGTTTTTTCTTCTTTTCTTTACCTCGATTCCTGGTAAGGGCCTACGATTTTTCACAAATCTTTAAATGAATTTCCACTTCTTTTTAAAATCAATATATACCTTTTTTTCAGTATAATTGCCTATCTTTAATATAAAGAAAAAATTTCCTTACTGAGTGAGTGAGTTAGGGGTGAGCATTTTTCACTGACCGTTGAGTAAAATTGCACAGACCGGTGAGTATCTTTTCACAGACCGTTGAGTAACTTTTCACAGACCGGTGAGTAACTTTTCACAGACCGGTGAGTAACTTTTAACAGATCGGTGAGTAACTTTCCACAGACCGGTGAGTAACTTTGCACAGACCGGTGTGTAACTTTTCACAGACCGGTGAGTAACTTTTAATACATCCTAGATACTTTCTTATCCATCCCGATCCGTCCCAACCATCCCGATCCATTCCGATCCAACCCGATCCATCTTGATCAATCCCGATCCATCCCGATCCATCTTGACATCCTGATCCATCCCGATCCATCATAATAAATCCCGATTCATCTCGATCAATCCAAAGCCATCCCGAGTTATGCCGATCAATCCCGATCATTCATTCCGTTAATCTCTTCCTTTGAGTAACTTTTCACAGACCGGTGAGTAACTTTTCACAGACCAAAGAGTTCCTTTACACGGACCAATAAGTAATTTTTCATAAACCGGTGAGTAACTTTTCACAGACCTATGAGTAACTTTTTACAGACCTATGAGTAACTTTGCACAGACCAGTGAGTAACTTTTCACAGATCGATGAGTAATTTTTTTACAGACCGATGAGTAACTTTTCACAGACCTGTGAGTAACTTTCCACAGACCGGTGAGTCATTTTTCACAGACCGGTGAGTAACTTTTTACAGACCGGTGAGTAACTTTCCACAGACCGGTGAGTAATTTTTTACAGACCGGAGAGTAACTTTTCACAGACCAGTGAGTAACTTTCCACAGACCGGTGAGTAACTTTCCACAGACCGGTGAGTAACATTCCAAAGACCGGTGAGTAACTTTTAACAGATCGGTGAGTAACTTTCCACAGACCGGTGAGTAACTTTGCACAGACCAGTGAGTAACTTTTCACAGATCGATAAGTAATTTTTTACAGACCGATGAGTAAGTTTTCACAGACCAGTGAGTAACTTTTCACAGATTGACGAGTAATTTTCCACAGACCGATGAGTATTTTTTCACAGACCAGTGAGTCACTTTCCACAGACCGGTGAGTAACTTTTTACAGATCAGTGAGTAACTTTACATAGACCGGTGAGTAAATTTTTACAGACTTGTGAGTAACTTCTCACAGACCGGTGAGTAACTTTTCACAAACCGAGAAGTAACTTTTTATTGACCAGTGAGTAACTTTCCACAGACCAGTGAGTAACTTTTCACAAACCGAGGAGTTACTTTTTACTGACCAGTGAGTAACTTTCCACAGACCGATGAGTAACTTTTCACAGACCAGTGAGTAACTTTCCACAAACCGAGGAGTAACTTTTTACTGACCAGTGAGTAACTTTCCACAGACCGGTGAGTAACTTAACACAGACCAGTGAGTAACTTTTCACAAACCGGTGAGTAATTTTTCACAGACCGGTGAGTAATTTAACACAGACCGGTGAGTAATTTTTCACAGACTGGTAAGTAACTTTTTACAGACCGGTGAGTAACTTTCCACAGACCGATGAGTAACTTAACACAGACCAGTGAGTAACTTTTCACAAACCGGTGAGTAGTTTTTCACAGACCGTTGAGTAACTTTTCAGAGACCAATGAGTAACTTTACACAGACCGTTGAGTAACTTTTCACAAAATGCCTAGTAATTTTTCACAAATTGATTAGTCACTTTTTACAGTTTTTGACGCGTCGATTTTGACACAATGAAAGCGAAAAATTTACTCTGACGCATCGACTCCTACACATCGACACCGACACATCGACTCCGACACATCGACTCCAACACATCGTCACCGACACATTAGCTCTGACGCATCGACTCTGACACATCGACAGCGATAAATTTACTCTGACGCATCGACTCCAACACATCGACATCGACACATCGACTCCGACACATCGACTCCAACACATCGACACCGACACATTGACTCTGACGCATCGACTCTGACACATCGACAGCGACACATTTACTCTGACACATCGACTTCAACACTTTGTCTTCGACATTAACACTAAAAAACGACTTAAAGAAAGAATGGTTTTTTCTTCTTTTCTTTACCTCGATTCCTGGTAAGGGCCTACGATTTTTCACAAATCTTTAAATGAATTTCCACTTCTTTTTAAAATCAATATATACCTTTTTTTCAGTATAATTGCCTATCTTTAATATAAAGAAAAAATTTCCTTACTGAGTGAGTGAGTTAGGGGTGAGCATTTTTCACTGACCGTTGAGTAAAATTGCACAGACCGGTGAGTATCTTTTCACAGACCGTTGAGTAACTTTTCACAGACCGGTGAGTAACTTTTCACAGACCGGTGAGTAACTTTTAACAGATCGGTGAGTAACTTTCCACAGACCGGTGAGTAACTTTGCACAGACCGGTGTGTAACTTTTCACAGACCGGTGAGTAACTTTTAATACATCCTAGATACTTTCTTATCCATCCCGATCCGTCCCAACCATCCCGATCCATTCCGATCCAACCCGATCCATCTTGATCAATCCCGATCCATCCCGATCCATCTTGACATCCTGATCCATCCCGATCCATCATAATAAATCCCGATTCATCTCGATCAATCCAAAGCCATCCCGAGTTATGCCGATCAATCCCGATCATTCATTCCGTTAATCTCTTCCTTTGAGTAACTTTTCACAGACCGGTGAGTAACTTTTCACAGACCAAAGAGTTCCTTTACACGGACCAATAAGTAATTTTTCATAAACCGGTGAGTAACTTTTCACAGACCTATGAGTAACTTTTTACAGACCTATGAGTAACTTTGCACAGACCAGTGAGTAACTTTTCACAGATCGATGAGTAATTTTTTTACAGACCGATGAGTAACTTTTCACAGACCTGTGAGTAACTTTCCACAGACCGGTGAGTCATTTTTCACAGACCGGTGAGTAACTTTTTACAGACCGGTGAGTAACTTTCCACAGACCGGTGAGTAATTTTTTACAGACCGGAGAGTAACTTTTCACAGACCAGTGAGTAACTTTCCACAGACCGGTGAGTAACTTTCCACAGACCGGTGAGTAACATTCCAAAGACCGGTGAGTAACTTTTAACAGATCGGTGAGTAACTTTCCACAGACCGGTGAGTAACTTTGCACAGACCAGTGAGTAACTTTTCACAGATCGATAAGTAATTTTTTACAGACCGATGAGTAACTTTTCACAGACCAGTGAGTAACTTTTCACAGATCGACGAGTAATTTTCCACAGACCGATGAGTATTTTTTCACAGACCAGTGAGTCACTTTCCACAGACCGGTGAGTAACTTTTTACAGATCAGTGAGTAACTTTACATAGACCGGTGAGTAAATTTTTATAGACTTGTCAGTAACTTCTCACAGACCGGTGAGTAACTTTTCACAAACCGAGAAGTAACTTTTTATTGACCAGTGAGTAACTTTCCACAGACCAGTGAGTAACTTTTCACAAACCGAGGAGTTACTTTTTACTGACCAGTGAGTAACTTTCCACAGACCGATGAGTAACTTTTCACAGACCAGTGAGTAACTTTCCACAAACCGAGGAGTAACTTTTTACTGACCAGTGAGTAACTTTCCACAGACCGGTGAGTAACTTAACACAGACCAGTGAGTAACTTTTCACAAACCGGTGAGTAATTTTTCACAGACCGGTGAGTAATTTAACACAGACCGGTGAGTAATTTTTCACAGACTGGTAAGTAACTTTTTACAGACCGGTGAGTAACTTTCCACAGACCGATGAGTAACTTAACACAGACCAGTGAGTAACTTTTCACAAACCGGTGAGTAGTTTTTCACAGACCGTTGAGTAACTTTTCAGAGACCAATGAGTAACTTTACACAGACCGTTGAGTAACTTTTCACAAACTGCCTAGTAATTTTTCACAAATTGATTAGTCACTTTTTACAGTTTTTGACGCGTCGATTTTGACACAATGAAAGCGAAAAATTTACTCTGACGCATCGACTCCTACACATCGACACCGACACATCGACTCCGACACATCGACTCCAACACATCGTCACCGACACATTAGCTCTGACGCATCGACTCTGACACATCGACAGCGATAAATTTACTCTGACGCACTCCAACACATCGACATCGACACATCGACTCCGACACATCGACTCCAACACATCGACACCGACACATTGACTCTGACGCATCGACTCTGACACATCGACAGCGACACATTTACTCTGACACATCGACTTCAACACTTTGTCTTCGACATTAACACTAAAAAACGACTTAAAGAAAGAATGGTTTTTTCTTCTTTTCTTTACCTCGATTCCTGGTAAGGGCCTACGATTTTTCACAAATCTTTAAATGAATTTCCACTTCTTTTTAAAATCAATATATACCTTTTTTTCAGTATAATTGCCTATCTTTAATATAAAGAAAAAATTTCCTTACTGAGTGAGTGAGTTAGGGGTGAGCATTTTTCACTGACCGTTAAGTAAAATTGCACAGACCGGTGAGTATCTTTTCACAGACCGTTGAGTAACTTTTCACAGACCGATGAGTAACTTTTCACAGACCAGTGAGTAACTTTCCACAAACCGAGGAGTAACTTTTTACTGACCAGTGAGTAACTTTCCACAGACCGGTGAGTAACTTAACACAGACCAGTGAGTAACTTTTCACAAACCGGTGAGTAATTTTTCACAGACCGGTGAGTAATTTAACACAGACCGGTGAGTAATTTTTCACAGACTGGTAAGTAACTTTTTACAGACCGGTGAGTAACTTTCCACAGACCGATGAGTAACTTAACACAGACCAGTGAGTAACTTTTCACAAACCGGTGAGTAGTTTTTCACAGACCGTTGAGTAACTTTTCACAGACCAGTGAGTAACTTTCCACAAACCGAGGAGTAACTTTTTACTGACCAGTGAGTAACTTTCCACAGACCGGTGAGTAACTTAACACAGACCAGTGAGTAACTTTTCACAAACCGGTGAGTAATTTTTCACAGACCGGTGAGTAATTTAACACAGACCGGTGAGTATTTTTTCACAGACTGGTAAGTAACTTTTAACAGACCGGTGAGTAACTTTCCACAGACCGATGAGTAACTTAACACAGACCAGTGAGTAACTTTTCACAAACCGGTGAGTAGTTTTTCACAGACCGTTGAGTAACTTTTCAGAGACCAATGAGTAACTTTACACAGACCGTTGAGTAACTTTTCACAAACTGCTGAGTAATTTTTCACAAATTGATTAGTCACTTTTTACAGATTTTGACGCGTCGATTTCGACACAATGAAAGCGAAAAATTTACTCTGACGCATCGACTCCTACACATCGACACCGACACATCGACTCCGACACATCGACTCCAACACATTAGCTCTGACGCATCGACTCTGACACATCGACAGCGATAAATTTACTCTGACGCATCGACTCCAACACATCGACATCGACACATCGACTCCGACACATCGACTCCAACACATCGACACCGACACATTGACTCTGACGCATCGACTCTGACACATCGACAGCGACACATTTACTCTGACACATCGACTTCAACACTTTGTCTTCGACATTAACACTAAAAAACGACTTAAAGAAAGAACGGTTTTTCCTTCTTTCTTTACCTCGATTCCTGGTAAGGGCCTACGATTTTTCACAAATCTTAAAATGAATTTCCACTTCTTTTTAAAATCAATATATACCTTTTTTCAGTATAATTGCCTATCTTTAATATAAAGAAAAAATTTCCTTACTGAGTGAGTGAGTTAGGGGTGAGCATTTTTCACTGACCGTTGAGTAAAATTGCACAGACCGGTGAGTATCTTTTCACAGACCGTTGAGTAACTTTTCACAGACCGGTGAGTAACTTTTAACAGATCGGTGAGTAACTTTCCACAGACCGGTGAGTAACTTTGCACAGACCGGTGTGTAACTTTTCACAGACCGGTGAGTAACTTTTAATACATCCTAGATACTTTCTTATCCATCCCGATCCGTCCCAACCATCCCGATCCATTCCGATCCAACCCGATCCATCTTGATCAATCCCGATCCATCCCGATCCATCTTGACATCCTGATCCATCCCGATCCATCATAATAAATCCCGATTCATCTCGATCAATCGAAAGCCATCCCGAGTTATGCCGATCAATCCCGATCATTCATTCCGTTAATCTCTTCCTTTGAGTAACTTTTCACAGACCGGTGAGTAACTTTTCACAGACCAAAGAGTTCCTTTACACGGACCAATAAGTAATTTTTCATAAACCGGTGAGTAACTTTTCACAGACCTATGAGTAACTTTTTACAGACCTATGAGTAACTTTGCACAGACCAGTGAGTAACTTTTCACAGATCGATGAGTAATTTTTTACAGACCGATGAGTAACTTTTCACAGACCAGTGAGTAACTTTCCACAGACCGGTGAGTAATTTTTCACAGACCTGTGAGTTACTTTTCACAGACCGGTGAGTAACTTTCCACAGACCGGTGAGTAATTTTTCACAGACCGGAGAGTAACTTTTCACAGACCAGTGAGTAACTTTCCACAGACCGGTGAGTAACTTTCCACAGACCGGTGAGTAATTTTTCACAGACCGGTGAGTAACTTTTTACAGACCGGTGAGTAACATTCCAAAGACCGGTGAGTAATTTTTCACAGACCGGTGAGTAACTTTTTACAGACCGGTGAGTAACTTTCCACAGACTGGTGAGTAACTTTCCACAGACCGGTGAGTAACTTTCCACAGACCGGTGAGTAATTTTTCACAGACCGGTGAGTAACTTTTTACAGACCTATGAGTAACTTTGCACAGACCAGTGAGTAACTTTTCACAGATCAAAGAGTAATTTTTTACAGACCGATGAGTAACTTTTCACAGACCAGTGAGTAACTTTTCACAGATCGACGAGTAATTTTCCACAGACCGATGAGTAACTTTTCACAGACCAGTGAGTCACTTTCCACAGACCGGTGAGTAACTTTTTACAGATCAGTGAGTAACTTTACATAGACCGGTGAGTAACTTTTTACAGACTTGTGAGTAACTTCTCACAGACCGGTGAGTAACTTTTCACAAACCGAGGAGTAACTTTTTATTGACCAGTGAGTAACTTTCCACAGACCAGTGAGTAACTTTTCACAAACCGAGGAGTTACTTTTTACTGACCAGTGAGTAACTTTCCGCAGACCGATGAGTAACTTTTCACAGACCAGTGAGTAACTTTCCACAAACCGAGGAGTAACTTTTTACTGACCAGTGAGTAACTTTCCACAGACCGGTGAGTAACTTAACACAGACCAGTGAGTAACTTTTCACAAACCGGTGAGTAATTTTTCACAGACCGGTGAGTAATTTAACACAGACCGGTGAGTAATTTTTCACAGACTGGTAAGTAACTTTTTACAGACCGGTGAGTAACTTTCCACAGACCGATGAGTAACTTAACACAGACCAGTGAGTAACTTTTCACAAACCGGTGAGTAGTTTTTCACAGACCGTTGAGTAACTTTTCAGAGACCAATGAGTAACTTTACACAGACCGTTGAGTAACTTTTCACAAACTGCTGAGTAATTTTTCACAAATTGATTAGTCACTTTTTACAGATTTTGACGCGTCGATTTCGACACAATGAAAGCGAAAAATTTACTCTGACGCATCGACTCCTACACATCGACACCGACACATCGACTCCGACACATCGACTCCAACACATTAGCTCTGACGCATCGACTCTGACACATCAACAGCGATAAATTTACTCTGACGCATCGACTCCAACACATCGACATCGACACATCGACTCCGACACATCGACTCCAACACATCGACACCGACACATTGACTCTGACGCATCGACTCTGACACATCGACAGCGACACATTTACTCTGACACATCGACTTCAAGACTTTGTCTTCGACATTAACACTAAAAAACGACTTAAAGAAAGAACGGTTTTTTCTTCTTTTCTTTACCTCGATTCCTGGTAAGGGCCTACGATTTTTCACAAATCTTTAAATGAATTTCCACTTCTTTTTAAAATCAATATTTACCTTTTTTTCAGTATAATTGCCTATCTTTAATATAAAGAAAAAATTTCCTTACTGAGTGAGTGAGTTAGGGGTGAGCATTTTTCACTGACCGTTGAATAAAATTGCACAGACCGGTGAGTATCTTTTCACAGACCAATGAGTAACTTTTCACAGACCGGTGAGTAACTTTTAACAGATCGGTGAGTAACTTTCCACAGACCGGTGAGTAACTTTGCACAGACCGGTGTGTAACTTTTCACAGACCGGTGAGTAACTTTTAATACATCCTAGATACTTTCTTATCCATCCCGATCCGTCCCAACCATCCCGATCCATTCCGATCCAACCCGATCCATCTTGATCAATCCCGATCCATCCCGATCCATCTTGACATCCTGATCCATCCCGATCCATCATAATAAATCCCGATTCATCTCGATCAATCCAAAGCCATCCCGAAGTATGCCGATCAATCCCGATCATTCATTCCGTTAATCTCTTCCTTTGAGTAACTTTTCACAGACCGGTGAGTAACTTTTCACAAACCAAAGAGTTCCTTTACACGGACCAATAAGTAATTTTTCATAAACCGGTGAGTAACTTTTCACAGACCTATGAGTAACTTTTTACAGACCTATGAGTAACTTTGCACAGACCAGTGAGTAACTTTTCACAGATCGATGAGTAATTTTTTACAGACCGATGAGTAACTTTTCACAGACCAGTGAGTAACTTTCCACAGACCGGTGAGTAATTTTTCACAGACCGGTAAGTAACTTTTCACAGACCGGTGAGTAACTTTCCACAGACCGGTGAGTAATTTTTCACAGACCGGAGAGTAACTTTTCACAGAACAGTGAGTAACTTTCCACAGACCGGTGAGTAACTTTCCACAGACCGGTGAGTAATTTTTCACAGACCCGTGAGTAACTTTTTACAGACCGGTGAGTAACATTCCAAAGACCGGTGAGTAATTTTTCACAGACCGGTGAGTAACTTTTTACAGACCGGTGAGTAACTTTCCACAGACTGGTGAGTAACTTTCCACAGACCGGTGAGTAACTTTCCACAGACCGGTGAGTAATTTTTAACAGACCGGTGAGTAACTTTGTACAGACCTATGAGTAACTTTGCACAGACCAGTGAGTAACTTTTCACAGATCAATGAGTAATTTTTTACAGACCGATGAGTAACTTTTCACAGACCAGTGAGTAACTTTTCACAGATCGACGAGTAATTTTCCACAGACCGATGAGTATTTTTTCACAGACCAGTGAGTCACTTTCCACAGACCAGTGAGTAACTTTTTACAGATCAGTGAGTAACTTTACATAGACCGAGGAGTATCTTTTTATTGACCAGTGAGTAACTTTCCACAGACCAGTGAGTAACTTTTCACAAACCGAGGAGTTACTTTTTACTGACCAGTGAGTAACTTTCCACAGACCGATGAGTAACTTTTCACAGACCAGTGAGTAACTTTCCACAAACCGAGGAGTAACTTTTTACTGACCAGTGAGTAACTTTCCACAGACCGGTGAGTAACTTAACACAGACCAGTGAGTAACTTTTCACAAACCGGTGAGTAACTTTTCACAGACCTATAAGTAACTTTTTACAGACCTATGAGTAACTTTGCACAGACCAGTGAGTAACTTTTCACAGATCGATGAGTAATTTTTTACAGACCGATGAGTAACTTTTCACAGACCAGTGAGTAACTTTCCACAGACCGGTGAGTAATTTTTCACAGACCGGTAAGTAACTTTTCACAGACCGGTGAGTAACTTTCCACAGACCGGTGAGTAATTTTTCACAGACCGGAGAGTAACTTTTCACAGACCAGTGAGTAACTTTCCACAGACCGGTGAGTAACTTTCCACAGACCGGTGAGTAATTTTTCACAGACCGGTGAGTAACTTTTCACAAACCGGTGAGTAATTTTTCACAGACCGGTGAGTAATTTAACACAGACCGGTGAGTAATTTTTCACAGACTGGTAAGTAACTTTTTACAGACCGGTGAGTAACTTTCCACAGACCGATGAGTAACTTAACACAGACCAGTGAGTAACTTTTCACAAACCGGTGAGTAGTTTTTCACAGACCGTTGAGTAACTTTTCAGAGACCAATGAGTAACTTTACACAGACCGTTGAGTAACTTTTCACAAACTGCTGAGTAATTTTTCACAAATTGATTAGTCACTTTTTACAGATTTTGACGCGTCGATTTCGACACAATGAAAGCGAAAAATTTACTCTGACGCATCGACTCCTACACATCGACACCGACACATCGACTCCGACACATCGACTCCAACACATTAGCTCTGACGCATCGACTCTGACACATCGACAGCGATAAATTTACTCTGACGCATCGACTCCAACACATCGACATCGACACATCGACTCCGACACATCGACTCCAACACATCGACACCGACACATTGACTCTGACGCATCGACTCTGACACATCGACAGCGACACATTTACTCTGACACATCGACTTCAACACTTTGTCTTCGACATTAACACTAAAAAACGACTTAAAGAAAGAACGGTTTTTCCTTCTTTCTTTACCTCGATTCCTGGTAAGGGCCTACGATTTTTCACAAATCTTAAAATGAATTTCCACTTCTTTTTAAAATCAATATATACCTTTTTTCAGTATAATTGCCTATCTTTAATATAAAGAAAAAATTTCCTTACTGAGTGAGTGAGTTAGGGGTGAGCATTTTTCACTGACCGTTGAGTAAAATTGCACAGACCGGTGAGTATCTTTTCACAGACCGTTGAGTAACTTTTCACAGACCGGTGAGTAACTTTTAACAGATCGGTGAGTAACTTTCCACAGACCGGTGAGTAACTTTGCACAGACCGGTGTGTAACTTTTCACAGACCGGTGAGTAACTTTTAATACATCCTAGATACTTTCTTATCCATCCCGATCCGTCCCAACCATCCCGATCCATTCCGATCCAACCCGATCCATCTTGATCAATCCCGATCCATCCCGATCCATCTTGACATCCTGATCCATCCCGATCCATCATAATAAATCCCGATTCATCTCGATCAATCGAAAGCCATCCCGAGTTATGCCGATCAATCCCGATCATTCATTCCGTTAATCTCTTCCTTTGAGTAACTTTTCACAGACCGGTGAGTAACTTTTCACAGACCAAAGAGTTCCTTTACACGGACCAATAAGTAATTTTTCATAAACCGGTGAGTAACTTTTCACAGACCTATGAGTAACTTTTTACAGACCTATGAGTAACTTTGCACAGACCAGTGAGTAACTTTTCACAGATCGATGAGTAATTTTTTACAGACCGATGAGTAACTTTTCACAGACCAGTGAGTAACTTTCCACAGACCGGTGAGTAATTTTTCACAGACCTGTGAGTTACTTTTCACAGACCGGTGAGTAACTTTCCACAGACCGGTGAGTAATTTTTCACAGACCGGAGAGTAACTTTTCACAGACCAGTGAGTAACTTTCCACAGACCGGTGAGTAACTTTCCACAGACCGGTGAGTAATTTTTCACAGACCGGTGAGTAACTTTTTACAGACCGGTGAGTAACATTCCAAAGACCGGTGAGTAATTTTTCACAGACCGGTGAGTAACTTTTTACAGACCGGTGAGTAACTTTCCACAGACTGGTGAGTAACTTTCCACAGACCGGTGAGTAACTTTCCACAGACCGGTGAGTAATTTTTCACAGACCGGTGAGTAACTTTGTACAGACCTATGAGTAACTTTGCACAGACCAGTGAGTAACTTTTCACAGATCAAAGAGTAATTTTTTACAGACCGATGAGTAACTTTTCACAGACCAGTGAGTAACTTTTCACAGATCGACGAGTAATTTTCCACAGACCGATGAGTAACTTTTCACAGACCAGTGAGTCACTTTCCACAGACCGGTGAGTAACTTTTTACAGATCAGTGAGTAACTTTACATAGACCGGTGAGTAACTTTTTACAGACTTGTGAGTAACTTCTCACAGACCGGTGAGTAACTTTTCACAAACCGAGGAGTAACTTTTTATTGACCAGTGAGTAACTTTCCACAGACCAGTGAGTAACTTTTCACAAACCGAGGAGTTACTTTTTACTGACCAGTGAGTAACTTTCCGCAGACCGATGAGTAACTTTTCACAGACCAGTGAGTAACTTTCCACAAACCGAGGAGTAACTTTTTACTGACCAGTGAGTAACTTTCCACAGACCGGTGAGTAACTTAACACAGACCAGTGAGTAACTTTTCACAAACCGGTGAGTAATTTTTCACAGACCGGTGAGTAATTTAACACAGACCGGTGAGTAATTTTTCACAGACTGGTAAGTAACTTTTTACAGACCGGTGAGTAACTTTCCACAGACCGATGAGTAACTTAACACAGACCAGTGAGTAACTTTTCACAAACCGGTGAGTAGTTTTTCACAGACCGTTGAGTAACTTTTCAGAGACCAATGAGTAACTTTACACAGACCGTTGAGTAACTTTTCACAAACTGCTGAGTAATTTTTCACAAATTGATTAGTCACTTTTTACAGATTTTGACGCGTCGATTTCGACACAATGAAAGCGAAAAATTTACTCTGACGCATCGACTCCTACACATCGACACCGACACATCGACTCCGACACATCGACTCCAACACATTAGCTCTGACGCATCGACTCTGACACATCAACAGCGATAAATTTACTCTGACGCATCGACTCCAACACATCGACATCGACACATCGACTCCGACACATCGACTCCAACACATCGACACCGACACATTGACTCTGACGCATCGACTCTGACACATCGACAGCGACACATTTACTCTGACACATCGACTTCAAGACTTTGTCTTCGACATTAACACTAAAAAACGACTTAAAGAAAGAACGGTTTTTTCTTCTTTTCTTTACCTCGATTCCTGGTAAGGGCCTACGATTTTTCACAAATCTTTAAATGAATTTCCACTTCTTTTTAAAATCAATATTTACCTTTTTTTCAGTATAATTGCCTATCTTTAATATAAAGAAAAAATTTCCTTACTGAGTGAGTGAGTTAGGGGTGAGCATTTTTCACTGACCGTTGAATAAAATTGCACAGACCGGTGAGTATCTTTTCACAGACCAATGAGTAACTTTTCACAGACCGGTGAGTAACTTTTAACAGATCGGTGAGTAACTTTCCACAGACCGGTGAGTAACTTTGCACAGACCGGTGTGTAACTTTTCACAGACCGGTGAGTAACTTTTAATACATCCTAGATACTTTCTTATCCATCCCGATCCGTCCCAACCATCCCGATCCATTCCGATCCAACCCGATCCATCTTGATCAATCCCGATCCATCCCGATCCATCTTGACATCCTGATCCATCCCGATCCATCATAATAAATCCCGATTCATCTCGATCAATCCAAAGCCATCCCGAGTTATGCCGATCAATCCCGATCATTCATTCCGTTAATCTCTTCCTTTGAGTAACTTTTCACAGACCGGTGAGTAACTTTTCACAAACCAAAGAGTTCCTTTACACGGACCAATAAGTAATTTTTCATAAACCGGTGAGTAACTTTTCACAGACCTATGAGTAACTTTTTACAGACCTATGAGTAACTTTGCACAGACCAGTGAGTAACTTTTCACAGATCGATGAGTAATTTTTTACAGACCGATGAGTAACTTTTCACAGACCAGTGAGTAACTTTCCACAGACCGGTGAGTAATTTTTCACAGACCGGTAAGTAACTTTTCACAGACCGGTGAGTAACTTTCCACAGACCGGTGAGTAATTTTTCACAGACCGGAGAGTAACTTTTCACAGAACAGTGAGTAACTTTCCACAGACCGGTGAGTAACTTTCCACAGACCGGTGAGTAATTTTTCACAGACCCGTGAGTAACTTTTTACAGACCGGTGAGTAACATTCCAAAGACCGGTGAGTAATTTTTCACAGACCGGTGAGTAACTTTTTACAGACCGGTGAGTAACTTTCCACAGACTGGTGAGTAACTTTCCACAGACCGGTGAGTAACTTTCCACAGACCGGTGAGTAATTTTTAACAGACCGGTGAGTAACTTTGTACAGACCTATGAGTAACTTTGCACAGACCAGTGAGTAACTTTTCACAGATCAATGAGTAATTTTTTACAGACCGATGAGTAACTTTTCACAGACCAGTGAGTAACTTTTCACAGATCGACGAGTAATTTTCCACAGACCGATGAGTATTTTTTCACAGACCAGTGAGTCACTTTCCACAGACCAGTGAGTAACTTTTTACAGATCAGTGAGTAACTTTACATAGACCGAGGAGTATCTTTTTATTGACCAGTGAGTAACTTTCCACAGACCAGTGAGTAACTTTTCACAAACCGAGGAGTTACTTTTTACTGACCAGTGAGTAACTTTCCACAGACCGATGAGTAACTTTTCACAGACCAGTGAGTAACTTTCCACAAACCGAGGAGTAACTTTTTACTGACCAGTGAGTAACTTTCCACAGACCGGTGAGTAACTTAACACAGACCAGTGAGTAACTTTTCACAAACCGGTGAGTAACTTTTCACAGACCTATAAGTAACTTTTTACAGACCTATGAGTAACTTTGCACAGACCAGTGAGTAACTTTTCACAGATCGATGAGTAATTTTTTACAGACCGATGAGTAACTTTTCACAGACCAGTGAGTAACTTTCCACAGACCGGTGAGTAATTTTTCACAGACCGGTAAGTAACTTTTCACAGACCGGTGAGTAACTTTCCACAGACCGGTGAGTAATTTTTCACAGACCGGAGAGTAACTTTTCACAGACCAGTGAGTAACTTTCCACAGACCGGTGAGTAACTTTCCACAGACCGGTGAGTAATTTTTCACAGACCGGTGAGTAACTTTTCACAGACCGGTGAGTAATTTTTCACAGACCGGTGAGTAATTTAACACAGACCGGTGAGTAATTTTTCACAGACTGGTAAGTAACTTTTTACAGACCGGTGAGTAACTTTCCACAGACCGATGAGTAACTTAACACAGACCAGTGAGTAACTTTTCACAAACCGGTGAGTAGTTTTTCACAGACCGTTGAGTAACTTTTCAGAGACCAATGAGTAACTTTACACAGACCGTTGAGTAACTTTTCACAAACTGCTGAGTAATTTTTCACAAATTGATTAGTCACTTTTTACAGATTTTGACGCGTCGATTTCGACACAATGAAAGCGAAAAATTTACTCTGACGCATCGACTCCTACACATCGACACCGACACATCGACTCCGACACATCGACTCCAACACATTAGCTCTGACGCATCGACTCTGACACATCAACAGCGATAAATTTACTCTGACGCATCGACTCCAACACATCGACATCGACACATCGACTCCGACACATCGACTCCAACACATCGACACCGACACATTGACTCTGACGCATCGACTCTGACACATCGACAGCGACACATTTACTCTGACACATCGACTTCAACACTTTGTCTTCGACATTAACACTAAAAAACGACTTAAAGAAAGAACGGTTTTTTCTTCTTTTCTTTACCTCGATTCCTGGTAAGGGCCTACGATTTTTCACAAATCTTTAAATGAATTTCCACTTCTTTTTAAAATCAATATTTACCTTTTTTTCAGTATAATTGCCTATCTTTAATATAAAGAAAAAATTTCCTTACTGAGTGAGTGAGTTAGGGGTGAGCATTTTTCACTGACCGTTGAATAAAATTGCACAGACCGGTGAGTATCTTTTCACAGACCAATGAGTAACTTTTCACAGACCGGTGAGTAACTTTTAACAGATCGGTGAGTAACTTTCCACAGACCGGTGAGTAACTTTGCACAGACCGGTGTGTAACTTTTCACAGACCGGTGAGTAACTTTTAATACATCCTAGATACTTTCTTATCCATCCCGATCCGTCCCAACCATCCCGATCCATTCCGATCCAACCCGATCCATCTTGATCAATCCCGATCCATCCCGATCCATCTTGACATCCTGATCCATCCCGATCCATCATAATAAATCCCGATTCATCTCGATCAATCCAAAGCCATCCCGAAGTATGCCGATCAATCCCGATCATTCATTCCGTTAATCTCTTCCTTTGAGTAACTTTTCACAGACCGGTGAGTAACTTTTCACAAACCAAAGAGTTCCTTTACACGGACCAATAAGTAATTTTTCATAAACCGGTGAGTAACTTTTCACAGACCTATGAGTAACTTTTTACAGACCTATGAGTAACTTTGCACAGACCAGTGAGTAACTTTTCACAGATCGATGAGTAATTTTTTACAGACCGATGAGTAACTTTTCACAGACCAGTGAGTAACTTTCCACAGACCGGTGAGTAATTTTTCACAGACCGGTAAGTAACTTTTCACAGACCGGTGAGTAACTTTCCACAGACCGGTGAGTAATTTTTCACAGACCGGAGAGTAACTTTTCACAGAACAGTGAGTAACTTTCCACAGACCGGTGAGTAACTTTCCACAGACCGGTGAGTAATTTTTCACAGACCCGTGAGTAACTTTTTACAGACCGGTGAGTAACATTCCAAAGACCGGTGAGTAATTTTTCACAGACCGGTGAGTAACTTTTTACAGACCGGTGAGTAACTTTCCACAGACTGGTGAGTAACTTTCCACAGACCGGTGAGTAACTTTCCACAGACCGGTGAGTAATTTTTAACAGACCGGTGAGTAACTTTGTACAGACCTATGAGTAACTTTGCACAGACCAGTGAGTAACTTTTCACAGACCAATGAGTAACTTTTCACAGACCGATGAGTAACTTTTCACAGACCAGTGAGTAACTTTTCACAGATCGACGAGTAATTTTCCACAGACCGATGAGTATTTTTTCACAGACCAGTGAGTCACTTTCCACAGACCAGTGAGTAACTTTTTACAGATCAGTGAGTAACTTTACATAGACCGAGGAGTATCTTTTTATTGACCAGTGAGTAACTTTCCACAGACCAGTGAGTAACTTTTCACAAACCGAGGAGTTACTTTTTACTGACCAGTGAGTAACTTTCCACAGACCGATGAGTAACTTTTCACAGACCAGTGAGTAACTTTCCACAAACCGAGGAGTAACTTTTTACTGACCAGTGAGTAACTTTCCACAGACCGGTGAGTAACTTAACACAGACCAGTGAGTAACTTTTCACAAACCGGTGAGTAACTTTTCACAGACCTATAAGTAACTTTTTACAGACCTATGAGTAACTTTGCACAGACCAGTGAGTAACTTTTCACAGATCGATGAGTAATTTTTTACAGACCGATGAGTAACTTTTCACAGACCAGTGAGTAACTTTCCACAGACCGGTGAGTAATTTTTCACAGACCGGTAAGTAACTTTTCACAGACCGGTGAGTAACTTTCCACAGACCGGTGAGTAATTTTTCACAGACCGGAGAGTAACTTTTCACAGACCAGTGAGTAACTTTCCACAGACCGGGGAGTAACTTTCCACAGACCGGTGAGTAATTTTTCACAGACCGGTGAGTAACTTTTCACAAACCGGTGAGTAATTTTTCACAGACCGGTGAGTAATTTAACACAGACCGGTGAGTAATTTTTCACAGACTGGTAAGTAACTTTTTACAGACCGGTGAGTAACTTTCCACAGACCGATGAGTAACTTAACACAGACCAGTGAGTAACTTTTCACAAACCGGTGAGTAGTTTTTCACAGACCGTTGAGTAACTTTTCAGAGACCAATGAGTAACTTTACACAGACCGTTGAGTAACTTTTCACAAACTGCTGAGTAATTTTTCACAAATTGATTAGTCACTTTTTACAGATTTTGACGCGTCGATTTCGACACAATGAAAGCGAAAAATTTACTCTGACGCATCGACTCCTACACATCGACACCGACACATCGACTCCGACACATCGACTCCAACACATTAGCTCTGACGCATCGACTCTGACACATCAACAGCGATAAATTTACTCTGACGCATCGACTCCAACACATCGACATCGACACATCGACTCCGACACATCGACTCCAACACATCGACACCGACACATTGACTCTGACGCATCGACTCTGACACATCGACAGCGACACATTTACTCTGACACATCGACTTCAACACTTTGTCTTCGACATTAACACTAAAAAACGACTTAAAGAAAGAACGGTTTTTTCTTCTTTTCTTTACCTCGATTCCTGGTAAGGGCCTACGATTTTTCACAAATCTTTAAATGAATTTCCACTTCTTTTTAAAATCAATATTTACCTTTTTTTTCAGTATAATTGCCTATCTTTAATATAAAGAAAAAATTTCCTTACTGAGTGAGTGAGTTAGGGGTGAGCATTTTTCACTGACCGTTGAATAAAATTGCACAGACCGGTGAGTATCTTTTCACAGACCAATGAGTAACTTTTCACAGACCGGTGAGTAACTTTTAACAGATCGGTGAGTAACTTTCCACAGACCGGTGAGTAACTTTGCACAGACCGGTGTGTAACTTTTCACAGACCGGTGAGTAACTTTTAATACATCCTAGATACTTTCTTATCCATCCCGATCCGTCCCAACCATCCCGATCCATTCCGATCCAACCCGATCCATCTTGATCAATCCCGATCCATCCCGATCCATCTTGACATCCTGATCCATCCCGATCCATCATAATAAATCCCGATTCATCTCGATCAATCCAAAGCCATCCCGAAGTATGCCGATCAATCCCGATCATTCATTCCGTTAATCTCTTCCTTTGAGTAACTTTTCACAGACCGGTGAGTAACTTTTCACAAACCAAAGAGTTCCTTTACACGGACCAATAAGTAATTTTTCATAAACCGGTGAGTAACTTTTCACAGACCTATGAGTAACTTTTTACAGACCTATGAGTAACTTTGCACAGACCAGTGAGTAACTTTTCACAGATCGATGAGTAATTTTTTACAGACCGATGAGTAACTTTTCACAGACCAGTGAGTAACTTTCCACAGACCGGTGAGTAATTTTTCACAGACCGGTAAGTAACTTTTCACAGACCGGTGAGTAACTTTCCACAGACCGGTGAGTAATTTTTCACAGACCGGAGAGTAACTTTTCACAGACCAGTGAGTAACTTTTCACAGATCAATGAGTAATTTTTTACAGACCGATGAGTAACTTTTCACAGACCAGTGAGTAACTTTTTACAGATCGACGAGTAATTTTCCACAGACCGATGAGTATTTTTTCACAGACCAGTGAGTCACTTTCCACAGACCAGTGAGTAACTTTTTACAGATCAGTGAGTAACTTTACATAGACCGAGGAGTATCTTTTTATTGACCAGTGAGTAACTTTCCACAGACCAGTGAGTAACTTTTCACAAACCGAGGAGTTACTTTTTACTGACCAGTGAGTAACTTTCCACAGACCGATGAGTAACTTTTCACAGACCAGTGAGTAACTTTCCACAAACCGAGGAGTAACTTATTACTGACCAGTGAGTAACTTTCCACAGACCGGTGAGTAACTTAACACAGACCAGTGAGTAACTTTTCACAAACCGGTGAGTAACTTTTCACAGACCTATAAGTAACTTTTTACAGACCTATGAGTAACTTTGCACAGACCAGTGAGTAACTTTTCACAGATCGATGAGTAATTTTTTACAGACCGATGAGTAACTTTTTACAGACCAGTGAGTAACTTTCCACAGACCGGTGAGTAATTTTTCACAGACCGGTAAGTAACTTTTCACAGACCGGTGAGTAACTTTCCACAGACCGGTGAGTAATTTTTCACAGACCGGAGAGTAACTTTTCACAGACCAGTGAGTAACTTTCCACAGACCGGTGAGTAACTTTCCACAGACCGGTGAGTAATTTTTCACAGACCGGTGAGTAACTTTTTACAGACCGGTGAGTAACTTTCCACAGACTGGTGAGTAACTTTCCACAGACCGGTGAGTAACTTTCCACAGACCGGTGAGTAATTTTTCACAGACCGGTGAGTAACTTTGTACAGACCTATGAGTAACTTTGCACAGACCAGTGAGTAACTTTTCACAGATCGATGAGTAATTTTTTACAGACCGATGAGTAACTTTTCACAGACCAGTGAGTAACTTTTCACAGATCTACGAGTAATTTTCCACAGACCGATGAGTATTTTTTCACAGACCAGTGAGTCACTTTCCACAGATCGGTGAGTAACTTTTTACATATCAGTGAGTAACTTTACATAGACCGGTGAGTAAATTTTTACAGACTTGTGAGTAACTTCTCACAGACCGGTGAGTTACTTTTCACAAACCGAGGAGTAACTTTTTATTGACCAGTGAGTAACTTTCCACAGACCAGTGAGTAACTTTTCACAAACCGAGGAGTTACTTTTTACTGACCAGTGAGTAACTTTCCACAGACCGATGAGTAACTTTTCACAGACCAGTGAGTAACTTTCCACAAACCGAGGAGTAACTTTTTACTGACCAGTGAGTAACTTTCCACAGACCGGTGAGTAACTTAACACAGACCAGTGAGTAACTTTTCACAAACCAGTGAGTAATTTTTCACAGACCGGTGAGTAATTTAACACAGACCGGTGAGTAATTTTTCACAGACTGGTAAGTAACTTTTTACAGACCGGTGAGTAACTTTCCACAGACCGATGAGTAACTTAACACAGACCAGTGAGTAACTTTTCACAAACTGGTGAGTAGTTTTTCACAGACCGTTGAGTAACTTTTAAGAGACCAATGAGTAACTTTACACAGACCGTTGAGTAACTTTTCACAAACCGCTGAGTAATTTTTTACAAATTGATTAGTCACTTTTTACAGATTTTGACGCGTCGATTTCGACACAATGAAAGCGAAAAATTTACTCTGACGCATCGACTCCTACACATCGACACCGACACATCGACTCCGACACATCGACTCCAACACATTAGCTCTGACGCATCGACTCTGACACATCGACAGCGATAAATTTACTCTGACGCATCGACTCCAACACATCGACATCGACACATCGACTCCGACACATCGACTCCAACACATTGTCTTCGACATTAACACTAAAAAACGACTTAAAGAAAGAACGGTTTTTCCTTCTTTCTTTACCTCGATTCCTGGTAAGGGCCTACGATTTTTCACAAATCTTTAAATGAATTTCCACTTCTTTTTAAAATCAATATATACCTTTTTTCAGTATAATTGCCTATCTTTAATATAAAGAAATAATTTCCTTACTGAGTGAGTGAGTTAGGGGTGAGCATTTTTCACTAACCGTTGAGTAAAATTGCACAGAACGGTGAGTATCTTTTCACAGACCGTTGAGTAACTTTTCACAGACCGGTGAGTAACTTTTAACAGATCGGTGAGTAACTTTCCACAGACCGGTGAGTAACTTTGCACAGACCGGTGTGTAACTTTTCACAGACCGGTGAGTAACTTTTAATACATCCTAGATACTTTCTTATCCATCCCGATCCGTCCCAACCATCCCGATCCATTCCGATCCAACCCGATCCATCTTGATCAATCCCGATCCATCCCGATCCATCTTGACATCCTGATCCATCCCGATCCATCATAATAAATCCCGATTCATCTCGATCAATCCAAAGCCATCCCGAGTTATGCCGATCAATCCCGATCATACATTCCGTTAATCTCTTCCTTTGAGTAACTTTTCACAGACCGGTGAGTAACTTTTCACAGACCAAAGAGTTCCTTTACACGGACCAATAAGTAATTTTTCATAAACCGGTGAGTAACTTTTCACAGACCTATGAGTAACTTTTTACAGACCTATGAGTAACTTTGCACAGACCAGTGAGTAACTTTTCACAGATCGACGAGTAATTTTCCACAGACCGATGAGTTACTTTTCACAGACCGGTGAGTAACTTTCCACAGACCGATGAGTAACTTAACACAGACCAGTGAGTAACTTTTCACAAACTGGTGAGTAGTTTTTCACAGACCGTTGAGTAACTTTTAAGAGACCAATGAGTAACTTTACACAGACCGTTGAGTAACTTTTCACAAACCGCTGAGTAATTTTTTACAAATTGATTAGTCACTTTTTACAGATTTTGACGCGTCGATTTCGACACAATGAAAGCGAAAAATTTACTCTGACGCATCGACTCCTACACATCGACACCGACACATCGACTCCGACACATCGACTCCAACACATTAGCTCTGACGCATCGACTCTGACACATCGACAGCGATAAATTTACTCTGACGCATCGACTCCAACACATCGACATCGACACATCGACTCCGACACATCGACTCCAACACATTGTCTTCGACATTAACACTAAAAAACGACTTAAAGAAAGAACGGTTTTTCCTTCTTTCTTTACCTCGATTCCTGGTAAGGGCCTACGATTTTTCACAAATCTTTAAATGAATTTCCACTTCTTTTTAAAATCAATATATACCTTTTTTCAGTATAATTGCCTATCTTTAATATAAAGAAATAATTTCCTTACTGAGTGAGTGAGTTAGGGGTGAGCATTTTTCACTAACCGTTGAGTAAAATTGCACAGAACGGTGAGTATCTTTTCACAGACCGTTGAGTAACTTTTCACAGACCGGTGAGTAACTTTTAACAGATCGGTGAGTAACTTTCCACAGACCGGTGAGTAACTTTGCACAGACCGGTGTGTAACTTTTCACAGACCGGTGAGTAACTTTTAATACATCCTAGATACTTTCTTATCCATCCCGATCCGTCCCAACCATCCCGATCCATTCCGATCCAACCCGATCCATCTTGATCAATCCCGATCCATCCCGATCCATCTTGACATCCTGATCCATCCCGATCCATCATAATAAATCCCGATTCATCTCGATCAATCCAAAGCCATCCCGAGTTATGCCGATCAATCCCGATCATACATTCCGTTAATCTCTTCCTTTGAGTAACTTTTCACAGACCGGTGAGTAACTTTTCACAGACCAAAGAGTTCCTTTACACGGACCAATAAGTAATTTTTCATAAACCGGTGAGTAACTTTTCACAGACCTATGAGTAACTTTTTACAGACCTATGAGTAACTTTGCACAGACCAGTGAGTAACTTTTCACAGATCGACGAGTAATTTTCCACAGACCGATGAGTTACTTTTCACAGACCAGTGAGTCACTTTCCACAGACCGGTGAGTAATTTAACACAGACCGGTGAGTAATTTTTCACAGACTGGTAAGTAACTTTTTACAGACCGGTGAGTAACTTTCCACAGACCGATGAGTAACTTAACACAGACCAGTGAGTAACTTTTCACAAACTGGTGAGTAGTTTTTCACAGACCGTTGAGTAACTTTTAAGAGACCAATGAGTAACTTTACACAGACCGTTGAGTAACTTTTCACAAACCGCTGAGTAATTTTTTACAAATTGATTAGTCACTTTTTACAGATTTTGACGCGTCGATTTCGACACAATGAAAGCGAAAAATTTACTCTGACGCATCGACTCCTACACATCGACACCGACACATCGACTCCGACACATCGACTCCAACACATTAGCTCTGACGCATCGACTCTGACACATCGACAGCGATAAATTTACTCTGACGCATCGACTCCAACACATCGACATCGACACATCGACTCCGACACATCGACTCCAACACATTGTCTTCGACATTAACACTAAAAAACGACTTAAAGAAAGAACGGTTTTTCCTTCTTTCTTTACCTCGATTCCTGGTAAGGGCCTACGATTTTTCACAAATCTTTAAATGAATTTCCACTTCTTTTTAAAATCAATATATACCTTTTTTCAGTATAATTGCCTATTTTTAATATAAAGAAATAATTTCCTTACTGAGTGAGTGAGTTAGGGGTGAGCATTTTTCACTGACCGTTGAGTAAAATTGCACAGAACGGTGAGTATCTTTTCACAGACCGTTGAGTAACTTTTCACAGACCGGTGAGTAACTTTTAACAGATCGGTGAGTAACTTTCCACAGACCGGTGAGTAACTTTGCACAGACCGGTGTGTAACTTTTCACAGACCGGTGAGTAACTTTTAATACATCCTAGATACTTTCTTATCCATCCCGATCCGTCCCAACCATCCCGATCCATTCCGATCCAACCCGATCCATCTTGATCAATCCCGATCCATCCCGATCCATCTTGACATCCTGATCCATCCCGATCCATCATAATAAATCCCGATTCATCTCGATCAATCCAAAGCCATCCCGAGTTATGCCGATCAATCCCGATCATACATTCCGTTAATCTCTTCCTTTGAGTAACTTTTCACAGACCGGTGAGTAACTTTTCACAGACCAAAGAGTTCCTTTACACGGACCAATAAGTAATTTTTCATAAACCGGTGAGTAACTTTTCACAGACCTATGAGTAACTTTTTACAGACCTATGAGTAACTTTGCACAGACCAGTGAGTAACTTTTCACAGATCGACGAGTAATTTTCCACAGACCGATGAGTTACTTTTCACAGACCAGTGAGTCACTTTCCACAGACCGGTGAGTAACTTTTTACAGATCAGTGAGTAACTTTACATAGACCGGTGAGTAACTTTTTACAGACTTGTGAGTAACTTCTCACAGACCGGTGAGTAACTTTTCACAAACCGAGGAGTAACTTTTTATTGACCAGTGAGTAACTTTCCACAGACCAGTGAGTAACTTTTCACAAACCGAGGAGTTACTTTTTACTGACCAGTGAGTAACTTTCCACAGACCGATGAGTAACTTTTCACAGACCGGTGAGTAACTTTTCACAGACCAAAGAGTTCCTTTACACGGACCAATAAGTAATTTTTCATAAACCGGTGAGTAACTTTTCACAGACCTATGAGTAACTTTTTACAGACCTATGAGTAACTTTTCACAGACCAGTGAGTAACTTTTCACAGATCGACGAGTAATTTTCCACAGACCGATGAGTTACTTTTCACAGACCAGTGAGTCACTTTCCACAGACCGGTGAGTATTTTTTTACAGATCAGTGAGTAACTTTACATAGACCGGTGAGTAACTTTTTACAGACTTGTGAGTAACTTCTCACAGACCGGTGAGTAACTTTTCACAAACCGAGGAGTAACTTTTTATTGACCAGTGAGTAACTTTCCACAGACCAGTGAGTAACTTTTCACAAACCGAGGAGTTACTTTTTACTGACCAGTGAGTAACTTTCCACAGACCGATGAGTAACTTTTCACAGACCAGTGAGTAACTTTCCACAAACCGAGGAGTAACTTTTTACTGACCAGTGAGTAACTTTCCACAGACCGGTGAGTAACTTAACACAGACCAGTGAGTAACTTTTCACAAACCGGTGAGTAATTTTTCACAGACCGGTGAGTAATTTAACACAGACCGGTGAGTAATTTTTCACAGACTGGTAAGTAACTTTTTACAGACCGGTGAGTAACTTTCCACAGACCGATGAGTAACTTAACACAGACCAGTGAGTAACTTTTCACAAACCGGTGAGTAGTTTTTCACAGACCGTTGAGTAACTTTTCAGAGACCAATGAGTACTTTTACACAGACCGTTGAGTAACTTTTCACAAACTGCTAAGTAATTTTTCACAAATTGATTAGTCACTTTTTACAGATTTTGACGCGTCGATTTCGACACAATGAAAGCGAAAAATTTACTCTGACGCATCGACTCCTACACATCGACACCGACACATCGACTCCGACACATCGACTCCAACACATTAGCTCTGACGCATCGACTCTGACACATCGACAGCGATAAATTTACTCTGACGCATCGACTCCAACACATCGACATCGACACATCGACTCCGACACATCGACTCCAACACATCGACACCGACACATTGACTCTGACGCATCGACTCTGACACATCGACAGCGACACATTTACTCTGACACATCGACTTCAACACTTTGTCTTCGACATTAACACTAAAAAACGACTTAAAGAAAGAACGGTTTTTCCTTCTTTCTTTACCTCGATTCCTGGTAAGGGCCTACGATTTTTCACAAATCTTTAAATGAATTTCCACTTCTTTTTAAAATCAATATATACCTTTTTTCAGTATAATTGCCTATCTTTAATATAAAGAAAAAAATTCCTTACTGAGTGAGTGAGTTAGGGGTGAGCATTTTTCACTGACCGTTGAGTAAAATTGCACAGACCGGTGAGTATCTTTTCACAGACCGTTGAGTAACTTTTCACAGACCGGTGAGTAACTTTTAACAGATCGGTGAGTAACTTTCCACAGACCGGTGAGTAACTTTGCACAGACCGGTGTGTAACTTTTCACAGACCGGTGAGTAACTTTTAATACATCCTAGATACTTTCTTATCCATCCCGATCCGTCCCAACCATCCCGATCCATTCCGATCCAACCCGATCCATCTTGATCAATCCCGATCCATCCCGATCCATCTTGACATCCTGATCCATCCCGATCCAACATAATAAATCCCGATTCATCTCGATCAATCCAAAGCCATCCCGAGTTATGCCGATCAATCCCGATCATTCATTCCGTTAATCTCTTCCTTTGAGTAACTTTTCACAGACCGGTGAGTAACTTTTCACAGACCAAAGAGTTCCTTTACACGGACCAATAAGTAATTTTTCATAAACCGGTGAGTAACTTTTCACAGACCTATGAGTAACTTTTTACAGACCTATGAGTAACTTTGCACAGACCAGTGAGTAACTTTTCACAGATCGATAAGTAATTTTTTACAGACCGATGAGTAACTTTTCACAGACCAGTGAGTAACTTTCCACAGACCGGTGAGTAATTTTTCACAGACCGGTGAGTTACTTTTCACAGACCGGTGAGTAACTTTCCACAGACCGGTGAGTAATTTTTCACAGACCGGAGAGTAACTTTTCACAGACCAGTGAGTAACTTTCCACAGACCGGTGAGTAACTTTCCACAGACCGGTGAGTAATTTTTCACAGACCGGTGAGTAACTTTTTACTGACCGGTGAGTAACATTCCAAAGACCGGTGAGTAATTTTTCACAGACCGGTGAGTAACTTTTTACAGACCGGTGAGTAACTATGGCTTTTCGCGGGTCATTTCGATTCGCTGCATCTCGGTGCTGGAATGTCCTCTTGCCACCAATGCGTGATCTGAAAACAAAAATAACATTTAAAAAACACGTCAAAAACTATTTAATCGAGACACAAAAATCTACTATGTAACTCATACCTTCGGTTTTTTCACGACGCGTTTGCTATTTCAATTTGAGGTCTAGCCACCGACATGCGGCCCACCGTCGCTTGGTAAAATATCTATCATGTTCCCGCGTCCTTTCTTCTTTTTCCTCACTATCTCAGTCTTACGTTTCTCAGTTCTGTCGGTTTTTAAATTCGCAATGCACTTTGGCCAGATACCACACTTTGTGTCCTGTCCACGAGGTGTAGCGTAACATGCTTCCCACGTCCATGCCACGTCACTAGCAATTTCTAACAAACCAGGTATAGGTAGGTACACTATAATTAAATTTCTTCATCCACCATCAATTTATTACTTTTTCCTCACATTTCTTGCTTTATTGGAATGATTGGATTTATATTTGACGTTTCACATCAATGTCATGCATGATAGGCCGCGTTCCGAATCATGCCAACAGCGCAATTAGCGTATAATCCATTAAGTAAAGTAGGTACACAATAACCCTATTTGTGTAATATTTTGTGACTATTTAATTTGGTTGGATGCGCGCCAACGGCGCTGTGGGCGTGATTCGGAGCGCGGGGATAATATCGAACCAAATAACGTTTTGTTATTAAATAAAGGTGTTTTTTTTTTTTTTTTTTTTTTTAGGCAAATGAATCACGCTTCATAGCGCTTTACAATATGTATGTATACTATTATTGTCTATATAGTTATTTCCTATTTTCTTGTTATGAATTTTGTTTTAGTTTCTTTTAATGTCGTTATGTGTTTTTTTTTTTTCTTTCCTCCGATAATGTGTTGTGTTGCTGACCACTTACTGTGTTTAGGCCCCGGCAGAATATCAGTGCTTCTGAGTTATTCTGACCACCTAAGAAGACTCAGGAGTTTTTTTACTGAGACGGGGCCCATTAACTGCACACTGTCTAATGTACCTGTCTCCCATATTCTTTGTAACGTGTTAATTCATTGTATATTACTTTCTTCTCTTTACTCTACTGTATGTGTGTGTGTTGTTAATAAATGTGTTTCTCTCTCTCTCTCTCTCTAACTTTCCACAGACTGGTGAGTAACTTTCCACAGACCGGTGAGTAACTTTCCACAGACCGGTGAGTAATTTTTCACAGACCGGTGAGTAACTTTGTACAGACCTATGAGTAACTTTGCACAGACCAGTGAGTAACTTTTCACAGATCGATGAGTAATTTTTTACAGACCGATGAGTAACTTTTCACAGACCAGTGAGTAACTTTTCACAGATCGACGAGTAATTTTCCACAGACCGATGAGTTACTTTTCACAGACCAGTGAGTCACTTTCCACAGACCGGTGAGTAACTTTTTACAGATCAGTGAGTAACTTTACATAGACCGGTGAGTAACTTTTTACAGACTTGTGAGTAACTTCTCACAGACCGGTGAGTAACTTTTCACAAACCGAGGAGTAACTTTTTATTGACCAGTGAGTAACTTTCCACAGACCAGTGAGTAACTTTTCACAAACCGAGGAGTTACTTTTTACTGACCAGTGAGTAACTTTCCACAGACCGATGAGTAACTTTTCACAGACCAGTGAGTAACTTTCCACAAACCAAGGAGTAACTTTTTACTGACCAGTGAGTAACTTTCCACAGACCGGTGAGTAACTTAACACAGACCAGTGAGTAACTTTTCACAAACCGGTGAGTAATTTTTCACAGACCGGTGAGTAATTTAACACAGACCGGTGAGTAATTTTTCACAGACTGGTAAGTAACTTTTTACAGACCGGTGAGTAACTTTCCACAGACCGATGAGTAACTTAACACAGACCAGTGAGTAACTTTTCACAAACCGGTGAGTAGTTTTTCACAGACCGTTGAGTAACTTTTCAGAGACCAATGAGTACTTTTACACAGACCGTTGAGTAACTTTTCACAAACTGCTAAGTAATTTTTCACAAATTGATTAGTCACTTTTTACAGATTTTGACGCGTCGATTTCGACACAATGAAAGCGAAAAATTTACTCTGACGCATCGACTCCTACACATCGACACCGACACATCGACTCCGACACATCGACTCCAACACATTAGCTCTGACGCATCGACTCTGACACATCGACAGCGATAAATTTACTCTGACGCATCGACTCCAACACATCGACATCGACACATCGACTCCGACACATCGACTCCAACACATCGACACCGACACATTGACTCTGACGCATCGACTCTGACACATCGACAGCGACACATTTACTCTGACACATCGACTTCAACACTTTGTCTTCGACATTAACACTAAAAAACGACTTAAAGAAAGAACGGTTTTTCCTTCTTTCTTTACCTCGATTCCTGGTAAGGGCCTACGATTTTTCACAAATCTTTAAATGAATTTCCACTTCTTTTTAAAATCAATATATACCTTTTTTTCAGTATAATTGCCTATCTTTAATATAAAGAAAAAATTTCCTTACTGAGTGAGTGAGTTAGGGGTGAGCATTTTTCACTGACCGTTGAATAAAATTGCACAGACCGGTGAGTATCTTTTCACAGACCAATGAGTAACTTTTCACAGACCGGTGAGTAACTTTTAACAGATCGGTGAGTAACTTTCCACAGACCGGTGAGTAACTTTGCACAGACCGGTGTGTAACTTTTCACAGACCGGTGAGTAACTTTTAATACATCCTAGATACTTTCTTATCCATCCCGATCCGTCCCAACCATCCCGATCCATTCCGATCCAACCCGATCCATCTTGATCAATCCCGATCCATCCCGATCCATCTTGACATCCTGATCCATCCCGATCCATCATAATAAATCCCAATTCATCTCGATCAATCCAAAGCCATCCCGAAGTATGCCGATCAATCCCGATCATTCATTCCGTTAATCTCTTCCTTTGAGTAACTTTTCACAGACCGGTGAGTAACTTTTCACAAACCGAAGAGTTCCTTTACACGGACCAATAAGTAATTTTTCATAAACCGGTGAGTAACTTTTCACAGACCTATGAGTAACTTTTTACAGACCTATGAGTAACTTTGCACAGACCAGTGAGTAACTTTTCACAGATCGATGAGTAATTTTTTACAGACCGATGAGTAACTTTTCACAGACCAGTGAGTAACTTTCCACAGACCGGTGAGTAATTTTTCACAGACCGGTAAGTAACTTTTCACAGACCGGTGAGTAACTTTCCACAGACCGGTGAGTAATTTTTCACAGACCGGAGAGTAACTTTTCACAGACCAGTGAGTAACTTTCCACAGACCGGTGAGTAACTTTCCACAGACCGGTGAGTAATTTTTCACAGACCGGTGAGTAACTTTTTACAGACCGGTGAGTAACATTCCAAAGACCGGTGAGTAATTTTTCACAGACCGGTGAGTAACTTTTTACAGACCGGTGAGTAACTTTCCACAGACTGGTGAGTAACTTTCCACAGACCGGTGAGTAACTTTCCACAGACCGGTGAGTAATTTTTCACAGACCGGTGAGTAACTTTGTACAGACCTATGAGTAACTTTGCACAGACCAGTGAGTAACTTTTCACAGATCGATGAGTAATTTTTTACAGACCGATGAGTAACTTTTCACAGACCAGTGAGTAACTTTTCACAGATCGACGAGTAATTTTCCACAGACCGATGAGTAACTTTTCACAGACCAGTGAGTCACTTTCCACAGACCGGTGAGTAACTTTTTACAGATCAGTGAGTAACTTTACATAGACCGGTGAGTAACTTTTTACAGACTTGTGAGTAACTTCTCACAGACCGGTGAGTAACTTTTCACAAACCGAGGAGTAACTTTTTATTGACCAGTGAGTAACTTTCCACAGACCAGTGAGTAACTTTTCACAAACCGAGGAGTTACTTTTTACTGACCAGTGAGTAACTTTCCACAGACCGATGAGTAACTTTTCACAGACCAGTGAGTAACTTTCCACAAACCGAGGAGTAACTTTTTACTGACCAGTGAGTAACTTTCCACAGACCGGTGAGTAACTTAACACAGACCAGTGAGTAACTTTTCACAAACCGGTGAGTAATTTTTCACAGACCGGTGAGTAATTTAACACAGACCGGTGAGTAATTTTTCACAGACTGGTAAGTAACTTTTTACAGACCGGTGAGTAACTTTCCACAGACCGATGAGTAACTTAACACAGACCAGTGAGTAACTTTTCACAAACCGGTGAGTAGTTTTTCACAGACCGTTGAGTAACTTTTCAGAGACCAATGAGTAACTTTACACAGACCGTTGAGTAACTTTTCACAAACTGCTGAGTAATTTTTCACAAATTGATTAGTCACTTTTTACAGATTTTGACGCGTCGATTTCGACACAATGAAAGCGAAAAATTTACTCTGACGCATCGACTCCTACACATCGACACCGACACATCGACTCCGACACATCGACTCCAACACATTAGCTCTGACGCATCGACTCTGACACATCGACAGCGATAAATTTACTCTGACGCATCGACTCCAACACATCGACATCGACACATCGACTCCGACACATCGACTCCAACACATCGACACCGACACATTGACTCTGACGCATCGACTCTGACACATCGACAGCGACACATTTACTCTGACACATCGACTTCAACACTTTGTCTTCGACATTAACACTAAAAAACGACTTAAAGAAAGAACGGTTTTTCCTTCTTTCTTTACCTCGATTCCTGGTAAGGGCCTACGATTTTTCACAAATCTTTAAATGAATTTCCACTTCTTTTTAAAATCAATATATACCTTTTTTTCAGTATAATTGCCTATCTTTAATATAAAGAAAAAATTTCCTTACTGAGTGAGTGAGTTAGGGGTGAGCATTTTTCACTGACCGTTGAATAAAATTGCACAGACCGGTGAGTATCTTTTCACAGACCAATGAGTAACTTTTCACAGACCGGTGAGTAACTTTTAACAGATCGGTGAGTAACTTTCCACAGACCGGTGAGTAACTTTGCACAGACCGGTGTGTAACTTTTCACAGACCGGTGAGTAACTTTTAATACATCCTAGATACTTTCTTATCCATCCCGATCCGTCCCAACCATCCCGATCCATTCCGATCCAACCCGATCCATCTTGATCAATCCCGATCCATCCCGATCCATCTTGACATCCTGATCCATCCCGATCCATCATAATAAATCCCGATTCATCTCGATCAATCCAAAGCCATCCCGAAGTATGCCGATCAATCCCGATCATTCATTCCGTTAATCTCTTCCTTTGAGTAACTTTTCACAGACCGGTGAGTAACTTTTCACAAACCGAAGAGTTCCTTTACACGGACCAATAAGTAATTTTTCATAAACCGGTGAGTAACTTTTCACAGACCTATGAGTAACTTTTTACAGACCTATGAGTAACTTTGCACAGACCAGTGAGTAACTTTTCACAGATCGATGAGTAATTTTTTACAGACCGGTGAGTAACTTTTCACAGACCAGTGAGTAACTTTCCACAGACCGGTGAGTAATTTTTCACAGACCGGTAAGTAACTTTTCACAGACCGGTGAGTAACTTTCCACAGACCGGTGAGTAATTTTTCACAGACCGGAGAGTAACTTTTCACAGACCAGTGAGTAACTTTCCACAGACCGGTGAGTAACTTTCCACAGACCGGTGAGTAATTTTTCACAGACCGGTGAGTAACTTTTTACAGACCGGTGAGTAACATTCCAAAGACCGGTGAGTAATTTTTCACAGACCGGTGAGTAACTTTTTACAGACCGGTGAGTAACTTTCCACAGACTGGTGAGTAACTTTCCACAGACCGGTGAGTAACTTTCCACAGACCGGTGAGTAATTTTTCACAGACCGGTGAGTAACTTTGTACAGACCTATGAGTAACTTTGCACAGACCAGTGAGTAACTTTTCACAGATCGATGAGTAATTTTTTACAGACCGATGAGTAACTTTTCACAGACCAGTGAGTAACTTTTCACAGATCGACGAGTAATTTTCCACAGACCGTTGAGTAACTTTTCACAGACCAGTGAGTCACTTTCCACAGACCGGTGAGTAACTTTTTACAGATCAGTGAGTAACTTTACATAGACCGGTGAGTAACTTTTTACAGACTTGTGAGTAACTTCTCACAGACCGGTGAGTAACTTTTCACAAACCGAGGAGTAACTTTTTATTGACCAGTGAGTAACTTTCCACAGACCAGTGAGTAACTTTTCACAAACCGAGGAGTTACTTTTTACTGACCAGTGAGTAACTTTCCACAGACCGATGAGTAACTTTTCACAGACCAGTGAGTAACTTTCCACAAACCGAGGAGTAACTTTTTACTGACCAGTGAGTAACTTTCCACAGACCGGTGAGTAACTTAACACAGACCAGTGAGTAACTTTTCACAAACCGGTGAGTAATTTTTCACAGACCGGTGAGTAATTTAACACAGACCGGTGAGTAATTTTTCACAGACTGGTAAGTAACTTTTTACAGACCGGTGAGTAACTTTCCACAGACCGATGAGTAACTTAACACAGACCAGTGAGTAACTTTTCACAAACCGGTGAGTAGTTTTTCACAGACCGTTGAGTAACTTTTCAGAGACCAATGAGTAACTTTACACAGACCGTTGAGTAACTTTTCACAAACTGCTGAGTAATTTTTCACAAATTGATTAGTCACTTTTTACAGATTTTGACGCGTCGATTTCGACACAATGAAAGCGAAAAATTTACTCTGACGCATCGACTCCTACACATCGACACCGACACATCGACTCCGACACATCGACTCCAACACATTAGCTCTGACGCATCGACTCTGACACATCGACAGCGATAAATTTACTCTGACGCATCGACTCCAACACATCGACATCGACACATCGACTCCGACACATCGACTCCAACACATCGACACCGACACATTGACTCTGACGCATCGACTCTGACACATCGACAGCGACACATTTACTCTGACACATCGACTTCAACACTTTGTCTTCGACATTAACACTAAAAAACGACTTAAAGAAAGAACGGTTTTTCCTTCTTTCTTTACCTCGATTCCTGGTAAGGGCTAACGATTTTTCACAAATCTTTAAATGAATTTCCACTTCTTTTTAAAATCAATATATACCTTTTTTTCAGTATAATTGCCTATCTTTAATATAAAGAAAAAATTTCCTTACTGAGTGAGTGAGTTAGGGGTGAGCATTTTTCACTGACCGTTGAATAAAATTGCACAGACCGGTGAGTATCTTTTCACAGACCAATGAGTAACTTTTCACAGACCGGTGAGTAACTTTTAACAGATCGGTGAGTAACTTTCCACAGACCGGTGAGTAACTTTGCACAGACCGGTGTGTAACTTTTCACAGACCGGTGAGTAACTTTTAATACATCCTAGATACTTTCTTATCCATCCCGATCCGTCCCAACCATCCCGATCCATTCCGATCCAACCCGATCCATCTTGATCAATCCCGATCCATCCCGATCCATCTTGACATCCTGATCCATCCCGATCCATCATAATAAATCCCGATTCATCTCGATCAATCCAAAGCCATCCCGAAGTATGCCGATCAATCCCGATCATTCATTCCGTTAATCTCTTCCTTTGAGTAACTTTTCACAGACCGGTGAGTAACTTTTCACAAACCGAAGAGTTCCTTTACACGGACCAATAAGTAATTTTTCATAAACCGGTGAGTAACTTTTCACAGACCTATGAGTAACTTTTTACAGACCTATGAGTAACTTTGCACAGACCAGTGAGTAACTTTTCACAGATCGATGAGTAATTTTTTACAGACCGATGAGTAACTTTTCACAGACCAGTGAGTAACTTTCCACAGACCGGTGAGTAATTTTTCACAGACCGGTAAGTAACTTTTCACAGACCGGTGAGTAACTTTCCACAGACCGGTGAGTAATTTTTCACAGACCGGAGAGTAACTTTTCACAGACCAGTGAGTAACTTTCCACAGACCGGTGAGTAACTTTCCACAGACCGGTGAGTAATTTTTCACAGACCGGTGAGTAACTTTTTACAGACCGGTGAGTAACATTCCAAAGACCGGTGAGTAATTTTTCACAGACCGGTGAGTAACTTTTTACAGACCGGTGAGTAACTTTCCACAGACTGGTGAGTAACTTTCCACAGACCGGTGAGTAACTTTCCACAGACCGGTGAGTAATTTTTCACAGACCGGTGAGTAACTTTGTACAGACCTATGAGTAACTTTGCACAGACCAGTGAGTAACTTTTCACAGATCGATGAGTAATTTTTTACAGACCGATGAGTAACTTTTCACAGACCAGTGAGTAACTTTTCACAGATCGACGAGTAATTTTCCACAGACCGCTGAGTAACTTTTCACAGACCAGTGAGTAACTTTCCACAGACCGGTGAGTAACTTTTTACAGATCAGTGAGTAACTTTACATAGACCGGTGAGTAACTTTTTACAGACTTGTGAGTAACTTCTCACAGACCGGTGAGTAACTTTTCACAAACCGAGGAGTAACTTTTTATTGACCAGTGAGTAACTTTCCACAGACCAGTGAGTAACTTTTCACAAACCGAGGAGTTACTTTTTACTGACCAGTGAGTAACTTTCCACAGACCGATGAGTAACTTTTCACAGACCAGTGAGTAACTTTCCACAAACCGAGGAGTAACTTTTTACTGACCAGTGAGTAACTTTCCACAGACCGGTGAGTAACTTAACACAGACCAGTGAGTAACTTTTCACAAACCGGTGAGTAATTTTTCACAGACCGGTGAGTAATTTAACACAGACCGGTGAGTAATTTTTCACAGACTGGTAAGTAACTTTTTACAGACCGGTGAGTAACTTTCCACAGACCGATGAGTAACTTAACACAGACCAGTGAGTAACTTTTCACAAACCGGTGAGTAGTTTTTCACAGACCGTTGAGTAACTTTTCAGAGACCAATGAGTAACTTTACACAGACCGTTGAGTAACTTTTCACAAACTGCTGAGTAATTTTTCACAAATTGATTAGTCACTTTTTACAGATTTTGACGCGTCGATTTCGACACAATGAAAGCGAAAAATTTACTCTGACGCATCGACTCCTACACATCGACACCGACACATCGACTCCGACACATCGACTCCAACACATTAGCTCTGACGCATCGACTCTGACACATCGACAGCGATAAATTTACTCTGACGCATCGACTCCAACACATCGACATCGACACATCGACTCCGACACATCGACTCCAACACATCGACACCGACACATTGACTCTGACGCATCGACTCTGACACATCGACAGCGACACATTTACTCTGACACATCGACTTCAACACTTTGTCTTCGACATTAACACTAAAAAACGACTTAAAGAAAGAACGGTTTTTCCTTCTTTCTTTACCTCGATTCCTGGTAAGGGCTAACGATTTTTCACAAATCTTTAAATGAATTTCCACTTCTTTTTAAAATCAATATATACCTTTTTTTCAGTATAATTGCCTATCTTTAATATAAAGAAAAAATTTCCTTACTGAGTGAGTGAGTTAGGGGTGAGCATTTTTCACTGACCGTTGAATAAAATTGCACAGACCGGTGAGTATCTTTTCACAGACCAATGAGTAACTTTTCACAGACCGGTGAGTAACTTTTAACAGATCGGTGAGTAACTTTCCACAGACCGGTGAGTAACTTTGCACAGACCGGTGTGTAACTTTTCACAGACCGGTGAGTAACTTTTAATACATCCTAGATACTTTCTTATCCATCCCGATCCGTCCCAACCATCCCGATCCATTCCGATCCAACCCGATCCATCTTGATCAATCCCGATCCATCCCGATCCATCTTGACATCCTGATCCATCCCGATCCATCATAATAAATCCCGATTCATCTCGATCAATCCAAAGCCATCCCGAAGTATGCCGATCAATCCCGATCATTCATTCCGTTAATCTCTTCCTTTGAGTAACTTTTCACAGACCGGTGAGTAACTTTTCACAAACCAAAGAGTTCCTTTACACGGACCAATAAGTAATTTTTCATAAACCGGTGAGTAACTTTTCACAGACCTATGAGTAACTTTTTACAGACCTATGAGTAACTTTGCACAGACCAGTGAGTAACTTTTCACAGATCGATGAGTAATTTTTTACAGACCGATGAGTAACTTTTCACAGACCAGTGAGTAACTTTCCACAGACCGGTGAGTAATTTTTCACAGACCGGTGAGTTACTTTTCACAGACCGGTGAGTAACTTTCCACAGACCGGTGAGTAATTTTTCACAGACCGGAGAGTAACTTTTCACAGACCAGTGAGTAACTTTCCACAGACCGGTGAGTAACTTTCCACAGACCGGTGAGTAATTTTTCACAGACCGGTGAGTAACTTTTTACAGACCGGTGAGTAACATTCCAAAGACCGGTGAGTAATTTTTCACAGACCGGTGAGTAACTTTTTACAGACCGGTGAGTAACTTTCCACAGACTGGTGAGTAACTTTCCACAGACCGGTGAGTAACTTTCCACAGACCGGTGAGTAATTTTTCACAGACCGGTGAGTAACTTTGTACAGACCTATGAGTAACTTTGCACAGACCAGTGAGTAACTTTTCACAGATCAATGAGTAATTTTTTACAGACCGATGAGTAACTTTTCACAGACCAGTGAGTAACTTTTCACAGATCGACGAGTAATTTTCCACAGACCGATGAGTATTTTTTCACAGACCAGTGAGTCACTTTCCACAGACCAGTGAGTAACTTTTTACAGATCAGTGAGTAACTTTACATAGACCGAGGAGTATCTTTTTATTGACCAGTGAGTAACTTTCCACAGACCAGTGAGTAACTTTTCACAAACCGAGGAGTTACTTTTTACTGACCAGTGAGTAACTTTCCACAGACCGATGAGTAACTTTCCACAGACCGGTGAGTAATTTTTCACAGACCGGTGAGTAACTTTTTACAGACCGGTAAGTAACATTCCAAAGACCGGTGAGTAATTTTTCACAGACCGGTGAGTAACTTTTTACAGACCGGTGAGTAACTTTCCACAGACTGGTGAGTAACTTTCCACAGACCGGTGAGTAACTTTCCACAGACCGGTGAGTAATTTTTCACAGACCGGTGAGTAACTTTGTACAGACCTATGAGTAACTTTGCACAGACCAGTGAGTAACTTTTCACAGATCAATGAGTAATTTTTTACGGACCGATGAGTAACTTTTCACAGACCAGTGAGTAACTTTTCACAGATCGACGAGTAATTTTCCACAGACCGATGAGTATTTTTTCACAGACCAGTGAGTCACTTTCCACAGACCAGTGAGTAACTTTTTACAGATCAGTGAGTAACTTTACATAGACCGAGGAGAATCTTTTTATTGACCAGTGAGTAACTTTCCACAGACCAGTGAGTAACTTTTCACAAACCGAGGAGTTACTTTTTACTGACCAGTGAGTAACTTTCCACAGACCGATGAGTAACTTTTCACAGACCAGTGAGTAACTTTCCACAAACCGAGGAGTAACTTTTTACTGACCAGTGAGTAACTTTCCACAGACCGGTGAGTAACTTAACACAGACCAGTGAGTAACTTTTAACAGATCGGTGAGTAACTTTCCACAGACCGGTGAGTAACTTTGCACAGACCGGTGTGTAACTTTTCACAGACCGGTGAGTAACTTTTAATACATCCTAGATACTTTCTTATCCATCCCGATCCGTCCTAACCATCCCGATCCATTCCGATCCAACCCGATCCATCTTGATCAATCCCGATCCATCCCGATCCATCTTGACATCCTGATCCATCCCGATCCATCATAATAAATCCCGATTCATCTCGATCAATCCAAAGCCATCCCGAGTTATGCCGATCAATCCCGATCATTCATTCCGTTAATCTCTTCCTTTGAGTAACTTTTCACAGACCGGTGAGTATTTTTTCACAGACCAAAGAGTTCCTTTACACGGACCAATAAGTAATTTTTCATAAACCGGTGAGTAACTTTTCACAGACCTATGAGTAACTTTTTACAGACCTATGAGTAACTTTGCACAGACCAGTGAGTAACTTTTCACAGATCGATGAGTAATTTTTTACAGACCGATGAGTAACTTTTCACAGACCAGTGAGTAACTTTCCACAGACCGGTGAGTAATTTTTCACAGACCGGTGAGTTACTTTTCACAGACCGGTGAGTAACTTTCCACAGACCGGTGAGTAATTTTTCACAGACCGGAGAGTAACTTTTCACAGACCAGTGAGTAACTTTCCACAGACCGGTGAGTAACTTTCCACAGACCGGTGAGTAATTTTTCACAGACCGGTGAGTAACTTTTTACAGACCGGTGAGTAACATTCCAAAGACCGGTGAGTAATTTTTCACAGACCGGTGAGTAACTTTTTACAGACCGGTGAGTAACTTTCCACAGACTGGTGAGTAACTTTTCACAGACCGGTGAGTAACTTTCCACAGACCGGTGAGTAATTTTTCACAGACCGGTGAGTAACTTTGTACAGACCTATGAGTAACTTTGCACAGACCAGTGAGTAACTTTTCACAGATCAATGAGTAATTTTTTACAGACCGATGAGTAACTTTTCACAGACCAGTGAGTAACTTTTCACAGATCGACGAGTAATTTTCCACAGACCGATGAGTATTTTTTCACAGACCAGTGAGTCACTTTCCACAGACCAGTGAGTAACTTTTTACAGATCAGTGAGTAACTTTACATAGACCGAGGAGTATCTTTTTATTGACCAGTGAGTAACTTTCCACAGACCAGTGAGTAACTTTTCACAAACCGAGGAGTTACTTTTTACTGACCAGTGAGTAACTTTCCACAGACCGGTGAGTAACTTTCCACAGACCGGTGAGTAATTTTTCACAGACCGGTGAGTAACTTTTTACAGACCGGTGAGTAACATTCCAAAGACCGGTGAGTAATTTTTCACAGACCGGTGAGTAACTTTTTACAGACCGGTGAGTAACTTTCCACAGACTGGTGAGTAACTTTCCACAGACCGGTGAGTAACTTTCCACAGACCGGTGAGTAATTTTTCACAGACCGGTGAGTAACTTTGTACAGACCTATGAGTAACTTTGCACAGACCAGTGAGTAACTTTTCACAGATCAATGAGTAATTTTTTACGGACCGATGAGTAACTTTTCACAGACCAGTGAGTAACTTTTCACAGATCGACGAGTAATTTTCCACAGACCGATGAGTATTTTTTCACAGACCAGTGAGTCACTTTCCACAGACCAGTGAGTAACTTTTTACAGATCAGTGAGTAACTTTACATAGACCGAGGAGTATCTTTTTATTGACCAGTGAGTAACTTTCCACAGACCAGTGAGTAACTTTTCACAAACCGAGGAGTTACTTTTTACTGACCAGTGAGTAACTTTCCACAGACCGATGAGTAACTTTTCACAGACCAGTGAGTAACTTTCCACAAACCGAGGAGTAACTTTTTACTGACCAGTGAGTAACTTTCCACAGACCGGTGAGTAACTTAACACAGACCAGTGAGTAACTTTTAACAGATCGGTGAGTAACTTTCCACAGACCGGTGAGTAACTTTGCACAGACCGGTGTGTAACTTTTCACAGACCGGTGAGTAACTTTTAATACATCCTAGATACTTTCTTATCCATCCCGATCCGTCCTAACCATCCCGATCCATTCCGATCCAACCCGATCCATCTTGATCAATCCCGATCCATCCCGATCCATCTTGACATCCTGATCCATCCCGATCCATCATAATAAATCCCGATTCATCTCGATCAATCCAAAGCCATCCCGAGTTATGCCGATCAATCCCGATCATTCATTCCGTTAATCTCTTCCTTTGAGTAACTTTTCACAGACCGGTGAGTATTTTTTCACAGACCAAAGAGTTCCTTTACACGGACCAATAAGTAATTTTTCATAAACCGGTGAGTAACTTTTCACAGACCTATGAGTAACTTTTTACAGACCTATGAGTAACTTTGCACAGACCAGTGAGTAACTTTTCACAGATCGATGAGTAATTTTTTACAGACCGATGAGTAACTTTTCACAGACCAGTGAGTAACTTTTCACAGATCGACGAGTAATTTTCCACAGACCGATGAGTATTTTTTCACAGACCAGTGAGTCACTTTCCACAGACCAGTGAGTAACTTTTTACAGATCAGTGAGTAACTTTACATAGACCGAGGAGTATCTTTTTATTGACCAGTGAGTAACTTTCCACAGACCAGTGAGTAACTTTTCACAAACCGAGGAGTTACTTTTTACTGACCAGTGAGTAACTTTCCACAGACCGATGAGTAACTTTCCACAGACCGGTGAGTAATTTTTCACAGACCGGTGAGTAACTTTTTACAGACCGGTGAGTAACATTCCAAAGACCGGTGAGTAATTTTTCACAGACCGGTGAGTAACTTTTTACAGACCGGTGAGTAACTTTCCACAGACTGGTGAGTAACTTTCCACAGACCGGTGAGTAACTTTCCACAGACCGGTGAGTAATTTTTCACAGACCGGTGAGTAACTTTGTACAGACCTATGAGTAACTTTGCACAGACCAGTGAGTAACTTTTCACAGATCAATGAGTAATTTTTTACGGACCGATGAGTAACTTTTCACAGACCAGTGAGTAACTTTTCACAGATCGACGAGTAATTTTCCACAGACCGATGAGTATTTTTTCACAGACCAGTGAGTCACTTTCCACAGACCAGTGAGTAACTTTTTACAGATCAGTGAGTAACTTTACATAGACCGAGGAGTATCTTTTTATTGACCAGTGAGTAACTTTCCACAGACCAGTGAGTAACTTTTCACAAACCGAGGAGTTACTTTTTACTGACCAGTGAGTAACTTTCCACAGACCGATGAGTAACTTTTCACAGACCAGTGAGTAACTTTCCACAAACCGAGGAGTAACTTTTTACTGACCAGTGAGTAACTTTCCACAGACCGGTGAGTAACTTAACACAGACCAGTGAGTAACTTTTAACAGATCGGTGAGTAACTTTCCACAGACCGGTGAGTAACTTTGCACAGACCGGTGTGTAACTTTTCACAGACCGGTGAGTAACTTTTAATACATCCTAGATACTTTCTTATCCATCCCGATCCGTCCTAACCATCCCGATCCATTCCGATCCAACCCGATCCATCTTGATCAATCCCGATCCATCCCGATCCATCTTGACATCCTGATCCATCCCGATCCATCATAATAAATCCCGATTCATCTCGATCAATCCAAAGCCATCCCGAGTTATGCCGATCAATCCCGATCATTCATTCCGTTAATCTCTTCCTTTGAGTAACTTTTCACAGACCGGTGAGTAACTTTTCACAGACCAAAGAGTTCCTTTACACGGACCAATAAGTAATTTTTCATAAACCGGTGAGTAACTTTTCACAGACCTATGAGTAACTTTTTACAGACCTATGAGTAACTTTGCACAGACCAGTGAGTAACTTTTCACAGATCGATAAGTAATTTTTTACAGACCGATGAGTAACTTTTCACAGACCAGTGAGTAACTTTCCACAGACCGGTGAGTAACTTTTTACAGATCAGTGAGTAACTTTACATAGACCGGTGAGTAACTTTTTACAGACTTGTGAGTAACTTCTCACAGACCGGTGAGTAACTTTTCACAAACCGAGGAGTAACTTTTTATTGACCAGTGAGTAACTTTCCACAGACCAGTGAGTAACTTTTCACAAACCGAGGAGTTACTTTTTACTGACCAGTGAGTAACTTTCCACAGACCGATGAGTAACTTTTCACAGACCAGTGAGTAACTTTCCACAGACCGGTGAGTAACTTTTTACAGATCAGTGAGTAACTTTACATAGAACGGTGAGTAACTTTTCACAAACCGAGGAGTAACTTTTTATTGACCAGTGAGTAACTTTCCACAGACCGGTGAGTAACTTTTTACAGATCAGTGAGTAACTTTACATAGAACGGTGAGTAACTTTTCACAAACCGAGGAGTAACTTTTTATTGACCAGTGAGTAACTTTCCACAGACCAGTGAGTAACTTTTCACAAACCGAGGAGTTACTTTTTACTGACCAGTGAGTAACTTTCCACAGACCGATGAGTAACTTTTCACAGACCAGTGAGTAACTTTCCACAAACCGAGGAGTAACTTTTTACTGACCAGTGAGTAACTTTCCACAGACCGGTGAGTAACTTAACACAGACCAGTGAGTAACTTTTCACAAACCGGTGAGTAATTTTTCACAGACCGGTGAGTAATTTAACACAGACCGGTGAGTAATTTTTCACAGACTGGTAAGTAACTTTTTACAGACCGGTGAGTAACTTTCCACAGACCGATGAGTAACTTAACACAGACCAGTGAGTAACTTTTCACAAACCGGTGAGTAGTTTTTCACAGACCGTTGAGTAACTTTTCAGAGACCAATGAGTAACTTTACACAGACCGTTGAGTAACTTTTCACAAACTGCTGAGTAATTTTTCACAAATTGATTAGTCACTTTTTACAGATTTTGACGCGTCGATTTCGACACAATGAAAGCGAAAAATTTACTCTGACGCATCGACTCCTACACATCGACACCGAAACATCGACTCCAACACATTAGCTCTGACGCATCGACTCTGACACATCGACAGCGATAAATTTACTCTGACGCATCGACTCCAACACATCGACATCGACACATCGACTCCGACACATCGACTTCAACACATCGACACCGACACATTGACTCTGACGCATCGACTCTGACACATCGACAGCGACACATTTACTCTGACACATCGACTTCAACACTTTGTCTTCGACATTAACACTAAAAAACGACTTAAAGAAAGAACGGTTTTTTCTTCTTTTCTTTACCTCGATTCCTGGTAAGGGCCTACGATTTTTCACAAATCTTTAAATGAAATTCCACTTCTTTTTAAAATCAATATATACCTTTTCTTCAGTACAATTGCCTATCTTTAATATAAAGACAAAATTTCCTTACTGAGTGAGTGAGTTAGGGGTGAGCATTTTTCACTGACCGTTGAGTAAAATTGCACAGACCGGTGAGTATCTTTTCACAGACCGTTGAGTGACTTTTCACAGACCGGTGAGTAACTTTTCACAGACCAAAGAGTTCCTTTTCACGGACCAATAAGTAATTTTTTATAAACCGGTGAGTAACTTTTCACAGACCTATGAGTAACTTTTTACAGACCTATGAGTAATTTTGCACAGACCAGTGAGTAACTTTTCACCGATCGATGAGTAATTTTTACAGACCGATGAGTAACTTTTCACAGACCAGTGAGTAACTTTCCACAGACCGGTGAGTAACTTTTTACAGATCAGTGAGTAACTTTACATAGACCGGTGAGTAACTTTTTACAGACTTGTAAGTAACTTCTCACAGACCGGTGAGTAACTTTTCACAAACCGAGGAGTAACTTTTTATTGACCAGTGAGTAATTTTCCACAGACCAGTGAGTAACTTTTCACAAACCGAGGAGTTACTTTTTACTGACCAGTGAGTAACTTTCCACAGACCGATGAGTAACTTTTCACAGACCAGTGAGTAATTTTTTACAGACCTATGAGTAATTTTGCACAGACCAGTGAGTAACTTTTCACCGATCGATGAGTAATTTTTACAGACCGATGAGTAACTTTTCACAGACCAGTGAGTAACTTTCCACAGACCGGTGAGTAACTTTTTACAGATCAGTGAGTAACTTTACATAGACCGGTGAGTAACTTTTTACAGACTTGTGAGTAACTTCTCACAGACCGGTGAGTAACTTTTCACAAACCGAGGAGTAACTTTTTATTGACCAGTGAGTAACTTTCCACAGACCAGTGAGTAACTTTTCACAAACCGAGGAGTTACTTTTTACTGACCAGTGAGTAACTTTCCACAGACCGATGAGTAACTTTTCACAGACCAGTGAGTAACTTTCCACAAACCGAGGAGTAACTTTTTACTGACCAGTGAGTAACTTTCCACAGACCGGTGAGTAACTTAACACAGACCAGTGAGTAACTTTTCACAAACCGGTGAGTAATTTTTCACAGACTGGTGAGTAATTTAACACAGACCGGTAAGTAATTTTTCACAGACTGGTAAGTAACTTTTTACAGACCGGTGAGTAACTTTCCACAGACCGATGAGTAACTTAACACAGACCAGTGAGTAACTTTTCACAAACCGGTGAGTAGTTTTTCACAGACCGTTGAGTAACTTTTCAGAGACCAATGGAGTAACTTTACACAGACCGTTGAGTAACTTTTCACAAACTGCTGAGTAATTTTTCACAAATTGATTAGTCACTTTTTACAGATTTTGACGCGTCGATTTCGACACAATGAAAGCGAAAAATTTACTCTGACGCATCGACTCCTACACATCGACACCGACACATCGACTCCGACACATCGACTCCAACACATTCGCTCTGACGCATCGACTCTGACACATCGACAGCGATAAATTTACTCTGACGCATCGACTCCAACACATCGACATCGACACATCGACTCCGACACATCGACTCCAACACATCGACACCGACACATTGACTCTGACGCATCGACTCTGACACATCGACAGCGACACATTTACTCTGACACATCGAATTCAAAACTTTGTCTTCGACATTAACACTAAAAAACGACTTAAAGAAAGAACGGTTTTTTCTTCTTTTCTTTACCTCGATTCCTGGTAAGGGCCTACGATTTTTCACAAATCTTTAAATGAATTTCCACTTCTTTTTAAAATCAATATATATACCTTTTTTTCAGTATAATTGCCTATCTTTAATATAAAGATAAAAATTCCTTACTGAGTGAGTGAGTTAGGGGTGAGCATTTTTCACTGACCGTTGAGTAAAATTGCACAGACCGGTGAGTATCTTTTCACAGACCGTTGAGTAACTTTTCACAGACCGGTGAGTAACTTTTAACAGATCGGTGAGTAACTTTCCACAGACCGGTGAGTAATTTTTCACAGACCGGAGAGTAACTTTTCACAGACCGGTGAGTAACTTTTAATACATCCTAGATACTTTCTTATCCATCCCGATCCGTCCCAACCATCCCGATCCATTCCGATCCAACCCGATCCATCTTGATCAATCCCGATCCATCCCGATCCATCTTGACATCCTGATCCATCCCGATCCATCATAATAAATCCCGATTCATCTCGATCAATCCAAAGCCATCCCGAAGTATGCCGATCAATCCCGATCATTCATTCCGTTAATCTCTTCATTTGAGTAACTTTTCACAGACCGGTGAGTAACTTTTCACAAACCAAAGAGTTCCTTTACACGGACCAATAAGTAATTTTTCATAAACCGGTGAGTAACTTTTCACAGACCTATGAGTAACTTTTTACAGACCTATGAGTAACTTTGCACAGACCAGTGAGTAACTTTTCACAGATCGATGAGTAATTTTTTACAGACCGATGAGTAACTTTTCACAGACCAGTGAGTAACTTTCCACAGACCGGTGAGTAATTTTTCACAGACCGGTAAGTAACTTTTCACAGACCGGTGAGTAACTTTCCACAGACCGGTGAGTAATTTTTCACAGACCGGAGAGTAACTTTTCACAGACCAGTGAGTAACTTTCCACAGACCGGTGAGTAACGATCAATCCCAATCATTCATTCCGTTAATCTCTTCCTTTGAGTAACTTTTCACAGACCGGTGAGTAACTTTTCACAAACCAAAGAGTTCCTTTACACGGACCAATAAGTAATTTTTCATAAACCGGTGAGTAACTTTTCACAGACCTATGAGTAACTTTTTACAGACCTATGAGTAACTTTGCACAGACCAGTGAGTAACTTTTCACAGATCGATGAGTAATTTTTTACAGACCGATGAGTAACTTTTCACAGACCAGTGAGTAACTTTCCACAGACCGGTGAGTAATTTTTCACAGACCGGTAAGTAACTTTTCACAGACCGGTGAGTAACTTTCCACAGACCGGTGAGTAATTTTTCACAGACCGGAGAGTAACTTTTCACAGACCAGTGAGTAACTTTCCACAGACCGGTGAGTAACTTTCCACAGACCGGTGAGTAATTTTTCACAGACCAGTGAGTAACTTTTTACAGACCGGTGAGTAACATTCCAAAGACCGGTGAGTAATTTTTCACAGACCGGTGAGTAACTTTTTACAGACCGGTGAGTAACTTTCCACAGACTGGTGAGTAACTTTCCACAGACCGGTGAGTAACTTTCCACAGACCGGTGAGTAATTTTTCACAGACCGGTGAGTAACTTTGTACAGACCTATGAGTAACTTTGCACAGACCAGTGAGTAACTTTTCACAGATCGATGAGTAATTTTTTACAGACCGATGAGTAACTTTTCACAGACCAGTGAGTAACTTTTCACAGATCTACGAGTAATTTTCCACAGACCGATGAGTATTTTTTCACAGACCAGTGAGTCACTTTCCACAGACCGGTGAGTAACTTTTTACATATCAGTGAGTAACTTTACATAGACCGGTGAGTAAATTTTTACAGACTTGTGAGTAACTTCTCACAGACCGGTGAGTAACTTTTCACAAACCGAGGAGTAACTTTTTATTGACCAGTGAGTAACTTTCCACAGACCAGTGAGTAACTTTTCACAAACCGAGGAGTTACTTTTTACTGACCAGTGAGTAACTTTCCACAGACCGATGAGTAACTTTTCACAGACCAGTGAGTAACTTTCCACAAACCGAGGAGTAACTTTTTACTGACCAGTGAGTAACTTTCCACAGACCGGTGAGTAACTTAACACAGACCAGTGAGTAACTTTTCACAAACCAGTGAGTAATTTTTCACAGACCGGTGAGTAATTTAACACAGACCGGTGAGTAATTTTTCACAGACTGGTAAGTAACTTTTTACAGACCGGTGAGTAACTTTCCACAGACCGATGAGTAACTTAACACAGACCAGTGAGTAACTTTTCACAAACCGGTGAGTAGTTTTTCACAGACCGTTGAGTAACTTTTCAGAGACCAATGAGTAACTTTATACAGACCGTTGAGTAACTTTTCACAAACTGCTGAGTAATTTTTTACAAATTGATTAGTCACTTTTTACAGATTTTGACGCGTCGATTTCGACACAATGAAAGCGAAAAATTTACTCTGACGCATCGACTCCTACACATCGACACCGACACATCGACTCCGACACATCGACTCCAACACATTAGCTCTGACGCATCGACTCTGACACATCGACAGCGATAAATTTACTCTGACGCATCGACTCCAACACATCGACATCGACACATTGACTCCGACACATCGACTCCAACACATTGTCTTCGACATTAACACTAAAAAATGACTTAAAGAAAGAACGGTTTTTCCTTCTTTCTTTACCTCGATTCCTGGTAAGGGCCTACGATTTTTCACAAATCTTTAAATGAATTTCCACTTCTTTTTAAAATCAATATATACCTTTTTTCAGTATAATTGCCTATCTTTAATATAAAGAAAAAAATTCCTTACTGAGTAAGTGAGTTAGGGGTGAGCATTTTTCACTGACCGTTGAGTAAAATTGCACAGAACGGTGAGTATCTTTTCACAGACCGTTGAGTAACTTTTCACAGACCGGTGAGTAACTTTTAACAGATCGGTGAGTAACTTTCCACAGACCGGTGAGTAACTTTGCACAGACCGGTGTGTAAATTTTCACAGACCGGTGAGTAACTTTTAATACATCCTAGATACTTTCTTATCCATCCCGATCCGTCCCAACCATCCCGATCCATTCCGATCCAACCCGATCCATCTTGATCAATCCCGATCCATCCCGATCCATCTTGACATCCTGATCCATCCCGATCCATCATAATAAATCCCGATTCATCTCGATCAATCCAAAGCCATCCCGAGTTATGCCGATCAATCCCGATCATTCATTCCGTTAATCTCTTCCTTTGAGTAACTTTTCACAGACCGGTGAGTAACTTTTCACAGACCAAAGAGTTCCTTTACACGGACCAATAAGTAATTTTTCATAAACCGGTGAGTAACTTTTCACAAACCTATGAGTAACTTTTTACAGACCTATGAGTAACTTTGCACAGACCAGTGAGTAACTTTTCACAGATCGATGAGTAATTTTTTACAGACCGATGAGTAACTTTTCACAGACCAGTGAGTAACTTTCCACAGACCGGTGAGTCATTTTTCACAGACCGGTGAGTAACTTTTCACAGACCGCGAGTAACTTTCCACAGACCGGTGAGTAATTTTTCACAGACCGGAGAGTAACTTTTCACAGACCAGTGAGTAACTTTCCACAGACCGGTGAGAAACTTTCCACAGACCGGTGAGTAATTTTTCACAGACCGGTGAGTAACTTTTTACAGACCGGTGAGTAACATTCCAAAGACCGGTGAGTAACTTTCCACAGACCGGTGAGTAATTTTTCACAGACCGGTGAGTAACTTTGTACAGACCTATGAGTAACTTTTCACAGACCAGTGAGTAACTTTTCACAGATCGACGAGTAATATTCCACAGACCGATGAGTATTTTTTTCACAGACCAGTGAGTCACTTTCCACAGACCGGTGAGTAACTTTTTACAGATCAGTGAGTAACTTTCCACAGACCGGTGAGTAACTTTCCACAGACCGGTGAGTAATTTTTCACAGACCGGTGAGTAACTTTGTACAGACCTATGAGTAACTTTTCACAGACCAGTGAGTAACTTTTCACAGATCGACGAGTAATTTTCCACAGACCGATGAGTATTTTTTTCACAGACCAGTGAGTCACTTTCCACAGACCGGTGAGTAACTTTTTACAGATCAGTGAGTAACTTTACATAGACCGGTGAGTAAATTTTTACAGACTTGTGAGTAACTTCTCACAGACCGGTGAGTAACTTTTCACAAACTGAGGAGTAACTTTTTATTGACCAGTGAGTAACTTTCCACAGACCAGTGAGTAACTTTTCACAAACCGAGGAGTTACTTTTTACTGACCAGTGAGTAACTTTCCACAGACCGATGAGTAACTTTTCACAGACCAGTGAGTAACTTTCCACAAACCGAGGAGTAACTTTTTACTGACCAGTGAGTAACTTTCCACAGACCGGTGAGTAACTTAACACAGACCAGTGAGTAACTTTTCACAAACCGGTGAGTAATTTTTCACAGACCGGTGAGTAATTTAACACAGACCGGTGAGTAATTTTTCACAGACTGGTAAGTAACTTTTTACAGACCGGTGAGTAACTTTCAACAGACCGATGAGTAACTTAACACAGACCAGTGAGTAACTTTTCACAAACCGGTGAGTAGTTTTTCACAGACCGTTGAGTAACTTTTCAGAGACCAATGAGTAACTTTACACAGACCGTTGAGTAACTTTTCACAAACTGCTGAGTAATTTTTCACAAATTGATTAGTCACTTTTTACAGATTTTGACGCGTCGATTTCGACACAATGAAAGCGAAAAATTTACTCTGACGCATCGACTCCTACACATCGACACCGACACATCGACTCCGACACATCGACTCCAACACATTAGCTCTGACGCATCGACTCTGACACATCGACAGCGATAAATTTACTCTGACGCATCGACTCCAACACATCGACATCGACACATCGACTCCGACACATCGACTCCAACACATCGACACCGACACATTGACTCTGATGCATCGACTCTGACACATCGACAGCGACACATTTACTCTGACACATCGACTTCAACACTTTGTCTTCGACATTAACACTAAAAAACGAATTAAAGAAAGAACGGTTTTTTCTTCTTTTCTTTACCTCGATTCTTGGTAAGGGCCTACGATTTTTCACAAATCTTTAAATGAATTTCCACTTCTTTTTAAAATCAATATATACCTTTTTTTCAGTATAATTGCCTATCTTTAATATAAAGAAAAAATTTCCTTACTGAGTGAGTGAGTTAGGGGTGAGCATTTTTCACTGACCGTTGAGTAAAATTGCACAGACCGGTGAGTATCTTTTCACAGACCGTTGAGTAACTTTTTACAGACCGGTGAGTAACTTTTAACAGATCGGTGAGTAACTTTCCACAGACCGGTGAGTAACTTTGCACAGACCGGTGTGTAACTTTTCACAGACCGGTGAGTAACTTTTAATACATCCTAGATACTTTCTTATCTATCCCGATCCGTCCCAACCATCCCGATCCATTCCGATCCAACCCGATCCATCTTGATCAATCCCGATCCATCCCGATCCATCTTGACATCCTGATCCATCCCGATCCATCATAATAAATCCCGATTCATCTCAATCAATCCAAAGCCATCCCGAGTTATGCCGATAAATCCCGATCATTCATTCCGTTAATCTCTTCCTTTGAGTAACTTTTCACAGACCGGTGAGTAACTTTTCACAGACCAAAGAGTTCCTTTACACGGACCAATAAGTAATTTTTCATAAACCGGTGAGTAACTTTTCACAGACCTATGAGTAACTTTTTACAGACCTATGAGTAACTTTGCACAGACCAGTGAGTAACTTTTCACAGATCGATGAGTAATTTTTCACAGACCGGTGAGTAACTTTGTACAGACCTATGAGTAACTTTTCACAGACCAGTGAGTAACTTTTCACAGATCGACGAGTAATTTTCCACAGACCGATGAGTATTTTTTTCACAGACCAGTGAGTCACTTTCCACAGACCGGTGAGTAACTTTCCACAGACCAGTGAGTAACTTTTCACAAACCGAGGAGTTACTTTTTACTGACCAGTGAGTAACTTTCCACAGACCGATGAGTAACTTTTCACAGACCAGTGAGAAACTTTCCACAAACCGAGGAGTAACTTTTTACTGACCAGTGAGTAACTTTCCACAGACCGGTGAGTAACTTAACACAGACCAGTGAGTAACTTTTCACAAACCGGTGAGTAATTTTTCACAGACCGGTGAGTAATTTAACACAGACCGGTGAGTAATTTTTCACAGACCGTTGAGTAACTTTTCAGAGACCAATGAGTAACTTTACACAGACCGTTGAGTAACTTTTACAAACTGCTGAGTAATTTTTCACAAATTGATTAGTCACTTTTTACAGATTTTGACGCGTCGATTTCGACACAATGAAAGCGAAAAATTTACTCTGACGCATCGACTCCTACACATCGACACCGACACATCGAATCCGACACATCGACTCCAACACATCGTCACCGACACATTAGCTCTGACGCATCGACTCTGACACATCGACAGCGATAAATTTACTCTGACGCATCGACTCCAACACATCGACATCGACACATCGACTCCGACACATCGACTCCAACACATCGACACCGACACATTGACTCTGACGCATCGACTCTGACACATCGACAGCCACACATTTACTCTGACACATCGACTTCAACACTTTGTCTTCGACATTAACACTAAAAAACGACTTAAAGAAAGAATGGTTTTTTCTTCTTTTCTTTACCTCGATTCCTGGTAAGGGCCTACGATTTTTCACAAATCTTTAAATGAATTTCCACTTCTTTTTAAAATCAATATATACCTTTTTTTCAGTATAATTGCCTATCTTTAATATAAAGAAAAAATTTCCTTACTGAGTGAGTGAGTTAGGGGTGAGCATTTTTCACTGACCGTTAAGTAAAATTGCACAGACCGGTGAGTATCTTTTCACAGACCGTTGAGTAACTTTTCACAGACCGATGAGTAACTTTTCACAGACCAGTGAGTAACTTTCCACAAACCGAGGAGTAACTTTTTACTGACCAGTGAGTAACTTTCCACAGACCGGTGAGTAACTTAACACAGACCAGTGAGTAACTTTTCACAAACCGGTGAGTAATTTTTCACAGACCGGTGAGTAATTTAACACAGACCGGTGAGTAATTTTTCACAGACTGGTAAGTAACTTTTTACAGACCGGTGAGTAACTTTCCACAGACCGATGAGTAACTTAACACAGACCAGTGAGTAACTTTTCACAAACCGGTGAGTAGTTTTTCACAGACCGTTGAGTAACTTTTCACAGACCAGTGAGTAACTTTCCACAAACCGAGGAGTAACTTTTTACTGACCAGTGAGTAACTTTCCACAGACCGGTGAGTAACTTAACACAGACCAGTGAGTAACTTTTCACAAACCGGTGAGTAATTTTTCACAGACCGGTGAGTAATTTAACACAGACCGGTGAGTATTTTTTCACAGACTGGTAAGTAACTTTTAACAGACCGGTGAGTAACTTTCCACAGACCGATGAGTAACTTAACACAGACCAGTGAGTAACTTTTCACAAACCGGTGAGTAGTTTTTCACAGACCGTTGAGTAACTTTTCAGAGACCAATGAGTAACTTTACACAGACCGTTGAGTAACTTTTCACAAACTGCTGAGTAATTTTTCACAAATTGATTAGTCACTTTTTACAGATTTTGACGCGTCGATTTCGACACAATGAAAGCGAAAAATTTACTCTGACGCATCGACTCCTACACATCGACACCGACACATCGACTCCGACACATCGACTCCAACACATTAGCTCTGACGCATCGACTCTGACACATCGACAGCGATAAATTTACTCTGACGCATCGACTCCAACACATCGACATCGACACATCGACTCCGACACATCGACTCCAACACATCGACACCGACACATTGACTCTGACGCATCGACTCTGACACATCGACAGCGACACATTTACTCTGACACATCGACTTCAACACTTTGTCTTCGACATTAACACTAAAAAACGACTTAAAGAAAGAACGGTTTTTCCTTCTTTCTTTACCTCGATTCCTGGTAAGGGCCTACGATTTTTCACAAATCTTAAAATGAATTTCCACTTCTTTTTAAAATCAATATATACCTTTTTTCAGTATAATTGCCTATCTTTAATATAAAGAAAAAATTTCCTTACTGAGTGAGTGAGTTAGGGGTGAGCATTTTTCACTGACCGTTGAGTAAAATTGCACAGACCGGTGAGTATCTTTTCACAGACCGTTGAGTAACTTTTCACAGACCGGTGAGTAACTTTTAACAGATCGGTGAGTAACTTTCCACAGACCGGTGAGTAACTTTGCACAGACCGGTGTGTAACTTTTCACAGACCGGTGAGTAACTTTTAATACATCCTAGATACTTTCTTATCCATCCCGATCCGTCCCAACCATCCCGATCCATTCCGATCCAACCCGATCCATCTTGATCAATCCCGATCCATCCCGATCCATCTTGACATCCTGATCCATCCCGATCCATCATAATAAATCCCGATTCATCTCGATCAATCGAAAGCCATCCCGAGTTATGCCGATCAATCCCGATCATTCATTCCGTTAATCTCTTCCTTTGAGTAACTTTTCACAGACCGGTGAGTATCTTTTCACAGACCAAAGAGTTCCTTTACACGGACCAATAAGTAATTTTTCATAAACCGGTGAGTAACTTTTCACAGACCTATGAGTAACTTTTTACAGACCTATGAGTAACTTTGCACAGACCAGTGAGTAACTTTTCACAGATCGATGAGTAATTTTTTACAGACCGATGAGTAACTTTTCACAGACCAGTGAGTAACTTTCCACAGACCGGTGAGTAACTTTTCACAGACCTGTGAGTTACTTTTCACAGACCGGTGAGTAACTTTCCACAGACCGGTGAGTAATTTTTTACAGACCTGTGAGTAACTTTTCACAGACCAGTGAGTAACTTTCCACAGACCGGTGAGTAACTTTCCACAGACCGGTGAGTAATTTTTCACAGACCGGTGAGTAACTTTTTACAGACCGGTGAGTAACTTTACAAAGACCGGTGAGTAATTTTTCACAGACCGGTGAGTAACTTTTTACAGACCGGTGAGTAACTTTCCACAGACTGGTGAGTAACTTTCCACAGACCGGTGAGTAACTTTCCACAGACCGGTGAGTAATTTTTCACAGACCGGTGAGTAACTTTGTACAGACCTATGAGTAACTTTGCACAGACCAGTGAGTAACTTTTCACAGATCAAAGAGTAATTTTTTACAGACCGATGAGTAACTTTTCACAGACCAGTGAGTAACTTTTCACAGATCGACGAGTAATTTTCCACAGACCGATGAGTAACTTTTGACAGACCAGTGAGTCACTTTCCACAGACCGGTGAGTAACTTTTTACAGATCAGTGAGTAACTTTACATAGACCGGTGAGTAACTTTTTACAGACTTGTGAGTAACTTCTCACAGACCGGTGAGTAACTTTTCACAAACCGAGGAGTAACTTTTTATTGACCAGTGAGTAACTTTCCACAGACCAGTGAGTAACTTTTCACAAACCGAGGAGTTACTTTTTACTGACCAGTGAGTAACTTTCCGCAGACCGATGAGTAACTTTTCACAGACCAGTGAGTAACTTTCCACAAACCGAGGAGTAACTTTTTACTGACCAGTGAGTAACTTTCCACAGACCGGTGAGTAACTTAACACAGACCAGTGAGTAACTTTTCACAAACCGGTGAGTAATTTTTCACAGACCGGTGAGTAATTTAACACAGACCGGTGAGTAATTTTTCACAGACTGGTAAGTAACTTTTTACAGACCGGTGAGTAACTTTCCACAGACCGATGAGTAACTTAACACAGACCAGTGAGTAACTTTTCACAAACCGGTGAGTAGTTTTTCACAGACCGTTGAGTAACTTTTCAGAGACCAATGAGTAACTTTACACAGACCGTTGAGTAACTTTTCACAAACTGCTGAGTAATTTTTCACAAATTGATTAGTCACTTTTTACAGATTTTGACGCGTCGATTTCGACACAATGAAAGCGAAAAATTTACTCTGACGCATCGACTCCTACACATCGACACCGACACATCGACTCCGACACATCGACTCCAACACATTAGCTCTGACGCATCGACTCTGACACATCAACAGCGATAAATTTACTCTGACGCATCGACTCCAACACATCGACATCGACACATCGACTCCGACACATCGACTCCAACACATCGACACCGACACATTGACTCTGACGCATCGACTCTGACACATCGACAGCGACACATTTACTCTGACACATCGACTTCAAGACTTTGTCTTCGACATTAACACTAAAAAACGACTTAAAGAAAGAACGGTTTTTTCTTCTTTTCTTTACCTCGATTCCTGGTAAGGGCCTACGATTTTTCACAAATCTTTAAATGAATTTCCACTTCTTTTTAAAATCAATATTTACCTTTTTTTCAGTATAATTGCCTATCTTTAATATAAAGAAAAAATTTCCTTACTGAGTGAGTGAGTTAGGGGTGAGCATTTTTCACTGACCGTTGAATAAAATTGCACAGACCGGTGAGTATCTTTTCACAGACCAATGAGTAACTTTTCACAGACCGGTGAGTAACTTTTAACAGATCGGTGAGTTACTTTCCACAGACCGGTGAGTAACTTTGCACAGACCGGTGTGTAACTTTTCACAGACCGGTGAGTAACTTTTAATACATCCTAGATACTTTCTTATCCATCCCGATCCGTCCCAACCATCCCGATCCATTCCGATCCAACCCGATCCATCTTGATCAATCCCGATCCATCCCGATCCATCTTGACATCCTGATCCATCCCGATCCATCATAATAAATCCCGATTCATCTCGATCAATCCAAAGCCATCCCGAGTTATGCCGATCAATCCCGATCATTCATTCCGTTAATCTCTTCCTTTGAGTAACTTTTCACAGACCGGTGAGTAACTTTTAACAGATCGGTGAGTAACTTTTCACAGACCGGTGAGTAACTTTTCACAGACCGGTGAGTAACTTTTCACAGACCGGTGAGTAACTTTTAATACATCCTAGATACTTTCTTATCCATCCCGATCCGTCCCAACCATCCCGATCCATTCCGATCCAACCCGATCCATCTTGATCAATCCCGATCCATCCCGATCCATCTTGACATCCTGATCCATCCCGATCCATCATAATAAATCCCGATTCATCTCGATCAATCCAAAGCCATCCCGAGTTATGCCGATCAATCCCGATCATTCATTCCGTTAATCTCTTCCTTTGAGTAACTTTGCACAGACCAGTGAGTAACTTTTCACAGATCGATGAGTAATTTTTTTACAGACCGATGAGTAACTTTTCACAGACCAGTAAGTAACTTTCCACAGACCGGTGAGTCATTTTTCACAGACCGGTGAGTAACTTTTCACAGACCGGTGAGTAACTTTCCACAGACCGGTGAGTAATTTTTCACAGACCGGAGAGTAACTTTTCACAGACCAGTGAGTAACTTTCCACAGACCGGTGAGTAACTTTCCACAGACCGGTGAGTAACATTCCAAAGACCGGTGAGTAATTTTTCACAGACCGGTGAGTAACTTTGTACAGACCTATGAGTAACTTTGCACAGACCAGTGAGTAACTTTTCACAGATCGATGAGTAATTTTTTACAGACCGATGAGTAACTTTTCACAGACCAGTGAGTAACTTTTCACAGATCGACGAGTAATTTTCCACAGACCGATGAGTATTTTTTCACAGACCAGTGAGTCACTTTCCACAGACCGGTGAGTAACTTTTTACAGAACAGTGAGTAACTTTACAGAGACAGGTGAGTAAATTTTAACAGACTTGTGAGTAACTTCTCACAGACCGGTGAGTAACTTTTCACAAACCGAGGAGTAACTTTTTATTGACCAGTGAGTAACTTTCCACAGACCAGTGAGTAACTTTTCACAAACCGAGGAGTTACTTTTTACTGACCAGTGAGTAACTTTCCACAGACCGATGAGTAACTTTTCACAGACCAGTGAGTAACTTTCCACAAACCGAGGAGTAACTTTTTACTGACAAGTGAGTAACTTTCCACAGACCGGTGAGTAACTTAACACAGACCAGTGAGTAACTTTTCACAAACCGGTGAGTAATTTTTCACAGACCGGTGAGTAATTTAACACAGACCGGTGAGTAATTTTTCACAGACTGGTAAGTAACTTTTTACAGACCGGTGAGTAACTTTCCACAGACCGATGAGTAACTTAACACAGACCAGTGAGTAACTTTTCACAAACCGGTGAGTAGTTTTTCACAGACCGTTGAGTAACTTTTCAGAGACCAATGAGTAACTTTACACAGACCGTTGAGTAACTTTTTACAAACTGCTGAGTAATTTTTCACAAATTGATTAGTCACTTTTTACAGATTTTGACGCGTCGATTTCGACACAATGAAAGCGAAAAACTTACTCTGACGCATCGACTCCTACACATCGACACCGACACATCGACTCCGACACATCGACTCCAACACATCGTCACCGACACATTAGCTCTGACGCATCGACTCTGACACATCGACAGCGATAAATTTACTCTGACGCATCGACTCCAACACATCGACATCGACACATCGACTCCGACACATCGACTCCAACACATCGACACCGACACATTGACTCTGACGCATCGACTCTGACACATCGACAGCGACACATTTACTCTGACACATCGACTTCAACACTTTGTCTTCGACATTAACACTAAAAAACGACTTAAAGAAAGAATGGTTTTTTCTTCTTTTCTTTACCTCGATTCCTGGTAAGGGCCTACGATTTTTCACAAATCTTTAAATGAATTTCCACTTCTTTTTAAAATCAATATATACCTTTTTTTCAGTATAATTGCCTATCTTTAATATAAAGAAAAAATTTCCTTACTGAGTGAGTGAGTTAGGGGTGAGCATTTTTTACTGACCGTTGAGTAAAATTGCACAGACCGGTGAGTAACTTTTCACAGATCGGTGAGTAACTTTCCACAGACCGGTGAGTAATTTTTCACAAACCGGTGAGTAATTTTTCACAGACCGGTGAGTAATTTAACACAGACCGGTGAGTAATTTTTCACAGACTGGTAAGTAACTTTTTACAGACCGGTGAGTAACTTTCCACAGACCGATGAGTTACTTTTTACTGACCAGTGAGTAACTTTCCACAGACCGATGAGTAACTTTTCACAGACCAGTGAGTAACTTTCCACAAACCGAGGAGTAACTTTTTACTAACAAGTGAGTAACTTTCCACAGACCGGTGAGTAACTTAACACAGACCAGTGAGTAACTTTTCACAAACCGGTGAGTAATTTTTCACAGACCGGTGAGTAATTTAACACAGACCGGTGAGTAATTTTTCACAGACTGGTAAGTAACTTTTTACAGACCGGTGAGTAACTTTCCACAGACCGATGAGTAACTTAACACAGACCAGTGAGTAACTTTTCACAAACCGGTGAGTAGTTTTTCACAGACCGTTGAGTAACTTTTCAGAGACCAATGAGTAACTTTACACAGACCGTTGAGTAACTTTTCACAAACTGCTGAGTAATTTTTCACAAATTGATTAGTCACTTTTTACAGATTTTGACGCGTCGATTTCGACACAATGAAAGCGAAAAATTTACTCTGACGCATCGACTCCTACACATCGACACCGACACATCGACTCCGACACATCGACTCCAACACATCGTCACCGACACATTAGCTCTGACGCATCGACTCTGACACATCGACAGCGATAAATTTACTCTGACGCATCGACTCCAACACATCGACATCGACACATCGACTCCGACACATCGACTCCAACACATCGACACCGACACATTGACTCTGACGCATCGACTCTGACACATCGACAGCGACACATTTACTCTGACACATCGACTTCAACACTTTGTCTTCGACATTAACACTAAAAAACGACTTAAAGAAAGAATGGTTTTTTCTTCTTTTCTTTACCTCGATTCCTGGTAAGGGCCTACGATTTTTCACAAATCTTTAAATGAATTTCCACTTCTTTTTAAAATCAATATATACCTTTTTTTCAGTATAATTGCCTATCTTTAATATAAAGAAAAAATTTCCTTACTGAGTGAGTGAGTTAGGGGTGAGCATTTTTCACTGACCGTTGAGTAAAATTGCACAGACCGGTGAGTATCTTTTCACAGACCGTTGAGTAACTTTTCACAGACCGGTGAGTAACTTTTCACAGACCGGTGAGTAACTTTCCACAGACCGGTGAGTAAATTTTCACAGACCGGAGAGTAACTTTTAAAACATCCTAGATACTTTCTTATCCATCCCGATCCGTCCCAACCATCCCGATCCATTCCGATCCAACCCGATCCATCTTGATCAATCCCGATCCATCCCGATCCATCTTGACATCCTGATCCATCCCGATCCATCATAATAAATCCCGATTCATCTCGATCAATCCAAAGCCATCCCGAGTTATGCCGATCAATCCCGATCATTCATTCCGTTAATCTCTTCCTTTGAGTAACTTTTCACAGACCGGTGAGTAACTTTTCACAGACCAAAGAGTTCCTTTACACGGACCAATAAGTAATTTTTCATAAACCGGTGAGTAACTTTTCACAGACCTATGAGTAACTTTTTACAGACCTATGAGTAACTTTGCACAGACCAGTGAGTAACTTTTCACAGATCGATGAGTAATTTTTTACAGACCGATGAGTAACTTTTCACAGACCAGTGAGTAACTTTCCACAGACCGGTGAGTAACTTTTTACAGATCAGTGAGTAACTTTACATAGACCGGTGAGTAACTTTTTACAGACTTGTGAGTAACTTCTCACAGACCGGTGAGTAACTTTTCACAAACCGAGGAGTAACTTTTTATTGACCAGTGAGTAACTTTCCACAGACCAGTGAGTAACTTTTCACAAACCGAGGAGTTACTTTTTACTGACCAGTGAGTAACTTTCCACAGACCGATGAGTAACTTTTCACAGACCAGTGAGTAACTTTCCACAAACCGAGGAGTAACTTTTTACTGACCAGTGAGTAACTTTCCACAGACCGGTGAGTAACTTAACACAGACCAGTGAGTAACTTTTCACAAACCGGTGAGTAATTTTTCACAGACTGGTGAGTAATTTAACACAGACCGGTGAGTAATTTTTCACAGACTGGTAAGTAACTTTTTACAGACCGGTGAGTAACTTTCCACAGACCGATGAGTAACTTAACACAGACCAGTGAGTAACTTTTCACAAACCGGTGAGTAGTTTTTCACAGACCGTTGAGTAACTTTTCAGAGACCAATGAGTAACTTTACACAGACCGTTGAGTAACTTTTACAAACTGCTGAGTAATTTTTCACAAATTGATTAGTCACTTTTTACAGATTTTGACGCGTCGATTTCGACACAATGAAAGCGAAAAATTTACTCTGACGCATCGACTCCTACACATCGACACCGACACATCGACTCCGACACATCGACTCCAACACATCGTCACCGACACATTAGCTCTGACGCATCGACTCTGACACATCGACAGCGATAAATTTACTCTGACGCATCGACTCCAACACATCGACATCGACACATCGACTCCGACACATCGACTCCAACACATCGACACCGACACATTGACTCTGACGCATCGACTCTGACACATCGACTTCAACACTTTGTCTTCGACATTAACACTAAAAAACGACTTAAAGAAAGAATGGTTTTTTCTTCTTTTCTTTACCTCGATTCCTGGTAAGGGCCTACGATTTTTCACAAATCTTTAAATGAATTTCCACTTCTTTTTAAAATCAATATATACCTTTTTTTCAGTATAATTGCCTATCTTTAATATAAAGAAAAAATTTCCTTACTGAGTGAGTGAGTTAGGGGTGAGCATTTTTCACTGACCGTTGAGTAAAATTGCACAGACCGGTGAGTATCTTTTCACAGACCGTTGAGTAACTTTTCACAGACCGGTGAGTAACTTTTAACAGATCGGTGAGTAACTTTCCACAGACCGGTGAGTAATTTTTCACAGACCGGTGAGTAACTTTTCACAGATCGGTGAGTAACTTTCCACAGACCGGTGAGTAATTTTTCACAGACCGGAGAGTAACTTTTAAAACATCCTAGATACTTTCTTATCCATCCCGATCCGTCCCAACCATCCCGATCCATTCCGATCCAACCCGATCCATCTTGATCAATCCCGATCCATCCCGATCCATCTTGACATCCTGATCCATCCCGATCCATCATAATAAATCCCGATTCATCTCGATCAATCCAAAGCCATCCCGAGTTATGCCGATCAATCCCGATCATTCATTCCGTTAATCTCTTCCTTTGAGTAACTTTGCACAGACCAGTGAGTAACTTTTCACAGATCGATGAGTAATTTTTTTACAGACCGATGAGTAACTTTTCACAGACCAGTAAGTAACTTTCCACAGACCGGTGAGTCATTTTTCACAGACCGGTGAGTAACTTTTCACAGACCGGTGAGTAACTTTCCACAGACCGGTGAGTAATTTTTCACAGACCGGAGAGTAACTTTTCACAGACCAGTGAGTAACTTTCCACAGACCGGTGAGTAACTTTCCACAGACCGGTGAGTAACATTCCAAAGACCGGTGAGTAATTTTTCACAGACCGGTGAGTAACTTTGTACAGACCTATGAGTAACTTTGCACAGACCAGTGAGTAACTTTTCACAGATCGATGAGTAATTTTTTACAGACCGATGAGTAACTTTTCACAGACCAGTGAGTAACTTTTCACAGATCGACGAGTAATTTTCCACAGACCGATGAGTATTTTTTCACAGACCAGTGAGTCACTTTCCACAGACCGGTGAGTAACTTTTTACAGATCAGTGAGTAACTTTACATAGACTGGTGAGTAAATTTTTACAGACTTGTGAGTAACTTCTCACAGACCGGTGAGTAACTTTTCACAAACCGAGGAGTAACTTTTTATTGACCAGTGAGTAACTTTCCACAGACCAGTGAGTAACTTTTCACAAACCGAGGAGTTACTTTTTACTGACCAGTGAGTAACTTTCCACAGACCGATGAGTAACTTTTCACAGACCAGTGAGTAACTTTCCACAAACCGAGGAGTAACTTTTTACTGACAAGTGAGTAACTTTCCACAGGCCGGTGAGTAACTTAACACAGACCAGTGAGTAACTTTTCACAAACCGGTGAGTAATTTTTCACAGACCGGTGAGTAATTTAACACAGACCGGTGAGTAATTTTTCACAGACTGGTAAGTAACTTTTTACAGACCGGTGAGTAACTTTCCACAGACCGATGAGTAACTTAACACAGACCAGTGAGTAACTTTTCACAAACCGGTGAGTAGTTTTTCACAGACCGTTGAGTAACTTTTCAGAGACCAATGAGTAACTTTACACAGACCGTTGAGTAAATTTTTACAAACTGCTGAGTAATTTTTCACAAATTGATTAGTCACTTTTTACAGATTTTGACGCGTCGATTTCGACACAATGAAAGCGAAAAACTTACTCTGACGCATCGACTCCTACACATCGACACCGACACATCGACTCCGACACATCGACTCCAACACATCGTCACCGACACATTAGCTCTGACGCATCGACTCTGACACATCGACAGCGATAAATTTACTCTGACGCATCGACTCCAACACATCGACATCGACACATCGACTCCGACACATCGACTCCAACACATCGACACCGACACATTGACTCTGACGCATCGACTCTGACACATCGACAGCGACACATTTACTCTGACACATCGACTTCAACACTTTGTCTTCGACATTAACACTAAAAAACGACTTAAAGAAAGAATGGCTTTTTCTTCTTTTCTTTACCTCGATTCCTGGTAAGGGCCTACGATTTTTCACAAATCTTTAAATGAATTTCCACTTCTTTTTAAAATCAATATATACCTTTTTTTCAGTATAATTGCCTATCTTTAATATAAAGAAAAAATTTCCTTACTGAGTGAGTGAGTTAGGGGTGAGCATTTTTTACTGACCGTTGAGTAAAATTGCACAGACCGGTGAGTAACTTTTCACAGATCGGTGAGTAACTTTCCACAGACCGGTGAGTAATTTTTCACAAACCGGTGAGTAATTTTTCACAGACCGGTGAGTAATTTAACACAGACCGGTGAGTAATTTTTCACAGACTGGTAAGTAACTTTTTACAGACCGGTGAGTAACTTTCCACAGACCGATGAGTTACTTTTTACTGACCAGTGAGTAACTTTCCACAGACCGATGAGTAACTTTTCACAGACCAGTGAGTAACTTTCCACAAACCGAGGAGTAACTTTTTACTGACAAGTGAGTAACTTTCCACAGACCGGTGAGTAACTTAACACAGACCAGTGAGTAACTTTTCACAAACCGGTGAGTAATTTAACACAGACCGGTGAGTAATTTTTCACAGACTGGTAAGTAACTTTTTACAGACCGGTGAGTAACTTTCCACAGACCGATGAGTTACTTTTTACTGACCAGTGAGTAACTTTCCACAGACCGATGAGTAACTTTTCACAGACCAGTGAGTAACTTTCCACAAACCGAGGAGTAACTTTTTACTGACAAGTGAGTAACTTTCCACAGACCGGTGAGTAACTTAACACAGACCAGTGAGTAACTTTTCACAAACCGGTGAGTAATTTTTCACAGACCGGTGAGTAATTTAACACAGACCGGTGAGTAATTTTTCACAGACTGGTAAGTAACTTTTTACAGACCGGTGAGTAACTTTCCACAGACCGATGAGTAACTTAACACAGACCAGTGAGTAACTTTTCACAAACCGGTGAGTAGTTTTTCACAGACCGTTGAGTAACTTTTCAGAGACCAATGAGTAACTTTACACAGACCGTTGAGTAACTTTTCACAAACTGCTGAGTAATTTTTCACAAATTGATTAGTCACTTTTTACAGATTTTGACGCGTCGATTTCGACACAATGAAAGCGAAAAATTTACTCTGACGCATCGACTCCTACACATCGACACCGACACATCGACTCCGACACATCGACTCCAACACATCGTCACCGACACATTAGCTCTGACGCATCGACTCTGACACATCGACAGCGATAAATTTACTCTGACGCATCGACTCCAACACATCGACATCGACACATCGACTCCGACACATCGACTCCAACACATCGACACCGACACATTGACTCTGACGCATCGACTCTGACACATCGACAGCGACACATTTACTCTGACACATCGACTTCAACACTTTGTCTTCGACATTAACACTAAAAAACGACTTAAAGAAAGAATGGTTTTTTCTTCTTTTCTTTACCTCGATTCCTGGTAAGGGCCTACGATTTTTCACAAATCTTTAAATGAATTTCCACTTCTTTTTAAAATCAATATATACCTTTTTTTCAGTATAATTGCCTATCTTTAATATAAAGAAAAAATTTCCTTACTGAGTGAGTGAGTTAGGGGTGAGCATTTTTCACTGACCGTTGAGTAAAATTGCACAGACCGGTGAGTATCTTTTCACAGACCGTTGAGTAACTTTTCACAGACCGGTGAGTAACTTTTCACAGATCGGTGAGTAACTTTCCACAGACCGGTGAGTAATTTTTCACAGACCGGAGAGTAACTTTTAAAACATCCTAGATACTTTCTTATCCATCCCGATCCGTCCCAACCATCCCGATCCATTCCGATCCAACCCGATCCATCTTGATCAATCCCGATCCATCCCGATCCATCTTGACATCCTGATCCATCCCGATCCATCATAATAAATCCCGATTCATCTCGATCAATCCAAAGCCATCCCGAGTTATGCCGATCAATCCCGATCATTCATTCCGTTAATCTCTTCCTTTGAGTAACTTTTCACAGACCGGTGAGTAACTTTTCACAGACCAAAGAGTTCCTTTACACGGACCAATAAGTAATTTTTCATAAACCGGTGAGTAACTTTTCACAGACCTATGAGTAACTTTTTACAGACCTATGAGTAACTTTGCACAGACCAGTGAGTAACTTTTCACAGATCGATGAGTAATTTTTTACAGACCGATGAGTAACTTTTCACAGACCAGTGAGTAACTTTCCACAGACCGGTGAGTAACTTTTTACAGATCAGTGAGTAACTTTACATAGACCGGTGAGTAACTTTTTACAGACTTGTGAGTAACTTCTCACAGACCGGTGAGTAACTTTTCACAAACCGAGGAGTAACTTTTTATTGACCAGTGAGTAACTTTCCACAGACCAGTGAGTAACTTTTCACAAACCGAGGAGTTACTTTTTACTGACCAGTGAGTAACTTTCCACAGACCGATGAGTAACTTTTCACAGACCAGTGAGTAACTTTCCACAAACCGAGGAGTAACTTTTTACTGACCAGTGAGTAACTTTCCACAGACCGGTGAGTAACTTAACACAGACCAGTGAGTAACTTTTCACAAACCGGTGAGTAATTTTTCACAGACTGGTGAGTAATTTAACACAGACCGGTGAGTAATTTTTCACAGACTGGTAAGTAACTTTTTACAGACCGGTGAGTAACTTTCCACAGACCGATGAGTAACTTAACACAGACCAGTGAGTAACTTTTCACAAACCGGTGAGTAGTTTTTCACAGACCGTTGAGTAACTTTTCAGAGACCAATGAGTAACTTTACACAGACCGTTGAGTAACTTTTACAAACTGCTGAGTAATTTTTCACAAATTGATTAGTCACTTTTTACAGATTTTGACGCGTCGATTTCGACACAATGAAAGCGAAAAATTTACTCTGACGCATCGACTCCTACACATCGACACCGACACATCGACTCCGACACATCGACTCCAACACATCGTCACCGACACATTAGCTCTGACGCATCGACTCTGACACATCGACAGCGATAAATTTACTCTGACGCATCGACTCCAACACATCGACATCGACACATCGACTCCGACACATCGACTCCAACACATCGACACCGACACATTGACTCTGACGCATCGACTCTGACACATCGACTTCAACACTTTGTCTTCGACATTAACACTAAAAAACGACTTAAAGAAAGAATGGTTTTTTCTTCTTTTCTTTACCTCGATTCCTGGTAAGGGCCTACGATTTTTCACAAATCTTTAAATGAATTTCCACTTCTTTTTAAAATCAATATATACCTTTTTTTCAGTATAATTGCCTATCTTTAATATAAAGAAAAAATTTCCTTACTGAGTGAGTGAGTTAGGGGTGAGCATTTTTCACTGACCGTTGAGTAAAATTGCACAGACCGGTGAGTATCTTTTCACAGACCGTTGAGTAACTTTTCACAGACCGGTGAGTAACTTTTAACAGATCGGTGAGTAACTTTCCACAGACCGGTGAGTAATTTTTCACAGACCGGTGAGTAACTTTTCACAGATCGGTGAGTAACTTTCCACAGACCGGTGAGTAATTTTTCACAGACCGGAGAGTAACTTTTAAAACATCCTAGATACTTTCTTATCCATCCCGATCCGTCCCAACCATCCCGATCCATTCCGATCCAACCCGATCCATCTTGATCAATCCCGATCCATCCCGATCCATCTTGACATCCTGATCCATCCCGATCCATCATAATAAATCCCGATTCATCTCGATCAATCCAAAGCCATCCCGAGTTATGCCGATCAATCCCGATCATTCATTCCGTTAATCTCTTCCTTTGAGTAACTTTGCACAGACCAGTGAGTAACTTTTCACAGATCGATGAGTAATTTTTTTACAGACCGATGAGTAACTTTTCACAGACCAGTAAGTAACTTTCCACAGACCGGTGAGTCATTTTTCACAGACCGGTGAGTAACTTTTCACAGACCGGTGAGTAACTTTCCACAGACCGGTGAGTAATTTTTCACAGACCGGAGAGTAACTTTTCACAGACCAGTGAGTAACTTTCCACAGACCGGTGAGTAACTTTCCACAGACCGGTGAGTAACATTCCAAAGACCGGTGAGTAATTTTTCACAGACCAGTGAGTAACTTTGTACAGACCTATGAGTAACTTTGCACAGACCAGTGAGTAACTTTTCACAGATCGATGAGTAATTTTTTACAGACCGATGAGTAACTTTTCACAGACCAGTGAGTAACTTTTCACAGATCGACGAGTAATTTTCCACAGACCGATGAGTATTTTTTCACAGACCAGTGAGTCACTTTCCACAGACCGGTGAGTAACTTTTTACAGATCAGTGAGTAACTTTACATAGACTGGTGAGTAAATTTTTACAGACTTGTGAGTAACTTCTCACAGACCGGTGAGTAACTTTTCACAAACCGAGGAGTAACTTTTTATTGACCAGTGAGTAACTTTCCACAGACCAGTGAGTAACTTTTCACAAACCGAGGAGTTACTTTTTACTGACCAGTGAGTAACTTTCCACAGACCGATGAGTAACTTTTCACAGACCAGTGAGTAACTTTCCACAAACCGAGGAGTAACTTTTTACTGACAAGTGAGTAACTTTCCACAGACCGGTGAGTAACTTAACACAGACCAGTGAGTAACTTTTCACAAACCGGTGAGTAATTTTTCACAGACCGGTGAGTAATTTAACACAGACCGGTGAGTAATTTTTCACAGACTGGTAAGTAACTTTTTACAGACCGGTGAGTAACTTTCCACAGACCGATGAGTAACTTAACACAGACCAGTGAGTAACTTTTCACAAACCGGTGAGTAGTTTTTCACAGACCGTTGAGTAACTTTTCAGAGACCAATGAGTAACTTTACACAGACCGTTGAGTAAATTTTTACAAACTGCTGAGTAATTTTTCACAAATTGATTAGTCACTTTTTACAGATTTTGACGCGTCGATTTCGACACAATGAAAGCGAAAAACTTACTCTGACGCATCGACTCCTACACATCGACACCGACACATCGACTCCGACACATCGACTCCAACACATCGTCACCGACACATTAGCTCTGACGCATCGACTCTGACACATCGACAGCGATAAATTTACTCTGACGCATCGACTCCAACACATCGACATCGACACATCGACTCCGACACATCGACTCCAACACATCGACACCGACACATTGACTCTGACGCATCGACTCTGACACATCGACAGCGACACATTTACTCTGACACATCGACTTCAACACTTTGTCTTCGACATTAACACTAAAAAACGACTTAAAGAAAGAATGGCTTTTTCTTCTTTTCTTTACCTCGATTCCTGGTAAGGGCCTACGATTTTTCACAAATCTTTAAATGAATTTCCACTTCTTTTTAAAATCAATATATACCTTTTTTTCAGTATAATTGCCTATCTTTAATATAAAGAAAAAATTTCCTTACTGAGTGAGTGAGTTAGGGGTGAGCATTTTTTACTGACCGTTGAGTAAAATTGCACAGACCGGTGAGTAACTTTTCACAGATCGGTGAGTAACTTTCCACAGACCGGTGAGTAATTTTTCACAAACCGGTGAGTAATTTTTCACAGACCGGTGAGTAATTTAACACAGACCGGTGAGTAATTTTTCACAGACTGGTAAGTAACTTTTTACAGACCGGTGAGTAACTTTCCACAGACCGATGAGAAACTTTTCACAGACCAGTGAGTAACTTTCCACAAACCGATGAGTAACTTTTCACAGACCAGTGAGTAACTTTCCACAGACCGAGGAGTAACTTTTTACTGACAAGTGAGTAACTTTCCACAGACCGGTGAGTAACTTAACACAGACCAGTGAGTAACTTTTCACAAACCGGTGAGTAATTTAACACAGACCGGTGAGTAATTTTTCACAGACTGGTAAGTAACTTTTTACAGACCGGTGAGTAACTTTCCACAGACCGATGAGTAACTTTTTACTGACCAGTGAGTAACTTTCCACAGACCGATGAGTAACTTTTCACAGACCAGTGAGTAACTTTCCACAAACCGAGGAGTAACTTTTTACTGACAAGTGAGTAACTTTCCACAGACCGGTGAGTAACTTAACACAGACCAGTGAGTAACTTTTCACAAACCGGTGAGTAATTTTTCACAGACCGGTGAGTAATTTAACACAGACCGGTGAGTAATTTTTCACAGACTGGTAAGTAACTTTTTACAGACCGGTGAGTAACTTTCCACAGACCGATGAGTAACTTAACACAGACCAGTGAGTAACTTTTCACAAACCGGTGAGTAGTTTTTCACAGACCGTTGAGTAACTTTTCAGAGACCAATGAGTAACTTTACACAGACCGTTGAGTAACTTTTCACAAACTGCTGAGTAATTTTTCACAAATTGATTAGTCACTTTTTACAGATTTTGACGCGTCGATTTCGACACAATGAAAGCGAAAAATTTACTCTGACGCATCGACTCCTACACATCGACACCGACACATCGACTCCGACACATCGACTCCAACACATCGTCACCGACACATTAGCTCTGACGCATCGACTCTGACACATCGACAGCGATAAATTTACTCTGACGCATCGACTCCAACACATCGACATCGACACATCGACTCCGACACATCGACTCCAACACATCGACACCGACACATTGACTCTGACGCATCGACTCTGACACATCGACAGCGACACATTTACTCTGACACATCGACTTCAACACTTTGTCTTCGACATTAACACTAAAAAACGACTTAAAGAAAGAATGGTTTTTTCTTCTTTTCTTTACCTCGATTCCTGGTAAGGGCCTACGATTTTTCACAAATCTTTAAATGAATTTCCACTTCTTTTTAAAATCAATATATACCTTTTTTTCAGTATAATTGCCTATCTTTAATATAAAGAAAAAATTTCCTTACTGAGTGAGTGAGTTAGGGGTGAGCATTTTTCACTGACCGTTGAGTAAAATTGCACAGACCGGTGAGTATCTTTTCACAGACCGTTGAGTAACTTTTCACAGACCGGTGAGTAACTTTTCACAGATCGGTGAGTAACTTTCCACAGACCGGTGAGTAATTTTTCACAGACCGGAGAGTAACTTTTAAAACATCCTAGATACTTTCTTATCCATCCCGATCCGTCCCAACCATCCCGATCCATTCCGATCCAACCCGATCCATCTTGATCAATCCCGATCCATCCCGATCCATCTTGACATCCTGATCCATCCCGATCCATCATAATAAATCCCGATTCATCTCGATCAATCCAAAGCCATCCCGAGTTATGCCGATCAATCCCGATCATTCATTCCGTTAATCTCTTCCTTTGAGTAACTTTTCACAGACCGGTGAATTACTTTTCACAGACCAAAGAGTTCCTTTACACGGACCAATAAGTAATTTTTCATAAACCGGTGAGTAACTTTTCACAGACCTATGAGTAACTTTTTACAGACCTATGAGTAACTTTGCACAGACCAGTGAGTAACTTTTCACAGATCGATGAGTAATTTTTTACAGACCGATGAGTAACTTTTCACAGACCAGTGAGTAACTTTCCACAGACCGGTGAGTAACTTTTTACAGATCAGTGAGTTACTTTACATAGACCGGTGAGTAACTTTTTACAGACTTGTGAGTAACTTCTCACAGACCGGTGAGTAACTTTTCACAAACCGAGGAGTAACTTTTTATTGACCAGTGAGTAACTTTCCACAGACCAGTGAGTAACTTTTCACAAACCGAGGAGTTACTTTTTACTGACCAGTGAGTAACTTTCCACAGACCGATGAGTAACTTTTCACAGACCAGTGAGTAACTTTCCACAAACCGAGGAGTAACTTTTTACTGACCAGTGAGTAACTTTCCACAGACCGGTGAGTAACTTAACACAGACCAGTGAGTAACTTTTCACAAACCGGTGAGTAATTTTTCACAGACTGGTGAGTAATTTAACACAGACCGGTGAGTAATTTTTCACAGACTGGTAAGTAACTTTTTACAGACCGGTGAGTAACTTTCCACAGACCGATGAGTAACTTAACACAGACCAGTGAGTAACTTTCCACAGACCGGTGAGTCATTTTTCACAGACCGGTGAGTAACTTTTCACAGACCGGTGAGTAACTTTCCACAGACCGGTGAGTAATTTTTCACAGACCGGAGAGTAACTTTTCACAGACCAGTGAGTAACTTTCCACAGACCGGTGAGTAACTTTCCACAGACCGGTGAGTAACATTCCAAAGACCGGTGAGTAATTTTTCACAGACCGGTGAGTAACTTTGTACAGACCTATGAGTAACTTTGCACAGACCAGTGAGTAACTTTTCACAGATCGATGAGTAATTTTTTACAGACCGATGAGTAACTTTTCACAGACCAGTGAGTAACTTTTCACAGATCGACGAGTAATTTTCCACAGACCGATGAGTATTTTTTCACAGACCAGTGAGTCACTTTCCACAGACCGGTGAGTAACTTTTTACAGATCAGTGAGTAACTTTACATAGACTGGTGAGTAAATTTTTACAGACTTGTGAGTAACTTCTCACAGACCGGTGAGTAACTTTTCACAAACCGAGGAGTAACTTTTTATTGACCAGTGAGTAACTTTCCACAGACCAGTGAGTAACTTTTCACAAACCGAGGAGTTACTTTTTACTGACCAGTGAGTAACTTTCCACAGACCGATGAGTAACTTTTCACAGACCAGTGAGTAACTTTCCACAAACCGAGGAGTAACTTTTTACTGACAAGTGAGTAACTTTCCACAGACCGGTGAGTAACTTAACACAGACCAGTGAGTAACTTTTCACAAACCGGTGAGTAATTTTTCACAGACCGGTGAGTAATTTAACACAGACCGGTGAGTAATTTTTCACAGACTGGTAAGTAACTTTTTACAGACCGGTGAGTAACTTTCCACAGACCGATGAGTAACTTAACACAGACCAGTGAGTAACTTTTCACAAACCGGTGAGTAGTTTTTCACAGACCGTTGAGTAACTTTTCAGAGACCAATGAGTAACTTTACACAGACCGTTGAGTAAATTTTTACAAACTGCTGAGTAATTTTTCACAAATTGATTAGTCACTTTTTACAGATTTTGACGCGTCGATTTCGACACAATGAAAGCGAAAAACTTACTCTGACGCATCGACTCCTACACATCGACACCGACACATCGACTCCGACACATCGACTCCAACACATCGTCACCGACACATTAGCTCTGACGCATCGACTCTGACACATCGACAGCGATAAATTTACTCTGACGCATCGACTCCAACACATCGACATCGACACATCGACTCCGACACATCGACTCCAACACATCGACACCGACACATTGACTCTGACGCATCGACTCTGACACATCGACAGCGACACATTTACTCTGACACATCGACTTCAACACTTTGTCTTCGACATTAACACTAAAAAACGACTTAAAGAAAGAATGGCTTTTTCTTCTTTTCTTTACCTCGATTCCTGGTAAGGGCCTACGATTTTTCACAAATCTTTAAATGAATTTCCACTTCTTTTTAAAATCAATATATACCTTTTTTTCAGTATAATTGCCTATCTTTAATATAAAGAAAAAATTTCCTTACTGAGTGAGTGAGTTAGGGGTGAGCATTTTTTACTGACCGTTGAGTAAAATTGCACAGACCGGTGAGTAACTTTTCACAGATCGGTGAGTAACTTTCCACAGACCGGTGAGTAATTTTTCACAAACCGGTGAGTAATTTTTCACAGACCGGTGAGTAATTTAACACAGACCGGTGAGTAATTTTTCACAGACTGGTAAGTAACTTTTTACAGACCGGTGAGTAACTTTCCACAGACCGATGAGTTACTTTTTACTGACCAGTGAGTAACTTTCCACAGACCGATGAGTAACTTTTCACAGACCAGTGAGTAACTTTACACAAACCGAGGAGTAACTTTTAACTGACAAGTGAGTAACTTTCCACAGACCGGTGAGTAACTTAACACAGACCAGTGAGTAACTTTTCACAAACCGGTGAGTAATTTAACACAGACCGGTGAGTAATTTTTCACAGACTGGTAAGTAACTTTTTACAGACCGGTGAGTAACTTTCCACAGACCGATGAGTTACTTTTTACTGACCAGTGAGTAACTTTCCACAGACCGATGAGTAACTTTTCACAGACCAGTGAGTAACTTTCCACAAACCGAGGAGTAACTTTTTACTGACAAGTGAGTAACTTTCCACAGACCGGTGAGTAACTTAACACAGACCAGTGAGTAACTTTTCACAAACCGGTGAGTAATTTTTCACAGACCGGTGAGTAATTTAACACAGACCGGTGAGTAATTTTTCACAGACTGGTAAGTAACTTTTTACAGACCGGTGAGTAACTTTCCACAGACCGATGAGTAACTTAACACAGACCAGTGAGTAACTTTTCACAAACCGGTGAGTAGTTTTTCACAGACCGTTGAGTAACTTTTCAGAGACCAATGAGTAACTTTACACAGACCGTTGAGTAACTTTTCACAAACTGCTGAGTAATTTTTCACAAATTGATTAGTCACTTTTTACAGATTTTGACGCGTCGATTTCGACACAATGAAAGCGAAAAATTTACTCTGACGCATCGACTCCTACACATCGACACCGACACATCGACTCCGACACATCGACTCCAACACATCGTCACCGACACATTAGCTCTGACGCATCGACTCTGACACATCGACAGCGATAAATTTACTCTGACGCATCGACTCCAACACATCGACATCGACACATCGACTCCGACACATCGACTCCAACACATCGACACCGACACATTGACTCTGACGCATCGACTCTGACACATCGACAGCGACACATTTACTCTGACACATCGACTTCAACACTTTGTCTTCGACATTAACACTAAAAAACGACTTAAAGAAAGAATGGTTTTTTCTTCTTTTCTTTACCTCGATTCCTGGTAAGGGCCTACGATTTTTCACAAATCTTTAAATGAATTTCCACTTCTTTTTAAAATCAATATATACCTTTTTTTCAGTATAATTGCCTATCTTTAATATAAAGAAAAAATTTCCTTACTGAGTGAGTGAGTTAGGGGTGAGCATTTTTCACTGACCGTTGAGTAAAATTGCACAGACCGGTGAGTATCTTTTCACAGACCGTTGAGTAACTTTTCACAGACCGGTGAGTAACTTTTCACAGATCGGTGAGTAACTTTCCACAGACCGGTGAGTAATTTTTCACAGACCGGAGAGTAACTTTTAAAACATCCTAGATACTTTCTTATCCATCCCGATCCGTCCCAACCATCCCGATCCATTCCGATCCAACCCGATCCATCTTGATCAATCCCGATCCATCCCGATCCATCTTGACATCCTGATCCATCCCGATCCATCATAATAAATCCCGATTCATCTCGATCAATCCAAAGCCATCCCGAGTTATGCCGATCAATCCCGATCATTCATTCCGTTAATCTCTTCCTTTGAGTAACTTTTCACAGACCGGTGAATTACTTTTCACAGACCAAAGAGTTCCTTTACACGGACCAATAAGTAATTTTTCATAAACCGGTGAGTAACTTTTCACAGACCTATGAGTAACTTTTTACAGACCTATGAGTAACTTTGCACAGACCAGTGAGTAACTTTTCACAGATCGATGAGTAATTTTTTACAGACCGATGAGTAACTTTTCACAGACCAGTGAGTAACTTTCCACAGACCGGTGAGTAACTTTTTACAGATCAGTGAGTTACTTTACATAGACCGGTGAGTAACTTTTTACAGACTTGTGAGTAACTTCTCACAGACCGGTGAGTAACTTTTCACAAACCGAGGAGTAACTTTTTATTGACCAGTGAGTAACTTTCCACAGACCAGTGAGTAACTTTTCACAAACCGAGGAGTTACTTTTTACTGACCAGTGAGTAACTTTCCACAGACCGATGAGTAACTTTTCACAGACCAGTGAGTAACTTTCCACAAACCGAGGAGTAACTTTTTACTGACCAGTGAGTAACTTTCCACAGACCGGTGAGTAACTTAACACAGACCAGTGAGTAACTTTTCACAAACCGGTGAGTAATTTTTCACAGACTGGTGAGTAATTTAACACAGACCGGTGAGTAATTTTTCACAGACTGGTAAGTAACTTTTTACAGACCGGTGAGTAACTTTCCACAGACCGATGAGTAACTTAACACAGACCAGTGAGTAACTTTTCACAAACCGGTGAGTAGTTTTTCACAGACCGTTGAGTAACTTTTCAGAGACCAATGAGTAACTTTACACAGACCGTTGAGTAACTTTTCACAAACTGCTGAGTAATTTTTCACAAATTGATTAGTCACTTTTTACAGATTTTGACGCGTCGATTTCGACACAATGAAAGCGAAAAATTTACTCTGACGCATCGACTCCTACACATCGACACCGACACATCGACTCCGACACATCGACTCCAACACATCGTCACCGACACATTAGCTTTGACGCATCGACTCTGACACATCGACAGCGATAAATTTACTCTGACGCATCGACTCCAACACATCGACATCGACACATCGACTCCGACACATCGACTCCAACACATCGACACCGACACATTGACTCTGACGCATCGACTCTGACACATCGACTTCAACACTTTGTCTTCGACATTAACACTAAAAAACGACTTAAAGAAAGAACGGTTTTTTCTTCTTTTCTTTACCTCGATTCCTGGTAAGGGCCTACGATTTTTCACAAATCTTTAAATGAATTTCCACTTCTTTTTAAAATCAATATATACCTTTTTTTCAGTATAATTGCCTATCTTTAATATAAAGAAAAAATTTCCTTACTGAGTGAGTGAGTTAGGGGTGAGCATTTTTCACTGACCGTTGAGTAAAATTGCACAGACCGGTGAGTATCTTTTCACAGACCGTTGAGTAACTTTTCACAGACCGGTGAGTAACTTTTAACAGATCGGTGAGTAACTTTCCACAGACCGGTGAGTAATTTTTCACAGACCGGAGAGTAACTTTTAATACATCCTAGATACTTTCTTATCCATCCCGATCCGTCCCAACCATCCCGATCCATTCCGATCCAACCCGATCCATCTTGATCAATCCCGATCCATCCCGATCCATCTTGACATCCTGATCCATCCCGATCCATCATAATAAATCCCGATTCATCTCGATCAATCCAAAGCCATCCCGAGTTATGCCGATCAATCCCGATCATTCATTCCGTTAATCTCTTCCTTTGAGTAACTTTTCACAGACCGGTGAGTTACTTTTCACAGACCAAAGAGTTCCTTTACACGGACCAATAAGTAATTTTTCATAAACCGGTGAGTAACTTTTCACAGACCTATGAGTAACTTTTTACAGACCTATGAGTAACTTTGCACAGACCAGTGAGTAACTTTTCACAGATCGATGAGTAATTTTTTACAGACCGATGAGTAACTTTTCACAGACCAGTGATTAACTTTCCACAGACCGGTGAGTCATTTTTCACAGACCGGTGAGTAACTTTTCACAGACCGGTGAGTAACTTTCCACAGACCGGTGAGTAATTTTTCACAGACCGGAGAGTAACTTTTCACAGACCAGTGAGTAACTTTCCACAGACCGGTGAGTAACTTTCCACAGACCGGTGAGTAATTTTTCACAGACCGGTGAGTAACTTTTTACAGACCGGTGAGTAACATTCCAAAGACCGGTGAGTAATTTTTCACAGACCGGTGAGTAACTTTTTACAGACCGGTGAGTAACTTTCCACAGACTGGTGAGTAACTTTCCACAGACCGGTGAGTAATTTTTCACAGACCGGTGAGTAACTTTGTACAGACCTATGAGTAACTTTGCACAGACCAGTGAGTAACTTTTCACAGATCGATGAGTAATTTTTTACAGACCGATGAGTAACTTTTCACAGACCAGTGAGTAACTTTTCACAGATCGACGAGTAATTTTCCACAGACCGATGAGTATTTTTTCACAGACCAATGAGTAACTTTACACAGACCGTTGAGTAACTTTTCACAAACTGCTGAGTAATTTTTCACAAATTGATTAGTCACTTTTTACAGATTTTGACGCGTCGATTTCGACACAATGAAAGCGAAAAATTTACTCTGACGCATCGACTCCTACACATCGACACCGACACATCGACTCCGACACATTGACTCCAACACATCGTCACCGACACATTAGCTCTGACGCATCGACTCTGACACATCGACAGCGATAAATTTACTCTGACGCATCGACTCCAACACATCGACATCGACACATCGACTCCGACACATCGACTCCAACACATCGACACCGACACATTGACTCTGACGCATCGACTCTGACACATCGACAGCGACACATTTACTCTGACACATCGACTTCAAAACTTTGTCTTCGACATTAACACTAAAAAACGACTTAAAGAAAGAACGGTTTTTTCTTCTTTTCTTTACCTCGATTCCTGGTAAGGGCCTACGATTTTTCACAAATCTTTAAATGAATTTCCACTTCTTTTTAAAATCAATATATACCTTTTTTTCAGTATAATTGCCTATCTTTAATATAAAGATAAAAATTCCTTACTGAGTGAGTGAGTTAGGGGTGAGCATTTTTCACTGACCGTTGAGTAAAATTGCACAGACCGGTGAGTATCTTTTCACAGACCGTTGAGTAACTTTTCACAGACCGGTGAGTAACTTTTAACAGATCGGTGAGTAACTTTCCACAGACCGGTGAGTAATTTTTCACAGACCGGAGAGTAACTTTTAATACATCCTAGATACTTTCTTATCCATCCCGATCCGTCCCAACCATCCCGATCCATTCCGATCCAACCCGATCCATCTTGATCAATCCCGATCCATCCCGATCCATCTTGACATCCTGATCCATCCCGATCCATCATAATAAATCCCGATTCATCTCGATCAATCCAAAGCCATCCCGAGTTATGCCGATCAATCCCGATCATTCATTCCGTTAATCTCTTCCTTTGAGTAACTTTTCACAGACCGGTGAGTAACTTTTCACAGACCAAAGAGTTCCTTTACACGGACCAATAAGTAATTTTTCATAAACCGGTGAGTAACTTTTCACAGACCTATGAGTAACTTTTTACAGACCTATGAGTAACTTTGCACAGACCAGTGAGTAACTTTTCACAGATCGATGATTAATTTTTTACAGACCGATGAGTAACTTTTCACAGACCAGTGAGTAACTTTCCACAGACCGGTGAGTAACTTTTTACAGATCAGTGAGTAACTTTACATAGACCGGTGAGTAACTTTTTACAGACTTGTGAGTAACTTCTCACAGACCGGTGAGTAACTTTTCACAAACCGAGGAGTAACTTTTTATTGACCAGTGAGTAACTTTCCACAGACCAGTGAGAAACTTTTCACAAACCGAGGAGTTACTTTTTACTGACCAGTGAGTAACTTTCCACAGACCGATGAGTAACTTTTCACAGACCAGTGAGTAACTTTCCACAAACCGAGGAGTAACTTTTTACTGACCAGTGAGTAACTTTCCACAGACCGGTGAGTAACTTAACACAGACCAGTGAGTAACTTTTCACAAACCGGTGAGTAATTTTTCACAGACTGGTGAGTAATTTAACACAGACCGGTGAGTAATTTTTCACAGACTGGTAAGTAACTTTTTACAGACCGGTGAGTAACTTTCCACAGACCGATGAGTAACTTAACACAGACCAGTGAGTAACTTTTCACAAACCGGTGAGTAGTTTTTCACAGACCGTTGAGTAACTTTTCAGAGACCAATGAGTAACTTTACACAGACCGTTGAGTAACTTTTCACAAACTGCTGAGTAATTTTTCACAAATTGATTAGTCACTTTTTACAGATTTTGACGCGTCGATTTCGACACAATGAAAGCGAAAAATTTACTCTGACGCATCGACTCCTACACATCGACACCGACACATCGACTCCGACACATTGACTCCAACACATCGTCACCGACACATTAGCTCTGACGCATCGACTCTGACACATCGACAGCGATAAATTTACTCTGACGCATCGACTCCAACACATCGACATCGACACATCGACTCCGACACATCGACTCCAACACATCGACACCGACACATTGACTCTGACGCATCGACTCTGACACATCGACAGCGACACATTTACTCTGACACATCGACTTCAACACTTTGTCTTCGACATTAACACTAAAAAACGACTTAAAGAAAGAATGGTTTTTTCTTCTTTTCTTTACCTCGATTCCTGGTAAGGGCCTACGATTTTTCACAAATCTTTAAATGAATTTCCACTTCTTTTTAAAATCAATATATACCTTTTTTTCAGTATAATTGCCTATCTTTAATATAAAGAAAAAATTTCCTTACTGAGTGAGTGAGTTAGGGGTGAGCATTTTTCACAGACCGTTGAGTAACTTTTCACAGACCGGTGAGTAACTTTTAACAGATCGGTGAGTAACTTTCCACAGACCGGTGAGTAATTTTTCACAGACCGGAGAGTAACTTTTAATACATCCTAGATACTTTCTTATCCATCCCGATCCGTCCCAACCATCCCGATCCATTCCGATCCAACCCGATCCATCTTGATCAATCCCGATCCATCCCGATCCATCTTGACATCCTGATCCATCCCGATCCATCATAATAAATCCCGATTCATCTCGATCAATCCAAAGCCATCCCGAGTTATGCCGATCAATCCCGATCATTCATCCCGTAATCTCTTCCTTTGAGTAACTTTTCACAGACCGGTGAGTAACTTTTCACAGACCAAAGAGTTCCTTTACACGGACCAATAAGTAATTTTTCATAAACCGGTGAGTAACTTTTCACAGACCTATGAGTAACTTTTTACAGACCTATGAGTAACTTTGCACAGACCAGTGAGTAACTTTTCACAGATCGATGAGTAATTTTTTACAGACCGATGAGTAACTTTTCACAGACCAGTGAGTAACTTTCCACAGACCGGTGAGTCATTTTTCACAGACCGGTGAGTAACTTTTCACAGACCGGTGAGTAACTTTCCACAGACCGGTGAGTAATTTTTCACAGACCGGAGAGTAACTTTTCACAGACCAGTGAGTAACTTTCCACAGACCGGTGAGTAACTTTCCACAGACCGGTGAGTAATTTTTCACAGACCGGTGAGTAACTTTTTACAGACCGGTGAGTAACATTCCAAAGACCGGTGAGTAATTTTTCACAGACCGGTGAGTAACTTTTTACAGACCGGTGAGTAACTTTCCACAGACTGGTGAGTAACTTTCCACAGACCGGTGAGTAACTTTCCACAGACCGGTGAGTAATTTTTCACAGACCGGTGAGTAACTTAGTACAGACCTATGAGTAACTTTGCACAGACCAGTGAGTAACTTTTCACAGATCGATGAGTAATTTTTTACAGACCGATGAGTAACTTTTCACAGACCAGTGAGTAACTTTTCACAGATCGACGAGTAATTTTCCACAGACCGATGAGTATTTTTTCACAGACCAGTGAGTCACTTTCCACAGACCGGTGAGTAACTTTTTACAGATCAGTGAGTAACTTTACATAGACCGGTGAGTAAATTTTTACAGACTTGTGAGTAACTTCTCACAGACCGGTGAGTAACTTTTCACAAACCGAGGAGTAACTTTTTATTGACCAGTGAGTAACTTTCCACAGACCAGTGAGTAACTTTTCACAAACCGAGGAGTTACTTTTTACTGACCAGTGAGTAACTTTCCACAGACCGATGAGTAACTTTTCACAGACCAGTGAGTAACTTTCCACAAACCGAGGAGTAACTTTTTACTGACCAGTGAGTAACTTTCCACAGACCGGTGAGTAACTTTCCACAGACCGGTGAGTAATTTTTCACAGACCGGTGAGTAACTTTTTACAGACCGGTGAGTAACATTCCACAGACCGGTGAGTAATTTTTCACAGACCGGTGAGTAACTTTTTACAGACCGGTGAGAAACTCGACCTAAACGTTTCCAAATGCTATGTCTGCACTTTCTCTCGGAAACCGGAACCCATTTTATCATCCTACAAGCTTTTAGACGTTAATATCACTAGAGTTTCTACCATACGCGACCTAGGAGTAACCTTTGACAGCAAACTGCTCTTTGATAGTCACATAAATGAAATTGTTGCTAAAGCATCTAAGGCACTCGGTTTTGTGATGCGGATGTCACACGATTTCAATTCTGTAAAAACATTAAAAATACTATACTGTGCTTATGTACGCAGTCATTTAGAATACGCTTCTCAAATATGGAACCCCTGTTACAATTTATACGACACGCGGATTGAAATGATCCAGAGAAGGTTCTTACGATACCTGCAGTTTAAATCCAAGACTTACATTCATAATTACGAAAAGCGATGCCGTAGGTTCCACTTTCTACCGCTTGTAGAGAGAAGACGCATCGCCGATGTATCGTACTTACTTGGCATAGCGAGCGGCGTCGTTGACTGTCCTGAACTCCTAAGTAGCATTGGTTTGCGAGTTCCAGTAGCCTCCTTCCGTAAGCCTAATATACTTCACGTTCCCCCAAGCAAAACTTATTATAGGCAAAATTCATTTCTTATAAGAACGAGCAAATGTTTTAACACGGTGGCAAAGCAATTTGACATAGATCTTTTTAACACTCCTTGTAACAAGCTCAAGCGACTATTAAGTAATGTATACTTCTCGAACAACTAACTGTAATTAGTGTAGTGCTACGCTATCTGGCATTATTTCACTAACAAACACCAAATTAAGAATTAACAATTGGTTTATATTGTATTTTTTTTTTCTATCCTTTCGTAGGCAATCTTTGTATTTACTATATGTTATATGTGGAAACTTGTAATTGGCTTTCAATAAATATTTAAATGACCTACTTTATTTTAACCTAGCTGTAAGTTTTCCGAAGATTTGTAAAATAAAATAAAATAAAATAAAAACACAGACCAGTGAGTAACTTTTCACAAACCGGTGAGTAATTTTTCACAGACCGATGAGTAACTTTTCACAGACCAGTGAGTAACTTTCCACAAACCGAGGAGTAACTTTTTACTGACCAGTGAGTAACTTTCCACAGACCGATGAGTAACTTAACACAGACCAGTGAGTAACTTTTCACAAACCGGTGAGTAGTTTTTCACAGACCGTTGAGTAACTATTCAGAGACCAATTAGTAACTTTACACAGACCGTTGATTAACTTCCACAAACTGCTGAGTAATTTTTCACAAATTGATTAGTCACTTTTTACAGATTTTGACGCATCGATTTCGATACAATGAAAGCGAAAAATTTACTCTGACGCATCGACTCCTACACATCGACACCGACACATCGACTCCGACACATCGACTCCAACACATTAGCTCTGACGCATCGACTCTGACACATCGACAGCGATAAATTTACTCTGACGCATCGACTCCAACACATTGACATCGACACATCGACTCCGACACATCGACTCCAACACATCGACACCGACACATTGACTCTGACGCATCGACTCTGACACATCGACAGCGACACATTTACTCTGACACATCGACTTCAACACTTTGTCTTCGACATTAACACTAAAAAACGACTTAAAGAAAGAACGGTTTTTTCTTCTTTTCTTTACCTCGATTCCTGGTAAGGGCCTACGATTTTTCACAAATCTTTAAATGAATTTCCACTTCTTTTTAAAATCAATATATACCTTTTTTTCAGTATAATTGCCTATCTTTAATATAAAGAAAAAATTTCCTTACTGAGTGAGTGAGTTAGGGGTGAGCATTTTTCACAGACCGTTGAGTAACTTTTCACAGACCGGTGAGTAACTTTTAACAGATCGGTGAGTAACTTTCCACAGACCGGTGAGTAATTTTTCACAGACCGGAGAGTAACTTTTAATACATCCTAGATACTTTCTTATCCATCCCGATCCGTCCCAACCATCCCGATCCATTCCGATCCAACCCGATCCATCTTGATCAATCCCGATCCATCCCGATCCATCTTGACATCCTGATCCATCCCGATCCATCATAATAAATCCCGATTCATCTCGATCAATCCAAAGCCATCCCGAGTTATGCCGATCAATCCCGATCATTCATTCCGTTAATCTCTTCCTTTGAGTAACTTTTCACAGACCGGTGAGTAACTTTTCACAGACCAAAGAGTTCCTTTACACGGACCAATAAGTAATTTTTCATAAACCGGTGAGTAACTTTTCACAGACCTATGAGTAACTTTCAGACCTATGAGTAACTTTGCACAGACCAGTGAGTAACTTTTCACACATCGATGAGTAATTTTTTTACAGACCGATGAGTAACTTTTCACAGACCAGTGAGTAACTTTCCACAGACCGGTGAGTCATTTTTCACAGACCGGTGAGTAACTTTTCACAGACCGGTGAGTAACTTTCCACAGACCGGTGAGTAATTTTTCACAGACCGGAGAGTAACTTTTCACAGACCAGTGAGTAACTTTCCACAGACCGGTGAGTAACTTTCCACAGACCGGTGAGTAACATTCCAAAGACCGGTGAGTAATTTTTCACAGACCGGTGAGTAACTTTGTACAGACCTATGAGTAACTTTGCACAGACCAGTGAGTAACTTTTCACAGATCGATGAGTAATTTTTTACAGACCGATGAGTAACTTTTCACAGACCAGTGAGTAACTTTTCACAGATCGACGAGTAATTTTCCACAGACCGATAAGTATTTTTTCACAGACCAGTGAGTAACTTTCCACAGACCGGTGAGTAACTTTTTACAGATCAGTGAGTAACTTTACATAGACCGGTGAGTAACTTTTTACAGACCGGTGAGTAACTTTTCACAGACCAAAGAGTTCCTTTACACGGACCAATAAGTAATTTTTCATAAACCGGTGAGTAACTTTTCACAGACCTATGAGTAACTTTCAGACCTATGAGTAACTTTGCACAGACCAGTGAGTAACTTTTCACACATCGATGAGTAATTTTTTTACAGACCGATGAGTAACTTTTCACAGACCAGTGAGTAACTTTCCACAGACCGGTGAGTCATTTTTCACAGACCGGTGAGTAACTTTTCACAGACCGGTGAGTAACTTTCCACAGACCGGTGAGTAATTTTTCACAGACCGGAGAGTAACTTTTCACAGACCAGTGAGTAACTTTCCACAGACCGGTGAGTAACTTTCCACAGACCGGTGAGTAACATTCCAAAGACCGGTGAGTAATTTTTCACAGACCGGTGAGTAACTTTGTACAGACCTATGAGTAACTTTGCACAGACCAGTGAGTAACTTTTCACAGATCGATGAGTAATTTTTTACAGACCGATGAGTAACTTTTCACAGACCAGTGAGTAACTTTTCACAGATCGACGAGTAATTTTCCACAGACCGATAAGTATTTTTTCACAGACCAGTGAGTAACTTTCCACAGACCGGTGAGTAACTTTTTACAGATCAGTGAGTAACTTTACATAGACCGGTGAGTAACTTTTTACAGACTTGTGAGTAACTTCTCACAGACCGGTGAGTAACTTTTCACAAACCGAGGAGTAACTTTTTATTGACCAGTGAGTAACTTTCCACAGACCAGTGAGTAACTTTTCACAAACCGAGGAGTTACTTTTTACTGACCAGTGAGTAACTTTCCACAGACCGATGAGTAACTTTTCACAGACCAGTGAGTAACTTTCCACAAACCGAGGAGTAACTTTTTACTGACCAGTGAGTAACTTTCCACAGACCGGTGAGTAACTTAACACAGACCAGTGAGTAACTTTTCACAAACCGGTGAGTAATTTTTTACAGACTGGTGAGTAATTTAACAAAGACCGGTGAGTCATTTTTCACAGACTGGTAAGTAACTTTTTACAGACCGGTGAGTAACTTTCCACAGACCGATGAGTAACTTAACACAGACCAGTGAGTAACTTTTCACAAACCGGTGAGTAGTTTTTCACAGACCGTTGAGTAACTTTTAAGAGACCAATGAGTAACTTTACACAGACCGTTGAGTAACTTTTACAAACTGCTGAGTAATTTTTCACAAATTGATTAGTCACTTTTTACAGATTTTGACGCGTCGATTTCAACACAATGAAAGCGAAAAATTTACTCTGACGCATCGACTCCTACACATCGACACCGACACATCGACTCCGACACATCGACTCCAACACATCGTCACCGACACATTAGCTCTGACGCATCGACTCTGACACATCGACAGCGATAAATTTACTCTGACGCATCGACTCCAACACATCGACATCGACACATCGACTCCGACACATCGACTCCAACACATCGACACCGACACATTGACTCTGACGCATCGACTCTGACACATCGACAGCGACACATTTACTTTGACACATCGACTTCAACACTTTGTCTTCGACATTAACACTAAAAAACGACTTAAAGAAAGAACGGTTTTTTCTTCTTTTCTACCTCGATTCCTGGTAAGGGCCTACGATTTTTCACAAATCTTTAAATGAATTTCCACTTCTTTTTAAAATCAATATATACCTTTTTTTCAGTATAATTGCCTATCTTTAATATGAAGAAAAAATTTCCTTACTGAGTGAGTGAGTTAGGGGTGAGCATTTTTCACTGACCGTTGAGTAAAATTGCACAGACCGGTGAGTATCTTTTCACAGACCGTTGAGTAACTTTTCACAGACCGGTGAGTAACTTTAAACAGATCGGTGAGTAACTTTCCACAGACCGGTGAGTAACTTTGCACAGACCGGTGTGTAACTTTTCACAGACCGGTGAGTAACTTTTAATACATCCTAGATACTTTCTTATCCATCCCGATCCGTCCCAACCATCCCGATCCATTCCGATCCAACCCGATCCATCTTGATCAATCCCGATCTATCCCGATCCATCTTGACATCCTGATCCATCCCGATCCATCATAATAAATCCCGATTTATCTCGATCAATCCAAAGCCATCCCGAGTTATGCCGATCAATCCCGATCATTCATTCCGTTAATCTCTTCCTTTGAGTAACTTTTCACAGACCGGTGAGTAACTTTTCACAGACCAAAGAGTTCCTTTACACGGACCAATAAGTAATTTTTCATAAACCGGTGAGTAACTTTTCACAGACCTATGAGTAACTTTCAGACCTATGAGTAACTTTGCACAGACCAGTGAGTAACTTTTCACACATCGATGAGTAATTTTTTTACAGACCGATGAGTAACTTTTCACAGACCAGTGAGTAACTTTCCACAGACCGGTGAGTCATTTTTCACAGACCGGTGAGTAACTTTTCACAGACCGGTGAGTAACTTTCCACAGACCGGTGAGTAATTTTTCACAGACCGGAGAGTAACTTTTCACAGACCAGTGAGTAACTTTCCACAGACCGGTGAGTAACTTTCCACAGACCGGTGAGTAACATTCCAAAGACCGGTGAGTAATTTTTCACAGACCGGTGAGTAACTTTGTACAGACCTATGAGTAACTTTGCACAGACCAGTGAGTAACTTTTCACAGATCGATGAGTAATTTTTTACAGACCGATGAGTAACATTTCACAGACCAGTGAGTAACTTTTCACAGATCGACGAGTAATTTTCCACAGACCGATAAGTATTTTTTCACAGACCAGTGAGTCACTTTCCACAGACCGGTGAGTAACTTTTTACAGATCAGTGAGTAACTTTACATAGACCGGTGAGTAACTTTTTACAGACTTGTGAGTAACTTCTCACAGACCGGTGAGTAACTTTTCACAAACCGAGGAGTAACTTTTTATTGACCAGTGAGTAACTTTCCACAGACCAGTGAGTAACTTTTCACAAACCGAGGAATTACTTTTTACTGACCAGTGAGTAACTTTCCACAGACCGATGAGTAACTTTTCACAGACCAGTGAGTAACTTTCCACAAACCGAGGAGTAACTTTTTACTGACCAGTGAGTAACTTTCCACAGACCGGTGAGTAACTTAACACAGACCAGTGAGTAACTTTTCACAAACCGGTGAGTAATTTTTCACAGACCGGTGAGTAATTTAACACAGACCGGTGAGTAATTTTTCACAGACTGGTAAGTAACTTTTTACAGACCGGTGAGTAACTTTCCACAGACCGATGAGTAACTTAACACAGACCAGTGAGTAACTTTTCACAAACCGGTGAGTAGTTTTTCACAGACCGTTGAGTAACTTTTCAGAGACCAATGAGTAACTTTACACAGACCGTTGAGTAACTTTTCACAAACTGCTGAGTAATTTTTCACAAATTGATTAGTCACTTTTTACAGATTTTGACGCGTCGATTTCGACACAATGAAAGCGAAAAATTTACTCTGACGCATCGACTCCTACACATCGACACCGACACATCGACTCCGACACATCGACTCCAACACATTAGCTCTGACGCATCGACTCTGACACATCGACAGCGATAAATTTACTCTGACGCATCGACTCCAACACATCGACATCGACACATCGACTCCGACACATCGACTCCAACACATCGACACCGACACATTGACTCTGACGCATCGACTCTGACACATCGACAGCGACACATTTACTCTGACACATCGACTTCAACACTTTGTCTTCGACATTAACACTAAAAAACGACTTAAAGAAAGAACGGTTTTTTCTTCTTTTCTACCTCGATTCCTGGTAAGGGCCTACGATTTTTCACAAATCTTTAAATGAATTTCCACTTCTTTTTAAAATCAATATATACCTTTTTTTCAGTATAATTGCCTATCTTTAATATAAAGAAAAAAATTCCTTACTGAGTGAGTGAGTTAGGGGTGAGCATTTTTCACTGACCGTTGAGTAAAATTGCACAGACCGGTGAGTAACTTTTCACAGACCATTGAGTAACTTTTCACAGACCGGTGAGTAACTTTTAACAGATCGGTGAGTAACTTTCCTCAGACCGGTGAGTAATTTTTCACAGACCGGAGAGTAACTTTTAATACATCCTAGATACTTTCTTATCTATCCCGATCCGTCCCAACCATCCCGATCCATTCCGATCCAACCCGATCCATCTTGATCAATCCCGATCCATCCCGATCCATCTTGACATCCTGATCCATCCCGATCCATCATAATAAATCCCGATTCATCTCGATCAATCCAAAGCCATCCCGAGTTATGCCGATCAATCCCGATCATTCATTCCGTTAATCTCTTCCTTTGAGTAACTTTTCACAGACCGGTGAGTAACTTTTCACAGACCAAAGAGTTCCTTTACACGGACCAATAAGTAATTTTTCATAAACCGGTGAGTAACTTTTCACAGACCTATGAGTAACTTTTTACAGACCTATGAGTAACTTTGCACAGACCAGTGAGTAACTTTTCACAGATCGATGAGTAATTTTTTACAGACCGATGAGTAACTTTTCACAGACCAGTGAGTAACTTTCCACAGACCGGTGAGTAACTTTTTACAGATCAGTGAGTAACTTTACATAGACCGGTGAGTAACTTTTTACAGACTTGTGAGTAACTTCTCACAGACCGGTGAGTAACTTTTCACAAACCGAGGAGTAACTTTTTATTGACCAGTGAGTAACTTTCCACAGACCAGTGAGTAACTTTTCACAAACCGAGGAGTTACTTTTTACTGACCAGTGAGTAACTTTCCACAGACCGGTGAGTAACTTTTTACAGATCAGTGAGTAACTTTACATAGACCGGTGAGTAACTTTTTACAGACTTGTGAGTAACTTCTCACAGACCGGTGAGTAACTTTTCACAAACCGAGGAGTAACTTTTTATTGACCAGTGAGTAACTTTCCACAGACCAGTGAGTAACTTTTCACAAACCGAGGAGTTACTTTTTACTGACCAGTGAGTAACTTTCCACAGACCGATGAGTAACTTTTCACAGACCAGTGAGTAACTTTCCACAAACCGAGGAGTAACTTTTTACTGACCAGTGAGTAACTTTCCACAGACCGGTGAGTAACTTAACACAGACCAGTGAGTAACTTTTCACAAACCGGTGAGTAATTTTTTACAGACTGGTGAGTAATTTAACAAAGACCGGTGAGTCATTTTTCACAGACTGGTAAGTAACTTTTTACAGACCGGTGAGTAACTTTCCACAGACCGATGAGTAACTTAACACAGACCAGTGAGTAACTTTTCACAAACCGGTGAGTAGTTTTTCACAGACCGTTGAGTAACTTTTCAGAGACCAATGAGTAACTTTACACAGACCGTTGAGTAACTTTACAAACTGCTGAGTAATTTTTCACAAATTGATTAGTCACTTTTTACAGATTTTGACGCGTCGATTTAAACACAATGAAAGCGAAAAATTTACTCTGACGCATCGACTCCTACACATCGACACCGACACATCGACTCCGACACATCGACTCCAACACATCGTCACCGACACATTAGCTCTGACGCATCGACTCTGACACATCGACAGCGATAAATTTACTCTGACGCATCGACTCCAACACATCGACATCGACACATCGACTCCGACACATCGACTCCAACACATCGACACCGACACATTGACTCTGACGCATCGACTCTGACACATCGACAGCGACACATTTACTTTGACACATCGACTTCAACACTTTGTCTTCGACATTAACACTAAAAAACGACTTAAAGAAAGAACGGTTTTTTCTTCTTTTCTACCTCGATTCCTGGTAAGGGCCTACGATTTTTCACAAATCTTTAAATGAATTTCCACTTCTTTTTAAAATCAATATATACCTTTTTTTCAGTATAATTGCCTATCTTTAATATGAAGAAAAAATTTCCTTACTGAGTGAGTGAGTTAGGGGTGAGCATTTTTCACTGACCGTTGAGTAAAATTGCACAGACCGGTGAGTATCTTTTCACAGACCGTTGAGTAACTTTTCACAGACCGGTGAGTAACTTTTAACAGATCGGTGAGTAACTTTCCACAGACCGGTGAGTAACTTTGCACAGACCGGTGTGTAACTTTTCACAGACCGGTGAGTAACTTTTAATACATCCTAGATACTTTCTTATCCATCCCGATCCGTCCCAACCATCCCGATCCATTCCGATCCAACCCGATCCATCTTGATCAATCCCGATCTATCCCGATCCATCTTGACATCCTGATCCATCCCGATCCATCATAATAAATCCCGATTCATCTCGATCAATCCAAAGCCATCCCGAGTTATGCCGATCAATCCCGATCATTCATTCCGTTAATCTCTTCCTTTGAGTAACTTTTCACAGACCGGTGAGTAACTTTTCACAGACCAAAGAGTTCCTTTACACGGACCAATAAGTAATTTTTCATAAACCGGTGAGTAACTTTTCACAGACCTATGAGTAACTTTCAGACCTATGAGTAACTTTGCACAGACCAGTGAGTAACTTTTCACACATCGATGAGTAATTTTTTTACAGACCGATGAGTAACTTTTCACAGACCAGTGAGTAACTTTCCACAGACCGGTGAGTCATTTTTCACAGACCGGTGAGTAACTTTTCACAGACCGGTGAGTAACTTTCCACAGACCGGTGAGTAATTTTTCACAGACCGGAGAGTAACTTTTCACAGACCAGTGAGTAACTTTCCACAGACCGGTGAGTAACTTTCCACAGACCGGTGAGTAACATTCCAAAGACCGGTGAGTAATTTTTCACAGACCGGTGAGTAACTTTGTACAGACCTATGAGTAACTTTGCACAGACCAGTGAGTAACTTTTCACAGATCGATGAGTAATTTTTTACAGACCGATGAGTAACATTTCACAGACCAGTGAGTAACTTTTCACAGATCGACGAGTAATTTTCCACAGACCGATAAGTATTTTTTCACAGACCAGTGAGTCACTTTCCACAGACCGGTGAGTAACTTTTTACAGATCAGTGAGTAACTTTACATAGACCGGTGAGTAACTTTTTACAGACTTGTGAGTAACTTCTCACAGACCGGTGAGTAACTTTTCACAAACCGAGGAGTAACTTTTTATTGACCAGTGAGTAACTTTCCACAGACCAGTGAGTAACTTTTCACAAACCGAGGAATTACTTTTTACTGACCAGTGAGTAACTTTCCACAGACCGATGAGTAACTTTTCACAGACCAGTGAGTAACTTTCCACAAACCGAGGAGTAACTTTTTACTGACCAGTGAGTAACTTTCCACAGACCGGTGAGTAACTTAACACAGACCAGTGAGTAACTTTTCACAAACCGGTGAGTAATTTTTCACAGACCGGTGAGTAATTTAACACAGACCGGTGAGTAATTTTTCACAGACTGGTAAGTAACTTTTTACAGACCGGTGAGTAACTTTCCACAGACCGATGAGTAACTTAACACAGACCAGTGAGTAACTTTTCACAAACCGGTGAGTAGTTTTTCACAGACCGTTGAGTAACTTTTCAGAGACCAATGAGTAACTTTACACAGACCGTTGAGTAACTTTTCACAAACTGCTGAGTAATTTTTCACAAATTGATTAGTCACTTTTTACAGATTTTGACGCGTCGATTTCGACACAATGAAAGCGAAAAATTTACTCTGACGCATCGACTCCTACACATCGACACCGACACATCGACTCCGACACATCGACTCCAACACATTAGCTCTGACGCATCGACTCTGACACATCGACAGCGATAAATTTACTCTGACGCATCGACTCCAACACATCGACATCGACACATCGACTCCGACACATCGACTCCAACACATCGACACCGACACATTGACTCTGACGCATCGACTCTGACACATCGACAGCGACACATTTACTCTGACACATCGACTTCAACACTTTGTCTTCGACATTAACACTAAAAAACGACTTAAAGAAAGAACGGTTTTTTCTTCTTTTCTACCTCGATTCCTGGTAAGGGCCTACGATTTTTCACAAATCTTTAAATGAATTTCCACTTCTTTTTAAAATCAATATATACCTTTTTTTCAGTATAATTGCCTATCTTTAATATAAAGAAAAAAATTCCTTACTGAGTGAGTGAGTTAGGGGTGAGCATTTTTCACTGACCGTTGAGTAAAATTGCACAGACCGGTGAGTATCTTTTCACAGACCGTTTAGTAACTTTTCACAGACCGGTGAGTAACTTTTAACAGATCGGTGAGTAACTTTCCTCAGACCGGTGAGTAATTTTTCACAGACCGGAGAGTAACTTTTAATACATCCTAGATACTTTCTTATCTATCCCGATCCGTCCCAACCATCCCGATCCATTCCGATCCAACCCGATCCATCTTGATCAATCCCGATCCATCCCGATCCATCTTGACATCCTGATCCATCCCGATCCATCATAATAAATCCCGATTCATCTCGATCAATCCAAAGCCATCCCGAGTTATGCCGATCAATCCCGATCATTCATTCCGTTAATCTCTTCCTTTGAGTAACTTTTCACAGACCGGTGAGTAACTTTTCACAGACCAAAGAGTTCCTTTACACGGACCAATAAGTAATTTTTCATAAACCGGTGAGTAACTTTTCACAGACCTATGAGTAACTTTTTACAGACCTATGAGTAACTTTGCACAGACCAGTGAGTAACTTTTCACAGATCGATGAGTAATTTTTTACAGACCGATGAGTAACTTTTCACAGACCAGTGAGTAACTTTCCACAGACCGGTGAGTAACTTTTTACAGATCCGTGAGTAACTTTACATAGACCGGTGAGTAACTTTTTACAGACTTGTGAGTAACTTCTCACAGACCGGTGAGTAACTTTTCACAAACCGAGGAGTAACTTTTTATTGACCAGTGAGTAACTTTCCACAGACCAGTGAGTAACTTTTCACAAACCGAGGAGTTACTTTTTACTGACCAGTGAGTAACTTTCCACAGACCGGTGAGTAACTTTTTACAGATCAGTGAGTAACTTTACATAGACCGGTGAGTAACTTTTTACAGACTTGTGAGTAACTTCTCACAGACCGGTGAGTAACTTTTCACAAACCGAGGAGTAACTTTTTATTGACCAGTGAGTAACTTTCCACAGACCAGTGAGTAACTTTTCACAAACCGAGGAGTTACTTTTTACTGACCAGTGAGTAACTTTCCACAGACCGATGAGTAACTTTTCACAGACCAGTGAGTAACTTTCCACAAACCGAGGAGTAACTTTTTACTGACCAGTGAGTAACTTTCCACAGACCGGTGAGTAACTTAACACAGACCAGTGAGTAACTTTTCACAAACCGGTGAGTAATTTTTTACAGACTGGTGAGTAATTTAACAAAGACCGGTGAGTCATTTTTCACAGACTGGTAAGTAACTTTTTACAGACCGGTGAGTAACTTTCCACAGACCGATGAGTAACTTAACACAGACCAGTGAGTAACTTTTCACAAACCGGTGAGTAGTTTTTCACAGACCGTTGAGTAACTTTTCAGAGACCAATGAGTAACTTTACACAGACCGTTGAGTAACTTTACAAACTGCTGAGTAATTTTTCACAAATTGATTAGTCACTTTTTACAGATTTTGACGCGTCGATTTAAACACAATGAAAGCGAAAAATTTACTCTGACGCATCGACTCCTACACATCGACACCGACACATCGACTCCGACACATCGACTCCAACACATCGTCACCGACACATTAGCTCTGACGCATCGACTCTGACACATCGACAGCGATAAATTTACTCTGACGCATCGACTCCAACACATCGACATCGACACATCGACTCCGACACATCGACTCCAACACATCGACACCGACACATTGACTCTGACGCATCGACTCTGACACATCGACAGCGACACATTTACTTTGACACATCGACTTCAACACTTTGTCTTCGACATTAACACTAAAAAACGACTTAAAGAAAGAACGGTTTTTTCTTCTTTTCTACCTCGATTCCTGGTAAGGGCCTACGATTTTTCACAAATCTTTAAATGAATTTCCACTTCTTTTTAAAATCAATATATACCTTTTTTTCAGTATAATTGCCTATCTTTAATATAAAGAAAAAAATTCCTTACTGAGTGAGTGAGTTAGGGGTGAGCATTTTTCACTGACCGTTGAGTAAAATTGCACAGACCGGTGAGTATCTTTTCACAGACCGTTGAGTAACTTTTCACAGACCGGTGAGTAACTTTTAACAGATCGGTGAGTAACTTTCCACAGACCGGTGAGTAATTTTTCACAGACCGGAGAGTAACTTTTAATACATCCTAGATACTTTCTTATCTATCCCGATCCGTCCCAACCATCCCGATCCATTCCGATCCAACCCGATCCATCTTGATCAATCCCGATCCATCCCGATCCATCTTGACATCCTGATCCATCCCGATCCATCATAATAAATCCCGATTCATCTCGATCAATCCAAAGCCATCCCGAGTTATGCCGATCAATCCCGATCATTCATTCCGTTAATCTCTTCCTTTGAGTAACTTTTCACAGACCGGTGAGTAACTTTTCACAGACCAAAGAGTTCCTTTACACGGACCAATAAGTAATTTTTCATAAACCGGTGAGTAACTTTTCACAGACCTATGAGTAACTTTTTACAGACCTATGAGTAACTTTGCACAGACCAGTGAGTAACTTTTCACAGATCGATGAGTAATTTTTTACAGACCGATGAGTAACTTTTCACAGACCAGTGAGTAACTTTCCACAGACCGGTGAGTGACTTTTTACAGATCAGTGAGTAACTTTACATAGACCGGTGAGTAACTTTTTACAGACTTGTGAGTAACTTCTCACAGACCGGTGAGTAACTTTTCACAAACCGAGGAGTAACTTTTTATTGACCAGTGAGTAACTTTCCACAGACCAGTGAGTAACTTTTCACAAACCGAGGAGTTACTTTTTACTGACCAGTGAGTAACTTTCCACAGACCGATGTGTAACTTTTCACAGACCAGTGAGTAACTTTCCACAAACCGAGGAGTAACTTTTTACTGACCAGTGAGTAACTTTCCACAGACCGGTGAGTAACTTAACACAGACCAGTGAGTAACTTTTCACAAACCGGTGAGTAATTTTTCACAGACTGGTGAGTAATTTAACACAGACCGGTGAGTAATTTTTCACAGACTGGTAAGTAACTTTTTACAGACCGGTGAGTAACTTTCCACAGACCGATGAGTAACTTAACACAGACCGGTGAGTAACTTTTCACAAACCGGTGAGTAGTTTTTCACAGACCGTTGAGTAACTTTTCAGAGACCAATGAGTAACTTTACACAGACCGTTGAGTAACTTTTCACAAACTGCTGAGTAATTTTTCACAAATTGATTAGTCACTTTTTACAGATTTTGACGCGTCGATTTCGACACAATGAAAGCGAAAAATTTACTCTGACGCATCGACTCCTACACATCGACACCGACACATCGACTCCGACACATCGACTCCAACACATCGTCACCGACACATTAGCTCTGACGCATCGACTCTGACACATCGACAGCGATAAATTTACTCTGACGCATCGACTCCAACACATCGACATCGACACATCGACTCCGACACATCGACTCCAACACATCGACACCGACACATTGACTCTGACGCATCGACTCTGACACATCGACAGCGACACATTTACTCTGACACATCGACTTCAACACTTTGTCTTCGACATTAACACTAAAAAACGACTTAAAGAAAGAATGGTTTTTTCTTCTTTTCTTTACCTCGATTCCTGGTAAGGGCCTACGATTTTTCACAAATATTTAAATGAATTTCCACTTCTTTTTAAAATCAATATATACCTTTTTTTCAGTATAATTGCCTATCTTTAATATGAAGAAAAAATTTCCTTACTGAGTGAGTGAGTTAGGGGTGAGCATTTTTCACTGACCGTTGAGTAAAATTGCACAGACCGGTGAGTATCTTTTCACAGACCGTTGAGTAACTTTTCACAGACCGGTGAGTAACTTTTAACAGATCGGTGAGTAACTTTCCACAGACCGGTGAGTAACTTTGCACAGACCGGTGTGTAACTTTTCACAGACCGGTGAGTAACTTTTAATACATCCTAGATACTTTCTTATCCATCCCGATCCGTCCCAACCATCCCGATCCATTCCGATCCAACCCGATCCATCTTGATCAATCCCGATCTATCCCGATCCATCTTGACATCCTGATCCATCCCGATCCATCATAATAAATCCCGATTCATCTCGATCAATCCAAAGCCATCCCGAGTTATGCCGATCAATCCCGATCATTCATTCCGTTAATCTCTTCCTTTGAGTAACTTTTCACAGACCGGTGAGTAACTTTTCACAGACCAAAGAGTTCCTTTACACGGACCAATAAGTAATTTTTCATAAACCGGTGAGTAACTTTTCACAGACCTATGAGTAACTTTCAGACATATGAGTAACTTTGCACAGACCAGTGAGTAACTTTTCACACATCGATGAGTAATTTTTTTACAGACCGATGAGTAACTTTTCACAGACCAGTGAGTAACTTTCCACAGACCGGTGAGTCATTTTTCACAGACCGGTGAGTAACTTTTCACAGACCGGTGAGTAACTTTCCACAGACCGGTGAGTAATTTTTCACAGACCGGAGAGTAACTTTTCACAGACCAGTGAGTAACTTTCCACAGACCGGTGAGTAACTTTCCACAGACCGGTGAGTAACATTCCAAAGACCGGTGAGTAATTTTTCACAGACCGGTGAGTAACTTTGTACAGACCTATGAGTAACTTTGCACAGACCAGTGAGTAACTTTTCACAGATCGATGAGTAATTTTTTACAGACCGATGAGTAACTTTTCACAGACCAGTGAGTAACTTTTCACAGATCGACGAGTAATTTTCCACAGACCGATAAGTATTTTTTCACAGACCAGTGAGTCACTTTCCACAGACCGGTGAGTAACTTTGTACAGACCTATGAGTTACTTTTCACAGACCAGTGAGTAACTTTCCACAGACCGGTGAGTAACTTTCCACAGACCGGTGAGTAACTTTTCACAAACCGAGGAGTAACTTTTTATTGACCAGTGAGTAACTTTCCACAGACCAGTGAGTAACTTTTCACAAACCGAGGAATTACTTTTTACTGACCAGTGAGTAACTTTCCACAGACCGGTGAGTAACTTAACACAGACCAGTGAGTAACTTTTCACAAACCGGTGAGTAATTTTTCACAGACCGGTAAGTAATTTAACACAGACCGGTGAGTAATTTTTCACAGACTGGTAAGTAACTTTTTACAGACCGGTGAGTAACTTTCCACAGACCGATGAGTAACTTAACACAGACCAGTGAGTAACTTTTCACAAACCGGTGAGTAGTTTTTCACAGACCGTTGAGTAACTTTTCAGAGACCAATGAGTAACTTTACACAGACCGTTGAGTAACTTTTCACAAACTGCTGAGTAATTTTTCACAAATTGATTAGTCACTTTTTACAGATTTTGACGCGTCGATTTCGACACAATGAAAGCGAAAAATTTACTCTGACGCATCGACTCCTACACATCGACACCGACACATCGACTCCGACACATCGACTCCAACACATTAGCTCTGACGCATCGACTCTGACACATCGACAGCGATAAATTTACTCTGACGCATCGACTCCAACACATCGACATCGACACATCGACTCCGACACATCGACTCCAACACATCGACACCGACACATTGACTCTGACGCATCCACTCTGACACATCGACAGCGACACATTTACTCTGACACATCGACTTCAACACTTTGTCTTCGACATTAACACTAAAAAACGACTTAAAGAAAGAACGGTTTTTTCTTCTTTTCTACCTCGATTCCTGGTAAGGGCCTACGATTTTTCACAAATCTTTAAATGAATTTCCACTTCTTTTTAAAATCAATATATACCTTTTTTTCAGTATAATTGCCTATCTTTAATATAAAGAAAAAAATTCCTTACTGAGTGAGTGAGTTAGGGGTGAGCATTTTTCACTGACCGTTGAGTAAAATTGCACAGACCGGTGAGTATCTTTTCACAGACCGTTGAGTAACTTTTCACAGACCGGTGAGTAACTTTTAACAGATCGGTGAGTAACTTTCCTCAGACCGGTGAGTAATTTTTCACAGACCGGAGAGTAACTTTTAATACATCCTAGATACTTTCTTATCTATCCCGATCCGTCCCAACCATCCCGATCCATTCCGATCCAACCCGATCCATCTTGATCAATCCCGATCCATCCCGATCCATCTTGACATCCTGATCCATCCCGATCCATCATAATAAATCCCGATTCATCTCGATCAATCCAAAGCCATCCCGAGTTATGCCGATCAATCCCGATCATTCATTCCGTTAATCTCTTCCTTTGAGTAACTTTTCACAGACCGGTGAGTAACTTTTCACAGACCAAAGAGTTCCTTTACACGGACCAATAAGTAATTTTTCATAAACCGGTGAGTAACTTTTCACAGACCTATGAGTAACTTTTTACAGACCTATGAGTAACTTTGCACAGACCAGTGAGTAACTTTTCACAGATCGATGAGTAATTTTTTACAGACCGATGAGTAACTTTTCACAGACCAGTGAGTAACTTTCCACAGACCGGTGAGTAACTTTTTACAGATCAGTGAGTAACTTTACATAGACCGGTGAGTAACTTTTTACAGACTTGTGAGTAACTTCTCACAGACCGGTGAGTAACTTTTCACAAACCGAGGAGTAACTTTTTATTGACCAGTGAGTAACTTTCCACAGACCAGTGAGTAACTTTTCACAAACCGAGGAGTTACTTTTTACTGACCAGTGAGTAACTTTCCACAGACCGATGAGTAACTTTTCACAGACCAGTGAGTAACTTTCCACAAACCGAGGAGTAACTTTTTACTGACCAGTGAGTAACTTTCCACAGACCGGTGAGTAACTTAACACAGACCAGTGAGTAACTTTTCACAAACCGGTGAGTAATTTTTTACAGACTGGTGAGTAATTTAACAAAGACCGGTGAGTCATTTTTCACAGACTGGTAAGTAACTTTTTACAGACCGGTGAGTAACTTTCCACAGACCGATGAGTAACTTAACACAGACCAGTGAGTAACTTTTCACAAACCGGTGAGTAGTTTTTCACAGACCGTTGAGTAACTTTTCAGAGACCAATGAGTAACTTTACACAGACCGTTGAGTAACTTTTACAAACTGCTGAGTAATTTTTCACAAATTGATTAGTCACTTTTTACAGATTTTGACGCGTCGATTTCAACACAATGAAAGCGAAAAATTTACTCTGACGCATCGACTCCTACACATCGACACCGACACATCGACTCCGACACATCGACTCCAACACATCGTCACCGACACATTAGCTCTGACGCATCGACTCTGACACATCGACAGCGATAAATTTACTCTGACGCATCGACTCCAACACATCGACATCGACACATCGACTCCGACACATCGACTCCAACACATCGACACCGACACATTGACTCTGACGCATCGACTCTGACACATCGACAGCGACACATTTACTTTGACACATCGACTTCAACACTTTGTCTTCGACATTAACACTAAAAAACGACTTAAAGAAAGAACGGTTTTTTCTTCTTTTCTACCTCGATTCCTGGTAAGGGCCTACGATTTTTCACAAATCTTTAAATGAATTTCCACTTCTTTTTAAAATCAATATATACCTTTTTTTCAGTATAATTGCCTATCTTTAATATGAAGAAAAAAATTCCTTACTGAGTGAGTGAGTTAGGGGTGAGCATTTTTCACTGACCGTTGAGTAAAATTGCACAGACCGGTGAGTATCTTTTCACAGACCGTTGAGTAACTTTTCACAGACCGGTGAGTAACTTTTAACAGATCGGTGAGTAACTTTCCACAGACCGGTGAGTAATTTTTCACAGACCGGAGAGTAACTTTTAATACATCCTAGATACTTTCTTATCTATCCCGATCCGTCCCAACCATCCCGATCCATTCCGATCCAACCCGATCCATCTTGATCAATCCCGATCCATCCCGATCCATCTTGACATCCTGATCCATCCCGATCCATCATAATAAATCCCGATTCATCTCGATCAATCCAAAGCCATCCCGAGTTATGCCGATCAATCCCGATCATTCATTCCGTTAATCTCTTCCTTTGAGTAACTTTTCACAGACCGGTGAGTAACTTTGCACAGACCAGTGAGTAACTTTTCACAGATCGATGAGTAATTTTTTACAGACCGATGAGTAACTTTTCACAGACCAGTGAGTAACTTTCCACAGACCGGTGAGTAACTTTTTACAGATCAGTGAGTAACTTTACATAGACCGGTGAGTAACTTTTTACAGACTTGTGAGTAACTTCTCACAGACCGGTGAGTAACTTTTCACAAACCGAGGAGTAACTTTTTATTGACCAGTGAGTAACTTTCCACAGACCAGTGAGTAACTTTTCACAAACCGAGGAGTTACTTTTTACTGACCAGTGAGTAACTTTCCACAGACCGATGAGTAACTTTTCACAGACCAGTGAGTAACTTTCCACAAACCGAGGAGTAACTTTTTACTGACCAGTGAGTAACTTTCCACAGACCGGTGAGTAACTTAACACAGACCAGTGAGTAACTTTTCACAAACCGGTGAGTAATTTTTCACAGACTGGTGAGTAATTTAACACAGACCGGTGAGTAATTTTTCACAGACTGGTAAGTAACTTTTTACAGACCGGTGAGTAACTTTCCACAGACCGATGAGTAACTTAACACAGACCAGTGAGTAACTTTTCACAAACCGGTGAGTAGTTTTTCACAGACCGTTGAGTAACTTTTCAGAGACCAATGAGTAACTTTACACAGACCGTTGAGTAACTTTTACAAACTGCTGAGTAATTTTTCACAAATTGATTAGTCACTTTTTACAGATTTTGACGCGTCGATTTCAACACAATGAAAGCGAAAAATTTACTCTGACGCATCGACTCCTACACATCGACACCGACACATCGACTCCGACACATCGACTCCAACACATCGTCACCGACACATTAGCTCTGACGCATCGACTCTGACACATCGACAGCGATAAATTTACTCTGACGCATCGACTCCAACACATCGACATCGACACATCGACTCCGACACATCGACTCCAACACATCGACACCGACACATTGACTCTGACGCATCGACTCTGACACATCGACAGCGACACATTTACTTTGACACATCGACTTCAACACTTTGTCTTCGACATTAACACTAAAAAACGACTTAAAGAAAGAATGGTTTTTTCTTCTTTTCTTTACCTCGATTCCTGGTAAGGGCCTACGATTTTTCACAAATCTTTAAATGAATTTCCACTTCTTTTTAAAATAAATATATACCTTTTTTCAGTATAATTGCCTATCTTTAATATAAAGAAAAAAATTCCTTACTGAGTGAGTGAGTTAGGGGTGAGCATTTTTCACTGACCGTTGAGTAAAATTGCACAGAACGGTGAGTATCTTTTCACAGACCGTTGAGTAACTTTTCACAGACCTGTGAGTAACTTTTAACAGATCGGTGAGTAACTTTCCACAGACCGGTGAGTAACTTTGCACAGACCGGTGTGTAAATTTTCACAGACCGGTAAGTAACTTTTAATACATCCTAGATACTTTCTTATCCATCCCGATCCGTCCCAACCATCCCGATCCATTCCGATCCAACCCGATCCATCTTGATCAATCCCGATCCATCCCGATCCATCTTGACATCCTGATCCATCCCGATCCATCATAATAAATCCCGATTCATCTCGATCAATCCAAAGCCATCCCGAGTTATGCCGATCAATCCCGATCATTCATTCCGTTAATCTCTTCCTTTGAGTAACTTTTCACAGACCGGTGAGTAACTTTTCACAGACCAAAGAGTTCCTTTACACGGACCAATAAGTAATTTTTCATAAACCGGTGAGTAACTTTTCACAGACCTATGAGTAACTTTTTACAGACCTATGAGTAACTTTGCACAGACCAGTGAGTAACTTTTCACAGATCGATGAGTAATTTTTTACAGACCGATGAGTAACTTTTCACAGACCAGTGAGTAACTTTCCACAGACCGGTGAGTCATTTTTCACAGACCGGTGAGTAACTTTTCACAGACCGGTGAGTAACTTTCCACAGACCGGTGAGTAATTTTTCACAGACCGGAGAGTAACTTTTCACAGACCAGTGAGTAACTTTCCACAGACCGGTGAGTAACTTTCCACAGACCGGTGAGTAACATTCCAAAGACCGGTGAGTAATTTTTCACAGACCGGTGAGTAACTTTGTACAGACCTATGAGTAACTTTGCACAGACCAGTGAGTAACTTTTCACAGATCGATGAGTAATTTTTTACAGACCGATGAGTAACTTTTCACAGACCAGTGAGTAACTTTTCACAGATCGACGAGTAATTTTCCACAGACCGATAAGTATTTTTTCACAGACCAGTGAGTCACTTTCCACAGACCGGTGAGTAACTTTTTACAGATCAGTGAGTAACTTTACATAGACCGGTGAGTAAATTTTTACAGACTTGTGAGTAACTTCTCACAGACCGGTGAGTAACTTTTCACAAACCGAGGAGTAACTTTTTATTGACCAGTGAGTAACTTTCCACAGACCAGTGAGTAACTTTTCACAAACCGAGGAATTACTTTTTACTGACCAGTGAGTAACTTTCCACAGACCGATGAGTAACTTTTCACAGACCAGTGAGTAACTTTCCACAAACCGAGGAGTAACTTTTTACTGACCAGTGAGTAACTTTCCACAGACCGGTGAGTAACTTAACACAGACCAGTGAGTAACTTTTCACAAACCGGTGAGTAATTTTTCACAGACCGGTGAGTAATTTAACACAGACCGGTGAGTAATTTTTCACAGACTGGTAAGTAACTTTTTACAGACCGGTGAGTAACTTTCCACAGACCGATGAGTAACTTAACACAGACCAGTGAGTAACTTTTCACAAACCGGTGAGTAGTTTTTCACAGACCGTTGAGTAACTTTTCAGAGACCAATGAGTAACTTTACACAGACCGTTGAGTAACTTTTCACAAACTGCTGAGTAATTTTTCACAAATTGATTAGTCACTTTTTACAGATTTTGACGCGTCGATTTCGACACAATGAAAGCGAAAAATTTACTCTGACGCATCGACTCCTACACATCGACACCGACACATCGACTCCGACACATCGACTCCAACACATTAGCTCTGACGCATCGACTCTGACACATCGACAGCGATAAATTTACTCTGACGCATCGACTCCAACACATCGACATCGACACATCGACTCCGACACATCGACTCCAACACATCGACACCGACACATTGACTCTGACGCATCGACTCTGACACATCGACAGCGACACATTTACTCTGACACATCGACTTCAACACTTTGTCTTCGACATTAACACTAAAAAACGACTTAAAGAAAGAACGGTTTTTTCTTCTTTTCTACCTCGATTCCTGGTAAGGGCCTACGATTTTTCACAAATCTTTAAATGAATTTCCACTTCTTTTTAAAATCAATATATACCTTTTTTTCAGTATAATTGCCTATCTTTAATATAAAGAAAAAAATTCCTTACTGAGTGAGTGAGTTAGGGGTGAGCATTTTTCACTGACCGTTGAGTAAAATTGCACAGACCGGTGAGTATCTTTTCACAGACCGTTGAGTAACTTTTCACAGACCGGTGAGTAACTTTTAACAGATCGGTGAGTAACTTTCCTCAGACCGGTGAGTAATTTTTCACAGACCGGAGAGTAACTTTTAATACATCCTAGATACTTTCTTATCTATCCCGATCCGTCCCAACCATCCCGATCCATTCCGATCCAACCCGATCCATCTTGATCAATCCCGATCCATCCCGATCCATCTTGACATCCTGATCCATCCCGATCCATCATAATAAATCCCGATTCATCTCGATCAATCCAAAGCCATCCCGAGTTATGCCGATCAATCCCGATCATTCATTCCGTTAATCTCTTCCTTTGAGTAACTTTTCACAGACCGGTGAGTAACTTTTCACAGACCAAAGAGTTCCTTTACACGGACCAATAAGTAATTTTTCATAAACCGGTGAGTAACTTTTCACAGACCTATGAGTAACTTTTTACAGACCTATGAGTAACTTTGCACAGACCAGTGAGTAACTTTTCACAGATCGATGAGTAATTTTTTACAGACCGATGAGTAACTTTTCACAGACCAGTGAGTAACTTTCCACAGACCGGTGAGTAACTTTTTACAGATCAGTGAGTAACTTTACATAGACCGGTGAGTAACTTTTTACAGACTTGTGAGTAACTTCTCACAGACCGGTGAGTAACTTTTCACAAACCGAGGAGTAACTTTTTATTGACCAGTGAGTAACTTTCCACAGACCAGTGAGTAACTTTTCACAAACCGAGGAGTTACTTTTTACTGACCAGTGAGTAACTTTCCACAGACCGATGAGTAACTTTTCACAGACCAGTGAGTAACTTTCCACAAACCGAGGAGTAACTTTTTACTGACCAGTGAGTAACTTTCCACAGACCGGTGAGTAACTTAACACAGACCAGTGAGTAACTTTTCACAAACCGGTGAGTAATTTTTTACAGACTGGTGAGTAATTTAACAAAGACCGGTGAGTCATTTTTCACAGACTGGTAAGTAACTTTTTACAGACCGGTGAGTAACTTTCCACAGACCGATGAGTAACTTAACACAGACCAGTGAGTAACTTTTCACAAACCGGTGAGTAGTTTTTCACAGACCGTTGAGTAACTTTTCAGAGACCAATGAGTAACTTTACACAGACCGTTGAGTAACTTTTACAAACTGCTGAGTAATTTTTCACAAATTGATTAGTCACTTTTTACAGATTTTGACGCGTCGATTTCAACACAATGAAAGCGAAAAATTTACTCTGACGCATCGACTCCTACACATCGACACCGACACATCGACTCCGACACATCGACTCCAACACATCGTCACCGACACATTAGCTCTGACGCATCGACTCTGACACATCGACAGCGATAAATTTACTCTGACGCATCGACTCCAACACATCGACATCGACACATCGACTCCGACACATCGACTCCAACACATCGACACCGACACATTGACTCTGACGCATCGACTCTGACACATCGACAGCGACACATTTACTTTGACACATCGACTTCAACACTTTGTCTTCGACATTAACACTAAAAAACGACTTAAAGAAAGAACGGTTTTTTCTTCTTTTCTACCTCGATTCCTGGTAAGGGCCTACGATTTTTCACAAATCTTTAAATGAATTTCCACTTCTTTTTAAAATCAATATATACCTTTTTTTCAGTATAATTGCCTATCTTTAATATAAAGAAAAAAATTCCTTACTGAGTGAGTGAGTTAGGGGTGAGCATTTTTCACTGACCGTTGAGTAAAATTGCACAGACCGGTGAGTATCTTTTCACAGACCGTTGAGTAACTTTTCACAGACCGGTGAGTAACTTTTAACAGATCGGTGAGTAACTTTCCACAGACCGGTGAGTAATTTTTCACAGACCGGAGAGTAACTTTTAATACATCCTAGATACTTTCTTATCTATCCCGATCCGTCCCAACCATCCCGATCCATTCCGATCCAACCCGATCCATCTTGATCAATCCCGATCCATCCCGATCCATCTTGACATCCTGATCCATCCCGATCCATCATAATAAATCCCGATTCATCTCGATCAATCCAAAGCCATCCCGAGTTATGCCGATCAATCCCGATCATTCATTCCGTTAATCTCTTCCTTTGAGTAACTTTTCACAGACCGGTGAGTAACTTTTCACAGACCAAAGAGTTCCTTTACACGGACCAATAAGTAATTTTTCATAAACCGGTGAGTAACTTTTCACAGACCTATGAGTAACTTTTTACAGACCTATGAGTAACTTTGCACAGACCAGTGAGTAACTTTTCACAGATCGATGAGTAATTTTTTACAGACCGATGAGTAACTTTTCACAGACCAGTGAGTAACTTTCCACAGACCGGTGAGTAACTTTTTACAGATCAGTGAGTAACTTTACATAGACCGGTGAGTAACTTTTTACAGACTTGTGAGTAACTTCTCACAGACCGGTGAGTAACTTTTCACAAACCGAGGAGTAACTTTTTATTGACCAGTGAGTAACTTTCCACAGACCAGTGAGTAACTTTTCACAAACCGAGGAGTTACTTTTTACTGACCAGTGAGTAACTTTCCACAGACCGATGAGTAACTTTTCACAGACCAGTGAGTAACTTTCCACAAACCGAGGAGTAACTTTTTACTGACCAGTGAGTAACTTTCCACAGACCGGTGAGTAACTTAACACAGACCAGTGAGTAACTTTTCACAAACCGGTGAGTAATTTTTCACAGACTGGTGAGTAATTTAACACAGACCGGTGAGTCATTTTTCACAGACTGGTAAGTAACTTTTTACAGACCGGTGAGTAACTTTCCACAGACCGATGAGTAACTTAACACAGACCAGTGAGTAACTTTTCACAAACCGGTGAGTAGTTTTTCACAGACCGTTGAGTAACTTTTCAGAGACCAATGAGTAACTTTACACAGACCGTTGAGTAACTTTTACAAACTGCTGAGTAATTTTTCACAAATTGATTAGTCACTTTTTACAGATTTTGACGCGTCGATTTCAACACAATGAAAGCGAAAAATTTACTCTGACGCATCGACTCCTACACATCGACACCGACACATCGACTCCGACACATCGACTCCAACACATCGTCACCGACACATTAGCTCTGACGCATCGACTCTGACACATCGACAGCGATAAATTTACTCTGACGCATCGACTCCAACACATCGACATCGACACATCGACTCCGACACATCGACTCCAACACATCGACACCGACACATTGACTCTGACGCATCGACTCTGACACATCGACAGCGACACATTTACTTTGACACATCGACTTCAACACTTTGTCTTCGACATTAACACTAAAAAACGACTTAAAGAAAGAACGGTTTTTTCTTCTTTTCTACCTCGATTCCTGGTAAGGGCCTACGATTTTTCACAAATCTTTAAATGAATTTCCACTTCTTTTTAAAATCAATATATACCTTTTTTTCAGTATAATTGCCTATCTTTAATATAAAGAAAAAAATTCCTTACTGAGTGAGTGAGTTAGGGGTGAGCATTTTTCACTGACCGTTGAGTAAAATTGCACAGACCGGTGAGTATCTTTTCACAGACCGTTGAGTAACTTTTCACAGACCGGTGAGTAACTTTTAACAGATCGGTGAGTAACTTTCCACAGACCGGTGAGTAATTTTTCACAGACCGGAGAGTAACTTTTAATACATCCTAGATACTTTCTTATCTATCCCGATCCGTCCCAACCATCCCGATCCATTCCGATCCAACCCGATCCATCTTGATCAATCCCGATCCATCCCGATCCATCTTGACATCCTGATCCATCCCGATCCATCATAATAAATCCCGATTCATCTCGATCAATCCAAAGCCATCCCGAGTTATGCCGATCAATCCCGATCATTCATTCCGTTAATCTCTTCCTTTGAGTAACTTTTCACAGACCGGTGAGTAACTTTTCACAGACCAAAGAGTTCCTTTACACGGACCAATAAGTAATTTTTCATAAACCGGTGAGTAACTTTTCACAGACCTATGAGTAACTTTTTACAGACCTATGAGTAACTTTGCACAGACCAGTGAGTAACTTTTCACAGATCGATGAGTAATTTTTTACAGACCGATGAGTAACTTTTCACAGACCAGTGAGTAACTTTCCACAGACCGGTGAGTAACTTTTTACAGATCAGTGAGTAACTTTACATAGACCGGTGAGTAACTTTTTACAGACTTGTGAGTAACTTCTCACAGACCGGTGAGTAACTTTTCACAAACCGAGGAGTAACTTTTTATTGACCAGTGAGTAACTTTCCACAGACCAGTGAGTAACTTTTCACAAACCGAGGAGTTACTTTTTACTGACCAGTGAGTAACTTTCCACAGACCGATGAGTAACTTTTCACAGACCAGTGAGTAACTTTCCACAAACCGAGGAGTAACTTTTTACTGACCAGTGAGTAACTTTCCACAGACCGGTGAGTAACTTAACACAGACCAGTGAGTAACTTTTCACAAACCGGTGAGTAATTTTTCACAGACTGGTGAGTAATTTAACACAGACCGGTGAGTAATTTTTCACAGACTGGTAAGTAACTTTTTACAGACCGGTGAGTAACTTTCCACAGACCGATGAGTAACTTAACACAGACCAGTGAGTAACTTTTCACAAACCGGTGAGTAGTTTTTCACAGACCGTTGAGTAACTTTTCAGAGACCAATGAGTAACTTTACACAGACCGTTGAGTAACTTTTACAAACTGCTGAGTAATTTTTCACAAATTGATTAGTCACTTTTTACAGATTTTGACGCGTCGATTTCAACACAATGAAAGCGAAAAATTTACTCTGACGCATCGACTCCTACACATCGACACCGACACATCGACTCCGACACATCGACTCCAACACATCGTCACCGACACATTAGCTCTGACGCATCGACTCTGACACATCGACAGCGATAAATTTACTCTGACGCATCGACTCCAACACATCGACATCGACACATCGACTCCGACACATCGACTCCAACACATCGACACCGACACATTGACTCTGACGCATCGACTCTGACACATCGACAGCGACACATTTACTTTGACACATCGACTTCAACACTTTGTCTTCGACATTAACACTAAAAAACGACTTAAAGAAAGAATGGTTTTTTCTTCTTTTCTTTACCTCGATTCCTGGTAAGGGCCTACGATTTTTCACAAATCTTTAAATGAATTTCCACTTCTTTTTAAAATAAATATATACCTTTTTTCAGTATAATTGCCTATCTTTAATATAAAGAAAAAAATTCCTTACTGAGTGAGTGAATTAGGGGTGAGCATTTTTCACTGACCGTTGAGTAAAATTGCACAGAACGGTGAGTATCTTTTCACAGACCGTTGAGTAACTTTTCACAGACCTGTGAGTAACTTTTAACAGATCGGTGAGTAACTTTCCACAGACCGGTGAGTAACTTTGCACAGACCGGTGTGTAAATTTTCACAGACCGGTAAGTAACTTTTAATACATCCTAGATACTTTCTTATCCATCCCGATCCGTCCCAACCATCCCGATCCATTCCGATCCAACCCGATCCATCTTGATCAATCCCGATCCATCCCGATCCATCTTGACATCCTGATCCATCCCGATCCATCATAATAAATCCCGATTCATCTCGATCAATCCAAAGCCATCCCGAGTTATGCCGATCAATCCCGATCATTCATTCCGTTAATCTCTTCCTTTGAGTAACTTTTCACAGACCGGTGAGTAACTTTTCACAGACCAAAGAGTTCCTTTACACGGACCAATAAGTAATTTTTCATAAACCGGTGAGTAACTTTTCACAGACCTATGAGTAACTTTTTACAGACCTATGAGTAACTTTGCACAGACCAGTGAGTAACTTTTCACAGATCGATGAGTAATTTTTTACAGACCGATGAGTAACTTTTCACAGACCAGTGAGTAACTTTCCACAGACCGGTGAGTCATTTTTCACAGACCGGTGAGTAACTTTTCACAGACCGGTGAGTAACTTTCCACAGACCGGTGAGTAATTTTTCACAGACCGGAGAGTAACTTTTCACAGACCAGTGAGTAACTTTCCACAGACCGGTGAGAAACTTTCCACAGACCGGTGAGTAATTTTTCACAGACCGGTGAGTAATTTTTCACAGACCGGTGAGTAACTTTGTACAGACCTATGAGTAACTTTGCACAGACCAGTGAGTAACTTTTCACAGATCGATGAGTAATTTTTTACAGACCGATGAGTAACTTTTCACAGACCAGTGAGTAACTTTTCACAGATCGACGAGTAATTTTCCACAGACCGATGAGTATTTTTTCACAGACCAGTGAGTCACTTTCCACAGACCGGTGAGTAACTTTTTACAGATCAGTGAGTAACTTTACATAGACTGGTGAGTAAATTTTTACAGACTTGTGAGTAACTTCTCACAGACCGGTGAGTAACTTTTCACAAACCGAGGAGTAACTTTTTATTGACCAGTGAGTAACTTTCCACAGACCAGTGAGTAACTTTTCACAAACCGAGGAGTTACTTTTTACTGACCAGTGAGTAACTTTCCACAGACCGATGAGTAACTTTTCACAGACCAGTGAGTAACTTTCCACAAACCGAGGAGTAACTTTTTACTGACCAGTGAGTAACTTTCCACAGACCGGTGAGTAACTTAACACAGACCAGTGAGTAACTTTTCACAAACCGGTGAGTAATTTTTCACAGACCGGTGAGTAATTTAACACAGACCGGTGAGTAATTTTTCACAGACTGGTAAGTAACTTTTTACAGACCGGTGAGTAACTTTCCACAGACCGATGAGTAACTTAACACAGACCAGTGAGTAACTTTTCACAAACCGGTGAGTAGTTTTTCACAGACCGTTGAGTAACTTTTCAGAGACCAATGAGTAACTTTACACAGACCGTTGAGTAACTTTTCACAAACTGCTGAGTAATTTTTCACAAATTGATTAGTCACTTTTTACAGATTTTGACGCGTCGATTTCGACACAATGAAAGCGAAAAATTTACTCTGACGCATCGACTCCTACACATCGACACCGACACATCAACTCCGACACATCGACTCCAACACATTAGCTCTGACGCATCGACTCTGACACATCGACAGCGATAAATTTACTCTGACGCATCGACTCCAACACATCGACATCGACACATCGACTCCGACACATCGACTCCAACACATCGACACCGACACATTGACTCTGACGCATCGACTCTGACACATCGACAGCGACACATTTACTCTGACACATCGACTTCAACACTTTGTCTTCGACATTAACACTAAAAAACGACTTAAAGAAAGAACGGTTTTTTCTTCTTTTCTTTACCTCGATTCCTGGTAAGGGCCCACGATTTTTCACAGATCTTTAAATGAATTTCCACTTCTTTTTAAAATCAATATATACCTTTTTTTCAGTATAATTGCCTATCTTTAATATAAAGAAAAAAATTCCTTACTGAGTGAGTGAGTTAGGGGTGAGCATTTTTCACTGACCGTTGAGTAAAATTGCACAGACCGGTGAGTATCTTTTCACAGACCGTTGAGTAACTTTTCACAGACCGGTGAGTAACTTTTAACAGATCGGTGAGTAACTTTCCACAGACCGGTGAGTCATTTTTCACAGACCGGTGAGTAACTTTTAACAGATCGGTGAGTAACTTTCCACAGACCGGTGAGTAATTTTTCACAGACCGGCTAGTAACTTTTAATACATCCTAGATACTTTCTTATCCATCCCGATCCGTCCCAACCATCCCGATCCATTCCGATCCAACCCGATCCATCTTGATCAATCCCGATCCATCCCGATCCATCTTGACATCCTGATCCATCCCGATCCATCATAATAAATCCCGATTCATCTCGATCAATCCAAAGCCATCCCGAGTTATGCCGATCAATCCCGATCATTCATTCCGTTAATCTCTTCCTTTGAGTTACTTTTCACAGACCGGTGATTAACTTTTCACAGACCAAAGAGTTCCTTTACACGGACCAATAAGTAATTTTTCATAAACCGGTGAGTAACTTTTCACAGACCTATGAGTAACTTTTTACAGACCTATGAGTAACTTTGCACAGACCAGTGAGTAACTTTTCACAGATCGATGAGTAATTTTTTACAGACCGATGAGTAACTTTTCACAGACCAGTGAGTAACTTTCCACAGACCGGTGAGTAACTTTTTACAGATCAGTGAGTAACTTTACATAGACCGGTGAGTAACTTTTTACAGACTTGTGAGTAACTTCTCACAGACCGGTGAGTAACTTTTCACAAACCGAGGAGTAACTTTTTATTGACCAGTGAGTAACTTTCCACAGACCAGTGAGTAACTTTTCACAAACCGAGGAGTTACTTTTTACTGACCAGTGAGTAACTTTCCACAGACCGATGAGTAACTTTTCACAGACCAGTGAGTAACTTTCCACAAACCGAGGAGTAACTTTTTACTGACCAGTAAGTAACTTTCCACAGACCGGTGAGTAACTTAACACAGACCAGTGAGTAATTTTTCACAGACTGGTGAGTAATTTAACAAAGACCGGTGAGTAATTTTTCACAGACTGGTAAGTAACTTTTTACAGACCGGTGAGTAACTTTCCACAGACCGATGAGTAACTTAACACAGACCAGTGAGTAACTTTTCACAAACCGGTGAGTAGTTTCTCACAGACCGTTGAGTAACTTTTCAGAGACCAATGAGTAACTTTACACAGACCGTTGAGTAACTTTTCACAAACTGCTGAGTAATTTTTCACAAATTGATTAGTCACTTTTTACAGATTTTGACGCGTCGATTTCGACACAATGAAAGCGAAAAATTTACTCTGACGCATCGACTCCTTCACATCGACACCGACACATCGACTCCGACACATCGACTCCAACACATCGTCACCGACACATTAGCTCTGACGCATCGACTCTGACACATCGACAGCGATAAATTTACTCTGACGCATCGACTCCAACACATCGACATCGACACATCGACTCCGACACATCGACTCCAACACATCGACACCGACACATTGACTCTGACGCATCGACTCTGACACATCGACAGCGACACATTTACTCTGACACATCGACTTCAACACTTTGTCTTCGACATTAACACTAAAAAACGACTTAAAGAAAGAATGGTTTTTTCTTCTTTTCTTTACCTCGATTCCTGGTAAGGGCCTACGATTTTTCACAAATCTTTAAATGAATTTCCACTTCTTTTTAAAATCAATATATACCTTTTTTTCAGTATAATTGCCTATCTTTAATATAAAGAAAAAATTTCCTTACTGAGTGAGTGAGTTAGGGGTGAGCATTTTTCACTGACCGTTGAGTAAAATTGCACAGACCGGTGAGTATCTTTTCACAGACCGTTGAGTAACTTTTCACAGACCGGTGAGTAACTTTTAACAGATCGGTGAGTAACTTTCCACAGACCGGTGAGTAACTTTGCACAGACCGGTGTGTAACTTTTCACAGACCGGTGAGTAACTTTTAATACATCCTAGATACTTTCTTATCCATCCCGATCCGTCCCAACCATCCCGATCCATTCCGATCCAACCCGATCCATCTTGATCAATCCCGATCCATCCCGATCCATCTTGACATCCTGATCCATCCCGATCCATCATAATAAATCCCGATTCATCTCGATCAATCCAAAGCCATCCCGAGTTATGCCGATCAATCCCGATCATTCATTCCGTTAATCTCTTCCTTTGAGTAACTTTTCACAGACCGGTGAGTAACTTTTAAAAGATCGGTGAGTAACTTTCCACAGACCGGTGAGTAACTTTGCACAGACCGGTGTGTATTTTTTCACAGACCGGTGAGTAACTTTTAATACATCCTAGATACTTTCTTATCCATCCCGGTCCGTCCCAACCATCCCGATCCATTCCGATCCAACCCGATCCATCTTGATCAATCCCGATCCATCCCGATCCATCTTGACATCCTGATCCATCCCGATCCATCATAATAAATCCCGATTCATCTCGATCAATCCAAAGCCATCCCGAGTTATGCCGATCAATCCCGATCATTCATTCCGTTAATCTCTTCCTTTGAGTAACTTTGCACAGACCAGTGAGTAACTTTTCACAGATCGATGAGTAATTTTTTTACAGACCGATGAGTAACTTTTCACAGACCAGTAAGTAACTTTCCACAGACCGGTGAGTCATTTTTCACAGACCGGTGAGTAACTTTTCACAGACCGGTGAGTAACTTTCCACAGACCGGTGAGTAATTTTTCACAGACCGGAGAGTAACTTTTCACAGACCAGTGAGTAACTTTCCACAGACCGGTGAGTAACTTTCCACAGACCGGTGAGTAACATTCCAAAGACCGGTGAGTAATTTTTCACAGACCGGTGAGTAACTTTGTACAGACCTATGAGTAACTTTGCACAGACCAGTGAGTAACTTTTCACAGATCGATGAGTAATTTTTTACAGACCGATGAGTAACTTTTCACAGACCAGTGAGTAACTTTTCACAGATCGACGAGTAATTTTCCACAGACCGATGAGTATTTTTTCACAGACCAGTGAGTCACTTTCCACAGACCGGTGAGTAACTTTTTACAGATCAGTGAGTAACTTTACATAGACTGGTGAGTAAATTTTTACAGACTTGTGAGTAACTTCTCACAGACCGGTGAGTAACTTTTCACAAACCGAGGAGTAACTTTTTATTGACCAGTGAGTAACTTTCCACAGACCAGTGAGTAACTTTTCACAAACCGAGGAGTTACTTTTTACTGACCAGTGAGTAACTTTCCACAGACCGATGAGTAACTTTTCACAGACCAGTGAGTAACTTTCCACAAACCGAGGAGTAACTTTTTACTGACCAGTGAGTAACTTTCCACAGACCGGTGAGTAACTTAACACAGACCAGTGAGTAACTTTTCACAAACCGGTGAGTAATTTTTCACAGACCGGTGAGTAATTTAACACAGACCGGTGAGTAATTTTTCACAGACTGGTAAGTAACTTTTTACAGACCGGTGAGTAACTTTCCACAGACCGATGAGTAACTTAACACAGACCAGTGAGTAACTTTTCACAAACCGGTGAGTAGTTTTTCACAGACCGTTGAGTAACTTTTCAGAGACCAATGAGTAACTTTACACAGACCGTTGAGTAACTTTTCACAAACTGCTGAGTAATTTTTCACAAATTGATTAGTCACTTTTTACAGATTTTGACGCGTCGATTTCGACACAATGAAAGCGAAAAATTTACTCTGACGCATCGACTCCTACACATCGACACCGACACATCGACTCCGACACATCGACTCCAACACATCGTCACCGACACATTAGCTCTGACGCATCGACTCTGACACATCGACAGCGATAAATTTACTCTGACGCATCGACTCCAACACATCGACATCGACACATCGACTCCGACACATCGACTCCAACACATCGACACCGACACATTGACTCTGACGCATCGACTCTGACACATCGACAGCGACACATTTACTCTGACACATCGACTTCAACACTTTGTCTTCGACATTAACACTAAAAAACGACTTAAAGAAAGAATGGTTTTTTCTTCTTTTCTTTACCTCGATTCCTGGTAAGGGCCTACGATTTTTCACAAATCTTTAAATGAATTTCCACTTCTTTTTAAAATCAATATATACCTTTTTTTCAGTATAATTGCCTATCTTTAATATAAAGAAAAAATTTCCTTACTGAGTGAGTGAGTTAGGGGTGAGCATTTTTCACTGACCGTTGAGTAAAATTGCACAGACCGGTGAGTATCTTTTCACAGACCGTTGAGTAACTTTTCACAGACCGGTGAGTAACTTTTAACAGATCGGTGAGTAACTTTCCACAGACCGGTGAGTAACTTTGCACAGACCGGTGTGTAACTTTTCACAGACCGGTGAGTAACTTTTAATACATCCTAGATACTTTCTTATCCATCCCGATCCGTCCCAACCATCCCGATCCATTCCGATCCAACCCGATCCATCTTGATCAATCCCGATCCATCCCGATCCATCTTGACATCCTGATCCATCCCGATCCATCATAATAAATCCCGATTCATCTCGATCAATCCAAAGCCATCCCGAGTTATGCCGATCAATCCCGATCATTCATTCCGTTAATCTCTTCCTTTGAGTAACTTTTCACAGACCGGTGAGTAACTTTTAACAGACCGGTGAGTAACTTTCCACAGACCGGTGAGTAACTTTGCACAGACCGGTGTGTAACTTTTCACAGACCGGTGAGTAACTTTTAATACATCCTAGATACTTTCTTATCCATCCCGATCCGTCCCAACCATCCCGATCCATTCCGATCCAACCCGATCCATCTTGATCAATCCCGATCCATCCCGATCCATCTTGACATCCTGATCCATCCCGATCCATCATAATAAATCCCGATTCATCTCGATCAATCCAAAGCCATCCCGAGTTATGCCGATCAATCCCGATCATTCATTCCGTTAATCTCTTCCTTTGAGTAACTTTGCACAGACCAGTGAGTAACTTTTCACAGATCGATGAGTAATTTTTTTACAGACCGATGAGTAACTTTTCACAGACCAGTAAGTAACTTTCCACAGACCGGTGAGTCATTTTTCACAGACCGGTGAGTAACTTTTCACAGACCGGTGAGTAACTTTCCACAGACCGGTGAGTAATTTTTCACAGACCGGAGAGTAACTTTTCACAGACCAGTGAGTAACTTTCCACAGACCGGTGAGTAACTTTCCACAGACCGGTGAGTAACATTCCAAAGACCGGTGAGTAATTTTTCACAGACCGGTGAGTAACTTTGTACAGACCTATGAGTAACTTTGCACAGACCAGTGAGTAACTTTTCACAGATCGATGAGTAATTTTTTACAGACCGATGAGTAACTTTTCACAGACCAGTGAGTAACTTTTCACAGATCGACGAGTAATTTTCCACAGACCGATGAGTATTTTTTCACAGACCAGTGAGTCACTTTCCACAGACCGGTGAGTAACTTTTTACAGATCAGTGAGTAACTTTACATAGACTGGTGAGTAAATTTTTACAGACTTGTGAGTAACTTCTCACAGACCGGTGAGTAACTTTTCACAAACCGAGGAGTAACTTTTTATTGACCAGTGAGTAACTTTCCACAGACCAGTGAGTAACTTTTCACAAACCGAGGAGTTACTTTTTACTGACCAGTGAGTAACTTTCCACAGACCGATGAGTAACTTTTCACAGACCAGTGAGTAACTTTCCACAAACCGAGGAGTAACTTTTTACTGACCAGTGAGTAACTTTCCACAGACCGGTGAGTAACTTAACACAGACCAGTGAGTAACTTTTCACAAACCGGTGAGTAATTTTTCACAGACCGGTGAGTAATTTAACACAGACCGGTGAGTAATTTTTCACAGACTGGTAAGTAACTTTTTACAGACCGGTGAGTAACTTTCCACAGACCGATGAGTAACTTAACACAGACCAGTGAGTAACTTTTCACAAACCGGTGAGTAGTTTTTCACAGACCGTTGAGTAACTTTTCAGAGACCAATGAGTAACTTTACACAGACCGTTGAGTAACTTTTCACAAACTGCTGAGTAATTTTTCACAAATTGATTAGTCACTTTTTACAGATTTTGACGCGTCGATTTCGACACAATGAAAGCGAAAAATTTACTCTGACGCATCGACTCCTACACATCGACACCGACACATCGACTCCGACACATCGACTCCAACACATCGTCACCGACACATTAGCTCTGACGCATCGACTCTGACACATCGACAGCGATAAATTTACTCTGACGCATCGACTCCAACACATCGACATCGACACATCGACTCCGACACATCGACTCCAACACATCGACACCGACACATTGACTCTGACGCATCGACTCTGACACATCGACAGCGACACATTTACTCTGACACATCGACTTCAACACTTTGTCTTCGACATTAACACTAAAAAACGACTTAAAGAAAGAATGGTTTTTTCTTCTTTTCTTTACCTCGATTCCTGGTAAGGGCCTACGATTTTTCACAAATCTTTAAATGAATTTCCACTTCTTTTTAAAATCAATATATACCTTTTTTTCAGTATAATTGCCTATCTTTAATATAAAGAAAAAATTTCCTTACTGAGTGAGTGAGTTAGGGGTGAGCATTTTTCACTGACCGTTGAGTAAAATTGCACAGACCGGTGAGTATCTTTTCACAGACCGTTGAGTAACTTTTCACAGACCGGTGAGTAACTTTTAACAGATCGGTGAGTAACTTTCCACAGACCGGTGAGTAACTTTGCACAGACCGGTGTGTAACTTTTCACAGACCGGTGAGTAACTTTTAAGACATCCTAGATACTTTCTTATCCATCCCGATCCGTCCCAACCATCCCGATCCATTCCGATCCAACCCGATCCATCTTGATCAATCCCGATCCATCCCGATCCATCTTGACATCCTGATCCATCCCGATCCATCATAATAAATCCCGATTCATCTCGATCAATCCAAAGCCATCCCAAGTTATGCCGATCAATCCCGATCATTCATTCCGTTAATCTCTTCCTTTGAGTAACTTTTCACAGACCGGTGAGTAACTTTTCACAGACCAAAGAGTTCCTTTACACGGACCAATAAGTAATTTTTCATAAACCGGTGAGTAACTTTTCACAGACCTATGAGTAACTTTTTACAGACCTATGAGTAACTTTGCACAGACCAGTGGGTAACTTTTCACAGATCGATGAGTAATTTTTTTACAGACTGATGAGTAACTTTTCACAGACCAGTGAGTAACTTTCCACAGACCGGTAAGTCATTTTTCACAGACCGGTGAGTAACTTTTCACAGACCGGTGAGTAACTTTCCACAGACCGGTGAGTAATTTTTCACAGACCGGAGAGTAACTTTTCACAGACCAGTGAGTAACTTTCCACAGACCGGTGAGTAACTTTCCACAGACCGGTGAGTAACATTCCAAAGACCGGTGAGTAATTTTTCACAGACCGGTGAGTAACTTTGTACAGACCTATGAGTAACTTTGCACAGACCAGTGAGTAACTTTTCACAGATCGATGAGTAATTTTTTACAGACCGATGAGTAACTTTTCACAGACCAGTGAGTAACTTTTCACAGATCGACGAGTAATTTTCCACAGACCGATGAGTATTTTTTCACAGACCAGTGAGTCACTTTCCACAGACCGGTGAGTAACTTTTTACAGATCAGTGAGTAACTTTACATAGACTGGTGAGTAAATTTTTACAGACTTGTGAGTAACTTCTCACAGACCGGTGAGTAACTTTTCACAAACCGAGGAGTAACTTTTTATTGACCAGTGAGTAACTTTCCACAGACCAGTGAGTAACTTTTCACAAACCGAGGAGTTACTTTTTACTGACCAGTGAGTAACTTTCCACAGACCGATGAGTAACTTTTCACAGACCAGTGAGTAACTTTCCACAAACCGAGGAGTAACTTTTTACTGACCAGTGAGTAACTTTCCACAGACCGGTGAGTAACTTAACACAGACCAGTGAGTAACTTTTCACAAACCGGTGAGTAATTTTTCACAGACCGGTGAGTAATTTAACACAGACCGGTGAGTAATTTTTCACAGACTGGTAAGTAACTTTTTACAGACCGGTGAGTAACTTTCCACAGACCGATGAGTAACTTAACACAGACCAGTGAGTAACTTTTCACAAACCGGTGAGTAGTTTTTCACAGACCGTTGAGTAACTTTTCAGAGACCAATGAGTAACTTTACACAGACCGTTGAGTAACTTTTCACAAACTGCTGAGTAATTTTTCACAAATTGATTAGTCACTTTTTACAGATTTTGACGCGTCGATTTCGACACAATGAAAGCGAAAAATTTACTCTGACGCATCGACTCCTACACATCGACACCGACACATCGACTCCGACACATCGACTCCAACACATTAGCTCTGACGCATCGACTCTGACACATCGACAGCGATAAATTTACTCTGACGCATCGACTCCAACACATCGACATCGACACATCGACTCCGACACATCGACTCCAACACATCGACACCGACACATTGACTCTGACGCATCGACTCTGACACATCGACAGCGACACATTTACTCTGACACATCGACTTCAACACTTTGTCTTCGACATTAACACTAAAAAACGACTTAAAGAAAGAACGGTTTTTTCTTCTTTTCTTTACCTCGATTCCTGGTAAGGGCCTACGATTTTTCACAGATCTTTAAATGAATTTCCACTTCTTTTTAAAATCAATATATACCTTTTTTTCAGTATAATTGCCTATCTTTAATATAAAGAAAAAAATTCCTTACTGAGTGAGTGAGTTAGGGGTGAGCATTTTTCACTGACCGTTGAGTAAAATTGCACAGACCGGTGAGTATCTTTTCACAGACCGTTGAGTAACTTTTCACAGACCGGTGAGTAACTTTTAACAGATCGGTGAGTAACTTTCCACAGACCGGTGAGTCATTTTTCACAGACCGGTGAGTAACTTTTAACAGATCGGTGAGTAACTTTCCACAGACCGGTGAGTAATTTTTCACAGACCGGAGAGTAACTTTTAATACATCCTAGATACTTTCTTATCCATCCCGATCCGTCCCAACCATCCCGATCCATTCCGATCCAACCCGATCCATCTTGATCAATCCCGATCCATCCCGATCCATCTTGACATCCTGATCCATCCCGATCCATCATAATAAATCCCGATTCATCTCGATCAATCCAAAGCCATCCCGAGTTATGCCGATCAATCCCGATCATTCATTCCGTTAAACTCTTCCTTTGAGTAACTTTTCACAGACCGGTGATTAACTTTTCACAGACCAAAGAGTTCCTTTACACGGACCAATAAGTAATTTTTCATAAACCGGTGAGTAACTTTTCACAGACCTATGAGTAACTTTTTACAGACCTATGAGTAACTTTGCACAGACCAGTGAGTAACTTTTCACAGATCGATGAGTAATTTTTTACAGACCGATGAGTAACTTTTCACAGACCAGTGAGTAACTTTCCACAGACCGGTGAGTAACTTTTTACAGATCAGTGAGTAACTTTACATAGACCGGTGAGTAACTTTTTACAGACTTGTGAGTAACTTCTCACAGACCGGTGAGTAACTTTTCACAAACCGAGGAGTAACTTTTTATTGACCAGTGAGTAACTTTCCACAGACCAGTGAGTAACTTTTCACAAACCGAGGAGTTACTTTTTACTGACCAGTGAGTAACTTTCCAAAGACCGATGAGTAACTTTTCACAGACCAGTGAGTAACTTTCCACAAACCGAGGAGTAACTTTTTACTGACCAGTGAGTAACTTTCCACAGACCGGTGAGTAACTTAACACAGACCAGTGAGTAATTTTTCACAGACTGGTGAGTAATTTAACAAAGACCGGTGAGTAATTTTTCACAGACTGGTAAGTAACTTTTTACAGACCGGTGAGTAACTTTCCACAGACCGATGAGTAACTTAACACAGACCAGTGAGTAACTTTTCACAAACCGGTGAGTAGTTTCTCACAGACCGTTGAGTAACTTTTCAGAGACCAATGAGTAACTTTACACAGACCGTTGAGTAACTTTTCACAAACTGCTGAGTAATTTTTCACAAATTGATTAGTCACTTTTTACAGATTTTGACGCGTCGATTTCGACACAATGAAAGCGAAAAATTTACTCTGACGCATCGACTCCTACACATCGACACCGACACATCGACTCCGACACATCGACTCCAACACATCGTCACCGACACATTAGCTCTGACGCATCGACTCTGACACATCGACAGCGATAAATTTACTCTGACGCATCGACTCCAACACATCGACATCGACACATCGACTCCGACACATCGACTCCAACACATCGACACCGACACATTGACTCTGACGCATCGACTCTGACACATCGACAGCGACACATTTACTCTGACACATCGACTTCAACACTTTGTCTTCGACATTAACACTAAAAAACGACTTAAAGAAAGAATGGTTTTTTCTTCTTTTCTTTACCTCGATTCCTGGTAAGGGCCTACGATTTTTCACAAATCTTTAAATGAATTTCCACTTCTTTTTAAAATCAATATATACCTTTTTTTCAGTATAATTGCCTATCTTTAATATAAAGAAAAAATTTCCTTACTGAGTGAGTGAGTTAGGGGTGAGCATTTTTCACAGACCGTTGAGTAACTTTTCACAGACCGGTGAGTAACTTTTAACAGATCGGTGAGTAACTTTCCACAGACCGGTGAGTAATTTTTCACAGACCGGAGAGTAACTTTTAATACATCCTAGATACTTTCTTATCCATCCCGATCCGTCCCAACCATCCCGATCCATTCCGATCCAACCCGATCCATCTTGATCAATCCCGATCCATCCCGATCCATCTTGACATCCTGATCCATCCCGATCCATCATAATAAATCCCGATTCATCTCGATCAATCCAAAGCCATCCCGAGTTATGCCGATCAATCCCGATCATTCATTCCGTTAATCTCTTCCTTTGAGTAACTTTTCACAGACCGGTGAGTAACTTTTCACAGACCAAAGAGTTCCTTTACACGGACCAATAAGTAATTTTTCATAAACCGGTGAGTAACTTTTCACAGACCTATGAGTAACTTTTTACAGACCTATGAGTAACTTTGCACAGACCAGTGAGTAACTTTTCACAGATCGATGAGTAATTTTTTACAGACCGATGAGTAACTTTTCACAGACCAGTGAGCAACTTTCCACAGACCGGTGAGTCATTTTTCACAGACCGGTGAGTAACTTTTCACAGACCGGTGAGTAACTTTCCACAGACCGGTGAGTAATTTTTCACAGACCGGTGAGTAACTTTTCACAGACCAGTGAGTAACTTTCCACAGACCGGTGAGTAACTTTCCACAGACCGGTGAGTAATTTTTCACAGACCGGTGAGTAACTTTTTACAGACCAGTGAGTAACATTCCAAAGACCGGTGAGTAATTTTTCACAGACCGGTGAGTAACTTTTTACAGACCGGTGAGTAACTTTCCACAGACTGGTGAGTAACTTTCCACAGACCGGTGAGTAACTTTCCACAGACCGGTGAGTAATTTTTCACAGACCGGTGAGTAACTTAGTACAGACCTATGAGTAACTTTGCACAGACCAGTGAGTAACTTTTCACAGATCGATGAGTAATTTTTTACAGACCGATGAGTAACTTTTCACAGACCAGTGAGTAACTTTTCACAGATCGACGAGTAATTTTCCACAGACCGATGAGTATTTTTTCACAGACCAGTGAGTCACTTTCCACAGACCGGTGAGTAACTTTTTACAGATCAGTGAGTAACTTTACATAGACCGGTGAGTAAATTTTTACAGACTTGTGAGTAACTTCTCACAGACCGGTGAGTAACTTTTCACAAACCGAGGAGTAACTTTTTATTGACCAGTGAGTAACTTTCCACAGACCAGTGAGTAACTTTTCACAAACCGAGGAGTTACTTTTTACTGACCAGTGAGTAACTTTCCACAGACCGATGAGTAACTTTTCACAGACCAGTGAGTAACTTTCCACAAACCGAGGAGTAACTTTTTACTGACCAGTGAGTAACTTTCCACAGACCGGTGAGTAACTTTCCACAGACCGGTGAGTAATTTTTCACAGACCGGTGAGTAACTTTTTACAGACCGGTGAGTAACATTCCAAAGACCGGTGAGTAATTTTTCACAGACCGGTGAGTAACTTTTTACAGACCGGTGAGAAACTCGACCTAAACGTTTCCAAATGCTATGTCTGCACTTTCTCTCGGAAACCGGAACCCATTTTGTCATCCTACAAGCTTTTAGACGTTAATATCACTAGAGTTTCTACCATACGCGACCTAGGAGTAACCTTTGACAGCAAACTGCTCTTTGATAGTCACATAAATGAAATTGTTGCTAAAGCATCTAAGGCACTCGGTTTTGTGATGCGGATGTCACACGATTTCAATTCTGTAAAAACATTAAAAATACTATACTGTGCTTATGTACGCAGTCATTTAGAATACGCTTCTCAAATATGGAACCCCTGTTACAATTTATACGACACGCGGATTGAAATGATCCAGAGAAGGTTCTTACGATACCTGCAGTTTAAATCCAAGACTTACATTCATAATTACGAAAAGCGATGCCGTAGGTTCCACTTTCTACCGCTTGTAGAGAGAAGACGCATCGCCGATGTATCGTACTTACTTGGCATAGCGAGCGGCGTCGTTGACTGTCCTGAACTCCTAAGTAGCATTGGTTTGCGAGTTCCAGTAGCCTCCTTCCGTAAGCCTAATATACTTCACGTTCCCCCAAGCAAAACTTATTATAGGCAAAATTCATTTCTTATAAGAACGAGCAAATGTTTTAACACGGTGGCAAAGCAATTTGACATAGATCTTTTTAACACTCCTTGTAACAAGCTCAAGCGACTATTAAGTAATGTATACTTCTCGAACAACTAACTGTAATTAGTGTAGTGCTACGCTATCTGGCATTATTTCACTAACAAACACCAAATTAAGAATTAACAATTGGTTTATATTGTATTTTTTTTTTCTATCCTTTCGTAGGCAATCTTTGTATTTACTATATGTTATATGTGGAAACTTGTAATTGGCTTTCAATAAATATTTAAATGACCTACTTTATTTTAACCTAGCTGTAAGTTTTCCGAAGATTTGTAAAATAAAATAAAATAAAATAAAAACACAGACCAGTGAGTAACTTTTCACAAACCGGTGAGTAATTTTTCACAGACCGATGAGTAACTTTTCACAGACCAGTGAGTAACTTTCCACAAACCGAGGAGTAACTTTTTACTGACCAGTGAGTAACTTTCCACAGACCGATGAGTAACTTAACACAGACCAGTGAGTACCTTTTCACAAACCGGTGAGTAGTTTTTCACAGACCGTTGAGTAACTTTTCAGAGACCAATTAGTAACTTTACACAGACCGTTGAGTAACTTTTCACAAACTGCTGAGTAATTTTTCACAAATTGATTAGTCACTTTTTACAGATTTTGACGCGTCGATTTCGACACAATGAAAGCGAAAAATTTACTCTGACGCATCGACTCCTACACATCGACACCGACACATCGACTCCGACACATCGACTCCAACACATTAGCTCTGACGCATCGACTCTGACACATCGACAGCGATAAATTTACTCTGACGCTTCGACTCCAACACATCGACATCGACACATCGACTCCGACACATCGACTCCAACACATCGACACCGACACATTGACTCTGACGCATCGACTCTGACACATCGACAGCGACACATTTACTCTGACACATCGACTTCAACACTTTGTCTTCGATATTAACACTAAAAAACGACTTAAAGAAAGAACGGTTTTTTCTTCTTTTCTTTACCTCGATTCCTGGTAAGGGCCTACGATTTTTCACAAATCTTTAAATGAATTTCCACTTCTTTTTAAAATCAATATATACCTTTTTTTCAGTATAATTGCCTATCTTTAATATAAAGAAAAAATTTCCTTACTGAGTGAGTGAGTTAGGGGTGAGCATTTTTCACTGACCGTTGAGTAAAATTGCACAGACCGGTGAGTATCTTTTCACAGACCGTTGAGTAACTTTTCACAGACCGGTGAGTAACTTTTAACAGATCGGTGAGTAACTTTCCACAGACCGGTGAGTAATTTTTCACAGACCGGAGAGTAACTTTTAATACATCCTAGATACTTTCTTATCCATCCCGATCCGTCCCAACCATCCCGATCCATTCCGATCCAACCCGATCCATCTTGATCAATCCCGATCCATCCCGATCCATCTTGACATCCTGATCCATCCCGATCCATCATAATAAATCCCGATTCATCTCGATCAATCCAAAGCCATCCCGCGTTATGCCGATCAATCCCGATCATTCATTCCGTTAATCTCTTCCTTTGAGTAACTTTTCACAGACCGGTGAGTAACTTTTCACAGACCAAAGAGTTCCTTTACACGGACCAATAAGTAATTTTTCATAAACCGGTGAGTAACTTTTCACAGACCTATGAGTAACTTTTTACAGACCTATGAGTAACTTTGCACAGACCAGTGAGTAACTTTTCACAGATCGATGAGTAATTTTTTACAGACCGATGAGTAACTTTTCACAGACCAGTGAGTAACTTTCCACAGACCGGTGAGTAACTTTTTACAGATCAGTGAGTAACTTTACATAGACCGGTGAGTAACTTTTTACAGACTTGTGAGTAACTTCTTACAGACCGGTGAGTAACTTTTCACAAACCGAGGAGTAACTTTTTATTGACCAGTGAGTAACTTTCCACAGACCAGTGAGTAACTTTTCACAAACCGAGGAGTTACTTTTTACTGACCAGTGAGTAACTTTCCACAGACCGATGAGTAACTTTTCACAGACCAGTGAGTAACTTTCCACAAACCGAGGAGTAACTTTTTACTGACCAGTGAGTAACTTTCCACAGACCGGTGAGTAACTTAACACAGACCAGTGAGTAACTTTTCACAAACCGGTGAGTAATTTTTCACAGACTGGTGAGTAATTTAACAAAGACCGGTGAGTAATTTTTCACAGACTGGTAAGTAACTTTTTACAGACCGGTGAGTAACTTTCCACAGACCGATGAGTAACTTAACACAGACCAGTGAGTAACTTTTCACAAACCGGTGAGTAGTTTCTCACAGACCGTTGAGTAACTTTTCAGAGACCAATGAGTAACTTTACACAGACCGTTGAGTAACTTTTCACAAACTGCTGAGTAATTTTTCACAAATTGATAAGTCACTTTTTACAGATTTTGACGCGTCGATTTCGACACAATGAAAGCGAAAAATTTACTCTGACGCATCGACTCCTACACATCGACACCGACACATCGACTCCGACACATCAACTCCAACACATCGTCACCGACACATTAGCTCTGACGCATCGACTCTGACACATCGACAGCGATAAATTTACTCTGACGCATCGACTCCAACACATCGACATCGACACATCGACTCCGACACATCGACTCCAACACATCGACACCGACACATTGACTCTGACGCATCGACTCTGACACATCGACAGCGACACATTTACTCTGACACATCGACTTCAACACTTTGTCTTCGACATTAACACTAAAAAACGACTTAAAGAAAGAATGGTTTTTTCTTCTTTTCTTTACCTCGATTCCTGGTAAGGGCCTACGATTTTTCACAAATCTTTAAATGAATTTCCACTTCTTTTTAAAATCAATATATACCTTTTTTTCAGTATAATTGCCTATCTTTAATATGAAGAAAAAATTTCCTTACTGAGTGAGTGAGTTAGGGGTGAGCATTTTTCACTGACCGTTGAGTAAAATTGCACAGACCGGTGAGTATCTTTTCACAGACCGTTGAGTAACTTTTCACAGACCGGTGAGTAACTTTTAACAGATCGGTGAGTAACTTTCCACAGACCGGTGAGTAACTTTGCACAGACCGGTGTGTAACTTTTCACAGACCGGTGAGTAACTTTTAATACATCCTAGATACTTTCTTATCCATCCCGATCCGTCCCAACCATCCCGATCCATTCCGATCCAACCCGATCCATCTTGATCAATCCCGATCTATCCCGATCCATCTTGACATCCTGATCCATCCCGATCCATCATAATAAATCCCGATTCATCTCGATCAATCCAAAGCCATCCCGAGTTATGCCGATCAATCCCGATCATTCATTCCGTTAATCTCTTCCTTTGAGTAACTTTTCACAGACCGGTGAGTAACTTTTCACAGACCAAAGAGTTCCTTTACACGGACCAATAAGTAATTTTTCATAAACCGGTGAGTAACTTTTCACAGACCTATGAGTAACTTTTTACAGACCTATGAGTAACTTTGCACAGACCAGTGAGTAACTTTTCACAGATCGATGAGTAATTTTTTACAGACCGATGAGTAACTTTTCACAGACCAGTGAGTAACTTTCCACAGACCGGTGAGTAACTTTTTACAGATCAGTGAGTAACTTTACATAGACCGGTGAGTAACTTTTCACAGATCGATGAGTAATTTTTTTACAGACCGATGAGTAACTTTTCACAGACCAGTGAGTAACTTTCCACAGACCGGTGAGTCATTTTTCACAGACCGGTGAGTAACTTTTCACAGACCGGTGAGTAACTTTCCACAGACCGGTGAGTAATTTTTCACAGACCGGAGAGTAACTTTTCACAGACCAGTGAGTAACTTTCCACAGACCGGTGAGTAACTTTCCACAGACCGGTGAGTAACATTCCAAAGACCGGTGAGTAATTTTTCACAGACCGGTGAGTTACTTTGTACAGACCTATGAGTAACTTTGCACAGACCAGTGAGTAACTTTTCACAGATCGATGAGTAATTTTTTACAGACCGATGAGTAACTTTTCACAGACCAGTGAGTAACTTTTCACAGATCGACGAGTAATTTTCCACAGACCGATAAGTATTTTTTCACAGACCAGTGAGTCACTTTCCACAGACCGGTGAGTAACTTTTTACAGATCAGTGAGTAACTTTACATAGACCGGTGAGTAAATTTTTACAGACTTGTGAGTAACTTCTCACAGACCGGTGAGTAACTTTTCACAAACCGAGGAGTAACTTTTTATTGACCAGTGAGTAACTTTCCACAGACCAGTGAGTAACTTTTCACAAACCGAGGAGTTACTTTTTACTGACCAGTGAGTAACTTTCCACAGACCGATGAGTAACTTTTCACAGACCAGTGAGTAACTTTCCACAAACCGAGGAGTAACTTTTTACTGACCAGTGAGTAACTTTCCACAGACCGGTGAGTAACTTAACACAGACCAGTGAGTAACTTTTCACAAACCGGTGAGTAATTTTTCACAGACCGGTGAGTAATTTAACACAGACCGGTGAGTAATTTTTCACAGACTGGTAAGTAACTTTTTACAGACCGGTGAGTAACTTTCCACAGACCGATGAGTAACTTAACACAGACCAGTGAGTAACTTTTCACAAACCGGTGAGTAGTTTTTCACAGACCGTTGAGTAACTTTTCAGAGACCAATGAGTAACTTTACACAGACCGTTGAGTAACTTTTCACAAACTGCTGAGTAATTTTTCACAAATTGATTAGTCACTTTTTACAGATTTTGACGCGTCGATTTCGACACAATGAAAGCGAAAAATTTACTCTGACGCATCGACTCCTACACATCGACACCGACACATCGACTCCGACACATCGACTCCAACACATTAGCTCTGACGCATCGACTCTGACACATCGACAGCGATAAATTTACTCTGACGCATCGACTCCAACACATCGACATCGACACATCGACTCCGACACATCGACTCCAACACATCGACACCGACACATTGACTCTGACGCATCGACTCTGACACATCGACAGCGACACATTTACTCTGACACATCGACTTCAACACTTTGTCTTCGACATTAACACTAAAAAACGACTTAAAGAAAGAACGGTTTTTTCTTCTTTTCTACCTCGATTCCTGGTAAGGGCCTACGATTTTTCACAAATCTTTAAATGAATTTCCACTTCTTTTTAAAATCAATATATACCTTTTTTTCAGTATAATTGCCTATCTTTAATATAAAGAAAAAAATTCCTTACTGAGTGAGTGAGTTAGGGGTGAGCATTTTTCACTGACCGTTGAGTAAAATTGCACAGACCGGTGAGTATCTTTTCACAGACCGTTGAGTAACTTTTCACAGACCGGTGAGTAACTTTTAACAGATCGTTGAGTAACTTTCCACAGACCGGTGAGTAATTTTTCACAGACCGGAGAGTAACTTTTAATACATCCTAGATACTTTCTTATCTATCCCGATCCGTCCCAACCATCCCGATCCATTCCGATCCAACCCGATCCATCTTGATCAATCCCGATCCATCCCGATCCATCTTGACATCCTGATCCATCCCGATCCATCATAATAAATCCCGATTCATCTCGATCAATCCAAAGCCATCCCGAGTTATGCCGATCAATCCCGATCATTCATTCCGTTAATCTCTTCCTTTGAGTAACTTTTCACAGACCGGTGAGTAACTTTTCACAGACCAAAGAGTTCCTTTACACGGACCAATAAGTAATTTTTCATAAACCGGTGAGTAACTTTTCACAGACCTATGAGTAACTTTTTACAGACCTATGAGTAACTTTGCACAGACCAGTGAGTAACTTTTCACAGACCAGTGAGTAACTTTCCACAGACCGGTGAGTAACTTTTTACAGATCAGTGAGTAACTTTACATAGACCGGTGAGTAACTTTTTACAGACTTGTGAGTAACTTCTCACAGACCGGTGAGTAACTTTTCACAAACCGAGGAGTAACTTTTTATTGACCAGTGAGTAACTTTCCACAGACCAGTGAGTAACTTTTCACAAACCGATGAGTTACTTTTTACTGACCAGTGAGTAACTTTCCACAGACCGATGAGTAACTTTTCACAGACCAGTGAGTAACTTTCCACAGACCGATGAGTAACTTTTCACAGACCAGTGAGTCACTTTCCACAGACCGGTGAGTAACTTAACACAGACCAGTGAGTAACTTTTCACAAACCGGTGAGTAATTTTTCACAGACTGGTGAGTAATTTAACAAAGACCGGTGAGTAATTTTTCACAGACTGGTAAGTAACTTTTTACAGACCGGTGAGTAACTTTCCACAGACCGATGAGTAACTTAACACAGACCAGTGAGTAACTTTTCACAAACCGGTGAGTAGTTTCTCACAGACCGTTGAGTAACTTTTCAGAGACCAATGAGTAACTTTACACAGACCGTTGAGTAACTTTTCACAAACTGCTGAGTAATTTTTCACAAATTGATTAGTCACTTTTTACAGATTTTGACGCGTCGATTTCGACACAATGAAAGCGAAAAATTTACTCTGACGCATCGACTCCTACACATCGACACCGACACATCGACTCCGACACATCGACTCCAACACATCGTCACCGACACATTAGCTCTGACGCATCGACTCTGACACATCGACAGCGATAAATTTACTCTGACGCATCGACTCCAACACATCGACATCGCTACATCGACTCCGACACATCGACTCCAACACATCGACACCGACACATTGACTCTGACGCATCGACTCTGACACATCGACAGCGACACATTTACTCTGACACATCGACTTCAACACTTTGTCTTCGACATTAACACTAAAAAACGACTTAAAGAAAGAACGGTTTTTTCTTCTTTTCTTTACCTCGATTCCTGGTAAGGGCCTACGATTTTTCACAAATCTTTAAATGAATTTCCACTTCGTTTTAAAATCAATATATACCTTTTTTTCAGTATAATCCTATCTTTAATATAAAGAAAAAATTTCCTTACTGAGTGAGTGAGTTAGGGGTGAGCATTTTTCACTGACCGTTGAGTAAAATTGCACAGACCGGTGAGTATCTTTTCACAGACCGTTGAGTAACTTTTCACAGACCGGTGAGTAACTTTTAACAGATCGGTGAGTAACTTTCCACAGACCGGTGAGTAATTTTTCACAGACCGGAGAGTAACTTCTAATACATCCTAGATACTTTCTTATCCATCCCGATCCGTCCCAACCATCCCGATCCATTCCGATCCAACCCGATCCATCTTGATCAATCCCGATCCATCCCGATCCATCTTGACATCCTGATCCATCCCGATCCATCATAATAAATCCCGATTCATCTCGATCAATCCAAAGCCATCCCGAGTTATGCCGATCAATCCCGATCATTCATTCCGTTAATCTCTTCCTTTGAGTAACTTTTCACAGACCGGTGAGTAACTTTTCACAGACCAAAGAGTTCATTTACACGGACCAATAAGTAATTTTTCATAAACCGGTGAGTAACTTTTCACAGACCTATGAGTAACTTTTTACAGACCTATGAGTAACTTTGCACAGACCAGTGAGTAACTTTTCACAGATCGATGAGTAATTTTTTACAGACCGATGAGTAACTTTTCACAGACCAGTGAGTAACTTTCCACAGACCGGTGAGTAACTTTTTACAGATCAGTGAGTAACTTTACATAGACCGGTGAGTAACTTTTTACAGACTTGTGAGTAACTTCTCACAGACCGGTGAGTAACTTTTCACAAACCGAGGAGTAACTTTTTATTGACCAGTGAGTAACTTTCCACAGACCAGTGAGTAACTTTTCACAAACCGAGGAGTTACTTTTTACTGACCAGTGAGTAACTTTCCACAGACCGATGAGTAACTTTTCACAGACCAGTGAGTAACTTTCCACAAACCGAGGAGTAACTTTTTACTGACCAGTGAGTAACTTTCCACAGACCGGTGAGTAACTTAACACAGACCAGTGAGTAACTTTTCACAAACCGGTGAGTAATTTTTCACAGACTGGTGAGTAATTTAACACAGACCGGTGAGTAATTTTTCACAGACTGGTAAGTAACTTTTTACAGACCGGTGAGTAACTTTCCACAGACCGATGAGTAACTTAACACAGACCAGTAAGTAACTTTTCACAAACCGGTGAGTAGTTTTTCACAGACCGTTGAGTAACTTTTCAGAGACCAATGAGTAACTTTACACAGACCGTTGAGTAACTTTTCACAAACTGCTGAGTAATTTTTCACAAATTGATTAGTCACTTTTTACAGATTTTGACGCGTCGATTTCGACACAATGAAAGCGAAAAATTTACTCTGACGCATCGACTCCTACACATCGACACCGACACATCGACTCCGACACATCGACTTCAACACATCGTCACCGACACATTAGCTCTGACGCATCGACTCTGACACATCGACAGCGATAAATTTACTCTGACGCATCGACTCCAACACATCGACATCGACACATCGACTCCGACACATCGACTCCAACACATCGACACCGACACATTGACTCTGACGCATCGACTCTGACACATCGACAGCGACACATTTACTCTGACACATCGACTTCAACACTTTGTCTTCGACATTAACACTAAAAAACGACTTAAAGAAAGAATGGTTTTTTCTTCTTTTCTTTACCTCGATTCCTGGTAAGGGCCTACGATTTTTCACAAATCTTTAAATGAATTTCCACTTCTTTTTAAAATCAATATATACCTTTTTTTCAGTATAATTGCCTATCTTTAATATAAAGAAAAAATTTCCTTACTGAGTGAGTGAGTTAGGGGTAAGCATTTTTCACTGACCGTTGAGTAAAATTGCACAGACCGGTGAGTATCTTTTCACAGACCGTTGAGTAACTTTTCACAGACCGGTGAGTAACTTTTAACAGATCGGTGAGTAACTTTCCACAGACCGGTGAGTAACTTTGCACAGACCGGTGTGTAACTTTTCACAGACCGGTCAGTAACTTTTAATACATCCTAGATACTTTCTTATCTATCCCGATCCGTCCCAACCATCCCGATCCATTCCGATCCAACCCGATCCATCTTGATCAATCCCGATCCATCCCGATCCATCTTGACATCCTGATCCATCCCGATCCATCATAAAAAATCCCGATTCATCTCAATCAATCCAAAGCCATCCCGAGTTATGCCGATCAATCCCGATCATTCATTCCGTTAATCTCTTCCTTTGAGTAACTTTTCACAGACCGGTGAGTAACTTTTCACAGACCAAAGAGTTCCTTTACACGGACCAATAAGTAATTTTTCATAAACCGGTGAGTAACTTTTCACAGACCTATGAGTAACTTTTTACAGACCTATGAGTAACTTTGCACAGACCAGTGAGTAACTTTTCACAGATCGATGAGTAATTTTTTACAGACCGATGAGTAACTTTTCACAGACCAGTGAGTAACTTTCCACAGACCGGTGAGTCATTTTTTACAGACCGGTGAGTAACTTTTCACAGACCGGTGAGTAACTTTCCACAGACCGGTGAGTAATTTTTCACAGACCGGAGAATAACTTTTCACAGACCAGTGAGTAACTTTCCACAGACCGGTGAGTAACTTTCCACAGACCGGTGAGTAATTTTTCACAGACCGGTGAGTAACTTTTTACAGACCGGTGAGTAACTTTCCAAAGACCGGTGAGTAATTTTTCACAGACCGGTGAGTAACTTTTTACAGACCGGTGAGTAACTTTCCACAGACTGGTGAGTAACTTTCCACAGACCGGTGAGTAACTTTCCACAGACCGGTGAGTAATTTTTCATAGACCGGTGAGTAACTTTGTACAGACCTATGAGTAACTTTGCACAGACCAGTGAGTAACTTTTTACAGATCGATCAGTAATTTTTTACAGACCGATGAGTAACTTTTCACAGACCAGTGAGTAACTTTTCACAGATCGACGAGTAATTTTCCACAGACCGATGAGTATTTTTTCACAGACCAGTGAGTCACTTTCCACAGACCGGTGAGTAACTTTTTACAAATCAGTGAGTAACTTTAAATAGACCGGTGAGTAAATTTTTACAGACTTGTGAGTAACTTCTCACAGACCGGTGAGTAACTTTTCACAAACCGAGGAGTAACTTTTTATTGACCAGTGAGTAACTTTCCACAGACCAGTGAGTAACTTTTCACAAACCGAGGAGTTACTTTTTACTGACCAGTGAGTAACTTTCCACAGACCGATGAGTAACTTTTCACAGACCAGTGAGTTACTTTCCACAAACCGAGGAGTAACTTTTTACTGACCAGTGAGTAACTTTCCACAGACCGGTGAGTAACTTAACACAGACCAGTGAGTAACTTTTCACAAACCGGTGAGTAATTTTTCACAGACCGGTGAGTAATTTAACACAGACCGGTGAGTAATTTTTCACAGACTGGTAAGTAACTTTTTACAGACCGGTGAGTAACTTTCCACAGACCGATGAGTAACTTAACACAGACCACTGAGTAACTTTTCACAAACCGGTGAGTAGTTTTTCACAGACCGTTGAGTAACTTTTCAGAGACCAATGAGTAACTTTACACAGACCGTTGAGTAACTTTTCACAAACTGCTGAGTAATTTTTCACAAATTGATTAGTCACTTTTTACAGATTTTGACGCGTCGATTTCGACACAATGAAAGCGAAAAATTTACTCTGACGCATCGACTCCTACACATCGACACCGAAACATCGACTCCAACACATTAGCTCTGACGCATCGACTCTGACACATCGACAGCGATAAATTTACTCTGACGCATCGACTCCAACACATAGACATCGACACATCGACTCCGACACATCGACTCCAACACATCGTCACCGACACATTAGCTCTGACGCATCGACTCTGACACATCGACAGCGATAAATTTACTCTGACACATCGACTCCAACACATCGACATCGACACATCGACTCCGACACATTGACTCCAACACATCGACACCGACACATTGACTCTGACGCATCGACTCTGACACATCGACAGCGACACATTTACTCTGACACATCGACTTCAACACTTTGTCTTCGACATTAACACTAAAAAACGACTTAAAGAAAGAACGGTTTTTTCTTCTTTTCTTTACCTCGATTCCTGGTAAGGGCCTACGATTTTTCACAAATCTTTAAATGAATTTCCACTTCTTTTTAAAATCAATATATACCTTTGTTTCAGTATAATTGCCTAACTTTAATATAAAGAAAAAATTTCCTTACTGAGTGAGTGAGTTAGGGGTGAGCATTTTTCACTGACCGTTGAGTAAAATTGCACAGACCGGTGAGTATCTTTTCACAGACCGTTGAGTAACTTTTCACAGACCGGTGAGTAACTTTTAACAGATCGGTGAGTAACTTTCCACAGACCGGTGAGTAACTTTGCACAGACCGGTGTGTAACTTTTCACAGACCGGTGAGTAACTTTTAATACATCCTAGATACTTTCTTATCCATCCCGATCCGTCCCAACCATCCCGATCCATTCCGATCCAACCCGATCCATCTTGATCAATCCCGATCCATCCCGATCCATCTTGACATCCTGATCCATCCCGATCCATCATAATAAATCCCGATTCATCTCGATCAATCCAAAGCCATCCCGAGTTATGCCGATCAATCCCGATCATTCATTCCGTTAATCTCTTCCTTTGAGTAACTTTTCACAGACCGGTGAGTAACTTTTCACAGACCAAAGAGTTCCTTTACACGGACCAATAAGTAATTTTTCATAAACCGGTGAGTAACTTTTCACAGACCTATGAGTAACTTTTTACAGACCTATGAGTAACTTTGCACAGACCAGTGAGTAACTTTTCACAGATCGATGAGTAATTTTTTACAGACCGATGAGTAACTTTTCACAGACCAGTGAGTAACTTTCCACAGACCGGTGAGTAACTTTTTACAGATCAGTGAGTAACTTTACATAGAACGGTGAGTAACTTTTCACAAACCGAGGAGTAACTTTTTATTGACCAGTGAGTAACTTTCCACAGACCGGTGAGTAACTTTTTACAGATCAGTGAGTAACTTTACATAGAACGGTGAGTAACTTTTCACAAACCGAGGAGTAACTTTTTATTGACCAGTGAGTAACTTTCCACAGACCAGTGAGTAACTTTTCACAAACCGAGGAGTTACTTTTTACTGACCAGTGAGTAACTTTCCACAGACCGATGAGTAACTTTTCACAGACCAGTGAGTAACTTTCCACAAACCGAGGAGTAACTTTTTACTGACCAGTGAGTAACTTTCCACAGACCGGTGAGTAACTTAACACAGACCAGTGAGTAACTTTTCACAAACCGGTGAGTAATTTTTCACAGACCGGTGAGTAATTTAACACAGACCGGTGAGTAATTTTTCACAGACTGGTAAGTAACTTTTTACAGACCGGTGAGTAACTTTCCACAGACCGATGAGTAACTTAACACAGACCAGTGAGTAACTTTTCACAAACCGGTGAGTAGTTTTTCACAGACCGTTGAGTAACTTTTCAGAGACCAATGAGTAACTTTACACAGACCGTTGAGTAACTTTTCACAAACTGCTGAGTAATTTTTCACAAATTGATTAGTCACTTTTTACAGATTTTGACGCGTCGATTTCGACACAATGAAAGCGAAAAATTTACTCTGACGCATCGACTCCTACACATCGACACCGAAACATCGACTCCAACACATTAGCTCTGACGCATCGACTCTGACACATCGACAGCGATAAATTTACTCTGACGCATCGACTCCAACACATCGACATCGACACATCGACTCCGACACATCGACTCCAACACATCGACACCGACACATTGACTCTGACGCATCGACTCTGACACATCGACAGCGACACATTTACTCTGACACATCGACTTCAACACTTTGTCTTCGACATTAACACTAAAAAACGACTTAAAGAAAGAACGGTTTTTTCTTTTTTTCTTTACCTCGATTCCTGGTAAGGGCCTACGATTTTTCACAAATCTTTAAATGAAATTCCACTTCTTTTTAAAATCAATATATACCTTTTTTTCAGTACAATTGCCTATCTATAATATAAAGAAAAAATTTCCTTACTGAGTGAGTGAGTTAGGGGTGAGCATTTTTCACTGACCGTTGAGTAAAATTGCACAGACCGGTGAGTATCTTTTCACAGACCGTTGAGTGACTTTTCACAGACCGGTGAGTAACTTTTCACAGACCAAAGAGTTCCTTTTCACGGACCAATAAGTAATTTTTTATAAACCGGTGAGTAACTTTTCACAGACCTATGAGTAACTTTTTACAGACCTATGAGTAATTTTGCACAGACCAGTGAGTAACTTTTCACCGATCGATGAGTAATTTTTACAGACCGATGAGTAACTTTTCACAGACCAACGAGTAACTTTCCACAGACCGGTGAGTAACTTTTACAGATCAGTGAGTAACTTTACATAGACCGGTGAGTAACTTTTTACAGACTTGTGAGTAACTTCTCACAGACCGGTGAGTAACTTTTCACAAACCGAGGAGTAACTTTTTATTGACCAGTGAGTAATTTTCCACAGACCAGTGAGTAACTTTTCACAAACCGAGGAGTTACTTTTTACTGACCAGTGAGTAACTTTCCACAGACCGATGAGTAACTTTTCACAGACCAGTGAGTAACTTTCCACAAACCGAGGAGTAACTTTTTACTGACCAGTGAGTAACTTTCCACAGACCGGTGAGTAACTTAACACAGACCAGTGAGTAACTTTTCACAGACCGGTGAGTAATTTTTCACAGACTGGTGAGTAATTTAACACAGACCGGTGAGTAATTTTTCACAGACTGGTAAGTAACTTTTTACAGACCGGTGAGTAACTTTCCACAGACCGATGAGTAACTTAACACAGACCAGTGAGTAACTTTTCACAAACCGGTGAGTAGTTTTTCACAGACCGTTGAGTAACTTTTCAGAGACCAATGAGTAACTTTACACAGACCGTTGAGTAACTTTTCACAAACTGCTGAGTAATTTTTCACAAATTGATTAGTCACTTTTTACAGATTTTGACGCGTCGATTTCGACACAATGAAAGCGAAAAATTTACTCTGACGCATCGACTCCTACACATCGACACCGACACATCGACTCCGACACATCGACTCCAACACATCGTCACCGACACATTAGCTCTGACGCATCGACTCTGACACATCGACAGCGATAAATTTACTCTGACACATCGACTCCAACACATCGACATCGACACATCGACTCCGACACATTGACTCCAACACATCGACACCGACACATTTACTCTGACACATCGACTTCAACACTTTGTCTTCGACATTAACACTAAAAAACGACTTAAAGAAAGAACGGTTTTTTCTTCTTTTCTTTACCTCGATTCCTGGTAAGGGCCTACGATTTTTCACAAATCTTTAAATGAATTTCCACTTCTTTTTAAAATCAATATATACCTTTTTTTCAGTATAATTGCCTATCTTGAATATAAAGAAAAAATTTCCTTACTGAGTGAGTGAGTTAGGGGTGAGCATTTTTCACTGACCGTTGAGTAAAATTGCACAGACCGGTGAGTATCTTTTCACAGACCGTTGAGTAACTTTCCACAGACCGATGAGTAACTTTTCACAGACCAGTGAGTAACTTTCCACAAACCGAGGAGTAACTTTTTACTGACCAGTGAGTAACTTTCCACAGACCGGTGAGTAACTTAACACAGACCAGTGAGTAACTTTTCACAAACCGGTGAGTAATTTTTCACAGACTGGTGAGTAATTTAACACAGACCGGTGAGTAATTTTTCACAGACTGGTAAGTAACTTTTTACAGACCGGTGAGTAACTTTCCACAGACCGATGAGTAACTTAACACAGACCAGTGAGTAACTTTTCACAAACCGGTGAGTAGTTTTTCACAGACCGTTGAGTAACTTTTCAGAGACCAATGAGTAACTTTACACAGACCGTTGAGTAACTTTTCACAAACTGCTGAGTAATTTTTCACAAATTGATTAGTCACTTTTTACAGATTTTGACGCGTCGATTTCGACACAATGAAAGCGAAAAATTTACTCTGACGCATCGACTCCTACACATCGACACCGACACATCGACTCCGACACATCGACTCCAACACATCGTCACCGACACATTAGCTCTGACGCATCGACTCTGACACATCGACAGCGATAAATTTACTCTGACACATCGACTCCAACACATCGACATCGACACATCGACTCCGACACATTGACTCCAACACATCGACACCGACACATTGACTCTGACGCATCGACTCTGACACATCGACAGCGACACATTTACTCTGACACATCGACTTCAACACTTTGTCTTCGACATTAACACTAAAAAACGACTTAAAGAAAGAACGGTTTTTTCTTCTTTTCTTTACCTCGATTCCTGGTAAGGGCCTACGATTTTTCACAAATCTTTAAATGAATTTCCACTTCTTTTTAAAATCAATATATACCTTTTTTTCAGAATAATTGCCTATCTTTAATATAAAGAAAAAATTTCCTTACTGAGTGAGTGAGTTAGGGGTGAGCATTTTTCACTGACCGTTGAGTAAAATTGCACAGACCGGTGAGTATCTTTTCACAGACCGTTGAGTAACTTTTCACAGACCGGTGAGTAACTTTTAACAGATCGGTGAGTAACTTTCCACAGACCGGTGAGTAATTTTTCACAGACCGGAGAGTAACTTTTAATACATCCTAGATACTTTCTTATCCATCCCGATCCGTCCCAACCATCCCGATCCATTCCGATCCAACCCGATCCATCTTGATCAATCCCGATCCATCCCGATCCATCTTGACATCCTGATCCATCCCGATCCATCATAATAAATCCCGATTCATCTCGATCAATCCAAAGCCATCCCGAGTTATGCCGATCAATCCCGATCATTCATTCCGTTAATCTCTTCCTTTGAGTAACTTTTCACAGACCGGTGAGTAACTTTTCACAGACCAAAGAGTTCCTTTACACGGACCAATAAGTAATTTTTCATAAACCGGTGAGTAACTTTTCACAGACCTATGAGTAACTTTTGACAGATCGATGAGTAACTTTGCACAGACCAGTGAGTAACTTTTCACAGATCGATGAGTAATTTTTTACAGACCGATGAGTAACTTTTCACAGACCAGTGAGTAACTTTCCACAGACCGGTGAGTAACTTTTTACAGATCAGTGAGTAACTTTACATAGACCGGTGAGTAACTTTTTACAGACTTGTGAGTAACTTCTCACAGACCGGTGAGTAACTTTTCACAAACCGAGGAGTAACTTTTTATTGACCAGTGAGTAACTTTCCACAGACCAGTGAGTAACTTTTCACAAACCGAGGAGTTACTTTTTACTGACCAGTGAGTAACTTTCCACAGACCGATGAGTAACTTTTCACAGACCAGTGAGTAACTTTCCACAAACCGAGGAGTAACTTTTTACTGACCAGTGAGTAACTTTCCACAGACCGGTGAGTAACTTAACACAGACCAGTGAGTAACTTTTCACAAACCGGTGAGTAATTTTTCACAGACTGGTGAGTAATTTAACACAGACCGGTGAGTAATTTTTCACAGACTGGTAAGTAACTTTTTACAGACCGGTGAGTAACTTTCCACAGACCGATGAGTAACTTAACACAGACCAGTGAGTAACTTTTCACAAACCGGTGAGTAGTTTTTCACAGACCGTTGAGTAACTTTTCAGAGACCAATGAGTAACTTTACACAGACCGTTGAGTAACTTTTCACAAACTGCTGAGTAATTTTTCACAAATTGATTAGTCACTTTTTACAGATTTTGACGCGTCGATTTCGACACAATGAAAGCGAAAAATTTACTCTGACGCATCGACTCCTACACATCGACACCGACACATCGACTCCGACACATCGACTCCAACACATCGTCACCGACACATTAGCTCTGACGCATCGACTCTGACACATCGACAGCGATAAATTTACTCTGACGCATCGACTCCAACACATCGACATCGACACATCGACTCCGACACATCGACTCCAACACATCGACACCGACACATTGACTCTGACGCATCGACTCTGACACATCGACAGCGACACATTTACTCTGACACATCGACTTCAACACTTTGTCTTCGACATTAACACTAAAAAACGACTTAAAGAAAGAATGGTTTTTTCTTCTTTTCTTTACCTCGATTCCTGGTAAGGGCCTACGATTTTTCACAAATCTTTAAATGAATTTCCACTTCTTTTTAAAATCAATATATACCTTTTTTTCAGTATAATTGCCTATCTTTAATATGAAGAAAAAAATTCCTTACTGAGTGAGTGAGTTAGGGGTGAGCATTTTTCACTGACCGTTGAGTAAAATTGCACAGACCGGTGAGTATCTTTTCACAGACCGTTGAGTAACTTTTCACAGACCGGTGAGTGACTTTTAACAGATCGGTGAGTAACTTTCCACAGACCGGTGAGTAACTTTGCACAGACCGGTGTGTAACTTTTCACAGACCGGTGAGTAACTTTTAATACATCCTAGATACTTTCTTATCCATCCCGATCCGTCCCAACCATCCCGATCCATTCCGATCCAACCCGATCCATCTTGATCAATCCCGATCCATCCCGATCCATCTTGACATCCTGATCCATCCCGATCCATCATAATAAATCCCGATTCATCTCGATCAATCCAAAGCCATCCCGAGTTATGCCGATCAATCCCGATCATTCATTCCGTTAATCTCTTCCTTTGAGTAACTTTTCACAGACCGGTGAGTAACTTTTCACAGACCAAAGAGTTCCTTTACACGGACCAATAAGTAATTTTTCATAAACCGGTGAGTAACTTTTCACAGACCTATGAGTAACTTTTTACAGACCTATGAGTAACTTTGCACAGACCAGTGAGTAACTTTTCACAGATCGATGAGTAATTTTTTACAGACCGATGAGTAACTTTTCACAGACCAGTGAGTAACTTTCCACAGACCGGTGAGTAACTTTTTACAGATCAGTGAGTAACTTTACATAGAACGGTGAGTAACTTTTCACAAACCGAGGAGTAACTTTTTATTGACCAGTGAGTAACTTTCCACAGACCGGTGAGTAACTTTTTACAGATCAGTGAGTAACTTTACATAGAACGGTGAGTAACTTTTCACAAACCGAGGAGTAACTTTTTATTGACCAGTGAGTAACTTTCCACAGACCAGTGAGTAACTTTTCACAAACCGAGGAGTTACTTTTTACTGACCAGTGAGTAACTTTCCACAGACCGATGAGTAACTTTTCACAGACCAGTGAGTAACTTTCCACAAACCGAGGAGTAACTTTTTACTGACCAGTGAGTAACTTTCCACAGACCGGTGAGTAACTTAACACAGACCAGTGAGTAACTTTTCACAAACCGGTGAGTAATTTTTCACAGACCGGTGAGTAATTTAACACAGACCGGTGAGTAATTTTTCACAGACTGGTAAGTAACTTTTTACAGACCGGTGAGTAACTTTCCACAGACCGATGAGTAACTTAACACAGACCAGTGAGTAACTTTTCACAAACCGGTGAGTAGTTTTTCACAGACCGTTGAGTAACTTTTCAGAGACCAATGAGTAACTTTACACAGACCGTTGAGTAACTTTTCACAAACTGCTGAGTAATTTTTCACAAATTGATTAGTCACTTTTTACAGATTTTGACGCGTCGATTTCGACACAATGAAAGCGAAAAATTTACTCTGACGCATCGACTCCTACACATCGACACCGAAACATCGACTCCAACACATTAGCTCTGACGCATCGACTCTGACACATCGACAGCGATAAATTTACTCTGACGCATCGACTCCAACACATCGACATCGACACATCGACTCCGACACATCGACTCCAACACATCGACACCGACACATTGACTCTGACGCATCGACTCTGACACATCGACAGCGACACATTTACTCTGACACATCGACTTCAACACTTTGTCTTCGACATTAACACTAAAAAACGACTTAAAGAAAGAACGGTTTTTTCTTTTTTTCTTTACCTCGATTCCTGGTAAGGGCCTACGATTTTTCACAAATCTTTAAATGAAATTCCACTTCTTTTTAAAATCAATATATACCTTTTTTTCAGTACAATTGCCTATCTATAATATAAAGAAAAAATTTCCTTACTGAGTGAGTGAGTTAGGGGTGAGCATTTTTCACTGACCGTTGAGTAAAATTGCACAGACCGGTGAGTATCTTTTCACAGACCGTTGAGTGACTTTTCACAGACCGGTGAGTAACTTTTCACAGACCAAAGAGTTCCTTTTCACGGACCAATAAGTAATTTTTTATAAACCGGTGAGTAACTTTTCACAGACCTATGAGTAACTTTTTACAGACCTATGAGTAATTTTGCACAGACCAGTGAGTAACTTTTCACCGATCGATGAGTAATTTTTACAGACCGATGAGTAACTTTTCACAGACCAGTGAGTAACTTTCCACAGACCGGTGAGTAACTTTTTACAGATCAGTGAGTAACTTTACATAGACCGGTGAGTAACTTTTTACAGACTTGTGAGTAACTTCTCACAGACCGGTGAGTAACTTTTCACAAACCGAGGAGTAACTTTTTATTGACCAGTGAGTAATTTTCCACAGACCAGTGAGTAACTTTTCACAAACCGAGGAGTTACTTTTTACTGACCAGTGAGTAACTTTCCACAGACCGATGAGTAACTTTTCACAGACCAGTGAGTAACTTTCCACAAACCGAGGAGTAACTTTTTACTGACCAGTGAGTAACTTTCCACAGACCGGTGAGTAACTTAACACAGACCAGTGAGTAACTTTTCACAAACCGGTGAGTAATTTTTCACAGACTGGTGAGTAATTTAACACAGACCGGTGAGTAATTTTTCACAGACTGGTAAGTAACTTTTTACAGACCGGTGAGTAACTTTCCACAGACCGATGAGTAACTTAACACAGACCAGTGAGTAACTTTTCACAAACCGGTGAGTAGTTTTTCACAGACCGTTGAGTAACTTTTCAGAGACCAATGAGTAACTTTACACAGACCGTTGAGTAACTTTTCACAAACTGCTGAGTAATTTTTCACAAATTGATTAGTCACTTTTTACAGATTTTGACGCGTCGATTTCGACACAATGAAAGCGAAAAATTTACTCTGACGCATCGACTCCTACACATCGACACCGACACATCGACTCCGACACATCGACTCCAACACATCGTCACCGACACATTAGCTCTGACGCATCGACTCTGACACATCGACAGCGATAAATTTACTCTGACACATCGACTCCAACACATCGACATCGACACATCGACTCCGACACATCGACTCCAACACATCGACACCGACACATTGACTCTGACGCATCGACTCTGACACATCGACAGCGACACATTTACTCTGACACATCGACTTCAACACTTTGTCTTCGACATTAACACTAAAAAACGACTTAAAGAAAGAATGGTTTTTTCTTCTTTTCTTTACCTCGATTCCTGGTAAGGGCCTACGATTTTTCACAAATCTTTAAATGAATTTCCACTTCTTTTTAAAATCAATATATACCTTTTTTTCAGTATAATTGCCTATCTTTAATATGAAGAAAAAAATTCCTTACTGAGTGAGTGAGTTAGGGGTGAGCATTTTTCACTGACCGTTGAGTAAAATTGCACAGACCGGTGAGTATCTTTTCACAGACCGTTGAGTAACTTTTCACAGACCGGTGAGTGACTTTTAACAGATCGGTGAGTAACTTTCCACAGACCGGTGAGTAACTTTGCACAGACCGGTGTGTAACTTTTCACAGACCGGTGAGTAACTTTTAATACATCCTAGATACTTTCTTATCCATCCCGATCCGTCCCAACCATCCCGATCCATTCCGATCCAACCCGATCCATCTTGATCAATCCCGATCCATCCCGATCCATCTTGACATCCTGATCCATCCCGATCCATCATAATAAATCCCGATTCATCTCGATCAATCCAAAGCCATCCCGAGTTATGCCGATCAATCCCGATCATTCATTCCGTTAATCTCTTCCTTTGAGTAACTTTTCACAGACCGGTGAGTAACTTTTCACAGACCAAAGAGTTCCTTTACACGGACCAATAAGTAATTTTTCATAAACCGGTGAGTAACTTTTCACAGACCTATGAGTAACTTTTTACAGACCTATGAGTAACTTTGCACAGACCAGTGAGTAACTTTTCACAGATCGATGAGTAATTTTTTACAGACCGATGAGTAACTTTTCACAGACCAGTGAGTAACTTTCCACAGACCGGTGAGTAACTTTTTACAGATCAGTGAGTAACTTTACATAGAACGGTGAGTAACTTTTCACAAACCGAGGAGTAACTTTTTATTGACCAGTGAGTAACTTTCCACAGACCGGTGAGTAACTTTTTACAGATCAGTGAGTAACTTTACATAGAACGGTGAGTAACTTTTCACAAACCGAGGAGTAACTTTTTATTGACCAGTGAGTAACTTTCCACAGACCAGTGAGTAACTTTTCACAAACCGAGGAGTTACTTTTTACTGACCAGTGAGTAACTTTCCACAGACCGATGAGTAACTTTTCACAGACCAGTGAGTAACTTTCCACAAACCGAGGAGTAACTTTTTACTGACCAGTGAGTAACTTTCCACAGACCGGTGAGTAACTTAACACAGACCAGTGAGTAACTTTTCACAAACCGGTGAGTAATTTTTCACAGACCGGTGAGTAATTTAACACAGACCGGTGAGTAATTTTTCACAGACTGGTAAGTAACTTTTTACAGACCGGTGAGTAACTTTCCACAGACCGATGAGTAACTTAACACAGACCAGTGAGTAACTTTTCACAAACCGGTGAGTAGTTTTTCACAGACCGTTGAGTAACTTTTCAGAGACCAATGAGTAACTTTACACAGACCGTTGAGTAACTTTTCACAAACTGCTGAGTAATTTTTCACAAATTGATTAGTCACTTTTTACAGATTTTGACGCGTCGATTTCGACACAATGAAAGCGAAAAATTTACTCTGACGCATCGACTCCTACACATCGACACCGAAACATCGACTCCAACACATTAGCTCTGACGCATCGACTCTGACACATCGACAGCGATAAATTTACTCTGACGCATCGACTCCAACACATCGACATCGACACATCGACTCCGACACATCGACTCCAACACATCGACACCGACACATTGACTCTGACGCATCGACTCTGACACATCGACAGCGACACATTTACTCTGACACATCGACTTCAACACTTTGTCTTCGACATTAACACTAAAAAACGACTTAAAGAAAGAACGGTTTTTTCTTTTTTTCTTTACCTCGATTCCTGGTAAGGGCCTACGATTTTTCACAAATCTTTAAATGAAATTCCACTTCTTTTTAAAATCAATATATACCTTTTTTTCAGTACAATTGCCTATCTATAATATAAAGAAAAAATTTCCTTACTGAGTGAGTGAGTTAGGGGTGAGCATTTTTCACTGACCGTTGAGTAAAATTGCACAGACCGGTGAGTATCTTTTCACAGACCGTTGAGTGACTTTTCACAGACCGGTGAGTAACTTTTCACAGACCAAAGAGTTCCTTTTCACGGACCAATAAGTAATTTTTTATAAACCGGTGAGTAACTTTTCACAGACCTATGAGTAACTTTTTACAGACCTATGAGTAATTTTGCACAGACCAGTGAGTAACTTTTCACCGATCGATGAGTAATTTTTACAGACCGATGAGTAACTTTTCACAGACCAGTGAGTAACTTTCCACAGACCGGTGAGTAACTTTTTACAGATCAGTGAGTAACTTTACATAGACCGGTGAGTAACTTTTTACAGACTTGTGAGTAACTTCTCACAGACCGGTGAGTAACTTTTCACAAACCGAGGAGTAACTTTTTATTGACCAGTGAGTAATTTTCCACAGACCAGTGAGTAACTTTTCACAAACCGAGGAGTTACTTTTTACTGACCAGTGAGTAACTTTCCACAGACCGATGAGTAACTTTTCACAGACCAGTGAGTAACTTTCCACAAACCGAGGAGTAACTTTTTACTGACCAGTGAGTAACTTTCCACAGACCGGTGAGTAACTTAACACAGACCAGTGAGTAACTTTTCACAAACCGGTGAGTAATTTTTCACAGACTGGTGAGTAATTTAACACAGACCGGTGAGTAATTTTTCACAGACTGGTAAGTAACTTTTTACAGACCGGTGAGTAACTTTCCACAGACCGATGAGTAACTTAACACAGACCAGTGAGTAACTTTTCACAAACCGGTGAGTAGTTTTTCACAGACCGTTGAGTAACTTTTCAGAGACCAATGAGTAACTTTACACAGACCGTTGAGTAACTTTTCACAAACTGCTGAGTAATTTTTCACAAATTGATTAGTCACTTTTTACAGATTTTGACGCGTCGATTTCGACACAATGAAAGCGAAAAATTTACTCTGACGCATCGACTCCTACACATCGACACCGACACATCGACTCCGACACATCGACTCCAACACATCGTCACCGACACATTAGCTCTGACGCATCGACTCTGACACATCGACAGCGATAAATTTACTCTGACACATCGACTCCAACACATCGACATCGACACATCGACTCCGACACATTGACTCCAACACATCGACACCGACACATTGACTCTGACGCATCGACTCTGACACATCGACAGCGACACATTTACTCTGACACATCGACTTCAACACTTTGTCTTCGACATTAACACTAAAAAACGACTTAAAGAAAGAACGGTTTTTTCTTCTTTTCTTTACCTCGATTCCTGGTAAGGGCCTACGATTTTTCACAAATCTTTAAATGAATTTCCACTTCTTTTTAAAATCAATATATACCTTTTTTTCAGTATAATTGCCTATCTTTAATATAAAGAAAAAATTTCCTTACTGAGTGAGTGAGTTAGGGGTGAGCATTTTTCACAGACCGTTGAGTAACTTTTCACAGACCGGTGAGTAACTTTTAACAGATCGGTGAGTAACTTTCCACAGACCGGTGAGTAATTTTTCACAGACCGGAGAGTAACTTTTAATACATCCTAGATACTTTCTTATCCATCCCGATCCGTCCCAACCATCCCGATCCATTCCGATCCAACCCGATCCATCTTGATCAATCCCGATCCATCCCGATCCATCTTGACATCCTGATCCATCCCGATCCATCATAATAAATCCCGATTCATCTCGATCAATCCAAAGCCATCCCGAGTTATGCCGATCAATCCCGATCATTCATCCCGTAATCTCTTCCTTTGAGTAACTTTTCACAGACCGGTGAGTAACTTTTCACAGACCAAAGAGTTCCTTTACACGGACCAATAAGTAATTTTTCATAAACCGGTGAGTAACTTTTCACAGACCTATGAGTAACTTTTTACAGACCTATGAGTAACTTTGCACAGACCAGTGAGTAACTTTTCACAGATCGATGAGTAATTTTTTACAGACCGATGAGTAACTTTTCACAGACCAGTGAGTAACTTTCCACAGACCGGTGAGTCATTTTTCACAGACCGGTGAGTAACTTTTCACAGACCGGTGAGTAACTTTCCACAGACCGGTGAGTAATTTTTCACAGACCGGAGAGTAACTTTTCACAGACCAGTGAGTAACTTTCCACAGACCGGTGAGTAACTTTCCACAGACCGGTGAGTAATTTTTCACAGACCGGTGAGTAACTTTTTACAGACCGGTGAGTAACATTCCAAAGACCGGTGAGTAATTTTTCACAGACCGGTGAGTAACTTTTTACAGACCGGTGAGTAACTTTCCACAGACTGGTGAGTAACTTTCCACAGACCGGTGAGTAACTTTCCACAGACCGGTGAGTAATTTTTCACAGACCGGTGAGTAACTTAGTACAGACCTATGAGTAACTTTGCACAGACCAGTGAGTAACTTTTCACAGATCGATGAGTAATTTTTTACAGACCGATGAGTAACTTTTCACAGACCAGTGAGTAACTTTTCACAGATCGACGAGTAATTTTCCACAGACCGATGAGTATTTTTTCACAGACCAGTGAGTCACTTTCCACAGACCGGTGAGTAACTTTTTACAGATCAGTGAGTAACTTTACATAGACCGGTGAGTAAATTTTTACAGACTTGTGAGTAACTTCTCACAGACCGGTGAGTAACTTTTCACAAACCGAGGAGTAACTTTTTATTGACCAGTGAGTAACTTTCCACAGACCAGTGAGTAACTTTTCACAAACCGAGGAGTTACTTTTTACTGACCAGTGAGTAACTTTCCACAGACCGATGAGTAACTTTTCACAGACCAGTGAGTAACTTTCCACAAACCGAGGAGTAACTTTTTACTGACCAGTGAGTAACTTTCCACAGACCGGTGAGTAACTTTCCACAGACCGGTGAGTAATTTTTCACAGACCGGTGAGTAACTTTTTACAGACCGGTGAGTAACATTCCAAAGACCGGTGAGTAATTTTTCACAGACCGGTGAGTAACTTTTTACAGACCGGTGAGAAACTCGACCTAAACGTTTCCAAATGCTATGTCTGCACTTTCTCTCGGAAACCGGAACCCATTTTGTCATCCTACAAGCTTTTAGACGTTAATATCACTAGAGTTTCTACCATACGCGACCTAGGAGTAACCTTTGACAGCAAACTGCTCTTTGATAGTCACATAAATGAAATTGTTGCTAAAGCATCTAAGGCACTCGGTTTTGTGATGCGGATGTCACACGATTTCAATTCTGTAAAAACATTAAAAATACTATACTGTGCTTATGTACGCAGTCATTTAGAATACGCTTCTCAAATATGGAACCCCTGTTACAATTTATACGACACGCGGATTGAAATGATCCAGAGAAGGTTCTTACGATACCTGCAGTTTAAATCCAAGACTTACATTCATAATTACGAAAAGCGATGCCGTAGGTTCCACTTTCTACCGCTTGTAGAGAGAAGACGCATCGCCGATGTATCGTACTTACTTGGCATAGCGAGCGGCGTCGTTGACTGTCCTGAACTCCTAAGTAGCATTGGTTTGCGAGTTCCAGTAGCCTCCTTCCGTAAGCCTAATATACTTCACGTTCCCCCAAGCAAAACTTATTATAGGCAAAATTCATTTCTTATAAGAACGAGCAAATGTTTTAACACGGTGGCAAAGCAATTTGACATAGATCTTTTTAACACTCCTTGTAACAAGCTCAAGCGACTATTAAGTAATGTATACTTCTCGAACAACTAACTGTAATTAGTGTAGTGCTACGCTATCTGGCATTATTTCACTAACAAACACCAAATTAAGAATTAACAATTGGTTTATATTGTATTTTTTTTTCTATCCTTTCGTAGGCAATCTTTGTATTTACTATATGTTATATGTGGAAACTTGTAATTGGCTTTCAATAAATATTTAAATGACCTACTTTATTTTAACCTAGCTGTAAGTTTTCCGAAGATTTGTAAAATAAAATAAAATAAAATAAAAACACAGACCAGTGAGTAACTTTTCACAAACCGGTGAGTAATTTTTCACAGACCGATGAGTAACTTTTCACAGACCAGTGAGTAACTTTCCACAAACCGAGGAGTAACTTTTTACTGACCAGTGAGTAACTTTCCACAGACCGATGAGTAACTTAACACAGACCAGTGAGTACCTTTTCACAAACCGGTGAGTAGTTTTTCACAGACCGTTGAGTAACTTTTCAGAGACCAATTAGTAACTTTACACAGACCGTTGAGTAACTTTTCACAAACTGCTGAGTAATTTTTCACAAATTGATTAGTCACTTTTTACAGATTTTGACGCGTCGATTTCGACACAATGAAAGCGAAAAATTTACTCTGACGCATCGACTCCTACACATCGACACCGACACATCGACTCCGACACATCGACTCCAACACATTAGCTCTGACGCATCGACTCTGACACATCGACAGCGATAAATTTACTCTGACGCTTCGACTCCAACACATCGACATCGACACATCGACTCCGACACATCGACTCCAACACATCGACACCGACACATTGACTCTGACGCATCGACTCTGACACATCGACAGCGACACATTTACTCTGACACATCGACTTCAACACTTTGTCTTCGACATTAACACTAAAAAACGACTTAAAGAAAGAACGGTTTTTTCTTCTTTTCTTTACCTCGATTCCTGGTAAGGGCCTACGATTTTTCACAAATCTTTAAATGAATTTCCACTTCTTTTTAAAATCAATATATACCTTTTTTTCAGTATAATTGCCTATCTTTAATATAAAGAAAAAATTTCCTTACTGAGTGAGTGAGTTAGGGGTGAGCATTTTTCACAGACCGTTGAGTAACTTTTCACAGACCGGTGAGTAACTTTTAACAGATCGGTGAGTAACTTTCCACAGACCGGTGAGTAATTTTTCACAGACCGGAGAGTAACTTTTAATACATCCTAGATACTTTCTTATCCATCCCGATCCGTCCCAACCATCCCGATCCATTCCGATCCAACCCGATCCATCTTGATCAATCCCGATCCATCCCGATCCATCTTGACATCCTGATCCATCCCGATCCATCATAATAAATCCCGATTCATCTCGATCAATCCAAAGCCATCCCGAGTTATGCCGATCAATCCCGATCATTCATCCCGTAATCTCTTCCTTTGAGTAACTTTTCACAGACCGGTGAGTAACTTTTCACAGACCAAAGAGTTCCTTTACACGGACCAATAAGTAATTTTTCATAAACCGGTGAGTAACTTTTCACAGACCTATGAGTAACTTTTTACAGACCTATGAGTAACTTTGCACAGACCAGTGAGTAACTTTCCACAGATCGATGAGTAATTTTTTACAGACCGATGAGTAACTTTTCACAGACCAGTGAGTAACTTTCCACAGACCGGTGAGTCATTTTTCACAGACCGGTGAGTAACTTTTCACAGACCGGTGAGTAACTTTCCACAGACCGGTGAGTAATTTTTCACAGACCGGAGAGTAACTTTTCACAGACCAGTGAGTAACTTTCCACAGACCGGTGAGTAACTTTCCACAGACCGGTGAGTAATTTTTCACAGACCGGTGAGTAACTTTTTACAGACCGGTGAGTAACATTCCAAAGACCGGTGAGTAATTTTTCACAGACCGGTGAGTAACTTTTTACAGACCGGTGAGTAACTTTCCACAGACTGGTGAGTAACTTTCCACAGACCGGTGAGTAACTTTCCACAGACCGGTGAGTAATTTTTCACAGACCGGTGAGTAACTTAGTACAGACCTATGAGTAACTTTGCACAGACCAGTGAGTAACTTTTCACAGATCGATGAGTAATTTTTTACAGACCGATGAGTAACTTTTCACAGACCAGTGAGTAACTTTTCACAGATCGACGAGTAATTTTCCACAGACCGATGAGTATTTTTTCACAGACCAGTGAGTCACTTTCCACAGACCGGTGAGTAACTTTTTACAGATCAGTGAGTAACTTTACATAGACCGGTGAGTAAATTTTTACAGACTTGTGAGTAACTTCTCACAGACCGGTGAGTAACTTTTCACAAACCGAGGAGTAACTTTTTATTGACCAGTGAGTAACTTTCCACAGACCAGTGAGTAACTTTTCACAAACCGAGGAGTTACTTTTTACTGACCAGTGAGTAACTTTCCACAGACCGATGAGTAACTTTTCACAGACCAGTGAGTAACTTTCCACAAACCGAGGAGTAACTTTTTACTGACCAGTGAGTAACTTTCCACAGACCGGTGAGTAACTTTCCACAGACCGGTGAGTAATTTTTCACAGACCGGTGAGTAACTTTTTACAGACCGGTGAGTAACATTCCAAAGACCGGTGAGTAATTTTTCACAGACCGGTGAGTAACTTTTTACAGACCGGTGAGAAACTCGACCTAAACGTTTCCAAATGCTATGTCTGCACTTTCTCTCGGAAACCGGAACCCATTTTGTCATCCTACAAGCTTTTAGACGTTAATATCACTAGAGTTTCTACCATACGCGACCTAGGAGTAACCTTTGACAGCAAACTGCTCTTTGATAGTCACATAAATGAAATTGTTGCTAAAGCATCTAAGGCACTCGGTTTTGTGATGCGGATGTCACACGATTTCAATTCTGTAAAAACATTAAAAATACTATACTGTGCTTATGTACGCAGTCATTTAGAATACGCTTCTCAAATATGGAACCCCTGTTACAATTTATACGACACGCGGATTGAAATGATCCAGAGAAGGTTCTTACGATACCTGCAGTTTAAATCCAAGACTTACATTCATAATTACGAAAAGCGATGCCGTAGGTTCCACTTTCTACCGCTTGTAGAGAGAAGACGCATCGCCGATGTATCGTACTTACTTGGCATAGCGAGCGGCGTCGTTGACTGTCCTGAACTCCTAAGTAGCATTGGTTTGCGAGTTCCAGTAGCCTCCTTCCGTAAGCCTAATATACTTCACGTTCCCCCAAGCAAAACTTATTATAGGCAAAATTCATTTCTTATAAGAACGAGCAAATGTTTTAACACGGTGGCAAAGCAATTTGACATAGATCTTTTTAACACTCCTTGTAACAAGCTCAAGCGACTATTAAGTAATGTATACTTCTCGAACAACTAACTGTAATTAGTGTAGTGCTACGCTATCTGGCATTATTTCACTAACAAACACCAAATTAAGAATTAACAATTGGTTTATATTGTATTTTTTTTTCTATCCTTTCGTAGGCAATCTTTGTATTTACAATATGTTATATGTGGAAACTTGTAATTGGCTTTCAATAAATATTTAAATGACCTACTTTATTTTAACCTAGCTGTAAGTTTTCCGAAGATTTGTAAAATAAAATAAAATAAAATAAAAACACAGACCAGTGAGTAACTTTTCACAAACCGGTGAGTAATTTTTCACAGACCGATGAGTAACTTTTCACAGACCAGTGAGTAACTTTCCACAAACCGAGGAGTAACTTTTTACTGACCAGTGAGTAACTTTCCACAGACCGATGAGTAACTTAACACAGACCAGTGAGTACCTTTTCACAAACCGGTGAGTAGTTTTTCACAGACCGTTGAGTAACTTTTCAGAGACCAATTAGTAACTTTACACAGACCGTTGAGTAACTTTTCACAAACTGCTGAGTAATTTTTCACAAATTGATTAGTCACTTTTTACAGATTTTGACGCGTCGATTTCGACACAATGAAAGCGAAAAATTTACTCTGACGCATCGACTCCTACACATCGACACCGACACATCGACTCCGACACATCGACTCCAACACATTAGCTCTGACGCATCGACTCTGACACATCGACAGCGATAAATTTACTCTGACGCTTCGACTCCAACACATCGACATCGACACATCGACTCCGACACATCGACTCCAACACATCGACACCGACACATTGACTCTGACGCATCGACTCTGACACATCGACAGCGACACATTTACTCTGACACATCGACTTCAACACTTTGTCTTCGACATTAACACTAAAAAACGACTTAAAGAAAGAACGGTTTTTTCTTCTTTTCTTTACCTCGATTCCTGGTAAGGGCCTACGATTTTTCACAAATCTTTAAATGAATTTCCACTTCTTTTTAAAATCAATATATACCTTTTTTTCAGTATAATTGCCTATCTTTAATATAAAGAAAAAATTTCCTTACTGAGTGAGTGAGTTAGGGGTGAGCATTTTTCACAGACCGTTGAGTAACTTTTCACAGACCGGTGAGTAACTTTTAACAGATCGGTGAGTAACTTTCCACAGACCGGTGAGTAATTTTTCACAGACCGGAGAGTAACTTTTAATACATCCTAGATACTTTCTTATCCATCCCGATCCGTCCCAACCATCCCGATCCATTCCGATCCAACCCGATCCATCTTGATCAATCCCGATCCATCCCGATCCATCTTGACATCCTGATCCATCCCGATCCATCATAATAAATCCCGATTCATCTCGATCAATCCAAAGCCATCCCGAGTTATGCCGATCAATCCCGATCATTCATCCCGTAATCTCTTCCTTTGAGTAACTTTTCACAGACCGGTGAGTAACTTTTCACAGACCAAAGAGTTCCTTTACACGGACCAATAAGTAATTTTTCATAAACCGGTGAGTAACTTTTCACAGACCTATGAGTAACTTTTTACAGACCTATGAGTAACTTTGCACAGACCAGTGAGTAACTTTTCACAGATCGATGAGTAATTTTTTACAGACCGATGAGTAACTTTTCACAGACCAGTGAGTAACTTTCCACAGACCGGTGAGTCATTTTTCACAGACCGGTGAGTAACTTTTCACAGACCGGTGAGTAACTTTCCACAGACCGGTGAGTAATTTTTCACAGACCGGAGAGTAACTTTTCACAGACCAGTGAGTAACTTTCCACAGACCGGTGAGTAACTTTCCACAGACCGGTGAGTAATTTTTCACAGACCGGTGAGTAACTTTTTACAGACCGGTGAGTAACATTCCAAAGACCGGTGAGTAATTTTTCACAGACCGGTGAGTAACTTTTTACAGACCGGTGAGTAACTTTCCACAGACTGGTGAGTAACTTTCCACAGACCGGTGAGTAACTTTCCACAGACCGGTGAGTAATTTTTCACAGACCGGTGAGTAACTTAGTACAGACCTATGAGTAACTTTGCACAGACCAGTGAGTAACTTTTCACAGATCGATGAGTAATTTTTTACAGACCGATGAGTAACTTTTCACAGACCAGTGAGTAACTTTTCACAGATCGACGAGTAATTTTCCACAGACCGATGAGTATTTTTTCACAGACCAGTGAGTCACTTTCCACAGACCGGTGAGTAACTTTTTACAGATCAGTGAGTAACTTTACATAGACCGGTGAGTAAATTTTTACAGACTTGTGAGTAACTTCTCACAGACCGGTGAGTAACTTTTCACAAACCGAGGAGTAACTTTTTATTGACCAGTGAGTAACTTTCCACAGACCAGTGAGTAACTTTTCACAAACCGAGGAGTTACTTTTTACTGACCAGTGAGTAACTTTCCACAGACCGATGAGTAACTTTTCACAGACCAGTGAGTAACTTTCCACAAACCGAGGAGTAACTTTTTACTGACCAGTGAGTAACTTTCCACAGACCGGTGAGTAACTTTCCACAGACCGGTGAGTAATTTTTCACAGACCGGTGAGTAACTTTTTACAGACCGATGAGTAACATTCCAAAGACCGGTGAGTAAATTTACACAGACCGGTGAGTAACTTTTTACAGACCGGTGAGAAACTCGACCTAAACGTTTCCAAATGCTATGTCTGCACTTTCTCTCGGAAACCGGAACCCATTTTGTCATCCTACAAGCTTTTAGACGTTAATATCACTAGAGTTTCTACCATACGCGACCTAGGAGTAACCTTTGACAGCAAACTGCTCTTTGATAGTCACATAAATGAAATTGTTGCTAAAGCATCTAAGGCACTCGGTTTTGTGATGCGGATGTCACACGATTTCAATTCTGTAAAAACATTAAAAATACTATACTGTGCTTATGTACGCAGTCATTTAGAATACGCTTCTCAAATATGGAACCCCTGTTACAATTTATACGACACGCGGATTGAAATGATCCAGAGAAGGTTCTTACGATACCTGCAGTTTAAATCCAAGACTTACATTCATAATTACGAAAAGCGATGCCGTAGGTTCCACTTTCTACCGCTTGTAGAGAGAAGACGCATCGCCGATGTATCGTACTTACTTGGCATAGCGAGCGGCGTCGTTGACTGTCCTGAACTCCTAAGTAGCATTGGTTTGCGAGTTCCAGTAGCCTCCTTCCGTAAGCCTAATATACTTCACGTTCCCCCAAGCAAAACTTATTATAGGCAAAATTCATTTCTTATAAGAACGAGCAAATGTTTTAACACGGTGGCAAAGCAATTTGACATAGATCTTTTTAACACTCCTTGTAACAAGCTCAAGCGACTATTAAGTAATGTATACTTCTCGAACAACTAACTGTAATTAGTGTAGTGCTACGCTATCTGGCATTATTTCACTAACAAACACCAAATTAAGAATTAACAATTGGTTTATATTGTATTTTTTTTTCTATCCTTTCGTAGGCAATCTTTGTATTTACAATATGTTATATGTGGAAACTTGTAATTGGCTTTCAATAAATATTTAAATGACCTACTTTATTTTAACCTAGCTGTAAGTTTTCCGAAGATTTGTAAAATAAAATAAAATAAAATAAAAACACAGACCAGTGAGTAACTTTTCACAAACCGGTGAGTAATTTTTCACAGACCGATGAGTAACTTTTCACAGACCAGTGAGTAACTTTCCACAAACCGAGGAGTAACTTTTTACTGACCAGTGAGTAACTTTCCACAGACCGATGAGTAACTTAACACAGACCAGTGAGTACCTTTTCACAAACCGGTGAGTAGTTTTTCACAGACCGTTGAGTAACTTTTCAGAGACCAATTAGTAACTTTACACAGACCGTTGAGTAACTTTTCACAAACTGCTGAGTAATTTTTCACAAATTGATTAGTCACTTTTTACAGATTTTGACGCGTCGATTTCGACACAATGAAAGCGAAAAATTTACTCTGACGCATCGACTCCTACACATCGACACCGACACATCGACTCCGACACATCGACTCCAACACATTAGCTCTGACGCATCGACTCTGACACATCGACAGCGATAAATTTACTCTGACGCTTCGACTCCAACACATCGACATCGACACATCGACTCCGACACATCGACTCCAACACATCGACACCGACACATTGACTCTGACGCATCGACTCTGACACATCGACAGCGACACATTTACTCTGACACATCGACTTCAACACTTTGTCTTCGATATTAACACTAAAAAACGACTTAAAGAAAGAACGGTTTTTTCTTCTTTTCTTTACCTCGATTCCTGGTAAGGGCCTACGATTTTTCACAAATCTTTAAATGAATTTCCACTTCTTTTTAAAATCAATATATACCTTTTTTTCAGTATAATTGCCTATCTTTAATATAAAGAAAAAATTTCCTTACTGAGTGAGTGAGTTAGGGGTGAGCATTTTTCACTGACCGTTGAGTAAAATTGCACAGACCGGTGAGTATCTTTTCACAGACCGTTGAGTAACTTTTCACAGACCGGTGAGTAACTTTTAACAGATCGGTGAGTAACTTTCCACAGACCGGTGAGTAATTTTTCACAGACCGGAGAGTAACTTTTAATACATCCTAGATACTTTCTTATCCATCCCGATCCGTCCCAACCATCCCGATCCATTCCGATCCAACCCGATCCATCTTGATCAATCCCGATCCATCCCGATCCATCTTGACATCCTGATCCATCCCGATCCATCATAATAAATCCCGATTCATCTCGATCAATCCAAAGCCATCCCGCGTTATGCCGATCAATCCCGATCATTCATTCCGTTAATCTCTTCCTTTGAGTAACTTTTCACAGACCGGTGAGTAACTTTTCACAGACCAAAGAGTTCCTTTACACGGACCAATAAGTAATTTTTCATAAACCGGTGAGTAACTTTTCACAGACCTATGAGTAACTTTTTACAGACCTATGAGTAACTTTGCACAGACCAGTGAGTAACTTTTCACAGATCGATGAGTAATTTTCCACAGACCGATGAGTAACTTTTCACAGACCAGTGAGTAACTTTCCACAGACCGGTGAGTAACTTTTTACAGATCAGTGAGTAACTTTACATAGACCGGTGAGTAACTTTTTACAGACTTGTGAGTAACTTCTTACAGACCGGTGAGTAACTTTTCACAAACCGAGGAGTAACTTTTTATTGACCAGTGAGTAACTTTCCACAGACCAGTGAGTAACTTTTCACAAACCGAGGAGTTACTTTTTACTGACCAGTGAGTAACTTTCCACAGACCGATGAGTAACTTTTCACAGACCAGTGAGTAACTTTCCACAAACCGAGGAGTAACTTTTTACTGACCAGTGAGTAACTTTCCACAGACCGGTGAGTAACTTAACACAGACCAGTGAGTAACTTTTCACAAACCGGTGAGTAATTTTTCACAGACTGGTGAGTAATTTAACAAAGACCGGTGAGTAATTTTTCACAGACTGGTAAGTAACTTTTTACAGACCGGTGAGTAACTTTCCACAGACCGATGAGTAACTTAACACAGACCAGTGAGTAACTTTTCACAAACCGGTGAGTAGTTTCTCACAGACCGTTGAGTAACTTTTCAGAGACCAATGAGTAACTTTACACAGACCGTTGAGTAACTTTTCACAAACTGCTGAGTAATTTTTCACAAATTGATAAGTCACTTTTTACAGATTTTGACGCGTCGATTTCGACACAATGAAAGCGAAAAATTTACTCTGACGCATCGACTCCTACACATCGACACCGACACATCGACTCCGACACATCAACTCCAACACATCGTCACCGACACATTAGCTCTGACGCATCGACTCTGACACATCGACAGCGATAAATTTACTCTGACGCATCGACTCCAACACATCGACATCGACACATCGACTCCGACACATCGACTCCAACACATCGACACCGACACATTGACTCTGACGCATCGACTCTGACACATCGACAGCGACACATTTACTCTGACACATCGACTTCAACACTTTGTCTTCGACATTAACACTAAAAAACGACTTAAAGAAAGAATGGTTTTTTCTTCTTTTCTTTACCTCGATTCCTGGTAAGGGCCTACGATTTTTCACAAATCTTTAAATGAATTTCCACTTCTTTTTAAAATCAATATATACCTTTTTTTCAGTATAATTGCCTATCTTTAATATGAAGAAAAAATTTCCTTACTGAGTGAGTGAGTTAGGGGTGAGCATTTTTCACTGACCGTTGAGTAAAATTGCACAGACCGGTGAGTATCTTTTCACAGACCGTTGAGTAACTTTTCACAGACCGGTGAGTAACTTTTAACAGATCGGTGAGTAACTTTCCACAGACCGGTGAGTAACTTTGCACAGACCGGTGTGTAACTTTTCACAGACCGGTGAGTAACTTTTAATACATCCTAGATACTTTCTTATCCATCCCGATCCGTCCCAACCATCCCGATCCATTCCGATCCAACCCGATCCATCTTGATCAATCCCGATCTATCCCGATCCATCTTGACATCCTGATCCATCCCGATCCATCATAATAAATCCCGATTCATCTCGATCAATCCAAAGCCATCCCGAGTTATGCCGATCAATCCCGATCATTCATTCCGTTAATCTCTTCCTTTGAGTAACTTTTCACAGACCGGTGAGTAACTTTTCACAGACCAAAGAGTTCCTTTACACGGACCAATAAGTAATTTTTCATAAACCGGTGAGTAACTTTTCACAGACCTATGAGTAACTTTTTACAGACCTATGAGTAACTTTGCACAGACCAGTGAGTAACTTTTCACAGATCGATGAGTAATTTTTTACAGACCGATGAGTAACTTTTCACAGACCAGTGAGTAACTTTCCACAGACCGGTGAGTAACTTTTTACAGATCAGTGAGTAACTTTACATAGACCGGTGAGTAACTTTTCACAGATCGATGAGTAATTTTTTTACAGACCGATGAGTAACTTTTCACAGACCAGTGAGTAACTTTCCACAGACCGGTGAGTCATTTTTCACAGACCGGTGAGTAACTTTTCACAGACCGGTGAGTTACTTTCCACAGACCGGTGAGTAATTTTTCACAGACCGGAGAGTAACTTTTCACAGACCAGTGAGTAACTTTCCACAGACCGGTGAGTAACTTTCCACAGACCGGTGAGTAACATTCCAAAGACCGGTGAGTAATTTTTCACAGACCGGTGAGTTACTTTGTACAGACCTATGAGTAACTTTGCACAGACCAGTGAGTAACTTTTCACAGATCGATGAGTAATTTTTTACAGACCGATGAGTAACTTTTCACAGACCAGTGAGTAACTTTTCACAGATCGACGAGTAATTTTCCACAGACCGATAAGTATTTTTTCACAGACCAGTGAGTCACTTTCCACAGACCGGTGAGTAACTTTTTACAGATCAGTGAGTAACTTTACATAGACCGGTGAGTAAATTTTTACAGACTTGTGAGTAACTTCTCACAGACCGGTGAGTAACTTTTCACAAACCGAGGAGTAACTTTTTACTGACCAGTGAGTAACTTTCCACAGACCGGTGAGTAACTTAACACAGACCAGTGAGTAACTTTTCACAAACCGGTGAGTAATTTTTCACAGACTGGTGAGTAATTTAACAAAGACCGGTGAGTAATTTTTCACAGACTGGTAAGTAACTTTTTACAGACCGGTGAGTAACTTTCCACAGACCGATGAGTAACTTAACACAGACCAGTGAGTAACTTTTCACAGACCAAAGAGTTCCTTTACACGGACCAATAAGTAATTTTTCATAAACCGGTGAGTAACTTTTCACAGACCTATGAGTAACTTTTTACAGACCTATGAGTAACTTTGCACAGACCAGTGAGTAACTTTTCACAGATACAGACCAGTGAGTAACTTTCCACAGACCGGTGAGTAACTTTTTACAGATCAGTGAGTAACTTTACATAGACCGGTGAGTAACTTTTTACAGACTTGTGAGTAACTTCTCACAGACCGGTGAGTAACTTTTCACAAACCGAGGAGTAACTTTTTATTGACCAGTGAGTAACTTTCCACAGACCAGTGAGTAACTTTTCACAAACCGAGGAGTTACTTTTTACTGACCAGTGAGTAACTTTCCACAGACCGATGAGTAACTTTTCACAGACCAGTGAGTAACTTTCCACAAACCGAGGAGTAACTTTTTACTGACCAGTGAGTCACTTTCCACAGACCGGTGAGTAACTTAACACAGACCAGTGAGTAACTTTTCACAAACCGGTGAGTAATTTTTCACAGACTGGTGAGTAATTTAACAAAGACCGGTGAGTAATTTTTCACAGACTGGTAAGTAACTTTTTACAGACCGGTGAGTAACTTTCCACAGACCGATGAGTAACTTAACACAGACCAGTGAGTAACTTTTCACAAACCGGTGAGTAGTTTCTCACAGACCGTTGAGTAACTTTTCAGAGACCAATGAGTAACTTTACACAGACCGTTGAGTAACTTTTCACAAACTGCTGAGTAATTTTTCACAAATTGATTAGTCACTTTTTACAGATTTTGACGCGTCGATTTCGACACAATGAAAGCGAAAAATTTACTCTGACGCATCGACTCCTACACATCGACACCGACACATCGACTCCGACACATCGACTCCAACACATCGTCACCGACACATTAGCTCTGACGCATCGACTCTGACACATCGACAGCGATAAATTTACTATGACGCATCGACTCCAACACATCGACATCGCTACATCGACTCCGACACATCGACTCCAACACATCGACACCGACACATTGACTCTGACGCATCGACTCTGACACATCGACAGCGACACATTTACTCTGACACATCGACTTCAACACTTTGTCTTCGACATTAACACTAAAAAACGACTTAAAGAAAGAACGGTTTTTTCTTCTTTTCTTTACCTCGATTCCTGGTAAGGGCCTACGATTTTTCACAAATCTTTAAATGAATTTCCACTTCGTTTTAAAATCAATATATACCTTTTTTTCAGTATAATCCTATCTTTAATATAAAGAAAAAATTTCCTTACTGAGTGAGTGAGTTAGGGGTGAGCATTTTTCACTGACCGTTGAGTAAAATTGCACAGACCGGTGAGTATCTTTTCACAGACCGTTGAGTAACTTTTCACAGACCGGTGAGTAACTTTTAACAGATCGGTGAGTAACTTTCCACAGACCGGTGAGTAATTTTTCACAGACCGGAGAGTAACTTCTAATACATCCTAGATACTTTCTTATCCATCCCGATCCGTCCCAACCATCCCGATCCATTCCGATCCAACCCGATCCATCTTGATCAATCCCGATCCATCCCGATCCATCTTGACATCCTGATCCATCCCGATCCATCATAATAAATCCCGATTCATCTCGATCAATCCAAAGCCATCCCGAGTTATGCCGATCAATCCCGATCATTCATTCCGTTAATCTCTTCCTTTGAGTAACTTTTCACAGACCGGTGAGTAACTTTTCACAGACCAAAGAGTTCATTTACACGGACCAATAAGTAATTTTTCATAAACCGGTGAGTAACTTTTCACAGACCTATGAGTAACTTTTTACAGACCTATGAGTAACTTTGCACAGACCAGTGAGTAACTTTTCACAGATCGATGAGTAATTTTTTACAGACCGATGAGTAACTTTTCACAGACCAGTGAGTAACTTTCCACAGACCGGTGAGTAACTTTTTACAGATCAGTGAGTAACTTTACATAGACCGGTGAGTAACTTTTTACAGACTTGTGAGTAACTTCTCACAGACCGGTGAGTAACTTTTCACAAACCGAGGAGTAACTTTTTATTGACCAGTGAGTAACTTTCCACAGACCAGTGAGTAACTTTTCACAAACCGAGGAGTTACTTTTTACTGACCAGTGAGTAACTTTCCACAGACCGATGAGTAACTTTTCACAGACCAGTGAGTAACTTTCCACAAACCGAGGAGTAACTTTTTACTGACCAGTGAGTAACTTTCCACAGACCGGTGAGTAACTTAACACAGACCAGTGAGTAACTTTTCACAAACCGGTGAGTAATTTTTCACAGACTGGTGAGTAATTTAACACAGACCGGTGAGTAATTTTTCACAGACTGGTAAGTAACTTTTTACAGACCGGTGAGTAACTTTCCACAGACCGATGAGTAACTTAACACAGACCAGTAAGTAACTTTTCACAAACCGGTGAGTAGTTTTTCACAGACCGTTGAGTAACTTTTCAGAGACCAATGAGTAACTTTACACAGACCGTTGAGTAACTTTTCACAAACTGCTGAGTAATTTTTCACAAATTGATTAGTCACTTTTTACAGATTTTGACGCGTCGATTTCGACACAATGAAAGCGAAAAATTTACTCTGACGCATCGACTCCTACACATCGACACCGACACATCGACTCCGATACATCGACTTCAACACATCGTCACCGACACATTAGCTCTGACGCATCGACTCTGACACATCGACAGCGATAAATTTACTCTGACGCATCGACTCCAACACATCGACATCGACACATCGACTCCGACACATCGACTCCAACACATCGACACCGACACATTGACTCTGACGCATCGACTCTGACACATCGACAGCGACACATTTACTCTGACACATCGACTTCAACACTTTGTCTTCGACATTAACACTAAAAAACGACTTAAAGAAAGAATGGTTTTTTCTTCTTTTCTTTACCTCGATTCCTGGTAAGGGCCTACGATTTTTCACAAATCTTTAAATGAATTTCCACTTCTTTTTAAAATCAATATATACCTTTTTTTCAGTATAATTGCCTATCTTTAATATAAAGAAAAAATTTCCTTACTGAGTGAGTGAGTTAGGGGTAAGCATTTTTCACTGACCGTTGAGTAAAATTGCACAGACCGGTGAGTATCTTTTCACAGACCGTTGAGTAACTTTTCACAGACCGGTGAGTAACTTTTAACAGATCGGTGAGTAACTTTCCACAGACCGGTGAGTAACTTTGCACAGACCGGTGTGTAACTTTTCACAGACCGGTGAGTAACTTTTAATACATCCTAGATACTTTCTTATCTATCCCGATCCGTCCCAACCATCCCGATCCATTCCGATCCAACCCGATCCATCTTGATCAATCCCGATCCATCCCGATCCATCTTGACATCCTGATCCATCCCGATCCATCATAAAAAATCCCGATTCATCTCGATCAATCCAAAGCCATCCCGAGTTATGCCGATCAATCCCGATCATTCATTCCGTTAATCTCTTCCTTTGAGTAACTTTTCACAGACCGGTGAGTAACTTTTCACAGACCAAAGAGTTCCTTTACACGGACCAATAAGTAATTTTTCATAAACCGGTGAGTAACTTTTCACAGACCTATGAGTAACTTTTTACAGACCTATGAGTAACTTTGCACAGACCAGTGAGTAACTTTTCACAGATCGATGAGTAATTTTTTACAGACCGATGAGTAACTTTTCACAGACCAGTGAGTAACTTTCCACAGACCGGTGAGTCATTTTTTACAGACCGGTGAGTAACTTTTCACAGACCGGTGAGTAACTTTCCACAGACCGGTGAGTAATTTTTCACAGACCGGAGAATAACTTTTCACAGACCAGTGAGTAACTTTCCACAGACCGGTGAGTAACTTTCCACAGACCGGTGAGTAATTTTTCACAGACCGGTGAGTAACTTTTTACAGACCGGTGAGTAACATTCCAAAGACCGGTGAGTAATTTTTCACAGACCGGTGAGTAACTTTTTACAGACCGGTGAGTAACTTTCCACAGACTGGTGAGTAACTTTCCACAGACCGGTGAGTAACTTTCCACAGACCGGTGAGTAATTTTTCATAGACCGGTGAGTAACTTTGTACAGACCTATGAGTAACTTTGCACAGACCAGTGAGTAACTTTTTACAGATCGATCAGTAATTTTTTACAGACCGATGAGTAACTTTTCACAGACCAGTGAGTAACTTTTCACAGATCGACGAGTAATTTTCCACAGACCGATGAGTATTTTTTCACAGACCAGTGAGTCACTTTCCACAGACCGGTGAGTAACTTTTTACAAATCAGTGAGTAACTTTAAATAGACCGGTGAGTAAATTTTTACAGACTTGTGAGTAACTTCTCACAGACCGGTGAGTAACTTTTCACAAACCGAGGAGTAACTTTTTATTGACCAGTGAGTAACTTTCCACAGACCAGTGAGTAACTTTTCACAAACCGAGGAGTTACTTTTTACTGACCAGTGAGTAACTTTCCACAGACCGATGAGTAACTTTTCACAGACCAGTGAGTTACTTTCCACAAACCGAGGAGTAACTTTTTACTGACCAGTGAGTAACTTTCCACAGACCGGTGAGTAACTTAACACAGACCAGTGAGTAACTTTTCACAAACCGGTGAGTAATTTTTCACAGACCGGTGAGTAATTTAACACAGACCGGTGAGTAATTTTTCACAGACTGGTAAGTAACTTTTTACAGACCGGTGAGTAACTTTCCACAGACCGATGAGTAACTTAACACAGACCACTGAGTAACTTTTCACAAACCGGTGAGTAGTTTTTCACAGACCGTTGAGTAACTTTTCAGAGACCAATGAGTAACTTTACACAGACCGTTGAGTAACTTTTCACAAACTGCTGAGTAATTTTTCACAAATTGATTAGTCACTTTTTACAGATTTTGACGCGTCGATTTCGACACAATGAAAGCGAAAAATTTACTCTGACGCATCGACTCCTACACATCGACACCGAAACATCGACTCCAACACATTAGCTCTGACGCATCGACTCTGACACATCGACAGCGATAAATTTACTCTGACGCATCGACTCCAACACATAGACATCGACACATCGACTCCGACACATCGACTCCAACACATCGTCACCGACACATTAGCTCTGACGCATCGACTCTGACACATCGACAGCGATAAATTTACTCTGACACATCGACTCCAACACATCGACATCGACACATCGACTCCGACACATTGACTCCAACACATCGACACCGACACATTGACTCTGACGCATCGACTCTGACACATCGACAGCGACACATTTACTCTGACACATCGACTTCAACACTTTGTCTTCGACATTAACACTAAAAAACGACTTAAAGAAAGAACGGTTTTTTCTTCTTTTCTTTACCTCGATTCCTGGTAAGGGCCTACGATTTTTCACAAATCTTTAAATGAATTTCCACTTCTTTTTAAAATCAATATATACCTTTGTTTCAGTATAATTGCCTAACTTTAATATAAAGAAAAAATTTCCTTACTGAGTGAGTGAGTTAGGGGTGAGCATTTTTCACTGACCGTTGAGTAAAATTGCACAGACCGGTGAGTATCTTTTCACAGACCGTTGAGTAACTTTTCACAGACCGGTGAGTAACTTTTAACAGATCGGTGAGTAACTTTCCACAGACCGGTGAGTAACTTTGCACAGACCGGTGTGTAACTTTTCACAGACCGGTGAGTAACTTTTAATACATCCTAGATACTTTCTTATCCATCCCGATCCGTCCCAACCATCCCGATCCATTCCGATCCAACCCGATCCATCTTGATCAATCCCGATCCATCCCGATCCATCTTGACATCCTGATCCATCCCGATCCATCATAATAAATCCCGATTCATCTCGATCAATCCAAAGCCATCCCGAGTTATGCCGATCAATCCCGATCATTCATTCCGTTAATCTCTTCCTTTGAGTAACTTTTCACAGACCGGTGAGTAACTTTTCACAGACCAAAGAGTTCCTTTACACGGACCAATAAGTAATTTTTCATAAACCGGTGAGTAACTTTTCACAGACCTATGAGTAACTTTTTACAGACCTATGAGTAACTTTGCACAGACCAGTGAGTAACTTTTCACAGATCGATGAGTAATTTTTTACAGACCGATGAGTAACTTTTCACAGACCAGTGAGTAACTTTCCACAGACCGGTGAGTAACTTTTTACAGATCAGTGAGTAACTTTACATAGAACGGTGAGTAACTTTTCAGAAACCGAGGAGTAACTTTTTATTGACCAGTGAGTAACTTTCCACAGACCGGTGAGTAACTTTTTACAGATCAGTGAGTAACTTTACATAGAACGGTGAGTAACTTTTCACAAACCGAGGAGTAACTTTTTATTGACCAGTGAGTAACTTTCCACAGACCAGTGAGTAACTTTTTACAAACCGAGGAGTTACTTTTTACTGACCAGTGAGTAACTTTCCACAGACCGATGAGTAACTTTTCACAGACCAGTGAGTAACTTTCCACAAACCGAGGAGTAACTTTTTACTGACCAGTGAGTAACTTTCCACAGACCGGTGAGTAACTTAACACAGACCAGTGAGTAACTTTTCACAAACCGGTGAGTAATTTTTCACAGACCGGTGAGTAATTTAACACAGACCGGTGAGTAATTTTTCACAGACTGGTAAGTAACTTTTTACAGACCGGTGAGTAACTTTCCACAGACCGATGAGTAACTTAACACAGACCAGTGAGTAACTTTTCACAAACCGGTGAGTAGTTTTTCACAGACCGTTGAGTAACTTTTCAGAGACCAATGAGTAACTTTACACAGACCGTTGAGTAACTTTTCACAAACTGCTGAGTAATTTTTCACAAATTGATTAGTCACTTTTTACAGATTTTGACGCGTCGATTTCGACACAATGAAAGCGAAAAATTTACTCTGACGCATCGACTCCTACACATCGACACCGAAACATCGACTCCAACACATTAGCTCTGACGCATCGACTCTGACACATCGACAGCGATAAATTTACTCTGACGCATCGACTCCAACACATCGACATCGACACATCGACTCCGACACATCGACTCCAACACATCGACACCGACACATTGACTCTGACGCATCGACTCTGACACATCGACAGCGACACATTTACTCTGACACATCGACTTCAACACTTTGTCTTCGACATTAACACTAAAAAACGACTTAAAGAAAGAACGGTTTTTTCTTTTTTTCTTTACCTCGATTCCTGGTAAGGGCCTACGATTTTTCACAAATCTTTAAATGAAATTCCACTTCTTTTTAAAATCAATATATACCTTTTTTTCAGTACAATTGCCTATCTATAATATAAAGAAAAAATTTCCTTACTGAGTGAGTGAGTTAGGGGTGAGCATTTTTCACTGACCGTTGAGTAAAATTGCACAGACCGGTGAGTATCTTTTCACAGACCGTTGAGTGACTTTTCACAGACCGGTGAGTAACTTTTCACAGACCAAAGAGTTCCTTTTCACGGACCAATAAGTAATTTTTTATAAACCGGTGAGTAACTTTTCACAGACCTATGAGTAACTTTTTACAGACCTATGAGTAATTTTGCACAGACCAGTGAGTAACTTTTCACCGATCGATGAGTAATTTTTACAGACCGATGAGTAACTTTTCACAGACCAACGAGTAACTTTCCACAGACCGGTGAGTAACTTTTTACAGATCAGTGAGTAACTTTACATAGACCGGTGAGTAACTTTTTACAGACTTGTGAGTAACTTCTCACAGACCGGTGAGTAACTTTTCACAAACCGAGGAGTAACTTTTTATTGACCAGTGAGTAATTTTCCACAGACCAGTGAGTAACTTTTCACAAACCGAGGAGTTACTTTTTACTGACCAGTGAGTAACTTTCCACAGACCGATGAGTAACTTTTCACAGACCAGTGAGTAACTTTCCACAAACCGAGGAGTAACTTTTTACTGACCAGTGAGTAACTTTCCACAGACCGGTGAGTAACTTAACACAGACCAGTGAGTAACTTTTCACAAACCGGTGAGTAATTTTTCACAGACTGGTGAGTAATTTAACACAGACCGGTGAGTAATTTTTCACAGACTGGTAAGTAACTTTTTACAGACCGGTGAGTAACTTTCCACAGACCGATGAGTAACTTAACACAGACCAGTGAGTAACTTTTCACAAACCGGTGAGTAGTTTTTCACAGACCGTTGAGTAACTTTTCAGAGACCAATGAGTAACTTTACACAGACCGTTGAGTAACTTTTCACAAACTGCTGAGTAATTTTTCACAAATTGATTAGTCACTTTTTACAGATTTTGACGCGTCGATTTCGACACAATGAAAGCGAAAAATTTACTCTGACGCATCGACTCCTACACATCGACACCGACACATCGACTCCGACACATCGACTCCAACACATCGTCACCGACACATTAGCTCTGACGCATCGACTCTGACACATCGACAGCGATAAATTTACTCTGACACATCGACTCCAACACATCGACATCGACACATCGACTCCGACACATTGACTCCAACACATCGACACCGACACATTGACTCTGACGCATCGACTCTGACACATCGACAGCGACACATTTACTCTGACACATCGACTTCAACACTTTGTCTTCGACATTAACACTAAAAAACGACTTAAAGAAAGAACGGTTTTTTCTTCTTTTCTTTACCTCGATTCCTGGTAAGGGCCTACGATTTTTCACAAATCTTTAAATGAATTTCCACTTCTTTTTAAAATCAATATATACCTTTTTTTCAGTATAATTGCCTATCTTTAATATAAAGAAAAAATTTCCTTACTGAGTGAGTGAGTTAGGGGTGAGCATTTTTCACTGACCGTTGAGTAAAATTGCACAGACCGGTGAGTATCTTTTCACAGACCGTTGAGTAACTTTCCACAGACCGATGAGTAACTTTTCACAGACCAGTGAGTAACTTTCCACAAACCGAGGAGTAACTTTTTACTGACCAGTGAGTAACTTTCCACAGACCGGTGAGTAACTTAACACAGACCAGTGAGTAACTTTTCACAAACCGGTGAGTAATTTTTCACAGACTGGTGAGTAATTTAACACAGACCGGTGAGTAATTTTTCACAGACTGGTAAGTAACTTTTTACAGACCGGTGAGTAACTTTCCACAGACCGATGAGTAACTTAACACAGACCAGTGAGTAACTTTTCACAAACCGGTGAGTAGTTTTTCACAGACCGTTGAGTAACTTTTCAGAGACCAATGAGTAACTTTACACAGACCGTTGAGTAACTTTTCACAAACTGCTGAGTAATTTTTCACAAATTGATTAGTCACTTTTTACAGATTTTGACGCGTCGATTTCGACACAATGAAAGCGAAAAATTTACTCTGACGCATCGACTCCTACACATCGACACCGACACATCGACTCCGACACATCGACTCCAACACATCGTCACCGACACATTAGCTCTGACGCATCGACTCTGACACATCGACAGCGATAAATTTACTCTGACACATCGACTCCAACACATCGACATCGACACATCGACTCCGACACATTGACTCCAACACATCGACACCGACACATTGACTCTGACGCATCGACTCTGACACATCGACAGCGACACATTTACTCTGACACATCGACTTCAACACTTTGTCTTCGACATTAACACTAAAAAACGACTTAAAGAAAGAACGGTTTTTTCTTCTTTTCTTTACCTCGATTCCTGGTAAGGGCCTACGATTTTTCACAAATCTTTAAATGAATTTCCACTTCTTTTTAAAATCAATATATACCTTTTTTTCAGAATAATTGCCTATCTTTAATATAAAGAAAAAATTTCCTTACTGAGTGAGTGAGTTAGGGGTGAGCATTTTTCACTGACCGTTGAGTAAAATTGCACAGACCGGTGAGTATCTTTTCACAGACCGTTGAGTAACTTTTCACAGACCGGTGAGTAACTTTTAACAGATCGGTGAGTAACTTTCCACAGACCGGTGAGTAATTTTTCACAGACCGGAGAGTAACTTTTAATACATCCTAGATACTTTCTTATCCATCCCGATCCGTCCCAACCATCCCGATCCATTCCGATCCAACCCGATCCATCTTGATCAATCCCGATCCATCCCGATCCATCTTGACATCCTGATCCATCCCGATCCATCATAATAAATCCCGATTCATCTCGATCAATCCAAAGCCATCCCGAGTTATGCCGATCAATCCCGATCATTCATTCCGTTAATCTCTTCCTTTGAGTAACTTTTCACAGACCGGTGAGTAACTTTTCACAGACCAAAGAGTTCCTTTACACGGACCAATAAGTAATTTTTCATAAACCGGTGAGTAACTTTTCACAGACCTATGAGTAACTTTTGACAGACCTATGAGTAACTTTGCACAGACCAGTGAGTAACTTTTCACAGATCGATGAGTAATTTTTTACAGACCGATGAGTAACTTTTCACAGACCAGTGAGTAACTTTCCACAGACCGGTGAGTAACTTTTTACAGATCAGTGAGTAACTTTACATAGACCGGTGAGTAACTTTTTACAGACTTGTGAGTAACTTCTCACAGACCGGTGAGTAACTTTTCACAAACCGAGGAGTAACTTTTTATTGACCAGTGAGTAACTTTCCACAGACCAGTGAGTAACTTTTCACAAACCGAGGAGTTACTTTTTACTGACCAGTGAGTAACTTTCCACAGACCGATGAGTAACTTTTCACAGACCAGTGAGTAACTTTCCACAAACCGAGGAGTAACTTTTTACTGACCAGTGAGTAACTTTCCACAGACCGGTGAGTAACTTAACACAGACCAGTGAGTAACTTTTCACAAACCGGTGAGTAATTTTTCACAGACTGGTGAGTAATTTAACACAGACCGGTGAGTAATTTTTCACAGACTGGTAAGTAACTTTTTACAGACCGGTGAGTAACTTTCCACAGACCGATGAGTAACTTAACACAGACCAGTGAGTAACTTTTCACAAACCGGTGAGTAGTTTTTCACAGACCGTTGAGTAACTTTTCAGAGACCAATGAGTAACTTTACACAGACCGTTGAGTAACTTTTCACAAACTGCTGAGTAATTTTTCACAAATTGATTAGTCACTTTTTACAGATTTTGACGCGTCGATTTCGACACAATGAAAGCGAAAAATTTACTGTGACGCATCGACTCCTACACATCGACACCGACACATCGACTCCGACACATCGACTCCAACACATCGTCACCGACACATTAGCTCTGACGCATCGACTCTGACACATCGACAGCGATAAATTTACTCTGACGCATCGACTCCAACACATCGACATCGACACATCGACTCCGACACATCGACTCCAACACATCGACACCGACACATTGACTCTGACGCATCGACTCTGACACATCGACAGCGACACATTTACTCTGACACATCGACTTCAACACTTTGTCTTCGACATTAACACTAAAAAACGACTTAAAGAAAGAATGGTTTTTTCTTCTTTTCTTTACCTCGATTCCTGGTAAGGGCCTACGATTTTTCACAAATCTTTAAATGAATTTCCACTTCTTTTTAAAATCAATATATACCTTTTTTTCAGTATAATTGCCTATCTTTAATATGAAGAAAAAAATTCCTTACTGAGTGAGTGAGTTAGGGGTGAGCATTTTTCACTGACCGTTGAGTAAAATTGCACAGACCGGTGAGTATCTTTTCACAGACCGTTGAGTAACTTTTCACAGACCGGTGAGTAACTTTTAACAGATCGGTGAGTAACTTTCCACAGACCGGTGAGTAACTTTGCACAGACCGGTGTGTAACTTTTCACAGACCGGTGAGTAACTTTTAATACATCCTAGATACTTTCTTATCCATCCCGATCCGTCCCAACCATCCCGATCCATTCCGATCCAACCCGATCCATCTTGATCAATCCCGATCCATCCCGATCCATCTTGACATCCTGATCCATCCCGATCCATCATAATAAATCCCGATTCATCTCGATCAATCCAAAGCCATCCCGAGTTATGCCGATCAATCCCGATCATTCATTCCGTTAATCTCTTCCTTTGAGTAACTTTTCACAGACCGGTGAGTAACTTTTCACAGACCAAAGAGTTCCTTTACACGGACCAATAAGTAATTTTTCATAAACCGGTGAGTAACTTTTCACAGACCTATGAGTAACTTTTTACAGACCTATGAGTAACTTTGCACAGACCAGTGAGTAACTTTTCACAGATCGATGAGTAATTTTTTACAGACCGATGAGTAACTTTTCACAGACCAGTGAGTAACTTTCCACAGACCGGTGAGTAACTTTTTACAGATCAGTGAGTAACTTTACATAGAACGGTGAGTAACTTTTCACAAACCGAGGAGTAACTTTTTATTGACCAGTGAGTAACTTTCCACAGACCGGTGAGTAACTTTTTACAGATCAGTGAGTAACTTTACATAGAACGGTGAGTAACTTTTCACAAACCGAGGAGTAACTTTTTATTGACCAGTGAGTAACTTTCCACAGACCAGTGAGTAACTTTTCACAAACCGAGGAGTTACTTTTTACTGACCAGTGAGTAACTTTCCACAGACCGATGAGTAACTTTTCACAGACCAGTGAGTAACTTTCCACAAACCGAGGAGTAACTTTTTACTGACCAGTGAGTAACTTTCCACAGACCGGTGAGTAACTTAACACAGACCAGTGAGTAACTTTTCACAAACCGGTGAGTAATTTTTCACAGACCGGTGAGTAATTTAACACAGACCGGTGAGTAATTTTTCACAGACTGGTAAGTAACTTTTTACAGACCGGTGAGTAACTTTCCACAGACCGATGAGTAACTTAACACAGACCAGTGAGTAACTTTTCACAAACCGGTGAGTAGTTTTTCACAGACCGTTGAGTAACTTTTCAGAGACCAATGAGTAACTTTACACAGACCGTTGAGTAACTTTTCACAAACTGCTGAGTAATTTTTCACAAATTGATTAGTCACTTTTTACAGATTTTGACGCGTCGATTTCGACACAATGAAAGCGAAAAATTTACTCTGACGCATCGACTCCTACACATCGACACCGAAACATCGACTCCAACACATTAGCTCTGACGCATCGACTCTGACACATCGACAGCGATAAATTTACTCTGACGCATCGACTCCAACACATCGACATCGACACATCGACTCCGACACATCGACTCCAACACATCGACACCGACACATTGACTCTGACGCATCGACTCTGACACATCGACAGCGACACATTTACTCTGACACATCGACTTCAACACTTTGTCTTCGACATTAACACTAAAAAACGACTTAAAGAAAGAACGGTTTTTTCTTTTTTTCTTTACCTCGATTCCTGGTAAGGGCCTACGATTTTTCACAAATCTTTAAATGAAATTCCACTTCTTTTTAAAATCAATATATACCTTTTTTTCAGTACAATTGCCTATCTATAATATAAAGAAAAAATTTCCTTACTGAGTGAGTGAGTTAGGGGTGAGCATTTTTCACTGACCGTTGAGTAAAATTGCACAGACCGGTGAGTATCTTTTCACAGACCGTTGAGTGACTTTTCACAGACCGGTGAGTAACTTTTCACAGACCAAAGAGTTCCTTTTCACGGACCAATAAGTAATTTTTTATAAACCGGTGAGTAACTTTTCACAGACCTATGAGTAACTTTTTACAGACCTATGAGTAATTTTGCACAGACCAGTGAGTAACTTTTCACCGATCGATGAGTAATTTTTACAGACCGATGAGTAACTTTTCACAGACCAGTGAGTAACTTTCCACAGACCGGTGAGTAACTTTTTACAGATCAGTGAGTAACTTTACATAGACCGGTGAGTAACTTTTTACAGACTTGTGAGTAACTTCTCACAGACCGGTGAGTAACTTTTCACAAACCGGGGAGTAACTTTTTATTGACCAGTGAGTAATTTTCCACAGACCAGTGAGTAACTTTTCACAAACCGAGGAGTTACTTTTTACTGACCAGTGAGTAACTTTCCACAGACCGATGAGTAACTTTTCACAGACCAGTGAGTAACTTTCCACAAACCGAGGAGTAACTTTTTACTGACCAGTGAGTAACTTTCCACAGACCGGTGAGTAACTTAACACAGACCAGTGAGTAACTTTTCACAAACCGGTGAGTAATTTTTCACAGACTGGTGAGTAATTTAACACAGACCGGTAAGTAATTTTTCACAGACTGGTAAGTAACTTTTTACAGACCGGTGAGTAACTTTCCACAGACCGATGAGTAACTTAACACAGACCAGTGAGTAACTTTTCACAAACCGGTGAGTAGTTTTTCACAGACCGTTGAGTAACTTTTCAGAGACCAATGAGTAACTTTACACAGACCGTTGAGTAACTTTTCACAAACTGCTGAGTAATTTTTCACAAATTGATTAGTCACTTTTTACAGATTTTGACGCGTCGATTTCGACACAATGAAAGCGAAAAATTTACTCTGACGCATCGACTCCTACACATCGACACCGACACATCGACTCCGACACATCGACTCCAACACATCGTCACCGACACATTAGCTCTGACGCATCGACTCTGACACATCGACAGCGATAAATTTACTCTGACACATCGACTCCAACACATCGACATCGACACATCGACTCCGACACATTGACTCCAACACATCGACACCGACACATTGACTCTGACGCATCGACTCTGACACATCGACAGCGACACATTTACTCTGACACATCGACTTCAACACTTTGTCTTCGACATTAACACTAAAAAACGACTTAAAGAAAGAACGGTTTTTTCTTCTTTTCTTTACCTCGATTCCTGGTAAGGGCCTACGATTTTTCACAAATCTTTAAATGAATTTCCACTTCTTTTTAAAATCAATATATACCTTTTTTTCAGTATAATTGCCTATCTTTAATATAAAGAAAAAATTTCCTTACTGAGTGAGTGAGTTAGGGGTGAGCATTTTTCACTGACCGTTGAGTAAAATTGCACAGACCGGTGAGTATCTTTTCACAGACCGTTGAGTAACTTTCCACAGACCGATGAGTAACTTTTCACAGACCAGTGAGTAACTTTCCACAAACCGAGGAGTAACTTTTTACTGACCAGTGAGTAACTTTCCACAGACCGGTGAGTAACTTAACACAGACCAGTGAGTAACTTTTCACAAACCGGTGAGTAATTTTTCACAGACTGGTGAGTAATTTAACACAGACCGGTGAGTAATTTTTCACAGACTGGTAAGTAACTTTTTACAGACCGGTGAGTAACTTTCCACAGACCGATGAGTAACTTAACACAGACCAGTGAGTAACTTTTCACAAACCGGTGAGTAGTTTTTCACAGACCGTTGAGTAACTTTTCAGAGACCAATGAGTAACTTTACACAGACCGTTGAGTAACTTTTCACAAACTGCTGAGTAATTTTTCACAAATTGATTAGTCACTTTTTACAGATTTTGACGCGTCGATTTCGACACAATGAAAGCGAAAAATTTACTCTGACGCATCGACTCCTACACATCGACACCGACACATCGACTCCGACACATCGACTCCAACACATCGTCACCGACACATTAGCTCTGACGCATCGACTCTGACACATCGACAGCGATAAATTTACTCTGACACATCGACTCCAACACATCGACATCGACACATCGACTCCGACACATTGACTCCAACACATCGACACCGACACATTGACTCTGACGCATCGACTCTGACACATCGACAGCGACACATTTACTCTGACACATCGACTTCAACACTTTGTCTTCGACATTAACACTAAAAAACGACTTAAAGAAAGAATGTTTTTTTCTTCTTTTCTTTACCTCGATTCCTGGTAAGGGCCTACGATTTTTCACAAATCTTTAAATGAATTTCCACTTCTTTTTAAAATCAATATATACCTTTTTTTCAGAATAATTGCCTATCTTTAATATAAAGAAAAAATTTCCTTACTGAGTGAGTGAGTTAGGGGTGAGCATTTTTCACTGACCGTTGAGTAAAATTGCACAGACCGGTGAGTATCTTTTCACAGACCGTTGAGTAACTTTTCACAGACCGGTGAGTAACTTTTAACAGATCGGTGAGTAACTTTCCACAGACCGGTGAGTAATTTTTCACAGACCGGAGAGTAACTTTTAATACATCCTAGATACTTTCTTATCCATCCCGATCCGTCCCAACCATCCCGATCCATTCCGATCCAACCCGATCCATCTTGATCAATCCCGATCCATCCCGATCCATCTTGACATCCTGATCCATCCCGATCCATCATAATAAATCCCGATTCATCTCGATCAATCCAAAGCCATCCCGAGTTATGCCGATCAATCCCGATCATTCATTCCGTTAATCTCTTCCTTTGAGTAACTTTTCACAGACCGGTGAGTAACTTTTCACAGACCAAAGAGTTCCTTTACACGGACCAATAAGTAATTTTTCATAAACCGGTGAGTAACTTTTCACAGACCTATGAGTAACTTTTGACAGACCTATGAGTAACTTTGCACAGACCAGTGAGTAACTTTTCACAGATCGATGAGTAATTTTTTACAGACCGATGAGTAACTTTTCACAGACCAGTGAGTAACTTTCCACAGACCGGTGAGTAACTTTTTACAGATCAGTGAGTAACTTTACATAGACCGGTGAGTAACTTTTTACAGACTTGTGAGTAACTTCTCACAGACCGGTGAGTAACTTTTCACAAACCGAGGAGTAACTTTTTATTGACCAGTGAGTAACTTTCCACAGACCAGTGAGTAACTTTTCACAAACCGAGGAGTTACTTTTTACTGACCAGTGAGTAACTTTCCACAGACCGATGAGTAACTTTTCACAGACCAGTGAGTAACTTTCCACAAACCGAGGAGTAACTTTTTACTGACCAGTGAGTAACTTTCCACAGACCGGTGAGTAACTTAACACAGACCAGTGAGTAACTTTTCACAAACCGGTGAGTAATTTTTCACAGACTGGTGAGTAATTTAACACAGACCGGTGAGTAATTTTTCACAGACTGGTAAGTAACTTTTTACAGACCGGTGAGTAACTTTCCACAGACCGATGAGTAACTTAACACAGACCAGTGAGTAACTTTTCACAAACCGGTGAGTAGTTTTTCACAGACCGTTGAGTAACTTTTCAGAGACCAATGAGTAACTTTACACAGACCGTTGAGTAACTTTTCACAAACTGCTGAGTAATTTTTCACAAATTGATTAGTCACTTTTTACAGATTTTGACGCGTCGATTTCGACACAATGAAAGCGAAAAATTTACTCTGACGCATCGACTCCTACACATCGACACCGACACATCGACTCCGACACATCGACTCCAACACATCGTCACCGACACATTAGCTCTGACGCATCGACTCTGACACATCGACAGCGATAAATTTACTCTGACGCATCGACTCCAACACATCGACATCGACACATCGACTCCGACACATCGACTCCAACACATCGACACCGACACATTGACTCTGACGCATCGACTTCAACACTTTGTCTTCGACATTAACACTAAAAAACGACTTAAAGAAAGAATGGTTTTTTCTTCTTTTCTTTACCTCGATTCCTGGTAAGGGCCTACGATTTTTCACAAATCTTTAAATGAATTTCCACTTCTTTTTAAAATCAATATATACCTTTTTTTCAGTATAATTGCCTATCTTTAATATGAAGAAAAAAATTCCTTACTGAGTGAGTGAGTTAGGGGTGAGCATTTTTCACTGACCGTTGAGTAAAATTGCACAGACCGGTGAGTATCTTTTCACAGACCGTTGAGTAACTTTTCACAGACCGGTGAGTAACTTTTAACAGATCGGTGAGTAACTTTCCACAGACCGGTGAGTAACTTTGCACAGACCGGTGTGTAACTTTTCACAGACCGGTGAGTAACTTTTAATACATCCTAGATACTTTCTTATCCATCCCGATCCGTCCCAACCATCCCGATCCATTCCGATCCAACCCGATCCATCTTGATCAATCCCGATCCATCCCGATCCATCTTGACATCCTGATCCATCCCGATCCATCATAATAAATCCCGATTCATCTCGATCAATCCAAAGCCATCCCGAGTTATGCCGATCAATCCCGATCATTCATTCCGTTAATCTCTTCCTTTGAGTAACTTTTCACAGACCGGTGAGTAACTTTTCACAGACCAAAGAGTTCCTTTACACGGACCAATAAGTAATTTTTCATAAACCGGTGAGTAACTTTTCACAGACCTATGAGTAACTTTTTACAGACCTATGAGTAACTTTGCACAGACCAGTGAGTAACTTTTCACAGATCGATGAGTAATTTTTTACAGACCGATGAGTAACTTTTCACAGACCAGTGAGTAACTTTCCACAGACCGGTGAGTAACTTTTTACAGATCAGTGAGTAACTTTACATAGAACGGTGAGTAACTTTTCACAAACCGAGGAGTAACTTTTTATTGACCAGTGAGTAACTTTCCACAGACCGGTGAGTAACTTTTTACAGATCAGTGAGTAACTTTACATAGAACGGTGAGTAACTTTTCACAAACCGAGGAGTAACTTTTTATTGACCAGTGAGTAACTTTCCACAGACCAGTGAGTAACTTTTCACAAACCGAGGAGTTACTTTTTACTGACCAGTGAGTAACTTTCCACAGACCGATGAGTAACTTTTCACAGACCAGTGAGTAACTTTCCACAAACCGAGGAGTAACTTTTTACTGACCAGTGAGTAACTTTCCACAGACCGGTGAGTAACTTAACACAGACCAGTGAGTAACTTTTCACAAACCGGTGAGTAATTTTTCACAGACCGGTGAGTAATTTAACACAGACCGGTGAGTAATTTTTCACAGACTGGTAAGTAACTTTTTACAGACCGGTGAGTAACTTTCCACAGACCGATGAGTAACTTAACACAGACCAGTGAGTAACTTTTCACAAACCGGTGAGTAGTTTTTCACAGACCGTTGAGTAACTTTTCAGAGACCAATGAGTAACTTTACACAGACCGTTGAGTAACTTTTCACAAACTGCTGAGTAATTTTTCACAAATTGATTAGTCACTTTTTACAGATTTTGACGCGTCGATTTCGACACAATGAAAGCGAAAAATTTACTCTGACGCATCGACTCCTACACATCGACACCGAAACATCGACTCCAACACATTAGCTCTGACGCATCGACTCTGACACATCGACAGCGATAAATTTACTCTGACGCATCGACTCCAACACATCGACATCGACACATCGACTCCGACACATCGACTCCAACACATCGACACCGACACATTGACTCTGACGCATCGACTCTGACACATCGACAGCGACACATTTACTCTGACACATCGACTTCAACACTTTGTCTTCGACATTAACACTAAAAAACGACTTAAAGAAAGAACGGTTTTTTCTTTTTTTCTTTACCTCGATTCCTGGTAAGGGCCTACGATTTTTCACAAATCTTTAAATGAAATTCCACTTCTTTTTAAAATCAATATATACCTTTTTTTCAGTACAATTGCCTATCTATAATATAAAGAAAAAATTTCCTTACTGAGTGAGTGAGTTAGGGGTGAGCATTTTTCACTGACCGTTGAGTAAAATTGCACAGACCGGTGAGTATCTTTTCACAGACCGTTGAGTGACTTTTCACAGACCGGTGAGTAACTTTTCACAGACCAAAGAGTTCCTTTTCACGGACCAATAAGTAATTTTTTATAAACCGGTGAGTAACTTTTCACAGACCTATGAGTAACTTTTTACAGACCTATGAGTAATTTTGCACAGACCAGTGAGTAACTTTTCACCGATCGATGAGTAATTTTTACAGACCGATGAGTAACTTTTCACAGACCAGTGAGTAACTTTCCACAGACCGGTGAGTAACTTTTTACAGATCAGTGAGTAACTTTACATAGACCGGTGAGTAACTTTTTACAGACTTGTGAGTAACTTCTCACAGACCGGTGAGTAACTTTTCACAAACCGAGGAGTAACTTTTTATTGACCAGTGAGTAATTTTCCACAGACCAGTGAGTAACTTTTCACAAACCGAGGAGTTACTTTTTACTGACCAGTGAGTAACTTTCCACAGACCGATGAGTAACTTTTCACAGACCAGTGAGTAACTTTCCACAAACCGAGGAGTAACTTTTTACTGACCAGTGAGTAACTTTCCACAGACCGGTGAGTAACTTAACACAGACCAGTGAGTAACTTTTCACAAACCGGTGAGTAATTTTTCACAGACTGGTGAGTAATTTAACACAGACCGGTGAGTAATTTTTCACAGACTGGTAAGTAACTTTTTACAGACCGGTGAGTAACTTTCCACAGACCGATGAGTAACTTAACACAGACCAGTGAGTAACTTTTCACAAACCGGTGAGTAGTTTTTCACAGACCGTTGAGTAACTTTTCAGAGACCAATGAGTAACTTTACACAGACCGTTGAGTAACTTTTCACAAACTGCTGAGTAATTTTTCACAAATTGATTAGTCACTTTTTACAGATTTTGACGCGTCGATTTCGACACAATGAAAGCGAAAAATTTACTCTGACGCATCGACTCCTACACATCGACACCGACACATCGACTCCGACACATCGACTCCAACACATCGTCACCGACACATTAGCTCTGACGCATCGACTCTGACACATCGACAGCGATAAATTTACTCTGACACATCGACTCCAACACATCGACATCGACACATCGACTCCGACACATTGACTCCAACACATCGACACCGACACATTGACTCTGACGCATCGACTCTGACACATCGACAGCGACACATTTACTCTGACACATCGACTTCAACACTTTGTCTTCGACATTAACACTAAAAAACGACTTAAAGAAAGAACGGTTTTTTCTTCTTTTCTTTACCTCGATTCCTGGTAAGGGCCTACGATTTTTCACAAATCTTTAAATGAATTTCCACTTCTTTTTAAAATCAATATATACCTTTTTTTCAGTATAATTGCCTATCTTTAATATAAAGAAAAAATTTCCTTACTGAGTGAGTGAGTTAGGGGTGAGCATTTTTCACTGACCGTTGAGTAAAATTGCACAGACCGGTGAGTATCTTTTCACAGACCGTTGAGTAACTTTCCACAGACCGATGAGTAACTTTTCACAGACCAGTGAGTAACTTTCCACAAACCGAGGAGTAACTTTTTACTGACCAGTGAGTAACTTTCCACAGACCGGTGAGTAACTTAACACAGACCAGTGAGTAACTTTTCACAAACCGGTGAGTAATTTTTCACAGACTGGTGAGTAATTTAACACAGACCGGTGAGTAATTTTTCACAGACTGGTAAGTAACTTTTTACAGACCGGTGAGTAACTTTCCACAGACCGATGAGTAACTTAACACAGACCAGTGAGTAACTTTTCACAAACCGGTGAGTAGTTTTTCACAGACCGTTGAGTAACTTTTCAGAGACCAATGAGTAACTTTACACAGACCGTTGAGTAACTTTTCACAAACTGCTGAGTAATTTTTCACAAATTGATAAGTCACTTTTTACAGATTTTGACGCGTCGATTTCGACACAATGAAAGCGAAAAATTTACTCTGACGCATCGACTCCTACACATCGACACCGACACATCGACTCCGACACATCGACTCCAACACATCGTCACCGACACATTAGCTCTGACGCATCGACTCTGACACATCGACAGCGATAAATTTACTCTGACACATCGACTCCAACACATCGACATCGACACATCGACTCCGACACATTGACTCCAACACATCGACACCGACACATTGACTCTGACGCATCGACTCTGACACATCGACAGCGACACATTTACTCTGACACATCGACTTCAACACTTTGTCTTCGACATTAACACTAAAAAACGACTTAAAGAAAGAACGGTTTTTTCTTCTTTTCTTTACCTCGATTCCTGGTAAGGGCCTACGATTTTTCACAAATCTTTAAATGAATTTCCACTTCTTTTTAAAATCAATATATACCTTTTTTTCAGAATAATTGCCTATCTTTAATATAAAGAAAAAATTTCCTTACTGAGTGAGTGAGTTAGGGGTGAGCATTTTTCACTGACCGTTGAGTAAAATTGCACAGACCGGTGAGTATCTTTTCACAGACCGTTGAGTAACTTTTCACAGACCGGTGAGTAACTTTTAACAGATCGGTGAGTAACTTTCCACAGACCGGTGAGTAATTTTTCACAGACCGGAGAGTAACTTTTAATACATCCTAGATACTTTCTTATCCATCCCGATCCGTCCCAACCATCCCGATCCATTCCGATCCAACCCGATCCATCTTGATCAATCCCGATCCATCCCGATCCATCTTGACATCCTGATCCATCCCGATCCATCATAATAAATCCCGATTCATCTCGATCAATCCAAAGCCATCCCGAGTTATGCCGATCAATCCCGATCATTCATTCCGTTAATCTCTTCCTTTGAGTAACTTTTCACAGACCGGTGAGTAACTTTTCACAGACCAAAGAGTTCCTTTACACGGACCAATAAGTAATTTTTCATAAACCGGTGAGTAACTTTTCACAGACCTATGAGTAACTTTTGACAGACCTATGAGTAACTTTGCACAGACCAGTGAGTAACTTTTCACAGATCGATGAGTAATTTTTTACAGACCGATGAGTAACTTTTCACAGACCAGTGAGTAACTTTCCACAGACCGGTGAGTAACTTTTTACAGATCAGTGAGTAACTTTACATAGACCGGTGAGTAACTTTTTACAGACTTGTGAGTAACTTCTCACAGACCGGTGAGTAACTTTTCACAAACCGAGGAGTAACTTTTTATTGACCAGTGAGTAACTTTCCACAGACCAGTGAGTAACTTTTCACAAACCGAGGAGTTACTTTTTACTGACCAGTGAGTAACTTTCCACAGACCGATGAGTAACTTTTCACAGACCAGTGAGTAACTTTCCACAAACCGAGGAGTAACTTTTTACTGACCAGTGAGTAACTTTCCACAGACCGGTGAGTAACTTAACACAGACCAGTGAGTAACTTTTCACAAACCGGTGAGTAATTTTTCACAGACTGGTGAGTAATTTAACACAGACCGGTGAGTAATTTTTCACAGACTGGTAAGTAACTTTTTACAGACCGGTGAGTAACTTTCCACAGACCGATGAGTAACTTAACACAGACCAGTGAGTAACTTTTCACAAACCGGTGAGTAGTTTTTCACAGACCGTTGAGTAACTTTTCAGAGACCAATGAGTAACTTTACACAGACCGTTGAGTAACTTTTCACAAACTGCTGAGTAATTTTTCACAAATTGATTAGTCACTTTTTACAGATTTTGACGCGTCGATTTCGACACAATGAAAGCGAAAAATTTACTCTGACGCATCGACTCCTACACATCGACACCGACACATCGACTCCGACACATCGACTCCAACACATCGTCACCGACACATTAGCTCTGACGCATCGACTCTGACACATCGACAGCGATAAATTTACTCTGACGCATCGACTCCAACACATCGACATCGACACATCGACTCCGACACATCGACTCCAACACATCGACACCGACACATTGACTCTGACGCATCGACTCTGACACATCGACTTCAACACTTTGTCTTCGACATTAACACTAAAAAACGACTTAAAGAAAGAATGGTTTTTTCTTCTTTTCTTTACCTCGATTCCTGGTAAGGGCCTACGATTTTTCACAAATCTTTAAATGAATTTCCACTTCTTTTTAAAATCAATATATACCTTTTTTTCAGTATAATTGCCTATCTTTAATATAAAGAAAAAATTTCCTTACTGAGTGAGTGAGTTAGGGGTGAGCATTTTTCACTGACCGTTGAGTAAAATTGCACAGACCGGTGAGTATCTTTTCACAGACCGTTGAGTAACTTTCCACAGACCGATGAGTAACTTTTCACAGACCAGTGAGTAACTTTCCACAAACCGAGGAGTAACTTTTTACTGACCAGTGAGTAACTTTCCACAGACCGGTGAGTAACTTAACACAGACCAGTGAGTAACTTTTCACAAACCGGTGAGTAATTTTTCACAGACTGGTGAGTAATTTAACACAGACCGGTGAGTAATTTTTCACAGACTGGTAAGTAACTTTTTACAGACCGGTGAGTAACTTTCCACAGACCGATGAGTAACTTAACACAGACCAGTGAGTAACTTTTCACAAACCGGTGAGTAGTTTTTCACAGACCGTTGAGTAACTTTTCAGAGACCAATGAGTAACTTTACACAGACCGTTGAGTAACTTTTCACAAACTGCTGAGTAATTTTTCACAAATTGATTAGTCACTTTTTACAGATTTTGACGCGTCGATTTCGACACAATGAAAGCGAAAAATTTACTCTGACGCATCGACTCCTACACATCGACACCGACACATCGACTCCGACACATCGACTCCAACACATCGTCACCGACACATTAGCTCTGACGCATCGACTCTGACACATCGACAGCGATAAATTTACTCTGACGCATCGACTCCAACACATCGACATCGACACATCGACTCCGACACATCGACTCCAACACATCGACACCGACACATTGACTCTGACGCATCGACTCTGACACATCGACTTCAACACTTTGTCTTCGACATTAACACTAAAAAACGACTTAAAGAAAGAATGGTTTTTTCTTCTTTTCTTTACCTCGATTCCTGGTAAGGGCCTACGATTTTTCACAAATCTTTAAATGAATTTCCACTTCTTTTTAAAATCAATATATACCTTTTTTTCAGTATAATTGCCTATCTTTAATATAAAGAAAAAATTTCCTTACTGAGTGAGTGAGTTAGGGGTGAGCATTTTTCACTGACCGTTGAGTAAAATTGCACAGACCGGTGAGTATCTTTTCACAGACCGTTGAGTAACTTTTCACAGACCGGTGAGTAACTTTTCACAGATCGGTGAGTAACTTTCCACAGACCGGTGAGTAATTTTTCACAGACCGGAGAGTAACTTTTAAAACATCCTAGATACTTTCTTATCCATCCCGATCCGTCCCAACCATCCCGATCCATTCCGATCCAACCCGATCCATCTTGATCAATCCCGATCCATCCCGATCCATCTTGACATCCTGATCCATCCCGATCCATCATAATAAATCCCGATTCATCTCGATCAATCCAAAGCCATCCCGAGTTATGCCGATCAATCCCGATCATTCATTCCGTTAATCTCTTCCTTTGAGTAACTTTTCACAGACCGGTGAGTAACTTTTCACAGACCAAAGAGTTCCTTTACACGGACCAATAAGTAATTTTTCATAAACCGGTGAGTAACTTTTCACAGACCTATGAGTAACTTTTTACAGACCTATGAGTAACTTTGCACAGACCAGTGAGTAACTTTTCACAGATCGATGAGTAATTTTTTACAGACCGATGAGTAACTTTTCACAGACCAGTGAGTAACTTTCCACAGACCGGTGAGTAACTTTTTACAGATCAGTGAGTAACTTTACATAGACCGGTGAGTAACTTTTTACAGACTTGTGAGTAACTTCTCACAGACCGGTGAGTAACTTTTCACAAACCGAGGAGTAACTTTTTATTGACCAGTGAGTAACTTTCCACAGACCAGTGAGTAACTTTTCACAAACCGAGAAGTTACTTTTTACTGACCAGTGAGTAACTTTCCACAGACCGATGAGTAACTTTTCACAGACCAGTGAGTAACTTTCCACAAACCGAGGAGTAACTTTTTACTGACCAGTGAGTAACTTTCCACAGACCGGTGAGTAACTTAACACAGACCAGTGAGTAACTTTTCACAAACCGGTGAGTAATTTTTCACAGACTGGTGAGTAATTTAACACAGACCGGTGAGTAATTTTTCACAGACTGGTAAGTAACTTTTTACAGACCGGTGAGTAACTTTCCACAGACCGATGAGTAACTTAACACAGACCAGTGAGTAACTTTTCACAAACCGGTGAGTAGTTTTTCACAGACCGTTGAGTAACTTTTCAGAGACCAATGAGTAACTTTACACAGACCGTTGAGTAACTTTTCACAAACTGCTGAGTAATTTTTCACAAATTGATTAGTCACTTTTTACAGATTTTGACGCGTCGATTTCGACACAATGAAAGCGAAAAATTTACTCTGACGCATCGACTCCTACACATCGACACCGACACATCGACTCCGACACATCGACTCCAACACATCGTCACCGACACATTAGCTCTGACGCATCGACTCTGACACATCGACAGCGATAAATTTACTCTGACGCATCGACTCCAACACATCGACATCGACACATCGACTCCGACACATCGACTCCAACACATCGACACCGACACATTGACTCTGACGCATCGACTCTGACACATCGACTTCAACACTTTGTCTTCGACATTAACACTAAAAAACGACTTAAAGAAAGAATGTTTTTTTCTTCTTTTCTTTACCTCGATTCCTGGTAAGGGCCTACGATTTTTCACAAATCTTTAAATGAATTTCCACTTCTTTTTAAAATCAATATATACCTTTTTTTCAGTATAATTGCCTATCTTTAATATAAAGAAAAAATTTCCTTACTGAGTGAGTGAGTTAGGGGTGAGCATTTTTCACTGACCGTTGAGTAAAATTGCACAGACCGGTGAGTATCTTTTCACAGACCGTTGAGTAACTTTCCACAGACCGATGAGTAACTTTTCACAGACCAGTGAGTAACTTTCCACAAACCGAGGAGTAACTTTTTACTGACCAGTGAGTAACTTTCCACAGACCGGTGAGTAACTTAACACAGACCAGTGAGTAACTTTTCACAAACCGGTGAGTAATTTTTCACAGACTGGTGAGTAATTTAACACAGACCGGTGAGTAATTTTTCACAGACTGGTAAGTAACTTTTTACAGACCGGTGAGTAACTTTCCACAGACCGATGAGTAACTTAACACAGACCAGTGAGTAACTTTTCACAAACCGGTGAGTAGTTTTTCACAGACCGTTGAGTAACTTTTCAGAGACCAATGAGTAACTTTACACAGACCGTTGAGTAACTTTTCACAAACTGCTGAGTAATTTTTCACAAATTGATTAGTCACTTTTTACAGATTTTGACGCGTCGATTTCGACACAATGAAAGCGAAAAATTTACTCTGACGCATCGACTCCTACACATCGACACCGACACATCGACTCCGACACATCGACTCCAACACATCGTCACCGACACATTAGCTCTGACGCATCGACTCTGACACATCGACAGCGATAAATTTACTCTGACACATCGACTCCAACACATCGACATCGACACATCGACTCCGACACATTGACTCCAACACATCGACACCGACACATTGACTCTGACGCATCGACTCTGACACATCGACAGCGACACATTTACTCTGACACATCGACTTCAACACTTTGTCTTCGACATAAACACTAAAAAACGACTTAAAGAAAGAACGGTTTTTTCTTCTTTTCTTTACCTCGATTCCTGGTAAGGGCCTACGATTTTTCACAAATCTTTAAATGAATTTCCACTTCTTTTTAAAATCAATATATACCTTTTTTTCAGAATAATTGCCTATCTTTAATATAAAGAAAAAATTTCCTTACTGAGTGAGTGAGTTAGGGGTGAGCATTTTTCACTGACCGTTGAGTAAAATTGCACAGACCGGTGAGTATCTTTTCACAGACCGTTGAGTAACTTTTAACAGATCGGTGAGTAACTTTCCACAGACCGGTGAGTAACTTTGCACAGACCGGTGTTTAACTTTTCACAGACCGGTGAGTAACTTTTAATACATCCTAGATACTTTCTTATCCATCCCGATCCGTCCCAACCATCCCGATCCATTCCGATCCAACCCGATCCATCTTGATCAATCCCGATCCATCCCGATCCATCTTGACATCCTGATCCATCCCGATCCATCATTATAAATCCCGATTCATCTCGATCAATCCAAAGCCATCCCGAGTTATGCCGATCAATCCCGATCATTCATTCCGTTAATCTCTTCCTTTGAGTAACTTTTCACAGACCGGTGAGTAACTTTTCACAGACCAAAGAGTTCCTTTACACGGACCAATAAGTAATTTTTCATAAACCGGTGAGTAACTTTTCACAGACCTATGAGTAACTTTTTACAGACCTATGAGTAACTTTGCACAGACCAGTGAGTAACTTTTCACAGATCGATGAGTAATTTTTTACAGACCGATGAGTAACTTTTCACAGACCAGTGAGTAACTTTCCACAGACCGGTGAGTAACTTTTTACAGATCAGTGAGTTACTTTACATAGACCGGTGAGTAACTTTTTACAGACTTGTGAGTAACTTCTCACAGACCGGTGAGTAACTTTTCACAAACCGAGGAGTAACTTTTTATTGACCAGTGAGTAACTTTCCACAGACCAGTGAGTAACTTTTCACAAACCGATGAGTTACTTTTTACTGACCAGTGAGTAACTTTCCACAGACCGATGAGTAACTTTTCACAGACCAGTGAGTAACTTTCCACAAACCGAGGAGTAACTTTTTACTGACCAGTGAGTAACTTTCCACAGACCGGTGAGTAACTTAACACAGACCAGTGAGTAACTTTTCACAAACCGGTGAGTAATTTTTCACAGACTGGTGAGTAATTTAACACAGACCGGTGAGTAATTTTTCACAGACTGGTGAGTAACTTTCCACAGACCGGTGAGTAACTTTGCACAGACCGGTGTGTAACTTTTCACAGACCGGTGAGTAACTTTTTACAGATCAGTGAGTAACTTTACATAGACCGGTGAGTAACTTTTTACAGACTTGTGAGTAACTTCTCACAGACCGGTGAGTAACTTTTCACAAACTGCTGAGTAATTTTTCACAAATTGATTAGTCACTTTTTACAGATTTTGACGCGTCGATTTCGACACAATGAAAGCGAAAAATTTACTCTGACGCATCGACTCCTACACATCGACACCGACACATCGACTCCGACACATCGACTCCAACACATCGTCACCGACACATTAGCTCTGACGCATCGACTCTGACACATCGACAGCGATAAATTTACTCTGACGCATCGACTCCAACACATCGACATCGACACATCGACTCCGACACATCGACTCCAACACATCGACACCGACACATTGACTCTGACGCATCGACTCTGACACATCGACAGCGACACATTTACTCTGACACATCGACTTTAACACTTTGTCTTCGACATTAACACTAAAAAACGACTTAAAGAAAGAACGGTTTTTTCTTCTTTTCTTTACCTCGATTCCTGGTAAGGGCCTACGATTTTTCACAAATCTTTAAATGAATTTCCACTTCTTTTTAAAATCAATATATACCTTTTTTTCAGAATAATTGCCTATCTTTAATATAAAGAAAAAATGTCCTTACTGAGTGAGTGAGTTAGGGGTGAGCATTTTTCACTGACCGTTGAGTAAAATTGCACAGACCGGTGAGTATCTTTTCACAGACCGTTGAGTAACTTTTAACAGATCGGTGAGTAAATTTCCACAGACCGGTGAGTAACTTTGCACAGACCGGTGTTTAACTTTTCACAGACCGGTGAGTAACTTTTAATACATCCTAGATACTTTCTTATCCATCCCGATCCGTCCCAACCATCCCGATCCATTCCGATCCAACCCGATCCATCTTGATCAATCCCGATCCATCCCGATCCATCTTGACATCCTGATCCATCCCGATCCATCATTATAAATCCCGATTCATCTCGATCAATCCAAAGCCATCCCGAGTTATGCCGATCAATCCCGATCATTCATTCCGTTAATCTCTTCCTTTGAGTAACTTTTCACAGACCGGTGAGTAACTTTTCACAGACCAAAGAGTTCCTTTACACGGACCAATAAGTAATTTTTCATAAACCGGTGAGTAACTTTTCACAGACCTATGAGTAACTTTTTACAGACCTATGAGTAACTTTGCACAGACCAGTGAGTAACTTTTCACAGATCGATGAGTAATTTTTTACAGACCGATGAGTAACTTTTCACAGACCAGTGAGTAACTTTCCACAGACCGGTGAGTAACTTTTTACAGATCAGTGAGTTACTTTACATAGACCGGTGAGTAACTTTTTACAGACTTGTGAGTAACTTCTCACAGACCGGTGAGTAACTTTTCACAAACCGAGGAGTAACTTTTTATTGACCAGTGAGTAACTTTCCACAGACCAGTGAGTAACTTTTCACAAACCGAGGAGTTACTTTTTACTGACCAGTGAGTAACTTTCCACAGACCGATGAGTAACTTTTCACAGACCAGTGAGTAACTTTCCACAAATCGAGGAGTAACTTTTTACTGACCAGTGAGTAACTTTCCACAGACCGGTGAGTAACTTAACACAGACCAGTGAGTAACTTTTCACAAACCGGTGAGTAATTTTTCACAGACTGGTGAGTAATTTAACACAGACCGGTGAGTAATTTTTCACAGACTGGTAAGTAACTTTTTACAGACCGGTGAGTAACTTTCCACAGACCGATGAGTAACTTTCCACAGACCGGTGAGTAACTTTTTACAGATCAGTGAGTAACTTTACATAGACCGGTGAGTAACTTTTTACAGACTTGTGAGTAACTTCTCACAGACCGGTGAGTAACTTTTCACAAACTGCTGAGTAATTTTTCACAAATTGATTAGTCACTTTTTACAGATTTTGACGCGTCGATTTCGACACAATGAAAGCGAAAAATTTACTCTGACGCATCGACTCCTACACATCGACACCGACACATCGACTCCGACACATCGACTCCAACACATCGTCACCGACACATTAGCTCTGACGCATCGACTCTGACACATCGACAGCGATAAATTTACTCTGACGCATCGACTCCAACACATCGACATCGACACATCGACTCCGACACATCGACTCCAACACATCGACACCGACACATTGACTCTGACGCATCGACTCTGACACATCGACAGCGACACATTTACTCTGACACATCGACTTCAACACTTTGTCTTCGACATTAACACTAAAAAACGACTTAAAGAAAGAATGGTTTTTTTCTTTAAGTCGTTTTTTAGTGTTAATGAATGGTTTTTTCTTCTTTTCTTTACCTCGATTCCTGGTAAGGGCCTACGATTTTTCACAAATCTTTAAATGAATTTCCACTTCTTTTTAAAATCAAGATATACCTTTTTTTCAGTATAATTGCCTATCTTTAATATAAAGAAAAAATTTCCTTACTGAGTGAGTGAGTTAGGGGTGAGCATTTTTCACTGACCGTTGAGTAAAATTGCACAGACCGGTGAGTATCTTTTCACAGACCGTTGAGTAACTTTTCACAGACCGGTGAGTAACTTTTCACAGATCGGTGAGTAACTTTCCACAGACCGGTGAGTAATTTTTCACAGACCGGAGAGTAACTTTTAAAACATCCTAGATACTTTCTTATCCATCCCGATCCGTCCCAACCATCCCGATCCATTCCGATCCAACCCGATCCATCTTGATCAATCCCGATCCATCCCGATCCATCTTGACATCCTGATCCATCCCGATCCATCATAATAAATCCCGATTCATCTCGATCAATCCAAAGCCATCCCGAGTTATGCCGATCAATCCCGATCATTCATTCCGTTAATCTCTTCCTTTGAGTAACTTTTCACAGACCGGTGAGTTACTTTTCACAGACCAAAGAGTTCCTTTACACGGACCAATAAGTAATTTTTCATAAACCGGTGAGTAACTTTTCACAGACCTATGAGTAACTTTTTACAGACCTATGAGTAACTTTGCACAGACCAGTGAGTAACTTTTCACAGATCGATGAGTAATTTTTTACAGACCGATGAGTAACTTTTCACAGACCAGTGAGTAACTTTCAACAGACCGGTGAGTAACTTTTTACAGATCAGTGAGTAACTTTACATAGACCGGTGAGTAACTTTTTACAGACTTGTGAGTAACTTCTCACAGACCGGTGAGTAACTTTTCACAAACCGAGGAGTAACTTTTTATTGACCAGTGAGTAACTTTCCACAGACCAGTGAGTAACTTTTCACAAACCGAGGAGTTACTTTTTACTGACCAGTGAGTAACTTTCCACAGACCGATGAGTAACTTTTCACAGACCAGTGAGTAACTTTCCACAAACCGAGGAGTAACTTTTTACTGACCAGTGAGTAACTTTCCACAGACCGGTGAGTAACTTAACACAGACCAGTGAGTAACTTTTCACAAACCGGTGAGTAATTTTTCACAGACTGGTGAGTAATTTAACACAGACCGGTGAGTAATTTTTCACAGACTGGTAAGTAACTTTTTACAGACCGGTGAGTAACTTTCCACAGACCGATGAGTAACTTAACACAGACCAGTGAGTAACTTTTCACAAACCGGTGAGTAGTTTTTCACAGACCGTTGAGTAACTTTTCAGAGACCAATGAGTAACTTTACACAGACCGTTGAGTAACTTTTCACAAACTGCTGAGTAATTTTTCACAAATTGATTAGTCACTTTTTACAGATTTTGACGCGTCGATTTCGACACAATGAAAGCGAAAAATTTACTCTGACGCATCGACTCCTACACATCGACACCGACACATCGACTCCGACACATCGACTCCAACACATCGTCACCGACACATTAGCTCTGACGCATCGACTCTGACACATCGACAGCGATAAATTTACTCTGACGCATCGACTCCAACACATCGACATCGACACATCGACTCCGACACATCGACTCCAACACATCGACACCGACACATTGACTCTGACGCATCGACTCTGACACATCGACAGCGACACATTTACTCTGACACATCGACTTCAACACTTTGTCTTCGACATTAACACTAAAAAACGACTTAAAGAAAGAATGGTTTTTTCTTCTTTTCTTTACCTCGATTCCTGGTAAGGGCCTACGATTTTTCACAAATCTTTAAATGAATTTCCACTTCTTTTTAAAATCAATATATACCTTTTTTTCAGTATAATTGCCTATCTTTAATATGAAGAAAAAAATTCCTTACTGAGTGAGTGAGTTAGGGGTGAGCATTTTTCACTGACCGTTGAGTAAAATTGCACAGACCGGTGAGTATCTTTTCACAGACCGTTGAGTAACTTTTCACAGACCGGTGAGTAACTTTTAACAGATCGGTGAGTAACTTTCCACAGACCGGTGAGTAACTTTGCACAGACCGGTGTGTAACTTTTCACAGACCGGTGAGTAACTTTTAATACATCCTAGATACTTTCTTATCCATCCCGATCCGTCCCAACCATCCCGATCCATTCCAATCCAACCCGATCCATCTTGATCAATCCCGATCCATCCCGATCCATCTTGACATCCTGATCCATCCCGATCCATCATAATAAATCCCGATTCATCTCGATCAATCCAAAGCCATCCCGAGTTATGCCGATCAATCCCGATCATTCATTCCGTTAATCTCTTCCTTTGAGTAACTTTTCACAGACCGGTGAGTAACTTTTCACAGACCAAAGAGTTCCTTTACACGGACCAATAAGTAATTTTTCATAAACCGGTGAGTAACTTTTCACAGACCTATGAGTAACTTTCAGACCTATGAGTAACTTTGCACAGACCAGTGAGTAACTTTTCACAGATCGATGAGTAATTTTTTTACAGACCGATGAGTAACTTTTCACAGACCAGTGAGTAACTTTCCACAGACCGGTGAGTCATTTTTCACAGACCGGTGAGTAACTTTTCACAGACCGGTGAGTTACTTTCCACAGACCGGTGAGTAATTTTTCACAGACCGGAGAGTAACTTTTCACAGACCAGTGAGTAACTTTCCACAGACCGGTGAGTAACTTTCCACAGACCGGTGAGTAACATTCCAAAGACCGGTGAGTAATTTTTTACAGACCGGTGAGTAACTTTGTACAGACCTATGAGTAACTTTGCACAGACCAGTGAGTAACTTTTCACAGATCGATGAGTAATTTTTTACAGACCGATGAGTAACTTTTCACAGACCAGTGAGTAACTTTTCACAGATCGACGAGTAATTTTCCACAGACCGATAAGTATTTTTTCCTAGACCAGTGAGTCACTTTCCACAGACCGGTGAGTAACTTTTTACAGATCAGTGAGTAACTTTACATAGACCGGTGAGTAAATTTTTACAGACTTGTGAGTAACTTCTCACAGACCGGTGAGTAACTTTTCACAAACCGAGGAGTAACTTTTTATTGACCAGTGAGTAACTTTCCACAGACCAGTGAGTAACTTTTCACAAACCGAGGAGTTACTTTTTACTGACCAGTGAGTAACTTTCCACAGACCGATGAGTAACTTTTCACAGACCAGTGAGTAACTTTCCACAAACCGAGGAGTAACTTTTTACTGACCAGTGAGTAACTTTCCACAGACCGGTGAGTAACTTAACACAGACCAGTGAGTAACTTTTCACAAACCGGTGAGTAATTTTTCACAGACCGGTGAGTAATTTAACACAGACCGGTGAGTAATTTTTCACAGACTGGTAAGTAACTTTTTACAGACCGGTGAGTAACTTTCCACAGACCGATGAGTAACTTAACACAGACCAGTGAGTAACTTTTCACAAACCGGTGAGTAGTTTTTCACAGACCGTTGAGTAACTTTTCAGAGACCAATGAGTAACTTTACACAGACCGTTGAGTAACTTTTCACAAACTGCTGAGTAATTTTTCACAAATTGATTAGTCACTTTTTACAGATTTTGACGCGTCGATTTCGACACAATGAAAGCGAAAAATTTACTCTGACGCATCGACTCCTACACATCGACACCGACACATCGACTCCGACACATCGACTCCAACACATTAGCTCTGACGCATCGACTCTGACACATTGACAGCGATAAATTTACTCTGACGCATCGACTCCAACACATCGACATCGACACATCGACTCCGACACATCGACTCCAACACATCGACACCGACACATTGACTCTGACGCATCGACTCTGACACATCGACAGCGACACATTTACTCTGACACATCGACTTCAACACTTTGTCTTCGACATTAACACTAAAAAACGACTTAAAGAAAGAACGGTTTTTTCTTCTTTTCTTTACCTCGATTCCTGGTAAGGGCCTACGATTTTTCACAAATCTTTAAATGAATTTCCACTTCTTTTTAAAATCAATATATACCTTTTTTTCAGTATAATTGCCTATCTTTAATATGAAGAAAAAAATTCCTTACTGAGTGAGTGAGTTAGGGGTGAGCATTTTTCACTGACCGTTGAGTAAAATTGCACAGACCGGTGAGTATCTTTTCACAGACCGTTGAGTAACTTTTCACAGACCGGTGAGTAACTTTTAACAGATCGGTGAGTAACTTTCCACAGACCGGTGAGTAACTTTGCACAGACCGGTGTGTAACTTTTCACAGACCGGTGAGTAACTTTTAATACATCCTAGATACTTTCTTATCCATCCCGATCCGTCCCAACCATCCCGATCCATTCCAATCCAACCCGATCCATCTTGATCAATCCCGATCCATCCCGATCCATCTTGACATCCTGATCCATCCCGATCCATCATAATAAATCCCGATTCATCTCGATCAATCCAAAGCCATCCCGAGTTATGCCGATCAATCCCGATCATTCATTCCGTTAATCTCTTCCTTTGAGTAACTTTTCACAGACCGGTGAGTAACTTTTCACAGACCAAAGAGTTCCTTTACACGGACCAATAAGTAATTTTTCATAAACCGGTGAGTAACTTTTCACAGACCTATGAGTAACTTTCAGACCTATGAGTAACTTTGCACAGACCAGTGAGTAACTTTTCACAGATCGATGAGTAATTTTTTTACAGACCGATGAGTAACTTTTCACAGACCAGTGAGTAACTTTCCACAGACCGGTGAGTAACTTTCCACAGACCGGTGAGTAACATTCCAAAGACCGGTGAGTAATTTTTTACAGACCGGTGAGTAACTTTGTACAGACCTATGAGTAACTTTGCACAGACCAGTGAGTAACTTTTCACAGATCGATGAGTAATTTTTTACAGACCGATGAGTAACTTTTCACAGACCAGTGAGTAACTTTTCACAGATCGACGAGTAATTTTCCACAGACCGATAAGTATTTTTTCCTAGACCAGTGAGTCACTTTCCACAGACCGGTGAGTAACTTTTTACAGATCAGTGAGTAACTTTACATAGACCGGTGAGTAAATTTTTACAGACTTGTGAGTAACTTCTCACAGACCGGTGAGTAACTTTTCACAAACCGAGGAGTAACTTTTTATTGACCAGTGAGTAACTTTCCACAGACCAGTGAGTAACTTTTCACAAACCGAGGAGTTACTTTTTACTGACCAGTGAGTAACTTTCCACAGACCGATGAGTAACTTTTCACAGACCAGTGAGTAACTTTCCACAAACCGAGGAGTAACTTTTTACTGACCAGTGAGTAACTTTCCACAGACCGGTGAGTAACTTAACACAGACCAGTGAGTAACTTTTCACAAACCGGTGAGTAATTTTTCACAGACCGGTGAGTAATTTAACACAGACCGGTGAGTAATTTTTCACAGACTGGTAAGTAACTTTTTACAGACCGGTGAGTAACTTTCCACAGACCGATGAGTAACTTAACACAGACCAGTGAGTAACTTTTCACAAACCGGTGAGTAGTTTCTCACAGACCGTTGAGTAACTTTTCAGAGACCAATGAGTAACTTTACACAGACCGTTGAGTAACTTTTCACAAACTGCTGAGTAATTTTTCACAAATTGATTAGTCACTTTTTACAGATTTTGACGCGTCGATTTCGACACAATGAAAGCGAAAAATTTACTCTGACGCATCGACTCCTACACATCGACACCGACACATCGACTCCGACACATCGACTCCAACACATTAGCTCTGACGCATCGACTCTGACACATTGACAGCGATAAATTTACTCTGACGCATCGACTCCAACACATCGACATCGACACATCGACTCCGACACATCGACACCAACACATCGACACCGACACATTGACTCTGACGCATCGACTCTGACACATCGACAGCGACACATTTACTCTGACACATCGACTTCAACACTTTGTCTTCGACATTAACACTAAAAAACGACTTAAAGAAAGAACGGTTTTTACTTCTTTTCTTTACCTCGATTCCTGGTAAGGGCCTACGATTTTTCACAAATCTTTAAATGAATTTCCACTTCTTTTTAAAATCAATATATACCTTTTTTTCAGTATAATTGCCTATCTTTAATATAAAGAAAAAAATTCCTTACTGAGTGAGTGAGTTAGGGGTGAGCATTTTTCACTGACCGTTGAGTAAAATTGCACAGACCGGTGAGTATCTTTTCACAGACCGTTGAGTAACTTTTCACAGACCGGTGAGTAACTTTTAACAGATCGGTGAGTAACTTTCCACAGACCGGTGAGTAATTTTTCACAGACCGGAGAGTAACTTTTAATACATCCTAGATACTTTCTTATCCATCCCGATCCGTCCCAACCATCCCGATCCATTCCGATCCAACCCGATCCATCTTGATCAATCCCGATCCATCCCGATCCATCTTGACATCCTGATCCATCCCGATCCATCATAATAAATCCCGATTCATCTCGATCAATCCAAAGCCATCCCGAGTTATGCCGATCAATCCCGATCATTCATTCCGTTAATCTCTTCCTTTGAGTAACTTTTCACAGACCGGTGAGTAACTTTTCACAGACCAAAGAGTTCCTTTACACGGACCAATAAGTAATTTTTCATAAACCGGTGAGTAACTTTTCACAGACCTATGAGTAACTTTTTACAGACCTATGAGTAACTTTGCACAGACCAGTGAGTAACTTTTCACAGATCGATGAGTAATTTTTTACAGACCGATGAGTAACTTTTCACAGACCAGTGAGTAACTTTCCACAGACCGGTGAGTAACTTTTTACAGATCAGTGAGTAACTTTACATAGACCGGTGAGTAACTTTTTACAGACTTGTGAGTAACTTCTCACAGACCGGTGAGTAACTTTTCACAAACCGAGGAGTAACTTTTTATTGACCAGTGAGTAACTTTCCACAGACCAGTGAGAAACTTTTCACAAACCGAGGAGTTACTTTTTACTGACCAGTGAGTAACTTTCCACAGACCGATGTGTAACTTTTCACAGACCAGTGAGTAACTTTCCACAAACCGAGGAGTAACTTTTTACTGACCAGTGAGTAACTTTCCACAGACCGGTGAGTAACTTAACACAGACCAGTGAGTAACTTTTCACAAACCGGTGAGTAATTTTTCACAGACTGGTGAGTAATTTAACACAGACCGGTGAGTAATTTTTCACATACTGGTAAGTAACTTTTTACAGACCGGTGAGTAACTTTCCACAGACCGATGAGTAACTTAACACAGACCGGTGAGTAACTTTTCACAAACCGGTGAGTAGTTTTTCACAGACCGTTGAGTAACTTTTCAGAGACCAATGAGTAACTTTACACAGACCGTTGAGTAACTTTTCACAAACTGCTGAGTAATTTTTCACAAATTGATTAGTCACTTTTTACAGATTTTGACGCGTCGATTTCGACACAATGAAAGCGAAAAATTTACTCTGACGCATCGACTCCTACACATCGACACCGACACATCGACTCCGACACATCGACTCCAACACATCGTCACCGACACATTAGCTCTGACGCATCGACTCTGACACATCGACAGCGATAAATTTACTCTGACGCATCGACTCCAACACATCGACATCGACACATCGACTCCGACACATCGACTCCAACACATCGACACCGACACATTGACTCTGACGCATCGACTCTGACACATCGACAGCGACACATTTACTCTGACACATCGACTTCAACACTTTGTCTTCGACATTAACACTAAAAAACGACTTAAAGAAAGAACGGTTTTTTCTTCTTTTCTTTACCTCGATTCCTGGTAAGGGCCTACGATTTTTCACAAATCTTTAAATGAATTTCCACTTCTTTTTAAAATCAATATATACCTTTTTTTCAGTATAATTGCCTATCTTTAATATAAAGAAAAAAATTCCTTACTGAGTGAGTGAGTTAGGGGTGAGCATTTTTCACTGACCGTTGAGTAAAATTGCACAGACCGGTGAGTATCTTTTCACAGACCGTTGAGTAACTTTTCACAGACCGGTGAGTAACTTTTAACAGATCGGTGAGTAACTTTCCACAGACCGGTGAGTAATTTTTCACAGACCGGGAGTAACTTTTAATACATCCTAGATACTTTCTTATCCATCCCGATCCGTCCCAACCATCCCGATCCATTCCGATCCAACCCGATCCATCTTGATCAATCCCGATCCATCCCGATCCATCTTGACATCCTGATCCATCCCGATCCATCATAATAAATCCCGATTCATCTCGATCAATCCAAAGCCATCCCGAGTTATGCCGATCAATCCCGATCATTCATTCCGTTAATCTCTTCCTTTGAGTAACTTTTCACAGACCGGTGAGTAACTTTTCACAGACCAAAGAGTTCCTTTACACGGACCAATAAGTAATTTTTCATAAACCGGTGAGTAACTTTTCACAGACCTATGAGTAACTTTTTACAGACCTATGAGTAACTTTGCACAGACCAGTGAGTAACTTTTCACAGATCGATGAGTAATTTTTTACAGACCGATGAGTAACTTTTCACAGACCAGTGAGTAACTTTCCACAGACCGGTGAGTGACTTTTTACAGATCAGTGAGTAACTTTACATAGACCGGTGAGTAACTTTTTACAGACTTGTGAGTAACTTCTCACAGACCGGTGAGTAACTTTTCACAAACCGAGGAGTAACTTTTTATTGACCAGTGAGTAACTTTCCACAGACCAGTGAGTAACTTTTCACAAACCGAGGAGTTACTTTTTACTGACCAGTGAGTAACTTTCCACAGACCGATGTGTAACTTTTCACAGACCAGTGAGTAACTTTCCACAAACCGAGGAGTAACTTTTTACTGACCAGTGAGTAACTTTCCACAGACCGGTGAGTAACTTAACACAGACCAGTGAGTAACTTTTCACAAACCGGTGAGTAATTTTTCACAGACTGGTGAGTAATTTAACACAGACCGGTGAGTAATTTTTCACAGACTGGTAAGTAACTTTTTACAGACCGGTGAGTAACTTTCCACAGACCGATGAGTAACTTAACACAGACCGGTGAGTAACTTTTCACAAACCGGTGAGTAGTTTTTCACAGACCGTTGAGTAACTTTTCAGAGACCAATGAGTAACTTTACACAGACCGTTGAGTAACTTTTCACAAACTGCTGAGTAATTTTTCACAAATTGATTAGTCACTTTTTACAGATTTTGACGCGTCGATTTCGACACAATGAAAGCGAAAAATTTACTCTGACGCATCGACTCCTACACATCGACACCGACACATCGACTCCGACACATCGACTCCAACACATCGTCACCGACACATTAGCTCTGACGCATCGACTCTGACACATCGACAGCGATAAATTTACTCTGACGCATCGACTCCAACACATCGACATCGACACATCGACTCCGACACATCGACTCCAACACATCGACACCGACACATTGACTCTGACGCATCGACTCTGACACATCGACAGCGACACATTTACTCTGACACATCGACTTCAACACTTTGTCTTCGACATTAACACTAAAAAACGACTTAAAGAAAGAACGGTTTTTTCTTCTTTTCTTTACCTCGATTCCTGGTAAGGGCCTACGATTTTTCACAAATCTTTAAATGAATTTCCACTTCTTTTTAAAATCAATATATACCTTTTTTTCAGTATAATTGCCTATCTTTAATATAAAGAAAAAAATTCCTTACTGAGTGAGTGAGTTAGGGGTGAGCATTTTTCACTGACCGTTGAGTAAAATTGCACAGACCGGTGAGTATCTTTTCACAGACCGTTGAGTAACTTTTCACAGACCGGTGAGTAACTTTTAACAGATCGGTGAGTAACTTTCCACAGACCGGTGAGTAATTTTTCACAGACCGGAGAGTAACTTTTAATACATCCTAGATACTTTCTTATCCATCCCGATCCGTCCCAACCATCCCGATCCATTCCGATCCAACCCGATCCATCTTGATCAATCCCGATCCATCCCGATCCATCTTGACATCCTGATCCATCCCGATCCATCATAATAAATCCCGATTCATCTCGATCAATCCAAAGCCATCCCGAGTTATGCCGATCAATCCCGATCATTCATTCCGTTAATCTCTTCCTTTGAGTAACTTTTCACAGACCGGTGAGTAACTTTTCACAGACCAAAGAGTTCCTTTACACGGACCAATAAGTAATTTTTCATAAACCGGTGAGTAACTTTTCACAGACCTATGAGTAACTTTTTACAGACCTATGAGTAACTTTGCACAGACCAGTGAGTAACTTTTCACAGATCGATGAGTAATTTTTTACAGACCGATGAGTAACTTTTCACAGACCAGTGAGTAACTTTCCACAGACCGGTGAGTGACTTTTTACAGATCAGTGAGTAACTTTACATAGACCGGTGAGTAACTTTTTACAGACTTGTGAGTAACTTCTCACAGACCGGTGAGTAACTTTTCACAAACCGAGGAGTAACTTTTTATTGACCAGTGAGTAACTTTCCACAGACCAGTGAGTAACTTTTCACAAACCGAGGAGTTACTTTTTACTGACCAGTGAGTAACTTTCCACAGACCGATGTGTAACTTTTCACAGACCAGTGAGTAACTTTCCACAAACCGAGGAGTAACTTTTTACTGACCAGTGAGTAACTTTCCACAGACCGGTGAGTAACTTAACACAGACCAGTGAGTAACTTTTCACAAACCGGTGAGTAATTTTTCACAGACTGGTGAGTAATTTAACACAGACCGGTGAGTAATTTTTCACAGACTGGTAAGTAACTTTTTACAGACCGGTGAGTAACTTTCCACAGACCGATGAGTAACTTAACACAGACCGGTGAGTAACTTTTCACAAACCGGTGAGTAGTTTTTCACAGACCGTTGAGTAACTTTTCAGAGACCAATGAGTAACTTTACACAGACCGTTGAGTAACTTTTCACAAACTGCTGAGTAATTTTTCACAAATTGATTAGTCACTTTTTACAGATTTTGACGCGTCGATTTCGACACAATGAAAGCGAAAAATTTACTCTGACGCATCGACTCCTACACATCGACACCGACACATCGACTCCGACACATCGACTCCAACACATCGTCACCGACACATTAGCTCTGACGCATCGACTCTGACACATCGACAGCGATAAATTTACTCTGACGCATCGACTCCAACACATCGACATCGACACATCGACTCCGACACATCGACTCCAACACATCGACACCGACACATTGACTCTGACGCATCGACTCTGACACATCGACAGCGACACATTTACTCTGACACATCGACTTCAACACTTTGTCTTCGACATTAACACTAAAAAACGACTTAAAGAAAGAATGGTTTTTTCTTCTTTTCTTTACCTCGATTCCTGGTAAGGGCCTACGATTTTTCACAAATCTTTAAATGAATTTCCACTTCTTTTTAAAATCAATATATACCTTTTTTTCAGTATAATTGCCTATCTTTAATATGAAGAAAAAAATTCCTTACTGAGTGAGTGAGTTAGGGGTGAGCATTTTTCACTGACCGTTGAGTAAAATTGCACAGACCGGTGAGTATCTTTTCACAGACCGTTGAGTAACTTTTCACAGACCGGTGAGTAACTTTTAACAGATCGGTGAGTAACTTTCCACAGACCGGTGAGTAACTTTGCACAGACCGGTGTGTAACTTTTCACAGACCGGTGAGTAACTTTTAATACATCCTAGATACTTTCTTATCCATCCCGATCCGTCCCAACCATCCCGATCCATTCCAATCCAACCCGATCCATCTTGATCAATCCCGATCCATCCCGATCCATCTTGACATCCTGATCCATCCCGATCCATCATAATAAATCCCGATTCATCTCGATCAATCCAAAGCCATCCCGAGTTATGCCGATCAATCCCGATCATTCATTCCGTTAATCTCTTCCTTTGAGTAACTTTTCACAGACCGGTGAGTAACTTTTCACAGACCAAAGAGTTCCTTTACACGGACCAATAAGTAATTTTTCATAAACCGGTGAGTAACTTTTCACAGACCTATGAGTAACTTTCAGACCTATGAGTAACTTTGCACAGACCAGTGAGTAACTTTTCACAGATCGATGAGTAATTTTTTTACAGACCGATGAGTAACTTTTCACAGACCAGTGAGTAACTTTCCACAGACCGGTGAGTCATTTTTCACAGACCGGTGAGTAACTTTTCACAGACCGGTGAGTTACTTTCCACAGACCGGTGAGTAATTTTTCATAGACCGGAGAGTAACTTTTCACAGACCAGTGAGTAACTTTCCACAGACCGGTGAGTAACTTTCCACAGACCGGTGAGTAACATTCCAAAGACCGGTGAGTAATTTTTTACAGACCGGTGAGTAACTTTGTACAGACCTATGAGTAACTTTGCACAGACCAGTGAGTAACTTTTCACAGATCGATGAGTAATTTTTTACAGACCGATGAGTAACTTTTCACAGACCAGTGAGTAACTTTTCACAGATCGACGAGTAATTTTCCACAGACCGATAAGTATTTTTTCCTAGACCAGTGAGTCACTTTCCACAGACCGGTGAGTAACTTTTTACAGATCAGTGAGTAACTTTACATAGACCGGTGAGTAAATTTTTACAGACTTGTGAGTAACTTCTCACAGACCGGTGAGTAACTTTTCACAAACCGAGGAGTAACTTTTTATTGACCAGTGAGTAACTTTCCACAGACCAGTGAGTAACTTTTCACAAACCGAGGAGTTACTTTTTACTGACCAGTGAGTAACTTTCCACAGACCGATGAGTAACTTTTCACAGACCAGTGAGTAACTTTCCACAAACCGAGGAGTAACTTTTTACTGACCAGTGAGTAACTTTCCACAGACCGGTGAGTAACTTAACACAGACCAGTGAGTAACTTTTCACAAACCGGTGAGTAATTTTTCACAGACCGGTGAGTAATTTAACACAGACCGGTGAGTAATTTTTCACAGACTGGTAAGTAACTTTTTACAGACCGGTGAGTAACTTTCCACAGACCGATGAGTAACTTAACACAGACCAGTGAGTAACTTTTCACAAACCGGTGAGTAGTTTTTCACAGACCGTTGAGTAACTTTTCAGAGACCAATGAGTAACTTTACACAGACCGTTGAGTAACTTTTCACAAACTGCTGAGTAATTTTTCACAAATTGATTAGTCACTTTTTACAGATTTTGACGCGTCGATTTCGACACAATGAAAGCGAAAAATTTACTCTGACGCATCGACTCCTACACATCGACACCGACACATCGACTCCGACACATCGACTCCAACACATTAGCTCTGACGCATCGACTCTGACACATTGACAGCGATAAATTTACTCTGACGCATCGACTCCAACACATCGACATCGACACATCGACTCCGACACATCGACTCCAACACATCGACACCGACACATTGACTCTGACGCATCGACTCTGACACATCGACAGCGACACATTTACTCTGACACATCGACTTCAACACTTTGTCTTCGACATTAACACTAAAAAACGACTTAAAGAAAGAACGGTTTTTTCTTCTTTTCTTTACCTCGATTCCTGGTAAGGGCCTACGATTTTTCACAAATCTTTAAATGAATTTCCACTTCTTTTTAAAATCAATATATACCTTTTTTTCAGTATAATTGCCTATCTTTAATATGAAGAAAAAAATTCCTTACTGAGTGAGTGAGTTAGGGGTGAGCATTTTTCACTGACCGTTGAGTAAAATTGCACAGACCGGTGAGTATCTTTTCACAGACCGTTGAGTAACTTTTCACAGACCGGTGAGTAACTTTTAACAGATCGGTGAGTAACTTTCCACAGACCGGTGAGTAACTTTGCACAGACCGGTGTGTAACTTTTCACAGACCGGTGAGTAACTTTTAATACATCCTAGATACTTTCTTATCCATCCCGATCCGTCCCAACCATCCCGATCCATTCCAATCCAACCCGATCCATCTTGATCAATCCCGATCCATCCCGATCCATCTTGACATCCTGATCCATCCCGATCCATCATAATAAATCCCGATTCATCTCGATCAATCCAAAGCCATCCCGAGTTATGCCGATCAATCCCGATCATTCATTCCGTTAATCTCTTCCTTTGAGTAACTTTTCACAGACCGGTGAGTAACTTTTCACAGACCAAAGAGTTCCTTTACACGGACCAATAAGTAATTTTTCATAAACCGGTGAGTAACTTTTCACAGACCTATGAGTAACTTTCAGACCTATGAGTAACTTTGCACAGACCAGTGAGTAACTTTTCACAGATCGATGAGTAATTTTTTTACAGACCGATGAGTAACTTTTCACAGACCAGTGAGTAACTTTCCACAGACCGGTGAGTAACTTTCCACAGACCGGTGAGTAACATTCCAAAGACCGGTGAGTAATTTTTTACAGACCGGTGAGTAACTTTGTACAGACCTATGAGTAACTTTGCACAGACCAGTGAGTAACTTTTCACAGATCGATGAGTAATTTTTTACAGACCGATGAGTAACTTTTCACAGACCAGTGAGTAACTTTTCACAGATCGACGAGTAATTTTCCACAGACCGATAAGTATTTTTTCCTAGACCAGTGAGTCACTTTCCACAGACCGGTGAGTAACTTTTTACAGATCAGTGAGTAACTTTACATAGACCGGTGAGTAAATTTTTACAGACTTGTGAGTAACTTCTCACAGACCGGTGAGTAACTTTTCACAAACCGAGGAGTAACTTTTTATTGACCAGTGAGTAACTTTCCACAGACCAGTGAGTAACTTTTCACAAACCGAGGAGTTACTTTTTACTGACCAGTGAGTAACTTTCCACAGACCGATGAGTAACTTTTCACAGACCAGTGAGTAACTTTCCACAAACCGAGGAGTAACTTTTTACTGACCAGTGAGTAACTTTCCACAGACCGGTGAGTAACTTAACACAGACCAGTGAGTAACTTTTCACAAACCGGTGAGTAATTTTTCACAGACCGGTGAGTAATTTAACACAGACCGGTGAGTAATTTTTCACAGACTGGTAAGTAACTTTTTACAGACCGGTGAGTAACTTTCCACAGACCGATGAGTAACTTAACACAGACCAGTGAGTAACTTTTCACAAACCGGTGAGTAGTTTTTCACAGACCGTTGAGTAACTTTTCAGAGACCAATGAGTAACTTTACACAGACCGTTGAGTAACTTTTCACAAACTGCTGAGTAATTTTTCACAAATTGATTAGTCACTTTTTACAGATTTTGACGCGTCGATTTCGACACAATGAAAGCGAAAAATTTACTCTGACGCATCGACTCCTACACATCGACACCGACACATCGACTCCGACACATCGACTCCAACACATTAGCTCTGACGCATCGACTCTGACACATTGACAGCGATAAATTTACTCTGACGCATCGACTCCAACACATCGACATCGACACATCGACTCCGACACATCGACACCAACACATCGACACCGACACATTGACTCTGACGCATCGACTCTGACACATCGACAGCGACACATTTACTCTGACACATCGACTTCAACACTTTGTCTTCGACATTAACACTAAAAAACGACTTAAAGAAAGAACGGTTTTTACTTCTTTTCTTTACCTCGATTCCTGGTAAGGGCCTACGATTTTTCACAAATCTTTAAATGAATTTCCACTTCTTTTTAAAATCAATATATACCTTTTTTTCAGTATAATTGCCTATCTTTAATATAAAGAAAAAAATTCCTTACTGAGTGAGTGAGTTAGGGGTGAGCATTTTTCACTGACCGTTGAGTAAAATTGCACAGACCGGTGAGTATCTTTTCACAGACCGTTGAGTAACTTTTCACAGACCGGTGAGTAACTTTTAACAGATCGGTGAGTAACTTTCCACAGACCGGTGAGTAATTTTTCACAGACCGGAGAGTAACTTTTAATACATCCTAGATACTTTCTTATCCATCCCGATCCGTCCCAACCATCCCGATCCATTCCGATCCAACCCGATCCATCTTGATCAATCCCGATCCATCCCGATCCATCTTGACATCCTGATCCATCCCGATCCATCATAATAAATCCCGATTCATCTCGATCAATCCAAAGCCATCCCGAGTTATGCCGATCAATCCCGATCATTCATTCCGTTAATCTCTTCCTTTGAGTAACTTTTCACAGACCGGTGAGTAACTTTTCACAGACCAAAGAGTTCCTTTACACGGACCAATAAGTAATTTTTCATAAACCGGTGAGTAACTTTTCACAGACCTATGAGTAACTTTTTACAGACCTATGAGTAACTTTGCACAGACCAGTGAGTAACTTTTCACAGATCGATGAGTAATTTTTTACAGACCGATGAGTAACTTTTCACAGACCAGTGAGTAACTTTCCACAGACCGGTGAGTAACTTTTTACAGATCAGTGAGTAACTTTACATAGACCGGTGAGTAACTTTTTACAGACTTGTGAGTAACTTCTCACAGACCGGTGAGTAACTTTTCACAAACCGAGGAGTAACTTTTTATTGACCAGTGAGTAACTTTCCACAGACCAGTGAGAAACTTTTTACAAACCGAGGAGTTACTTTTTACTGACCAGTGAGTAACTTTCCACAGACCGATGAGTAACTTTTCACAGACCAGTAAGTAACTTTCCACAAACCGAGGAGTAACTTTTTACTGACCAGTGAGTAACTTTCCACAGACCGGTGAGTAACTTAACACAGACCAGTGAGTAACTTTTCACAAACCGGTGAGTAATTTTTCACAGACTGGTGAGTAATTTAACACAGACCGGTGAGTAATTTTTCACAGACTGGTAAGTAACTTTTTACAGACCGGTGAGTAACTTTCCACAGACCGATGAGTAACTTAACACAGACCAGTGAGTAACTTTTCACAAACCGGTGAGTAGTTTTTCACAGACCGTTGAGTAACTTTTCAGAGACCAATGAGTAACTTTACACAGACCGTTGAGTAACTTTTCACAAACTGCTGAGTAATTTTTCACAAATTGATTAGTCACTTTTTACAGATTTTGACGCGTCGATTTCGACACAATGAAAGCGAAAAATTTACTCTGACGCATCGACTCCTACACATCGACACCGACACATCGACTCCGACACATTGACTCCAACACATCGTCACCGACACATTAGCTCTGACGCATCGACTCTGACACATCGACAGCGATAAATTTACTCTGACGCATCGACTCCAACACATCGACATTGACACATCGACTCCGACACATCGACTCCAACACATCGACACCGACACATTGACTCTGACGCATCGACTCTGACACATCGACAGCGACACATTTACTCTGACACATCGACTTCAACACTTTGTCTTCGACATTAACACTAAAAAACGACTTAAAGAAAGAATGGTTTTTTCTTCTTTTCTTTACCTCGATTCCTGGTAAGGGCCTACGATTTTTCACAAATCTTTAAATGAATTTCCACTTCTTTTTAAAATCAATATATACCTTTTTTTCAGTATAATTGCCTATCTTTAATATAAAGAAAAAATTTCCTTACTGAGTGAGTGAGTTAGGGGTGAGCATTTTTCACAGACCGTTGAGTAACTTTTCACAGACCGGTGAGTAACTTTTAACAGATCGGTGAGTAACTTTCCACAGACCGGTGAGTAATTTTTCACAGACCGGAGAGTAACTTTTAATACATCCTAGATACTTTCTTATCCATCCCGATCCGTCCCAACCATCCCGATCCATTCCGATCCAACCCGATCCATCTTGATCAATCCCGATCCATCCCGATCCATCTTGACATCCTGATCCATCCCGATCCATCATAATAAATCCCGATTCATCTCGATCAATCCAAAGCCATCCCGAGTTATGCCGATCAATCCCGATCATTCATCCCGTAATCTCTTCCTTTGAGTAACTTTTCACAGACCGGTGAGTAACTTTTCACAGACCAAAGAGTTCCTTTACACGGACCAATAAGTAATTTTTCATAAACCGGTGAGTAACTTTTCACAGACCTATGAGTAACTTTTTACAGACCTATGAGTAACTTTGCACAGACCAGTGAGTAACTTTTCACAGATCGATGAGTAATTTTTTACAGACCGATGAGTAACTTTTCACAGACCAGTGAGTAACTTTCCACAGACCGGTGAGTCATTTTTCACAGACCGGTGAGTAACTTTTCACAGACCGGTGAGTAACTTTCCACAGACCGGTGAGTAATTTTTCACAGACCGGAGAGTAACTTTTCACAGACTCACAGACCAGTGAGTAACTTTCCACAGACCGGTGAGTAACTTTCCACAGACCGGTGAGTAATTTTTCACAGACCGGTGAGTAACTTTTTACAGACCGGTGAGTAACATTCCAAAGACCGGTGAGTAATTTTTCACAGACCGGTGAGTAACTTTTTACAGACCGGTGAGTAACTTTCCACAGACTGGTGAGTAACTTTCCACAGACCGGTGAGTAACTTTCCACAGACCGGTGAGTAATTTTTCACAGACCGGTGAGTAACTTAGTACAGACCTATGAGTAACTTTGCACAGACCAGTGAGTAACTTTTCACAGATCGATGAGTAATTTTTTACAGACCGATGAGTAACTTTTCACAGACCAGTGAGTAACTTTTCACAGATCGACGAGTAATTTTCCACAGACCGATGAGTATTTTTTCACAGACCAGTGAGTCACTTTCCACAGACCGGTGAGTAACTTTTTACAGATCAGTGAGTAACTTTACATAGACCGGTGAGTAAATTTTTACAGACTTGTGAGTAACTTCTCACAGACCGGTGAGTAACTTTTCACAAACCGAGGAGTAACTTTTTATTGACCAGTGAGTAACTTTCCACAGACCAGTGAGTAACTTTTCACAAACCGAGGAGTTACTTTTTACTGACCAGTGAGTAACTTTCCACAGACCGATGAGTAACTTTTCACAGACCAGTGAGTAACTTTCCACAAACCGAGGAGTAACTTTTTACTGACCAGTGAGTAACTTTCCACAGACCGGTGAGTAACTTTCCACAGACCGGTGAGTAATTTTTCACAGACCGGTGAGTAACTTTTTACAGACCGGTGAGTAACATTCCAAAGACCGGTGAGTAATTTTTCACAGACCGGTGAGTAACTTTTTACAGACCGGTGAGAAACTCGACCTAAACGTTTCCAAATGCTATGTCTGCACTTTCTCTCGGAAACCGGAACCCATTTTATCATCCTACAAGCTTTTAGACGTTAATATCACTAGAGTTTCTACCATACGCGACCTAGGAGTAACCTTTGACAGCAAACTGCTCTTTGATAGTCACATAAATGAAATTGTTGCTAAAGCATCTAAGGCACTCGGTTTTGTGATGCGGATGTCACACGATTTCAATTCTGTAAAAACATTAAAAATACTATACTGTGCTTATGTACGCAGTCATTTAGAATACGCTTCTCAAATATGGAACCCCTGTTACAATTTATACGACACGCGGATTGAAATGATCCAGAGAAGGTTCTTACGATACCTGCAGTTTAAATCCAAGACTTACATTCATAATTACGAAAAGCGATGCCGTAGGTTCCACTTTCTACCGCTTGTAGAGAGAAGACGCATCGCCGATGTATCGTACTTACTTGGCATAGCGAGCGGCGTCGTTGACTGTCCTGAACTCCTAAGTAGCATTGGTTTGCGAGTTCCAGTAGCCTCCTTCCGTAAGCCTAATATACTTCACGTTCCCCCAAGCAAAACTTATTATAGGCAAAATTCATTTCTTATAAGAACGAGCAAATGTTTTAACACGGTGGCAAAGCAATTTGACATAGATCTTTTTAACACTCCTTGTAACAAGCTCAAGCGACTATTAAGTAATGTATACTTCTCGAACAACTAACTGTAATTAGTGTAGTGCTACGCTATCTGGCATTATTTCACTAACAAACACCAAATTAAGAATTAACAATTGGTTTATATTGTATTTTTTTTTTCTATCCTTTCGTAGGCAATCTTTGTATTTACTATATGTTATATGTGGAAACTTGTAATTGGCTTTCAATAAATATTTAAATGACCTACTTTATTTTAACCTAGCTGTAAGTTTTCCGAAGATTTGTAAAATAAAATAAAATAAAATAAAAACACAGACCAGTGAGTAACTTTTCACAAACCGGTGAGTAATTTTTCACAGACCGATGAGTAACTTTTCACAGACCAGTGAGTAACTTTTCACAAACCGAGGAGTAACTTTTTACTGACCAGTGAGTAACTTTCCACAGACCGATGAGTAACTTAACACAGACCAGTGAGTAACTTTTCACAAACCGGTGAGTAGTTTTTCACAGACCGTTGAGTAACTTTTCAGAGACCAATTAGTAACTTTACACAGACCGTTGATTAACTTTTCACAAACTGCTGAGTAATTTTTCACAAATTGATTAGTCACTTTTTACAGATTTTGACGCGTCGATTTCGACACAATGAAAGCGAAAAATTTACTCTGACGCATCGACTCCTACACATCGACACCGACACATCGACTCCGACACATCGACTCCAACACATTAGCTCTGACGCATCGACTCTGACACATCGACAGCGATAAATTTACTCTGACGCATCGACTCCAACACATCGACATCGACACATCGACTCCGACACATCGACTCCAACACATCGACACCGACACATTGACTCTGACGCATCGACTCTGACACATCGACAGCGACACATTTACTCTGACACATCGACTTCAACACTTTGTCTTCGACATTAACACTAAAAAACGACTTAAAGAAAGAACGGTTTTTTCTTCTTTTCTTTACCTCGATTCCTGGTAAGGGCCTACGATTTTTCACAAATCTTTAAATGAATTTCCACTTCTTTTTAAAATCAATATATACCTTTTTTTCAGTATAATTGCCTATCTTTAATATAAAGAAAAAAATTCCTTACTGAGTGAGTGAGTTAGGGGTGAGCATTTTTCACTGACCGTTGAGTAAAATTGCACAGACCGGTGAGTATCTTTTCACAGACCGTTGAGTAACTTTTCACAGACCGGTGAGTAACTTTTAACAGATCGGTGAGTAACTTTCCACAGACCGGTGAGTAATTTTTCACAGACCGGAGAGTAACTTTTAATACATCCTAGATACTTTCTTATCCATCCCGATCCGTCCCAACCATCCCGATCCATTCCGATCCAACCCGATCCATCTTGATCAATCCCGATCCATCCCGATCCATCTTGACATCCTGATCCATCCCGATCCATCATAATAAATCCCGATTCATCTCGATCAATCCAAAGCCATCCCGAGTTATGCCGATCAATCCCGATCATTCATTCCGTTAATCTCTTCCTTTGAGTAACTTTTCACAGACCGGTGAGTAACTTTTCACAGACCAAAGAGTTCCTTTACACGGACCAATAAGTAATTTTTCATAAACCGGTGAGTAACTTTTCACAGACCTATGAGTAACTTTTTACAGACCTATGAGTAACTTTGCACAGACCAGTGAGTAACTTTTCACAGATCGATGAGTAATTTTTTACAGACCGATGAGTAACTTTTCACAGACCAGTGAGTAACTTTCCACAGACCGGTGAGTAACTTTTTACAGATCAGTGAGTAACTTTACATAGACCGGTGAGTAACTTTTTACAGACTTGTGAGTAACTTCTCACAGACCGGTGAGTTACTTTTCACAAACCGAGGAGTAACTTTTTATTGACCAGTGAGTAACTTTCCACAGACCAGTGAGTAACTTTTCACAAACCGAGGAGTTACTTTTTACTGACCAGTGAGTAACTTTCCACAGACCGATGAGTAACTTTTCACAGACCAGTGAGTAACTTTCCACAAACCGAGGAGTAACTTTTTACTGACCAGTGAGTAACTTTCCACAGACCGGTGAGTAACTTAACACAGACCAGTGAGTAACTTTTCACAAACCGGTGAGTAATTTTTCACAGACTGGTGAGTAATTTAACAAAGACCGGTGAGTAATTTTTCACAGACTGGTAAGTAACTTTTTACAGACCGGTGAGTAACTTTCCACAGACCGATGAGTAACTTAACACAGACCAGTGAGTAACTTTTCACAAACCGGTGAGTAGTTTCTCACAGACCGTTGAGTAACTTTTCAGAGACCAATGAGTAACTTTACACAGACCGTTGAGTAACTTTTCACAAACTGCTGAGTAATTTTTCACAAATTGATAAGTCACTTTTTACAGATTTTGACGCGTCGATTTCGACACAATGAAAGCGAAAAATTTACTCTGACGCATCGACTCCTACACATCGACACCGACACATCGACTCCGACACATCGACTCCAACACATCGTCACCGACACATTAGCTCTGACGCATCGACTCTGACACATCGACAGCGATAAATTTACTCTGACGCATCGACTCCAACACATCGACATCGACACATCGACTCCGACACATCGACTCCAACACATCGACACCGACACATTGACTCTGACGCATCGACTCTGACACATCGACAGCGACACATTTACTCTGAAACATCGACTTCAACACTTTGTCTTCGACATTAACACTAAAAAACGACTTAAAGAAAGAATGGTTTTTTCTTCTTTTCTTTACCTCGATTCCTGGTAAGGGCCTACGATTTTTCACAAATATTTAAATGAATTTCCACTTCTTTTTAAAATCAATATATACCTTTTTTTCAGTATAATTGCCTATCTTTAATATGAAGAAAAAATTTCCTTACTGAGTGAGTGAGTTAGGGGTGAGCATTTTTCACTGACCGTTGAGTAAAATTGCACAGACCGGTGAGTATCTTTTCACAGACCGTTGAGTAACTTTTCACAGACCGGTGAGTAACTTTTAACAGATCGGTGAGTAACTTTCCACAGACCGGTGAGTAACTTTGCACAGACCGGTGTGTAACTTTTCACAGACCGGTGAGTAACTTTTAATACATCCTAGATACTTTCTTATCCATCCCGATCCGTCCCAACCATCCCGATCCATTCCGATCCAACCCGATCCATCTTGATCAATCCCGATCTATCCCGATCCATCTTGACATCCTGATCCATCCCGATCCATCATAATAAATCCCGATTCATCTCGATCAATCCAAAGCCATCCCGAGTTATGCCGATCAATCCCGATCATTCATTCCGTTAATCTCTTCCTTTGAGTAACTTTTCACAGACCGGTGAGTAACTTTTCACAGACCAAAGAGTTCCTTTACACGGACCAATAAGTAATTTTTCATAAACCGGTGAGTAACTTTTCACAGACCTATGAGTAACTTTCAGACCTATGAGTAACTTTGCACAGACCAGTGAGTAACTTTTCACACATCGATGAGTAATTTTTTTACAGACCGATGAGTAACTTTTCACAGACCAGTGAGTAACTTTCCACAGACCGGTGAGTCATTTTTCACAGACCGGTGAGTAACTTTTCACAGACCGGTGAGTAACTTTCCACAGACCGGTGAGTAATTTTTCACAGACCGGAGAGTAACTTTTCACAGACCAGTGAGTAACTTTCCAAAGACCGGTGAGTAACTTTCCACAGACCGGTGAGTAACATTCCAAAGACCGGTGAGTAATTTTTCACAGACCAGTGAGTAACTTTGTACAGACCTATGAGTAACTTTGCACAGACCAGTGAGTAACTTTTCACAGATCGATGAGTAATTTTTTACAGACCGATGAGTAACTTTTCACAGACCAGTGAGTAACTTTTCACAGATCGACGAGTAATTTTCCACACACCGATAAGTATTTTTTCCTAGACCAGTGAGTCACTTTCCACAGACCGGTGAGTAACTTTTTACAGATCAGTGAGTAACTTTACATAGACCGGTGAGTAAATTTTTACAGACTTGTGAGTAACTTCTCACAGACCGGTGAGTAACTTTTCACAAACCGAGGAGTAACTTTTTATTGACCAGTGAGTAACTTTCCACAGACCAGTGAGTAACTTTTCACAAACCGAGGAGTTACTTTTTACTGACCAGTGAGTAACTTTCCACAGACCGATGAGTAACTTTTCACAGACCAGTGAGTAACTTTCCACAAACCGAGGAGTAACTTTTTACTGACCAGTGAGTAACTTTCCACAGACCGGTGAGTAACTTAACACAGACCAGTGAGTAACTTTTCACAAACCGGTGAGTAATTTTTCACAGACCGGTGAGTAATTTAACACAGACCGGTGAGTAATTTTTCACAGACTGGTAAGTAACTTTTTACAGACCGGTGAGTAACTTTCCACAGACCGATGAGTAACTTAACACAGACCAGTGAGTAACTTTTCACAAACCGGTGAGTAGTTTTTCACAGACCGTTGAGTAACTTTTCAGAGACCAATGAGTAACTTTACACAGACCGTTGAGTAACTTTTCACAAACTGCTGAGTAATTTTTCACAAATTGATTAGTCACTTTTTACAGATTTTGACGCGTCGATTTCGACACAATGAAAGCGAAAAATTTACTCTGACGCATCGACTCCTACACATCGACACCGACACATCGACTCCGACACATTGACTCCAACACATCGTCACCGACACATTAGCTCTGACGCATCGACTCTGACACATCGACAGCGATAAATTTACTCTGACGCATCGACTCCAACACATCGACATCGACACATCGACTCCGACACATCGACTCCAACACATCGACACCGACACATTGACTCTGACGCATCGACTCTGACACATCGACAGCGACACATTTACTCTGACACATCGACTTCAACACTTTGTCTTCGACATTAACACTAAAAAACGACTTAAAGAAAGAATGGTTTTTTCTTCTTTTCTTTACCTCGATTCCTGGTAAGGGCCTACGATTTTTCACAAATCTTTAAATGAATTTCCACTTCTTTTTAAAATCAATATATACCTTTTTTTCAGTATAATTGCCTATCTTTAATATAAAGAAAAAATTTCCTTACTGAGTGAGTGAGTTAGGGGTGAGCATTTTTCACAGACCGTTGAGTAACTTTTCACAGACCGGTGAGTAACTTTTAACAGATCGGTGAGTAACTTTCCACAGACCGGTGAGTAATTTTTCACAGACCGGAGAGTAACTTTTAATACATCCTAGATACTTTCTTATCCATCCCGATCCGTCCCAACCATCCCGATCCATTCCGATCCAACCCGATCCATCTTGATCAATCCCGATCCATCCCGATCCATCTTGACATCCTGATCCATCCCGATCCATCATAATAAATCCCGATTCATCTCGATCAATCCAAAGCCATCCCGAGTTATGCCGATCAATCCCGATCATTCATCCCGTAATCTCTTCCTTTGAGTAACTTTTCACAGACCGGTGAGTAACTTTTCACAGACCAAAGAGTTCCTTTACACGGACCAATAAGTAATTTTTCATAAACCGGTGAGTAACTTTTCACAGACCTATGAGTAACTTTTTACAGACCTATGAGTAACTTTGCACAGACCAGTGAGTAACTTTTCACAGATCGATGAGTAATTTTTTACAGACCGATGAGTAACTTTTCACAGACCAGTGAGTAACTTTCCACAGACCGGTGAGTCATTTTTCACAGACCGGTGAGTAACTTTTCACAGACCGGTGAGTAACTTTCCACAGACCGGTGAGTAATTTTTCACAGACCGGAGAGTAACTTTTCACAGACCAGTGAGTAACTTTCCACAGACCGGTGAGTAACTTTCCACAGACCGGTGAGTAATTTTTCACAGACCGGTGAGTAACTTTTTACAGACCGGTGAGTAACATTCCAAAGACCGGTGAGTAATTTTTCACAGACCGGTGAGTAACTTTTTACAGACCGGTGAGTAACTTTCCACAGACTGGTGAGTAACTTTCCACAGACCGGTGAGTAACTTTCCACAGACCGGTGAGTAATTTTTCACAGACCGGTGAGTAACTTAGTACAGACCTATGAGTAACTTTGCACAGACCAGTGAGTAACTTTTCACAGATCGATGAGTAATTTTTTACAGACCGATGAGTAACTTTTCACAGACCAGTGAGTAACTTTTCACAGATCGACGAGTAATTTTCCACAGACCGATGAGTATTTTTTCACAGACCAGTGAGTCACTTTCCACAGACCGGTGAGTAACTTTTTACAGATCAGTGAGTAACTTTACATAGACCGGTGAGTAAATTTTTACAGACTTGTGAGTAACTTCTCACAGACCGGTGAGTAACTTTTCACAAACCGAGGAGTAACTTTTTATTGACCAGTGAGTAACTTTCCACAGACCAGTGAGTAACTTTTCACAAACCGAGGAGTTACTTTTTACTGACCAGTGAGTAACTTTCCACAGACCGATGAGTAACTTTTCACAGACCAGTGAGTAACTTTCCACAAACCGAGGAGTAACTTTTTACTGACCAGTGAGTAACTTTCCACAGACCGGTGAGTAACTTTTCACAGACCGGTGAGTAATTTTTCACAGACCGGTGAGTAACTTTTTACAGACCGGTGAGTAACATTCCAAAGACCGGTGAGTAATTTTTCACAGACCGGTGAGTAACTTTTTACAGACCGGTGAGAAACTCGACCTAAACGTTTCCAAATGCTATGTCTGCACTTTCTCTCGGAAACCGGAACCCATTTTATCATCCTACAAGCTTTTAGACGTTAATATCACTAGAGTTTCTACCATACGCGACCTAGGAGTAACCTTTGACAGCAAACTGCTCTTTGATAGTCACATAAATGAAATTGTTGCTAAAGCATCTAAGGCACTCGGTTTTGTGATGCGGATGTCACACGATTTCAATTCTGTAAAAACATTAAAAATACTATACTGTGCTTATGTACGCAGTCATTTAGAATACGCTTCTCAAATATGGAACCCCTGTTACAATTTATACGACACGCGGATTGAAATGATCCAGAGAAGGTTCTTACGATACCTGCAGTTTAAATCCAAGACTTACATTCATAATTACGAAAAGCGATGCCGTAGGTTCCACTTTCTACCGCTTGTAGAGAGAAGACGCATCGCCGATGTATCGTACTTACTTGGCATAGCGAGCGGCGTCGTTGACTGTCCTGAACTCCTAAGTAGCATTGGTTTGCGAGTTCCAGTAGCCTCCTTCCGTAAGCCTAATATACTTCACGTTCCCCCAAGCAAAACTTATTATAGGCAAAATTCATTTCTTATAAGAACGAGCAAATGTTTTAACACGGTGGCAAAGCAATTTGACATAGATCTTTTTAACACTCCTTGTAACAAGCTCAAGCGACTATTAAGTAATGTATACTTCTCGAACAACTAACTGTAATTAGTGTAGTGCTACGCTATCTGGCATTATTTCACTAACAAACACCAAATTAAGAATTAACAATTGGTTTATATTGTATTTTTTTTTTCTATCCTTTCGTAGGCAATCTTTGTATTTACTATATGTTATATGTGGAAACTTGTAATTGGCTTTCAATAAATATTTAAATGACCTACTTTATTTTAACCTAGCTGTAAGTTTTCCGAAGATTTGTAAAATAAAATAAAATAAAATAAAAACACAGACCAGTGAGTAACTTTTCACAAACCGGTGAGTAATTTTTCACAGACCGATGAGTAACTTTTCACAGACCAGTGAGTAACTTTTCACAAACCGAGGAGTAACTTTTTACTGACCAGTGAGTAACTTTCCACAGACCGGTGAGTAACTTAACACAGACCAGTGAGTAACTTTTCACAAACCGGTGAGTAGTTTTTCACAGACCGTTGAGTAACTTTTCAGAGACCAATTAGTAACTTTACACAGACCGTTGATTAACTTTTCACAAACTGCTGAGTAATTTTTCACAAATTGATTAGTCACTTTTTACAGATTTTGACGCGTCGATTTCGACACAATGAAAGCGAAAAATTTACTCTGACGCATCGACTCCTACACATCGACACCGACACATCGACTCCGACACATCGACTCCAACACATTAGCTCTGACGCATCGACTCTGACACATCGACAGCGATAAATTTACTCTGACGCATCGACTCCAACACATCGACATCGACACATCGACTCCGACACATCGACTCCAACACATCGACACCGACACATTGACTCTGACGCATCGACTCTGACACATCGACAGCGACACATTTACTCTGACACATCGACTTCAACACTTTGTCTTCGACATTAACACTAAAAAACGACTTAAAGAAAGAACGGTTTTTTCTTCTTTTCTTTACCTCGATTCCTGGTAAGGGCCTACGATTTTTCACAAATCTTTAAATGAATTTCCACTTCTTTTTAAAATCAATATATACCTTTTTTTCAGTATAATTGCCTATCTTTAATATAAAGAAAAAAATTCCTTACTGAGTGAGTGAGTTAGGGGTGAGCATTTTTCACTGACCGTTGAGTAAAATTGCACAGACCGGTGAGTATCTTTTCACAGACCGTTGAGTAACTTTTCACAGACCTGTGAGTAACTTTTAACAGATCGGTGAGTAACTTTCCACAGACCGGTGAGTAACTTTGCACAGACCGGTGTGTAACTTTTCACAGACCGGTGAGTAACTTTTAATACATCCTAGATACTTTCTTATCCATCCCGATCCGTCCCAACCATCCCGATCCATTCCGATCCAACCCGATCCATCTTGATCAATCCCGATCCATCCCGATCCATCTTGACATCCTGATCCATCCCGATCCATCATAATAAATCCCGATTCATCTCGATCAATCCAAAGCCATCCCGAGTTATGCCGATCAATCCCGATCATTCATTCCGTTAATCTCTTCCTTTGAGTAACTTTTCACAGACCGGTGAGTAACTTTTCACAGACCAAAGAGTTCCTTTACACGGACCAATAAGTAATTTTTCATAAACCGGTGAGTAACTTTTCACAGACCTATGAGTAACTTTTTACAGACCTATGAGTAACTTTGCACAGACCAGTGAGTAACTTTTCACAGATCGATGAGTAATTTATTACAGACCGATGAGTAACTTTTCACAGACCAGTGAGTAACTTTCCACAGACCGGTGAGTAACTTTTTACAGATCAGTGAGTAACTTTACATAGACCGGTGAGTAACTTTTTACAGACTTGTGAGTAACTTCTCACAGACCGGTGAGTAACTTTTCACAAACCGAGGAGTAACTTTTTATTGACCAGTGAGTAACTTTCCACAGACCAGTGAGTAACTTTTCACAAACCGAGGAGTTACTTTTTACTGACCAGTGAGTAACTTTCCACAGACCGATGAGTAACTTTTCACAGACCAGTGAGTAACTTTCCACAAACCGAGGAGTAACTTTTTACTGACCAGTGAGTAACTTTCCACAGACCGGTGAGTAACTTAACACAGACCAGTGAGTAACTTTTCACAAACCGGTGAGTAATTTTTCACAGACTGGTGAGTAATTTAACAAAGACCGGTGAGTAATTTTTCACAGACTGGTAAGTAACTTTTTACAGACCGGTGAGTAACTTTCCACAGACCGATGAGTAACTTAACACAGACCAGTGAGTAACTTTTCACAAACCGGTGAGTAGTTTCTCACAGACCGTTGAGTAACTTTTCAGAGACCAATGAGTAACTTTACACAGACCGTTGAGTAACTTTTCACAAACTGCTGAGTAATTTTTCACAAATTGATAAGTCACTTTTTACAGATTCTGACGCGTCGATTTCGACACAATGAAAGCGAAAAATTTACTCTGACGCATCGACTCCTACACATCGACACCGACACATCGACTCCGACACATCGACTCCAACACATCGTCACCGACACATTAGCTCTGACGCATCGACTCTGACACATCGACAGCGATAAATTTACTCTGACGCATCGACTCCAACACATCGACATCGACACATCGACTCCGACACATCGACTCCAACACATCGACACCGACACATTGACTCTGACGCATCGACTCTGACACATCGACAGCGACACATTTACTCTGACACATCGACTTCAACACTTTGTCTTCGACATTAACACTAAAAAACGACTTAAAGAAAGAATGGTTTTTTCTTCTTTTCTTTACCTCGATTCCTGGTAAGGGCCTACGATTTTTCACAAATATTTAAATGAATTTCCACTTCTTTTTAAAATCAATATATACCTTTTTTTCAGTATAATTGCCTATCTTTAATATGAAGAAAAAATTTCCTTACTGAGTGAGTGAGTTAGGGGTGAGCATTTTTCACTGACCGTTGAGTAAAATTGCACAGACCGGTGAGTATCTTTTCACAGACCGTTGAGTAACTTTTCACAGACCGGTGAGTAACTTTTAACAGATCGGTGAGTAACTTTCCACAGACCGGTGAGTAACTTTGCACAGACCGGTGTGTAACTTTTCACAGACCGGTGAGTAACTTTTAATACATCCTAGATACTTTCTTATCCATCCCGATCCGTCCCAACCATCCCGATCCATTCCGATCCAACCCGATCCATCTTGATCAATCCCGATCTATCCCGATCCATCTTGACATCCTGATCCATCCCGATCCATCATAATAAATCCCGATTCATCTCGATCAATCCAAAGCCATCCCGAGTTATGCCGATCAATCCCGATCATTCATTCCGTTAATCTCTTCCTTTGAGTAACTTTTCACAGACCGGTGAGTAACTTTTCACAGACCAAAGAGTTCCTTTACACGGACCAATAAGTAATTTTTCATAAACCGGTGAGTAACTTTTCACAGACCTATGAGTAACTTTCAGACCTATGAGTAACTTTGCACAGACCAGTGAGTAACTTTTCACACATCGATGAGTAATTTTTTTACAGACCGATGAGTAACTTTTCACAGACCAGTGAGTAACTTTCCACAGACCGGTGAGTCATTTTTCACAGACCGGTGAGTAACTTTTCACAGACCGGTGAGTAACTTTCCACAGACCGGTGAGTAATTTTTCACAGACCGGAGAGTAACTTTTCACAGACCAGTGAGTAACTTTCCAAAGACCGGTGAGTAACTTTCCACAGACCGGTGAGTAACATTCCAAAGACCGGTGAGTAATTTTTCACAGACCGGTGAGTAACTTTGTACAGACCTATGAGTAACTTTGCACAGACCAGTGAGTAACTTTTCACAGATCGATGAGTAATTTTTTACAGACCGATGAGTAACTTTTCACAGACCAGTGAGTAACTTTTCACAGATCGACGAGTAATTTTCCACAGACCGATAAGTATTTTTTCACAGACCAGTGAGTCACTTTCCACAGACCGGTGAGTAACTTTTTACAGATCAGTGAGTAACTTTACATAGACCGGTGAGTAAATTTTTACAGACTTGTGAGTAACTTCTCACAGACCGGTGAGTAACTTTTCACAAACCGAGGAGTAACTTTTTATTGACCAGTGAGTAACTTTCCACAGACCAGTGAGTAACTTTTCACAAACCGAGGAATTACTTTTTACTGACCAGTGAGTAACTTTCCACAGACCGATGAGTAACTTTTCACAGACCAGTGAGTAACTTTCCACAAACCGAGGAGTAACTTTTTACTGACCAGTGAGTAACTTTCCACAGACCGGTGAGTAACTTAACACAGACCAGTGAGTAACTTTTCACAAACCGGTGAGTAATTTTTCACAGACCGGTGAGTAATTTAACACAGACCGGTGAGTAATTTTTCACAGACTGGTAAGTAACTTTTTACAGACCGGTGAGTAACTTTCCACAGACCGATGAGTAACTTAACACAGACCAGTGAGTAACTTTTCACAAACCGGTGAGTAGTTTTTCACAGACCGTTGAGTAACTTTTCAGAGACCAATGAGTAACTTTACACAGACCGTTGAGTAACTTTTCACAAACTGCTGAGTAATTTTTCACAAATTGATTAGTCACTTTTTACAGATTTTGACGCGTCGATTTCGACACAATGAAAGCGAAAAATTTACTCTGACGCATCGACTCCTACACATCGACACCGACACATCGACTCCGACACATCGACTCCAACACATTAGCTCTGACGCATCGACTCTGACACATCGACAGCGATAAATTTACTCTGACGCATCGACTCCAACACATCGACATCGACACATCGACTCCGACACATCGACTCCAACACATCGACACCGACACATTGACTCTGACGCATCGACTCTGACACATCGACAGCGACACATTTACTCTGACACATCGACTTCAACACTTTGTCTTCGACATTAACACTAAAAAACGACTTAAAGAAAGAACGGTTTTTTCTTCTTTTCTACCTCGATTCCTGGTAAGGGCCTACGATTTTTCACAAATCTTTAAATGAATTTCCACTTCTTTTTAAAATCAATATATACCTTTTTTTCAGTATAATTGCCTATCTTTAATATAAAGAAAAAAATTCCTTACTGAGTGAGTGAGTTAGGGGTGAGCATTTTTCACTGACCGTTGAGTAAAATTGCACAGACCGGTGAGTATCTTTTCACAGACCGTTGAGTAACTTTTCACAGACCGGTGAGTAACTTTTAACAGATCGGTGAGTAACTTTCCACAGACCGGTGAGTAATTTTTCACAGACCGGTGAGTAACTTTTAATACATCCTAGATACTTTCTTATCCATCCCGATCCGTCCCAACCATCCCGATCCATTCCGATCCAACCCGATCCATCTTGATCAATCCCGATCCATCCCGATCCATCTTGACATCCTGATCCATCCCGATCCATCATAATAAATCCCGATTCATCTCGATCAATCCAAAGCCATCCCGAGTTATGCCGATCAATCCCGATCATTCATTCCGTTAATCTCTTCCTTTGAGTAACTTTTCACAGACCGGTGAGTAACTTTTCACAGACCAAAGAGTTCCTTTACACGGACCAATAAGTAATTTTTCATAAACCGGTGAGTAACTTTTCACAGACCTATGAGTAACTTTTTACAGACCTATGAGTAACTTTGCACAGACCAGTGAGTAACTTTTCACAGATCGATGAGTAATTTTTTACAGACCGATGAGTAACTTTTCACAGACCAGTGAGTAACTTTCCACAGACCGGTGAGTGACTTTTTACAGATCAGTGAGTAACTTTACATAGACCGGTGAGTAACTTTTTACAGACTTGTGAGTAACTTCTCACAGACCGGTGAGTAACTTTTCACAAACCGAGGAGTAACTTTTTATTGACCAGTGAGTAACTTTCCACAGACCAGTGAGTAACTTTTCACAAACCGAGGAGTTACTTTTTACTGACCAGTGAGTAACTTTCCACAGACCGATGTGTAACTTTTCACAGACCAGTGAGTAACTTTCCACAAACCGAGGAGTAACTTTTTACTGACCAGTGAGTAACTTTCCACAGACCGGTGAGTAACTTAACACAGACCAGTGAGTAACTTTTCACAAACCGGTGAGTAATTTTTCACAGACTGGTGAGTAATTTAACACAGACCGGTGAGTAATTTTTCACAGACTGGTAAGTAACTTTTTACAGACCGGTGAGTAACTTTCCACAGACCGATGAGTAACTTAACACAGACCGGTGAGTAACTTTTCACAAACCGGTGAGTAGTTTTTCACAGACCGTTGAGTAACTTTTCAGAGACCAATGAGTAACTTTACACAGACCGTTGAGTAACTTTTCACAAACTGCTGAGTAATTTTTCACAAATTGATTAGTCACTTTTTACAGATTTTGACGCGTCGATTTCGACACAATGAAAGCGAAAAATTTACTCTGACGCATCGACTCCTACACATCGACACCGACACATCGACTCCGACACATCGACTCCAACACATCGTCACCGACACATTAGCTCTGACGCATCGACTCTGACACATCGACAGCGATAAATTTACTCTGACGCATCGACTCCAACACATCGACATCGACACATCGACTCCGACACATCGACTCCAACACATCGACACCGACACATTGACTCTGACGCATCGACTCTGACACATCGACAGCGACACATTTACTCTGACACATCGACTTCAACACTTTGTCTTCGACATTAACACTAAAAAACGACTTAAAGAAAGAACGGTTTTTTCTTCTTTTCTTTACCTCGATTCCTGGTAAGGGCCTACGATTTTTCACAAATCTTTAAATGAATTTCCACTTCTTTTTAAAATCAATATATACCTTTTTTTCAGTATAATTGCCTATCTTTAATATAAAGAAAAAAATTCCTTACTGAGTGAGTGAGTTAGGGGTGAGCATTTTTCACTGACCGTTGAGTAAAATTGCACAGACCGGTGAGTATCTTTTCACAGACCGTTGAGTAACTTTTCACAGACCGGTGAGTAACTTTTAACAGATTGGTGAGTAACTTTCCACAGACCGGTGAGTAATTTTTCACAGACCGGAGAGTAACTTTTAATACATCCTAGATACTTTCTTATCCATCCCGATCCGTCCCAACCATCCCGATCCATTCCGATCCAACCCGATCCATCTTGATCAATCCCGATCCATCCCGATCCATCTTGACATCCTGATCCATCCCGATCCATCATAATAAATCCCGATTCATCTCGATCAATCCAAAGCCATCCCGAGTTATGCCGATCAATCCCGATCATTCATTTCGTTAATCTCTTCCTTTGAGTAACTTTTCACAGACCGGTGAGTAACTTTTCACAGACCAAAGAGTTCCTTTACACGGACCAATAAGTAATTTTTCATAAACCGGTGAGTAACTTTTCACAGACCTATGAGTAACTTTTTACAGACCTATGAGTAACTTTGCACAGACCAGTGAGTAACTTTTCACAGATCGATGAGTAATTTTTTACAGACCGATGAGTAACTTTTCACAGACCAGTGAGTAACTTTCCACAGACCGGTGAGTGACTTTTTACAGATCAGTGAGTAACTTTACATAGACCGGTGAGTAACTTTTTACAGACTTGTGAGTAACTTCTCACAGACCGGTGAGTAACTTTTCACAAACCGAGGAGTAACTTTTTATTGACCAGTGAGTAACTTTCCACAGACCAGTGAGTAACTTTTCACAAACCGAGGAGTTACTTTTTACTGACCAGTGAGTAACTTTCCACAGACCGATGTGTAACTTTTCACAGACCAGTGAGTAACTTTCCACAAACCGAGGAGTAACTTTTTACTGACCAGTGAGTAACTTTCCACAGACCGGTGAGTAACTTAACACAGACCAGTGAGTAACTTTTCACAAACCGGTGAGTAATTTTTCACAGACTGGTGAGTAATTTAACACAGACCGGTGAGTAATTTTTCACAGACTGGTAAGTAACTTTTTACAGACCGGTGAGTAACTTTCCACAGACCGATGAGTAACTTAACACAGACCGGTGAGTAACTTTTCACAAACCGGTGAGTAGTTTTTCACAGACCGTTGAGTAACTTTTCAGAGACCAATGAGTAACTTTACACAGACCGTTGAGTAACTTTTCACAAACTGCTGAGTAATTTTTCACAAATTGATTAGTCACTTTTTACAGATTTTGACGCGTCGATTTCGACACAATGAAAGCGAAAAATTTACTCTGACGCATCGACTCCTACACATCGACACCGACACATCGACTCCGACACATCGACTCCAACACATCGTCACCGACACATTAGCTCTGACGCATCGACTCTGACACATCGACAGCGATAAATTTACTCTGACGCATCGACTCCAACACATCGACATCGACACATCGACTCCGACACATCGACTCCAACACATCGACACCGACACATTGACTCTGACGCATCGACTCTGACACATTTACAGCGACACATTTACTCTGACACATCGACTTCAACACTTTGTCTTCGACATTAACACTAAAAAACGACTTAAAGAAAGAATGGTTTTTTCTTCTTTTCTTTACCTCGATTCCTGGTAAGGGCCTACGATTTTTCACAAATCTTTAAATGAATTTCCACTTCTTTTTAAAATCAATATATACCTTTTTTTCAGTATAATTGCCTATCTTTAATATGAAGAAAAAAATTCCTTACTGAGTGAGTGAGTTAGGGGTGAGCATTTTTCACTGACCGTTGAGTAAAATTGCACAGACCGGTGAGTATCTTTTCACAGACCGTTGAGTAACTTTTCACAGACCGGTGAGTAACTTTTAACAGATCGGTGAGTAACTTTCCACAGACCGGTGAGTAACTTTGCACAGACCGGTGTGTAACTTTTCACAGACCGGTGAGTAACTTTTAATACATCCTAGATACTTTCTTATCCATCCCGATCCGTCCCAACCATCCCGATCCATTCCGATCCAACCCGATCCATCTTGATCAATCCCGATCCATCCCGATCCATCTTGACATCCTGATCCATCCCGATCCATCATAATAAATCCCGATTCATCTCGATCAATCCAAAGCCATCCCGAGTTATGCCGATCAATCCCGATCATTCATTCCGTTAATCTCTTCCTTTGAGTAACTTTTCACAGACCGGTGAGTAACTTTTCACAGACCAAAGAGTTCCTTTACACGGACCAATAAGTAATTTTTCATAAACCGGTGAGTAACTTTTCACAGACCTATGAGTAACTTTCAGACCTATGAGTAACTTTGCACAGACCAGTGAGTAACTTTTCACAGATCGATGAGTAATTTTTTTACAGACCGATGAGTAAATTTTCACAGACCAGTGAGTAACTTTCCACAGACCGGTGAGTCATTTTTCACAGACCGGTGAGTAACTTTTCACAGACCGGTGAGTTACTTTCCACAGACCGGTGAGTAATTTTTCACAGACCGGAGAGTAACTTTTCACAGACCAGTGAGTAACTTTCCACAGACCGGTGAGTAACTTTCCACAGACCGGTGAGTAACATTCCAAAGACCGGTGAGTAATTTTTTACAGACCGGTGAGTAACTTTGTACAGACCTATGAGTAACTTTGCACAGACCAGTGAGTAACTTTTCACAGATCGATGAGTAATTTTTTACAGACCGATGAGTAACTTTTCACAGACCAGTGAGTAACTTTTCACAGATCGACGAGTAATTTTCCACAGACCGATAAGTATTTTTTCCTAGACCAGTGAGTCACTTTCCACAGACCGGTGAGTAACTTTTTACAGATCAGTGAGTAACTTTACATAGACCGGTGAGTAAATTTTTACAGACTTGTGAGTAACTTCTCACAGACCGGTGAGTAACTTTTCACAAACCGAGGAGTAACTTTTTATTGACCAGTGAGTAACTTTCCACAGACCAGTGAGTAACTTTTCACAAACCGAGGAGTTACTTTTTACTGACCAGTGAGTAACTTTCCACAGACCGATGAGTAACTTTTCACAGACCAGTGAGTAACTTTTTACTGACCAGTGAGTAACTTTCCACAGACCGATGAGTAACTTTTCACAGACCAGTGAGTAACTTTCCACAAACCGAGGAGTAACTTTTTACTGACCAGTGAGTAACTTTCCACAGACCGGTGAGTAACTTAACACAGACCAGTGAGTAACTTTTCACAAACCGGTGAGTAATTTTTCACAGACTGGTGAGTAATTTAACACAGACCGGTGAGTAATTTTTCACAGACTGGTAAGTAACTTTTTACAGACCGGTGAGTAACTTTCCACAGACCGATGAGTAACTTAACACAGACCAGTGAGTAACTTTTCACAAACCGGTGAGTAGTTTTTCACAGACCGTTGAGTAACTTTTCAGAGACCAATGAGTAACTTTACACAGACCGTTGAGTAACTTTTCACAAACTGCTGAGTAATTTTTCACAAATTGATTAGTCACTTTTTACAGATTTTGACGCGTCGATTTCGACACAATGAAAGCGAAAAATTTACTCTGACGCATCGACTCCTACACATCGACACCGACACATCGACTCCGACACATCGACTCCAACACATTAGCTCTGACGCATCGACTCTGACACATTGACAGCGATAAATTTACTCTGACGCATCGACTCCAACACATCGACATCGACACATCGACTCCGACACATCGACTCCAACACATCGACACCGACACATTGACTCTGACGCATCGACTCTGACACATCGACAGCGACACATTTACTCTGACACATCGACTTCAACACTTTGTCTTCGACATTAACACTAAAAAACGACTTAAAGAAAGAACGGTTTTTTCTTCTTTTCTTTACCTCGATTCCTGGTAAGGGCCTACGATTTTTCACAAATCTTTAAATGAATTTCCACTTCTTTTTAAAATCAATATATACCTTTTTTTCAGTATAATTGCCTATCTTTAATATAAAGAAAAAAATTCCTTACTGAGTGAGTGAGTTAGGGGTGAGCATTTTTCACTGACCGTTGAGTAAAATTGCACAGACCGGTGAGTATCTTTTCACAGACCGTTGAGTAACTTTTCACAGACCGGTGAGTAACTTTTAACAGATCGGTGAGTAACTTTCCACAGACCGGTGAGTAATTTTTCACAGACCGGAGAGTAACTTTTAATACATCCTAGATACTTTCTTATCCATCCCGATCCGTCCCAACCATCCCGATCCATTCCGATCCAACCCGATCCATCTTGATCAATCCCGATCCATCCCGATCCATCTTGACATCCTGATCCATCCCGATCCATCATAATAAATCCCGATTCATCTCGATCAATCCAAAGCCATCCCGAGTTATGCCGATCAATCCCGATCATTCATTCCGTTAATCTCTTCCTTTGAGTAACTTTTCACAGACCGGTGAGTAACTTTTCACAGACCAAAGAGTTCCTTTACACGGACCAATAAGTAATTTTTCATAAACCGGTGAGTAACTTTTCACAGACCTATGAGTAACTTTTTACAGACCTATGAGTAACTTTGCACAGACCAGTGAGTAACTTTTCACAGATCGATGAGTAATTTTTTACAGACCGATGAGTAACTTTTCACAGACCAGTGAGTAACTTTCCACAGACCGGTGAGTAACTTTTTACAGATCAGTGAGTAACTTTACATAGACCGGTGAGTAACTTTTTACAGACTTGTGAGTAACTTCTCACAGACCGGTGAGTAACTTTTCACAAACCGAGGAGTAACTTTTTATTGACCAGTGAGTAACTTTCCACAGACCAGTGAGAAACTTTTCACAAACCGAGGAGTTACTTTTTACTGACCAGTGAGTAACTTTCCACAGACCGATGAGTAACTTTTCACAGACCAGTGAGTAACTTTTCACAAACCGGTGAGTAATTTTTCACAGACTGGTGAGTAATTTAACACAGACCGGTGAGTAATTTTTCACAGACTGGTAAGTAACTTTTTACAGACCGGTGAGTAACTTTCCACAGACCGATGAGTAACTTAACACAGACCAGTGAGTAACTTTTCACAAACCGGTGAGTAGTTTTTCACAGACCGTTGAGTAACTTTTCAGAGACCAATGAGTAACTTTACACAGACCGTTGAGTAACTTTTCACAAACTGCTGAGTAATTTTTCACAAATTGATTAGTCACTTTTTACAGATTTTGACGCGTCGATTTCGACACAATGAAAGCGAAAAATTTACTCTGACGCATCGACTCCTACACATCGACACCGACACATCGACTCCGACACATTGACTCCAACACATCGTCACCGACACATTAGCTCTGACGCATCGACTCTGACACATTGACAGCGATAAATTTACTCTGACGCATCGACTCCAACACATCGACATCGACACATCGACTCCGACACATCGACTCCAACACATCGACACCGACACATTGACTCTGACGCATCGACTCTGACACATCGACAGCGACACATTTACTCTGACACATCGACTTCAACACTTTGTCTTCGACATTAACACTAAAAAACGACTTAAAGAAAGAACGGTTTTTTCTTCTTTTCTTTACCTCGATTCCTGGTAAGGGCCTACGATTTTTCACAAATCTTTAAATGAATTTCCACTTCTTTTTAAAATCAATATATACCTTTTTTTCAGTATAATTGCCTATCTTTAATATAAAGAAAAAAATTCCTTACTGAGTGAGTGAGTTAGGGGTGAGCATTTTTCACTGACCGTTGAGTAAAATTGCACAGACCGGTGAGTATCTTTTCACAGACCGTTGAGTAACTTTTCACAGACCGGTGAGTAACTTTTAACAGATCGGTGAGTAACTTTCCACAGACCGGTGAGTAATTTTTCACAGACCGGAGAGTAACTTTTAATACATCCTAGATACTTTCTTATCCATCCCGATCCGTCCCAACCATCCCGATCCATTCCGATTGTAGCGTGGTTTTTTTGCTGTTTTGTCGATTTCCCTTAAAGGGGAAGTTTTGTTGGTAGTTTGTTTCCATTAATGATAAAATTTATTTTTTGGCAGTATGCCTCATGTCCTTTTCCTTATTTCCGTAAAAAGTCCGTTCAAAATTCGCGGCATCGACTTATAAAAAAAAAAAAAAAAAAAAAAAAGAAAGATTAAGATCGTATTTCTTATGGTCGTCCTTCGCCCACTTCAGGGGCCTTTGCGATGAGCCCTTATCGCAAGGATTTTTATTCAATTGTTTACCTTTCATACTAGATCCCAAAGGTTAGTGTGAAAGCAGGCCTTAAGCAGTCGTGTTTAAGGCCTGCTTTTGAACTGAAATGGTATTTTTTTTTGTCCGTAATGTCGTAGGTTGTTTGACCGTGTTTGCGGGAAGTCCGATCCGATTGAAGTCGCTTTCGGCGGCGCGATGTCAGTCCAGTCCACGCGCATCGACGAGTGATCAAGTGTAGGAAGTCGGAATGCGTCGTGATGGCGCGAGACTTGGAACGCAGCGAATATCAGCTGTGATTCACTCATATGATACAAAATTTTTCGGTTGGAAGGAATTTGATTTTATAACGCTGTTAAAGTTATTGGATTCGTAATTGTTCCTGATTTAAATAATATCTTGCAGCTATTCATTGTAATTTTCGTCGGCACAATAGAATTTCGCCAAGGTACCTATTTGTGAATTCCTAGACATTCAGCTGTTGGCAGTGTGAGAATTTGAAATTTATTTTTATCATCATATTCGTTATTTACAGAGGGTTTTGGCTAATAAAAGCCGCCGAGAAGAGTTCTAATTCGTGTCGTGATATCCGATCGAAGGAGGAATACTGATTGACCGGATTCTAAACCATATAAAATATATTGTTATCAAGGAGCCGCAGGTATATCAAAATTTATTGCTATCCATTATCTAGTATTTACTGCAAGGGGTCTCTATCTATTTATTACTTTCAATTTCAGTTCTTTTCATGTGAAAAGAGACTTTGTAAGTTGAGAGCTACGGTATGTTTCTATGTCTCAATTCGATTTGAGTAGATTAGTCTGCTGTGAAGGGGATAGTTTAACAGAAAAGTCAGAGATCAGTAATATTTATTGTCAGAATGAACATACAAGAATAGATTTCCCTCAGTTCTGCTATTCGCTGCAGGGTCCCCCCCGTCATGGAATAGTTGTAGTCCATTTAAGGCCGACGTTGTTAAATTATGGTTTTTGTGCACACCATTCCAGGTGAAGAGTGGCGTACGTATCCAGCCACGAGACAACCACTGCTCTGTCGTCCATTCAAACCCAGTTAAGCGGAAAAAGTTGAAATAAACCGGACTTTGGTTTCTCACCCACGGCTCCGAGGCATAATTAATAGAAAGCAGCCATCGAAGCGTTTCTCTACTAAACAGACTCGCTGCGAGATATTCTAATAGGTACCAGTTAACTCTCAAATCTTTTTAACCCTTAAACTAACCGAAGTATAAGAATCCAGCTATCCGTACTTCGAGTACCAACCTACGAGCTAGATTTATGTTAGATTAATTACCACATTTCTGATATTCGAGGGCAGGCAATTCTTACCCACATAACGCTCTGCGAGTAGTTTTAAGTTTAACCTTTTAAAATAACCCCTTGGGAAAAAGATTAGATTCATAGCTTCGTTTTTCTTCGTGTCCAATCACCGAGTAAATTGGCAGATCTGCGATTACAACGTTTGATGTTTAGTATTGTATAGAATCAACCGTATTTCAATAAAACTGTAGTTTGCTGTAGACTGTACGTTAAGTGTTTATTTATTTCCCCTTGAGTTGTCATTAAGGTGAGTCATTCGCATGAGTTTATTTATTACTTACTGTTTCTTAAGCCAAAAGGCAATAAGAGAGAGAAAAAGACATAACAATTGGCGCCCGAACCTATGTAGACATAAGGATTGCCTGAAATAAATTATTTACTACAATTTTTGTGTTTCTGTTTTTTTTTGTTGGTCAAGTAACTTTATTAAGCTCAACAGGAAACCCGCGGATATCAGAGATGTGGAGTTATTTTAGTGGCATGATTATTACATTACCTATGTTTTTATATTGAGTTAAAATACTGAGATTTATTCATTCATTATATTTGTCCAAGACTGTATATGCATTTTCTACAAGAAGGATTGCCAAATTGTAATTTTGTTAGCTTGTGGGATATCAGATACATAAAAATCTTCTTTTTTTTTAACTAGAAAATCAGCTCTGTATTTTTAGGGTTGTCAGAGGATAGCCTGTGTTTAAAATAATTGATACATTGATTTAAAAGACAAGACTTTATTAATTCATTTTTTTTTACATTGAGAGTTGAGTATTGGTACCTTTTTAGGGTCACTTGCTTTACAGAATAATATTGGTAGTAAAGTAACAGCTTGTTAATATATAGGATTTCTTAAATATAGTAAAAAAGGGGTATTGTTTTGGCTGGAATTGCTTAACAATACACTTTTCAGATTTAGAAAGTAAATTAATTACTAGTTAATTGAAATTAAATATACCTACTTACTTTTTTCCACTAACTTAGTTTGACAATTTCAATTTTAAACATAGTTGGTGAATAGATAGTACATAGTTAGTAGGGACTTCAAGTGGGCTTGAATTGCACTAGTTTCTTGCCAGTTTCTTAAATATACCATATACCTATATTTACTTTCTTCTCTTCTCCTTCCTCATTACAAGATGGAGGAGGAGCGACCTATAAAGTTTCATTTATTACATAAAGATGAGTTGGAGTATGAAGCTAAAATTCGGGGCGTTGAGCCAGCGGGTAAGGTTACAGATCTTCGAGCCCAGTTAAGAAAACTAAGCAGAGAGCTTCCATCAGATGAAATAGCTGAAGTGGACCTTGATATTGTATCTGAATGTGCTATAATTATGGATAAATTAGCTTACTTAGACAATTTGATATTGGGGGCTGCCAAGCCGGGGTGCTCACTCAAATCTCTGAACCGGGTGGAAGCGGTAGCTCATCACCTGTTTCATAGGCTTAGTCGCTTAAATCCTACGGCTGAATCGACGGTCACATATGATCAACTGCATAGTATGCGGGAAAATTTAGACCGTATCTTGCATAAACTGGATAATATAATGTATAACTTCAAGAGTGGATTGTCGCAGAGACAGCCCTCTATACAACCAGCACAGGTATTGGATGAGCCCGCCGGTGATGTAAACCACTCGCCTCCTGGCAGCCCTATCAAAGCGATGAAAAGTAATGAGTCCGCTTCGGCTATACATAAACTTGGGATTAGTTTTAATGGTAATACATGTGTGAAGGCTTTTTTACAGAGATTAGATGAACTCTGTCGCTCCCGTAATATTTCTGAGAGCAGACTGTTCAATTCAGCCGCTGAACTTTTTACAGATGAAGCTCTTTGCTGGTACCGGGGCAATCATACCGAAGTAAATAATTGGGGCGAATTAAGGTCCCTGTTATTGGAAGAATATCTGCCTACAGATTATGACCATAGATTAATGCAGGAAATTAGGGCTCGCACTCAGGGATCTGATGAAAGCATAGTAAATTACCTTAGTATTATGCAAAATTATTTTATTCGTTTATCTAAACCACTATCGGAGGAAGATAAATTAAATATTGTCTTATATAACATTAGGCCTTGTTACACTTCTCAGCTAGCACTGTATCCAGCAGACTCTTGGGTTGATTTGAAACGCAAATGCAGGCTTATTGAGATGGCTAAAGATAGGACGAATAACTTTGCTGATCCTCCGAAATCAAGCACATCTTCTTTGGCTCCGGATCTCTGCTACAGATACAGCCGCCCGGCGCCAAAGGTAGCCGCAGTTCAGGCCCCGAATGCAGACTTCTGCGTGCGCTGTAGGGTGGCAGGGCATACGTTGAGGAGTTGCAAAGCGCCTTTCCGAGTCGTTTGTTATAAATGTGGCGAAAAAGATGTAACTGCGAGGACTTGTTTGAATTGTCGTAAGGCCACCGATAAGCTTGTATCTGCGCCAAAAAACGCGCAGGCGTGAGCCGGCGGCGGTGGGCGAAAACATCAGCGCAAGAGTGGACACATTGGCTGAAATTCCTGAAAGATTTTTATTATGAAAATGGGAAAAATAACACGTCAATGTCAGGTGCCATTTCCAAACGTCAGTGTCAATGTCACTCGTCGCCGACTCACGTATGTCAAAATAGGGATACCAGACCCTACTTAAAAATTACCATTTATGATATAAATTTTAGAGCTTTGCTGGATTCGGGATCTGAAATTTCTATAATTGGCGGAAACGCTATCAAATATTTTACTGATTTGGGCACTCTCCACAAATCTACCGATTTAGATATAATTAAAACCGCTAACGGTTCAGCTTCACCTGTTACTGGGTATATGTTTTTACCAGTCACAGTAGACGAGCGGACCGCTATTATAAAATTTTACGTAATTCCAGGAGTATCCACTGAATTGTTGTTGGGTATAAATTTTTGGAAAGAATTTCAAATAGCGCCAGATGTTTTGTCACTGTTGAAGGATAGTGAGTTCTTACCGGGTAATCAGCATGTCAGTGCGATAACTACGACGGACAAAATTTTGATCGATTTCGAGTCACTGTCGGAGTTCGAACGCGAACAGGCAAATAAGGTTATTCGCGAGTTTGAAAGTATTTCAGATGAGAAAAAAGGGCTTGGTAGGACGCACTTAGTAACGCACAAAATAGACACAGGTGATCATCCGCCAATTAAACAGCGCTACTACCCGATGTCTCCGGATAGGTTGGCAGAACTGAACAAACATCTAGATCAAATGCTGGCGGAAGATGTGGTGGAACCTAGCAACAGTGCTTGGAATAATCCCGTCACTTTAGTGCGGAAGGCAGACGGAACGACTCGCTTTTGCTTGGATAGCCGAAAACTCAATGCCGTTTCTAAACACGATGCTTATCCTCTACCTTACGTGACTAATATACTAGACCAACTAAAGAACGCGAAATACATCTCGACAATAGATCTAAAATCGGCTTATTGGCAAATTCCGCTAGATGGCGTCGAGAGCCGTGAAAAGACCGCATTCACAGTGCCTTCACGCGGCCTGTATCATTTTAAAGTTATGTGCTTTGGGTTGACATCAGCACCGGCCACTCAGCAGCGATTGATGGACCGGATTTTGGGGCCTGAATTCGCGAATAATGTAAGCTGTTATTTGGACGACATTATATTAACTAGCTCAACTTTGACGGAACATCTGGAGTTATTGCGGAAAGTGTATAATAAATTGAAAGATGCAAACTTAACTATTAACCTAGGGAAATGCCAATTTTTTAGGAGGCAGCTAAAGTATCTTGGGCACGTGGTCGATGAATATGGCTTGCGCACCGACCCGGATAAGGTGAGGGCGATAGTAGATTTTCCCACCCCTACTTGCAGAAAGGACGTTAAACGCTTCCTAGGTACGGCATCCTACTACAGGCGGTTTATTAAAAATTTCAGTAACCGGGCGGGGCCGTTAAACGCGCTGACGTCAACACGTAAGGGTGCCCCTCCGTTCAGCTGGTCGCCGGAGGCAGAACGTGCATTCGCGGACCTCAAGTTAGCACTGACCAATGCTCCTGTCTTAACATGTCCAGATTTCACGAAAGAGTTTACCGTTCACTGTGACGCGTCCAATTACGGAATAGGAGGTACACTTACGCAGGTGATCGATGGCGAGGAGCACCCGGTTGCGTATTTTAGCCGTTCTCTTGCGCCCGCCGAACGCAATTACTCCGCGACCGAACGCGAGGCATTGGCGGTCGTATTAACTGTTGAACATTTCCGCCCGTATCTGGAAAGTGACAGGCCGTTCCGCATAATTACGGATCACGCAAGCTTGAAATGGTTTTTAAATCTTAAAAGTCCTGCCGGGCGGTTGGCAAGATGGGGTTGTAGGTTGTCTCCATATAATTTTACTATCGAACACCGCAGTGGTTCGCAAAATATTGTACCTGACGCCCTCTCGCGATCTATGCCTGTGGGGTCTATAGATATATCACAAATAGAAGACCCTTGGTATCTAAATATTATTAAACGTTGTACTGAAAAGCCGCGGGCTTGTCCTAATTTTCAGCTCGTAGATGGTAGGCTTTATCGTTTTACTAAATCCAACAACAAACTGAGTGGAGATTTCCAATGGAAGGAGGTAGTGCCCAAAGAACTGAGAGAAACTATTATCCAGGAAAATCATTCTAAACCTACCGCGGCACACCTAGGCGTCGCTAAAACCTATCAACGCTTAAAATTGAGATATTTTTGGCCTGGTATGTACCAGGATACAGCCGAATTCATTAAAAAGTGTTCTACTTGTAACGCTTATAAACATAGCTCGCAAGCAACGCCAGGCTTTATGGGAGAACCCAAAGTCTGCTGTCGCCCCTTTCAATGTTTGAGTATCGATTTATGTGGACCCTATCCGTTATCGAGGCAGCAAAACACGTATTTATTAGTGGTGGTTTGTTGTTTTTCAAAATATGTTATGTTGTTTCCGTTGCGAAGAGCGACAGGGAAGGTTATTGCGCAGCGTCTCGAAGATCACGTATTTTTAGTTCACGGCATTCCGCAAACCGTGATCTCAGATAACGGTTCACAATTTGTAAGTCATGAGTTGCAAGCGCTTTATACAAAATACAACATACCCCAGATACACCTGGGGCCAGTATACTGCCCTCAGGTAAATCCAGTCGAACGTTATAATCGTACCGTGATTACGGCGATCTCATCGTTTGTGGACAACGATCATAGGACGTGGGACGTTAATATACATAAAATCCAATTCGCAATGAACACCTCGATGAACGAATCCACATCTTATACGCCATTTATGCTAGTTCACGGTCGCGAAGCTATAGCCGACGGCAAAATTTATAATGATTTTAAAGATGTCAATGAGTTAGTCTGCGCGCCTAGAGATGCTTATGTCTCGAAATTAGGTTACCTCAAAGATATATATAAAACAGTCCAAGAATCACTTATTAAGGCTCACAGTCGTAACATTAAATATTATAATCGAAAACGTCGAGATGTGTCTTTCGACGTTGGCGATTACGTCTGGAAAAGAACTTATAAACAGAGCGCCGCGAATAAATACTTCGCTGCGAAACTGGCACCAAAATATGAGCGTTGCCGTGTAGTTAGGAAGCTTTCGCCCCTGGTATATGAGCTAGAGGACGAGAGGGGTAAATTTATAGGCAAATGGCACGTGAAAGACTTCAAATCCATAGACGCGGGGAGTGATTAGGGTTTCGTCAGGTTTCGTACGAACAGTGTTGCCAGTGTCGTGCGGTGCCTTATGATTTTAACGTGAAAGCGCTGCGCTACAAATTATATTATCATTTTTATTTTTATTTCTTTTTCTTTAAACACCGTGTGTGGGCGGTGCAAGAATACTCACACCGCAGTACTTCACTCTCTGCGTGTCGTAAGAGCCGACTTACGGGAGTAAAAGCGCCAGTTAACATCGGGTCCGCGTATTACGTAGTCACGGTGCTACCCTGTGGTACGGATTTAAACGACCATTGGGCATTTATAGCGCCAACTACCATTTTACATAACATAAATACTATAGTACGATTTTTCTTCAATTTTACCTGATTAATAGGCTCTGGTTTCATTACAGTGCGGACCCTACGGCGCGGATTTCAAACGGTCGTGGGTGGTGCTTGAATGATATACCATTTTACTTACGCCTTGCGCGGTCTATCTTGTAGTGCGGATTCAAACGACTACAAGGCAGCACTAGCGCCATCTACTCTATCTTACTACGTACTACGCGTATCTATTTGGTTGCTTTATTGTGTATGTGATCCGGGTGTTTGTGTTGGGGTTTCTCTAGTTTGATGTTTTTCTTTTATGTCAGTCTTACCTGGAGGCTTGAAGGGAATTAGACTGAGGTAATTTAAGAAAAAAAAAATATAAAGATTGGCATATTTATCATATTCTATCTGTATCGTAAGGGTGCCGACACATTTTGTAGTCGGGTTGTTGATATTTTTTTGGCAATTTTACCATAGTCATGAATAGTAATGTTGGCATAGACAAATTAAGATACGTCTATTCCATCGATTGACAGTCTAAATTTTTAAAATTATTTTAAAGTAGTACAGGGAAGTCGAGCGTGTCTCGTTAGTCATGGCTTGTCAAGTATCACACGGTAAGATCATGGGCTTGTCCAACATCGCTCGCTTAAGAAGCAAGTGCCCATCAAGCATTTTTTCAGGACAATAAAATAGGACTGACAAGCCGATGCAATGTGAAAACTGACACGCGGGTTTGATTTATTTAAAAGGGGAGAGCTTTAGTAAAGAAATTACAGAAAAGAGTATAACATATGGTCAACCTCAACACGATCACATACATTTTTCTACTGGAATATTTTTTTTTTTTTTAGTTAGTTTGATTGAGTATGTAACTGTAGAGTCAATTATTATATATTTTATATCAGTTTTTTTTTTAATTTGGCATTTGTATAACTCAACAGTCGAGTCAGTATAAGTTTTGGTTCTTTTAATTTTAAAATTGATGTCAGGGGTGACAAGCATTTACTTGGGCTTGTTATGAATTGCTTTTTACAAAGTAGGTTTGTTTTGGCGATGGAGCAGTGTGGTTTGGACGTGGGCGTCCAGAGAATTCCCTGCGTGAATTCTTGCGTGGCGGGGGACTACTGTAGCGTGGTTTTTTTGCTGTTTTGTCGATTTCCCTTAAAGGGGAAGTTTTGTTGGTAGTTTGTTTCCATTAATGATAAAATTTATTTTTTGGCAGTATGCCTCATGTCCTTTTCCTTATTTCCGTAAAAAGTCCGTTCAAAATTCGCGGCATCGACTTATAAAAAAAAAAAAAAAAAAAAAAAGAAAGATTAAGATCGTATTTCTTATGGTCGTCCTTCGCCCACTTCAGGGGCCTTTGCGATGAGCCCTTATCGCAAGGATTTTTATTCAATTGTTTACCTTTCATACTAGATCCCAAAGGTTAGTGTGAAAGCAGGCCTTAAGCAGTCGTGTTTAAGGCCTGCTTTTGAACTGAAATGGTATTTTTTTTTGTCCGTAATGTCGTAGGTTGTTTGACCGTGTTTGCGGGAAGTCCGATCCGATTGAAGTCGCTTTCGGCGGCGCGATGTCAGTCCAGTCCACGCGCATCGACGAGTGATCAAGTGTAGGAAGTCGGAATGCGTCGTGATGGCGCGAGACTTGGAACGCAGCGAATATCAGCTGTGATTCACTCATATGATACAAAATTTTTCGGTTGGAAGGAATTTGATTTTATAACGCTGTTAAAGTTATTGGATTCGTAATTGTTCCTGATTTAAATAATATCTTGCAGCTATTCATTGTAATTTTCGTCGGCACAATAGAATTTCGCCAAGGTACCTATTTGTGAATTCCTAGACATTCAGCTGTTGGCAGTGTGAGAATTTGAAATTTATTTTTATCATCATATTCGTTATTTACAGAGGGTTTTGGCTAATAAAAGCCGCCGAGAAGAGTTCTAATTCGTGTCGTGATATCCGATCGAAGGAGGAATACTGATTGACCGGATTCTAAACCATATAAAATATATTGTTATCAAGGAGCCGCAGGTATATCAAAATTTATTGCTATCCATTATCTAGTATTTACTGCAAGGGGTCTCTATCTATTTATTACTTTCAATTTCAGTTCTTTTCATGTGAAAAGAGACTTTGTAAGTTGAGAGCTACGGTATGTTTCTATGTCTCAATTCGATTTGAGTAGATTAGTCTGCTGTGAAGGGGATAGTTTAACAGAAAAGTCAGAGATCAGTAATATTTATTGTCAGAATGAACATACAAGAATAGATTTCCCTCAGTTCTGCTATTCGCTGCAGGGTCCCCCCCGTCATGGAATAGTTGTAGTCCATTTAAGGCCGACGTTGTTAAATTATGGTTTTTGTGCACACCATTCCAGGTGAAGAGTGGCGTACGTATCCAGCCACGAGACAACCACTGCTCTGTCGTCCATTCAAACCCAGTTAAGCGGAAAAAGTTGAAATAAACCGGACTTTGGTTTCTCACCCACGGCTCCGAGGCATAATTAATAGAAAGCAGCCATCGAAGCGTTTCTCTACTAAACAGACTCGCTGCGAGATATTCTAATAGGTACCAGTTAACTCTCAAATCTTTTTAACCCTTAAACTAACCGAAGTATAAGAATCCAGCTATCCGTACTTCGAGTACCAACCTACGAGCTAGATTTATGTTAGATTAATTACCACATTTCTGATATTCGAGGGCAGGCAATTCTTACCCACATAACGCTCTGCGAGTAGTTTTAAGTTTAACCTTTTAAAATAACCCCTTGGGAAAAAGATTAGATTCATAGCTTCGTTTTTCTTCGTGTCCAATCACCGAGTAAATTGGCAGATCTGCGATTACAACGTTTGATGTTTAGTATTGTATAGAATCAACCGTATTTCAATAAAACTGTAGTTTGCTGTAGACTGTACGTTAAGTGTTTATTTATTTCCCCTTGAGTTGTCATTAAGGTGAGTCATTCGCATGAGTTTATTTATTACTTACTGTTTCTTAAGCCAAAAGGCAATAAGAGAGAGAAAAAGACATAACACGATCCAACCCGATCCATCTTGATCAATCCCGATCCATCCCGATCCATCTTGACATCCTGATCCATCCCGATCCATCATAATAAATCCCGATTCATCTCGATCAATCCAAAGCCATCCCGAGTTATGCCGATCAATCCCGATCATTCATTCCGTTAATCTCTTCCTTTGAGTAACTTTTCACAGACCGGTGAGTAACTTTTCACAGACCAAAGAGTTCCTTTACACGGACCAATAAGTAATTTTTCATAAACCGGTGAGTAACTTTTCACAGACCTATGAGTAACTTTTTACAGACCTATGAGTAACTTTGCACAGACCAGTGAGTAACTTTTCACAGATCGATGAGTAATTTTTTACAGACCGATGAGTAACTTTTCACAGACCAGTGAGTAACTTTCCACAGACCGGTGAGTAACTTTTTACAGATCAGTGAGTAACTTTACATAGACCGGTGAGTAACTTTTTACAGACTTGTGAGTAACTTCTCACAGACCGGTGAGTAACTTTTCACAAACCGAGGAGTAACTTTTTATTGACCAGTGAGTAACTTTCCACAGACCAGTGAGAAACTTTTCACAAACCGAGGAGTTACTTTTTACTGACCAGTGAGTAACTTTCCACAGACCGATGAGTAACTTTTCACAGACCAGTGAGTAACTTTCCACAAACCGAGGAGTAACTTTTTACTGACCAGTGAGTAACTTTCCACAGACCGGTGAGTAACTTAACACAGACCAGTGAGTAACTTTTCACAAACCGGTGAGTAATTTTTCACAGACTGGTGAGTAATTTAACACAGACCGGTGAGTAATTTTTCACAGACTGGTAAGTAACTTTTTACAGACCGGTGAGTAACTTTCCACAGACCGATGAGTAACTTAACACAGACCAGTGAGTAACTTTTCACAAACCGGTGAGTAGTTTTTCACAGACCGTTGAGTAACTTTTCAGAGACCAATGAGTAACTTTACACAGACCGTTGAGTAACTTTTCACAAACTGCTGAGTAATTTTTCACAAATTGATTAGTCACTTTTTACAGATTTTGACGCGTCGATTTCGACACAATGAAAGCGAAAAATTTACTCTGACGCATCGACTCCTACACATCGACACCGACACATCGACTCCGACACATTGACTCCAACACATCGTCACCGACACATTAGCTCTGACGCATCGACTCTGACACATCGACAGCGATAAATTTACTCTGACGCATCGACTCCAACACATCGACATTGACACATCGACTCCGACACATCGACTCCAACACATCGACACCGACACATTGACTCTGACGCATCGACTCTGACACATCGACAGCGACACATTTACTCTGACACATCGACTTCAACACTTTGTCTTCGACATTAACACTAAAAAACGACTTAAAGAAAGAATGGTTTTTTCTTCTTTTCTTTACCTCGATTCCTGGTAAGGGCCTACGATTTTTCACAAATCTTTAAATGAATTTCCACTTCTTTTTAAAATCAATATATACCTTTTTTTCAGTATAATTGCCTATCTTTAATATAAAGAAAAAATTTCCTTACTGAGTGAGTGAGTTAGGGGTGAGCATTTTTCACAGACCGTTGAGTAACTTTTCACAGACCGGTGAGTAACTTTTAACAGATCGGTGAGTAACTTTCCACAGACCGGTGAGTAATTTTTCACAGACCGGAGAGTAACTTTTAATACATCCTAGATACTTTCTTATCCATCCCGATCCGTCCCAACCATCCCGATCCATTCCGATCCAACCCGATCCATCTTGATCAATCCCGATCCATCCCGATCCATCTTGACATCCTGATCCATCCCGATCCATCATAATAAATCCCGATTCATCTCGATCAATCCAAAGCCATCCCGAGTTATGCCGATCAATCCCGATCATTCATCCCGTAATCTCTTCCTTTGAGTAACTTTTCACAGACCGGTGAGTAACTTTTCACAGACCAAAGAGTTCCTTTACACGGACCAATAAGTAATTTTTCATAAACCGGTGAGTAACTTTTCACAGACCTATGAGTAACTTTTTACAGACCTATGAGTAACTTTGCACAGACCAGTGAGTAACTTTTCACAGATCGATGAGTAATTTTTTACAGACCGATGAGTAACTTTTCACAGACCAGTGAGTAACTTTCCACAGACCGGTGAGTAATTTTTCACAGACCGGTGAGTAACTTTTCACAGACCGGTGAGTAACTTTCCACAGACCGGTGAGTAATTTTTCACAGACCGGAGAGTAACTTTTCACAGACCAGTGAGTAACTTTCCACAGACCGGTGAGTAACTTTCCACAGACCGGTGAGTAATTTTTCACAGACCGGTGAGTAACTTTTTACAGACCGGTGAGTAACATTCCAAAGACCGGTGAGTAATTTTTCACAGACCGGTGAGTAACTTTTTACAGACCGGTGAGTAACTTTCCACAGACTGGTGAGTAACTTTCCACAGACCGGTGAGTAACTTTCCACAGACCGGTGAGTAATTTTTCACAGACCGGTGAGTAACTTAGTACAGACCTATGAGTAACTTTGCACAGACCAGTGAGTAACTTTTCACAGATCGATGAGTAATTTTTTACAGACCGATGAGTAACTTTTCACAGACCAGTGAGTAACTTTTCACAGATCGACGAGTAATTTTCCACAGACCGATGAGTATTTTTTCACAGACCAGTGAGTCACTTTCCACAGACCGGTGAGTAACTTTTTACAGATCAGTGAGTAACTTTACATAGACCGGTGAGTAAATTTTTACAGACTTGTGAGTAACTTCTCACAGACCGGTGAGTAACTTTTCACAAACCGAGGAGTAACTTTTTATTGACCAGTGAGTAACTTTCCACAGACCAGTGAGTAACTTTTCACAAACCGAGGAGTTACTTTTTACTGACCAGTGAGTAACTTTCCACAGACCGATGAGTAACTTTTCACAGACCAGTGAGTAACTTTCCACAAACCGAGGAGTAACTTTTTACTGACCAGTGAGTAACTTTCCACAGACCGGTGAGTAACTTTCCACAGACCGGTGAGTAATTTTTCACAGACCGGTGAGTAACTTTTTACAGACCGGTGAGTAACATTCCAAAGACCGGTGAGTAATTTTTCACAGACCGGTGAGTAACTTTTTACAGACCGGTGAGAAACTCGACCTAAACGTTTCCAAATGCTATGTCTGCACTTTCTCTCGGAAACCGGAACCCATTTTATCATCCTACAAGCTTTTAGACGTTAATATCACTAGAGTTTCTACCATACGCGACCTAGGAGTAACCTTTGACAGCAAACTGCTCTTTGATAGTCACATAAATGAAATTGTTGCTAAAGCATCTAAGGCACTCGGTTTTGTGATGCGGATGTCACACGATTTCAATTCTGTAAAAACATTAAAAATACTATACTGTGCTTATGTACGCAGTCATTTAGAATACGCTTCTCAAATATGGAACCCCTGTTACAATTTATACGACACGCGGATTGAAATGATCCAGAGAAGGTTCTTACGATACCTGCAGTTTAAATCCAAGACTTACATTCATAATTACGAAAAGCGATGCCGTAGGTTCCACTTTCTACCGCTTGTAGAGAGAAGACGCATCGCCGATGTATCGTACTTACTTGGCATAGCGAGCGGCGTCGTTGACTGTCCTGAACTCCTAAGTAGCATTGGTTTGCGAGTTCCAGTAGCCTCCTTCCGTAAGCCTAATATACTTCACGTTCCCCCAAGCAAAACTTATTATAGGCAAAATTCATTTCTTATAAGAACGAGCAAATGTTTTAACACGGTGGCAAAGCAATTTGACATAGATCTTTTTAACACTCCTTGTAACAAGCTCAAGCGACTATTAAGTAATGTATACTTCTCGAACAACTAACTGTAATTAGTGTAGTGCTACGCTATCTGGCATTATTTCACTAACAAACACCAAATTAAGAATTAACAATTGGTTTATATTGTATTTTTTTTTTCTATCCTTTCGTAGGCAATCTTTGTATTTACTATATGTTATATGTGGAAACTTGTAATTGGCTTTCAATAAATATTTAAATGACCTACTTTATTTTAACCTAGCTGTAAGTTTTCCGAAGATTTGTAAAATAAAATAAAATAAAATAAAAACACAGACCAGTGAGTAACTTTTCACAAACCGGTGAGTAATTTTTCACAGACCGATGAGTAACTTTTCACAGACCAGTGAGTAACTTTCCACAAACCGAGGAGTAACTTTTTACTGACCAGTGAGTAACTTTCCACAGACCGATGAGTAACTTAACACAGACCAGTGAGTAACTTTTCACAAACCGGTGAGTAGTTTTTCACAGACCGTTGAGTAACTTTTCAGAGACCAATTAGTAACTTTACACAGACCGTTGATTAACTTTTCACAAACTGCTGAGTAATTTTTCACAAATTGATTAGTCACTTTTTACAGATTTTGACGCGTCGATTTCGACACAATGAAAGCGAAAAATTTACTCTGACGCATCGACTCCTACACATCGACACCGACACATCGACTCCGACACAACGACTCCAACACATTAGCTCTGACGCATCGACTCTGACACATCGACAGCGATAAATTTACTCTGACGCATCGACTCCAACACATCGACATCGACACATCGACTCCGACACATCGACTCCAACACATCGACACCGACACATTGACTCTGACGCATCGACTCTGACACATCGACAGCGACACATTTACTCTGACACATCGACTTCAACACTTTGTCTTCGACATTAACACTAAAAAACGACTTAAAGAAAGAACGGTTTTTTCTTCTTTTCTTTACCTCGATTCCTGGTAAGGGCCTACGATTTTTCACAAATCTTTAAATGAATTTCCACTTCTTTTTAAAATCAATATATACCTTTTTTTCAGTATAATTGCCTATCTTTAATATAAAGAAAAAATTTCCTTACTGAGTGAGTGAGTTAGGGGTGAGCATTTTTCACAGACCGTTGAGTAACTTTTCACAGACCGGTGAGTAACTTTTAACAGATCGGTGAGTAACTTTCCACAGACCGGTGAGTAATTTTTCACAGACCGGAGAGTAACTTTTAATACATCCTAGATACTTTCTTATCCATCCCGATCCGTCCCAACCATCCCGATCCATTCCGATCCAACCCGATCCATCTTGATCAATCCCGATCCATCCCGATCCATCTTGACATCCTGATCCATCCCGATCCATCATAATAAATCCCGATTCATCTCGATCAATCCAAAGCCATCCCGAGTTATGCCGATCAATCCCGATCATTCATCCCGTAATCTCTTCCTTTGAGTAACTTTTCACAGACCGGTGAGTAACTTTTCACAGACCAAAGAGTTCCTTTACACGGACCAATAAGTAATTATTCATAAACCGGTGAGTAACTTTTCACAGACCTATGAGTAACTTTTTACAGACCTATGAGTAACTTTGCACAGACCAGTGAGTAACTTTTCACAGATCGATGAGTAATTTTTTACAGACCGATGAGTAACTTTTCACAGACCAGTGAGTAACTTTCCACAGACCGGTGAGTAACTTTTTACAGATCAGTGAGTAACTTTACATAGACCGGTGAGTAACTTTTTACAGACTTGTGAGTAACTTCTCACAGACCGGTGAGTAACTTTTCACAAACCGAGGAGTAACTTTTTATTGACCAGTGAGTAACTTTCCACAGACCAGTGAGTAACTTTTCACAAACCGAGGAGTTACTTTTTACTGACCAGTGAGTAACTTTCCACAGACCGATGAGTAACTTTTCACAGACCAGTGAGTAACTTTCCACAAACCGAGGAGTAACTTTTTACTGACCAGTGAGTAACTTTCCACAGACCGGTGAGTAACTTAACACAGACCAGTGAGTAACTTTTCACAAACCGGTGAGTAATTTTTCACAGACTGGTGAGTAATTTAACAAAGACCGGTGAGTAATTTTTCACAGACTGGTAAGTAACTTTTTACAGACCGGTGAGTAACTTTCCACAGACCGATGAGTAACTTAACACAGACCAGTGAGTAACTTTTCACAAACCGGTGAGTAGTTTCTCACAGACCGTTGAGTAACTTTTCAGAGACCAATGAGTAACTTTACACAGACCGTTGAGTAACTTTTCACAAACTGCTGAGTAATTTTTCACAAATTGATAAGTCACTTTTTACAGATTTTGACGCGTCGATTTCGACACAATGAAAGCGAAAAATTTACTCTGACGCATCGACTCCTACACATCGACACCGACACATCGACTCCGACACATCGACTCCAACACATCGTCACCGACACATTAGCTCTGACGCATCGACTCTGACACATCGACAGCGATAAATTTACTCTGACGCATCGACTCCAACACATCGACATCGACACATCGACTCCGACACATCGACTCCAACACATCGACACCGACACATTGACTCTGACGCATCGACTCTGACACATCGACAGCGACACATTTACTCTGACACATCGACTTCAACACTTTGTCTTCGACATTAACACTAAAAAACGACTTAAAGAAAGAATGGTTTTTTCTTCTTTTCTTTACCTCGATTCCTGGTAAGGGCCTACGATTTTTCACAAATATTTAAATGAATTTCCACTTCTTTTTAAAATCAATATATACCTTTTTTTCAGTATAATTGCCTATCTTTAATATGAAGAAAAAATTTCCTTACTGAGTGAGTGAGTTAGGGGTGAGCATTTTTCACTGACCGTTGAGTAAAATTGCACAGACCGGTGAGTATCTTTTCACAGACCGTTGAGTAACTTTTCACAGACCGGTGAGTAACTTTTAACAGATCGGTGAGTAACTTTCCACAGACCGGTGAGTAACTTTGCACAGACCGGTGTGTAACTTTTCACAGACCGGTGAGTAACTTTTAATACATCCTAGATACTTTCTTATCCATCCCGATCCGTCCCAACCATCCCGATCCATTCCGATCCAACCCGATCCATCTTGATCAATCCCGATCTATCCCGATCCATCTTGACATCCTGATCCATCCCGATCCATCATAATAAATCCCGATTCATCTCGATCAATCCAAAGCCATCCCGAGTTATGCCGATCAATCCCGATCATTCATTCCGTTAATCTCTTCCTTTGAGTAACTTTTCACAGACCGGTGAGTAACTTTTCACAGACCAAAGAGTTCCTTTACACGGACCAATAAGTAATTTTTCATAAACCGGTGAGTAACTTTTCACAGACCTATGAGTAACTTTCAGACCTATGAGTAACTTTGCACAGACCAGTGAGTAACTTTTCACACATCGATGAGTAATTTTTTTACAGACCGATGAGTAACTTTTCACAGACCAGTGAGTAACTTTCCACAGACCGGTGAGTCATTTTTCACAGACCGGTGAGTAACTTTTCACAGACCGGTGAGTAACTTTCCACAGACCGGTGAGTAATTTTTCACAGACCGGAGAGTAACTTTTCACAGACCAGTGAGTAACTTTCCACAGACCGGTGAGTAACTTTCCACAGACCGGTGAGTAACATTCCACAGACCGGTGAGTAAATTTTCACAGACCGGTGAGTAACTTTGTACAGACCTATGAGTAACTTTGCACAGACCAGTGAGTAACTTTTCACAGATCGATGAGTAATTTTTTACAGACCGATGAGTAACTTTTCACAGACCAGTGAGTAACTTTTCACAGATCGACGAGTAATTTTCCACAGACCGATAAGTATTTTTTCACAGACCAGTGAGTCACTTTCCACAGACCGGTGAGTAACTTTTTACAGATCAGTGAGTAACTTTACATAGACCGGTGAGTAAATTTTTACAGACTTGTGAGTAACTTCTCACAGACCGGTGAGTAACTTTTCACAAACCGAGGAGTAACTTTTTATTGACCAGTGAGTAACTTTCCACAGACCAGTGAGTAACTTTTCACAAACCGAGGAATTACTTTTTACTGACCAGTGAGTAACTTTCCACAGACCGATGAGTAACTTTTCACAGACCAGTGAGTAACTTTCCACAAACCGAGGAGTAACTTTTTACTGACCAGTGAGTAACTTTCCACAGACCGGTGAGTAACTTAACACAGACCAGTGAGTAACTTTTCACAAACCGGTGAGTAATTTTTCACAGACCGGTGAGTAATTTAACACAGACCGGTGAGTAATTTTTCACAGACTGGTAAGTAACTTTTTACAGACCGGTGAGTAACTTTCCACAGACCGATGAGTAACTTAACACAGACCAGTGAGTAACTTTTCACAAACCGGTGAGTAGTTTTTCACAGACCGTTGAGTAACTTTTCAGAGACCAATGAGTAACTTTACACAGACCGTTGAGTAACTTTTCACAAACTGCTGAGTAATTTTTCACAAATTGATTAGTCACTTTTTACAGATTTTGACGCGTCGATTTCGACACAATGAAAGCGAAAAATTTACTCTGACGCATCGACTCCTACACATCGACACCGACACATCGACTCCGACACATCGACTCCAACACATTAGCTCTGACGCATCGACTCTGACACATCGACAGCGATAAATTTACTCTGACGCATCGACTCCAACACATCGACATCGACACATCGACTCCGACACATCGACTCCAACACATCGACACCGACACATTGACTCTGACGCATCGACTCTGACACATCGACAGCGACACATTTACTCTGACACATCGACTTCAACACTTTGTCTTCGACATTAACACTAAAAAACGACTTAAAGAAAGAACGGTTTTTTCTTCTTTTCTACCTCGATTCCTGGTAAGGGCCTACGATTTTTCACAAATCTTTAAATGAATTTCCACTTCTTTTTAAAATCAATATATACCTTTTTTTCAGTATAATTGCCTATCTTTAATATAAAGAAAAAAATTCCTTACTGAGTGAGTGAGTTAGGGGTGAGCATTTTTCACTGACCGTTGAGTAAAATTGCACAGACCGGTGAGTATCTTTTCACAGACCGTTGAGTAACTTTTCACAGACCGGTAAGTAACTTTTAACAGATCGGTGAGTAACTTTCCTCAGACCGGTGAGTAATTTTTCACAGACCGGAGAGTAACTTTTAATACATCCTAGATACTTTCTTATCTATCCCGATCCGTCCCAACCATCCCGATCCATTCCGATCCAACCCGATCCATCTTGATCAATCCCGATCCATCCCGATCCATCTTGACATCCTGATCCATCCCGATCCATCATAATAAATCCCGATTCATCTCGATCAATCCAAAGCCATCCCGAGTTATGCCGATCAATCCCGATCATTCATTCCGTTAATCTCTTCCTTTGAGTAACTTTTCACAGACCGGTGAGTAACTTTTCACAGACCAAAGAGTTCCTTTACACGGACCAATAAGTAATTTTTCATAAACCGGTGAGTAACTTTTCACAGACCTATGAGTAACTTTTTACAGACCTATGAGTAACTTTGCACAGACCAGTGAGTAACTTTTCACAGATCGATGAGTAATTTTTTACAGACGATGAGTAACTTTTCACAGACCAGTGAGTAACTTTCCACAGACCGGTGAGTAACTTTTTACAGATCAGTGAGTAACTTTACATAGACCGGTGAGTAACTTTTTACAGACTTGTGAGTAACTTCTCACAGACCGGTGAGTAACTTTTCACAAACCGAGGAGTAACTTTTTATTGACCAGTGAGTAACTTTCCACAGACCAGTGAGTAACTTTTCACAAACCGAGGAGTTACTTTTTACTGACCAGTGAGTAACTTTCCACAGACCGATGAGTAACTTTTCACAGACCAGTGAGTAACTTTCCACAAACCGAGGAGTAACTTTTTACTGACCAGTGAGTAACTTTCCACAGACCGGTGAGTAACTTAACACAGACCAGTGAGTAACTTTTCACAAACCGGTGAGTAATTTTTTACAGACTGGTGAGTAATTTAACAAAGACCGGTGAGTCATTTTTCACAGACTGGTAAGTAACTTTTTACAGACCGGTGAGTAACTTTCCACAGACCGATGAGTAACTTAACACAGACCAGTGAGTAACTTTTCACAAACCGGTGAGTAGTTTTTCACAGACCGTTGAGTAACTTTTCAGAGACCAATGAGTAACTTTACACAGACCGTTGAGTAACTTTTACAAACTGCTGAGTAATTTTTCACAAATTGATTAGTCACTTTTTACAGATTTTGACGCGTCGATTTCGACACAATGAAAGCGAAAAATTTACTCTGACGCATCGACTCCTACACATCGACACCGACACATCGACTCCGACACATCGACTCCAACACATTAGCTCTGACGCATCGACTCTGACACATCGACAGCGATAAATTTACTCTGACGCATCGACTCCAACACATCGACATCGACACATCGACTCCGACACATCGACTCCAACACATCGACACCGACACATTGACTCTGACGCATCGACTCTGACACATCGACAGCGACACATTTACTCTGACACATCGACTTCAACACTTTGTCTTCGACATTAACACTAAAAAACGACTTAAAGAAAGAACGGTTTTTTCTTCTTTTCTACCTCGATTCCTGGTAAGGGCCTACGATTTTTCACAAATCTTTAAATGAATTTCCACTTCTTTTTAAAATCAATATATACCTTTTTTTCAGTATAATTGCCTATCTTTAATATAAAGAAAAAAATTCCTTACTGAGTGAGTGAGTTAGGGGTGAGCATTTTTCACTGACCGTTGAGTAAAATTGCACAGACCGGTGAGTATCTTTTCACAGACCGTTGAGTAACTTTTCACAGACCGGTAAGTAACTTTTAACAGATCGGTGAGTAACTTTCCTCAGACCGGTGAGTAATTTTTCACAGACCGGAGAGTAACTTTTAATACATCCTAGATACTTTCTTATCTATCCCGATCCGTCCCAACCATCCCGATCCATTCCGATCCAACCCGATCCATCTTGATCAATCCCGATCCATCCCGATCCATCTTGACATCCTGATCCATCCCGATCCATCATAATAAATCCCGATTCATCTCGATCAATCCAAAGCCATCCCGAGTTATGCCGATCAATCCCGATCATTCATTCCGTTAATCTCTTCCTTTGAGTAACTTTTCACAGACCGGTGAGTAACTTTTCACAGACCAAAGAGTTCCTTTACACGGACCAATAAGTAATTTTTCATAAACCGGTGAGTAACTTTTCACAGACCTATGAGTAACTTTTTACAGACCTATGAGTAACTTTGCACAGACCAGTGAGTAACTTTTCACAGATCGATGAGTAATTTTTTACAGACGATGAGTAACTTTTCACAGACCAGTGAGTAACTTTCCACAGACCGGTGAGTAACTTTTTACAGATCAGTGAGTAACTTTACATAGACCGGTGAGTAACTTTTTACAGACTTGTGAGTAACTTCTCACAGACCGGTGAGTAACTTTTCACAAACCGAGGAGTAACTTTTTATTGACCAGTGAGTAACTTTCCACAGACCAGTGAGTAACTTTTCACAAACCGAGGAGTTACTTTTTACTGACCAGTGAGTAACTTTCCACAGACCGATGAGTAACTTTTCACAGACCAGTGAGTAACTTTCCACAAACCGAGGAGTAACTTTTTACTGACCAGTGAGTAACTTTCCACAGACCGGTGAGTAACTTAACACAGACCAGTGAGTAACTTTTCACAAACCGGTGAGTAATTTTTTACAGACTGGTGAGTAATTTAACAAAGACCGGTGAGTCATTTTTCACAGACTGGTAAGTAACTTTTTACAGACCGGTGAGTAACTTTCCACAGACCGATGAGTAACTTAACACAGACCAGTGAGTAACTTTTCACAAACCGGTGAGTAGTTTTTCACAGACCGTTGAGTAACTTTTCAGAGACCAATGAGTAACTTTACACAGACCGTTGAGTAACTTTTACAAACTGCTGAGTAATTTTTCACAAATTGATTAGTCACTTTTTACAGATTTTGACGCGTCGATTTCGACACAATGAAAGCGAAAAATTTACTCTGACGCATCGACTCCTACACATCGACACCGACACATCGACTCCGACACATCGACTCCAACACATTAGCTCTGACGCATCGACTCTGACACATCGACAGCGATAAATTTACTCTGACGCATCGACTCCAACACATCGACATCGACACATCGACTCCGACACATCGACTCCAACACATCGACACCGACACATTGACTCTGACGCATCGACTCTGACACATCGACAGCGACACATTTACTCTGACACATCGACTTCAACACTTTGTCTTCGACATTAACACTAAAAAACGACTTAAAGAAAGAACGGTTTTTTCTTCTTTTCTACCTCGATTCCTGGTAAGGGCCTACGATTTTTCACAAATCTTTAAATGAATTTCCACTTCTTTTTAAAATCAATATATACCTTTTTTTCAGTATAATTGCCTATCTTTAATATAAAGAAAAAAATTCCTTACTGAGTGAGTGAGTTAGGGGTGAGCATTTTTCACTGACCGTTGAGTAAAATTGCACAGACCGGTGAGTATCTTTTCACAGACCGTTGAGTAACTTTTCACAGACCGGTAAGTAACTTTTAACAGATCGGTGAGTAACTTTCCTCAGACCGGTGAGTAATTTTTCACAGACCGGAGAGTAACTTTTAATACATCCTAGATACTTTCTTATCTATCCCGATCCGTCCCAACCATCCCGATCCATTCCGATCCAACCCGATCCATCTTGATCAATCCCGATCCATCCCGATCCATCTTGACATCCTGATCCATCCCGATCCATCATAATAAATCCCGATTCATCTCGATCAATCCAAAGCCATCCCGAGTTATGCCGATCAATCCCGATCATTCATTCCGTTAATCTCTTCCTTTGAGTAACTTTTCACAGACCGGTGAGTAACTTTTCACAGACCAAAGAGTTCCTTTACACGGACCAATAAGTAATTTTTCATAAACCGGTGAGTAACTTTTCACAGACCTATGAGTAACTTTTTACAGACCTATGAGTAACTTTGCACAGACCAGTGAGTAACTTTTCACAGATCGATGAGTAATTTTTTACAGACGATGAGTAACTTTTCACAGACCAGTGAGTAACTTTCCACAGACCGGTGAGTAACTTTTTACAGATCAGTGAGTAACTTTACATAGACCGGTGAGTAACTTTTTACAGACTTGTGAGTAACTTCTCACAGACCGGTGAGTAACTTTTCACAAACCGAGGAGTAACTTTTTATTGACCAGTGAGTAACTTTCCACAGACCAGTGAGTAACTTTTCACAAACCGAGGAGTTACTTTTTACTGACCAGTGAGTAACTTTCCACAGACCGATGAGTAACTTTTCACAGACCAGTGAGTAACTTTCCACAAACCGAGGAGTAACTTTTTACTGACCAGTGAGTAACTTTCCACAGACCGGTGAGTAACTTAACACAGACCAGTGAGTAACTTTTCACAAACCGGTGAGTAATTTTTTACAGACTGGTGAGTAATTTAACAAAGACCGGTGAGTCATTTTTCACAGACTGGTAAGTAACTTTTTACAGACCGGTGAGTAACTTTCCACAGACCGATGAGTAACTTAACACAGACCAGTGAGTAACTTTTCACAAACCGGTGAGTAGTTTTTCACAGACCGTTGAGTAACTTTTCAGAGACCAATGAGTAACTTTACACAGACCGTTGAGTAACTTTTACAAACTGCTGAGTAATTTTTCACAAATTGATTAGTCACTTTTTACAGATTTTGACGCGTCGATTTCAACACAATGAAAGCGAAAAATTTACTCTGACGCATCGACTCCTACACATCGACACCGACACATCGACTCCGACACATCGACTCCAACACATCGTCACCGACACATTAGCTCTGACGCATCGACTCTGACACATCGACAGCGATAAATTTACTCTGACGCATCGACTCCAACACATCGACATCGACACATCGACTCCGACACATCGACTCCAACACATCGACACCGACACATTGACTCTGACGCATCGACTCTGACACATCGACAGCGACACATTTACTTTGACACATCGACTTCAACACTTTGTCTTCGACATTAACACTAAAAAACGACTTAAAGAAAGAACGGTTTTTTCTTCTTTTCTACCTCGATTCCTGGTAAGGGCCTACGATTTTTCACAAATCTTTAAATGAATTTCCACTTCTTTTTAAAATCAATATATACCTTTTTTTCAGTATAATTGCCTATCTTTAATATAAAGAAAAAAATTCCTTACTGAGTGAGTGAGTTAGGGGTGAGCATTTTTCACTGACCGTTGAGTAAAATTGCACAGACCGGTGAGTATCTTTTCACAGACCGTTGAGTAACTTTTCACAGACCGGTGAGTAACTTTTAACAGATCGGTGAGTAACTTTCCACAGACCGGTGAGTAATTTTTCACAGACCGGAGAGTAACTTTTAATACATCCTAGATACTTTCTTATCTATCCCGATCCGTCCCAACCATCCCGATCCATTCCGATCCAACCCGATCCATCTTGATCAATCCCGATCCATCCCGATCCATCTTGACATCCTGATCCATCCCGATCCATCATAATAAATCCCGATTCATCTCGATCAATCCAAAGCCATCCCGAGTTATGCCGATCAATCCCGATCATTCATTCCGTTAATCTCTTCCTTTGAGTAACTTTTCACAGACCGGTGAGTAACTTTTCACAGACCAAAGAGTTCCTTTACACGGACCAATAAGTAATTTTTCATAAACCGGTGAGTAACTTTTCACAGACCTATGAGTAACTTTTTACAGACCTATGAGTAACTTTGCACAGACCAGTGAGTAACTTTTCACAGATCGATGAGTAATTTTTTACAGACCGATGAGTAACTTTTCACAGACCAGTGAGTAACTTTCCACAGACCGGTGAGTAACTTTTTACAGATCAGTGAGTAACTTTACATAGACCGGTGAGTAACTTTTTACAGACTTGTGAGTAACTTCTCACAGACCGGTGAGTAACTTTTCACAAACCGAGGAGTAACTTTTTATTGACCAGTGAGTAACTTTCCACAGACCAGTGAGTAACTTTTCACAAACCGAGGAGTTACTTTTTACTGACCAGTGAGTAACTTTCCACAGACCGATGAGTAACTTTTCACAGACCAGTGAGTAACTTTCCACAAACCGAGGAGTAACTTTTTACTGACCAGTGAGTAACTTTCCACAGACCGGTGAGTAACTTAACACAGACCAGTGAGTAACTTTTCACAAACCGGTGAGTAATTTTTCACAGACTGGTGAGTAATTTAACACAGACCGGTGAGTAATTTTTCACAGACTGGTAAGTAACTTTTTACAGACCGGTGAGTAACTTTTCACAAACCGGTGAGTAGTTTTTCACAGACCGTTGAGTAACTTTTCAGAGACCAATGAGTAACTTTACACAGACCGTTGAGTAACTTTTACAAACTGCTGAGTAATTTTTCACAAATTGATTAGTCACTTTTTACAGATTTTGACGCGTCGATTTCAACACAATGAAAGCGAAAAATTTACTCTGACGCATCGACTCCTACACATCGACACCGACACATCGACTCCGACACATCGACTCCAACACATCGTCACCGACACATTAGCTCTGACGCATCGACTCTGACACATCGACAGCGATAAATTTACTCTGACGCATCGACTCCAACACATCGACATCGACACATCGACTCCGACACATCGACTCCAACACATCGACACCGACACATTGACTCTGACGCATCGACTCTGACACATCGACAGCGACACATTTACTTTGACACATCGACTTCAACACTTTGTCTTCGACATTAACACTAAAAAACGACTTAAAGAAAGAATGGTTTTTTCTTCTTTTCTTTACCTCGATTCCTGGTAAGGGCCTACGATTTTTCACAAATCTTTAAATGAATTTCCACTTCTTTTTAAAATAAATATATACCTTTTTTCAGTATAATTGCCTATCTTTAATATAAAGAAAAAAATTCCTTACTGAGTGAGTGAATTAGGGGTGAGCATTTTTCACTGACCGTTGAGTAAAATTGCACAGAACGGTGAGTATCTTTTCACAGACCGTTGAGTAACTTTTCACAGACCTGTGAGTAACTTTTAACAGATCGGTGAGTAACTTTCCACAGACCGGTGAGTAACTTTGCACAGACCGGTGTGTAAATTTTCACAGACCGGTAAGTAACTTTTAATACATCCTAGATACTTTCTTATCCATCCCGATCCGTCCCAACCATCCCGATCCATTCCGATCCAACCCGATCCATCTTGATCAATCCCGATCCATCCCGATCCATCTTGACATCCTGATCCATCCCGATCCATCATAATAAATCCCGATTCATCTCGATCAATCCAAAGCCATCCCGAGTTATGCCGATCAATCCCGATCATTCATTCCGTTAATCTCTTCCTTTGAGTAACTTTTCACAGACCGGTGAGTAACTTTTCACAGACCAAAGAGTTCCTTTACACGGACCAATAAGTAATTTTTCATAAACCGGTGAGTAACTTTTCACAGACCTATGAGTAACTTTTTACAGACCTATGAGTAACTTTGCACAGACCAGTGAGTAACTTTTCACAGATCGATGAGTAATTTTTTACAGACCGATGAGTAACTTTTCACAGACCAGTGAGTAACTTTCCACAGACCGGTGAGTAATTTTTCACAGACCGGTGAGTAACTTTTCACAGACCGGTGAGTAACTTTCCACAGACCGGTGAGTAAATTTTCACAGACCGGAGAGTAACTTTTCACAGACCAGTGAGTAACTTTCCACAGACCGGTGAGAAACTTTCCACAGACCGGTGAGTAATTTTTCACAGACCGGTGAGTAATTTTTCACAGACCGGTGAGTAACTTTGTACAGACCTATGAGTAACTTTGCACAGACCAGTGAGTAACTTTTCACAGATCGATGAGTAATTTTTTACAGACCGATGAGTAACTTTTCACAGACCAGTGAGTAACTTTTCACAGATCGACGAGTAATTTTCCACAGACCGATGAGTATTTTTTCACAGACCAGTGAGTCACTTTCCACAGACCGGTGAGTAACTTTTTACAGATCAGTGAGTAACTTTACATAGACTGGTGAGTAAATTTTTACAGACTTGTGAGTAACTTCTCACAGACCGGTGAGTAACTTTTCACAAACCGAGGAGTAACTTTTTATTGACCAGTGAGTAACTTTCCACAGACCAGTGAGTAACTTTTCACAAACCGAGGAGTTACTTTTTACTGACCAGTGAGTAACTTTCCACAGACCGATGAGTAACTTTTCACAGACCAGTGAGTAACTTTCCACAAACCGAGGAGTAACTTTTTACTGACCAGTGAGTAACTTTCCACAGACCGGTGAGTAACTTAACACAGACCAGTGAGTAACTTTTCACAAACCGGTGAGTAATTTTTCACAGACCGGTGAGTAATTTAACACAGACCGGTGAGTAATTTTTCACAGACTGGTAAGTAACTTTTTACAGACCGGTGAGTAACTTTCCACAGACCGATGAGTAACTTAACACAGACCAGTGAGTAACTTTTCACAAACCGGTGAGTAGTTTTTCACAGACCGTTGAGTAACTTTTCAGAGACCAATGAGTAACTTTACACAGACCGTTGAGTAACTTTTCACAAACTGCTGAGTAATTTTTCACAAATTGATTAGTCACTTTTTACAGATTTTGACGCGTCGATTTCGACACAATGAAAGCGAAAAATTTACTCTGACGCATCGACTCCTACACATCGACACCGACACATCAACTCCGACACATCGACTCCAACACATTAGCTCTGACGCATCGACTCTGACACATCGACAGCGATAAATTTACTCTGACGCATCGACTCCAACACATCGACATCGACACATCGACTCCGACACATCGACTCCAACACATCGACACCGACACATTGACTCTGACGCATCGACTCTGACACATCGACAGCGACACATTTACTCTGACACATCGACTTCAACACTTTGTCTTCGACATTAACACTAAAAAACGACTTAAAGAAAGAACGGTTTTTTCTTCTTTTCTTTACCTCGATTCCTGGTAAGGGCCCACGATTTTTCACAGATCTTTAAATGAATTTCCACTTCTTTTTAAAATCAATATATACCTTTTTTTCAGTATAATTGCCTATCTTTAATATAAAGAAAAAAATTCCTTACTGAGTGAGTGAGTTAGGGGTGAGCATTTTTCACTGACCGTTGAGTAAAATTGCACAGACCGGTGAGTATCTTTTCACAGACCGTTGAGTAACTTTTCACAGACCGGTGAGTAACTTTTAACAGATCGGTGAGTAACTTTCCACAGACCGGTGAGTCATTTTTCACAGACCGGTGAGTAACTTTTAACAGATCGGTGAGTAACTTTCCACAGACCGGTGAGTAATTTTTCACAGACCGGCTAGTAACTTTTAATACATCCTAGATACTTTCTTATCCATCCCGATCCGTCCCAACCATCCCGATCCATTCCGATCCAACCCGATCCATCTTGATCAATCCCGATCCATCCCGATCCATCTTGACATCCTGATCCATCCCAATCCATCATAATAAATCCCGATTCATCTCGATCAATCCAAAGCCATCCCGAGTTATGCCGATCAATCCCGATCATTCATTCCGTTAATCTCTTCCTTTGAGTAACTTTTCACAGACCGGTGATTAACTTTTCACAGACCAAAGAGTTCCTTTACACGGACCAATAAGTAATTTTTCATAAACCGGTGAGTAACTTTTCACAGACCTATGAGTAACTTTTTACAGACCTATGAGTAACTTTGCACAGACCAGTGAGTAACTTTTCACAGATCGATGAGTAATTTTTTACAGACCGATGAGTAACTTTTCACAGACCAGTGAGTAACTTTCCACAGACCGGTGAGTAACTTTTTACAGATCAGTGAGTAACTTTACATAGACCGGTGAGTAACTTTTTACAGACTTGTGAGTAACTTCTCACAGACCGGTGAGTAACTTTTCACAAACCGAGGAGTAACTTTTTATTGACCAGTGAGTAACTTTCCACAGACCAGTGAGTAACTTTTCACAAACCGAGGAGTTACTTTTTACTGACCAGTGAGTAACTTTCCAAAGACCGATGAGTAACTTTTCACAGACCAGTGAGTAACTTTCCACAAACCGAGGAGTAACTTTTTACTGACCAGTGAGTAACTTTCCACAGACCGGTGAGTAACTTAACACAGACCAGTGAGTAATTTTTCACAGACTGGTGAGTAATTTAACAAAGACCGGTGAGTAATTTTTCACAGACTGGTAAGTAACTTTTTACAGACCGGTGAGTAACTTTCCACAGACCGATGAGTAACTTAACACAGACCAGTGAGTAACTTTTCACAAACCGGTGAGTAGTTTCTCACAGACCGTTGAGTAACTTTTCAGAGACCAATGAGTAACTTTACACAGACCGTTGAGTAACTTTTCACAAACTGCTGAGTAATTTTTCACAAATTGATTAGTCACTTTTTACAGATTTTGACGCGTCGATTTCGACACAATGAAAGCGAAAAATTTACTCTGACGCATCGACTCCTTCACATCGACACCGACACATCGACTCCGACACATCGACTCCAACACATCGTCACCGACACATTAGCTCTGACGCATCGACTCTGACACATCGACAGCGATAAATTTACTCTGACGCATCGACTCCAACACATCGACATCGACACATCGACTCCGACACATCGACTCCAACACATCGACACCGACACATTGACTCTGACGCATCGACTCTGACACATCGACAGCGACACATTTACTCTGACACATCGACTTCAACACTTTGTCTTCGACATTAACACTAAAAAACGACTTAAAGAAAGAATGGTTTTTTCTTCTTTTCTTTACCTCGATTCCTGGTAAGGGCCTACGATTTTTCACAAATCTTTAAATGAATTTCCACTTCTTTTTAAAATCAATATATACCTTTTTTTCAGTATAATTGCCTATCTTTAATATAAAGAAAAAATTTCCTTACTGAGTGAGTGAGTTAGGGGTGAGCATTTTTCACTGACCGTTGAGTAAAATTGCACAGACCGGTGAGTATCTTTTCACAGACCGTTGAGTAACTTTTCACAGACCGGTGAGTAACTTTTAACAGATCGGTGAGTAACTTTCCACAGACCGGTGAGTAACTTTGCACAGACCGGTGTGTAACTTTTCACAGACCGGTGAGTAACTTTTAATACATCCTAGATACTTTCTTATCCATCCCGATCCGTCCCAACCATCCCGATCCATTCCGATCCAACCCGATCCATCTTGATCAATCCCGATCCATCCCGATCCATCTTGACATCCTGATCCATCCCGATCCATCATAATAAATCCCGATTCATCTCGATCAATCCAAAGCCATCCCGAGTTATGCCGATCAATCCCGATCATTCATTCCGTTAATCTCTTCCTTTGAGTAACTTTTCACAGACCGGTGAGTAACTTTTAACAGACCGGTGAGTAACTTTCCACAGACCGGTGAGTAACTTTGCACAGACCGGTGTGTAACTTTTCACAGACCGGTGAGTAACTTTTAATACATCCTAGATACTTTCTTATCCATCCCGATCCGTCCCAACCATCCCGATCCATTCCGATCCAACCCGATCCATCTTGATCAATCCCGATCCATCCCGATCCATCTTGACATCCTGATCCATCCCGATCCATCATAATAAATCCCGATTCATCTCGATCAATCCAAAGCCATCCCGAGTTATGCCGATCAATCCCGATCATTCATTCCGTTAATCTCTTCCTTTGAGTAACTTTGCACAGACCAGTGAGTAACTTTTCACAGATCGATGAGTAATTTTTTTACAGACCGATGAGTAACTTTTCACAGACCAGTAAGTAACTTTCCACAGACCGGTGAGTCATTTTTCACAGACCGGTGAGTAACTTTTCACAGACCGGTGAGTAACTTTCCACAGACCGGTGAGTAATTTTTCACAGACCGGAGAGTAACTTTTCACAGACCAGTGAGTAACTTTCCACAGACCGGTGAGTAACTTTCCACAGACCGGTGAGTAACATTCCAAAGACCGGTGAGTAATTTTTCACAGACCGGTGAGTAACTTTGTACAGACCTATGAGTAACTTTGCACAGACCAGTGAGTAACTTTTCACAGATCGATGAGTAATTTTTTACAGACCGATGAGTAACTTTTCACAGACCAGTGAGTAACTTTTCACAGATCGACGAGTAATTTTCCACAGACCGATGAGTATTTTTTCACAGACCAGTGAGTCACTTTCCACAGACCGGTGAGTAACTTTTTACAGATCAGTGAGTAACTTTACATAGACTGGTGAGTAAATTTTTACAGACTTGTGAGTAACTTCTCACAGACCGGTGAGTAACTTTTCACAAACCGAGGAGTAACTTTTTATTGACCAGTGAGTAACTTTCCACAGACCAGTGAGTAACTTTTCACAAACCGAGGAGTTACTTTTTACTGACCAGTGAGTAACTTTCCACAGACCGATGAGTAACTTTTCACAGACCAGTGAGTAACTTTCCACAAACCGAGGAGTAACTTTTCACAAACCGGTGAGTAATTTTTCACAGACCGGTGAGTAATTTAACACAGACCGGTGAGTAATTTTTCACAGACTGGTAAGTAACTTTTTACAGACCGGTGAGTAACTTTCCACAGACCGATGAGTAACTTAACACAGACCAGTGAGTAACTTTTCACAAACCGGTGAGTAGTTTTTCACAGACCGTTGAGTAACTTTTCAGAGACCAATGAGTAACTTTACACAGACCGTTGAGTAACTTTTCACAAACTGCTGAGTAATTTTTCACAAATTGATTAGTCACTTTTTACAGATTTTGACGCGTCGATTTCGACACAATGAAAGCGAAAAATTTACTCTGACGCATCGACTCCTACACATCGACACCGACACATCGACTCCGACACATCGACTCCAACACATCGTCACCGACACATTAGCTCTGACGCATCGACTCTGACACATCGACAGCGATAAATTTACTCTGACGCATCGACTCCAACACATCGACATCGACACATCGACTCCGACACATCGACTCCAACACATCGACACCGACACATTGACTCTGACGCATCGACTCTGACACATCGACAGCGACACATTTACTCTGACACATCGACTTCAACACTTTGTCTTCGACATTAACACTAAAAAACGACTTAAAGAAAGAATGGTTTTTTCTTCTTTTCTTTACCTCGATTCCTGGTAAGGGCCTACGATTTTTCACAAATCTTTAAATGAATTTCCACTTCTTTTTAAAATCAATATATACCTTTTTTTCAGTATAATTGCCTATCTTTAATATAAAGAAAAAATTTCCTTACTGAGTGAGTGAGTTAGGGGTGAGCATTTTTCACTGACCGTTGAGTAAAATTGCACAGACCGGTGAGTATCTTTTCACAGACCGTTGAGTAACTTTTCACAGACCGGTGAGTAACTTTTAACAGATCGGTGAGTAACTTTCCACAGACCGGTGAGTAACTTTGCACAGACCGGTGTGTAACTTTTCACAGACCGGTGAGTAACTTTTAATACATCCTAGATACTTTCTTATCCATCCCGATCCGTCCCAACCATCCCGATCCATTCCGATCCAACCCGATCCATCTTGATCAATCCCGATCCATCCCGATCCATCTTGACATCCTGATCCATCCCGATCCATCATAATAAATCCCGATTCATCTCGATCAATCCAAAGCCATCCCAAGTTATGCCGATCAATCCCGATCATTCATTCCGTTAATCTCTTCCTTTGAGTAACTTTTCACAGACCGGTGAGTAACTTTTCACAGACCAAAGAGTTCCTTTACACGGACCAATAAGTAATTTTTCATAAACCGGTGAGTAACTTTTCACAGACCTATGAGTAACTTTTTACAGACCTATGAGTAACTTTGCACAGACCAGTGGGTAACTTTTCACAGATCGATGAGTAATTTTTTTACAGACTGATGAGTAACTTTTCACAGACCAGTGAGTAACTTTCCACAGACCGGTAAGTCATTTTTCACAGACCGGTGAGTAACTTTTCACAGACCGGTGAGTAACTTTCCACAGACCGGTGAGTAATTTTTCACAGACCGGAGAGTAACTTTTCACAGACCAGTGAGTAACTTTCCACAGACCGGTGAGTAACTTTCCACAGACCGGTGAGTAACATTCCAAAGACCGGTGAGTAATTTTTCACAGACCGGTGAGTAACTTTGTACAGACCTATGAGTAACTTTGCACAGACCAGTGAGTAACTTTTCACAGATCGATGAGTAATTTTTTACAGACCGATGAGTAACTTTTCACAGACCAGTGAGTAACTTTTCACAGATCGACGAGTAATTTTCCACAGACCGATGAGTATTTTTTCACAGACCAGTGAGTCACTTTCCACAGACCGGTGAGTAACTTTTTACAGATCAGTGAGTAACTTTACATAGACTGGTGAGTAAATTTTTACAGACTTGTGAGTAACTTCTCACAGACCGGTGAGTAACTTTTCACAAACCGAGGAGTAACTTTTTATTGACCAGTGAGTAACTTTCCACAGACCAGTGAGTAACTTTTCACAAACCGAGGAGTTACTTTTTACTGACCAGTGAGTAACTTTCCACAGACCGATGAGTAACTTTTCACAGACCAGTGAGTAACTTTCCACAAACCGAGGAGTAACTTTTTACTGACCAGTGAGTAACTTTCCACAGACCGGTGAGTAACTTAACACAGACCAGTGAGTAACTTTTCACAAACCGGTGAGTAATTTTTCACAGACCGGTGAGTAATTTAACACAGACCGGTGAGTAATTTTTCACAGACTGGTAAGTAACTTTTTACAGACCGGTGAGTAACTTTCCACAGACCGATGAGTAACTTAACACAGACCAGTGAGTAACTTTTCACAAACCGGTGAGTAGTTTTTCACAGACCGTTGAGTAACTTTTCAGAGACCAATGAGTAACTTTACACAGACCGTTGAGTAACTTTTCACAAACTGCTGAGTAATTTTTCACAAATTGATTAGTCACTTTTTACAGATTTTGACGCGTCGATTTCGACACAATGAAAGCGAAAAATTTACTCTGACGCATCGACTCCTACACATCGACACCGACACATCGACTCCGACACATCGACTCCAACACATTAGCTCTGACGCATCGACTCTGACACATCGACAGCGATAAATTTACTCTGACGCATCGACTCCAACACATCGACATCGACACATCGACTCCGACACATCGACTCCAACACATCGACACCGACACATTGACTCTGACGCATCGACTCTGACACATCGACAGCGACACATTTACTCTGACACATCGACTTCAACACTTTGTCTTCGACATTAACACTAAAAAACGACTTAAAGAAAGAACGGTTTTTTCTTCTTTTCTTTACCTCGATTCCTGGTAAGGGCCTACGATTTTTCACAGATCTTTAAATGAATTTCCACTTCTTTTTAAAATCAATATATACCTTTTTTTCAGTATAATTGCCTATCTTTAATATAAAGAAAAAAATTCCTTACTGAGTGAGTGAGTTAGGGGTGAGCATTTTTCACTGACCGTTGAGTAAAATTGCACAGACCGGTGAGTATCTTTTCACAGACCGTTGAGTAACTTTTCACAGACCGGTGAGTAACTTTTAACAGATCGGTGAGTAACTTTCCACAGACCGGTGAGTCATTTTTCACAGACCGGTGAGTAACTTTTAACAGATCGGTGAGTAACTTTCCACAGACCGGTGAGTAATTTTTCACAGACCGGAGAGTAACTTTTAATACATCCTAGATACTTTCTTATCCATCCCGATCCGTCCCAACCATCCCGATCCATTCCGATCCAACCCGATCCATCTTGATCAATCCCGATCCATCCCGATCCATCTTGACATCCTGATCCATCCCGATCCATCATAATAAATCCCGATTCATCTCGATCAATCCAAAGCCATCCCGAGTTATGCCGATCAATCCCGATCATTCATTCCGTTAAACTCTTCCTTTGAGTAACTTTTCACAGACCGGTGATTAACTTTTCACAGACCAAAGAGTTCCTTTACACGGACCAATAAGTAATTTTTCATAAACCGGTGAGTAACTTTTCACAGACCTATGAGTAACTTTTTACAGACCTATGAGTAACTTTGCACAGACCAGTGAGTAACTTTTCACAGATCGATGAGTAATTTTTTACAGACCGATGAGTAACTTTTCACAGACCAGTGAGTAACTTTCCACAGACCGGTGAGTAACTTTTTACAGATCAGTGAGTAACTTTACATAGACCGGTGAGTAACTTTTTACAGACTTGTGAGTAACTTCTCACAGACCGGTGAGTAACTTTTCACAAACCGAGGAGTAACTTTTTATTGACCAGTGAGTAACTTTCCACAGACCAGTGAGTAACTTTTCACAAACCGAGGAGTTACTTTTTACTGACCAGTGAGTAACTTTCCAAAGACCGATGAGTAACTTTTCACAGACCAGTGAGTAACTTTCCACAAACCGAGGAGTAACTTTTTACTGACCAGTGAGTAACTTTCCACAGACCGGTGAGTAACTTAACACAGACCAGTGAGTAATTTTTCACAGACTGGTGAGTAATTTAACAAAGACCGGTGAGTAATTTTTCACAGACTGGTAAGTAACTTTTTACAGACCGGTGAGTAACTTTCCACAGACCGATGAGTAACTTAACACAGACCAGTGAGTAACTTTTCACAAACCGGTGAGTAGTTTCTCACAGACCGTTGAGTAACTTTTCAGAGACCAATGAGTAACTTTACACAGACCGTTGAGTAACTTTTCACAAACTGCTGAGTAATTTTTCACAAATTGATTAGTCACTTTTTACAGATTTTGACGCGTCGATTTCGACACAATGAAAGCGAAAAATTTACTCTGACGCATCGACTCCTACACATCGACACCGACACATCGACTCCGACACATCGACTCCAACACATCGTCACCGACACATTAGCTCTGACGCATCGACTCTGACACATCGACAGCGATAAATTTACTCTGACGCATCGACTCCAACACATCGACATCGACACATCGACTCCGACACATCGACTCCAACACATCGACACCGACACATTGACTCTGACGCATCGACTCTGACACATCGACAGCGACACATTTACTCTGACACATCGACTTCAACACTTTGTCTTCGACATTAACACTAAAAAACGACTTAAAGAAAGAATGGTTTTTTCTTCTTTTCTTTACCTCGATTCCTGGTAAGGGCCTACGATTTTTCACAAATCTTTAAATGAATTTCCACTTCTTTTTAAAATCAATATATACCTTTTTTTCAGTATAATTGCCTATCTTTAATATAAAGAAAAAATTTCCTTACTGAGTGAGTGAGTTAGGGGTGAGCATTTTTCACAGACCGTTGAGTAACTTTTCACAGACCGGTGAGTAACTTTTAACAGATCGGTGAGTAACTTTCCACAGACCGGTGAGTAATTTTTCACAGACCGGAGAGTAACTTTTAATACATCCTAGATACTTTCTTATCCATCCCGATCCGTCCCAACCATCCCGATCCATTCCGATCCAACCCGATCCATCTTGATCAATCCCGATCCATCCCGATCCATCTTGACATCCTGATCCATCCCGATCCATCATAATAAATCCCGATTCATCTCGATCAATCCAAAGCCATCCCGAGTTATGCCGATCAATCCCGATCATTCATTCCGTTAATCTCTTCCTTTGAGTAACTTTTCACAGACCGGTGAGTAACTTTTCACAGACCAAAGAGTTCCTTTACACGGACCAATAAGTAATTTTTCATAAACCGGTGAGTAACTTTTCACAGACCTATGAGTAACTTTTTACAGACCTATGAGTAACTTTGCACAGACCAGTGAGTAACTTTTCACAGATCGATGAGTAATTTTTTACAGACCGATGAGTAACTTTTCACAGACCAGTGAGCAACTTTCCACAGACCGGTGAGTCATTTTTCACAGACCGGTGAGTAACTTTTCACAGACCGGTGAGTAACTTTCCACAGACCGGTGAGTAATTTTTCACAAACCGGAGAGTAACTTTTCACAGACCAGTGAGTAACTTTCCACAGACCGGTGAGTAACTTTCCACAGACCGGTGAGTAATTTTTCACAGACCGGTGAGTAACTTTTTACAGACCGGTGAGTAACATTCCAAAGACCGGTGAGTAATTTTTCACAGACCGGTGAGTAACTTTTTACAGACCGGTGAGTAACTTTCCACAGACTGGTGAGTAACTTTCCACAGACCGGTGAGTAACTTTCCACAGACCGGTGAGTAATTTTTCACAGACCGGTGAGTAACTTTGTACAGACCTATGAGTAACTTTGCACAGACCAGTGAGTAACTTTTCACAGATCGATGAGTAATTTTTTACAGACCGATGAGTAACTTTTCACAGACCAGTGAGTAACTTTTCACAGATCGACGAGTAATTTTCCACAGACCGATGAGTATTTTTTCACAGACCAGTGAGTCACTTTCCACAGACCGGTGAGTAACTTTTTACAGATCAGTGAGTAACTTTACATAGACCGGTGAGTAAATTTTTACAGACTTGTGAGTAACTTCTCACAGACCGGTGAGTAACTTTTCACAAACCGAGGAGTAACTTTTTATTGACCAGTGAGTAACTTTCCACAGACCAGTGAGTAACTTTTCACAAACCGAGGAGTTACTTTTTACTGACCAGTGAGTAACTTTCCACAGACCGATGAGTAACTTTTCACAGACCAGTGAGTAACTTTCCACAAACCGAGGAGTAACTTTTTACTGACCAGTGAGTAACTTTCCACAGACCGGTGAGTAACTTTCCACAGACCGGTGAGTAATTTTTCACAGACCGGTGAGTAACTTTTTACAGACCGGTGAGTAACATTCCAAAGACCGGTGAGTAATTTTCCACAGACCGGTGAGTAACTTTTTACAGACCGGTGAGAAACTCGACCTAAACGTTTCCAAATGCTATGTCTGCACTTTCTCTCGGAAACCGGAACCCATTTTGTCATCCTACAAGCTTTTAGACGTTAATATCACTAGAGTTTCTACCATACGCGACCTAGGAGTAACCTTTGACAGCAAACTGCTCTTTGATAGTCACATAAATGAAATTGTTGCTAAAGCATCTAAGGCACTCGGTTTTGTGATGCGGATGTCACACGATTTCAATTCTGTAAAAACATTAAAAATACTATACTGTGCTTATGTACGCAGTCATTTAGAATACGCTTCTCAAATATGGAACCCCTGTTACAATTTATACGACACGCGGATTGAAATGATCCAGAGAAGGTTCTTACGATACCTGCAGTTTAAATCCAAGACTTACATTCATAATTACGAAAAGCGATGCTGTAGGTTCCACTTTCTACCGCTTGTAGAGAGAAGACGCATCGCCGATGTATCGTACTTACTTGGCATAGCGAGCGGCGTCGTTGACTGTCCTGAACTCCTAAGTAGCATTGGTTTGCGAGTTCCAGTAGCCTCCTTCCGTAAGCCTAATATACTTCACGTTCCCCCAAGCAAAACTTATTATAGGCAAAATTCATTTCTTATAAGAACGAGCAAATGTTTTAACACGGTGGCAAAGCAATTTGACATAGATCTTTTTAACACTCCTTGTAACAAGCTCAAGCGACTATTAAGTAATGTATACTTCTCGAACAACTAACTGTAATTAGTGTAGTGCTACGCTATCTGGCATTATTTCACTAACAAACACCAAATTAAGAATTAACAATTGGTTTATATTGTATTTTTTTTTTCTATCCTTTCGTAGGCAATCTTTGTATTTACTATATGTTATATGTGGAAACTTGTAATTGGCTTTCAATAAATATTTAAATGACCTACTTTATTTTAACCTAGCTGTAAGTTTTCCGAAGATTTGTAAAATAAAATAAAATAAAATAAAAACACAGACCAGTGAGTAACTTTTCACAAACCGGTGAGTAATTTTTCACAGACCGATGAGTAACTTTTCACAGACCAGTGAGTAACTTTCCACAAACCGAGGAGTAACTTTTTACTGACCAGTGAGTAACTTTCCACAGACCGATGAGTAACTTAACACAGACCAGTGAGTACCTTTTCACAAACCGGTGAGTAGTTTTTCACAGACCGTTGAGTAACTTTTCAGAGACCAATTAGTAACTTTACACAGACCGTTGAGTAACTTTTCACAAACTGCTGAGTAATTTTTCACAAATTGATTAGTCACTTTTTACAGATTTTGACGCGTCGATTTCGACACAATGAAAGCGAAAAATTTACTCTGACGCATCGACTCCTACACATCGACACCGACACATCGACTCCGACACATCGACTCCAACACATTAGCTCTGACGCATCGACTCTGACACATCGACAGCGATAAATTTACTCTGACGCTTCGACTCCAACACATCGACATCGACACATCGACTCCGACACATCGACTCCAACACATCGACACCGACACATTGACTCTGACGCATCGACTCTGACACATCGACAGCGACACATTTACTCTGACACATCGACTTCAACACTTTGTCTTCGATATTAACACTAAAAAACGACTTAAAGAAAGAACGGTTTTTTCTTCTTTTCTTTACCTCGATTCCTGGTAAGGGCCTACGATTTTTCACAAATCTTTAAATGAATTTCCACTTCTTTTTAAAATCAATATATACCTTTTTTTCAGTATAATTGCCTATCTTTAATATAAAGAAAAAATTTCCTTACTGAGTGAGTGAGTTAGGGGTGAGCATTTTTCACTGACCGTTGAGTAAAATTGCACAGACCGGTGAGTATCTTTTCACAGACCGTTGAGTAACTTTTCACAGACCGGTGAGTAACTTTTAACAGATCGGTGAGTAACTTTCCACAGACCGGTGAGTAATTTTTCACAGACCGGAGAGTAACTTTTAATACATCCTAGATACTTTCTTATCCATCCCGATCCGTCCCAACCATCCCGATCCATTCCGATCCAACCCGATCCATCTTGATCAATCCCGATCCATCCCGATCCATCTTGACATCCTGATCCATCCCGATCCATCATAATAAATCCCGATTCATCTCGATCAATCCAAAGCCATCCCGCGTTATGCCGATCAATCCCGATCATTCATTCCGTTAATCTCTTCCTTTGAGTAACTTTTCACAGACCGGTGAGTAACTTTTCACAGACCAAAGAGTTCCTTTACACGGACCAATAAGTAATTTTTCATAAACCGGTGAGTAACTTTTCACAGACCTATGAGTAACTTTTTACAGACCTATGAGTAACTTTGCACAGACCAGTGAGTAACTTTTCACAGATCGATGAGTAATTTTTTACAGACCGATGAGTAACTTTTCACAGACCAGTGAGTAACTTTCCACAGACCGGTGAGTAACTTTTTACAGATCAGTGAGTAACTTTACATAGACCGGTGAGTAACTTTTTACAGACTTGTGAGTAACTTCTCACAGACCGGTGAGTAACTTTTCACAAACCGAGGAGTAACTTTTTATTGACCAGTGAGTAACTTTCCACAGACCAGTGAGTAACTTTTCACAAACCGAGGAGTTACTTTTTACTGACCAGTGAGTAACTTTCCACAGACCGATGAGTAACTTTTCACAGACCAGTGAGTAACTTTCCACAAACCGAGGAGTAACTTTTTACTGACCAGTGAGTAACTTTCCACAGACCGGTGAGTAACTTAACACAGACCAGTGAGTAACTTTTCACAAACCGGTGAGTAATTTTTCACAGACTGGTGAGTAATTTAACAAAGACCGGTGAGTAATTTTTCACAGACTGGTAAGTAACTTTTAACAGACCGGTGAGTAACTTTCCACAGACCGATGAGTAACTTAACACAGACCAGTGAGTAACTTTTCACAAACCGGTGAGTAGTTTCTCACAGACCGTTGAGTAACTTTTCAGAGACCAATGAGTAACTTTACACAGACCGTTGAGTAACTTTTCACAAACTGCTGAGTAATTTTTCACAAATTGATAAGTCACTTTTTACAGATTTTGACGCGTCGATTTCGACACAATGAAAGCGAAAAATTTACTCTGACGCATCGACTCCTACACATCGACACCGACACATCGACTCCGACACATCAACTCCAACACATCGTCACCGACACATTAGCTCTGACGCATCGACTCTGACACATCGACAGCGATAAATTTACTCTGACGCATCGACTCCAACACATCGACATCGACACATCGACTCCGACACATCGACTCCAACACATCGACACCGACACATTGACTCTGACGCATCGACTCTGACACATCGACAGCGACACATTTACTCTGACACATCGACTTCAACACTTTGTCTTCGACATTAACACTAAAAAACGACTTAAAGAAAGAATGGTTTTTTCTTCTTTTCTTTACCTCGATTCCTGGTAAGGGCCTACGATTTTTCACAAATCTTTAAATGAATTTCCACTTCTTTTTAAAATCAATATATACCTTTTTTTCAGTATAATTGCCTATCTTTAATATGAAGAAAAAATTTCCTTACTGAGTGAGTGAGTTAGGGGTGAGCATTTTTCACTGACCGTTGAGTAAAATTGCACAGACCGGTGAGTATCTTTTCACAGACCGTTGAGTAACTTTTCACAGACCGGTGAGTAACTTTTAACAGATCGGTGAGTAACTTTCCACAGACCGGTGAGTAACTTTGCACAGACCGGTGTGTAACTTTTCACAGACCGGTGAGTAACTTTTAATACATCCTAGATACTTTCTTATCCATCCCGATCCGTCCCAACCATCCCGATCCATTCCGATCCAACCCGATCCATCTTGATCAATCCCGATCTATCCCGATCCATCTTGACATCCTGATCCATCCCGATCCATCATAATAAATCCCGATTCATCTCGATCAATCCAAAGCCATCCCGAGTTATGCCGATCAATCCCGATCATTCATTCCGTTAATCTCTTCCTTTGAGTAACTTTTCACAGACCGGTGAGTAACTTTTCACAGACCAAAGAGTTCCTTTACACGGACCAATAAGTAATTTTTCATAAACCGGTGAGTAACTTTTCACAGACCTATGAGTAACTTTTTACAGACCTATGAGTAACTTTGCACAGACCAGTGAGTAACTTTTCACAGATCGATGAGTAATTTTTTACAGACCGATGAGTAACTTTTCACAGACCAGTGAGTAACTTTCCACAGACCGGTGAGTAACTTTTTACAGATCAGTGAGTAACTTTACATAGACCGGTGAGTAACTTTTCACAGATCGATGAGTAATTTTTTTACAGACCGATGAGTAACTTTTCACAGACCAGTGAGTAACTTTCCACAGACCGGTGAGTCATTTTTCACAGACCGGTGAGTAACTTTTCACAGACCGGTGAGTAACTTTCCACAGACCGGTGAGTAATTTTTCACAGACCGGAGAGTAACTTTTCACAGACCAGTGAGTAACTTTCCACAGACCGGTGAGTAACTTTCCACAGACCGGTGAGTAACATTCCAAAGACCGGTGAGTAATTTTTCACAGACCGGTGAGTTACTTTGTACAGACCTATGAGTAACTTTGCACAGACCAGTGAGTAACTTTTCACAGATCGATGAGTAATTTTTTACAGACCGATGAGTAACTTTTCACAGACCAGTGAGTAACTTTTCACAGATCGACGAGTAATTTTCCACAGACCGATAAGTATTTTTTCACAGACCAGTGAGTCACTTTCCACAGACCGGTGAGTAACTTTTTACAGATCAGTGAGTAACTTTACATAGACCGGTGAGTAAATTTTTACAGACTTGTGAGTAACTTCTCACAGACCGGTGAGTAACTTTTCACAAACCGAGGAGTAACTTTTTATTGACCAGTGAGTAACTTTCCACAGACCAGTGAGTAACTTTTCACAAACCGAGGAGTTACTTTTTACTGACCAGTGAGTAACTTTCCACAGACCGATGAGTAACTTTTCACAGACCAGTGAGTAACTTTCCACAAACCGAGGAGTAACTTTTTACTGACCAGTGAGTAACTTTCCACAGACCGGTGAGTAACTTAACACAGACCAGTGAGTAACTTTTCACAAACCGGTGAGTAATTTTTCACAGACCGGTGAGTAATTTAACACAGACCGGTGAGTAATTTTTCACAGACTGGTAAGTAACTTTTTACAGACCGGTGAGTAACTTTCCACAGACCGATGAGTAACTTAACACAGACCAGTGAGTAACTTTTCACAAACCGGTGAGTAGTTTTTCACAGACCGTTGAGTAACTTTTCAGAGACCAATGAGTAACTTTACACAGACCGTTGAGTAACTTTTCACAAACTGCTGAGTAATTTTTCACAAATTGATTAGTCACTTTTTACAGATTTTGACGCGTCGATTTCGACACAATGAAAGCGAAAAATTTACTCTGACGCATCGACTCCTACACATCGACACCGACACATCGACTCCGACACATCGACTCCAACACATTAGCTCTGACGCATCGACTCTGACACATCGACAGCGATAAATTTACTCTGACGCATCGACTCCAACACATCGACATCGACACATCGACTCCGACACATCGACTCCAACACATCGACACCGACACATTGACTCTGACGCATCGACTCTGACACATCGACAGCGACACATTTACTCTGACACATCGACTTCAACACTTTGTCTTCGACATTAACACTAAAAAACGACTTAAAGAAAGAACGGTTTTTTCTTCTTTTCTACCTCGATTCCTGGTAAGGGCCTACGATTTTTCACAAATCTTTAAATGAATTTCCACTTCTTTTTAAAATCAATATATACCTTTTTTTCAGTATAATTGCCTATCTTTAATATAAAGAAAAAAATTCCTTACTGAGTGAGTGAGTTAGGGGTGAGCATTTTTCACTGACCGTTGAGTAAAATTGCACAGACCGGTGAGTATCTTTTCACAGACCGTTGAGTAACTTTTCACAGACCGGTGAGTAACTTTTAACAGATCGTTGAGTAACTTTCCACAGACCGGTGAGTAATTTTTCACAGACCGGAGAGTAACTTTTAATACATCCTAGATACTTTCTTATCTATCCCGATCCGTCCCAACCATCCCGATCCATTCCGATCCAACCCGATCCATCTTGATCAATCCCGATCCATCCCGATCCATCTTGACATCCTGATCCATCCCGATCCATCATAATAAATCCCGATTCATCTCGATCAATCCAAAGCCATCCCGAGTTATGCCGATCAATCCCGATCATTCATTCCGTTAATCTCTTCCTTTGAGTAACTTTTCACAGACCGGTGAGTAACTTTTCACAGACCAAAGAGTTCCTTTACACGGACCAATAAGTAATTTTTCATAAACCGGTGAGTAACTTTTCACAGACCTATGAGTAACTTTTTACAGACCTATGAGTAACTTTGCACAGACCAGTGAGTAACTTTTCACAGATACAGACCAGTGAGTAACTTTCCACAGACCGGTGAGTAACTTTTTACAGATCAGTGAGTAACTTTACATAGACCGGTGAGTAACTTTTTACAGACTTGTGAGTAACTTCTCACAGACCGGTGAGTAACTTTTCACAAACCGAGGAGTAACTTTTTATTGACCAGTGAGTAACTTTCCACAGACCAGTGAGTAACTTTTCACAAACCGAGGAGTTACTTTTTACTGACCAGTGAGTAACTTTCCACAGACCGATGAGTAACTTTTCACAGACCAGTGAGTAACTTTCCACAAACCGAGGAGTAACTTTTTACTGACCAGTGAGTCACTTTCCACAGACCGGTGAGTAACTTAACACAGACCAGTGAGTAACTTTTCACAAACCGGTGAGTAATTTTTCACAGACTGGTGAGTAATTTAACAAAGACCGGTGAGTAATTTTTCACAGACTGGTAAGTAACTTTTTACAGACCGGTGAGTAACTTTCCACAGACCGATGAGTAACTTAACACAGACCAGTGAGTAACTTTTCACAAACCGGTGAGTAGTTTCTCACAGACCGTTGAGTAACTTTTCAGAGACCAATGAGTAACTTTACACAGACCGTTGAGTAACTTTTCACAAACTGCTGAGTAATTTTTCACAAATTGATTAGTCACTTTTTACAGATTTTGACGCGTCGATTTCGACACAATGAAAGCGAAAAATTTACTCTGACGCATCGACTCCTACACATCGACACCGACACATCGACTCCGACACATCGACTCCAACACATCGTCACCGACACATTAGCTCTGACGCATCGACTCTGACACATCGACAGCGATAAATTTACTCTGACGCATCGACTCCAACACATCGACATCGCTACATCGACTCCGACACATCGACTCCAACACATCGACACCGACACATTGACTCTGACGCATCGACTCTGACACATCGACAGCGACACATTTACTCTGACACATCGACTTCAACACTTTGTCTTCGACATTAACACTAAAAAACGACTTAAAGAAAGAACGGTTTTTTCTTCTTTTCTTTACCTCGATTCCTGGTAAGGGCCTACGATTTTTCACAAATCTTTAAATGAATTTCCACTTCGTTTTAAAATCAATATATACCTTTTTTTCAGTATAATCCTATCTTTAATATAAAGAAAAAATTTCCTTACTGAGTGAGTGAGTTAGGGGTGAGCATTTTTCACTGACCGTTGAGTAAAATTGCACAGACCGGTGAGAATCTTTTCACAGACCGTTGAGTAACTTTTCACAGACCGGTGAGTAACTTTTAACAGATCGGTGAGTAACTTTCCACAGACCGGTGAGTAATTTTTCACAGACCGGAGAGTAACTTCTAATACATCCTAGATACTTTCTTATCCATCCCGATCCGTCCCAACCATCCCGATCCATTCCGATCCTACCCGATCCATCTTGATCAATCCCGATCCATCCCGATCCATCTTGACATCCTGATCCATCCCGATCCATCATAATAAATCCCGATTCATCTCGATCAATCCAAAGCCATCCCGAGTTATGCCGATCAATCCCGATCATTCATTCCGTTAATCTCTTCCTTTGAGTAACTTTTCACAGACCGGTGAGTAACTTTTCACAGACCAAAGAGTTCATTTACACGGACCAATAAGTAATTTTTCATAAACCGGTGAGTAACTTTTCACAGACCTATGAGTAACTTTTTACAGACCTATGAGTAACTTTGCACAGACCAGTGAGTAACTTTTCACAGATCGATGAGTAATTTTTTACAGACCGATGAGTAACTTTTCACAGACCAGTGAGTAACTTTCCACAGACCGGTGAGTAACTTTTTACAGATCAGTGAGTAACTTTACATAGACCGGTGAGTAACTTTTTACAGACTTGTGAGTAACTTCTCACAGACCGGTGAGTAACTTTTCACAAACCGAGGAGTAACTTTTTATTGACCAGTGAGTAACTTTCCACAGACCAGTGAGTAACTTTTCACAAACCGAGGAGTTACTTTTTACTGACCAGTGAGTAACTTTCCACAGACCGATGAGTAACTTTTCACAGACCAGTGAGTAACTTTCCACAAACCGAGGAGTAACTTTTTACTGACCAGTGAGTAACTTTCCACAGACCGGTGAGTAACTTAACACAGACCAGTGAGTAACTTTTCACAAACCGGTGAGTAATTTTTCACAGACTGGTGAGTAATTTAACACAGACCGGTGAGTAATTTTTCACAGACTGGTAAGTAACTTTTTACAGACCGGTGAGTAACTTTCCACAGACCGATGAGTAACTTAACACAGACCAGTAAGTAACTTTTCACAAACCGGTGAGTAGTTTTTCACAGACCGTTGAGTAACTTTTCAGAGACCAATGAGTAACTTTACACAGACCGTTGAGTAACTTTTCACAAACTGCTGAGTAATTTTTCACAAATTGATTAGTCACTTTTTACAGATTTTGACGCGTCGATTTCGACACAATGAAAGCGAAAAATTTACTCTGACGCATCGACTCCTACACATCGACACCGACACATCGACTCCGACACATCGACTTCAACACATCGTCACCGACACATTAGCTCTGACGCATCGACTCTGACACATCGACAGCGATAAATTTACTCTGACGCATCGACTCCAACACATCGACATCGCTACATCGACTCCGACACATCGACTCCAACACATCGACACCGACACATTGACTCTGACGCATCGACTCTGACACATCGACAGCGACACATTTACTCTGACACATCGACTTCAACACTTTGTCTTCGACATTAACACTAAAAAACGACTTAAAGAAAGAACGGTTTTTTCTTCTTTTCTTTACCTCGATTCCTGGTAAGGGCCTACGATTTTTCACAAATCTTTAAATGAATTTCCACTTCGTTTTAAAATCAATATATACCTTTTTTTCAGTATAATCCTATCTTTAATATAAAGAAAAAATTTCCTTACTGAGTGAGTGAGTTAGGGGTGAGCATTTTTCACTGACCGTTGAGTAAAATTGCACAGACCGGTGAGAATCTTTTCACAGACCGTTGAGTAACTTTTCACAGACCGGTGAGTAACTTTTAACAGATCGGTGAGTAACTTTCCACAGACCGGTGAGTAATTTTTCACAGACCGGAGAGTAACTTCTAATACATCCTAGATACTTTCTTATCCATCCCGATCCGTCCCAACCATCCCGATCCATTCCGATCCAACCCGATCCATCTTGATCAATCCCGATCCATCCCGATCCATCTTGACATCCTGATCCATCCCGATCCATCATAATAAATCCCGATTCATCTCGATCAATCCAAAGCCATCCCGAGTTATGCCGATCAATCCCGATCATTCATTCCGTTAATCTCTTCCTTTGAGTAACTTTTCACAGACCGGTGAGTAACTTTTCACAGACCAAAGAGTTCATTTACACGGACCAATAAGTAATTTTTCATAAACCGGTGAGTAACTTTTCACAGACCTATGAGTAACTTTTTACAGACCTATGAGTAACTTTGCACAGACCAGTGAGTAACTTTTCACAGATCGATGAGTAATTTTTTACAGACCGATGAGTAACTTTTCACAGACCAGTGAGCAACTTTCCACAGACCGGTGAGTCATTTTTCACAGACCGGTGAGTAACTTTTCACAGACCGGTGAGTAACTTTCCACAGACCGGTGAGTAATTTTTCACAAACCGGAGAGTAACTTTTCACAGACCAGTGAGTAACTTTCCACAGACCGGTGAGTAACTTTCCACAGACCGGTGAGTAATTTTTCACAGACCGGTGAGTAACTTTTTACAGACCGGTGAGTAACATTCCAAAGACCGGTGAGTAATTTTTCACAGACCGGTGAGTAACTTTTTACAGACCGGTGAGTAACTTTCCACAGACTGGTGAGTAACTTTCCACAGACCGGTGAGTAACTTTCCACAGACCGGTGAGTAATTTTTCACAGACCGGTGAGTAACTTTGTACAGACCTATGAGTAACTTTGCACAGACCAGTGAGTAACTTTTCACAGATCGATGAGTAATTTTTTACAGACCGATGAGTAACTTTTCACAGACCAGTGAGTAACTTTTCACAGATCGACGAGTAATTTTCCACAGACCGATGAGTATTTTTTCACAGACCAGTGAGTCACTTTCCACAGACCGGTGAGTAACTTTTTACAGATCAGTGAGTAACTTTACATAGACCGGTGAGTAAATTTTTACAGACTTGTGAGTAACTTCTCACAGACCGGTGAGTAACTTTTCACAAACCGAGGAGTAACTTTTTATTGACCAGTGAGTAACTTTCCACAGACCAGTGAGTAACTTTTCACAAACCGAGGAGTTACTTTTTACTGACCAGTGAGTAACTTTCCACAGACCGATGAGTAACTTTTCACAGACCAGTGAGTAACTTTCCACAAACCGAGGAGTAACTTTTTACTGACCAGTGAGTAACTTTCCACAGACCGGTGAGTAACTTTCCACAGACCGGTGAGTAATTTTTCACAGACCGGTGAGTAACTTTTTACAGACCGGTGAGTAACATTCCAAAGACCGGTGAGTAATTTTCCACAGACCGGTGAGTAACTTTTTACAGACCGGTGAGAAACTCGACCTAAACGTTTCCAAATGCTATGTCTGCACTTTCTCTCGGAAACCGGAACCCATTTTGTCATCCTACAAGCTTTTAGACGTTAATATCACTAGAGTTTCTACCATACGCGACCTAGGAGTAACCTTTGACAGCAAACTGCTCTTTGATAGTCACATAAATGAAATTGTTGCTAAAGCATCTAAGGCACTCGGTTTTGTGATGCGGATGTCACACGATTTCAATTCTGTAAAAACATTAAAAATACTATACTGTGCTTATGTACGCAGTCATTTAGAATACGCTTCTCAAATATGGAACCCCTGTTACAATTTATACGACACGCGGATTGAAATGATCCAGAGAAGGTTCTTACGATACCTGCAGTTTAAATCCAAGACTTACATTCATAATTACGAAAAGCGATGCTGTAGGTTCCACTTTCTACCGCTTGTAGAGAGAAGACGCATCGCCGATGTATCGTACTTACTTGGCATAGCGAGCGGCGTCGTTGACTGTCCTGAACTCCTAAGTAGCATTGGTTTGCGAGTTCCAGTAGCCTCCTTCCGTAAGCCTAATATACTTCACGTTCCCCCAAGCAAAACTTATTATAGGCAAAATTCATTTCTTATAAGAACGAGCAAATGTTTTAACACGGTGGCAAAGCAATTTGACATAGATCTTTTTAACACTCCTTGTAACAAGCTCAAGCGACTATTAAGTAATGTATACTTCTCGAACAACTAACTGTAATTAGTGTAGTGCTACGCTATCTGGCATTATTTCACTAACAAACACCAAATTAAGAATTAACAATTGGTTTATATTGTATTTTTTTTTTCTATCCTTTCGTAGGCAATCTTTGTATTTACTATATGTTATATGTGGAAACTTGTAATTGGCTTTCAATAAATATTTAAATGACCTACTTTATTTTAACCTAGCTGTAAGTTTTCCGAAGATTTGTAAAATAAAATAAAATAAAATAAAAACACAGACCAGTGAGTAACTTTTCACAAACCGGTGAGTAATTTTTCACAGACCGATGAGTAACTTTTCACAGACCAGTGAGTAACTTTCCACAAACCGAGGAGTAACTTTTTACTGACCAGTGAGTAACTTTCCACAGACCGATGAGTAACTTAACACAGACCAGTGAGTACCTTTTCACAAACCGGTGAGTAGTTTTTCACAGACCGTTGAGTAACTTTTCAGAGACCAATTAGTAACTTTACACAGACCGTTGAGTAACTTTTCACAAACTGCTGAGTAATTTTTCACAAATTGATTAGTCACTTTTTACAGATTTTGACGCGTCGATTTCGACACAATGAAAGCGAAAAATTTACTCTGACGCATCGACTCCTACACATCGACACCGACACATCGACTCCGACACATCGACTCCAACACATTAGCTCTGACGCATCGACTCTGACACATCGACAGCGATAAATTTACTCTGACGCTTCGACTCCAACACATCGACATCGACACATCGACTCCGACACATCGACTCCAACACATCGACACCGACACATTGACTCTGACGCATCGACTCTGACACATCGACAGCGACACATTTACTCTGACACATCGACTTCAACACTTTGTCTTCGATATTAACACTAAAAAACGACTTAAAGAAAGAACGGTTTTTTCTTCTTTTCTTTACCTCGATTCCTGGTAAGGGCCTACGATTTTTCACAAATCTTTAAATGAATTTCCACTTCTTTTTAAAATCAATATATACCTTTTTTTCAGTATAATTGCCTATCTTTAATATAAAGAAAAAATTTCCTTACTGAGTGAGTGAGTTAGGGGTGAGCATTTTTCACTGACCGTTGAGTAAAATTGCACAGACCGGTGAGTATCTTTTCACAGACCGTTGAGTAACTTTTCACAGACCGGTGAGTAACTTTTAACAGATCGGTGAGTAACTTTCCACAGACCGGTGAGTAATTTTTCACAGACCGGAGAGTAACTTTTAATACATCCTAGATACTTTCTTATCCATCCCGATCCGTCCCAACCATCCCGATCCATTCCGATCCAACCCGATCCATCTTGATCAATCCCGATCCATCCCGATCCATCTTGACATCCTGATCCATCCCGATCCATCATAATAAATCCCGATTCATCTCGATCAATCCAAAGCCATCCCGCGTTATGCCGATCAATCCCGATCATTCATTCCGTTAATCTCTTCCTTTGAGTAACTTTTCACAGACCGGTGAGTAACTTTTCACAGACCAAAGAGTTCCTTTACACGGACCAATAAGTAATTTTTCATAAACCGGTGAGTAACTTTTCACAGACCTATGAGTAACTTTTTACAGACCTATGAGTAACTTTGCACAGACCAGTGAGTAACTTTTCACAGATCGATGAGTAATTTTTTACAGACCGATGAGTAACTTTTCACAGACCAGTGAGTAACTTTCCACAGACCGGTGAGTAACTTTTTACAGATCAGTGAGTAACTTTACATAGACCGGTGAGTAACTTTTTACAGACTTGTGAGTAACTTCTCACAGACCGGTGAGTAACTTTTCACAAACCGAGGAGTAACTTTTTATTGACCAGTGAGTAACTTTCCACAGACCAGTGAGTAACTTTTCACAAACCGAGGAGTTACTTTTTACTGACCAGTGAGTAACTTTCCACAGACCGATGAGTAACTTTTCACAGACCAGTGAGTAACTTTCCACAAACCGAGGAGTAACTTTTTACTGACCAGTGAGTAACTTTCCACAGACCGGTGAGTAACTTAACACAGACCAGTGAGTAACTTTTCACAAACCGGTGAGTAATTTTTCACAGACTGGTGAGTAATTTAACAAAGACCGGTGAGTAATTTTTCACAGACTGGTAAGTAACTTTTAACAGACCGGTGAGTAACTTTCCACAGACCGATGAGTAACTTAACACAGACCAGTGAGTAACTTTTCACAAACCGGTGAGTAGTTTCTCACAGACCGTTGAGTAACTTTTCAGAGACCAATGAGTAACTTTACACAGACCGTTGAGTAACTTTTCACAAACTGCTGAGTAATTTTTCACAAATTGATAAGTCACTTTTTACAGATTTTGACGCGTCGATTTCGACACAATGAAAGCGAAAAATTTACTCTGACGCATCGACTCCTACACATCGACACCGACACATCGACTCCGACACATCAACTCCAACACATCGTCACCGACACATTAGCTCTGACGCATCGACTCTGACACATCGACAGCGATAAATTTACTCTGACGCATCGACTCCAACACATCGACATCGACACATCGACTCCGACACATCGACTCCAACACATCGACACCGACACATTGACTCTGACGCATCGACTCTGACACATCGACAGCGACACATTTACTCTGACACATCGACTTCAACACTTTGTCTTCGACATTAACACTAAAAAACGACTTAAAGAAAGAATGGTTTTTTCTTCTTTTCTTTACCTCGATTCCTGGTAAGGGCCTACGATTTTTCACAAATCTTTAAATGAATTTCCACTTCTTTTTAAAATCAATATATACCTTTTTTTCAGTATAATTGCCTATCTTTAATATGAAGAAAAAATTTCCTTACTGAGTGAGTGAGTTAGGGGTGAGCATTTTTCACTGACCGTTGAGTAAAATTGCACAGACCGGTGAGTATCTTTTCACAGACCGTTGAGTAACTTTTCACAGACCGGTGAGTAACTTTTAACAGATCGGTGAGTAACTTTCCACAGACCGGTGAGTAACTTTGCACAGACCGGTGTGTAACTTTTCACAGACCGGTGAGTAACTTTTAATACATCCTAGATACTTTCTTATCCATCCCGATCCGTCCCAACCATCCCGATCCATTCCGATCCAACCCGATCCATCTTGATCAATCCCGATCTATCCCGATCCATCTTGACATCCTGATCCATCCCGATCCATCATAATAAATCCCGATTCATCTCGATCAATCCAAAGCCATCCCGAGTTATGCCGATCAATCCCGATCATTCATTCCGTTAATCTCTTCCTTTGAGTAACTTTTCACAGACCGGTGAGTAACTTTTCACAGACCAAAGAGTTCCTTTACACGGACCAATAAGTAATTTTTCATAAACCGGTGAGTAACTTTTCACAGACCTATGAGTAACTTTTTACAGACCTATGAGTAACTTTGCACAGACCAGTGAGTAACTTTTCACAGATCGATGAGTAATTTTTTACAGACCGATGAGTAACTTTTCACAGACCAGTGAGTAACTTTCCACAGACCGGTGAGTAACTTTTTACAGATCAGTGAGTAACTTTACATAGACCGGTGAGTAACTTTTCACAGATCGATGAGTAATTTTTTTACAGACCGATGAGTAACTTTTCACAGACCAGTGAGTAACTTTCCACAGACCGGTGAGTCATTTTTCACAGACCGGTGAGTAACTTTTCACAGACCGGTGAGTAACTTTCCACAGACCGGTGAGTAATTTTTCACAGACCTGTGAGTAACTTTTCACAGACCAGTGAGTAACTTTCCACAGACCGGTGAGTAACTTTCCACAGACCGGTGAGTAACATTCCAAAGACCGGTGAGTAATTTTTCACAGACCGGTGAGTTACTTTGTACAGACCTATGAGTAACTTTGCACAGACCAGTGAGTAACTTTTCACAGATCGATGAGTAATTTTTTACAGACCGATGAGTAACTTTTCACAGACCAGTGAGTAACTTTTCACAGATCGACGAGTAATTTTCCACAGACCGATAAGTATTTTTTCACAGACCAGTGAGTCACTTTCCACAGACCGGTGAGTAACTTTTTACAGATCAGTGAGTAACTTTACATAGACCGGTGAGTAAATTTTTACAGACTTGTGAGTAACTTCTCACAGACCGGTGAGTAACTTTTCACAAACCGAGGAGTAACTTTTTATTGACCAGTGAGTAACTTTCCACAGACCAGTGAGTAACTTTTCACAAACCGAGGAGTTACTTTTTACTGACCAGTGAGTAACTTTCCACAGACCGATGAGTAACTTTTCACAGACCAGTGAGTAACTTTCCACAAACCGAGGAGTAACTTTTTACTGACCAGTGAGTAACTTTCCACAGACCGGTGAGTAACTTAACACAGACCAGTGAGTAACTTTTCACAAACCGGTGAGTAATTTTTCACAGACCGGTGAGTAATTTAACACAGACCGGTGAGTAATTTTTCACAGACTGGTAAGTAACTTTTTACAGACCGGTGAGTAACTTTCCACAGACCGATGAGTAACTTAACACAGACCAGTGAGTAACTTTTCACAAACCGGTGAGTAGTTTTTCACAGACCGTTGAGTAACTTTTCAGAGACCAATGAGTAACTTTACACAGACCGTTGAGTAACTTTTCACAAACTGCTGAGTAATTTTTCACAAATTGATTAGTCACTTTTTACAGATTTTGACGCGTCGATTTCGACACAATGAAAGCGAAAAATTTACTCTGACGCATCGACTCCTACACATCGACACCGACACATCGACTCCGACACATCGACTCCAACACATTAGCTCTGACGCATCGACTCTGACACATCGACAGCGATAAATTTACTCTGACGCATCGACTCCAACACATCGACATCGACACATCGACTCCGACACATCGACTCCAACACATCGACACCGACACATTGACTCTGACGCATCGACTCTGACACATCGACAGCGACACATTTACTCTGACACATCGACTTCAACACTTTGTCTTCGACATTAACACTAAAAAACGACTTAAAGAAAGAACGGTTTTTTCTTCTTTTCTACCTCGATTCCTGGTAAGGGCCTACGATTTTTCACAAATCTTTAAATGAATTTCCACTTCTTTTTAAAATCAATATATACCTTTTTTTCAGTATAATTGCCTATCTTTAATATAAAGAAAAAAATTCCTTACTGAGTGAGTGAGTTAGGGGTGAGCATTTTTCACTGACCGTTGAGTAAAATTGCACAGACCGGTGAGTATCTTTTCACAGACCGTTGAGTAACTTTTCACAGACCGGTGAGTAACTTTTAACAGATCGTTGAGTAACTTTCCACAGACCGGTGAGTAATTTTTCACAGACCGGAGAGTAACTTTTAATACATCCTAGATACTTTCTTATCTATCCCGATCCGTCCCAACCATCCCGATCCATTCCGATCCAACCCGATCCATCTTGATCAATCCCGATCCATCCCGATCCATCTTGACATCCTGATCCATCCCGATCCATCATAATAAATCCCGATTCATCTCGATCAATCCAAAGCCATCCCGAGTTATGCCGATCAATCCCGATCATTCATTCCGTTAATCTCTTCCTTTGAGTAACTTTTCACAGACCGGTGAGTAACTTTTCACAGACCAAAGAGTTCCTTTACACGGACCAATAAGTAATTTTTCATAAACCGGTGAGTAACTTTTCACAGACCTATGAGTAACTTTTTACAGACCTATGAGTAACTTTGCACAGACCAGTGAGTAACTTTTCACAGATACAGACCAGTGAGTAACTTTCCACAGACCGGTGAGTAACTTTTTACAGATCAGTGAGTAACTTTACATAGACCGGTGAGTAACTTTTTACAGACTTGTGAGTAACTTCTCACAGACCGGTGAGTAACTTTTCACAAACCGAGGAGTAACTTTTTATTGACCAGTGAGTAACTTTCCACAGACCAGTGAGTAACTTTTCACAAACCGAGGAGTTACTTTTTACTGACCAGTGAGTAACTTTCCACAGACCGATGAGTAACTTTTCACAGACCAGTGAGTAACTTTCCACAAACCGAGGAGTAACTTTTTACTGACCAGTGAGTCACTTTCCACAGACCGGTGAGTAACTTAACACAGACCAGTGAGTAACTTTTCACAAACCGGTGAGTAATTTTTCACAGACTGGTGAGTAATTTAACAAAGACCGGTGAGTAATTTTTCACAGACTGGTAAGTAACTTTTTACAGACCGGTGAGTAACTTTCCACAGACCGATGAGTAACTTAACACAGACCAGTGAGTAACTTTTCACAAACCGGTGAGTAGTTTCTCACAGACCGTTGAGTAACTTTTCAGAGACCAATGAGTAACTTTACACAGACCGTTGAGTAACTTTTCACAAACTGCTGAGTAATTTTTCACAAATTGATTAGTCACTTTTTACAGATTTTGACGCGTCGATTTCGACACAATGAAAGCGAAAAATTTACTCTGACGCATCGACTCCTACACATCGACACCGACACATCGACTCCGACACATCGACTCCAACACATCGTCACCGACACATTAGCTCTGACGCATCGACTCTGACACATCGACAGCGATAAATTTACTCTGACGCATCGACTCCAACACATCGACATCGCTACATCGACTCCGACACATCGACTCCAACACATCGACACCGACACATTGACTCTGACGCATCGACTCTGACACATCGACAGCGACACATTTACTCTGACACATCGACTTCAACACTTTGTCTTCGACATTAACACTAAAAAACGACTTAAAGAAAGAACGGTTTTTTCTTCTTTTCTTTACCTCGATTCCTGGTAAGGGCCTACGATTTTTCACAAATCTTTAAATGAATTTCCACTTCGTTTTAAAATCAATATATACCTTTTTTTCAGTATAATCCTATCTTTAATATAAAGAAAAAATTTCCTTACTGAGTGAGTGAGTTAGGGGTGAGCATTTTTCACTGACCGTTGAGTAAAATTGCACAGACCGGTGAGAATCTTTTCACAGACCGTTGAGTAACTTTTCACAGACCGGTGAGTAACTTTTAACAGATCGGTGAGTAACTTTCCACAGACCGGTGAGTAATTTTTCACAGACCGGAGAGTAACTTCTAATACATCCTAGATACTTTCTTATCCATCCCGATCCGTCCCAACCATCCCGATCCATTCCGATCCTACCCGATCCATCTTGATCAATCCCGATCCATCCCGATCCATCTTGACATCCTGATCCATCCCGATCCATCATAATAAATCCCGATTCATCTCGATCAATCCAAAGCCATCCCGAGTTATGCCGATCAATCCCGATCATTCATTCCGTTAATCTCTTCCTTTGAGTAACTTTTCACAGACCGGTGAGTAACTTTTCACAGACCAAAGAGTTCATTTACACGGACCAATAAGTAATTTTTCATAAACCGGTGAGTAACTTTTCACAGACCTATGAGTAACTTTTTACAGACCTATGAGTAACTTTGCACAGACCAGTGAGTAACTTTTCACAGATCGATGAGTAATTTTTTACAGACCGATGAGTAACTTTTCACAGACCAGTGAGTAACTTTCCACAGACCGGTGAGTAACTTTTTACAGATCAGTGAGTAACTTTACATAGACCGGTGAGTAACTTTTTACAGACTTGTGAGTAACTTCTCACAGACCGGTGAGTAACTTTTCACAAACCGAGGAGTAACTTTTTATTGACCAGTGAGTAACTTTCCACAGACCAGTGAGTAACTTTTCACAAACCGAGGAGTTACTTTTTACTGACCAGTGAGTAACTTTCCACAGACCGATGAGTAACTTTTCACAGACCAGTGAGTAACTTTCCACAAACCGAGGAGTAACTTTTTACTGACCAGTGAGTAACTTTCCACAGACCGGTGAGTAACTTAACACAGACCAGTGAGTAACTTTTCACAAACCGGTGAGTAATTTTTCACAGACTGGTGAGTAATTTAACACAGACCGGTGAGTAATTTTTCACAGACTGGTAAGTAACTTTTTACAGACCGGTGAGTAACTTTCCACAGACCGATGAGTAACTTAACACAGACCAGTAAGTAACTTTTCACAAACCGGTGAGTAGTTTTTCACAGACCGTTGAGTAACTTTTCAGAGACCAATGAGTAACTTTACACAGACCGTTGAGTAACTTTTCACAAACTGCTGAGTAATTTTTCACAAATTGATTAGTCACTTTTTACAGATTTTGACGCGTCGATTTCGACACAATGAAAGCGAAAAATTTACTCTGACGCATCGACTCCTACACATCGACACCGACACATCGACTCCGACACATCGACTTCAACACATCGTCACCGACACATTAGCTCTGACGCATCGACTCTGACACATCGACAGCGATAAATTTACTCTGACGCATCGACTCCAACACATCGACATCGCTACATCGACTCCGACACATCGACTCCAACACATCGACACCGACACATTGACTCTGACGCATCGACTCTGACACATCGACAGCGACACATTTACTCTGACACATCGACTTCAACACTTTGTCTTCGACATTAACACTAAAAAACGACTTAAAGAAAGAACGGTTTTTTCTTCTTTTCTTTACCTCGATTCCTGGTAAGGGCCTACGATTTTTCACAAATCTTTAAATGAATTTCCACTTCGTTTTAAAATCAATATATACCTTTTTTTCAGTATAATCCTATCTTTAATATAAAGAAAAAATTTCCTTACTGAGTGAGTGAGTTAGGGGTGAGCATTTTTCACTGACCGTTGAGTAAAATTGCACAGACCGGTGAGAATCTTTTCACAGACCGTTGAGTAACTTTTCACAGACCGGTGAGTAACTTTTAACAGATCGGTGAGTAACTTTCCACAGACCGGTGAGTAATTTTTCACAGACCGGAGAGTAACTTCTAATACATCCTAGATACTTTCTTATCCATCCCGATCCGTCCCAACCATCCCGATCCATTCCGATCCAACCCGATCCATCTTGATCAATCCCGATCCATCCCGATCCATCTTGACATCCTGATCCATCCCGATCCATCATAATAAATCCCGATTCATCTCGATCAATCCAAAGCCATCCCGAGTTATGCCGATCAATCCCGATCATTCATTCCGTTAATCTCTTCCTTTGAGTAACTTTTCACAGACCGGTGAGTAACTTTTCACAGACCAAAGAGTTCATTTACACGGACCAATAAGTAATTTTTCATAAACCGGTGAGTAACTTTTCACAGACCTATGAGTAACTTTTTACAGACCTATGAGTAACTTTGCACAGACCAGTGAGTAACTTTTCACAGATCGATGAGTAATTTTTTACAGACCGATGAGTAACTTTTCACAGACCAGTGAGTAACTTTCCACAGACCGGTGAGTAACTTTTTACAGATCAGTGAGTAACTTTACATAGACCGGTGAGTAACTTTTTACAGACTTGTGAGTAACTTCTCACAGACCGGTGAGTAACTTTTCACAAACCGAGGAGTAACTTTTTATTGACCAGTGAGTAACTTTCCACAGACCAGTGAGTAACTTTTCACAAACCGAGGAGTTACTTTTTACTGACCAGTGAGTAACTTTCCACAGACCGATGAGTAACTTTTCACAGACCAGTGAGTAACTTTCCACAAACCGAGGAGTAACTTTTTACTGACCAGTGAGTAACTTTCCACAGACCGGTGAGTAACTTAACACAGACCAGTGAGTAACTTTTCACAAACCGGTGAGTAATTTTTCACAGACTGGTGAGTAATTTAACACAGACCGGTGAGTAATTTTTCACAGACTGGTAAGTAACTTTTTACAGACCGGTGAGTAACTTTCCACAGACCGATGAGTAACTTAACACAGACCAGTAAGTAACTTTTCACAAACCGGTGAGTAGTTTTTCACAGACCGTTGAGTAACTTTTCAGAGACCAATGAGTAACTTTACACAGACCGTTGAGTAACTTTTCACAAACTGCTGAGTAATTTTTCACAAATTGATTAGTCACTTTTTACAGATTTTGACGCGTCGATTTCGACACAATGAAAGCGAAAAATTTACTCTGACGCATCGACTCCTACACATCGACACCGACACATCGACTCCGACACATCGACTTCAACACATCGTCACCGACACATTAGCTCTGACGCATCGACTCTGACACATCGACAGCGATAAATTTACTCTGACGCATCGACTCCAACACATCGACATCGATACATCGACTCCGACACATCGACTCCAACACATCGACACCGACACATTGACTCTGACGCATCGACTCTGACACATCGACAGCGACACATTTACTCTGACACATCGACTTCAACACTTTGTCTTCGACATTAACACTAAAAAACGACTTAAAGAAAGAATGGTTTTTTCTTCTTTTCTTTACCTCGATTCCTGGTAAGGGCCTACGATTTTTCACAAATCTTTAAATGAATTTCCACTTCTTTTTAAAATCAATATATACCTTTTTTTCAGTATAATTGCCTATCTTTAATATAAAGAAAAAATTTCCTTACTGAGTGAGTGAGTTAGGGGTGAGCATTTTTCACTGACCGTTGAGTAAAATTGCACAGACCGGTGAGTATCTTTTCACAGACCGTTGAGTAACTTTTCACAGACCGGTGAGTAACTTTTAACAGATCGGTGAGTAACTTTCCACAGACCGGTGAGTAACTTTGCACAGACCGGTGTGTAACTTTTCACAGACCGGTGAGTAACTTTTAATACATCCTAGATACTTTCTTATCTATCCCGATCCGTCCCAACCATCCCGATCCATCTTGATCAATCCCGATCCATCCCGATCCATCTTGACATCCTGATCCATCCCGATCCATCATAAAAAATCCCGATTCATCTCGATCAATCCAAAGCCATCCCGAGTTATGCCGATCAATCCCGATCATTCATTCCGTTAATCTCTTCCTTTGAGTAACTTTTCACAGACCGGTGAGTAACTTTTCACAGACCAAAGAGTTCCTTTACACGGACCAATAAGTAATTTTTCATAAACCGGTGAGTAACTTTTCACAGACCTATGAGTAACTTTTTACAGACCTATGAGTAACTTTGCACAGACCAGTGAGTAACTTTTCACAGATCGATGAGTAATTTTTTACAGACCGATGAGTAACTTTTCACAGACCAGTGAGTAACTTTCCACAGACCGGTGAGTCATTTTTTACAGACCGGTGAGTAACTTTTCACAGACCGGTGAGTAACTTTCCACAGACCGGTGAGTAATTTTTCACAGACCGGAGAATAACTTTTCACAGACCAGTGAGTAACTTTCCACAGACCGGTGAGTAACTTTCCACAGACCGGTGAGTAATTTTTCACAGACCGGTGAGTAACTTTTTACAGACCGGTGAGTAACATTCCAAAGACCGGTGAGTAATTTTTCACAGACCGGTGAGTAACTTTTTACAGACCGGTGAGTAACTTTCCACAGACCGGTGAGTAACTTTCCACAGACCGGTGAGTAACTTTCCACAGACCGGTGAGTAATTTTTCATAGACCGGTGAGTAACTTTGTACAGACCTATGAGTAACTTTGCACAGACCAGTGAGTAACTTTTTACAGATCGATCAGTAATTTTTTACAGACCGATGAGTAACTTTTCACAGACCAGTGAGTAACTTTTCACAGATCGACGAGTAATTTTCCACAGACCGATGAGTATTTTTTCACAGACCAGTGAGTCACTTTCCACAGACCGGTGAGTAACTTTTTACAGATCAGTGAGTAACTTTAAATAGACCGGTGAGTAAATTTTTACAGACTTGTGAGTAACTTCTCACAGACCGGTGAGTAACTTTTCACAAACCGAGGAGTAACTTTTTATTGACCAGTGAGTAACTTTCCACAGACCAGTGAGTAACTTTTCACAAACCGAGGAGTTACTTTTTACTGACCAGTGAGTAACTTTCCACAGACCGATGAGTAACTTTTCACAGACCAGTGAGTTACTTTCCACAAACCGAGGAGTAACTTTTTACTGACCAGTGAGTAACTTTCCACAGACCGGTGAGTAACTTAACACAGACCAGTGAGTAACTTTTCACAAACCGGTGAGTAATTTTTCACAGACCGGTGAGTAATTTAACACAGACCGGTGAGTAATTTTTCACAGACTGGTAAGTAACTTTTTACAGACCGGTGAGTAACTTTCCACAGACCGATGAGTAACTTAACACAGACCAGTGAGTAACTTTTCACAAACCGGTGAGTAGTTTTTCACAGACCGTTGAGTAACTTTTCAGAGACCAATGAGTAACTTTACACAGACCGTTGAGTAACTTTTCACAAACTGCTGAGTAATTTTTCACAAATTGATTAGTCACTTTTTACAGATTTTGACGCGTCGATTTCGACACAATGAAAGCGAAAAATTTACTCTGACGCATCGACTCCTACACATCGACACCGAAACATCGACTCCAACACATTAGCTCTGACGCATCGACTCTGACACATCGACAGCGATAAATTTACTCTGACACATCGACTCCAACACATCGACATCGACACATCGACTCCGACACATTGACTCCAACACATCGACACCGATACATTGACTCTGACGCATCGACTCTGACACATCGACAGCGACACATTTACTCTGACACATCGACTTCAACACTTTGTCTTCGACATTAACACTAAAAAACGACTTAAAGAAAGAACGGATTTTTCTTCTTTTCTTTACCTCGATTCCTGGTAAGGGCCTACGATTTTTCACAAATCTTTAAATGAATTTCCACTTCTTTTTAAAATCAATATATACCTTTGTTTCAGTATAATTGCCTAACTTTAATATAAAGAAAAAATTTCCTTACTGAGTGAGTGAGTTAGGGGTGAGCATTTTTCACTGACCGTTGAGTAAAATTGCACAGACCGGTGAGTATCTTTTCACAGACCGTTGAGTAACTTTTCACAGACCGGTGAGTAACTTTTAACAGATCGGTGAGTAACTTTCCACAGACCGGTGAGTAACTTTGCACAGACCGGTGTGTAACTTTTCACAGACCGGTGAGTAACTTTTAATACATCCTAGATACTTTCTTATCCATCCCGATCCGTCCCAACCATCCCGATCCATTCCGATCCAACCCGATCCATCTTGATCAATCCCGATCCATCCCGATCCATCTTGACATCCTGATCCATCCCGATCCATCATAATAAATCCCGATTCATCTCGATCAATCCAAAGCCATCCCGAGTTATGCCGATCAATCCCGATCATTCATTCCGTTAATCTCTTCCTTTGAGTAACTTTTCACAGACCGGTGAGTAACTTTTCACAGACCAAAGAGTTCCTTTACACGGACCAATAAGTAATTTTTCATAAACCGGTGAGTAACTTTTCACAGACCTATGAGTAACTTTTTACAGACCTATGAGTAACTTTGCACAGACCAGTGAGTAACTTTTCACAGATCGATGAGTAATTTTTTACAGACCGATGAGTAACTTTTCACAGACCAGTAAGTAACTTTCCACAGACCGGTGAGTAACTTTTTACAGATCAGTGAGTAACTTTACATAGAACGGTGAGTAACTTTTCACAAACCGAGGAGTAACTTTTTATTGACCAGTGAGTAACTTTCCACAGACCGGTGAGTAACTTTTTACAGATCAGTGAGTAACTTTACATAGAACGGTGAGTAACTTTTCACAAACCGAGGAGTAACTTTTTATTGACCAGTGAGTAACTTTCCACAGACCAGTGAGTAACTTTTCACAAACCGAGGAGTTACTTTTTACTGACCAGTGAGTAACTTTCCACAGACCGATGAGTAACTTTTCACAGACCAGTGAGTAACTTTCCACAAACCGAGGAGTAACTTTTTACTGACCAGTGAGTAACTTTCCACAGACCGGTGAGTAACTTAACACAGACCAGTGAGTAACTTTTCACATACCGGTGAGTAATTTTTCACAGACCGGTGAGTAATTTAACACAGACCGGTGAGTAATTTTTCACAGACTGGTAAGTAACTTTTTACAGACCGGTGAGTAACTTTCCACAGACCGATGAGTAACTTAACACAGACCAGTGAGTAACTTTTCACAAACCGGTGAGTAGTTTTTCACAGACCGTTGAGTAACTTTTCAGAGACCAATGAGTAACTTTACACAGACCGTTGAGTAACTTTTCACAAACTGCTGAGTAATTTTTCACAAATTGATTAGTCACTTTTTACAGATTTTGACGCGTCGATTTCGACACAATGAAAGCGAAAAATTTACTCTGACGCATCGACTCCTACACATCGACACCGAAACATCGACTCCAACACATTAGCTCTGACGCATCGACTCTGACACATCGACAGCGATAAATTTACTCTGACGCATCGACTCCAACACATCGACATCGACACATCGACTCCGACACATCGACTCCAACACATCGACACCGACACATTGACTCTGACGCATCGACTCTGACACATCGACAGCGACACATTTACTCTGACACATCGACTTCAACACTTTGTCTTCGACATTAACACTAAAAAACGACTTAAAGAAAGAACGGTTTTTTCTTTTTTTCTTTACCTCGATTCCTGGTAAGGGCCTACGATTTTTCACAAATCTTTAAATGAAATTCCACTTCTTTTTAAAATCAATATATACCTTTTTTTCAGTACAATTGCCTATCTATAATATAAAGAAAAAATTTCCTTACTGAGTGAGTGAGTTAGGGGTGAGCATTTTTCACTGACCGTTGAGTAAAATTGCACAGACCGGTGAGTATCTTTTCACAGACCGTTGAGTGACTTTTCACAGACCGGTGAGTAACTTTTCACAGACCAAAGAGTTCCTTTTCACGGACCAATAAGTAATTTTTTATAAACCGGTTAGTAACTTTTCACAGACCTATGAGTAACTTTTTACAGACCTATGAGTAATTTTGCACAGACCAGTGAGTAACTTTTCACCGATCGATGAGTAATTTTTACAGACCGATGAGTAACTTTTCACAGACCAGTGAGTAACTTTCCACAGACCGGTGAGTAACTTTTTACAGATCAGTGAGTAACTTTACATAGACCGGTGAGTAACTTTTTACAGACTTGTGAGTAACTTCTCACAGACCGGTGAGTAACTTTTCACAAACCGAGGAGTAACTTTTTATTGACCAGTGAGTAATTTTCCACAGACCAGTGAGTAACTTTTCACAAACCGAGGAGTTACTTTTTACTGACCAGTGAGTAACTTTCCACAGACCGATGAGTAACTTTTCACAGACCAGTGAGTAACTTTCCACAAACCGAGGAGTAACTTTTTACTGACCAGTGAGTAACTTTCCACAGACCGGTGAGTAACTTAACACAGACCAGTGAGTAACTTTTCACAAACCGGTGAGTAATTTTTCACAGACTGGTGAGTAATTTAACACAGACCGGTGAGTAATTTTTCACAGACTGGTAAGTAACTTTTTACAGACCGGTGAGTAACTTTCCACAGACCGATGAGTAACTTAACACAGACCAGTGAGTAACTTTTCACAAACCGGTGAGTAGTTTTTCACAGACCGTTGAGTAACTTTTCAGAGACCAATGAGTAACTTTACACAGACCGTTGAGTAACTTTTCACAAACTGCTGAGTAATTTTTCACAAATTGATTAGTCACTTTTTACAGATTTTGACGCGTCGATTTCGACACAATGAAAGCGAAAAATTTATTTTGACGCATCGACTCCTACACATCGACACCGACACATCGACTCCGACACATCGACTCCAACACATCGTCACCGACACATTAGCTCTGACGCATCGACTCTGACACATCGACAGCGATAAATTTACTCTGACACATCGACTCCAACACATCGACATCGACACATCGACTCCGACACATTGACTCCAACACATCGACACCGACACATTGACTCTGACGCATCGACTCTGACACATCGACAGCGACACATTTACTCTGACACATCGACTTCAACACTTTGTCTTCGACATTAACACTAAAAAACGACTTAAAGAAAGAACGGTTTTTTCTTCTTTTCTTTACCTCGATTCCTGGTAAGGGCCTACGATTTTTCACAAATCTTTAAATGAATTTCCACTTCTTTTTAAAATCAATATATACCTTTTTTTCAGTATAATTGCCTATCTTTAATATAAAGAAAAAATTTCCTTACTGAGTGAGTGAGTTAGGGGTGAGCATTTTTCACTGACCGTTGAGTAAAATTGCACAGACCGGTGAGTATCTTTTCACAGACCGTTGAGTAACTTTCCACAGACCGATGAGTAACTTTTCACAGACCAGTGAGTAACTTTCCACAAACCGAGGAGTAACTTTTTACTGACCAGTGAGTAACTTTCCACAGACCGGTGAGTAACTTAACACAGACCAGTGAGTAACTTTTCACAAACCGGTGAGTAATTTTTCACAGACTGGTGAGTAATTTAACACAGACCGGTGAGTAATTTTTCACAGACTGGTAAGTAACTTTTTACAGACCGGTGAGTAACTTTCCACAGACCGATGAGTAACTTTCCACAGACCGGTGAGTAACTTTTTACAGATCAGTGAGTAACTTTACATAGACCGGTGAGTAACTTTTTACAGACTTGTGAGTAACTTCTCACAGACCGGTGAGTAACTTTTCACAAACTGCTGAGTAATTTTTCACAAATTGATTAGTCACTTTTTACAGATTTTGACGCGTCGATTTCGACACAATGAAAGCGAAAAATTTACTCTGACGCATCGACTCCTACACATCGACACCGACACATCGACTCCGACACATCGACTCCAACACATCGTCACCGACACATTAGCTCTGACGCATCGACTCTGACACATCGACAGCGATAAATTTACTCTGACACATCGACTCCAACACATCGACATCGACACATCGACTCCGACACATTGACTCCAACACATCGACACCGACACATTGACTCTGACGCATCGACTCTGACACATCGACAGCGACACATTTACTCTGACACATCGACTTCAACACTTTGTCTTCGACATTAACACTAAAAAACGACTTAAAGAAAGAACGGTTTTTTCTTCTTTTCTTTACCTCGATTCCTGGTAAGGGCCTACGATTTTTCACAAATCTTTAAATGAATTTCCACTTCTTTTTAAAATCAATATATACCTTTTTTTCAGAATAATTGCCTATCTTTAATATAAAGAAAAAATTTCCTTACTGAGTGAGTGAGTTAGGGGTGAGCATTTTTCACTGACCGTTGAGTAAAATTGCACAGACCGGTGAGTATCTTTTCACAGACCGTTGAGTAACTTTTCACAGACCGGTGAGTAACTTTTAACAGATCGGTGAGTAACTTTCCACAGACCGGTGAGTAATTTTTCACAGACCGGAGAGTAACTTTTAATACATCCTAGATACTTTCTTATCCATCCCGATCCGTCCCAACCATCCCGATCCATTCCGATCCAACCCGATCCATCTTGATCAATCCCGATCCATCCCGATCCATCTTGACATCCTGATCCATCCCGATCCATCATAATAAATCCCGATTCATCTCGATCAATCCAAAGCCATCCCGAGTTATGCCGATCAATCCCGATCATTCATTCCGTTAATCTCTTCCTTTGAGTAACTTTTCACAGACCGGTGAGTAACTTTTCACAGACCAAAGAGTTCCTTTACACGGACCAATAAGTAATTTTTCATAAAACGGTGAGTAACTTTTCACAGACCTATGAGTAACTTTTGACAGACCTATGAGTAACTTTGCACAGACCAGTGAGTAACTTTTCACAGATCGATGAGTAATTTTTTACAGACCGATGAGTAACTTTTCACAGACCAGTGAGTAACTTTCCACAGACCGGTGAGTAACTTTTTACAGATCAGTGAGTAACTTTACATAGACCGGTGAGTAACTTTTTACAGACTTGTGAGTAACTTCTCACAGACCGGTGAGTAACTTTTCACAAACCGAGGAGTAACTTTTTATTGACCAGTGAGTAACTTTCCACAGACCAGTGAGTAACTTTTCACAAACCGAGGAGTTACTTTTTACTGACCAGTGAGTAACTTTCCACAGACCGATGAGTAACTTTTCACAGACCAGTGAGTAACTTTCCACAAACCGAGGAGTAACTTTTTACTGACCAGTGAGTAACTTTCCACAGACCGGTGAGTAACTTAACACAGACCAGTGAGTAACTTTTCACAAACCGGTGAGTAATTTTTCACAGACTGGTGAGTAATTTAACACAGACCGGTGAGTAATTTTTCACAGACTGGTAAGTAACTTTTTACAGACCGGTGAGTAACTTTCAACAGACCGATGAGTAACTTAACACAGACCAGTGAGTAACTTTTCACAAACCGAGGAGTAACTTTTTACTGACCAGTGAGTAACTTTCCAGAGACCAATGAGTAACTTTACACAGACCGTTGAGTAACTTTTCACAAACTGCTGAGTAATTTTTCACAAATTGATTAGTCACTTTTTACAGATTTTGACGCGTCGATTTCGACACAATGAAAGCGAAAAATTTACTCTGACGCATCGACTCCTACACATCGACACCGACACATCGACTCCGACACATCGACTCCAACACATCGTCACCGACACATTAGCTCTGACGCATCGACTCTGACACATCGACAGCGATAAATTTACTCTGACGCATCGACTCCAACACATCGACATCGACACATCGACTCCGACACATCGACTCCAACACATCGACACCGACACATTGACTCTGACGCATCGACTCTGACACATCGACTTCAACACTTTGTCTTCGACATTAACACTAAAAAACGACTTAAAGAAAGAATGGTTTTTTCTTCTTTTCTTTACCTCGATTCCTGGTAAGGGCCTACGATTTTTCACAAATCTTTAAATGAATTTCCACTTCTTTTTAAAATCAATATATACCTTTTTTTCAGTATAATTGCCTATCTTTAATATAAAGAAAAAATTTCCTTACTGAGTGAGTGAGTTAGGGGTGAGCATTTTTCACTGACCGTTGAGTAAAATTGCACAGACCGGTGAGTATCTTTTCACAGACCGTTGAGTAACTTTCCACAGACCGATGAGTAACTTTTCACAGACCAGTGAGTAACTTTCCACAAACCGAGGAGTAACTTTTTACTGACCAGTGAGTAACTTTCCACAGACCGGTGAGTAACTTAACACAGACCAGTGAGTAACTTTTCACAAACCGGTGAGTAATTTTTCACAGACTGGTGAGTAATTTAACACAGACCGGTGAGTAATTTTTCACAGACTGGTAAGTAACTTTTTACAGACCGGTGAGTAACTTTCCACAGACCGATGAGTAACTTAACACAGACCAGTGAGTAACTTTTCACAAACCGGTGAGTAGTTTTTCACAGACCGTTGAGTAACTTTTCAGAGACCAATGAGTAACTTTACACAGACCGTTGAGTAACTTTTCACAAACTGCTGAGTAATTTTTCACAAATTGATTAGTCACTTTTTACAGATTTTGACGCGTCGATTTCGACACAATGAAAGCGAAAAATTTACTCTGACGCATCGACTCCTACACATCGACACCGACACATCGACTCCGACACATCGACTCCAACACATCGTCACCGACACATTAGCTCTGACGCATCGACTCTGACACATCGACAGCGATAAATTTACTCTGACACATCGACTCCAACACATCGACATCGACACATCGACTCCGACACATTGACTCCAACACATCGACACCGACACATTGACTCTGACGCATCGACTCTGACACATCGACAGCGACACATTTACTCTGACACATCGACTTCAACACTTTGTCTTCGACATTAACACTAAAAAACGACTTAAAGAAAGAACGGTTTTTTCTTCTTTTCTTTACCTCGATTCCTGGTAAGGGCCTACGATTTTTCACAAATCTTTAAATGAATTTCCACTTCTTTTTAAAATCAATATATACCTTTTTTTCAGAATAATTGCCTATCTTTAATATAAAGAAAAAATTTCCTTACTGAGTGAGTGAGTTAGGGGTGAGCATTTTTCACTGACCGTTGAGTAAAATTGCACAGACCGGTGAGTATCTTTTCACAGACCGTTGAGTAACTTTTAACAGATCGGTGAGTAACTTTCCACAGACCGGTGAGTAACTTTGCACAGACCGGTGTTTAACTTTTCACAGACCGGTGAGTAACTTTTAATACATCCTAGATACTTTCTTATCCATCCCGATCCGTCCCAACCATCCCGATCCATTCCGATCCAACCCGATCCATCTTGATCAATCCCGATCCATCCCGATCCATCTTGACATCCTGATCCATCCCGATCCATCATAATAAATCCCGATTCATCTCGATCAATCCAAAGCCATCCCGAGTTATGCCGATCAATCCCGATCATTCATTCCGTTAATCTCTTCCTTTGAGTAACTTTTCACAGACCGGTGAGTAACTTTTCACAGACCAAAGAGTTCCTTTACACGGACCAATAAGTAATTTTTCATAAACCGGTGAGTAACTTTTCACAGACCTATGAGTAACTTTTTACAGACCTATGAGTAACTTTGCACAGACCAGTGAGTAACTTTTCACAGATCGATGAGTAATTTTTTACAGACCGATGAGTAACTTTTCACAGACCAGTGAGTAACTTTCCACAGACCGGTGAGTAACTTTTTACAGATCAGTGAGTAACTTTACATAGACCGGTGAGTAACTTTTTACAGACTTGTGAGTAACTTCTCACAGACCGGTGAGTAACTTTTCACAAACCGAGGAGTAACTTTTTATTGACCAGTGAGTAACTTTCCACAGACCAGTGAGTAACTTTTCACAAACCGAGGAGTTACTTTTTACTGACCAGTGAGTAACTTTCCACAGACCGATGAGTAACTTTTCACAGACCAGTGAGTAACTTTCCACAAACCGAGGAGTAACTTTTTACTGACCAGTGAGTAACTTTCCACAGACCGGTGAGTAACTTAACACAGACCAGTGAGTAACTTTTCACAAACCGGTGAGTAATTTTTCACAGACTGGTGAGTAATTTAACACAGACCGGTGAGTAATTTTTCACAGACTGGTAAGTAACTTTTTACAGACCGGTGAGTAACTTTCCACAGACCGATGAGTAACTTTCCACAGACCGGTGAGTAACTTTTTACAGATCAGTGAGTAACTTTACATAGACCGGTGAGTAACTTTTTACAGACTTGTGAGTAACTTCTCACAGACCGGTGAGTAACTTTTCACAAACTGCTGAGTAATTTTTCACAAATTGATTAGTCACTTTTTACAGATTTTGACGCGTCGATTTCGACACAATGAAAGCGAAAAATTTACTCTGACGCATCGACTCCTACACATCGACACCGACACATCGACTCCGACACATCGACTCCAACACATCGTCACCGACACATTAGCTCTGACGCATCGACTCTGACACATCGACAGCGATAAATTTACTCTGACGCATCGACTCCAACACATCGACATCGACACATCGACTCCGACACATCGACTCCAACACATCGACACCGACACATTGACTCTGACGCATCGACTCTGACACATCGACAGCGACACATTTACTCTGACACATCGACTTCAACACTTTGTCTTCGACATTAACACTAAAAAACGACTTAAAGAAAGAATGGTTTTTTCTTCTTTTCTTTACCTCGATTCCTGGTAAGGGCCTACGATTTTTCACAAATCTTTAAATGAATTTCCACTTCTTTTTAAAATCAATATATACCTTTTTTTCAGTATAATTGCCTATCTTTAATATAAAGAAAAAAATTCCTTACTGAGTGAGTGAGTTAGGGGTGAGCATTTTTCACTGACCGTTGAGTAAAATTGCACAGACCGGTGAGTATCTTTTCACAGACCGTTGAGTAACTTTTCACAGACCAGTGAGTAACTTTTCACAGATCGGTGAGTAACTTTCCACAGACCGGTGAGTAATTTTTCACAGACCGGAGAGTAACTTTTAAAACATCCTAGATACTTTCTTATCCATCCCGATCCGTCCCAACCATCCCGATCCATTCCGATCCAACCCGATCCATCTTGATCAATCCCGATCCATCCCGATCCATCTTGACATCCTGATCCATCCCGATCCATCATAATAAATCCCGATTCATCTCGATCAATCCAAAGCCATCCCGAGTTATGCCGATCAATCCCGATCATTCATTCCGTTAATCTCTTCCTTTGAGTAACTTTTCACAGACCGGTGAGTAACTTTTCACAGACCAAAGAGTTCCTTTACACGGACCAATAAGTAATTTTTCATAAACCGGTGAGTAACTTTTCACAGACCTATGAGTAACTTTTTACAGACCTATGAGTAACTTTGCACAGACCAGTGAGTAACTTTTCACAGATCGATGAGTAATTTTTTACAGACCGATGAGTAACTTTTCACAGACCAGTGAGTAACTTTCCACAGACCGGTGAGTAACTTTTTACAGATCAGTGAGTAACTTTACATAGACCGGTGAGTAACTTTTTACAGACTTGTGAGTAACTTCTCACAGACCGGTGAGTAACTTTTCACAAACCGAGGAGTAACTTTTTATTGACCAGTGAGTAACTTTCCACAGACCAGTGAGTAACTTTTCACAAACCGAGGAGTTACTTTTTACTGACCAGTGAGTAACTTTCCACAGACCGATGAGTAACTTTTCACAGACCAGTGAGTAACTTTCCACAAACCGAGGAGTAACTTTTTACTGACCAGTGAGTAACTTTCCACAGACCGGTGAGTAACTTAACACAGACCAGTGAGTAACTTTTCACAAACCGGTGAGTAATTTTTCACAGACTGGTGAGTAATTTAACACAGACCGGTGAGTAATTTTTCACAGACTGGTAAGTAACTTTTTACAGACCGGTGAGTAACTTTTCACAAACCGGTGAGTAGTTTTTCACAGACCGTTGAGTAACTTTTCAGAGACCAATGAGTAACTTTACACAGACCGTTGAGTAACTTTTACAAACTGCTGAGTAATTTTTCACAAATTGATTAGTCACTTTTTACAGATTTTGACGCGTCGATTTCAACACAATGAAAGCGAAAAATTTACTCTGACGCATCGACTCCTACACATCGACACCGACACATCGACTCCGACACATCGACTCCAACACATCGTCACCGACACATTAGCTCTGACGCATCGACTCTGACACATCGACAGCGATAAATTTACTCTGACGCATCGACTCCAACACATCGACATCGACACATCGACTCCGACACATCGACTCCAACACATCGACACCGACACATTGACTCTGACGCATCGACTCTGACACATCGACAGCGACACATTTACTTTGACACATCGACTTCAACACTTTGTCTTCGACATTAACACTAAAAAACGACTTAAAGAAAGAATGGTTTTTTCTTCTTTTCTTTACCTCGATTCCTGGTAAGGGCCTACGATTTTTCACAAATCTTTAAATGAATTTCCACTTCTTTTTAAAATAAATATATACCTTTTTTCAGTATAATTGCCTATCTTTAATATAAAGAAAAAAATTCCTTACTGAGTGAGTGAATTAGGGGTGAGCATTTTTCACTGACCGTTGAGTAAAATTGCACAGAACGGTGAGTATCTTTTCACAGACCGTTGAGTAACTTTTCACAGACCGGTGAGTAACTTTCCACAGACCGGTGAGTAACTTTGCACAGACCGGTGTGTAACTTTTCACAGACCGGTGAGTAACTTTTAATACATCCTAGATACTTTCTTATCCATCCCGATCCGTCCCAACCATCCCGATCCATTCCGATCCAACCCGATCCATCTTGATCAATCCCGATCCATCCCGATCCATCTTGACATCCTGATCCATCCCGATCCATCATAATAAATCCCGATTCATCTCGATCAATCCAAAGCCATCCCGAGTTATGCCGATCAATCCCGATCATTCATTCCGTTAATCTCTTCCTTTGAGTAACTTTTCACAGACCGGTGAGTAACTTTTCACAGACCAAAGAGTTCCTTTACACGGACCAATAAGTAATTTTTCATAAACCGGTGAGTAACTTTTCACAGACCTATGAGTAACTTTTTACAGACCTATGAGTAACTTTGCACAGACCAGTGAGTAACTTTTCACAGATCGATGAGTAATTTTTTACAGACCGATGAGTAACTTTTCACAGACCAGTAAGTAACTTTCCACAGACCGGTGAGTAACTTTTTACAGATCAGTGAGTAACTTTACATAGAACGGTGAGTAACTTTTCACAAACCGAGGAGTAACTTTTTATTGACCAGTGAGTAACTTTCCACAGACCGGTGAGTAACTTTTTACAGATCAGTGAGTAACTTTACATAGAACGGTGAGTAACTTTTCACAAACCGAGGAGTAACTTTTTATTGACCAGTGAGTAACTTTCCACAGACCAGTGAGTAACTTTTCACAAACCGAGGAGTTACTTTTTACTGACCAGTGAGTAACTTTCCACAGACCGATGAGTAACTTTTCACAGACCAGTGAGTAACTTTCCACAAACCGAGGAGTAACTTTTTACTGACCAGTGAGTAACTTTCCACAGACCGGTGAGTAACTTAACACAGACCAGTGAGTAACTTTTCACAAACCGGTGAGTAATTTTTCACAGACCGGTGAGTAATTTAACACAGACCGGTGAGTAATTTTTCACAGACTGGTAAGTAACTTTTTACAGACCGGTGAGTAACTTTCCACAGACCGATGAGTAACTTAACACAGACCAGTGAGTAACTTTTCACAAACCGGTGAGTAGTTTTTCACAGACCGTTGAGTAACTTTTCAGAGACCAATGAGTAACTTTACACAGACCGTTGAGTAACTTTTCACAAACTGCTGAGTAATTTTTCACAAATTGATTAGTCACTTTTTACAGATTTTGACGCGTCGATTTCGACACAATGAAAGCGAAAAATTTACTCTGACGCATCGACTCCTACACATCGACACCGAAACATCGACTCCAACACATTAGCTCTGACGCATCGACTCTGACACATCGACAGCGATAAATTTACTCTGACGCATCGACTCCAACACATCGACATCGACACATCGACTCCGACACATCGACTCCAACACATCGACACCGACACATTGACTCTGACGCATCGACTCTGACACATCGACAGCGACACATTTACTCTGACACATCGACTTCAACACTTTGTCTTCGACATTAACACTAAAAAACGACTTAAAGAAAGAACGGTTTTTTCTTTTTTTCTTTACCTCGATTCCTGGTAAGGGCCTACGATTTTTCACAAATCTTTAAATGAAATTCCACTTCTTTTTAAAATCAATATATACCTTTTTTTCAGTACAATTGCCTATCTATAATATAAAGAAAAAATTTCCTTACTGAGTGAGTGAGTTAGGGGTGAGCATTTTTCACTGACCGTTGAGTAAAATTGCACAGACCGGTGAGTATCTTTTCACAGACCGTTGAGTGACTTTTCACAGACCGGTGAGTAACTTTTCACAGACCAAAGAGTTCCTTTTCACGGACCAATAAGTAATTTTTTATAAACCGGTTAGTAACTTTTCACAGACCTATGAGTAACTTTTTACAGACCTATGAGTAATTTTGCACAGACCAGTGAGTAACTTTTCACCGATCGATGAGTAATTTTTACAGACCGATGAGTAACTTTTCACAGACCAGTGAGTAACTTTCCACAGACCGGTGAGTAACTTTTTACAGATCAGTGAGTAACTTTACATAGACCGGTGAGTAACTTTTTACAGACTTGTGAGTAACTTCTCACAGACCGGTGAGTAACTTTTCACAAACCGAGGAGTAACTTTTTATTGACCAGTGAGTAATTTTCCACAGACCAGTGAGTAACTTTTCACAAACCGAGGAGTTACTTTTTACTGACCAGTGAGTAACTTTCCACAGACCGATGAGTAACTTTTCACAGACCAGTGAGTAACTTTCCACAAACCGAGGAGTAACTTTTTACTGACCAGTGAGTAACTTTCCACAGACCGGTGAGTAACTTAACACAGACCAGTGAGTAACTTTTCACAAACCGGTGAGTAATTTTTCACAGACTGGTGAGTAATTTAACACAGACCGGTGAGTAATTTTTCACAGACTGGTAAGTAACTTTTTACAGACCGGTGAGTAACTTTCCACAGACCGATGAGTAACTTAACACAGACCAGTGAGTAACTTTTCACAAACCGGTGAGTAGTTTTTCACAGACCGTTGAGTAACTTTTCAGAGACCAATGAGTAACTTTACACAGACCGTTGAGTAACTTTTCACAAACTGCTGAGTAATTTTTCACAAATTGATTAGTCACTTTTTACAGATTTTGACGCGTCGATTTCGACACAATGAAAGCGAAAAATTTATTTTGACGCATCGACTCCTACACATCGACACCGACACATCGACTCCGACACATCGACTCCAACACATCGTCACCGACACATTAGCTCTGACGCATCGACTCTGACACATCGACAGCGATAAATTTACTCTGACACATCGACTCCAACACATCGACATCGACACATCGACTCCGACACATTGACTCCAACACATCGACACCGACACATTGACTCTGACGCATCGACTCTGACACATCGACAGCGACACATTTACTCTGACACATCGACTTCAACACTTTGTCTTCGACATTAACACTAAAAAACGACTTAAAGAAAGAACGGTTTTTTCTTCTTTTCTTTACCTCGATTCCTGGTAAGGGCCTACGATTTTTCACAAATCTTTAAATGAATTTCCACTTCTTTTTAAAATCAATATATACCTTTTTTTCAGTATAATTGCCTATCTTTAATATAAAGAAAAAATTTCCTTACTGAGTGAGTGAGTTAGGGGTGAGCATTTTTCACTGACCGTTGAGTAAAATTGCACAGACCGGTGAGTATCTTTTCACAGACCGTTGAGTAACTTTCCACAGACCGATGAGTAACTTTTCACAGACCAGTGAGTAACTTTCCACAAACCGAGGAGTAACTTTTTACTGACCAGTGAGTAACTTTCCACAGACCGGTGAGTAACTTAACACAGACCAGTGAGTAACTTTTCACAAACCGGTGAGTAATTTTTCACAGACTGGTGAGTAATTTAACACAGACCGGTGAGTAATTTTTCACAGACTGGTAAGTAACTTTTTACAGACCGGTGAGTAACTTTCCACAGACCGATGAGTAACTTTCCACAGACCGGTGAGTAACTTTTTACAGATCAGTGAGTAACTTTACATAGACCGGTGAGTAACTTTTTACAGACTTGTGAGTAACTTCTCACAGACCGGTGAGTAACTTTTCACAAACTGCTGAGTAATTTTTCACAAATTGATTAGTCACTTTTTACAGATTTTGACGCGTCGATTTCGACACAATGAAAGCGAAAAATTTACTCTGACGCATCGACTCCTACACATCGACACCGACACATCGACTCCGACACATCGACTCCAACACATCGTCACCGACACATTAGCTCTGACGCATCGACTCTGACACATCGACAGCGATAAATTTACTCTGACACATCGACTCCAACACATCGACATCGACACATCGACTCCGACACATTGACTCCAACACATCGACACCGACACATTGACTCTGACGCATCGACTCTGACACATCGACAGCGACACATTTACTCTGACACATCGACTTCAACACTTTGTCTTCGACATTAACACTAAAAAACGACTTAAAGAAAGAACGGTTTTTTCTTCTTTTCTTTACCTCGATTCCTGGTAAGGGCCTACGATTTTTCACAAATCTTTAAATGAATTTCCACTTCTTTTTAAAATCAATATATACCTTTTTTTCAGAATAATTGCCTATCTTTAATATAAAGAAAAAATTTCCTTACTGAGTGAGTGAGTTAGGGGTGAGCATTTTTCACTGACCGTTGAGTAAAATTGCACAGACCGGTGAGTATCTTTTCACAGACCGTTGAGTAACTTTTCACAGACCGGTGAGTAACTTTTAACAGATCGGTGAGTAACTTTCCACAGACCGGTGAGTAATTTTTCACAGACCGGAGAGTAACTTTTAATACATCCTAGATACTTTCTTATCCATCCCGATCCGTCCCAACCATCCCGATCCATTCCGATCCAACCCGATCCATCTTGATCAATCCCGATCCATCCCGATCCATCTTGACATCCTGATCCATCCCGATCCATCATAATAAATCCCGATTCATCTCGATCAATCCAAAGCCATCCCGAGTTATGCCGATCAATCCCGATCATTCATTCCGTTAATCTCTTCCTTTGAGTAACTTTTCACAGACCGGTGAGTAACTTTTCACAGACCAAAGAGTTCCTTTACACGGACCAATAAGTAATTTTTCATAAACCGGTGAGTAACTTTTCACAGACCTATGAGTAACTTTTGACAGACCTATGAGTAACTTTGCACAGACCAGTGAGTAACTTTTCACAGATCGATGAGTAATTTTTTACAGACCGATGAGTAACTTTTCACAGACCAGTGAGTAACTTTCCACAGACCGGTGAGTAACTTTTTACAGATCAGTGAGTAACTTTACATAGACCGGTGAGTAACTTTTTACAGACTTGTGAGTAACTTCTCACAGACCGGTGAGTAACTTTTCACAAACCGAGGAGTAACTTTTTATTGACCAGTGAGTAACTTTCCACAGACCAGTGAGTAACTTTTCACAAACCGAGGAGTTACTTTTTACTGACCAGTGAGTAACTTTCCACAGACCGATGAGTAACTTTTCACAGACCAGTGAGTAACTTTCCACAAACCGAGGAGTAACTTTTTACTGACCAGTGAGTAACTTTCCACAGACCGGTGAGTAACTTAACACAGACCAGTGAGTAACTTTTCACAAACCGGTGAGTAATTTTTCACAGACTGGTGAGTAATTTAACACAGACCGGTGAGTAATTTTTCACAGACTGGTAAGTAACTTTTTACAGACCGGTGAGTAACTTTCCACAGACCGATGAGTAACTTAACACAGACCAGTGAGTAACTTTTCACAAACCGGTGAGTAGTTTTTTACAGACCGTTGAGTAACTTTTCAGAGACCAATGAGTAACTTTACACAGACCGTTGAGTAACTTTTCACAAACTGCTGAGTAATTTTTCACAAATTGATTAGTCACTTTTTACAGATTTTGACGCGTCGATTTCGACACAATGAAAGCGAAAAATTTACTCTGACGCATCGACTCCTACACATCGACACCGACACATCGACTCCGACACATCGACTCCAACACATCGTCACCGACACATTAGCTCTGACGCATCGACTCTGACACATCGACAGCGATAAATTTACTCTGACGCATCGACTCCAACACATCGACATCGACACATCGACTCCGACACATCGACTCCAACACATCGACACCGACACATTGACTCTGACGCATCGACTCTGACACATCGACTTCAACACTTTGTCTTCGACATTAACACTAAAAAACGACTTAAAGAAAGAATGGTTTTTTCTTCTTTTCTTTACCTCGATTCCTGGTAAGGGCCTACGATTTTTCACAAATCTTTAAATGAATTTCCACTTCTTTTTAAAATCAATATATACCTTTTTTTCAGTATAATTGCCTATCTTTAATATAAAGAAAAAATTTCCTTACTGAGTGAGTGAGTTAGGGGTGAGCATTTTTCACTGACCGTTGAGTAAAATTGCACAGACCGGTGAGTATCTTTTCACAGACCGTTGAGTAACTTTCCACAGACCGATGAGTAACTTTTCACAGACCAGTGAGTAACTTTCCACAAACCGAGGAGTAACTTTTTACTGACCAGTGAGTAACTTTCCACAGACCGGTGAGTAACTTAACACAGACCAGTGAGTAACTTTTCACAAACCGGTGAGTAATTTTTCACAGACTGGTGAGTAATTTAACACAGACCGGTGAGTAATTTTTCACAGACTGGTAAGTAACTTTTTACAGACCGGTGAGTAACTTTCCACAGACCGATGAGTAACTTAACACAGACCAGTGAGTAACTTTTCACAAACCGGTGAGTAGTTTTTCACAGACCGTTGAGTAACTTTTCAGAGACCAATGAGTAACTTTACACAGACCGTTGAGTAACTTTTCACAAACTGCTGAGTAATTTTTCACAAATTGATTAGTCACTTTTTACAGATTTTGACGCGTCGATTTCGACACAATGAAAGCGAAAAATTTACTCTGACGCATCGACTCCTACACATCGACACCGACACATCGACTCCGACACATCGACTCCAACACATCGTCACCGACACATTAGCTCTGACGCATCGACTCTGACACATCGACAGCGATAAATTTACTCTGACACATCGACTCCAACACATCGACATCGACACATCGACTCCGACACATTGACTCCAACACATCGACACCGACACATTGACTCTGACGCATCGACTCTGACACATCGACAGCGACACATTTACTCTGACACATCGACTTCAACACTTTGTCTTCGACATTAACACTAAAAAACGACTTAAAGAAAGAACGGTTTTTTCTTCTTTTCTTTACCTCGATTCCTGGTAAGGGCCTACGATTTTTCACAAATCTTTAAATGAATTTCCACTTCTTTTTAAAATCAATATATACCTTTTTTTCAGAATAATTGCCTATCTTTAATATAAAGAAAAAATTTCCTTACTGAGTGAGTGAGTTAGGGGTGAGCATTTTTCACTGACCGTTGAGTAAAATTGCACAGACCGGTGAGTATCTTTTCACAGACCGTTGAGTAACTTTTAACAGATCGGTGAGTAACTTTCCACAGACCGGTGAGTAACTTTGCACAGACCGGTGTTTAACTTTTCACAGACCGGTGAGTAACTTTTAATACATCCTAGATACTTTCTTATCCATCCCGATCCGTCCCAACCATCCCGATCCATTCCGATCCAACCCGATCCATCTTGATCAATCCCGATCCATCCCGATCCATCTTGACATCCTGATCCATCCCGATCCATCATAATAAATCCCGATTCATCTCGATCAATCCAAAGCCATCCCGAGTTATGCCGATCAATCCCGATCATTCATTCCGTTAATCTCTTCCTTTGAGTAACTTTTCACAGACCGGTGAGTAACTTTTCACAGACCAAAGAGTTCCTTTACACGGACCAATAAGTAATTTTTCATAAACCGGTGAGTAACTTTTCACAGACCTATGAGTAACTTTTTACAGACCTATGAGTAACTTTGCACAGACCAGTGAGTAACTTTTCACAGATCGATGAGTAATTTTTTACAGACCGATGAGTAACTTTTCACAGACCAGTGAGTAACTTTCCACAGACCGGTGAGTAACTTTTTACAGATCAGTGAGTAACTTTACATAGACCGGTGAGTAACTTTTTACAGACTTGTGAGTAACTTCTCACAGACCGGTGAGTAACTTTTCACAAACCGAGGAGTAACTTTTTATTGACCAGTGAGTAACTTTCCACAGACCAGTGAGTAACTTTTCACAAACCGAGGAGTTACTTTTTACTGACCAGTGAGTAACTTTCCACAGACCGATGAGTAACTTTTCACAGACCAGTGAGTAACTTTCCACAAACCGAGGAGTAACTTTTTACTGACCAGTGAGTAACTTTCCACAGACCGGTGAGTAACTTAACACAGACCAGTGAGTAACTTTTCACAAACCGGTGAGTAATTTTTCACAGACTGGTGAGTAATTTAACACAGACCGGTGAGTAATTTTTCACAGACTGGTAAGTAACTTTTTACAGACCGGTGAGTAACTTTCCACAGACCGGTGAGTAACTTTCCACAGACCGGTGAGTAACTTTTTACAGATCAGTGAGTAACTTTACATAGACCGGTGAGTAACTTTTTACAGACTTGTGAGTAACTTCTCACAGACCGGTGAGTAACTTTTCACAAACTGCTGAGTAATTTTTCACAAATTGATTAGTCACTTTTTACAGATTTTGACGCGTCGATTTCGACACAATGAAAGCGAAAAATTTACTCTGACGCATCGACTCCTACACATCGACACCGACACATCGACTCCGACACATCGACTCCAACACATCGTCACCGACACATTAGCTCTGACGCATCGACTCTGACACATCGACAGCGATAAATTTACTCTGACGCATCGACTCCAACACATCGACATCGACACATCGACTCCGACACATCGACTCCAACACATCGACACCGACACATTGACTCTGACGCATCGACTCTGACACATCGACAGCGACACATTTACTCTGACACATCGACTTCAACACTTTGTCTTCGACATTAACACTAAAAAACGACTTAAAGAAAGAATGGTTTTTTCTTCTTTTCTTTACCTCGATTCCTGGTAAGGGCCTACGATTTTTCACAAATCTTTAAATGAATTTCCACTTCTTTTTAAAATCAATATATACCTTTTTTTCAGTATAATTGCCTATCTTTAATATAAAGAAAAAAATTCCTTACTGAGTGAGTGAGTTAGGGGTGAGCATTTTTCACTGACCGTTGAGTAAAATTGCACAGACCGGTGAGTATCTTTTCACAGACCGTTGAGTAACTTTTCACAGACCGGTGAGTAACTTTTCACAGATCGGTGAGTAACTTTCCACAGACCGGTGAGTAATTTTTCACAGACCGGAGAGTAACTTTTAAAACATCCTAGATACTTTCTTATCCATCCCGATCCGTCCCAACCATCCCGATCCATTCCGATCCAACCCGATCCATCTTGATCAATCCCGATCCATCCCGATCCATCTTGACATCCTGATCCATCCCGATCCATCATAATAAATCCCGATTCATCTCGATCAATCCAAAGCCATCCCGAGTTATGCCGATCAATCCCGATCATTCATTCCGTTAATCTCTTCCTTTGAGTAACTTTTCACAGACCGGTGAGTAACTTTTCACAGACCAAAGAGTTCCTTTACACGGACCAATAAGTAATTTTTCATAAACCGGTGAGTAACTTTTCACAGACCTATGAGTAACTTTTTACAGACCTATGAGTAACTTTGCACAGACCAGTGAGTAACTTTTCACAGATCGATGAGTAATTTTTTACAGACCGATGAGTAACTTTTCACAGACCAGTGAGTAACTTTCCACAGACCGGTGAGTAACTTTTTACAGATCAGTGAGTAACTTTACATAGACCGGTGAGTAACTTTTTACAGACTTGTGAGTAACTTCTCACAGACCGGTGAGTAACTTTTCACAAACCGAGGAGTAACTTTTTATTGACCAGTGAGTAACTTTCCACAGACCAGTGAGTAACTTTTCACAAACCGAGAAGTTACTTTTTACTGACCAGTGAGTAACTTTCCACAGACCGATGAGTAACTTTTCACAGACCAGTGAGTAACTTTCCACAAACCGAGGAGTAACTTTTTACTGACCAGTGAGTAACTTTCCACAGACCGGTGAGTAACTTAACACAGACCAGTGAGTAACTTTTCACAAACCGGTGAGTAATTTTTCACAGACTGGTGAGTAATTTAACACAGACCGGTGAGTAATTTTTCACAGACTGGTAAGTAACTTTTTACAGACCGGTGAGTAACTTTCCACAGACCGATGAGTAACTTAACACAGACCAGTGAGTAACTTTTCACAAACCGGTGAGTAGTTTTTCACAGACCGTTGAGTAACTTTTCAGAGACCAATGAGTAACTTTACACAGACCGTTGAGTAACTTTTCACAAACTGCTGAGTAATTTTTCACAAATTGATTAGTCACTTTTTACAGATTTTGACGCGTCGATTTCGACACAATGAAAGCGAAAAATTTACTCTGACGCATCGACTCCTACACATCGACACCGACACATCGACTCCGACACATCGACTCCAACACATCGTCACCGACACATTAGCTCTGACGCATCGACTCTGACACATCGACAGCGATAAATTTACTCTGACGCATCGACTCCAACACATCGACATCGACACATCGACTCCGACACATCGACTCCAACACATCGACACCGACACATTGACTCTGACGCATCGACTCTGACACATCGACTTCAACACTTTGTCTTCGACATTAACACTAAAAAACGACTTAAAGAAAGAATGGTTTTTTCTTCTTTTCTTTACCTCGATTCCTGGTAAGGGCCTACGATTTTTCACAAATCTTTAAATGAATTTCCACTTCTTTTTAAAATCAATATATACCTTTTTTTCAGTATAATTGCCTATCTTTAATATAAAGAAAAAATTTCCTTACTGAGTGAGTGAGTTAGGGGTGAGCATTTTTCACTGACCGTTGAGTAAATTTGCACAGACCGGTGAGTATCTTTTCACAGACCGTTGAGTAACTTTCCACAGACCGATGAGTAACTTTTCACAGACCAGTGAGTAACTTTCCACAAACCGAGGAGTAACTTTTTACTGACCAGTGAGTAACTTTCCACAGACCGGTGAGTAACTTAACACAGACCAGTGAGTAACTTTTCACAAACCGGTGAGTAATTTTTCACAGACTGGTGAGTAATTTAACACAGACCGGTGAGTAATTTTTCACAGACTGGTAAGTAACTTTTTACAGACCGGTGAGTAACTTTCCACAGACCGATGAGTAACTTAACACAGACCAGTGAGTAACTTTTCACAAACCGGTGAGTAGTTTTTCACAGACCGTTGAGTAACTTTTCAGAGACCAATGAGTAACTTTACACAGACCGTTGAGTAACTTTTCACAAACTGCTGAGTAATTTTTCACAAATTGATTAGTCACTTTTTACAGATTTTGACGCGTCGATTTCGACACAATGAAAGCGAAAAATTTACTCTGACGCATCGACTCCTACACATCGACACCGACACATCGACTCCGACACATCGACTCCAACACATCGTCACCGACACATTAGCTCTGACGCATCGACTCTGACACATCGACAGCGATAAATTTACTCTGACACATCGACTCCAACACATCGACATCGACACATCGACTCCGACACATTGACTCCAACACATCGACACCGACACATTGACTCTGACGCATCGACTCTGACACATCGACAGCGACACATTTACTCTGACACATCGACTTCAACACTTTGTCTTCGACATAAACACTAAAAAACGACTTAAAGAAAGAACGGTTTTTTCTTCTTTTCTTTACCTCGATTCCTGGTAAGGGCCTACGATTTTTCACAAATCTTTAAATGAATTTCCACTTCTTTTTAAAATCAATATATACCTTTTTTTCAGAATAATTGCCTATCTTTAATATAAAGAAAAAATTTCCTTACTGAGTGAGTGAGTTAGGGGTGAGCATTTTTCACTGACCGTTGAGTAAAATTGCACAGACCGGTGAGTATCTTTTCACAGACCGTTGAGTAACTTTTAACAGATCGGTGAGTAACTTTCCACAGACCGGTGAGTAACTTTGCACAGACCGGTGTTTAACTTTTCACAGACCGGTGAGTAACTTTTAATACATCCTAGATACTTTCTTATCCATCCCGATCCGTCCCAACCATCCCGATCCATTCCGATCCAACCCGATCCATCTTGATCAATCCCGATCCATCCCGATCCATCTTGACATCCTGATCCATCCCGATCCATCATAATAAATCCCGATTCATCTCGATCAATCCAAAGCCATCCCGAGTTATGCCGATCAATCCCGATCATTCATTCCGTTAATCTCTTCCTTTGAGTAACTTTTCACAGACCGGTGAGTAACTTTTCACAGACCAAAGAGTTCCTTTACACGGACCAATAAGTAATTTTTCATAAACCGGTGAGTAACTTTTCACAGACCTATGAGTAACTTTTTACAGACCTATGAGTAACTTTGCACAGACCAGTGAGTAACTTTTCACAGATCGATGAGTAATTTTTTACAGACCGATGAGTAACTTTTCACAGACCAGTGAGTAACTTTCCACAGACCGGTGAGTAACTTTTTACAGATCAGTGAGTTACTTTACATAGACCGGTGAGTAACTTTTTACAGACTTGTGAGTAACTTCTCACAGACCGGTGAGTAACTTTTCACAAACCGAGGAGTAACTTTTTATTGACCAGTGAGTAACTTTCCACAGACCAGTGAGTAACTTTTCACAAACCGAGGAGTTACTTTTTACTGACCAGTGAGTAACTTTCCACAGACCGATGAGTAACTTTTCACAGACCAGTGAGTAACTTTCCACAAACCGAGGAGTAACTTTTTACTGACCAGTGAGTAACTTTCCACAGACCGGTGAGTAATTTTTCACAGACTGGTAAGTAATTTAACACAGACCGGTGAGTAATTTTTCACAGACTGGTAAGTAACTTTTTACAGACCGGTGAGTAACTTTCCACAGACCGATGAGTAACTTTCCACAGACCGGTGAGTAACTTTTTACAGATCAGTGAGTAACTTTACATAGACCGGTGAGTAACTTTTTACAGACTTGTGAGTAACTTCTCACAGACCGGTGAGTAACTTTTCACAAACTGCTGAGTAATTTTTCACAAATTGATTAGTCACTTTTTACAGATTTTGACGCGTCGATTTCGACACAATGAAAGCGAAAAATTTACTCTGACGCATCGACTCCTACACATCGACACCGACACATCGACTCCGACACATCGACTCCAACACATCGTCACCGACACATTAGCTCTGACGCATCGACTCTGACACATCGACAGCGATAAATTTACTCTGACGCATCGACTCCAACACATCGACATCGACACATCGACTCCGACACATCGACTCCAACACATCGACACCGACACATTGACTCTGACGCATCGACTCTGACACATCGACAGCGACACATTTACTCTGACACATCGACTTCAACACTTTGTCTTCGACATTAACACTAAAAAACGACTTAAAGAAAGAATGGTTTTTTCTTCTTTTCTTTACCTCGATTCCTGGTAAGGGCCTACGATTTTTCACAAATCTTTAAATGAATTTCCACTTCTTTTTAAAATCAAGATATACCTTTTTTTCAGTATAATTGCCTATCTTTAATATAAAGAAAAAATTTCCTTACTGAGTGAGTGAGTTAGGGGTGAGCATTTTTCACTGACCGTTGAGTAAAATTGCACAGACCGGTGAGTATCTTTTCACAGACCGTTGAGTAACTTTTCACAGACCGGTGAGTAACTTTTCACAGATCGGTGAGTAACTTTCCACAGACCGGTGAGTAATTTTTCACAGACCGGAGAGTAACTTTTAAAACATCCTAGATACTTTCTTATCCATCCCGATCCGTCCCAACCATCCCGATCCATTCCGATCCAACCCGATCCATCTTGATCAATCCCGATCCATCCCGATCCATCTTGACATCCTGATCCATCCCGATCCATCATAATAAATCCCGATTCATCTCGATCAATCCAAAGCCATCCCGAGTTATGCCGATCAATCCCGATCATTCATTCCGTTAATCTCTTCCTTTGAGTAACTTTTCACAGACCGGTGAGTTACTTTTCACAGACCAAAGAGTTCCTTTACACGGACCAATAAGTAATTTTTCATAAACCGGTGAGTAACTTTTCACAGACCTATGAGTAACTTTTTACAGACCTATGAGTAACTTTGCACAGACCAGTGAGTAACTTTTCACAGATCGATGAGTAATTTTTTACAGACCGATGAGTAACTTTTCACAGACCAGTGAGTAACTTTCCACAGACCGGTGAGTAACTTTTTACAGATCAGTGAGTAACTTTACATAGACCGGTGAGTAACTTTTTACAGACTTGTGAGTAACTTCTCACAGACCGGTGAGTAACTTTTCACAAACCGAGGAGTAACTTTTTATTGACCAGTGAGTAACTTTCCACAGACCAGTGAGTAACTTTTCACAAACCGAGGAGTTACTTTTTACTGACCAGTGAGTAACTTTCCACAGACCGATGAGTAACTTTTCACAGACCAGTGAGTAACTTTCCACAAACCGAGGAGTAACTTTTTACTGACCAGTGAGTAACTTTCCACAGACCGGTGAGTAACTTAACACAGACCAGTGAGTAACTTTTCACAAACCGGTGAGTAATTTTTCACAGACTGGTGAGTAATTTAACACAGACCGGTGAGTAATTTTTCACAGACTGGTAAGTAACTTTTTACAGACCGGTGAGTAACTTTCCACAGACCGATGAGTAACTTAACACAGACCAGTGAGTAACTTTTCACAAACCGGTGAGTAGTTTTTCACAGACCGTTGAGTAACTTTTCAGAGACCAATGAGTAACTTTACACAGACCGTTGAGTAACTTTTCACAAACTGCTGAGTAATTTTTCACAAATTGATTAGTCACTTTTTACAGATTTTGACGCGTCGATTTCGACACAATGAAAGCGAAAAATTTACTCTGACGCATCGACTCCTACACATCGACACCGACACATCGACTCCGACACATCGACTCCAACACATCGTCACCGACACATTAGCTCTGACGCATCGACTCTGACACATCGACAGCGATAAATTTACTCTGACGCATCGACTCCAACACATCGACATCGACACATCGACTCCGACACATCGACTCCAACACATCGACACCGACACATTGACTCTGACGCATCGACTCTGACACATCGACTTCAACACTTTGTCTTCGACATTAACACTAAAAAACGACTTAAAGAAAGAACGGTTTTTTCTTCTTTTCTTTACCTCGATTCCTGGTAAGGGCCTACGATTTTTCACAAATCTTTAAATGAATTTCCACTTCGTTTTAAAATCAATATATACCTTTTTTTCAGTATAATCCTATCTTTAATATAAAGAAAAAATTTCCTTACTGAGTGAGTGAGTTAGGGGTGAGCATTTTTCACTGACCGTTGAGTAAAATTGCACAGACCGGTGAGAATCTTTTCACAGACCGTTGAGTAACTTTTCACAGACCGGTGAGTAACTTTTAACAGATCGGTGAGTAACTTTCCACAGACCGGTGAGTAATTTTTCACAGACCGGAGAGTAACTTCTAATACATCCTAGATACTTTCTTATCCATCCCGATCCGTCCCAACCATCCCGATCCATTCCGATCCAACCCGATCCATCTTGATCAATCCCGATCCATCCCGATCCATCTTGACATCCTGATCCATCCCGATCCATCATAATAAATCCCGATTCATCTCGATCAATCCAAAGCCATCCCGAGTTATGCCGATCAATCCCGATCATTCATTCCGTTAATCTCTTCCTTTGAGTAACTTTTCACAGACCGGTGAGTAACTTTTCACAGACCAAAGAGTTCATTTACACGGACCAATAAGTAATTTTTCATAAACCGGTGAGTAACTTTTCACAGACCTATGAGTAACTTTTTACAGACCTATGAGTAACTTTGCACAGACCAGTGAGTAACTTTTCACAGATCGATGAGTAATTTTTTACAGACCGATGAGTAACTTTTCACAGACCAGTGAGTAACTTTCCACAGACCGGTGAGTAACTTTTTACAGATCAGTGAGTAACTTTACATAGACCGGTGAGTAACTTTTTACAGACTTGTGAGTAACTTCTCACAGACCGGTGAGTAACTTTTCACAAACCGAGGAGTAACTTTTTATTGACCAGTGAGTAACTTTCCACAGACCAGTGAGTAACTTTTCACAAACCGAGGAGTTACTTTTTACTGACCAGTGAGTAACTTTCCACAGACCGATGAGTAACTTTTCACAGACCAGTGAGTAACTTTCCACAAACCGAGGAGTAACTTTTTACTGACCAGTGAGTAACTTTCCACAGACCGATGAGTAACTTTTCACAGACCAGTGAGTAACTTTCCACAAACCGAGGAGTAACTTTTTACTGACCAGTGAGTCACTTTCCACAGACCGGTGAGTAACTTAACACAGACCAGTGAGTAACTTTTCACAAACCGGTGAGTAATTTTTCACAGACTGGTGAGTAATTTAACAAAGACCGGTGAGTAATTTTTCACAGACTGGTAAGTAACTTTTTACAGACCGGTGAGTAACTTTCCACAGACCGATGAGTAACTTAACACAGACCAGTGAGTAACTTTTCACAAACCGGTGAGTAGTTTCTCACAGACCAGTGAGTAACTTTTCACAAACCGGTGAGTAGTTTTTCACAGACCGTTGAGTAACTTTTCAGAGACCAATGAGTAACTTTACACAGACCGTTGAGTAACTTTTCACAAACTGCTGAGTAATTTTTCACAAATTGATTAGTCACTTTTTACAGATTTTGACGCGTCGATTTCGACACAATGAAAGCGAAAAATTTACTCTGACGCATCGACTCCTACACATCGACACCGACACATCGACTCCGACACATCGACTCCAACACATCGTCACCGACACATTAGCTCTGACGCATCGACTCTGACACATCGACAGCGATAAATTTACTCTGACGCATCGACTCCAACACATCGACATCGACACATCGACTCCGACACATCGACTCCAACACATCGACACCGACACATTGACTCTGACGCATCGACTCTGACACATCGACTTCAACACTTTGTCTTCGACATTAACACTAAAAAACGACTTAAAGAAAGAACGGTTTTTTCTTCTTTTCTTTACCTCGATTCCTGGTAAGGGCCTACGATTTTTCACAAATCTTTAAATGAATTTCCACTTCTTTTTAAAATCAATATATACCTTTTTTTCAGTATAATTGCCTATCTTTAATATAAAGAAAAAATTTCCTTACTGAGTGAGTGAGTTAGGGGTGAGCATTTTTCACTGACCGTTGAGTAAAATTGCACAGACCGGTGAGTATCTTTTCACAGACCGTTGAGTAACTTTTCACAGACCGGTGAGTAACTTTTAACAGATCGGTGAGTAACTTTCCACAGACCGGTGAGTAATTTTTCACAGACCGGAGAGTAACTTTTAATACATCCTAGATACTTTCTTATCCATCCCGATCCGTCCCAACCATCCCGATCCATTCCGATCCAACCCGATCCATCTTGATCAATCCCGATCCATCCCGATCCATCTTGACATCCTGATCCATCCCGATCCATCATAATAAATCCCGATTCATCTCGATCAATCCAAAGCCATCCCGAGTTATGCCGATCAATCCCGATCATTCATTCCGTTAATCTCTTCCTTTGAGTAACTTTTCACAGACCGGTGAGTTACTTTTCACAGACCAAAGAGTTCCTTTACACGGACCAATAAGTAATTTTTCATAAACCGGTGAGTAACTTTTCACAGACCTATGAGTAACTTTTTACAGACCTATGAGTAACTTTGCACAGACCAGTGAGTAACTTTTCACAGATCGATGAGTAATTTTTTACAGACCGATGAGTAACTTTTCACAGACCAGTGATTAACTTTCCACAGACCGGTGAGTCATTTTTCACAGACCGGTGAGTAACTTTTCACAGACCGGTGAGTAACTTTCCACAGACCGGTGAGTAATTTTTCACAGACCGGAGAGTAACTTTTCACAGACCAGTGAGTAACTTTCCACAGACCGGTGAGTAACTTTCCACAGACCGGTGAGTAATTTTTCACAGACCGGTGAGTAACTTTTTACAGACCGGTGAGTAACATTCCAAAGACCGGTGAGTAATTTTTCACAGACCGGTGAGTAACTTTTTACAGACCGGTGAGTAACTTTCCACAGACTGGTGAGTAACTTTCCACAGACCGGTGAGTAATTTTTCACAGACCGGTGAGTAACTTTGTACAGACCTATGAGTAACTTTGCACAGACCAGTGAGTAACTTTTCACAGATCGATGAGTAATTTTTTACAGACCGATGAGTAACTTTTCACAGACCAGTGAGTAACTTTTCACAGATCGACGAGTAATTTTCCACAGACCGATGAGTATTTTTTCACAGACCAGTGAGTCACTTTCCACAGACCGGTGAGTAACTTTTTACAGATCAGTGAGTAACTTTACATAGACCGGTGAGTAAATTTTTACTGACCAGTGAGTAACTTTCCACAGACCGATGAGTAACTTAACACAGACCAGTGAGTAACTTTTCACAAACCGGTGAGTAGTTTTTCACAGACCGTTGAGTAACTTTTCAGAGACCAATGAGTAACTTTACACAGACCGATGAGTATTTTTTCACAGACCAGTGAGTCACTTTCCACAGACCGGTGAGTAACTTTTTACAGATCAGTGAGTAACTTTACATAGACCGGTGAGTAAATTTTTACAGACTTGTGAGTAACTTCTCACAGACCGGTGAGTAACTTTTCACAAACCGAGGAGTAACTTTTTATTGACCAGTGAGTAACTTTCCACAGACCAGTGAGTAACTTTTCACAAACCGAGGAGTTACTTTTTACTGACCAGTGAGTAACTTTCCACAGACCGATGAGTAACTTTTCACAGACCAGTGAGTAACTTTCCACAAACCGAGGAGTAACTTTTTACTGACCAGTGAGTAACTTTCCACAGACCGGTGAGTAACTTTCCACAGACCGGTGAGTAATTTTTCACAGACCGGTGAGTAACTTTTTACAGACCGGTGAGTAACATTCCAAAAACCGGTGAGTAATTTTTCACAGACCGGTGAGTAACTTTTTACAGACCGGTGAGAAACTCGACCTAAACGTTTCCAAATGCTATGTCTGCACTTTCTCTCGGAAACCGGAACCCATTTTATCATCCTACAAGCTTTTAGACGTTAATATCACTAGAGTTTCTACCATACGCGACCTAGGAGTAACCTTTGACAGCAAACTGCTCTTTGATAGTCACATAAATGAAATTGTTGCTAAAGCATCTAAGGCACTCGGTTTTGTGATGCGGATGTCACACGATTTCAATTCTGTAAAAACATTAAAAATACTATACTGTGCTTATGTACGCAGTCATTTAGAATACGCTTTTCAAATATGGAACCCCTGTTACAATTTATACGACACGCGGATTGAAATGATCCAGAGAAGGTTCTTACGATACCTGCAGTTTAAATCCAAGACTTACATTCATAATTACGATAAGCGATGCCGTAGGTTCCACTTTCTACCGCTTGTAGAGAGAAGACGCATCGCCGATGTATCGTACTTACTTGGCATAGCGAGCGGCGTCGTTGACTGTCCTGAACTCCTAAGTAGCATTGGTTTGCGAGTTCCAGTAGCCTCCTTCCGTAAGCCTAATATACTTCACGTTCCCCCAAGCAAAACTAATTATAGGCAAAATTCATTTCTTATAAGAACGAGCAAATGTTTTAACACGGTGGCAAAGCAATTTGACATAGATCTTTTTAACACTCCTTGTAACAAGCTCAAGCGACTATTAAGTAATGTATACTTCTCGAACAACTAACTGTAATTAGTGTAGTGCTACGCTATCTGGCATTATTTCACTAACAAACACCAAATTAAGAATTAACAATTGGTTTATATTGTATTTTTTTTTCTATCCTTTCGTAGGCAATCTTTGTATTTACTATATGTTATATGTGGAAACTTGTAATTGGCTTTCAATAACTATTTAAATGACCTACTTTATTTTAACCTAGCTGTAAGTTTTCCGAAGATTTGTAAAATAAAATAAAATAAAATAAAAACACAGACCAGTGAGTAACTTTTCACAAACCGGTGAGTAATTTTTCACAGACCGATGAGTAACTTTTCACAGACCAGTGAGTAACTTTCCACAAACCGAGGAGTAACTTTTTACTGACCAGTGAGTAACTTTCCACAGACCGATGAGTAACTTAACACAGACCAGTGAGTAACTTTTCACAAACCGGTGAGTAGTTTTTCACAGACCGTTGAGTAACTTTTCAGAGACCAATGAGTAACTTTACACAGACCGTTGAGTAACTTTTCACAAACTGCTGAGTAATTTTTCACAAATTGATTAGTCACTTTTTACAGATTATGACGCGTCGATTTCGACACAATGAAAGCGAAAAATTTACTCTGACGCATCGACTCCTACACATCGACACCGACACATCGACTCCGACACATCGACTCCAACACATTAGCTCTGACGCATCGACTCTGACACATCGACAGCGATAAATTTACTCTGACGCATCGACTCCAACACATCGACATCGACACATCGACTCCGACACATCGACTCCAACACATCGACACCGACACATTGACTCTGACGCATCGACTCTGACACATCGACAGCGACACATTTACTCTGACACATCGACTTCAAAACTTTGTCTTCGACATTAACACTAAAAAACGACTTAAAGAAAGAACGGTTTTTTCTTCTTTTCTTTACCTCGATTCCTGGTAAGGGCCTACGATTTTTCACAAATCTTTAAATGAATTTCCACTTCTTTTTAAAATCAATATATACCTTTTTTCAGTATAATTGCCTATCTTTAATATAAAGATAAAAATTCCTTACTGAGTGAGTGAGTTAGGGGTGAGCATTTTTCACTGACCGTTGAGTAAAATTGCACAGACCGGTGAGTATCTTTTCACAGACCGTTGAGTAACTTTTCACAGACCGGTGAGTAACTTTTCACAGACCAAATAGTTCCTTTACACGGACCAATAAGTAATTATTCATAAACCGGTGAGTAACTTTTCACAGACCTATGAGTAACTTTTTACAGACCTATGAGTAACTTTGCACAGACCAGTGAGTAACTTTTCACAGATCGATGAGTAATTTTTTACAGACCGTTGAGTAACTTTTCACAGACCGGTGAGTAACTTTTCACAGACCAAATAGTTCCTTTACACGGACCAATAAGTAATTATTCATAAACCGGTGAGTAACTTTTCACAGACCTATGAGTAACTTTTTACAGACCTATGAGTAACTTTGCACAGACCAGTGAGTAACTTTTCACAGATCGATGAGTAATTTTTTACAGACCGATGAGTAACTTTTCACAGACCAGTGAGTAACTTTCCACAAACCGAGGAGTAACTTTTTACTGACCAGTGAGTAACTTTCCACAGACCGGTGAGTAACTTTCCACAGACCGGTGAGTAATTTTTCACAGACCGGTGAGTAACTTTTTACAGACCGGTGAGTAACATTCCAAAGACCGGTGAGTAATTTTTCACAGACCGGTGAGTAACTTTTTACAGACCGGTGAGAAACTCGACCTAAACGTTTCCAAATGCTATGTCTGCACTTTCTCTCGGAAACCGGAACCCATTTTATTATCCTACAAGCTTTTAGACGTTAATATCACTAGAGTTTCTACCATACGCGACCTAGGAGTAACCTTTGACAGCAAACTGCTCTTTGATAGTCACATAAATGAAATTGTTGCTAAAGCATCTAAGGCACTCGGTTTTGTGATGCGGATGTCACACGATTTCAATTCTGTAAAAACATTAAAAATACTATACTGTGCTTATGTACGCAGTCATTTAGAATACGCTTCTCAAATATGGAACCCCTGTTACAATTTATACGACACGCGGATTGAAATGATCCAGAGAAGGTTCTTACGATACCTGCAGTTTAAATCCAAGACTTACATTCATAATTACGAAAAGCGATGCCGTAGGTTCCACTTTCTACCGCTTGTAGAGAGAAGACGCATCGCCGATGTATCGTACTTACTTGGCATAGCGAGCGGCGTCGTTGACTGTCCTGAACTCCTAAGTAGCATTGGTTTGCGAGTTCCAGTAGCCTCCTTCCGTAAGCCTAATATACTTCACGTTCCCCCAAGCAAAACTAATTATAGGCAAAATTCATTTCTTATAAGAACGAGCAAATGTTTTAACACGGTGGCAAAGCAATTTGACATAGATCTTTTTAACACTCCTTGTAACAAGCTCAAGCGACTATTAAGTAATGTATACTTCTCGAACAACTAACTGTAATTAGTGTAGTGCTACGCTATCTGGCATTATTTCACTAACAAACACCAAATTAAGAATTAACAATTGGTTTATATTGTATTTTTTTTTCTATCCTTTCGTAGGCAATCTTTGTATTTACTATATGTTATATGTGGAAACTTGTAATTGGCTTTCAATAACTATTTAAATGACCTACTTTATTTTAACCTAGCTGTAAGTTTTCCGAAGATTTGTAAAATAAAATAAAAACACAGACCAGTGAGTAACTTTTCACAAACCGGTGAGTAATTTTTCACAGACCGATGAGTAACTTTTCACAGACCAGTGAGTAACTTTCCACAAACCGAGGAGTAACTTTTTACTGACCAGTGAGTAACTTTCCACAGACCGATGAGTAACTTAACACAGACCAGTGAGTAACTTTTCACAAACCGGTGAGTAGTTTTTCACAGACCGTTGAGTAACTTTTCAGAGACCAATGAGTAACTTTACACAGACCGTTGAGTAACTTTTCACAAACTGCTGAGTAATTTTTCACAAATTGATTAGTCACTTTTTACAGATTATGACGCGTCGATTTCGACACAATGAAAGCGAAAAATTTACTCTGACGCATCGACTCCTACACATCGACACCGACACATCGACTCCGACACATCGACTCCAACACATTAGCTCTGACGCATCGACTCTGACACATCGACAGCGATAAATTTACTCTGACGCATCGACTCCAACACATCGACATCGACACATCGACTCCGACACATCGACTCCAACACATCGACACCGACACATTGACTCTGACGCATCGACTCTGACACATCGACAGCGACACATTTACTCTGACACATCGACTTCAAAACTTTGTCTTCGACATTAACACTAAAAAACGACTTAAAGAAAGAACGGTTTTTTCTTCTTTTCTTTACCTCGATTCCTGGTAAGGGCCTACGATTTTTCACAAATCTTTAAATGAATTTCCACTTCTTTTTAAAATCAATATATACCTTTTTTTCAGTAAAATTGCCTATCTTTAATATAAAGATAAAAATTCCTTACTGAGTGAGTGAGTTAGGGGTGAGCATTTTTCACTGACCGTTGAGTAAAATTGCACAGACCGGTGAGTATCTTTTCACAGACCGTTGAGTAACTTTTCACAGACCGGTGAGTAACTTTTAACAGATCGGTGAGTAACTTTCCACAGACCGGTGAGTAATTTTTCACAGACCGGAGAGTAACTTTTAATACATCCTAGATACTTTCTTATCCATCCCGATCCGTCCCAACCATCCCGATCCATTCCGATCCAACCCGATCCATCTTGATCAATCCCGATCCATCCCGATCCATCTTGACATCCTGATCCATCCCGATCCATCATAATAAATCCCGATTCATCTCGATCAATCCAAAGCCATCCCGAGTTATGCCGATCAATCCCGATCATTCATTCCATTAATCTCTTCCTTTGAGTAACTTTTCACAGACCGGTGAGTAACTTTTCACAGACCAAAGAGTTCCTTTACACGGACCAATAAGTAATTATTCATAAACCGGTGAGTAACTTTTCACAGACCTATGAGTAACTTTTTACAGACCTATGAGTAACTTTGCACAGACCAGTGAGTAACTTTTCACAGATCGATGAGTAATTTTTTACAGACCGATGAGTAACTTTTCACAGACCAGTGAGTAACTTTCCACAGACCGGTGAGTAACTTTTTACAGATCAGTGAGTAACTTTACATAGACCGGTGAGTAACTTTTTACAGACTTGTGAGTAACTTCTCACAGACCGGTGAGTAACTTTTCACAAACCGAGGAGTAACTTTTTATTGACCAGTGAGTAACTTTCCACAGACCAGTGAGTAACTTTTCACAAACCGAGGAGTTACTTTTTACTGACCAGTGAGTAACTTTCCACAGACCGATGAGTAACTTTTCACAGACCAGTGAGTAACTTTCCACAAACCGAGGAGTAACTTTTTACTGACCAGTGAGTAACTTTCCACAGACCGGTGAGTAACTTAACACAGACCAGTGAGTAACTTTTCACAAACCGGTGAGTAATTTTTCACAGACTGGTGAGTAATTTAACAAAGACCGGTGAGTAATTTTTCACAGACTGGTAAGTAACTTTTTACAGACCGGTGAGTAACTTTCCACAGACCGATGAGTAACTTAACACAGACCAGTGAGTAACTTTTCACAAACCGGTGAGTAGTTTCTCACAGACCGTTGAGTAACTTTTCAGAGACCAATGAGTAACTTTACACAGACCGTTGAGTAACTTTTCACAAACTGCTGAGTAATTTTTCACAAATTGATTAGTCACTTTTGTAGCGTGGTTTTTATGCTGTTTTGTCGATTTCCCTTAAAGGGGAAGTTTTGTTGGTAGTTTGTTTCCATTAATGATAAAATTTATTTTTTGGCAGTATGCCGCATGTCCTTTTCCTTATTTCCGTAAAAAGTCCGTTCAAAATTCGCGGCATCGACTTATAAAAAAAAAAAAAAAAAAAAAGAAAGATTAAGATCGTATTTCTTATGGTCGTCCTTCGCCCACTTCAGGGGCCTTTGCGATGAGCCCTTATCGCAAGGATTTTTATTCAATTGTTTACCTTTCATACTAGATCCCAAAGGTTAGTGTGAAAGCAGGCCTTACGCAGTCGTGTTTAAGGCCTGCTTTTGAACTGAAATGGTATTTTTTTTTGTCCGTAATGTCGTAGGTTGTTTGACCGTGTTTGCGGGAAGTCCGATCCGATTGAAGTCGCTTTCGGCGGCGCGATGTCAGTCCAGTCCACGCGCATCGACGAGTGATCAAGTGTAGGAAGTCGGAATGCGTCGTGATGGCGCGAGACTTGGAACGCAGCGAATATCAGCTGTGATTCATTCATATGATACAAAATTTTTCGGTTGGAAGGAATTTGATTTTATAACGCGGTTAAAGTTATTGGATTCGTAATAATTGTTCCTGATTTAAATAATATCTTGCAGCTATTCATTGTAATTTTCGTCGGCACAATAGAATTTCGCCAAGAGGGTTTTGGCTAATAAAAGCCGCCGAGAAGAGTTCTAATTCGTGTCGTGATATCCGATCGAAGGAGGAATACTGATTGACCGGATTCTAAACCATATAAAATATATTGTTATCAAGGAGCCGCAGGTGAAGAGTGGCGTACGTATCCAGCCACGAGACAACCACTGCTCTGTCGTCCATTCAAACCCAGTTAAGCGGAAAAAGTTGAAATAAACCGGACTTTGGTTTCTCACCCACGGCTCCGAGGCATAATTAATAGAAAGCAGCCATCGAAGCGTTTCTCTACTAAACAGACTCGCTGCGAGATATTCTAATAGGTACCAGTTAACTCTCAAATCTTTTTAACCCTTAAACTAACCGAAGTATAAGAATCCAGCTATCCGTACTTCGAGTACCAACCTACGAGCTAGATTTATGTTAGATTAATTACCACATTTCTGATATTCGAGGGCAGGCAATTCTTACCCACATAACGCTCTGCGAGTAGTTTTAAGTTTAACCTTTTAAAATAACCCCTTGGGAAAAAGATTAGATTCATAGCTTCGTTTTTCTTCGTGTCCAATCACCGAGTAAATTGGCAGATCTGCGATTACAACGTTTGATGTTTAGTATTGTATAGAATCAACCGTATTTCAATAAAACTGTAGTTTGCTGTAGACTGTACGTTAAGTGTTTATTTATTTCCCCTTGAGTTGTCATTAAGGTGAGTCATTCGCATGAGTTTATTTATTACTTACTGTTTCTTAAGCCAAAAGGCAATAAGAGAGAGAAAAAGACATAACAATTGGCGCCCGAACCTATGTAGACATAAGGATTGCCTGAAATAAATTATTTACTACAATTTTTGTGTTTCTGTTTTTTTTTGTTGGTCAAGTAACTTTATTAAGCTCAACAGGAAACCCGCGGATATCAGAGATGTGGAGTTATTTTAGTGGCATGATTATTACATTACCTATGTTTTTATATTGAGTTAAAATACTGAGATTTATTCATTCATTATATTTGTCCAAGACTGTATATGCATTTTCTACAAGAAGGATTGCCAAATTGTAATTTTGTTAGCTTGTGGGATATCAGATACATAAAAATCTTCTTTTTTTTTAACTAGAAAATCAGCTCTGTATTTTTAGGGTTGTCAGAGGATAGCCTGTGTTTAAAATAATTGATACATTGATTTAAAAGACAAGACTTTATTAATTCATTTTTTTTTACATTGAGAGTTGAGTATTGGTACCTTTTTAGGGTCACTTGCTTTACAGAATAATATTGGTAGTAAAGTAACAGCTTGTTAATATATAGGATTTCTTAAATATAGTAAAAAAGGGGTATTGTTTTGGCTGGAATTGCTTAACAATACACTTTTCAGATTTAGAAAGTAAATTAATTACTAGTTAATTGAAATTAAATATACCTACTTACTTTTTTCCACTAACTTAGTTTGACAATTTCAATTTTAAACATAGTTGGTGAATAGATAGTACATAGTTAGTAGGGACTTCAAGTGGGCTTGAATTGCACTAGTTTCTTGCCAGTTTCTTAAATATACCATATACCTATATTTACTTTCTTCTCTTCTCCTTCCTCATTACAAGATGGAGGAGGAGCGACCTATAAAGTTTCATTTATTACATAAAGATGAGTTGGAGTATGAAGCTAAAATTCGGGGCGTTGAGCCAGCGGGTAAGGTTACAGATCTTCGAGCCCAGTTAAGAAAACTAAGCAGAGAGCTTCCATCAGATGAAATAGCTGAAGTGGACCTTGATATTGTATCTGAATGTGCTATAATTATGGATAAATTAGCTTACTTAGACAATTTGATATTGGGGGCTGCCAAGCCGGGGTGCTCACTCAAATCTCTGAACCGGGTGGAAGCGGTAGCTCATCACCTGTTTCATAGGCTTAGTCGCTTAAATCCTACGGCTGAATCGACGGTCACATATGATCAACTGCATAGTATGCGGGAAAATTTAGACCGTATCTTGCATAAACTGGATAATATAATGTATAACTTCAAGAGTGGATTGTCGCAGAGACAGCCCTCTATACAACCAGCACAGGTATTGGATGAGCCCGCCGGTGATGTAAACCACTCGCCTCCTGGCAGCCCTATCAAAGCGATGAAAAGTAATGAGTCCGCTTCGGCTATACATAAACTTGGGATTAGTTTTAATGGTAATACATGTGTGAAGGCTTTTTTACAGAGATTAGATGAACTCTGTCGCTCCCGTAATATTTCTGAGAGCAGACTGTTCAATTCAGCCGCTGAACTTTTTACAGATGAAGCTCTTTGCTGGTACCGGGGCAATCATACCGAAGTAAATAATTGGGGCGAATTAAGGTCCCTGTTATTGGAAGAATATCTGCCTACAGATTATGACCATAGATTAATGCAGGAAATTAGGGCTCGCACTCAGGGATCTGATGAAAGCATAGTAAATTACCTTAGTATTATGCAAAATTATTTTATTCGTTTATCTAAACCACTATCGGAGGAAGATAAATTAAATATTGTCTTATATAACATTAGGCCTTGTTACACTTCTCAGCTAGCACTGTATCCAGCAGACTCTTGGGTTGATTTGAAACGCAAATGCAGGCTTATTGAGATGGCTAAAGATAGGACGAATAACTTTGCTGATCCTCCGAAATCAAGCACATCTTCTTTGGCTCCGGATCTCTGCTACAGATACAGCCGCCCGGCGCCAAAGGTAGCCGCAGTTCAGGCCCCGAATGCAGACTTCTGCGTGCGCTGTAGGGTGGCAGGGCATACGTTGAGGAGTTGCAAAGCGCCTTTCCGAGTCGTTTGTTATAAATGTGGCGAAAAAGATGTAACTGCGAGGACTTGTTTGAATTGTCGTAAGGCCACCGATAAGCTTGTATCTGCGCCAAAAAACGCGCAGGCGTGAGCCGGCGGCGGTGGGCGAAAACATCAGCGCAAGAGTGGACACATTGGCTGAAATTCCTGAAAGATTTTTATTATGAAAATGGGAAAAATAACACGTCAATGTCAGGTGCCATTTCCAAACGTCAGTGTCAATGTCACTCGTCGCCGACTCACGTATGTCAAAATAGGGATACCAGACCCTACTTAAAAATTACCATTTATGATATAAATTTTAGAGCTTTGCTGGATTCGGGATCTGAAATTTCTATAATTGGCGGAAACGCTATCAAATATTTTACTGATTTGGGCACTCTCCACAAATCTACCGATTTAGATATAATTAAAACCGCTAACGGTTCAGCTTCACCTGTTACTGGGTATATGTTTTTACCAGTCACAGTAGACGAGCGGACCGCTATTATAAAATTTTACGTAATTCCAGGAGTCTCCACTGAATTGTTGTTGGGTATAAATTTTTGGAAAGAATTTCAAATAGCGCCAGATGTTTTGTCACTGTTGAAGGATAGTGAGTTCTTACCGGGTAATCAGCATGTCAGTGCGATAACTACGACGGACAAAATTTTGATCGATTTCGAGTCACTGTCGGAGTTCGAACGCGAACAGGCAAATAAGGTTATTCGCGAGTTTGAAAGTATTTCAGATGAGAAAAAAGGGCTTGGTAGGACGCACTTAGTAACGCACAAAATAGACACAGGTGATCATCCGCCAATTAAACAGCGCTACTACCCGATGTCTCCGGATAGGTTGGCAGAACTGAACAAACATCTAGATCAAATGCTGGCGGAAGATGTGGTGGAACCTAGCAACAGTGCTTGGAATAATCCCGTCACTTTAGTGCGGAAGGCAGACGGAACGACTCGCTTTTGCTTGGATAGCCGAAAACTCAATGCCGTTTCTAAACACGATGCTTATCCTCTACCTTACGTGACTAATATACTAGACCAACTAAAGAACGCGAAATACATCTCGACAATAGATCTAAAATCGGCTTATTGGCAAATTCCGCTAGATGGCGTCGAGAGCCGTGAAAAGACCGCATTCACAGTGCCTTCACGCGGCCTGTATCATTTTAAAGTTATGTGCTTTGGGTTGACATCAGCACCGGCCACTCAGCAGCGATTGATGGACCGGATTTTGGGGCCTGAATTCGCGAATAATGTAAGCTGTTATTTGGACGACATTATATTAACTAGCTCAACTTTGACGGAACATCTGGAGTTATTGCGGAAAGTGTATAATAAATTGAAAGATGCAAACTTAACTATTAACCTAGGGAAATGCCAATTTTTTAGGAGGCAGCTAAAGTATCTTGGGCACGTGGTCGATGAATATGGCTTGCGCACCGACCCGGATAAGGTGAGGGCGATAGTAGATTTTCCCACCCCTACTTGCAGAAAGGACGTTAAACGCTTCCTAGGTACGGCATCCTACTACAGGCGGTTTATTAAAAATTTCAGTAACCGGGCGGGGCCGTTAAACGCGCTGACGTCAACACGTAAGGGTGCCCCTCCGTTCAGCTGGTCGCCGGAGGCAGAACATGCATTCGCGGACCTCAAGTTAGCACTGACCAATGCTCCTGTCTTAACATGTCCAGATTTCACGAAAGAGTTTACCGTTCACTGTGACGCGTCCAATTACGGAATAGGAGGTACACTTACGCAGGTGATCGATGGCGAGGAGCACCCGGTTGCGTATTTTAGCCGTTCTCTTGCGCCCGCCGAACGCAATTACTCCGCGACCGAACGCGAGGCATTGGCGGTCGTATTAACTGTTGAACATTTCCGCCCGTATCTGGAAAGTGACAGGCCGTTCCGCATAATTACGGATCACGCAAGCTTGAAATGGTTTTTAAATCTTAAAAGTCCTGCCGGGCGGTTGGCAAGATGGGGTTGTAGGTTGTCTCCATATAATTTTACTATCGAACACCGCAGTGGTTCGCAAAATATTGTACCTGACGCCCTCTCGCGATCTATGCCTGTGGGGTCTATAGATATATCACAAATAGAAGACCCTTGGTATCTAAATATTATTAAACGTTGTACTGAAAAGCCGCGGGCTTGTCCTAATTTTCAGCTCGTAGATGGTAGGCTTTATCGTTTTACTAAATCCAACAACAAACTGAGTGGAGATTTCCAATGGAAGGAGGTAGTGCCCAAAGAACTGAGAGAAACTATTATCCAGGAAAATCATTCTAAACCTACCGCGGCACACCTAGGCGTCGCTAAAACCTATCAACGCTTAAAATTGAGATATTTTTGGCCTGGTATGTACCAGGATACAGCCGAATTCATTAAAAAGTGTTCTACTTGTAACGCTTATAAACATAGCTCGCAAGCAACGCCAGGCTTTATGGGAGAACCCAAAGTCTGCTGTCGCCCCTTTCAATGTTTGAGTATCGATTTATGTGGACCCTATCCGTTATCGAGGCAGCAAAACACGTATTTATTAGTGGTGGTTTGTTGTTTTTCAAAATATGTTATGTTGTTTCCGTTGCGAAGAGCGACAGGGAAGGTTATTGCGCAGCGTCTCGAAGATCACGTATTTTTAGTTCACGGCATTCCGCAAACCGTGATCTCAGATAACGGTTCACAATTTGTAAGTCATGAGTTGCAAGCGCTTTATACAAAATACAACATACCCCAGATACACCTGGGGCCAGTATACTGCCCTCAGGTAAATCCAGTCGAACGTTATAATCGTACCGTGATTACGGCGATCTCATCGTTTGTGGACAACGATCATAGGACGTGGGACGTTAATATACATAAAATCCAATTCGCAATGAACACCTCGATGAACGAATCCACATCTTATACGCCATTTATGCTAGTTCACGGTCGCGAAGCTATAGCCGACGGCAAAATTTATAATGATTTTAAAGATGTCAATGAGTTAGTCTGCGCGCCTAGAGATGCTCATGTCTCGAAATTAGGTTACCTCAAAGATATATATAAAACAGTCCAAGAATCACTTATTAAGGCTCACAGTCGTAACATTAAATATTATAATCGAAAACGTCGAGATGTGTCTTTCGACGTTGGCGATTACGTCTGGAAAAGAACTTATAAACAGAGCGCCGCGAATAAATACTTCGCTGCGAAACTGGCACCAAAATATGAGCGTTGCCGTGTAGTTAGGAAGCTTTCGCCCCTGGTATATGAGCTAGAGGACGAGAGGGGTAAATTTATAGGCAAATGGCACGTGAAAGACTTCAAATCCATAGACGCGGGGAGTGATTAGGGTTTCGTCAGGTTTCGTACGAACAGTGTTGCCAGTGTCGTGCGGTGCCTTATGATTTTAACGTGAAAGCGCTGCGCTACAAATTATATTATCATTTTTATTTTTATTTCTTTTTCTTTAGACACCGTGTGTGGGCGGTGCAAGAATACTCACACCGCAGTACTTCACTCTCTGCGTGTCGTAAGAGCCGACTTACGGGAGTAAAAGCGCCATTTACCATCTTGTCCGCGTATTACGTAGCCGGGGGCTACCTCTGTGGTGCGGATTTCAAACGGCCACAAAGGGCAGTTTACCTACATTACCTGCGTACTACATGGATTTCGGTTGCTGCATTATCATTAGTATTATTACGGTGCTACCCTGTGGTACGGATTTAAACGACCATTGGGCATTTATAGCGCCAACTACCATTTTACATAACATAAATACTATAGTACGATTTTTCTTCAATTTTACCTGATTAATAGGCTCTGGTTTCATTACAGTGCGACCCTACGGCGCGGATTTCAAACGGTCGTGGGTGGTGCTTGAATGATATACCATTTTACTTACGCCGTGCGCGGTCTATCTTGTAGTGCGGATTCAAACGACTACAAGGCAGCACTAGCGCCATCTACTCTATCTTATTACGTACTACGCGTATCTATTTGGTTGCTTTATTGTGTATGTGATCCGGGTGTTTGTGTTGGGGTTTCTCTAGTTTGATGTTTTTCTTTTATGTCAGTCTTACCTGGAGGCTTGAAGGGAATTAGACTGAGGTAATTTAAGAAAAAAATAATATAAAGATTGGCATATTTATCATATTCTATCTGTATCGTAAGGGTGCCGACACATTTTGTAGTCGGGTTGTTGATATTTTTTTGGCAATTTTACCATAGTCATGAATAGTAATGTTGGCATAGACAAATTAAGATACGTCTATTCCATCGATTGACAGTCTAAATTTTTAAAATTATTTTAAAGTAGTACAGGGAAGTCGAGCGTGTCTCGTTAGTCATGGCTTGTCAAGTATCACACGGTAAGATCATGGGCTTGTCCAACATCGCTCGCTTAAGAAGCAAGTGCCCATCAAGCATTTTTTCAGGACAATAAAATAGGACTGACAAGCCGATGCAATGTGAAAACTGACACGCGGGTTTGATTTATTTAAAAGGGGAGAGCTTTAGTAAAGAAATTACAGAAAAGAGTATAACATATGGTCAACCTCAACACGATCACATACATTTTTCTACTGGAATATTTTTTTTTTTTAGTTAGTTTGATTGAGTATGTAACTGTAGAGTCAATTATTATATATTTTATATCAGTTTTTTTTTAATTTGGCATTTGTATAACTCAACAGTCGAGTCAGTATAAGTTTTGGTTCTTTTAATTTTAAAATTGATGTCAGGGGTGACAAGCATTTACTTGGGCTTGTTATGAATTGCTTTTTACAAAGTAGGTTTGTTTTGGCGATGGAGCAGTGTGGTTTGGACGTGGGCGTCCAGAGAATTCCCTGCGTGAATTCTTGCGTGGCGGGGGACTACTGTAGCGTGGTTTTTTTGCTGTTTTGTCGATTTCCCTTAAAGGGGAAGTTTTGTTGGTAGTTTGTTTCCATTAATGATAAAATTTATTTTTTGGCAGTATGCCGCATGTCCTTTTCCTTATTTCCGTAAAAAGTCCGTTCAAAATTCGCGGCATCGACTTATAAAAAAAAAAAAAAAAAAAAAAGAAAGATTAAGATCGTATTTCTTATGGTCGTCCTTCGCCCACTTCAGGGGCCTTTGCGATGAGCCCTTATCGCAAGGATTTTTATTCAATTGTTTACCTTTCATACTAGATCCCAAAGGTTAGTGTGAAAGCAGGCCTTACGCAGTCGTGTTTAAGGCCTGCTTTTGAACTGAAATGGTATTTTTTTTTGTCCGTAATGTCGTAGGTTGTTTGACCGTGTTTGCGGGAAGTCCGATCCGATTGAAGTCGCTTTCGGCGGCGCGATGTCAGTCCAGTCCACGCGCATCGACGAGTGATCAAGTGTAGGAAGTCGGAATGCGTCGTGATGGCGCGAGACTTGGAACGCAGCGAATATCAGCTGTGATTCATTCATATGATACAAAATTTTTCGGTTGGAAGGAATTTGATTTTATAACGCGGTTAAAGTTATTGGATTCGTAATTGTTCCTGATTTAAATAATATCTTGCAGCTATTCATTGTAATTTTCGTCGGCACAATAGAATTTCGCCAAGAGGGTTTTGGCTAATAAAAGCCGCCGAGAAGAGTTCTAATTCGTGTCGTGATATCCGATCGAAGGAGGAATACTGATTGACCGGATTCTAAACCATATAAAATATATTGTTATCAAGGAGCCGCAGGTGAAGAGTGGCGTACGTATCCAGCCACGAGACAACCACTGCTCTGTCGTCCATTCAAACCCAGTTAAGCGGAAAAAGTTGAAATAAACCGGACTTTGGTTTCTCACCCACGGCTCCGAGGCATAATTAATAGAAAGCAGCCATCGAAGCGTTTCTCTACTAAACAGACTCGCTGCGAGATATTCTAATAGGTACCAGTTAACTCTCAAATCTTTTTAACCCTTAAACTAACCGAAGTATAAGAATCCAGCTATCCGTACTTCGAGTACCAACCTACGAGCTAGATTTATGTTAGATTAATTACCACATTTCTGATATTCGAGGGCAGGCAATTCTTACCCACATAACGCTCTGCGAGTAGTTTTAAGTTTAACCTTTTAAAATAACCCCTTGGGAAAAAGATTAGATTCATAGCTTCGTTTTTCTTCGTGTCCAATCACCGAGTAAATTGGCAGATCTGCGATTACAACGTTTGATGTTTAGTATTGTATAGAATCAACCGTATTTCAATAAAACTGTAGTTTGCTGTAGACTGTACGTTAAGTGTTTATTTATTTCCCCTTGAGTTGTCATTAAGGTGAGTCATTCGCATGAGTTTATTTATTACTTACTGTTTCTTAAGCCAAAAGGCAATAAGAGAGAGAAAAAGACATAACACTTTTTACAGATTTTGACGCGTCGATTTCGACACAATGAAAGCGAAAAATTTACTCTGACGCATCGACTCCTACACATCGACACCGACACATCGACTCCGACACATCGACTCCAACACATCGTCACCGACACATTAGCTCTGACGCATCGACTCTGACACATCGACAGCGATAAATTTACTCTGACGCATCGACTCCAACACATCGACATCGACACATCGACTCCGACACATCGACTCCAACACATCGACACCGACACATTGACTCTGACGCATCGACTCTGACACATCGACAGCGACACATTTACTCTGACACATCGACTTCAACACTTTGTCTTCGACATTAACACTAAAAAACGACTTAAAGAAAGAATGGTTTTTTCTTCTTTTCTTTACCTCGATTCCTGGTAAGGGCCTACGATTTTTCACAAATCTTTAAATGAATTTCCACTTCTTTTTAAAATCAATATATACCTTTTTTTCAGTATAATTGCCTATCTTTAATATGAAGAAAAAATTTCCTTACTGAGTGAGTGAGTTAGGGGTGAGCATTTTTCACTGACCGTTGAGTAAAATTGCACAGACCGGTGAGTATCTTTTCACAGACCGTTGAGTAACTTTTCACAGACCGGTGAGTAACTTTTAACAGATCGGTGAGTAACTTTCCACAGACCGGTGAGTAACTTTGCACAGACCGGTGTGTAACTTTTCACAGACCGGTGAGTAACTTTTAATACATCCTAGATACTTTCTTATCCATCCCGATCCGTCCCAACCATCCCGATCCATTCCGATCCAACCCGATCCATCTTGATCAATCCCGATCCATCCCGATCCATCTTGACATCCTGATCCATCCCGATCCATCATAATAAATCCCGATTCATCTCGATCAATCCAAAGCCATCCCGAGTTATGCCGATCAATCCCGATCATTCATTCCGTTAATCTCTTCCTTTGAGTAACTTTTCACAGACCGGTGAGTAACTTTTCACAGACCAAAGAGTTCCTTTACACGGACCAATAAGTAATTTTTCATAAACCGGTGAGTAACTTTTCACAGACCTATGAGTAACTTTCAGACCTATGAGTAACTTTGCACAGACCAGTGAGTAACTTTTCACAGATCGATGAGTAATTTTTTTACAGACCGATGAGTAACTTTTCACAGACCAGTGAGTAACTTTCCACAGACCGGTGAGTCATTTTTCACAGACCGGTGAGTAACTTTTCACAGACCGGTGAGTAACTTTCCACAGACCGGTGAGTAATTTTTCACAGACCGGAGAGTAACTTTTCACAGACCAGTGAGTAACTTTCCACAGACCGGTGAGTAACTTTCCACAGACCGGTGAGTAACATTCCAAAGACCGGTGAGTAATTTTTCACAGACCGGTGAGTAACTTTGTACAGACCTATGAGTAACTTTGCACAGACCAGTGAGTAACTTTTCACAGATCGATGAGTAATTTTTTACAGACCGATGAGTAACTTTTCACAGACCAGTGAGTAACTTTTCACAGATCGACGAGTAATTTTCCACAGACCGATGAGTATTTTTTCACAGACCAGTGAGTCACTTTCCACAGACCGGTGAGTAACTTTTTACAGATCAGTGAGTAACTTTACATAGACCGGTGAGTAAATTTTTACAGACTTGTGAGTAACTTCTCACAGACCGGTGAGTAACTTTTCACAAACCGAGGAGTAACTTTTTATTGACCAGTGAGTAACTTTCCACAGACCAGTGAGTAACTTTTCACAAACCGAGGAGTTACTTTTTACTGACCAGTGAGTAACTTTCCACAGACCGATGAGTAACTTTTCACAGACCAGTGAGTAACTTTCCACAAACCGAGGAGTAACTTTTTACTGACCAGTGAGTAACTTTCCACAGACCGGTGAGTAACTTAACACAGACCAGTGAGTAACTTTTCACAAACCGGTGAGTAATTTTTCACAGACCGGTGAGTAATTTAACACAGACCGGTAAGTAACTTTTTACAGACCGGTGAGTAACTTTCCACAGACCGATGAGTAACTTAACACAGACCAGTGAGTAACTTTTCACAAACCGGTGAGTAGTTTTTCACAGACCGTTGAGTAACTTTTCAGAGACCAATGAGTAACTTTACACAGACCGTTGAGTAACTTTTCACAAACTGCTGAGTAATTTTTCACAAATTGATTAGTCACTTTTTACAGATTTTGACGCGTCGATTTCGACACAATGAAAGCGAAAAATTTACTCTGACGCATCGACTCCTACACATCGACACCGACACATCGACTCCGACACATCGACTCCAACACATTAGCTCTGACGCATCGACTCTGACACATCGACAGCGATAAATTTACTCTGACGCATCGACTCCAACACATCGACATCGACACATCGACTCCGACACATCGACTCCAACACATCGACACCGACACATTGACTCTGACGCATCGACTCTGACACATCGACAGCGACACATTTACTCTGACACATCGACTTCAACACTTTGTCTTCGACATTAACACTAAAAAACGACTTAAAGAAAGAACGGTTTTTTCTTCTTTTCTACCTCGATTCCTGGTAAGGGCCTACGATTTTTCACAAATCTTTAAATGAATTTCCACTTCTTTTTAAAATCAATATATACCTTTTTTTCAGTATAATTGCCTATCTTTAATATAAAGAAAAAAATTCCTTACTGAGTGAGTGAGTTAGGGGTGAGCATTTTTCACTGACCGTTGAGTAAAATTGCACAGACCGGTGAGTATCTTTTCACAGACCGTTGAGTAACTTTTCACAGACCGGTGAGTAACTTTTAACAGATCGGTGAGTAACTTTCCACAGACCGGTGAGTAATTTTTCACAGACCGGAGAGTAACTTTTAATACATCCTAGATACTTTCTTATCCATCCCGATCCGTCCCAACCATCCCGATCCATTCCGATCCAACCCGATCCATCTTGATCAATCCCGATCCATCCCGATCCATCTTGACATCCTGATCCATCCCGATCCATCATAATAAATCCCGATTCATCTCGATCAATCCAAAGCCATCCCGAGTTATGCCGATCAATCCCGATCATTCATTCCGTTAATCTCTTCCTTTGAGTAACTTTTCACAGACCGGTGAGTAACTTTTCACAGACCAAAGAGTTCCTTTACACGGACCAATAAGTAATTTTTCATAAACCGGTGAGTAACTTTTCACAGACCTATGAGTAACTTTTTACAGACCTATGAGTAACTTTGCACAGACCAGTGAGTAACTTTTCACAGATCGATGAGTAATTTTTTACAGACCGATGAGTAACTTTTCACAGACCAGTGAGTAACTTTCCACAGACCGGTGAGTGACTTTTTACAGATCAGTGAGTAACTTTACATAGACCGGTGAGTAACTTTTTACAGACTTGTGAGTAACTTCTCACAGACCGGTGAGTAACTTTTCACAAACCGAGGAGTAACTTTTTATTGACCAGTGAGTAACTTTCCACAGACCAGTGAGTAACTTTTCACAAACCGAGGAGTTACTTTTTACTGACCAGTGAGTAACTTTCCACAGACCGATGAGTAACTTTCCACAGACCGGTGAGTAACATTCCAAAGACCGGTGAGTAATTTTTCACAGACCGGTGAGTAACTTTTTACAGACTTGTGAGTAACTTCTCACAGACCGGTGAGTAACTTTTCACAAACCGAGGAGTAACTTTTTATTGACCAGTGAGTAACTTTCCACAGACCAGTGAGTAACTTTCCACAAACCGAGGAGTTACTTTTTACTGACCAGTGAGTAACTTTCCACAGACCGGTGAGTAACTTTCCACAGACCGGTGAGTAACATTCCAAAGACCGGTGAGTAATTTTTCACAGACCGGTGAGTAACTTTGTACAGACCTATGAGTAACTTTGCACAGACCAGTGAGTAACTTTTCACAGATCGATGAGTAATTTTTTACAGACCGATGAGTAACTTTTCACAGACCAGTGAGTAACTTTTCACAGATCGACGAGTAATTTTCCACAGACCGATGAGTATTTTTTCACAGACCAGTGAGTCACTTTCCACAGACCGGTGAGTAACTTTTTACAGATCAGTGAGTAACTTTACATAGACCGGTGAGTAAATTTTTACAGACTTGTGAGTAACTTCTCACAGACCGGTGAGTAACTTTTCACAAACCGAGGAGTAACTTTTTATTGACCAGTGAGTAACTTTCCACAGACCAGTGAGTACTTTTTCACAAACCGAGGAGTTACTTTTTACTGACCAGTGAGTAACTTTCCACAGACCGATGAGTAACTTTTCACAGACCAGTGAGTAACTTTCCACAAACCGAGGAGTAACTTTTTACTGACCAGTGAGTAACTTTCCACAGACCGGTGAGTAACTTAACACAGACCAGTGAGTAACTTTTCACAAACCGGTGAGTAATTTTTCACAGACCGGTGAGTAATTTAACACAGACCGGTGAGTAATTTTTCACAGACTGGTAAGTAACTTTTTACAGACCGGTAAGTAACTTTCCACAGACCGATGAGTAACTTAACACAGACCAGTGAGTAACTTTTCACAAACCGGTGAGTAGTTTTTCACAGACCGTTGAGTAACTTTTCAGAGACCAATGAGTAACTTTACACAGACCGTTGAGTAACTTTTCACAAACTGCTGAGTAATTTTTCACAAATTGATTAGTCACTTTTTACAGATTTTGACGCGTCGATTTCGACACAATGAAAGCGAAAAATTTACTCTGACGCATCGACTCCTACACATCGACACCGACACATCGACTCCGACACATCGACTCCAACACATTAGCTCTGACGCATCGACTCTGACACATCGACAGCGATAAATTTACTCTGACGCATCGACTCCAACACATCGACATCGACACATCGACTCCGACACATCGACTCCAACACATCGACACCGACACATTGACTCTGACGCATCGACTCTGACACATCGACAGCGACACATTTACTCTGACACATCGACTTCAACACTTTGTCTTCGACATTAACACTAAAAAACGACTTAAAGAAAGAACGGTTTTTTCTTCTTTTCTTTACCTCGATTCCTGGTAAGGGCCTACGATTTTTCACAAATCTTTAAATGAATTTCCACTTCTTTTTAAAATCAATATATACCTTTTTTTCAGTATAATTGCCTATCTTTAATATAAAGAAAAAAATTCCTTACTGAGTGAGTGAGTTAGGGGTGAGCATTTTTCACTGACCGTTGAGTAAAATTGCACAGACCGGTGAGTATCTTTTCACAGACCGTTGAGTAACTTTTCACAGACCGGTGAGTAACTTTTAACAGATCGGTGAGTAACTTTCCACAGACCGGTGAGTAATTTTTCACAGACCGGAGAGTAACTTTTAATACATCCTAGATACTTTCTTATCCATCCCGATCCGTCCCAACCATCCCGATCCATTCCGATCCAACCCGATCCATCTTGATCAATCCCGATCCATCCCGATCCATCTTGACATCCTGATCCATCCCGATCCATCATAATAAATCCCGATTCATCTCGATCAATCCAAAGCCATCCCGAGTTATGCCGATCAATCCCGATCATTCATTCCGTTAATCTCTTCCTTTGAGTAACTTTTCACAGACCGGTGAGTAACTTTTCACAGACCAAAGAGTTCCTTTACACGGACCAATAAGTAATTTTTCATAAACCGGTGAGTAACTTTTCACAGACCTATGAGTAACTTTTTACAGACCTATGAGTAACTTTGCACAGACCAGTGAGTAACTTTTCACAGATCGATGAGTAATTTTTTACAGACCGATGAGTAACTTTTCACAGACCAGTGAGTAACTTTCCACAGACCGGTGAGTGACTTTTTACAGATCAGTGAGTAACTTTACATAGACCGGTGAGTAACTTTTTACAGACTTGTGAGTAACTTCTCACAGACCGGTGAGTAACTTTTCACAAACCGAGGAGTAACTTTTATTGACCAGTGAGTAACTTTCCACAGACCAGTGAGTAACTTTTCACAAACCGAGGAGTTACTTTTTACTGACCAGTGAGTAACTTTCCACAGACCGATGAGTAACTTTTCACAGACCAGTGAGTAACTTTCCACAAACCGAGGAGTAACTTTTTACTGACCAGTGAGTAACTTTCCACAGACCGGTGAGTAACTTAACACAGACCAGTGAGTAACTTTTCACAAACCGGTGAGTAATTTTTCACAGACCGGTGAGTAATTTAACACAGACCGGTGAGTAATTTTTCACAGACTGGTAAGTAACTTTTTACAGACCGGTGAGTAACTTTCCACAGACCGATGAGTAACTTAACACAGACCAGTGAGTAACTTTTCACAAACCGGTGAGTAGTTTTTCACAGACCGTTGAGTAACTTTTCAGAGACCAATGAGTAACTTTACACAGACCGTTGAGTAACTTTTCACAAACTGCTGAGTAATTTTTCACAAATTGATTAGTCACTTTTTACAGATTTTGACGCGTCGATTTCGACACAATGAAAGCGAAAAATTTACTCTGACGCATCGACTCCTACACATCGACACCGACACATCGACTCCGACACATCGACTCCAACACATTAGCTCTGACGCATCGACTCTGACACATCGACAGCGATAAATTTACTCTGACGCATCGACTCCAACACATCGACATCGACACATCGACTCCGACACATCGACTCCAACACATCGACACCGACACATTGACTCTGACGCATCGACTCTGACACATCGACAGCGACACATTTACTCTGACACATCGACTTCAACACTTTGTCTTCGACATTAACACTAAAAAACGACTTAAAGAAAGAACGGTTTTTTCTTCTTTTCTTTACCTCGATTCCTGGTAAGGGCCTACGATTTTTCACAAATCTTTAAATGAATTTCCACTTCTTTTTAAAATCAATATATACCTTTTTTTCAGTATAATTGCCTATCTTTAATATAAAGAAAAAAATTCCTTACTGAGTGAGTGAGTTAGGGGTGAGCATTTTTCACTGACCGTTGAGTAAAATTGCACAGACCGGTGAGTATCTTTTCACAGACCGTTGAGTAACTTTTCACAGACCGGTGAGTAACTTTTAACAGATCGGTGAGTAACTTTCCACAGACCGGTGAGTAATTTTTCACAGACCGGAGAGTAACTTTTAATACATCCTAGATACTTTCTTATCCATCCCGATCCGTCCCAACCATCCCGATCCATTCCGATCCAACCCGATCCATCTTGATCAATCCCGATCCATCCCGATCCATCTTGACATCCTGATCCATCCCGATCCATCATAATAAATCCCGATTCATCTCGATCAATCCAAAGCCATCCCGAGTTATGCCGATCAATCCCGATCATTCATTCCGTTAATCTCTTCCTTTGAGTAACTTTTCACAGACCGGTGAGTAACTTTTCACAGACCAAAGAGTTCCTTTACACGGACCAATAAGTAATTTTTCATAAACCGGTGAGTAACTTTTCACAGACCTATGAGTAACTTTTTACAGACCTATGAGTAACTTTGCACAGACCAGTGAGTAACTTTTCACAGATCGATGAGTAATTTTTTACAGACCGATGAGTAACTTTTCACAGACCAGTGAGTAACTTTCCACAGACCGGTGAGTGACTTTTTACAGATCAGTGAGTAACTTTACATAGACCGGTGAGTAACTTTTTACAGACTTGTGAGTAACTTCTCACAGACCGGTGAGTAACTTTTCACAAACCGAGGAGTAACTTTTATTGACCAGTGAGTAACTTTCCACAGACCAGTGAGTAACTTTTCACAAACCGAGGAGTTACTTTTTACTGACCAGTGAGTAACTTTCCACAGACCGATGAGTAACTTTTCACAGACCAGTGAGTAACTTTCCACAAACCGAGGAGTAACTTTTTACTGACCAGTGAGTAACTTTCCACAGACCGGTGAGTAACTTAACACAGACCAGTGAGTAACTTTTCACAAACCGGTGAGTAATTTTTCACAGACCGGTGAGTAATTTAACACAGACCGGTGAGTAATTTTTCACAGACTGGTAAGTAACTTTTTACAGACCGGTGAGTAACTTTCCACAGACCGATGAGTAACTTAACACAGACCAGTGAGTAACTTTTCACAAACCGGTGAGTAGTTTTTCACAGACCGTTGAGTAACTTTTCAGAGACCAATGAGTAACTTTACACAGACCGTTGAGTAACTTTTCACAAACTGCTGAGTAATTTTTCACAAATTGATTAGTCACTTTTTACAGATTTTGACGCGTCGATTTCGACACAATGAAAGCGAAAAATTTACTCTGACGCATCGACTCCTACACATCGACACCGACACATCGACTCCGACACATCGACTCCAACACATTAGCTCTGACGCATCGACTCTGACACATCGACAGCGATAAATTTACTCTGACGCATCGACTCCAACACATCGACATCGACACATCGACTCCGACACATCGACTCCAACACATCGACACCGACACATTGACTCTGACGCATCGACTCTGACACATCGACAGCGACACATTTACTCTGACACATCGACTTCAACACTTTGTCTTCGACATTAACACTAAAAAACGACTTAAAGAAAGAACGGTTTTTTCTTCTTTTCTTTACCTCGATTCCTGGTAAGGGCCTACGATTTTTCACAAATCTTTAAATGAATTTCCACTTCTTTTTAAAATCAATATATACCTTTTTTTCAGTATAATTGCCTATCTTTAATATAAAGAAAAAAATTCCTTACTGAGTGAGTGAGTTAGGGGTGAGCATTTTTCACTGACCGTTGAGTAAAATTGCACAGACCGGTGAGTATCTTTTCACAGACCGTTGAGTAACTTTTCACAGACCGGTGAGTAACTTTTAACAGATCGGTGAGTAACTTTCCACAGACCGGTGAGTAATTTTTCACAGACCGGAGAGTAACTTTTAATACATCCTAGATACTTTCTTATCCATCCCGATCCGTCCCAACCATCCCGATCCATTCCGATCCAACCCGATCCATCTTGATCAATCCCGATCCATCCCGATCCATCTTGACATCCTGATCCATCCCGATCCATCATAATAAATCCCGATTCATCTCGATCAATCCAAAGCCATCCCGAGTTATGCCGATCAATCCCGATCATTCATTTCGTTAATCTCTTCCTTTGAGTAACTTTTCACAGACCGGTGAGTAACTTTTCACAGACCAAAGAGTTCCTTTACACGGACCAATAAGTAATTTTTCATAAACCAGTGAGTAACTTTCCACAGACCAGTGAGTAACTTTTCACAGACCTATGAGTAACTTTGCACAGACCAGTGAGTAACTTTTCACAGATCGATGAGTAATTTTTTACAGACCGATGAGTAACTTTTCACAGACCAGTGAGTAACTTTCCACAGACCGGTGAGTAACTTTTTACAGATCAGTGAGTAACTTTACATAGACCGGTGAGTAACTTTTTACAGACTTGTGAGTAACTTCTCACAGACCGGTGAGTAACTTTTCACAAACCGAGGAGTAACTTTTTATTGACCAGTGAGTAACTTTCCACAGACCAGTGAGTAACTTTTCACAAACCGAGGAGTTACTTTTTACTGACCAGTGAGTAACTTTCCACAGACCGATGAGTAACTTTTCACAGACCAGTGAGTAACTTTCCACAAACCGAGGAGTAACTTTTTACTGACCAGTGAGTAACTTTCCACAGACCGGTGAGTAACTTGACACAGACCAGTGAGTAACTTTTCACAAACCGGTGAGTAATTTTTCACAGACTGGTGAGTAATTTAACACAGACCGGTGAGTAATTTTTCACAGACTGGTAAGTAACTTTTTACAGACCGGTGAGTAACTTTCCACAGACCGATGAGTAACTTAACACAGACCAGTGAGTAACTTTTCACAAACCGGTGAGTAGTTTTTCACAGACCGTTGAGTAACTTTTCAGAGACCAATGAGTAACTTTACACAGACCGTTGAGTAACTTTTCACAAACTGCTGAGTAATTTTTCACAAATTGATTAGTCACTTTTTACAGATTTTGACGCGTCGATTTCGACACAATGAAAGCGAAAAATTTACTCTGACGCATCGACTCCTACACATCGACACCGACACATCAACTCCGACACATTGACTCCAACACATCGTCACCGACACATTAGCTCTGACGCATCGACTCTGACACATCGACAGCGATAAATTTACTCTGACGCATCGACTCCAACACATCGACATCGACACATCGACTCCGACACATCGACTCCAACACATCGACACCGACACATTGACTCTGACGCATCGACTCTGACACATCGACAGCGACACATTTACTCTGACACATCGACTTCAACACTTTGTCTTCGACATTAACACTAAAAAACGACTTAAAGAAAGAATGGTTTTTTCTTCTTTTCTTTACCTCGATTCCTGGTAAGGGCCTACGATTTTTCACAAATCTTTAAATGAATTTCCACTTCTTTTTAAAATCAATATATACCTTTTTTTCAGTATAATTGCCTATCTTTAATATAAAGAAAAAAATTCCTTACTGAGTGAGTGAGTTAGGGGTGAGCATTTTTCACTGACCGTTGAGTAAAATTGCACAGACCGGTGAGTATCTTTTCACAGACCGTTGAGTGACTTTTCACAGACCGGTGAGTAACTTTTCACAGACCAAAGAGTTCCTTTTCACGGACCAATAAGTAATTTTTTATAAACCGGTGAGTAACTTTTCACAGACCTATGAGTAACTTTTTACAGACCTATGAGTAATTTTGCACAGACCAGTGAGTAACTTTTCACCGATCGATGAGTAATTTTTACAGACCGATGAGTAACTTTTCACAGACCAGTGAGTAACTTTCCACAGACCGGTGAGTAACTTTTTACAGATCAGTGAGTAACTTTACATAGACCGGTGAGTAACTTTTTACAGACTTGTGAGTAACTTCTCACAGACCGGTGAGTAACTTTTCACAAACCGAGGAGTAACTTTTTATTGACCAGTGAGTAATTTTCCACAGACCAGTGAGTAACTTTTCACAAACCGAGGAGTTACTTTTTACTGACCAGTGAGTAACTTTCCACAGACCGATGAGTAACTTTTCACAGACCAGTGAGTAACTTTCCACAAACCGAGGAGTAACTTTTTACTGACCAGTGAGTAACTTTCCACAGACCGGTGAGTAACTTAACACAGACCAGTGAGTAACTTTTCACAAACCGGTGAGTAATTTTTCACAGACTGGTGAATAATTTAACACAGACCGGTGAGTAATTTTTCACAGACTGGTAAGTAACTTTTTACAGACCGGTGAGTAACTTTCCACAGACCGATGAGTAACTTAACACAGACCAGTGAGTAACTTTTCACAAACCGGTGAGTAGTTTTTCACAGACCGTTGAGTAACTTTTCAGAGACCAATGAGTAACTTTACACAGACCGTTGAGTAACTTTTCACAAACTGCTGAGTAATTTTTCACAAATTGATTAGTCACTTTTTACAGATTTTGACGCGTCGATTTCGACACAATGAAAGCGAAAAATTTACTCTGACGCATCGACTCCTACACATCGACACCGACACATCGACTCCGACACATCGACTCCAACACATCGTCACCGACACATTAGCTCTGACGCATCGACTCTGACACATCGACAGCGATAAATTTACTCTGACACATCGACTCCAACACATCGACATCGACACATCGACTCCGACACATTGACTCCAACACATCGACACCGACACATTGACTCTGACGCATCGACTCTGACACATCGACAGCGACACATTTACTCTGACACATCGACTTCAACACTTTGTCTTCGACATTAACACTAAAAAACGACTTAAAGAAAGAACGGTTTTTTCTTCTTTTCTTTACCTCGATTCCTGGTAAGGGCCTACGATTTTTCACAAATCTTTAAATGAATTTCCACTTCTTTTTAAAATCAATATATACCTTTTTTTCAGTATAATTGCCTATCTTTAATATAAAGAAAAAATTTCCTTACTGAGTGAGTGAGTTAGGGGTGAGCATTTTTCACTGACCGTTGAGTAAAATTGCACAGACCGGTGAGTATCTTTTCACAGACCGTTGAGTAACTTTCCACAGACCGATGAGTAACTTTTCACAGACCAGTGAGTAACTTTCCACAAACCGAGGAGTAACTTTTTACTGACCAGTGAGTAACTTTCCACAGACCGGTGAGTAACTTAACACAGACCAGTGAGTAACTTTTCACAAACCGGTGAGTAATTTTTCACAGACTGGTGAGTAATTTAACACAGACCGGTGAGTAATTTTTCACAGACTGGTAAGTAACTTTTTACAGACCGGTGAGTAACTTTCCACAGACCGATGAGTAACTTAACACAGACCAGTGAGTAACTTTTCACAAACCGGTGAGTAGTTTTTCACAGACCGTTGAGTAACTTTTCAGAGACCAATGAGTAACTTTACACAGACCGTTGAGTAACTTTTCACAAACTGCTGAGTAATTTTTCACAAATTGATTAGTCACTTTTTACAGATTTTGACGCGTCGATTTCGACACAATGAAAGCGAAAAATTTACTCTGACGCATCGACTCCTACACATCGACACCGACACATCGACTCCGACACATCGACTCCAACACATCGTCACCGACACATTAGCTCTGACGCATCGACTCTGACACATCGACAGCGATAAATTTACTCTGACACATCGACTCCAACACATCGACATCGACACATCGACTCCGACACATTGACTCCAACACATCGACACCGACACATTGACTCTGACGCATCGACTCTGACACATCGACAGCGACACATTTACTCTGACACATCGACTTCAACACTTTGTCTTCGACATTAACACTAAAAAACGACTTAAAGAAAGAACGGTTTTTTCTTCTTTTCTTTACCTCGATTCCTGGTAAGGGCCTACGATTTTTCACAAATCTTTAAATGAATTTCCACTTCTTTTTAAAATCAATATATACCTTTTTTTCAGAATAATTGCCTATCTTTAATATAAAGAAAAAAATTCCTTACTGAGTGAGTGAGTTAGGGGTGAGCATTTTTCACTGACCGTTGAGTAAAATTGCACAGACCGGTGAGTATCTTTTCACAGACCGTTGAGTAACTTTTAACAGATCGGTGAGTAACTTTCCACAGACCGGTGAGTAACTTTGCACAGACCGGTGTGTAACTTTTCACAGACCGGTGAGTAACTTTTAATACATCCTAGATACTTTCTTATCCATCCCGATCCGTCCCAACCATCCCGATCCATTCCGATCCAACCCGATCCATCTTGATCAATCCCGATCCATCCCGATCCATCTTGACATCCTGATCCATCCCGATCCATCATAATAAATCCCGATTCATCTCGATCAATCCAAAGCCATCCCGAGTTATGCCGATCAATCCCGATCATTCATTCCGTTAATCTCTTCCTTTGAGTAACTTTTCACAGACCGGTGAGTAACTTTTCACAGACCAAAGAGTTCCTTTACACGGACCAATAAGTAATTTTTCATAAACCGGTGAGTAACTTTTCACAGACCTATGAGTAACTTTTTACAGACCTATGAGTAACTTTGCACAGACCAGTGAGTAACTTTTCACAGATCGATGAGTAATTTTTTACAGACCGATGAGTAACTTTTCACAGACCAGTGAGTAACTTTCCACAGACCGGTGAGTAACTTTTTACAGATCAGTGAGTAACTTTACATAGACCGGTGAGTAACTTTTTACAGACTTGTGAGTAACTTCTCACAGACCGGTGAGTAACTTTTCACAAACCGAGGAGTAACTTTTTATTGACCAGTGAGTAACTTTCCACAGACCAGTGAGTAACTTTTCACAAACCGAGGAGTTACTTTTTACTGACCAGTGAGTAACTTTCCACAGACCGATGAGTAACTTTTCACAGACCAGTGAGTAACTTTCCACAAACCGAGGAGTAACTTTTTACTGACCAGTGAGTAACTTTCCACAGACCGGTGAGTAACTTGACACAGACCAGTGAGTAACTTTTCACAAACCGGTGAGTAATTTTTCACAGACTGGTGAGTAATTTAACACAGACCGGTGAGTAATTTTTCACAGACTGGTAAGTAACTTTTTACAGACCGGTGAGTAACTTTCCACAGACCGATGAGTAACTTAACACAGACCAGTGAGTAACTTTTCACAAACCGGTGAGTAGTTTTTCACAGACCGTTGAGTAACTTTTCAGAGACCAATGAGTAACTTTACACAGACCGTTGAGTAACTTTTCACAAACTGCTGAGTAATTTTTCACAAATTGATTAGTCACTTTTTACAGATTTTGACGCGTCGATTTCGACACAATGAAAGCGAAAAATTTACTCTGACGCATCGACTCCTACACATCGACACCGACACATCAACTCCGACACATTGACTCCAACACATCGTCACCGACACATTAGCTCTGACGCATCGACTCTGACACATCGACAGCGATAAATTTACTCTGACGCATCGACTCCAACACATCGACATCGACACATCGACTCCGACACATCGACTCCAACACATCGACACCGACACATTGACTCTGACGCATCGACTCTGACACATCGACAGCGACACATTTACTCTGACACATCGACTTCAACACTTTGTCTTCGACATTAACACTAAAAAACGACTTAAAGAAAGAATGGTTTTTTCTTCTTTTCTTTACCTCGATTCCTGGTAAGGGCCTACGATTTTTCACAAATCTTTAAATGAATTTCCACTTCTTTTTAAAATCAATATATACCTTTTTTTCAGTATAATTGCCTATCTTTAATATAAAGAAAAAAATTCCTTACTGAGTGAGTGAGTTAGGGGTGAGCATTTTTCACTGACCGTTGAGTAAAATTGCACAGACCGGTGAGTATCTTTTCACAGACCGTTGAGTGACTTTTCACAGACCGGTGAGTAACTTTTCACAGACCAAAGAGTTCCTTTTCACGGACCAATAAGTAATTTTTTATAAACCGGTGAGTAACTTTTCACAGACCTATGAGTAACTTTTTACAGACCTATGAGTAATTTTGCACAGACCAGTGAGTAACTTTTCACCGATCGATGAGTAATTTTTACAGACCGATGAGTAACTTTTCACAGACCAGTGAGTAACTTTCCACAGACCGGTGAGTAACTTTTTACAGATCAGTGAGTAACTTTACATAGACCGGTGAGTAACTTTTTACAGACTTGTGAGTAACTTCTCACAGACCGGTGAGTAACTTTTCACAAACCGAGGAGTAACTTTTTATTGACCAGTGAGTAATTTTCCACAGACCAGTGAGTAACTTTTCACAAACCGAGGAGTTACTTTTTACTGACCAGTGAGTAACTTTCCACAGACCGATGAGTAACTTTTCACAGACCAGTGAGTAACTTTCCACAAACCGAGGAGTAACTTTTTACTGACCAGTGAGTAACTTTCCACAGACCGGTGAGTAACTTAACACAGACCAGTGAGTAACTTTTCACAAACCGGTGAGTAATTTTTCACAGACTGGTGAATAATTTAACACAGACCGGTGAGTAATTTTTCACAGACTGGTAAGTAACTTTTTACAGACCGGTGAGTAACTTTCCACAGACCGATGAGTAACTTAACACAGACCAGTGAGTAACTTTTCACAAACCGGTGAGTAGTTTTTCACAGACCGTTGAGTAACTTTTCAGAGACCAATGAGTAACTTTACACAGACCGTTGAGTAACTTTTCACAAACTGCTGAGTAATTTTTCACAAATTGATTAGTCACTTTTTACAGATTTTGACGCGTCGATTTCGACACAATGAAAGCGAAAAATTTACTCTGACGCATCGACTCCTACACATCGACACCGACACATCGACTCCGACACATCGACTCCAACACATCGTCACCGACACATTAGCTCTGACGCATCGACTCTGACACATCGACAGCGATAAATTTACTCTGACACATCGACTCCAACACATCGACATCGACACATCGACTCCGACACATTGACTCCAACACATCGACACCGACACATTGACTCTGACGCATCGACTCTGACACATCGACAGCGACACATTTACTCTGACACATCGACTTCAACACTTTGTCTTCGACATTAACACTAAAAAACGACTTAAAGAAAGAACGGTTTTTTCTTCTTTTCTTTACCTCGATTCCTGGTAAGGGCCTACGATTTTTCACAAATCTTTAAATGAATTTCCACTTCTTTTTAAAATCAATATATACCTTTTTTTCAGTATAATTGCCTATCTTTAATATAAAGAAAAAATTTCCTTACTGAGTGAGTGAGTTAGGGGTGAGCATTTTTCACTGACCGTTGAGTAAAATTGCACAGACCGGTGAGTATCTTTTCACAGACCGTTGAGTAACTTTCCACAGACCGATGAGTAACTTTTCACAGACCAGTGAGTAACTTTCCACAAACCGAGGAGTAACTTTTTACTGACCAGTGAGTAACTTTCCACAGACCGGTGAGTAACTTAACACAGACCAGTGAGTAACTTTTCACAAACCGGTGAGTAATTTTTCACAGACTGGTGAGTAATTTAACACAGACCGGTGAGTAATTTTTCACAGACTGGTAAGTAACTTTTTACAGACCGGTGAGTAACTTTCCACAGACCGATGAGTAACTTAACACAGACCAGTGAGTAACTTTTCACAAACCGGTGAGTAGTTTTTCACAGACCGTTGAGTAACTTTTCAGAGACCAATGAGTAACTTTACACAGACCGTTGAGTAACTTTTCACAAACTGCTGAGTAATTTTTCACAAATTGATTAGTCACTTTTTACAGATTTTGACGCGTCGATTTCGACACAATGAAAGCGAAAAATTTACTCTGACGCATCGACTCCTACACATCGACACCGACACATCGACTCCGACACATCGACTCCAACACATCGTCACCGACACATTAGCTCTGACGCATCGACTCTGACACATCGACAGCGATAAATTTACTCTGACACATCGACTCCAACACATCGACATCGACACATCGACTCCGACACATTGACTCCAACACATCGACACCGACACATTGACTCTGACGCATCGACTCTGACACATCGACAGCGACACATTTACTCTGACACATCGACTTCAACACTTTGTCTTCGACATTAACACTAAAAAACGACTTAAAGAAAGAACGGTTTTTTCTTCTTTTCTTTACCTCGATTCCTGGTAAGGGCCTACGATTTTTCACAAATCTTTAAATGAATTTCCACTTCTTTTTAAAATCAATATATACCTTTTTTTCAGAATAATTGCCTATCTTTAATATAAAGAAAAAAATTCCTTACTGAGTGAGTGAGTTAGGGGTGAGCATTTTTCACTGACCGTTGAGTAAAATTGCACAGACCGGTGAGTATCTTTTCACAGACCGTTGAGTAACTTTTAACAGATCGGTGAGTAACTTTCCACAGACCGGTGAGTAACTTTGCACAGACCGGTGTGTAACTTTTCACAGACCGGTGAGTAACTTTTAATACATCCTAGATACTTTCTTATCCATCCCGATCCGTCCCAACCATCCCGATCCATTCCGATCCAACCCGATCCATCTTGATCAATCCCGATCCATCCCGATCCATCTTGACATCCTGATCCATCCCGATCCATCATAATAAATCCCGATTCATCTCGATCAATCCAAAGCCATCCCGAGTTATGCCGATCAATCCCGATCATTCATTCCGTTAATCTCTTCCTTTGAGTAACTTTTCACAGACCGGTGAGTAACTTTTCACAGACCAAAGAGTTCCTTTACACGGACCAATAAGTAATTTTTCATAAACCGGTGAGTAACTTTTCACAGACCTATGAGTAACTTTTTACAGACCTATGAGTAACTTTGCACAGACCAGTGAGTAACTTTTCACAGATCGATGAGTAATTTTTTAAAGACCGATGAGTAACTTTTCACAGACCAGTGAGTAACTTTCCACAGACCGGTGAGTAACTTTTTACAGATCAGTGAGTAACTTTACATAGACCGGTGAGTAACTTTTTACAGACTTGTGAGTAACTTCTCACAGACCGGTGAGTAACTTTTCACAAACCGAGGAGTAACTTTTTATTGACCAGTGAGTAACTTTCCACAGACCAGTGAGTAACTTTTCACAAACCGAGGAGTTACTTTTTACTGACCAGTGAGTAACTTTCCACAGACCGATGAGTAACTTTTCACAGACCAGTGAGTAACTTTCCACAAACCGAGGAGTAACTTTTTACTGACCAGTGAGTAACTTTCCACAGACCGGTGAGTAACTTAACACAGACCAGTGAGTAACTTTTCACAAACCGGTGAGTAATTTTTCACAGACTGGTGAGTAATTTAACACAGACCGGTGAGTAATTTTTCACAGACTGGTAAGTAACTTTTTACAGACCGGTTAGTAACTTTCCACAGACCGATGAGTAACTTAACACAGACCAGTGAGTAACTTTTCACAAACCGGTGAGTAGTTTTTCACAGACCGTTGAGTAACTTTTCAGAGACCAATGAGTAACTTTACACAGACCGTTGAGTAACTTTTCACAAACTGCTGAGTAATTTTTCACAAATTGATTAGTCACTTTTTACAGATTTTGACGCGTCGATTTCGACACAATGAAAGCGAAAAATTTACTCTGACGCATCGACTCCTACACATCGACACCGACACATCGACTCCGACACATCGACTCCAACACATCGTCACCGACACATTAGCTCTGACGCATCGACTCTGACACATCGACAGCGATAAATTTACTCTGACGCATCGACTCCAACACATCGACATCGACACATCGACTCCGACACATCGACTCCAACACATCGACACCGACACATTGACTCTGACGCATCGACTCTGACACATCGACAGCGACACTTTTACTCTGACACATCGACTTCAACACTTTGTCTTCGACATTAACACTAAAAAACGACTTAAAGAAAGAATGGTTTTTTCTTCTTTTCTTTACCTCGATTCCTGGTAAGGGCCTACGATTTTTCACAAATCTTTAAATGAATTTCCACTTCTTTTTAAAATCAATATATACCTTTTTTTCAGTATAATTGCCTATCTTTAATATAAAGAAAAAATTTCCTTACTGAGTGAGTGAGTTAGGGGTGAGCATTTTTCACTGACCGTTGAGTAAAATTGCACAGACCGGTGAGTATCTTTTCACAGACCGTTGAGTAACTTTTCACAGACCGGTGAGTAACTTTTAACAGATCGGTGAGTAACTTTCCACAGATTGGTGAGTAATTTTTCACAGACCGGAGAGTAACTTTTAATACATCCTAGATACTTTCTTATCCATCCCGATCCGTCCCAACCATCCCGATCCATTCCGATCCAACCCGATCCATCTTGATCAATCCCGATCCATCCCGATCCATCTTGACATCCTGATCCATCCCGATCCATCATAATAAATCCCGATTCATCTCGATCAATCCAAAGCCATCCCGAGTTATGCCGATCAATCCCGATCATTCATTCCGTTAATCTCTTCCTTTGAGTAACTTTTCACAGACCGGTGAGTTACTTTTCACAGACCAAAGAGTTCCTTTACACGGACCAATAAGTAATTTTTCATAAACCGGTGAGTAACTTTTCACAGACCTATGAGTAACTTTTTACAGACCTATGAGTAACTTTGCACAGACCAGTGAGTAACTTTTCACAGATCGATGAGTAATTTTTTACAGACCGATGAGTAACTTTTCACAGACCAGTGATTAACTTTCCACAGACCGGTGAGTCATTTTTCACAGACCGGTGAGTAACTTTCCACAGACCGATGAGTAACTTAACACAGACCAGTGAGTAACTTTTCACAAACCGGTGAGTAGTTTTTCACAGACCGTTGAGTAACTTTTCAGAGACCAATGAGTAACTTTACACAGACCGTTGAGTAACTTTTCACAAACTGCTGAGTAATTTTTCACAAATTGATTAGTCACTTTTTACAGATTTTGACGCGTCGATTTCGACACAATGAAAGCGAAAAATTTACTCTGACGCATCGACTCCTACACATCGACACCGAAACATCGACTCCAACACATTAGCTCTGACGCATCGACTCTGACACATCGACAGCGATAAATTTACTCTGACGCATCGACTCCAACACATCGACATCGACACATCGACTCCGACACATCGACTCCAACACATCGACACCGACACATTGACTCTGACGCATCGACTCTGACACATCGACAGCGACACATTTACTCTGACACATCGACTTCAACACTTTGTCTTCGACATTAACACTAAAAAACGACTTAAAGAAAGAACGGTTTTTTCTTCTATTCTTTACCTCGATTCCTGGTAAGGGCCTACGATTTTTCACAAATCTTTAAATGAAATTCCACTTCTTTTTAAAATCAATATATACCTTTTCTTCAGTACAATTGCCTATCTTTAATATAAAGACAAAATTTCCTTACTGAGTGAGTGAGTTAGGGGTGAGCATTTTTCACTGACCGTTGAGTAAAATTGCACAGACCGGTGAGTATCTTTTCACAGACCGTTGAGTGACTTTCCACAGACCGGTGAGTAACTTTTTACAGATCAGTGAGTAACTTTACATAGACCGGTGAGTAACTTTTTACAGACTTGTGAGTAACTTCTCACAGACCGGTGAGTAACTTTTCACAAACCGAGGAGTAACTTTTTATTGACCAGTGAGTAATTTTCCACAGACCAGTGAGTAACTTTTCACAAACCGAGGAGTTACTTTTTACTGACCAGTGAGTAACTTTCCACAGACCGATGAGTAACTTTTCACAGACCAGTGAGTAACTTTCCACAAACCGAGGAGTAACTTTTTACTGACCAGTGAGTAACTTTCCACAGACCGGTGAGTAACTTAACACAGACCAGTGAGTAACTTTTCACAAACCGGTGAGTAATTTTTCACAGACTGGTGAGTAATTTAACACAGACCGGTGAGTAATTTTTCACAGACTGGTAAGTAACTTTTTACAGACCGGTGAGTAACTTTCCACAGACCGATGAGTAACTTAACACAGACCAGTGAGTAACTTTTCACAAACCGGTGAGTAGTTTTTCACAGACCGTTGAGTAACTTTTCAGAGACCAATGAGTAACTTTACACAGACCGTTGAGTAACTTTTCACAAATTGATTAGTCACTTTTTACAGATTTTGACGCGTCGATTTCGACACAATGAAAGCGAAAAATTTACTCTGACGCATCGACTCCTACACATCGACACCGACACATCGACTCCGACACATCGACTCCAACACATCGTCACCGACACATTAGCTCTGACGCATCGACTCTGACACATCGACAGCGATAAATTTACTCTGACACATCGACTCCAACACATCGACATCGACACATCGACTCCGACACATTGACTCCAACACATCGACACCGACACATTGACTCTGACGCATCGACTCTGACACATCGACAGCGACACATTTACTCTGACACATCGACTTCAACACTTTGTCTTCGACATTAACACTAAAAAACGACTTAAAGAAAGAACGGATTTTTCTTCTTTTCTTTACCTCGATTCCTGGTAAGGGCCTACGATTTTTCACAAATCTTTAAATGAATTTCCACTTCTTTTTAAAATCAATATATACCTTTTTTTCAGTATAATTGCCTATCTTTAATATAAAGAAAAAATTTCCTTACTGAGTGAGTGAGTTAGGGGTGAGCATTTTTCACTGACCGTTGAGTAAAATTGCACAGACCGGTGAGTATCTTTTCACAGACCGTTGAGTAACTTTCCACAGACCGATGAGTAACTTTTCACAGACCAGTGAGTAACTTTCCACAAACCGAGGAGTAACTTTTTACTGACCAGTGAGTAACTTTCCACAGACCGGTGAGTAACTTAACACAGACCAGTGAGTAACTTTTCACAAACCGGTGAGTAATTTTTCACAGACTGGTGAGTAATTTAACACAGACCGGTGAGTAATTTTTCACAGACTGGTAAGTAACTTTTTACAGACCGGTGAGTAACTTTCCACAGACCGATGAGTAACTTAACACAGACCAGTGAGTAACTTTTCACAAACCGGTGAGTAGTTTTTCACAGACCGTTGAGTAACTTTTCAGAGACCAATGAGTAACTTTACACAGACCGTTGAGTAACTTTTCACAAACTGCTGAGTAATTTTTCACAAATTGATTAGTCACTTTTTACAGATTTTGACGCGTCGATTTCGACACAATGAAAGCGAAAAATTTACTCTGACGCATCGACTCCTACACATCGACACCGACACATCGACTCCGACACATCGACTCCAACACATCGTCACCGACACATTAGCTCTGACGCATCGACTCTGACACATCGACAGCGATAAATTTACTCTGACACATCGACTCCAACACATCGACATCGACACATCGACTCCGACACATTGACTCCAACACATCGACACCGACACATTGACTCTGACGCATCGACTCTGACACATCGACAGCGACACATTTACTCTGACACATCGACTTCAACACTTTGTCTTCGACATTAACACTAAAAAACGACTTAAAGAAAGAACGGTTTTTTCTTCTTTTCTTTACCTCGATTCCTGGTAAGGGCCTACGATTTTTCACAAATCTTTAAATGAATTTCCACTTCTTTTTAAAATAATATATACCTTTTTTTCAGAATAATTGCCTATCTTTAATATAAAGAAAAAATTTCCTTACTGAGTGAGTGAGTTAGGGGTGAGCATTTTTCACTGACCGTTGAGTAAAATTGCACAGACCGGTGAGTATCTTTTCACAGACCGTTGAGTAACTTTTAACAGATCGGTGAGTAACTTTCCACAGACCGGTGAGTAACTTTGCACAGACCGGTGTGTAACTTTTCACAGACCGGTGAGTAACTTTTAATACATCCTAGATACTTTCTTATTCATCCCGATCCGTCCCAACCATCCCGATCCATTCCGATCCAACCCGATCCATCTTGATCAATCCCGATCCATCCCGATCCATCTTGACATCCTGATCCATCCCGATCCATCATAATAAATCCCGATTCATCTCGATCAATCCAAAGCCATCCCGAGTTATGCCGATCAATCCCGATCATTCATTCCGTTAATCTCTTCCTTTGAGTAACTTTTCACAGACCGGTGAGTAACTTTTCACAGACCAAAGAGTTCCTTTACACGGACCAATAAGTAATTTTTCATAAACCGGTGAGTAACTTTTCACAGACCTATGAGTAACTTTTTACAGACCTATGAGTAACTTTGCACAGACCAGTGAGTAACTTTTCACAGATCGATGAGTAATTTTTTACAGACCGATGAGTAACTTTTCACAGACCAGTGAGTAACTTTCCACAGACCGGTGAGTAACTTTTTACAGATCAGTGAGTAACTTTACATAGACCGGTGAGTAACTTTTTACAGACTTGTGAGTAACTTCTCACAGACCGGTGAGTAACTTTTCACAAACCGAGGAGTAACTTTTTATTGACCAGTGAGTAATTTTCCACAGACCAGTGAGTAACTTTTCACAAACCGAGGAGTTACTTTTTACTGACCAGTGAGTAACTTTCCACAGACCGATGAGTAACTTTTCACAGACCAGTGAGTAACTTTCCACAAACCGAGGAGTAACTTTTTACTGACCAGTGAGTAACTTTCCACAGACCGGTGAGTAACTTAACACAGACCAGTGAGTAACTTTTCACAAACCGGTGAGTAATTTTTCACAGACTGGTGAGTAATTTAACACAGACCGGTGAGTAATTTTTCACAGACTGGTAAGTAACTTTTTACAGACCGGTGAGTAACTTTCCACAGACCGATGAGTAACTTAACACAGACCAGTGAGTAACTTTTCACAAACCGGTGAGTAGTTTTTCACAGACCGTTGAGTAACTTTTCAGAGACCAATGAGTAACTTTACACAGACCGTTGAGTAACTTTTCACAAACTGCTGAGTAATTTTTCACAAATTGATTAGTCACTTTTTACAGATTTTAACGCGTCGATTTCGACACAATGAAAGCGAAAAATTTACTCTGACGCATCGACTCCTACACATCGACACCGACACATCGACTCCGACACATCGACTCCAACACATCGTCACCGACACATTAGCTCTGACGCATCGACTCTGACACATCGACAGCGATAAAACTCCAACACATCGACATCGACACATCGACTCCGACACATCGACTCCAACACATCGACACCGACACATTGACTCTGACGCATCGACTCTGACACATCGACAGCGACACATTTACTCTGACACATCGACTTCAACACTTTGTCTTCGACATTAACACTAAAAAACGACTTAAAGAAAGAACGGTTTTTTCTTCTTTTCTTTACCTCGATTCCTGGTAAGGGCCTACGATTTTTCACAAATCTTTAAATGAATTTCCACTTCTTTTTAAAATAATATATACCTTTTGTTCAGAATAATTGCCTATCTTTAATATAAAGAAAAAATTTCCTTACTGAGTGAGTGAGTTAGGGGTGAGCATTTTTCACTGACCGTTGAGTAAAATTGCACAGACCGGTGAGTATCTTTTCACAGACCGTTGAGTAACTTTTAACAGATCGGTGAGTAACTTTCCACAGACCGGTGTGTAACTTTGCACAGACCGGTGTGTAACTTTTCACAGACCGGTGAGTAACTTTTAATACATCCTAGATACTTTCTTATCCATCCCGATCCGTCCCAACCATCCCGATCCATTCCGATCCAACCCGATCCATCTTGATCAATCCCGATCCATCCCGATCCATCTTGACATCCTGATCCATCCCGATCCATCATAATAAATCCCGATTCATCTCGATCAATCCAAAGCCATCCCGAGTTATGCCGATCAATCCCGATCATTCATTCCGTTAATCTCTTCCTTTGAGTAACTTTTCACAGACCGGTGAGTAACTTTTCACAGACCAAAGAGTTCCTTTACACGGACCAATAAGTAATTTTTCATAAACCGGTGAGTAACTTTTCACAGACCTATGAGTAACTTTTTACAGACCTATGAGTAACTTTGCACAGACCAGTGAGTAACTTTTCACAGATCGATGAGTAATTTTTTACAGACCGATGAGTAACTTTTCACAGACCAGTGAGTAACTTTCCACAGACCGGTGAGTAACTTTTTACAGATCAGTGAGTAACTTTACATAGACCGGTGAGTAACTTTTTACAGACTTGTGAGTAACTTCTCACAGACCGGTGAGTAACTTTTCACAAACCGAGGAGTAACTTTTTATTGACCAGTGAGTAACTTTCCACAGACCAGTGAGTAACTTTTCACAAACCGAGGAGTTACTTTTTACTGACCAGTGAGTAACTTTCCACAGACCGATGAGTAACTTTTCACAGACCAGTGAGTAACTTTCCACAAACCGAGGAGTAACTTTTTACTGACCAGTGAGTAACTTTTCACAGACCGGTGAGTAACTTAACACAGACCAGTGAGTAACTTTTCACAAACCGGTGAGTAATTTTTCACAGACTGGTGAGTAATTTAACAAAGACCGGTGAGTAATTTTTCACAGACTGGTAAGTAACTTTTTACAGACCGGTGAGTAACTTTCCACAGACCGATGAGTAACTTAACACAGACCAGTGAGTAACTTTTCACAAACCGGTGAGTAGTTTTTCACAGACCGTTGAGTAACTTTTCAGAGACCAATGAGTAACTTTACACAGACCGTTGAGTAACTTTTCACAAACTGCTGAGTAATTTTTCACAAATTGATTAGTCACTTTTTACAGATTTTAACGCGTCGATTTCGACACAATGAAAGCGAAAAATTTACTCTGACGCATCGACTCCTACACATCGACACCGACACATCGACTCCGACACATCGACTCCAACACATCGTCACCGACACATTAGCTCTGACGCATCGACTCTGACACATCGACAGCGATAAAACTCCAACACATCGACATCGACACATCGACTCCGACACATCGACTCCAACACATCGACACCGACACATTGACTCTGACGCATCGACTCTGACACATCGACAGCGACACATTTACTCTGACACATCGACTTCAACACTTTGTCTTCGACATTAACACTAAAAAACGACTTAAAGAAAGAATGGTTTTTTCTTCTTTTCTTTACCTCGATTCCTGGTAAGGGCCTACGATTTTTCATACATACATACATACACTCACGCCTGTTTCCCATGGGGGTAGGCAGAGACTATGGATCGCCACCTGCTACGATCCTTGCACACTTCTTTCGCTTCATTCATATCCATCAATCTTTTCATACATGCCCTGCGGTTTTTGTCACTGCGTACACCAGCCTTTTTTATAATAACCTCTATTTGGTCCGCGTAGGTTTTTCTGGGACGCCCTCGTGCAATCGTTCCTTCCACATTCGCACAGTATATCTCTTTCGTGATTCGCCTTTCATTCATCCTCTCTAAGTGACCAAACCACTGGAGCATTCCTTTCTCAATTCTTGTCACTATATCATCTTTCAGACCACACCTTTTGCGAATCACCTCATTGCTCACTCTATCACTCAGTTTTACTCCACATATATTCCTCAACGATCGCATCTCTACCGCATTTATTCTGCTTTCATTCTTCTTCTGCCATACCCAAGATTCACTTCCATACATCAGTGTCGGTACCAGCACTCCGTTATGAATAGCCATTCGCGCCTTTGCAGAAACGGTTTGGCTACTCATAACCGAGTGTATAGCACCACTCACCGAATTTCCTTTCTTCACTCGTCTTTCTATGTCTTCCTCACTCTTTCCGTCCCTTGTGAACAAACTCCCCAAGTATACAAACTCACGGACTTGTTCCACTTTTTCGCCACCTAACATTACCGTACAGTCAGTCATTTCTTCATGTCTCTCAAACACCATCACTTTAGTCTTAGTTACATTCACTTTCATCCCTTTTCTCACAAAATCTTCATTCATAACTGACATCATTTCCTGCAACTCTTGCGCAGAAGACGCAAGTATAACTTGGTCGTCAGCGTAGAGAAGGCACTTGATTTGAGTCCCATTCATCACAACCCCACAGTCACGTTCTTTCAGACCTTTCATACAACTGTCCAAAAACAGATTAAAGAGCCATGGTGACGCAACACATCCCTGTCTGACACCCCTAGAGATGCCAAACCAGTTAGTGTATACGCCGTCAATCCTGACGCATGCACGGGAATCCTCATAGAGAGATTTCAGTGCATGAATCAGTCTGCTCTCCAATCCGTATTCGGACAACACCTTCCATAGCTCATTCCTGTCAACTCGATCGTAGGCCTTCTCCAGGTCCACAAAGGCACAGTAAACCTTTTTGTGCTTAGCCAGGTGTTTTTCGGTTAAGCACCTCAAGGAGAAGACCTGATCCGTGCATCCCATTCCCTTTCTGAATCCCGCTTGCACATCCCAAATACTCTGATCAGTTTTTTGCATCACTCTTTCAATCAGTACCTTTGCATACAATTTACTGACAATGCTGAGAAGACTGATCCCGCGGTAGTTTTTAGCATCCTGCCGTGACCCTTTCCCTTTGTACAGCGGCACGACCACGGCTTTACGCCAATCTTCCGGCACTTTGCCACTGTTCCAACATTTATTAAAGATCAGGCACAGCCAGGACGCAACCAGCTCTTTCCCACCTCTCAGCATTTCAACAGTAATTCTGTCATATCCTGCTGCTTTCCCTTTTTTCATGCTCTTCATTGCACTAATAATCTCATCCATATATATATCTCTTTCATCCACTTCTGTCTCTTCCTCGTCTTCCACCCTTTTATCCGAGGCTTCTAGCATAGAGCCATCCGCCTCAAACAAACTCTCAAAATATTTCATCCACTCCTGTAGTACACCTTTTTCATCTGTCACTAGCTCACCTTTTTCATCTCTTATCACATTCATTTTAGACTTATGTGATCCACTTCGAGACGTTTTCACTTGTTTCCAAAACAATTTTATATTGTCTCGAAAGTTATCACAGAGTTTGAAGTCACACTTTTCTTTCATCTTTCTCTTTTTTTCGTCTACTTTTTCTTTCACTACTTTCTTAATCCTTTTAAACTCCCTTGCAACTGTATCAACATCCTCTTCTGTAACACTTGCATTCACTCTTTTACTGGCTTTGATGGCCAGCAGATCCTGCCATACTTTTTTCTTTTCATTCACTATCTGTCTTACCTCACTATCCCACCAGTTTATTGGGGGAGCATTCTTCCTTTTACTCACTCCACATATTTCCTCAGCTGTTTCAGTCACACCTTTTTTAAACTTTTCCCAAACTTCCTCAAGCTTGCCATCTTTCACTTCAGCCACATTTCCCAATCGTTCTTTCAATTTGCACAAATATGTCTTTTGCACTTCCACTTCATCCAGGTTCTCAACTTTTACTCTAGTCAGCTCCGTTGTTGACACTGTGGGACGATGACGCCAACTTTTGAACAGACCACTAACCCGAGACACTACAAGAAAGTGGTCTGTTCCAATGTTACTACCCCTAAAGACCCTGGTGTCTACAACTCTGCCCTTCAGTCTTTCATCAACAATCACAAAATCGATCATACTCTTCTTTTCCCCTCTCTGCCAAGTGTACATATGAATTTCCTTGTGGTCAAACATGGTGTTCGTTACCACAAGATTCTTTTCTAAACATACCTCAATCAAACTCCTGCCATTATCATTTACTCTTTTGTCTCCATATATTCCTAAAACTCCCTCACATCCCTCTCTTCTCACACCTACCCATCCGTTAAAATCTCCAAGCATAACTATCCTTTCATTATCTTTGCATTCATTCAAGATGTCTTCCACACTTTTCCAGAAATCCTCCTTTTCCGTTGCTGACTTGGATATATCGGGAGCATACACGCCAATGACGCGTATTCGAAGTAATCCTACTTTGAGTCTAACCCAGAGAAGTCTGGGACTAACACACTCATGCTCAGTCATGCATTCTATCATCCTTTCCGACAGCAGGAGTCACGATTTTTCACAAATCTTTAAATGAATTTCCACTTCTTTTTAAAATCAATATATACCTTTTTTTCAGTATAATTGACTATCTTTAATATAAAGAAAAAATTTCCTTACTGAGTGAGTGAGTTAGGGGTGAGCATTTTTCACTGACCGTTGAGTAAAATTGCACAGACCGGTGAGTATCTTTTCACAGACCGTTGAGTAACTTTTCACAGACCGGTGAGTAACTTTTAACAGATCGGTGAGTAACTTTCCACAGACCGGTGAGTAACTTTGCACAGACCGGTGTGTAACTTTTCACAGACCGGTGAGTAACTTTTAATACATCCTAGATACTTTCTTATCTATCCCGATCCGTCCCAACCATCCCGATCCATTCCGATCCAACCCGATCCATCTTGATCAATCCCGATCCATCCCGATGCATCTTGACATCCTGATCCATCCCGATCCATCATAATAAATCCCGATTCATCTCGATCAATCCAAAGCCATCCCGAGTTATGCCGATCAATCCCGATCATTCATTCCGTTAATCTCTTCCTTTGAGTAACTTTTCACAGACCGGTGAGTAACTTTTCACAGACCAAAGAGTTCCTTTACACGGACCAATAAGTAATTTTTCATAAACCGGTGAGTAACTTTTCACAGACCTATGAGTAACTTTTTACAGACCTATGAGTAACTTTGCACAGACCAGTGAGTAACTTTTCACAGATCGATGAGTAATTTTTTACAGACCGATGAGTAACTTTTCAGAGACCAGTGAGTAACTTTCCACAGACCGGTGAGTCATTTTTCACAGACCGGTGAGTAACTTTTCACAGACCGGTGAGTAACTTTCCACAGACCGGTGAGTAATTTTTCACAGACCGGAGAGTAACTTTTCACAGACCAGTGAGTAACTTTCCACAGACCGGTGAGTAACTTTCCACAGACCGGTGAGTAATTTTTCACAGACCGGTGAGTAACTTTTTACAGACCGGTGAGTAACATTCCAAAGATCGGTGAGTAAATTTTCACAGACCGGTGAGTAACTTTTTACAGACCGGTGAGTAACTTTCCACAGACTGGTGAGTAACTTTCCACAGACCGGTGAGTAACTTTCCACAGACCGGTGAGTAATTTTTCACAGACCGGTGAGTAACTTTGTACAGACCTATGAGTAACTTTGCACAGACCAGTGAGTAACTTTTCACAGATCGATGAGTAATTTTTTACAGACCGATGAGTAACTTTTCACAGACCAGTGAGTAACTTTTCACAGATCGACGAGTAATTTTCCACAGACCGATGAGTATTTTTTCACAGACCAGTGAGTCACTTTCCACAGACCGGTGAGTAACTTTTTACAGATCAGTGAGTAACTTTACATAGACCGGTGAGTAAATTTTTACAGACTTGTGAGTAACTTCTCACAGACCGTGAGTAACTCTTCACAAACCGAGGAGTAACTTTTTATTGACCAGTGAGTAACTTTCCACAGACCAGTGAGTAACTTTTCACAAACCGAGGAGTTACTTTTTACTGACCAGTGAGTAACTTTCCACAGACCGATGAGTAACTTTTCACAGACCAGTGAGTAACTTTCCACAAACCGAGGAGTAACTTAATACTGACCAGTGAGTAACTTTCTACAGACCGGTGAGTAACTTAACACAGACCGGTGAGTAATTTAACACAGACCGGTGAGTAATTTTTCACAGACTGGTAAGTAACTTTTTACAGACCAGTGAGTAACTTTCCACAGACCGGTGAGTAACTTTCCACAGACCGGTGAGTAATTTTTCACAGACCGGTGAGTAACTTTTTACAGACCGGTGAGTAACATTCCAAAGACCGGTGAGTAATTTTTCACAGACCGGTGAGTAACTTTTCACAAACTGCTGAGTAATTTTTCACAAATTGATTAGTCACTTTTTACAGATTTTGACGCGTCGATTTCAACACAATGAAAGCGAAAAATTTACTCTGACGCATCGACTCCTACACATCGACATCGACACATCGACTCCGTCACATCGACTCCAACACATCGTCACCGACACATTAGCTCTGACGCATCGACTCTGACACATCGACAGCGATAAATTTACTCTGACGCATCGACTCCAACACATTGACATCGACACATCGACTCCGACACATCGACTCCAACACATCGACACCGACACATTGACTCTGACGCATCGACTCTGACACATCGACAGCGACACATTTACTCTGACACATCGACTTCAACACTTTGTCTTCGACATTAACACTAAAAAACGACTTAAAGAAAGAACGGTTTTTTCTTCTTTTCTTTACCTCGATTCCTGGTAAGGGCCTACGATTTTTCACAAATCTTTAAATGAATTTCCACTTCTTTTTAAAATCAATATATACCTTTTTTTCAGTATAATTGCCTATCTTTAATATAAAGAAAAAATTTCCTTACTGAGTGAGTGAGTTAGGGGTGAGCATTTTTCACTGACCGTTGAGTAAAATTGCACAGACCGGTGAGTATCTTTTCAAAGACCGTTGAGTAACTTTTCACAGACCGGTGAGTAACTTTTAACAGATCGGTGAGTAACTTTCCACAGACCGGTGAGTTACTTTGCACAGACCGGTGTGTAACTTTTCACAGACCGGTGAGTAATTTTTAATACATCCTAGATACTTTCTTATCCATCCCGATCCGTCCCAACCATCCCGATCCATTCCGATCCAACCCGATCCATCTTGATCAATCCCGATCCATCCCGATCCATCTTGACATCCTGATCCATTCCGATCCAACCCGATCCATCTTGATCAATCCCGATCCATCCCGATGCATCTTGACATCCTGATCCATCCCGATCCATCATAATAAATCCCGATTCATCTCGATCAATCCAAAGCCATCCCGAGTTATGCCGATCAATCCCGATCATTCATTCCGTTAATCTCTTCCTTTGAGTAACTTTTCACAGACCGGTGAGTAACTTTTCACAGACCAAAGAGTTCCTTTACACGGACCAATAAGTAATTTTTCATAAACCGGTGAGTAATTTTTCACAGACCGGTGAGTAACTTTTTACAGACCTATGAGTAACTTTGCACAGACCAGTGAGTAACTTTTCACAGATCGATGAGTAATTTTCCACAGACCGATGAGTATTTTTTCACAGACCAGATAGTCACTTTCCACAGACCGGTGAGTAACTTTTTACAGATCAGTGAGTAACTTTACATAGACCGGTGAGTAACTTTTCACAAACCGAGGAGTAACTTTTTATTGACCAGTGAGTAACTTTCCACAGACCAGTGAGTAACTTTTCACAAACCGAGGAGTTACTTTTTACTGACCAGTGAGTAACTTTCCACAGACCGATGAGTAACTTTTCACAGACCAGTGAGTAACTTTCCACAAACCGAGGAGTAACTTTTTACTGACCAGTGAGTAACTTTCCACAGACCGGTGAGTAACTTAACACAGACCAGTGAGTAACTTTTCACAAACCGGTGAGTAATTTTTCACAGACTGGTGAGTAATTTAACACAGACCGGTGAGTAATTTTTCACAGACAGGTAAGTAACTTTTTACAGACCGGTGAGTAACTTTCCACAGACCGATGAGTAACTTAACACAGACCAGTGAGTAACTTTTCACAAACCGGTGAGTAGTTTTTCACAGACCGTTGAGTAACTTTTCAGAGACCAATGAGTAACTTTACACAGAGCGTTGAGTAACTTTTCACAAACTGCTGAGTAATTTTTCACAAATTGATTAGTCACTTTTTACAGATTTTGACGCGTCGATTTCGACACAATGAAAGCGAAAAATTTACTCTGACGCATCGACTCCTACACATCGACACCGACACATCGACTCCGACACATCGACTCCAACACATCGTCACCGACACATTAGCTCTGACGCATCGACTCTGACACATCGACAGCGATAAATTTACTCTGACGCATCGACTCCAACACATCGACATCGACACATCGACTCCGACACATCGACTCCAACACATCGACACCGACACATTGACTCTGACGCATCGACTCTGACACATCGACAGCGACACATTTACTTTGACACATCGACTTCAACACTTTGTCTTCGACATTAACTCTAAAAAACGACTTAAAGAAAGAACGGTTTTTTCTTCTTTCCTTTACCTCGATTCCTGGTAAGGGCCTACGATTTTTCACAAATCTTTAAATGAATTTCCACTTCTTTTTAAAATCAATATATACCTTTTTTTCAGTATAATTGACTATCTTTAATATAAAGAAAAAATTTCCTTACTGAGTGTGTGAGTTAGGGGTGAGCATTTTTCACTGACCGTTGAGTAAAATTGCACAGACCGGTGAGTATCTTTTCACAGACCGTTGAGTAACTTTTCACAGACCGGTGAGTAACTTTTAACAGATCGATGAGTAACTTTCCACAGACCGGTGAGTAACTTTGCACAGACCGGTGTGTAACTTTTCACAGACCGGTGAGTAACTTTTAATACATCCTAGATACTTTCTTATCCATCCCGATCCGTCCCAACCATCCCGATCCATTCCGATCCAACCCGATCCATCTTGATCAATCCCGATCCATCCCGATCCATCTTGACATCCTGATCCATCCCGATCCATCATAATAAATCCCGATTCATCTCGATCAATCCAAAGCCATCCCGAGTTATGCCGATCAATCCCGATCATTCATTCCGTTAATCTCTTCCTTTGAGTAACTTTTCACAGACCGGTGAGTAACTTTTCACAGACCAAAGAGTTCCTTTACACGGACCAATAAGTAATTTTTCATAAACCGGTGAGTAACTTTTCACAGACCTATGAGTAACTTTTTACAGACCTATGAGTAACTTTGCACAGACCAGTGAGTAACTTTTCACAGATCGATGAGTAATTTTTTACAGACCGATAAGTAACTTTTCACAGACCAGTGAGTAACTTTCCACAGACCGGTGAGTAATTTTTCACAGACCGTTGAGTAACTTTTCACAGACAGGTGAGTAACTTTCCACAGACCGGTGAGTAATTTTTCACAGACCGGAGAGTAACTTTTCACAGACCAGTGAGTAACTTTCCACAGACCGGTGAGTAACTTTCCACAGACCGGTGAGTAATTTTTCACAGACCGGTGAGTAACTTTTTACAGACCGGTGAGTAACATTCCAAAGACCGGTGAGTAATTTTTCACAGACCGGTGAGTAACTTTTTACAGACCGGTGAGTAACTTTCCACAGACTGGTGAGTAACTTTCTACAGACCGGTGAGTAACTTTCCATAGACCGGTGAGTAATTATTCACAGACCGGTGAGTAACTTTGTACAGACCTATGAGTAACTTTGCACAGACCAGTGAGTAACTTTTCACAGATCGATGAGTAATTTTTTACAGACCGATGAGTAACTTTTCACAGACCAGTGAGTAACTTTTAACAGATCGACGAGTAATTTTCCACAGACCGATGAGTAACTTTTTACAGACCAGTGAGTCACTTTCGACAGACCGGTGAGTAACTTTTTACAGATCAGTGAGTAACTTTACATAGACCGGTGAGTAACTTTTTACAGACTTGTGAGTAACCTCTCACAGACCGGTGAGTAACTTTTCACAAACCGAGGAGTAACTTTTTATTGACCAGTGAGTAACTTTCCACAGACCAGTGAGTAACTTTTCACAAACCGAGGAGTTACTTTTTACTGACCAGTGAGTAACTTTCCACAGACCGATGAGTAACTTTTCACAGACCAGTGAGTAACTTTCCACAAACCGAGGAGTAACTTTTTACTGACCAGTGAGTAACTTTCCACAGACCGGTGAGTAACTTAACACAGACCAGTGAGTAACTTTTCACAAACCGGTGAGTAATTTTTCACAGACCGGTGAGTAATTTAACACAGACCGGTGAGTAATTTTTCACAGACTGGTAAGTAACTTTTTACAGACCGGTGAGTAACTTTCCACAGACCGATGAGTAACTTAACACAGACCAGTGAGTAACTTTTCACAAACCGGTGAGTAGTTTTTCACAGACCGTTGAGTAACTTTTTAGAGACCAATGAGTAACTTTACACAGACCGCTGAGTAACTTTTCACAAACTGCTGAGTAATTTTTCACAAATTGATTAGTCACTTTTTACAGATTTTGACGCGTCGATTTCGACACAATGAAAGCGAAAAATTTACTCTGACGCATCGACTCCTACACATCGACACCGACACATCGACTCCGACACATCGACTCCAACACATCGTCACCGACACATTAGCTCTGACGCATCGACTCTGACACATCGACAGCGATAAATTTACTCTGACGCATCGACTCCAACACATTGACATCGACACATCGACTCCGACACATCGACTCCAACACATCGACACCGACACATTGACTCTGACGCATCGACTCTGACACATCGACAGCGACACATTTACTCTGACACATCGACTTCAACACTTTGTCTTCGACATTAACACTAAAAAACGACTTAAAGAAAGAACGGTTTTTTCTTCTTTCCTTTACCTCGATTCCTGGTAAGGGCCTACGATTTTTCACAAATCTTTAAATGAAATTCCACTTCTTTTTAAAATCAATATATACCTTTTTTTCAGTACAATTGCCTATCTTTAATATAAAGAAAAAATTTCCTTACTGAGTGAGTGAGTTAGGGGTGAGCATTTTTCACTGACCGTTGAGTAAAATTGCACAGACCGGTGAGTATCTTTTCACAGACCGTTGAGTAACTTTTCACAGACCGGTGAGTAACTTTTAACAGATCGGTGAGTAACTTTCCACAGACCGGTGAGTAACTTTGCACAGACCGGTGTGTAACTTTTCACAGACCGGTGAGTAACTTTTAATACATCCTAGATACTTTCTTATCCATCCCGATCCGTCCCAACCATCCCGATCCATTCCGATCCAACCCGATCCATCTTGATCAATCCCGATCCATCCCGATCCATCTTGACATCCTGATCCATCCCGATCCATCATAATAAATCCCGATTCATCTCGATCAATCCAAAGCCATCCCGAGTTATGCCGATCAATCCCGATCATTCATTCCGTTAATCTCTTCCTTTGAGTAACTTTTCACAGACCGGTGAGTAACTTTTCACAGACCAAAGAGTTCCTTTACACGGACCAATAAGTAATTTTTTATAAACCGGTGAGTAAGTTTTCACAGACCTATGAGTAACTTTTTACAGACCTATGAGTAACTTTGCACAGACCAGTGAGTAACTTTTCACAGATCGATGAGTAATTTTTTACAGACCGATGAGTAACTTTTCACAGACCAGTGAGTAACTTTCCACAGACCGGTGAGTAATTTTTCACAGACCGTTGAGTAACTTTTCACAGACAGGTGAGTAACTTTCCACAGACCGGTGAGTAATTTTTCACAGACCGGAGAGTAACTTTTCACAGACCAGTGAGTAACTTTCCACAGACCGGTGAGTAACTTTCCACAGACCGGTGAGTAATTTTTCACAGACCGGTGAGTAACTTTTTACAGACCGGTGAGTAACATTCCAAAGACCGGTGAGTAATTTTTCACAGACCGGTGAGTAACTTTTTACAGACCGGTGAGTAACTTTCCACAGACTGGTGAGTAACTTTCTACAGACCGGTGAGTAACTTTCCACAGACCGGTGAGTAATTTTTCACAGACCGGTGAGTAACTTTGTACAGACCTATGAGTAACTTTGCACAGACCAGTGAGTAACTTTTCACAGATCGATGAGTAATTTTTTACAGACCGATGAGTAACTTTTCACAGACCAGTGAGTAACTTTTCACAGATCGACGAGTAATTTTCCACAGACCGATGAGTAACTTTTTACAGACCAGTGAGTCACTTTCCACAGACCGGTGAGTAACTTTTTACAGATCAGTGAGTAACTTTACATAGACCGGTGAGTAACTTTTTACAGACTTGTGAGTAACCTCTCACAGACCGGTGAGTAACTTTTCACAAACCGAGGAGTAACTTTTTATTGACCAGTGAGTAACTTTCCACAGACCAGTGAGTAACTTTTCACAAACCGAGAAGTTACTTTTTACTGACCAGTGAGTAACTTTCCACAGACCGATGAGTAACTTTTCACAGACCAGTGAGTAACTTTCCACAAACCGAGGAGTAACTTTTTACTGACCAGTGAGTAACTTTCCACAGACCGGTGAGTAACTTAACACAGACCAGTGAGTTACTTTTCACAAACCGGTGAGTAATTTTTCACAGACCGGTGAGTAATTTAACACAGACCGGTGAGTAATTTTTCACAGACTGGTAAGTAACTTTTTACAGACCGGTGAGTAACTTTCCACAGACCGATGAGTAACTTAACACAGACCAGTGAGTAACTTTTCACAAACCGGTGAGTAGTTTTTCACAGACCGTTGAGTAACTTTTTAGAGACCAATGAGTAACTTTACACAGACCGTTGAGTAACTTTTCACAAACTGCTGAGTAATTTTTCACAAATTGATTAGTCACTTTTTACAGATTTTGACGCGTCGATTTCGACACAATGAAAGCGAAAAATTTACTCTGACGCATCGACTCCTACACATCGACACCGACACATCGACTCCGACACATCGACTCCAACACATCGTCACCGACACATTAGCTCTGACGCATCGACTCTGACACATCGACAGCGATAAATTTACTCTGACGCATCGACTCCAACACATTGACATCGACACATCGACTCCGACACATCGACTCCAACACATCGACACCGACACATTGACTCTGACGCATCGACTCTGACACATCGACAGCGACACATTTACTCTGACACATCGACTTCAACACTTTGTCTTCGACATTAACACTAAAAAACGACTTAAAGAAAGAACGGTTTTTTCTTCTTATCTTTACCTCGATTCCTGGTAAGGGCCTACGATTTTTCACAAATCTTTAAATGAATTTCCACTTCTTTTTAAAATCAATATATACCTTTTTTTCAGTACAATTGCCTATCTTTAATATAAAGAAAAAATTTCCTTACTGAGTGAGTGAGTTAGGGGTGAGCATTTTTCACTGACCGTTGAGTAAAATTGCACAGACCGGTGAGTATCTTTTCACAGACCGTTGAGTAACTTTTCACAGACCGGTGAGTAACTTTTAACAGATCGGTGAGTAACTTTCCACAGACCGGTGAGTAACTTTGCACAGACCGGTGTGTAACTTTTCACAGACCGGTGAGTAACTTTTAATACATCCTAGATACTTTCTTATCCATCCCGATCCGTCCCAACCATCCCGATCCATTCCGATCCAACCCGATCCATCTTGATCAATCCCGATCCATCCCGATCCATCTTGACATCCTGATCCATCCCGATCCATCATAATAAATCCCGATTCATCTCGATCAATCCAAAGCCATCCCGAGTTATGCCGATCAATCCCGATCATTCATTCCGTTAATCTCTTCCTTTGAGTAACTTTTCACAGACCGGTGAGTAAATTTTCACAGACCAAAGAGTTCCTTTACACGGACCAATAAGTAATTTTTCATAAACCGGTGAGTAACTTTTCACAGACCTATGAGTAACTTTTTACAGACCTATGAGTAACTTTGCACAGACCAGTGAGTAACTTTTCACAGATCGATGAGTAATTTTTTACAGACCGATGAGTAACTTTTCACAGACCAGTGAGTAACTTTCCACAGACCGGTGAGTAACTTTTTACAGATCAGTGAGTAACTTTACATAGACCGGTGAGTAACTTTTTACAGACTTGTGAGTAACTTCTCACAGACCGGTGAGTAACTTTTCACAAACCGAGGAGTAACTTTTTATTGACCAGTGAGTAACTTTCCACAGACCAGTGAGTAACTTTTCACAAACCGAGGAGTTACTTTTTACTGACCAGTGAGTAACTTTCCACAGACCGATGAGTAACTTTTCACAGACCAGTGAGTAACTTTCCACAAACCGAGGAGTAACTTTTTACTGGCCAGTGAGTAACTTTCCACAGACCGGTGAGTAATTTTTCACAGACTGGTAAGTAACTTTTTACAGACCGGTGAGTAACTTTCCACAGACCGATGAGTAACTTAACACAGACCAGTGAGTAACTTTTCACAAACCGGTGAGTAACTTTCCACAGACCGGTGAGTAACTTTTTACAGATCAGTGAGTAACTTTACATAGACCGGTGAGTAACTTTTTACAGACTTGTGAGTAACTTCTCACAGACCGGTGAGTAACTTTTCACAAACCGAGGAGTAACTTTTTATTGACCAGTGAGTAACTTTCCACAGACCAGTGAGTAACTTTTCACAAACCGAGGAGTAACTTTTTATTGACCAGTGAGTAACTTTCCACAGACCAGTGAGTAACTTTTCACAAACCGAGGAGTTACTTTTTACTGACCAGTGAGTAACTTTCCACAGACCGATGAGTAACTTTTCACAGACCAGTGAGTAACTTTCCACAAACCGAGGAGTAACTTTTTACTGACCAGTGAGTAACTTTCCACAGACCGGTGAGTAATTTTTCACAGACTGGTAAGTAACTTTTTACAGACCGGTGAGTAACTTTCCACAGACCGATGAGTAACTTAACACAGACCAGTGAGTAACTTTTCACAAACCGGTGAGTAGTTTTTCACAGACCGTTGAGTAACTTTTCAGAGACCAATGAGTAACTTTACACAGACCGTTGAGTAACTTTTCACAAACTGCTGAGTAATTTTTCACAAATTAATTAGTCACTTTTTACAGATTTTGACGCGTCGATTTCGACACAATGAAAGCGAAAAATTTACTCTGACGCATCGACTCCTACACATCGACACCGACACATCGACTCCGACACATCGACTCCAACACATCGTCACCGACACATTAGCTCTGACGCATCGACTCTGACACATCGACAGCGATAAATTTACTCTGACGCATCGACTCCAACACATCGACATCGACACATCGACTCCGACACATCGACTCCAACACATCGACACCGACACATTGACTCTGACGCATCGACTCTGACACATCGACAGCGACACATTTACTTTGACACATCGACTTCAACACTTTGTCTTCGACATTAACTCTAAAAAACGACTTAAAGAAAGAACGGTTTTTTCTTCTTTTCTTTACCTCGATTCCTGGTAAGGGCCTACGATTTTTCACAAATCTTTAAATGAATTTCCACTTCTTTTTAAAATCAATATATACCTTTTTTCAGTATAATTGACTATCTTTAATATAAAGAAAAAAATTCCTTACTGAGTGAGTGAGTTAGGGGTGAGCATTTTTCACTGACCGTTGAGTAAAATTGCACAGACCGGTGAGTATCTTTTCACAGACCGTTGAGTAACTTTTCACAGACCGGTGAGTAACTTTTAACAGATCGGTGAGTAACTTTCCACAGACCGGTGAGTAACTTTGCACAGACCGGTGTGTAACTTTTCACAGACCGGTGAGTAACTTTTAATACATCCTAGATACTTTCTTATCCATCCCGATCCGTCCCAACCATCCCGATCCATTCCGATCCAACCCGATCCATCTTGATCAATCCCGATCCATCCCGATCCATCTTGACATCCTGATCCATCCCGATCCATCATAATAAATCCCGATTCATCTCGATCAATCCAAAGCCATCCCGAGTTATGCCGATCAATCCCGATCATTCATTCCGTTAATCTCTTCCTTTGAGTAACTTTTCACAGACCGGTGAGTAACTTTTCACAGACCAAAGAGTTCCTTTACACGGACCAATAAGTAATTTTTCATAAACCGGTGAGTAACTTTTCACAGACCTATGAGTAACTTTTTACAGACCTATGAGTAACTTTGCACAGACCAGTGAGTAACTTTTCACAGATCGATGAGTAATTTTTTACAGACCGATAAGTAACTTTTCACAGACCAGTGAGTAACTTTCCACAGACCGGTGAGTAATTTTTCACAGACCGTTGAGTAACTTTTCACAGACAGGTGAGTAACTTTCCACAGACCGGTGAGTAATTTTTCACAGACCGGAGAGTAACTTTTCACAGACCAGTGAGTAACTTTCCACAGACCGGTGAGTAACTTTCCACAGACCGGTGAGTAATTTTTCACAGACCGGTGATTAACTTAACACAGACCAGTGAGTAACTTTTCACAAACCGGTGAGTAATTTTTCACAGACCGGTGAGTAACTTTTTACAGACCGGTGAGTAACTTTCCACAGACTGGTGAGTAACTTTCTACAGACCGGTGAGTAACTTTCCACAGACCGGTGAGTAATTTTTCACAGACCGGTGAGTAACTTTGTACAGACCTATGAGTAACTTTGCACAGACCAGTGAGTAACTTTTCACAGATCGATGAGTAATTTTTTACAGACCGATGAGTAACTTTTCACAGACCAGTGAGTAACTTTTAACAGATCGACGAGTAATTTTCCACAGACCGATGAGTAACTTTTTACAGACCAGTGAGTCACTTTCCACAGACCGGTGAGTAACTTTTTACAGATCAGTGAGTAACTTTACATAGACCGGTGAGTAACTTTTTACAGACTTGTGAGTAACCTCTCACAGACCGGTGAGTAACTTTTCACAAACCGAGGAGTAACTTTTTATTGACCAGTGAGTAACTTTCCACAGACCAGTGAGTAACTTTTCACAAACCGAGGAGTTACTTTTTACTGACCAGTGAGTAACTTTCCACAGACCGATGAGTAACTTTTCACAGACCAGTGAGTAACTTTCCACAAACCGAGGAGTAACTTTTTACTGACCAGTGAGTAACTTTCCACAGACCGGTAAATAACTTAACACAGACCAGTGAGTAACTTTTCACAAACCGGTGAGTAATTTTTCACAGACCGGTGAGTAATTTAACACAGACCGGTGAGTAATTTTTCACAGACTGGTAAGTAACTTTTTACAGACCGGTGAGTAACTTTCCACAGACCGATGAGTAACTTAACACAGACCAGTGAGTAACTTTTCACAAACCGGTGAGTAGTTTTTCACAGACCGTTGAGTAACTTTTTAGAGACCAATGAGTAACTTTACACAGACCGTTGAGTAACTTTTCACAAACTGCTGAGTAATTTTTCACAAATTGATTAGTCACTTTTTACAGATTTTGACGCGTCGATTTCGACACAATGAAAGCGAAAAATTTACTCTGACGCATCGACTCCTACACATCGACACCGACACATCGACTCCGACACATCGACTCCAACACATCGTCACCGACACATTAGCTCTGACGCATCGACTCTGACACATCGACAGCGATAAATTTACTCTGACGCATCGACTCCAACACATTGACATCGACACATCGACTCCGACACATCGACTCCAACACATCGACACCGACACATTGACTCTGACGCATCGACTCTGACACATCGACAGCGACACATTTACTCTGACACATCGACTTCAACACTTTGTCTTCGATATTAACACTAAAAAACGACTTAAAGAAAGAACGGTTTTTTCTTCTTATCTTTACCTCGATTCCTGGTAAGGGCCTACGATTTTTCACAAATCTTTAAATGAATTTCCACTTCTTTTTAAAATCAATATATACCTTTTTTTCAGTACAATTGCCTATCTTTAATATAAAGAAAAAATTTCCTTACTGAGTGAGTGAGTTAGGGGTGAGCATTTTTCACTGACCGTTGAGTAAAATTGCACAGACCGGTGAGTATCTTTTCACAGACCGTTGAGTAACTTTTCACAGACCGGTGAGTAACTTTTAACAGATCGGTGAGTAACTTTCCACAGACCGGTGAGTAACTTTGCACAGACCGGTGTGTAACTTTTCACAGACCGGTGAGTAACTTTTAATACATCCTAGATACTTTCTTATCCATCCCGATCCGTCCCAACCATCCCGATCCATTCCGATCCAACCCGATCCATCTTGATCAATCCCGATCCATCCCGATCCTTCTTGACATCCTGATCCATCCCGATCCATCATAATAAATCCCGATTCATCTCGATCAATCCAAAGCCATCCCGAGTTATGCCGATCAATCCCGATCATTCATTCCGTTAATCTCTTCCTTTGAGTAACTTTTCACAGACCGGTGAGTAACTTTTCACAGACCAAAGAGTTCCTTTACACGGACCAATAAGTAATTTTTCATAAACCGGTGAGTAACTTTTCACAGACCTATGAGTAACTTTTTACAGACCTATGAGTAACTTTGCACAGACCAGTGAGTAACTTTTCACAGATCGATGAGTAATTTTTTACAGACCGATGAGTAACTTTTCACAGACCAGTGAGTAACTTTCCACAGACCGGTGAGTAATTTTTCACAGACCGTTGAGTAACTTTTCACAGACAGGTGAGTAACTTTCCACAGACCGGTGAGTAATTTTTCACAGACCGGAGAGTAACTTTTCACAGACCAGTGAGTAACTTTCCACAGACCGGTGAGTAACTTTCCACAGACCGGTGAGTAATTTTTCACAGACCGGTGAGTAACTTTTTACAGACCGGTGAGTAACATTCCAAAGACCGGTGAGTAATTTTTCACAGACCGGTGAGTAACTTTTTACAGACCGGTGAGTAACTTTCCACAGACTGGTGAGTAACTTTCTACAGACCGGTGAGTAACTTTCCACAGACCGGTGAGTAATTTTTCACAGACCGGTGAGTAACTTTGTACAGACCTATGAGTAACTTTGCACAGACCAGTGAGTAACTTTTCACAGATCGATGAGTAATTTTTTACAGACCGATGAGTAACTTTTCACAGACCAGTGAGTAACTTTTCACAGATCGACGAGTAATTTTCCACAGACCGATGAGTAACTTTTTACAGACCAGTGAGTCACTTTCCACAGACCGGTGAGTAACTTTTGACAGATCAGTGAGTAACTTTACATAGACCGGTGAGTAACTTTTTACAGACTTGTGAGTAACCTCTCACAGACCGGTGAGTAACTTTTCACAAACCGAGGAGTAACTTTTTATTGACCAGTGAGTAACTTTCCACAGACCAGTGAGTAACTTTTCACAAACCGAGGAGTTACTTTTTACTGACCAGTGAGTAACTTTCCACAGACCGATGAGTAACTTTTCACAGACCAGTGAGTAACTTTCCACAAACCGAGGAGTAACTTTTTACTGACCAGTGAGTAACTTTCCACAGACCGGTGAGTAACTTAACACAGACCAGTGAGTAACTTTTCACAAACCGGTGAGTAATTTTTCACAGACCGGTGAGTAATTTAACACAGACCGGTGAGTAATTTTTCACAGACTGGTAAGTAACTTTTTACAGACCGGTGAGTAACTTTCCACAGACCGATGAGTAACTTAACACAGACCAGTGAGTAACTTTTCACAAACCGGTGAGTAGTTTTTCACAGACCGTTGAGTAACTTTTTAGAGACCAATGAGTAACTTTACACAGACCGTTGAGTAACTTTTCACAAACTGCTGAGTAATTTTTCACAAATTTATTAGTCACTTTTTACAGATTTTGACGCGTCGATTTCGACACAATGAAAGCGAAAAATTTACTCTGACGCATCAACTCCTACACATCGACACCGACACATCGACTCCGACACATCGACTCCAACACATCGTCACCGACACATTAGCTCTGACGCATCGACTCTGACACATCGACAGCGATAAATTTACTCTGACGCATCGACTCCAACACATTGACATCGACACATCGACTCCGACACATCGACTCCAACACATCGTCACCGACACATTAGCTCTGACGCATCGACTCTGACACATCGACAGCGATAAATTTACTCTGACGCATCGACTCCAACACATTGACATCGACACATCGACTCCGACACATCGACTCCAACACATCGACACCGACACATTGACTCTGACGCATCGACTCTGACACATCGACAGCGACACATTTACTCTGACACATCGACTTCAACACTTTGTCTTCGACATTAACACTAAAAAACGACTTAAAGAAAGAACGGTTTTTTCTTCTTATCTTTACCTCGATTCCTGGTAAGGGCCTACGATTTTTCACAAATCTTTAAATGAATTTCCACTTCTTTTTAAAATCAATATATACCTTTTTTTCAGTACAATTGCCTATCTTTAATATAAAGAAAAAATTTCCTTACTGAGTGAGTGAGTTAGGGGTGAGCATTTTTCACTGACCGTTGAGTAAAATTGCACAGACCGGTGAGTATCTTTTCACAGACCGTTGAGTAACTTTTCACAGACCGGTGAGTAACTTTTAACAGATCGGTGAGTAACTTTCCACAGACCGGTGAGTAACTTTGCACAGACCGGTGTGTAACTTTTCACAGACCGGTGAGTAACTTTTAATACATCCTAGATACTTTCTTATCCATCCCGATCCGTCCCAACCATCCCGATCCATTCCGATCCAACCCGATCCATCTTGATCAATCCCGATCCATCCCGATCCATCTTGACATCCTGATCCATCCCGATCCATCATAATAAATCCCGATTCATCTCGATCAATCCAAAGCCATCCCGAGTTATGCCGATCAATCCCGATCATTCATTCCGTTAATCTCTTCCTTTGAGTAACTTTTCACAGACCGGTGAGTAACTTTTCACAGACCAAAGAGTTCCTTTACACGGACCAATAAGTAATTTTTCATAAACCGGTGAGTAACTTTTCACAGACCTATGAGTAACTTTTTACAGACCTATGAGTAACTTTGCACAGACCAGTGAGTAACTTTTCACAGATCGATGAGTAATTTTTTACAGACCGATGAGTAACTTTTCACAGACCAGTGAGAAACTTTCCACAGACCGGTGAGTAACTTTTTACAGATCAGTGAGTAACTTTACATAGACCGGTGAGTAACTTTTTACAGACTTGTGAGTAACTTCTCACAGACCGGTGAGTAACTTTTCACAAACCGAGGAGTAACTTTTTATTGACCAGTGAGTAACTTTCCACAGACCAGTGAGTAACTTTTCACAAACCGAGGAGTTACTTTTTACTGACCAGTGAGTAACTTTCCACAGACCGATGAGTAACTTTTCACAGACCAGTGAGTAACTTTCCACAGACCGGTGAGTAATTTTTCACAGACTGGTAAGTAACTTTTTACAGACCGGTGAGTTACTTTCCACAGACCGATGAGTAACTTAACACAGACCAGTGAGTAACTTTTCACAAACCGGTGAGTAACTTTTCACAGACCGGTGAGTAACTTTTTACAGATCAGTGAGTAACTTTACATAGACCGGTGAGTAACTTTTTACAGACTTGTGAGTAACTTCTCACAGACCGGTGAGTAACTTTTCACAAACCGAGGAGTAACTTTTTATTGACCAGTGAGTAACTTTCCACAGACCAGTGAGTAACTTTTCACAATCCGAGGAGTAACTTTTTATTGACCAGTGAGTAACTTTCCACAGACCAGTGAGTAACTTTTCACAAACCGAGGAGTTGCTTTTTACTGACCAGTGAGTAACTTTCCACAGACCGATGAGTAACTTTTCACAGACCAGTGAGTAACTTTCCACAAACCGAGGAGTAACTTTTTACTGACCAGTGAGTAACTTTCCACAGACCGGTGAGTAATTTTTCACAGACTGGTAAGTAACTTTTTACAGACCGGTGAGTAACTTTCCACAGACCGATGAGTAACTTAACACAGACCAGTGAGTAACTTTTCACAAACCGGTGAGTAGTTTTTCACAGACCGTTGAGTAACTTTTCAGAGACCAATGAGTAACTTTACACAGACCGTTGAGTAACTTTTCACAAACTGCTGAGTAATTTTTCACAAATTAATTAGTCACTTTTTACAGATTTTGACGCGTCGATTTCGACACAATGAAAGCGAAAAATTTACTCTGACGCATCGACTCCTACACATCGACACTGACACATCGACTCCGACACATCGACTCCAACACATCGTCACCGACACATTAGCTCTGACGCATCGACTCTGACACATCGACAGCGATAAATTTACTCTGACGCATCGACTCCAACACATCGACATCGACACATCGACTCCGACACATCGACTCCAACACATCGACACCGACACATTGACTCTGACGCATCGACTCTGACACATTGACAGCGACACATTTACTCTGACACATCGACTTCAACACTTTGTCTTCGACATTAACACTAAAAAACGACTTAAAGAAAGAACGGTTTTTCTTCTTTTCTTTACCTCGATTCCTGGTAAGGGCCTACGATTTTTCACAAATCTTTAAATGAATTTCCACTTCTTTTTAAAATCAATATATACCTTTTTTTCAGTATAATTGCCTATCTTTAATATAAAGAAAAAATTTCCTTACTGAGTGAGTGAGTTAGGGGTGAGCATTTTTCACTGACCGTTGAGTAAAATTGCACAGACCGGTGAGTATCTTTTCACAGACCGTTGAGTAACTTTTCACAGTCCGGTGAGTAACTTTTAACAGATCGGTGAGTAACTTTCCACAGACCGGTGAGTAACTTTGCACAGACCGGTGTGTAACTTTTCACAGACCGGTGAGTAACTTTTAATACATCCTAGATACTTTCTTATCCATCCCGATCCGTCCCAACCATCCCGATCCATTCCGATCCAACCCGATCCATCTTGATCAATCCCGATCCATCCCGATCCATCTTGACATCCTGATCCATCCCGATCCATCATAATAAATCCCGATTCATCTCGATCAATCCAAAGCCATCCCGAGTTATGCCGATCAATCCCGATCATTCATTCCGTTAATCTCTTCCTTTGAGTAACTTTTCACAGACCGGTGAGTAACTTTTCACAGACCAAAGAGTTCCTTTACACGGACCAATAAGTAATTTTTCATAAACCGGTGAGTAAGTTTTCACAGACCTATGAGTAACTTTTTACAGACCGATGAGTAACTTTTCACAGACCAGTGAGTAACTTTTCACAGATCGACGAGTAATTTTCCACAGACCGATGAGTAACTTTTTACAGATCAGTGAGTAACTTTACATAGACCGGTGAGTAACTTTTTACAGACTTGTGAGTAACCTCTCACAGACCGGTGAGTAACTTTTCACAAACCGAGGAGTAACTCTTTATTGACCAGTGAGTAACTTTCCACAGACCAGTGAGTAACTTTTCACAAACCGAGGAGTTACTTTTTACTGACCAGTGAGTAACTTTGCACAGACCGATGAGTAACTTTTCACAGACCAGTGAGTAACTTTCCACAAACCGAGGAGTAACTTTTTACTGACCAGTGAGTAACTTTCCACAGACCGGTAAATAACTTAACACAGACCAGTGAGTAACTTTTCACAAACCGGTGAGTAATTTTTCACAGACCGGTGAGTAATTTAACACAGACCGGTGAGTAATTTTTCACAGACTGGTAAGTAACTTTTTACAGACCGGTGAGTAACTTTCCACAGACCGATGAGTAACTTAACACAGACCAGTGAGTAACTTTTCACAAACCGGTGAGTAGTTTTTCACAGACCGTTGAGTAACTTTTTAGAGACCAATGAGTAACTTTACACAGACCGTTGAGTAACTTTTCACAAACTGCTGAGTAATTTTTCACAAATTGATTAGTCACTTTTTACAGATTTTGACGCGTCGATTTCGACACAATGAAAGCGAAAAATTTACTCTGACGCATCGACTCCTACACATCGACACCGACACATCGACTCCGACACATCGACTCCAACACATCGTCACCGACACATTAGCTCTGACGCATCGACTCTGACACATCGACAGCGATAAATTTACTCTGACGCATCGACTCCAACACATTGACATCGACACATCGACTCCGACACATCGACTCCAACACATCGACACCGACACATTGACTCTGACGCATCGACTCTGACACATCGACAGCGACACATTTACTCTGACACATCGACTTCAACACTTTGTCTTCGACATTAACACTAAAAAACGACTTAAAGAAAGAACGGTTTTTTCTTCTTTTCTTTACCTCGATTCCTGGTAAGGGCCTACGATTTTTCACAAATCTTTAAATGAATTTCCACTTCTTTTTAAAATCAATATATACCTTTTTTTCAGTATAATTGCCTATCTTTAATATAAAGAAAAAATTTCCTTACTGAGTGAGTGAGTTAGGGGTGAGCATTTTTCACTGACCGTTGAGTAAAATTGCACAGACCGGTGAGTATCTTTTCACAGACCGTTGAGTAACTTTTCACAGACCGGTGAGTAACTTTTAACAGATCGATGAGTAACTTTCCACAGACCGGTGAGTAACTTTGCACAGACCGGTGTGTAACTTTTCACAGACCGGTGAGTAACTTTTAATACATCCTAGATACTTTCTTATCCATCCCGATCCGTCCCAACCATCCCGATCCATTCCGATCCAACCCGATCCATCTTGATCAATCCCGATCCATCCCGATCCATCTTGACATCCTGATCCATCCCGATCCATCATAATAAATCCCGATTCATCTCGATCAATCAAAAGCCATCCCGAGTTATGCCGATCAATCCCGATCATTCGATCTGCCGAAAGCACGATTCAAATATGTCCAAATAGACCTCATTGGGCCTCTACCTCCATCTGCCGGTTATCGGTACTGTTTGACAGCCGTCGATCGCTTCACGCGATGGCCGGAAGTTGTCCCTCTAACCGAAATTACGGTGGAGGCCGTTGCTAAAGCCTTTGTCTCAGGCTGGGTATCTCGATTTGTTTGCCCCACCGATATCGTAACCGACCGTGGAAAGCAATTCGAGTCAGCCCTATTCCAATCACTCGCTAAGCTCATTGGTTTTAAACACCGTAAAACAACCGGTAAACACCCTCAGTGCAATGGACTTGTCGAGCGTTTTCACAGACAATTGAAAACTGCAATTACCTGTCATAACGATACAAACTGGACAGAAACCTTACCGTTGGTTTTGCTTGGCATTCGTAATGCGATCAAGGACGATCTGCAAGCTTCCTCTTCTGAGCTTTTGTACGGAGAGACCTTGCGGATGCCCGGTGAATTTTTTGGTCATAAGACCACATGTCACACCACCGATATTAGAGCTTTTTCTGCCCGTTTACGTTCTTTTGCTGAAAATTTAAAACCAGTTCCAACTTCTCATCATACTAGCTCGTATAAAATATTTGTTTATAAAGATTTAAACACTTCATCTCACGTTTTCGTTAGAGATGACACTATAAAGGGTTCATTTCAAAATGCTTGTAAAGGTCCCTACGAAGTTTTAAAAAGAGGTCCTAAAGTATTTAAAATACGTGTGAAAGGGAAAGATGTCAATATTTCTATTAATCGATTAAAACCAGCATACTTATTAGCTGATAATATTATCCCTTCTAAAAATTACACGGAACCCGAAAATACTTCCCCCAGTTTAAAAACAACTCGTTCAGGGAGAAGGGTAAAATTTACTGATTTCTATCGCCCGTAGACACGGTCTCTGGAGGGGAGTGATGTAGGTAACATACATATTTATAATTTAATATTTATATATTTAATTATTACATAATTATATTACACTACTTATATCTAATTTATATACAAAACACACTTAAAACTATCTTAAATTATTTATATTACAATATACAAAATTATACTACCTGTCTATTTATAAATTATACATTATATCTAATACAAACTAATTATCACACACAATATTCATATAAACATACATTAATAAAATCAACCGATAATTTGTCGGACGATGTGGTACACTCACTAGTCGCGGTGCTATGGACACGCGCAAACTACGAGCCGTCCGACCGGTTTCGCAATACTTGCAGGCACAGCTGCGATGCGCCCGCGTCGCCAGTCGAGATCTGTACATGCCCGCGAAGCCCGTACTCTCGGCGCTCCGCCCGCTTGTATTTTCCCACGCTTTTGTAAACGCTTAACGCACTAAATATTATCTGTTATCACTGTTATTCTTCTGTGCTGTGTAAACTAAACGCTTTGCTTATTTCTATCTTTCAATCTTCGTTTCTTCCTTCTGACTTTTTGTATGTGCATTGTGTGTGCTTGGAACATTATACCGCTTCACGTAAGTTGGACATTTTTATTTGGAGTCATTCCTATAATATTGCACAACCCATACCCTATTTATGTAATATTTTGTGACTATTTAATTTGGTCGGATTCGCGCTAACAGCGCTGTGAGCGTGATTCGGAACGCGGCCTCTATGTAATGATTCATTCAGAAAACACGCGGGAAACGCTGTCACTGTCTGTCTAAATAAATAACCGGGTCTGTTTAAAAAAACAATTTTAACGATTTTGTCAGAATCCTTGCATATTATTATTGATATAAGACCAATAAAAAAAAAACAAAATTAAAGTTTTTGAAAAACCCACGATGCTTAAAATTGTTAACTCTTGATTTAGAAGTAACGAGGGAAGAAAACAAATGTAATTTGAAAACTAGAGTGACCCCAGAACATAGGATTTGTTACACGATCACAGTGCAAAAGCGATTGAATGATAAGAGACTAGTGTTTTTATGTCGTAAGTTATAGTCGCAAGTCTATCCGTGACCACGGCAACTGCAAAGGTGCTGTTATGGCAGAAAAAATAAAATCATATCAAAACTGTGATATATTTTTGTAACTGCTACACTATACCGATTTAACCGGTCGGTGTTAGGGTGTGTTCTGTAAGGCAACTACTCTGTGTAATTCGCTATGGTCAAAGAGATAATATATGCTTTTTATGGTGACTATCTGGTTTCATTGATCGCTGAAATATTAAGTGAATTCGCAGGAATCTACGGACTTCTTATTGGCGACGAAAATTCACGGACCCAGAGTTGATGAGTGACGAGATAGAAAGCGATACAACTTGTAAAAAAGTCCTTGCTGATACCGCTGCTGCTGACACTGGTAAGATGGCGGTCGGAAAAATCTCGGAATTCAATTTACGAACAGACAGCTGGAAATTATACGTGGAGCGTTTAGAGCAATATTTTGTCGTTAACGAAATTAAAACAGAAAAGCAGGTGCCGACCCTCATTACTGTAATGGGGGCAGAGTGCTATGAACTACTAGTGAACCGTTGTACGCCGGATAAGCCTGCAGGCAAATCTTTCATGCAATTGGCAGAAATATTGGAGCAACATTTACAACCCAGACATAACATCCTTTCGGAAAGATACCAGTTTAGGAGTCGGAAACAAAACAAAACGGAAACGATTTCCGATTATGTAGCTCTCCTAAAAAAATGTCGAAAACATGTGAATTCGGCAGTGCGCTAGAAGAAAGTTTGCGGGACCAACTGGTTTGCGGAATAAGCAGCGAAACCATACGCCAGCGGTTATTCACCGAAGATAAGATTGATTTCAAAAAGGCATATACCTTAGCGGTAAATATGGAAGCGGCAGAGAAGGATGCGGCTACGGTTGAAGGCCGCATAAACACGGTTGGGGACAGCGCGGCGTGCCAAGCTGTGGCAGGTGTGGGCGCAGCGACGATGGCGCGGCGCAGCGGCGGTGTCGGAGCTGCAGGCCGGGCTCGGTATCCGATGGCACGCGGGCGCGCCACGTGGCGCGGGCAAGCCGGTCAGCAACGTAACGCTACAGCGCACCAGCAGTGTCGGGCATGTGGTGCCAATCATGATGTCTCCCGTTGTCAATATGCTCGTTACGTGTGCAAGGTGTGCAACATGCAAGGGCATTTGCGTCGTGTCTGCCCTTACTTAGCCGAACATCACAGCGTGGAAGCAGCGGGAGCATCCCAAGAAAGAGACAGTGACAGCGAGGTTAGCGATGAGGTAACAATAAAAACTATTAATCAATTATCCATATCACAGTGTAGACCAATAATCATAGCATTAGATATAGATGGAAGGAATGTGAAAATGGAGTGCGATACGGGAAGTGCAGTGTCCTGTATAAGTTCTAAACTTTATCTTAATTCATTTAATAATCTTGAACTTAAGGAAAGTAGTTTGAATCTGAGGTACTATACGGGGGAGTTAGTGAGACCTATGGGTGTAATCAAACCATTAGTTTGTTATAAGGGTGTAGAAAAATATTTAGACTTATATGTAATAGAAGATGCCAAGACTGAATTGCTGGGCCGACAGTGGTTAATGGAACTAAACATACAATTACCTCCATTGGTAAATGTAAATAAAGTGTCGAGTAACGATTTTAATATGAGTGATTTTAGTTCCAGATACTCTGAGGTGTTTGCGGATGGACTGGGGCGATTCACAGGCGGCAAGGTGAGCGTGCACTTGCGCGAGGGGGCACGGCCAGTGTTCATGCGGGCGCGGCCGCTGGCGTACGCTCTGCGGGCGCCTGTCGAGCGCGCGCTCGACCAGATGGTGCGCGACGGCATCCTCACTCCTGTGGACCGCTCCGACTGGGCCACGCCTATTGTGCCAGTAGTTAAAAAGGATGGTAATATAAGAATTTGTGCCGATTATAAACTAACCTTAAATAAAGTAAATTGAAGTCGACCGTTACCCGTTACCCAAAGTGGAGGATTTATTAGCACGTTTGCACGAAGGAGAAAAGTTTAGTAAAATAGACTTGTCACAGGCTTATGCCCAATTTGAGTTAGATGAAACTCGGAAATGCACTGTTATAAATACCCATAAGGGATTGTTCATGTACAATCGATTAGTCTTTGGTCTATCGTCTAGCCCAGGGATATTTCAAAAGCGGCTTGAGCAGTTGTTTGCTGATATACCTTATGTAGGGGTATTTCTGGATGATATAATTATTACTGGAAAGGGGGCCACAGAACATATAGATAACTTACATAAAGTTTTTCAAAGGCTGCAATCACACGGTCTCCGGGTTAAGAAAGAAAAATGTTCTTTTTTACACGACTGCCCAAAGCAAAAAAGAGTGTTATGTGTTCAGGGTTCATGTATGTTTGTGGGTATGTGAGTTTCTTTATTCCACCATAACTTCTAAATGCCTGAACTGATTTGGATAAATGGGGTATCGTTAGAATCCTTACAGCATCTCGAGTGACACTGGCTATATTTTTTTTAGGAAAAAATTATATGGTGACTGTACGACGCCATTTTCAAATGTGAAAAAAAAAATTTTTTCTTCTATTATTACAATATGGGCATCAAATGAAAGGCCTTGATGAGCACATTCCAAAACTATATAATATGTCACTAAAATATGTGAAATAAAATTAAATAAATTTAAAAAATATTAAAAACACGACTGCCCTGCCAAAAACGAACTAAAAAGTTAAACAACAAGTGTCATTGCAGTCGGGGACCTCTTTGATCAAAAATTGTTCCATAAGAAGGTCCCCCGACTGCAATGACACTTGTTGTTTAACTTTTTAGTTCGTTTTTGGCAGGGCAGTCGTGTTTTTAATATTTTTTAAATTTATTTAATTTCAAGATAGTGTAAAGTATCTAGGTCATGTTATTGATAAGAATGGGGTTAGAACTTGTCACGATAAGGTCAATGCCATTTTAAATACACCGGCTCCCACTAAGTTATCAGAGTTGCGTGCATTTATAGGTATGGTAATGTATTATTCAAAGTTCCTAAAAAATGTAAGTACAATTTTAGCCTCTTTGTATAGCTTACTGCGGACCAATGTCAGATTTGAGTGGAGCACGGAATGTGACACGGCCTTTGCTAACATTAAGCAGCGTTTAGCTTCGAGTGAAGTATTAGTTCACTATTCACCGGATCAACCGCTGATTCTGACAGCGGACGCGAGCGGGGTGGGGGTGGGTGCAGTCATCTCGCACCTGACGCCTGACGGTGAGCGGCCGGTGGCCTATGCTTTGCGCTCCCTCACCTCCGCCGAGCGTTCGTACGCACAGATTGATAGAGAAGCCTTGGCAATAGTGTTTGGTATTAGAAAATTTCACCAATATGAATATGGACGGATATTTGTACTCAGAACTGACCACAAACCTTTAACATACATATTGGGTAACAAAGTAGGTATTCCTGTTATGGCCGCTTCCCGTTTACAAAGATGGGCCGTTTTATTATCAGGGTATAGTTATGATATAGAATACGTTGCGTCGAGCAAAAACTGTGCCGACGCATTATCGCGGATGCCTCAAACCGGCCCCTTAAAAACACCACCTGACGAAGTAACTTATGCCAATTTTGTCGAGCAGTTTTTACCTATAACGAACAATGAGGTTAGGACAGCGACAGCTAAGGATGCTATATTAAGTCGTGTCATATCATATTGCATGGTCAAAGTGGATGGCCAAACAAGTGTGATGATGCACAGATCAAACATTATTACAATAAAAGAAATGAATTATACTTGGAACGTGGTTGTTTAATGTGGGGATATAGATTAGTCATTCCTACAATTTTAAGACAGAAGGTGTTAATGCAATTACATATAAGTCATATGGGAATAGTAAAAACTAAATCATTAGCCCGAAGTTTTGTTTGGTGGCCTAATATTGATGCAGATTTGGAAGCAGTTTGTAAACAGTGCGATACTTGTGCAGCGGAGTCGGAGGCGCCCGCGCGCGCCCCACCGCAGCCATGGCCCTATCACATACAGCCGTGGAGTAGGATTCACATCGATTTTCTAGGACCATTAAATGGACGTACTTATTTGGTATTAGTAGACGCATCTTCTAAGTGGCTCGAAGTTTTTGAAATGCCTAGAACTAATGCAGTATTGGTAATAAAGGTACTTAGGACAACTTTTGCGCGGTTCGGGTTACCTTTAGAAGTGGTGTCGGATCAAGGGCCACCATTCACGAGTAGCGAATTTCGTAATTTTCTATCGAATAATGGTATTCGGCAATCTTTTTCACCTGCTTATCATCTCTCGTCAAACGGCGCGGCGGAAAACGCTGTGAAACAGTGAAACGTGCTATTAAAAAGGCCATGAGGGAATCAATAGACGTAGATGCCGCCTTGCAGACATTTTTGTTAAGCTATAGGAACAGCATTCACAGTAGCACTGGGGATACGCCAGCTATGCTACTGCAATGCCGTCCGCTCCGCTCGAGGCTCGATTTATTGCGTAGTGAGACGGCGCGCGAGCAGAGCGTGCGGCGAGCGCAAGACCGGCAGCGAGAGCACGCGGGGGGTGTGCCACGCGCGTTCACGCCAGGTGACCCAGTATGGGTCAGGGGCTACAGTGGCGTAGACAAATGGCAAAAGGGCACCATGGTGGCCGCTGAAGGGTCACGCAGGTACCTAGTAGATAACGGCGGTAACGGTCGACCGATACAAAGGCATGTTGATCAAATTACGCGCAGATCGAGAATGTCCAGTGCCCCTTGTCCGTCTACGAACGATGAGGCAAGTCAAAATGGGAGTGAGGATGAGGTTGAGCATTCAGAAGTAGGTAACGGGGTATCGGAGGATAAAAGTGAAAATGAGGAAGGCCATTTCGGTACTCCCTCTAGTGATCGGCACGTTTGTGTGGATGGTTCACCGAGCACTGCACAACCGGTTTCACCTAGCTCCCCATGCACGCCTGTGGATCGTCCCCGTCGAACCCGGAAGCCAGTACTGCGTTACGGCTATGAGGAGGAATAAGTAATTGTTAATTTAGGCATACTTAGTATTAGTTATTTAAGTAGGGAGGTGTGATATATTTTTGTAACTGCAACACTATACCGATTTAACCGGTCGGTGTCAGGGTGTGTTCTGTAAGGCAACTACTCTGTGTAATTCGCTATGGTCAAAGAGATAATATATGCTTTTTATGGTGACTATCTGGTTTCATTGATCGCTGAAATATTAAGTGAATTCGCAAGAATCTACGGACTTCTTATTCGTTTCTCATTCAACAAAACCACCTTAGTATCAGTCAAAGTATTTTATTTCATAAGCATAATACATTTGCCATGCGGATCTTTCGATTAAAACAAAAAGTATTTTATTTTTCAGTCAAATACAATGGGAATGCGACTAAACAATAAATTACTATTGTAATTTGAGTTGTAAATTCAATCATCTTCATTTTAAAAACAACTTATTGCATAACATCTGTTTAGATTATAATATAATTGAAAAATATTAGAAAAAATATTAATATAAAAATAGCATTGTGAATGTATAAAATCTAAAAAGTTTAAAACATCTATTTAATTAATTTCGACCCTAATTTCGAACCAACGGGAGGAAATTTATGGGCCAAACAAAACCCAATGGTCGGATTTAAACGAATCTTTTGCCCATCTCTAAATGTCACATTTTGAGTGACCTATTATTTATGTGGCCTACAACAAGAGAAAAGGTGTAAGTGTTTGTTCGTCGAGCTGTGATGCCATGAAGGGTTTTTTACAATTTGTTTATTTTTTTCCATAAATATTGCTTTAAAAATTCTTAAACCATTTATGTTTGCAAATCTAGAAACGGTTTTGTCCTTTGAACCTTTAAGAAACGACTCAGCTTTCGAGGCCTGAGGTAAAAGAGCTCGACTCAAATTAGTCTTGAGCTTCGAGTCTTTGACTCAAGACTTAGGGTTTAAAAGACTCGTCGAGTCGTGAGGCGTTCAAATGAGGCGAGTCTTTGCAAAAGGACTTAAAAGACTCGAGTCTTTTTAATCACTAATCAAAAGACTCGATGGGACCATTAGTACTAGAAACGACAGAAATCGCCAAAACTCTTCCCATAGATGTTGTACGGAAAAAAAAACTCGATTTTGTTTATTGCCAAACGATCTTATTTCTTACCGTGATCAAAATACTCTTTAAGGCCAACTGAAATTTGAGTACAGAAACTACTTTTTTTATCTAATGTTGTAAAAGATTGTGCCTGCGTGTGAAGACGATGTTGTGTGTGACTTCTGTACTCAAATTTCAGTTGGCCTTAAAGAGTATTTTGATCACGGTAAGAAATAAGATCGTTTGGCAATAAAAAAAAAACGAGTAAATTTTTCGTTTTTCCGTACAAAATGTATGGGAAAAGTTTATGGCGATTTTTGTCGTTTCTTGTACTCATACCTTAAATGTTCCCATAGATTCTTTTGAACCCCACATGAAATAGGATCGAATGGCATAAAAAACAATTTTTGGTATTTTAGCATTTTCCAAAATCTATGAATGCAGTTCGGAGTATCATAAAATGTACCGTCTCAAAAATCCACCCTGTATATAAATATTTAACAACATTTTTTACAGTATTTGATTATTTCCTCTGTGGTAGCGCCACAAGAGTCCAGTGATCAATCGACATCAAGCAATGAACATCATGATGAAATTGAGGCTTATATTGATACCAGGTATGTTTCGATTCCAAAAAACGGAAATCTTATAGATTCGTCATGTCTGTCTGTCTGTCCGTATGTCACAGCCACTTTATTCCGAAAGTATTAGGATCACACAGTTGAAACTTGGTAGGTAGATGTATTCTGTTAACCGCTTAACGAATTTAACAGAAAAATAAAAAAATAAAAGATAAAGGGGCGGACATTCCCATTCCCCATACATGGAACTGAAACTGAAAAAACAATTTTTCTTCAAACCTATACGTGCGGGGTGTCTATAGATAGGTCTTTAAAAATGGTATTGAAGTTTTTAAGACGATTTTTTTTTCAAAGTCAACCGTTTGAAAGATAAACACTGCCAAAGTGGTAAAATGTGTGTAAACTCTAAACTCTAACTTTTGAAATAAGAGAGTGAAAAATCTAAAAAAAATATATGCTGTAGATCATAATAAACACTTTCAACGAAAATTGGTTTGAATGAGATAATATATAATAATTAGTTTTTGAGATAAAGCTCATTTTCCAAAACCGCAAATATAACTTTATCATTCATACCAACACGGTGAAAAACAAAGTTATATTTGCAGACGAAAAATAACAGTTGTATTAAATATCGTATGGTATAAGGTAACTACGGAACCCTACGGCGCGTAGCCCGACATGCACTTGGCCAGTTTTTATTAGGTTGCTTTCTCGTTTGTGTGTTCGTGCGTTCGTTCGTTCGTTTCTCCACAAAGTTTGCAAAAGATTTTATACTAGCTTCCCGATGAGCTAGAGACTTAAACTTTGAACATAGGTCAGAACTAAAAGGCAATGCAATATTATGGTGTCATCGAGATGATCTGATGATGGAGCCGGAAGAAGGCCACAGAAACTCTATGATGAAACCATACAACCCCATCGTGTTTGGACTCGTTAGAATCGAGTTGACGAGTACTCTAATAGGAGACGAGGTCCAGGGTCTGATGATGAAGCTGAAAGACCATGCCATAGAAACTCAATATTGAAACCGTGCAACCCCATCAAATTTGGGCTCGTTTGAATCGTCTTGACGAGTTCTTTGTTGGGAAATAGTTTTCAGGGTCTGATGATGGAGCCGGAAGAAGGACACAGGAACTCTTTAATAAAACCACGCTACCCCATCGAGATTGGGCTCGTTTGAATCATCTTGACGAGTACTTTGTTGGGAAATAGTGTCCAAGGATCTGATGATGGAGCCGGAGGAAGGCCATAGGAAATTTTTAATAATTTAGTCCGTTTTAAAAACGTGTCTTTAAAAAAGTTTTTTTTAGGTTTAAAATTTCTGTAGGTTATAAATATTTACAAAAGAATTTATTTTTTAGTCCGTTTTAATGTTTTTAGACCGATTTTTTTTGTAATTAATTTAGTCCGTTTTAAAAACGTGTTTAGAAAAAAATTGTATTTGTTGATATAGCGGCAACAGAAATACGTCATCTGTAAAAATTTCAACTGTCTAGCTATCACGGTTCATGAGATACAGCCTGGTGACAGACAGACAGACATACGGACAGCGGAGTCTTAGTACCTAATAGGGTTCCTTTTTTACCCTTTGGGTACGGAACCCTAAAAAAACATGTTAGTTCAACAAAATCAATCAATTAAAACCGAAGTAAGTGGAAATTCTTTATTGACTTAATAATTTATTTGTTGTAGAATCAAAGGGCATGTTTGTTTTACATTCTAGCTTGGAACCAGGCCCTGAAGGAGGTGACACGGGCGAAGCCACCGGGCAGGCCGAGGTGGCAGCCGCGCCCGCTCACGAACGAGGAGATGCCGATGAGCTGTCGGTTGTTGCCGGAGCCGATGGCGAGCGGGCCGCCTGAGTCGCCGGGGCAGATGCTCGCGTTGTTCTGGCCGCGCGCACATATTGTCGACGCAATGACGACCGCCGGCCCGAAAGTCTGCAGGCACACTTGGTTCGTGATCACCAGCTTGTTCGCCTGCCTCTTACCCTGCTGCTGGGTGATGGGGGCGCCTGTGGATAAAATGGGGCTCATTATTCATTTTTCTGTAAAATTTACTTAATGGACAGATCAATGATATAGAAAGAAACACAAATAGTTCTATTGTATCCGCATAATTCTGTTTCTTTATGGCTATTCTTTATGGCTACCTATTGTATCTAGTTATGGCCATTATCATAAATATAATAATAATTAGTATATCGCCCAGGTGCGCGGGCTCCTAGAGCAGCCCTGCAGCCAGCAGCAATGTCGCAAACTACGACTAACGACATTATTTTGATAGAACGAAACTATTATGCGACATCGGCTACTGGATAACCTGGATGTGAAAAGCTGGTAGCTGGTGTTTTACTAATAACTCTGTACAGTTATTAGTAAAACACCAACCTCGCAGGACTGGACTTATCAACGTTGTTCTACTGTTTTTTTTTTCTTTTTTCGAAAAAGTCGTAGAACCATAGACATTTTTGCTGCGCTCAAGAAGACCAACAAAGCGTGTGAAAGAGAAGTTAACATCAAATGGACACGGTCTATGTAAAAAAGAGACAAAGGATCAAGTGACATGTGCCAACATTTTTTACAGTAAGAGCCCCTAGCGACCCGCCTAGCAAATGAGCAATCGCAGTTTGTTTAAAATATTTGTTAATCTTAATTATAATTTAAAATAAAGGTATCGTGGAGCCATGGTGTCTTGTGCTCTAAGTAATTGTGGTGTGACAAAAAGAAACCCCTTCGGCCGTGTATGATACCAGAGTTTGGTAACCAGTATCCAAGTAATCACACTTTTCACAGGTAAATAAGATATTGCCTCACATTTCTCTAAAACCTAATTCCGCTACATTTATTCATTTAACGTCGAAGAAAACAGTATGGAACATAGTTTAATAATTTCCTTTGCCACATATACTCATATTTTACGTATCTCATATAAAATGTATACCTACGTAAAATTTCTCTCTCCTACCTACGTAAAACTCCTGCTGTCGGAAAGGATGATAGAATGCATGACTGAGTATGAGTGTGTTAGTCCCAGACTTCTCTGGGTTAGACTCAAAGTAGGATTACTTCGGATACGCGTCATTGGCGTGTATGCTCCCGATATATCCAAGTCAGTAACGGAAAAGGAGGATTTCTGGAAAAGTGTGGAAGACATCTTGAATGAATGCAAAGATAATGAAAGGATAGTTATGCTTGGAGATTTTAACGGATGGGTAGGTGTGAGAAGAGAGGGATGTGAGGGAGTTTTAGGAATATATGGAGACAAAAGAGTAAATGATAATGGCAGGAGTTTGATTGAGGTATGTTTAGAAAAGAATCTTGTGGTAACGAACACCATGTTTGACCACAAGGAAATTCATATGTACACTTGGCAGAGAGGGGAAAAGAAGAGTATGATCGATTTTGTGATTGTTGATGAAAGACTGAAGGGCAGAGTTGTAGACACCAGGGTCTTTAGGGGTAGTAACATTGGAACAGACCACTTTCTTGTAGTGTCTCGGGTTAGTGGTCTGTTCAAAAGTTGGCGTCATCGTCCCACAATGTCAACAACGGAGCTGACTAGAGTAAAAGTTGAGAACCTGGATGAAGTGGAAGTGCAAAAGACATATTTGTGCAAATTGAAAGAACGATTGGGAAATGTGGCTGAAGTGAAAGATGGCAAGCTTGAGGAAGTTTGGGAAAAGTTTAAAAAAGGTGTGACTGAAACAGCTGAGGAAATATGTGGAGTGAGTAAAAGGAAGAATGCTCCCCCAATAAACTGGTGGGATAGTGAGGTAAGACAGATAGTGAATGAAAAGAAAAAAGTATGGCAGGATCTGCTGGCCATCAAAGCCAGTAAAAGAGTGAATGCAAGTGTTACAGAAGAGGATGTTGATACAGTTGCAAGGGAGTTTAAAAGGATTAAGAAAGTAGTGAAAGAAAAAGTAGACGAAAAAAAGAGAAAGATGAAAGAAAAGTGTGACTTCAAACTCTGTGATAACTTTCGAGACAATATAAAATTGTTTTGGAAACAAGTGAAAACGTCTCGAAGTGGATCACATAAGTCTAAAATGAATGTGATAAGAGATGAAAAAGGTGAGCTAGTGACAGATGAAAAAGGTGTACTACAGGAGTGGATGAAATATTTTGAGAGTTTGTTTGAGGCGGATGGCTCTATGCTAGAAGCCTCGGATAAAAGGGTGGAAGACGAGGAAGAGACAGAAGTGGATGAAAGAGATATATATATGGATGAGATTATTAGTGCAATGAAGAGCATGAAAAAAGGGAAAGCAGCAGGATATGACAGAATTACTGTTGAAATGCTGAGAGGTGGGAAAGAGCTGGTTGCGTCCTGGCTGTGCCTGATCTTTAATAAATGTTGGAACAGAGGCAAAGTGCCGGAAGATTGGCGTAAAGCCGTGGTCGTGCCGCTGTACAAAGGGAAAGGGTCACGGCAGGATGCTAAAAACTACCGCGGGATCAGTCTTCTCAGCATTGTCAGTAAATTGTATGCAAAGGTACTGATTGAAAGAGTGATGCAAAAAACTGATCAGAGTATTTGGGATGTGCAAGCGGGATTCAGAAAGGGAATGGGATGCACGGATCAGGTCTTCTCCTTGAGGTGCTTAACCGAAAAACACCTGGCTAAGCACAAAAAGGTTTACTGTGCCTTTGTGGACCTGGAGAAGGCCTACGATCGAGTTGACAGGAATGAGCTATGGAAGGTGTTGTCCGAATACGGATTGGAGAGCAGACTGATTCATGCACTGAAATCTCTCTATGAGGATTCCCGTGCATGCGTCAGGATTGACGGCGTATACACTGACTGGTTTGGCATCTCTAGGGGTGTCAGACAGGGATGTGTTGCGTCACCATGGCTCTTTAATCTGTTTTTGGACAGTTGTATGAAAGGTCTGAAAGAACGTGACTGTGGGGTTGTGATGAATGGGACTCAAATCAAGTGCCTTCTCTACGCTGACGACCAAGTTATACTTGCGTCTTCTGCGCAAGAGTTGCAGGAAATGATGTCGGTTATGAATGAAGATTTTGTGAGAAAAGGGATGAAAGTGAATGTAACTAAGACTAAAGTGATGGTGTTTGAGAGAGATGAAGAAATGACTGACTGTACGGTAATGTTAGGTGGCGAAAAAGTGGAACAAGTCCGTGAGTTTGTATACTTGGGGAGTTTGTTCACAAGGGACGGAAAGAGTGAGGAAGACATAGAAAGACGAGTGAAGAAAGGAAATTCGGTGAGTGGTGCTATACACTCGGTTATGAGTAGCCAAACCGTTTCTGCAAAGGCGCGAATGGCTATTCATAACGGAGTGCTGGTACCGACACTGATGTATGGAAGTGAATCTTGGGTATGGCAGAAGAAGAATGAAAGCAGAATAAATGCGGTAGAGATGCGATCGTTGAGGAAAATATGTGGAGTAAAACTGAGTGATAGAGTGAGCAATGAGGTGATTCGCAAAAGGTGTGGTCTGAAAGATGATATAGTGACAAGAATTGAGAAAGGAATGCTCCAGTGGTTTGGTCACTTAGAGAGGATGAATGAAAGGCGAATCACGAAAGAGATATACTGTGCGAATGTGGAAGGAACGATTGCACGAGGGCGTCCCAGAAAAACCTACGCGGACCAAATAGAGGTTATTATAAAAAAGGCTGGTGTACGCAGTGACAAAAACCGCAGGGCATGTATGAAAAGAGTGATGGATATGAATGAAGCGAAAGAAGTGTGCAAGGATCGTAGCAGGTGGCGATCCATAGTCTCTGCCTACCCCCATGGGAAACAGGCGTGAGTGTATGTATGTATGTATGTATGTACGTAAAATTTCAGATCACCTGTTTATTGACATTGTTGTTCATTGACATTCTATTTCTATGCGTAGAACTAACGTTGATGTTTATGATCTTAGTAATCTACTCCTGCAAGGTTTGTTTGTTTTACAATAGCCCTGTATTTATAGTGCTTCATCGATAAAAACACAACACCTAATTAGATAACATATGGCATTCAAACCGATTATAAACCAATCAATCAAATATAAATTATAATCATTTTTAATATTGAGTGACAAGATAATATTATTTTCTAAGATAGTGGGACAGATTGATAACGAAAAGGTAATTAAAAATATTGATATTCATTCAAGTTACTCATTGATAATAATTAAGTAGGTATATTATATATTTAATAATAATTAAAAGTCTGGAACGGGTGGTAGGAAAATATAAACGATTCAAAAGTAGGTACATTCTTAATAATTAAGTTTATTTGAATAAATCTTATTTGACTTTGACTTTGAATAGTACAGAACATGAATGAGAATGGAAAGAAAATGCATGGGATTGATATAACCAATTAAAATGTCACATTTGGACTAGCGTCGAACTAGTCCTTCGGCAATTTTTCACAGGCCTTATGAATTCCTTTCTAGGAATTAAAATTAATTGAATTCAGTCTTTTGGTCTTCATTTTAGTAACATTTATTTCATACAATGTGACCATAAAAAGCGACTAGTAACAGAGGCAGTACATCTAATACATCTATCAATCAGAAAATGGACAGTAACATTTAGCAGTGAAAATGGTCCAACACTGATCTTTAAAGTTTAGAGACTGATCTCTAAACTTTGAAGATCAGTGTTGGATTCTGAAATGATTCAAACACTGATGTTTGGACCATTTCAGAGTCCAATCAGCTTTCCAAAATTTTCGAAAGTGGCCTGTGTCTTGCAGTAGACAATAGGTGGCTGTTGATGTGGAAGATGATATCGATGGCTTAGTGTGCGCTTGCAGAAGTCAAGCCACTTTCCCAAGGGTTAGGTATGGGATGGGTGAGCAAATTCACTATCTCAATTTCCCCCGTGCTGCAGACGGCACGTCCCGGCTGCATGTGCAGTCGTTAATACCCAATCCGCATTAGACCTGTGTAGTAGGTTATGGCCTTTCCTCATTATCTATCCATATGGAAGGTCTGTGCCCCAGCAGTTGTGACATTAAAAGTGACTGATGTCCATGATGGTGATGATGATGAATGTGAGGGGTACTGACCGGGTCCGCCGGAACCGAATCCAGCGGCGACCGCCCATGTGTTGGCGTACGAGTTGGAGCCCGCTGGCAGCAGGATGCGGTTTATGTTGGCTGCAAACATAATCCTCATTATAACCATGAACAATTAATAATAATTACAACAATTATTAATATTTTTTTAAATAATTATAATAATAACCTATACCGCGTTATTTTTGTTCACTAGTTATACAAATTTTATGGATTTGTTCAATCCATGCAACTGAATAGCTTTCTCTAATAAAGATAGGGCCAAATATGTAAAAAAAAAGTTTGACTATCCCTATCCATACCAATGAAACGGATCATGATCAGAACAGATCACGTGATCAGTTTAGTAATCGATGAATAACAAAAAAATTGTGGAGTATTTTGATACATGTTTTTTAGAGATCATGGATTGAAAACATCCTTAAAGGATAGTAATTAAAAAATAGCACTACTCTCACGAGTTTGGCATTCCTTTCATCACCTGACATTTAGAGATAATTAAGGCAAGAGATAACTTCTTAAAATAATGTGCATTGTGTTACAGACTTTGATAAGATGCAAGCTGAGTTTGCGAAATTAAAACATCTTACGTAGTTATTGCTTTCTCTGTGTTAAAACAAGCCGTAGGTTTGGTTGGTACATACCAAACCCTATCGAATATTTCAAACAGATTAAAACGGTTACGGTATCTTAGTTAAGAGAGTAGAAAGACATCCTAATAGTAAGAGATCTTGTAAAGTAAATGAGTTGAAAAGTTAGTCATATAAAAAAGAGTAGGTAAAAACGTCTCAAAAATAAAATGATATGAAACTTACCGCTGTAACTGACCCAGGGATGGATGATAATGCCGACGTCGTTGTGGAGGTTGTTTTGGTTGTAACTGGCGTGCGTGGCAACGTTGGAGGTGGAGAGGCGGGTGCCGCCGGAGAACAGCCGGTTGGAGTTGAACACGATGGTCAGCGAGCGCGCCGGCTGCCCGTTGCTGATCCAGCAGTGAGCCGCTGTCACTGAGCGGGTATTCGACACCAGCGACGAGCCGCACACGGACTGCCGCCCGTCAGCGAGGATGATAATCAAACCACCCTGCACACACACACGTTATGCCAACATACCACAAAGTAAACAAAAATCTTTATAACACTGTATTACGTTATTATACTCCTCACCTACTACCATACAAACAAAACATCTGAGGTTGTCAGGAACAGCAGGAAGGTATGTAAGTATCCTCTTTACAATTATTTTTAACAAGTTTGATATTTTTCGCAGGTCGATGTCTTGTCATACCAGTCATCAACAATTTGAGAGTTAATATGAATCAATTTTGATCGTACTAAATTATTGTGTATTCATTATTATCGTACTAGTAATAAGCAAATAAAATAAAAATACAAAGCAAATCTATGACTTAGAGTACATAACACTTCTGTGGAAATAGGCAGCCGTTTTTGAATGAAAACGGCCTAACACATGGTGCGATTTCCAGCCTTTTTGCCGTGCGTGGAGATCATGGCAACATTATCTCACGAGAGACGCATTCGTCATAATACAGTGGGCTAAGTATAGCCCATGATGGTGGTGGACTGTAAGTAGTACTGACCAGATGCGGCGCTGCGCCGGCGTTGACCGCGGAGCCGCCGATGATCCGTCCTCCATCGAAGTCCTGCGCCTGCTCTGACTGGCGCAAGCGCGCAGCCGCGGCGATGCCCCACGACTCGTGGTAGTCAACCAGGATGGGCTCGTACTCGCCTCCCGCTCCCACTGACGCCCCACTCGCCGCCGCCACCGCCAACAATAACACTGCCCACTGGAGACTCATTCTGACACTTATGCGGTCTCCACGCACACTCGACGCTTTTATACCTTGCATTAACGGATTATCCTTATCTTATTCTTCGGAAAACCGATTTGAGTGTTTTAAATCCGTCTAGAATTAATGTTTTTCTAATAAAACGTAATTTAAAAACTATGTATTGAATTCAAGTAAGTACAAGTGAAAATCTAATCACGATTTGTACTAGACTCGACTTGCGTACCTATCTATGACACATTCATTTGGCCTTCGAGGAATTATAAACATAATAAAACAAAACTAAATACATGCTGCTAGAAGGACTAAGTGGTTTAATTGTTTTATTCTGAAGGTCTCCTCCTTTCTGAACTATTTTTACCCACGACGGACGGAACGGAACGGAGGCGGTATATGCGTTTGGGGTTAGAGGTTGTGCGTTTGTTTGTTTGTTTGTGTGTTTGTCTGTTACCATTTTCCTCGGAAACTACCAAGCCGATTTCGATGCGGTTTTTTGCATTCAAAAGGTTTCATTTCAGAGCAGGTTCTTAGACATGTTTCATGGTGGTAGACCACCAGAGGGCTCTACAGCAACCAGATAAGTCAAGTTTGTCTATTACCATTTTCCTTGGAAACTACTGGGCCGATTTCAATGCGGTTTTTTGCAATCAAAAGGTTTCATTTCAGAGCAGGTTCTTAGATATGTTACATGGTGGTAGACCATCAGGGGGCGCTGCAGCAACCAGATAAGTCGCGCTTGAGAAGTTCTCTAAAACTACTCAACTGATTTCGATGCGGTTTTCTGTAATGGGTTTGTAGGTTATCGGCGATGGTTCTCAGATAGATGTTATGGTGTTTAATCGCTAGGGGGCGCTGCAGTTATCATTTTCTCATTTATTTCCAAAGTGGTTTGACCAATTTGGATGCGGTTTTCTGTAATAGTTTTGTAGTTTGTCGGCGATTGTTCTTGGTGATATGGTGTTCAGCCGCTAGGGGGCGCTGTAGTAATCATTTTCCGAATGGTTTGACCAATTTAGATGCGGTTTTTAGAGTAGATAACGTATGAATTCTTTAAAAAGTTTAAAATAAAATGGCAAAATTAAAAATTTTGAAAAACCAACGATGGTAAAAATTGTAACTTAATTAAAAAGACTAAAATAAGTTTTACAAAAATCCCTCGACTAAAAGTGATGTAGGTACTATACATACTTTATCTACATATTCATAAATTACAAACGCAAGAAAAATCCGTCGGGGGCTGCCATTGCCATTTCTTTAAAGTAACTATAACTGAAAAAATATTTGTTCATTTGGGGGCAGGTAATGGCAGCCCCAACGGATTTTTCTTGCGTTTGTAATTTATGAATAGTTAGATAAAGTATGTATAGTACCTACATCACTTTTAGTCGAGCGATTTTTGTAAAACTTATTTTAGTCTTTTTAAATAAAGTTAAAATTTTTACCGTCGTTGGTTTTTCAAAATTTTTAATTTTGCCATTTTTTAAAGCACAAACAGAAGTCGATGAAGTAAAAATTACAACTGCATTTCAATTTGTAAACATTAATTACGAAAGTTGAACAGCAACCCAAGTATCTTGGGAGAGCAATCATTTAATTAAAAGCTACATGTATTATGAATATAATAATATTTATGAACAAAGTAGGTTTCTAACGATCGAAGGTTTCAAAGAATTTGTAGCATTGAAATGAAACGACCATCAAGATAATTTTATAGAGAATCAATGTCAAAAATATCAATTAGCTCGTATTTTATATCAAGAAGTCAATACAAAGCAACTACTTGAATAATCCCGACATTGCCTCTGGTTACAAGGGTATTTTTATTTTCCAACATCTGCTTTATCTTTTAGGTGACAAACTGTGAATCATATTAACAATAATTATTATTGTTATACCATAATAACATCTAAAAGTTCGTAAATATGCATCCTGAAAACCTTGCTAATCCTAGAATGTGAGTAGTCTTAAGAAACAATTAAAAAAACCCAAACGTGCTTTAAGTTCAGTGATAGGTAATTAGTTTATTTAAATCCACACTTGTCCAGCCCCCTGATTATGTAACTTTGTTGCAATCAACTCTTTCAGAAATCGCAGTTACATTGCTGATTTAGTTAAGAACCAATGAACAACTATCTTACTTAAAGCAGCAATGTAACTGCGCTTTCAGTCGATTTCAATCGAGAATTGTTAGCAACAGAGTTACGTAACCTTGGGGCAGATGTGTGCGTAGTATTGGATGCGCGAGGGCAAGGACGCATCGTTATCGCCGGTGATTGATCGATGTATTAACATTATTAACGAATCAAAATTATTACTGAAAATATCCTCTTATCTGTTAAATCCAATCAATTATTTATTTTTGTTTGACAGAGCAAGGTGTAGATAAAATGATTAATAATTAGAGGTTTCGTAATCTGCATTGCATCGCTTTTATTTAAATTATTGATTTCAACAAAATGCTAGATGTGTGTTATTCACCATCATCATCATCATATCAGCCGCACGACATCCACTTCTAGGTATAGGCCTCTCCTAAGGATCTCCACGACGATCGGTCCTGCGCTGCCCGCATCCAGTGGCGCAACGCGACTGCGCACCAGATCGTCGGTCCACCTTTGGTCCACCTTGTCGGGGGCCTACCCACGGAGCGTCGGTCGTCCGGTGCGCGGTCGCCATTCAAGAACCTTTCCGCCCCAACGGCCATCGGTTCTACTCGCTATGTGTCCAGCCCCCTGCCACTTCAGTGTGTTATTGGATGTTATTAAAATGTTTGTTACCTCTTTAATGAATAGTCTTCCTGCAGATACTACTTTACGAATGTTGGTGAAACTTGGGAGTTTTCCAGCGACTGCGCGTACTTTTAATTGGACCCACGAGCGCAGTCGCCGATCGAATTATTAACCGACTTCCAAAAAGGAGGAGGTTCTCTGTTCGTCGGTATGTATGTTTATTTTTATTTTTTTTTATGTATGTCCACCGATTACTCGAAGACGACTAAACCGATTGAAATAATTCAAACGTTAATAGATCAGGTTTATACCCAAGTTGGTCCCATTTTTTGAAATTTTGAAATCGGTTCAGTATTTTTCAGGAAAACCTGAAAATACTGTCGTATTTGTTACCATTTTATGAAGTTATACGGATGATCGATCATATCTTCTTTGTTTATGTTCCGATTTAGATGATTCTTTTTTTGTTTGAAAGAGGATACTTTAGTGATGATGCCATTTTTTTCATTGTTATTGGACCTTGGATTTTAGAGATACACAAGGGAACTCCTCAAAATCAAATAGAAACTGTATAGTGCTTGAAACATTGCTAGGATTATGACAATCTTAAACAAATTAGGTATATAACTATGGTCAAGGACGTTTTGGACTAGACTTCAACTGCGAAGGAACAACGGAACTCCTTAACAACAAACAGCACGAACAGTGGAAATTGAGTTTTTAGTGGAAAAGGACCAGGTAAAAGTGTGAAATATAAAAAAATACATAACATCATCGCTTACATTTACATAATAATATACATACCCATAAAAAGGTAAAAGTACCTTATACAAAAGGTACTTACACTCAAAAGAAAAAAATAAAAAATTATTTAAAAACAAAAAACCGACTTCAAAAAACCTGAAAATAAAAACAAAATTAGATTCAAAATTAAATACCTCTAAAAAGCAAGAAATAATTTTCAAATCATTAGATACGCATATCATTGTAATAAAACACGTCTAATGAAGTCGGGTGGGGCTCTTACAATAAAAAAAGAAGTTGTCCTCCAGCCCCACCCGACTTCATTAGACGTGTTTTATTACAATGATATGCGTATCTAATGATTTGAAAATTATTTCTTGCTTTTTAGAGGTATTTAATTTTGAATCTAATTTTGTTTTTATTTTCAGGTTTTTTGAAGTCGGTTTTTTTTAATATTTTTATTCCGTCAACTGCGCTCACCTTCGATATCACTAAAATATCAATTGTTTCAAGCCTTTTTACCGTTTTTCAATTATATATTCTGTCAATGAGTACCGACAAGATACGATCCGAGATAAAAAAGAGAAAATAATGTCCACATTCCTGCGAAGAGTCAAAAGAGTGAGCGTTGAAGAAATCAGTGGTTTTGAATATTATTTAGTCCTGAAGATACCTAGTTAGGTTTCATTCTTATGTATTTTTTTTAGTAGTGTTTATTATGTGCCAGCAAGAGAACAGCGGAGGCATAGGGAGTAATTAAATTAATCGACTCAATAATTTCAAACAATTATATTACCTACCTTGCCAATTGTAAAACTGTAGGTAGGTAACTTTACATTCTGAACTAGTAAGGCAGGAGTTAACTAGTCCAAGTTGATATACCAATAACAAAAAGGATTTAGATACATTATGTTCTTAATTTGTATAGTGACTACACGTCTACTTCCAATCGGTGTTCTCGGGTATGGGGTTTCTGAGAGTTATTTATTGGGGCCAATATTCTTTAATTTGTGATCAAGTCCTAACCTTAGTTGTTAAATGTTCTATCTATATCAACGTTAAACTGTCTGTAGACATGAAAACTTTGTCGCCGATTAAACAAACAGTACCTACCTAGGTACGTAATTTATGAGAGTACTCACGAAATTAACTTGTCTGCTAGGTTAGGTACCTACTTGTATCGTTTAGAAACATTATAAACGAAACAATTATCGTGTTTATTTAATTTTTCGAAGATAGGATCCCAGTCTTTTCAGCGCCATCTAGCACTACGGCATTGCAATTGTTAGTCTTTCAAATGTGGTACTGACACACTGTAGATGGCGCTACAAAAAATTTAGGTGTTTTATCTCTTTATTGTACAAATTATGTTCGTTTTTTCTAAAGCATTGGGATGATATTATAGGTATGTAAGATCTTAGCAATCCAGTCAAGATTCATCCTTTATTTAGGAAAGAAACGTTGGACGCGTACCAACATTCGATCTAGGCGAGGGTGAGGGCACAGGCTCACCCGCGGCCGGGTGACGGCGCGCGCAGGCTCCGACGGGCGGGCGGGGGCAGGGCGGGGGTGGGGCGGGCGGCCCGGCCGGCGCCGCAGTGTGCCGCGGCGCTGCGACACGCGAGCACACCGCGACCGCACACGCGACCACGCCGAGCGCGATGATGCTGCGACACTGACCGCCGCGAGTGATGTGCTGTGATCGGAAGGACATATGAGCTGCACATTGTACCATGGAAGGAACGTGACTGTAAACACACTTGCAGGTTAACATTGTGATGTTTAAACGATTCATGACGATACAACATTAACAAACGTAAACGAAGTCTCCCAAGTTTCAGTACCAACGAGTGCCGTGATAGAAATAAACTTGGGCTTGCTTATTATGTACCTCCGCAATTGCAGCAATAAAAAGCTGTTACGCAAGCCATTCTATGATATTTTAATTTCTTCAGAGCTAACGTGAAAATAAGTTGACTGCAAACACTGCACATTTCAATGTGGGAACTTCAGTTCACTTTGGTAAACCTACAATATGTACGCTGACCAAGAGTCAACAAGTCTCGCAAAGATTTATAAACACATCATACCTGACATGATTAAAATTCTAAATAAAAGTCTCAAGATATTTTAACTATATCTAACAATACTTTGAGAAGTTAGCAAGGTTTAGAAATATTTCTTGATATAATATAACAGCAGTCCTAGCAGAAAATGAAACATTATCACTTAAACCTAAAGGATACCTATCTGTTCCCACAACTTCAAAATTTTATTCTAGAGTAATAACGCTAACCAATCTGAAATTATATGTATTCAAAGATCATGACAATTCAGAGTGAAACGATTCAGACGACGATTCTGAGTGATTCAGAGATTCAAAACATCCAGTGATGAGTTTTACACTAGTCATTAAAAGGTCAAAGGTCATTGAAATCGCAAACATCGACAGTCTGATAGATGGATTGGCTATTTTGTTAGACATATCTGACCAAATCTGATGCATCTCACTTTGCTAAGTGAGCTTTCGATCTCAATAAGTAAAGCTAGATTCAAAATCGAAGCCGCAGGCCAATATTTTAGCTGCCACTACATTGTATGGATTGGTGACTTATTCAATTACCATTATTGGGTATTGGTATTCAATAAAATCAATATCAAGCATTTAATTGCTTTTGAAGAATCTTATATGGATAGGAGCTAACTTTTATATTAATTGGTAGCTTCTGCCCGCGACTTCTTCCGCGTGGATATTCGAGAAAATCCTTAGGGAACCTTTAACTAGGATAAATAGTATTCTATGTTTTAATTTCATCAAAATCAGATCAGCCGTTTTACGTGATTAAGCGGGTCCCAACCAAACGCGTTGCCCCGCTTTTTCCTCTCATACAATTTCATCCCCTATTTTAACCCCTTCAGACTTTCATACACACTTTCATCCCCTATTTCAACCTCTCAAACCTTTATTTCGCAATAAAAGGTAGCCGATGTCCTTTCTCGAGCTGTACTATCTCTCTGTACCAAATTTAATCAAAATCGGTTCAGTAGTTTAGGCGTTTAAGCTTAACAGACAGACAGTTACTTTCGCATTTATAATATTGGTATGGATATTATAGTAATGGCAATGGTCTTTTCATAATATTACTATTTATGGGAGTACCAAACTACTAGGGCATCAAATATGTACATATATATAGGGCAAAAATTTTAAACTAAAATAATTTTACATTATTGAGCAATAAGCAGCAACCAACAAGATTCTTCTTTGCTTTATCTAAAAATTATTACAAACGTTAAAATGTATTCGACTACGTTGAATGATGTAATCGAGCATAACGTACCTAGTGGTTGTGATCAATCGTTTTGTAACCACACCCGGCCCACCTGTAGGTAGTCACACAAATGCTGAAATTATTTTCGTTTCTTTTCAAAAGAAAAATATGTAAATCATATGAAACAGTTCTTTCAAAATTTTGAAGGATAAAATTCTACAATTTATTTATCAGCTTCATTTCATAGTTTCTATCACGAGTCTGACAGGCGTGGGCTGGCACAAACTAATAACTACCAACAGCAACTAACGTTTATGGTATCAATATAATAGGCATAGTAGAAAAGTTGAAATTTTATAGAATTTATAAATAAGTTAATGCAAACACAAACAATTTTATTGTAAGTTCCTAAACTAGATACTAACATCAGTACTTACCCCATCTAATACGTTTTTAAGGTAAAAGCATGAGTTATACTAGATTTTTTATAATTTTGATTTAGAAGCAGCCTTCGATACAGTTAGTTACTGTTTTAACAATCACTACTATATTATAATGATTGACAACTATTGTTTATTTGATATTTCAGTTCATTCAATTTCATCTGAGTCAAGCGAAGTCAATTCCTATTATTATTGACAAGAGCATCACCAGCATAATAAGTCGTAGGTATTTGGATGCCTCAGGGTAGTTTTCTGGTACCCATATTATTTTAAATGTAAAGTATCTTAATTAAAATATTCATATTGATACAACATTATTTTTTTGTTTATACGAAAGCCGAACCACGGGTCACATATCTTCATTTTTAGAATCAGTATAAAAAAATAACAAAAAAAAATCTTTTTTAAAAACAAGTTTTTAAAACGAACGGTTTTTATTACAAAAAAAATCGGACTACATAAATTTTAAACCCAAAAACGTGGGGCGCATTTTGTAAAATTTGTCATCCATATTGTCTTTAGCATGCGCCCCGCGTTTTTAGGTTTAAAATTTATGTAGGTAAGTATAGGGTTATAAATATTTACAGAAGAATTTATTTATTACTTTTTAGTCCGTTTTTACTAGTCCGTTTTAATGTTTTTAGTCCGATTTTTTTGTAATAATATAGTCCGTTTTAAAAAAGTTTTTTTTTCAGTAAATTATTATTTTCTGCTTTTTAGTTAACGAGCTTAGACTAAAAATATACCATCTCCTATCAGAGCACTCGTCAAGACGATTCAAACGAGCCTGAACTCGATGGGGTTGCATGGTTTTATTACAGAGTCCCGTGGCCTTCTTTCGGCTCCATCATCAGAACCTGGAAACTATTTCCCAACAAAGTACTCGTCAAGACGATTCAAACCAGCGCAAACTTGATGTGGTTGCATGGTTTTATTATAGAGTTCCTATGGCCTTCCTCCGGCTCCATCATCAGATCCTCGGACACTATTTCCCATTAAAGTACTCGTCAAGATGATTCAAACGAGCCCAAACTTGATGTGATTGCATGGTTTTATTACCGAGTGCCAGTGGCCTTCTTCCGGCTCCATCATCAGACCCTGGAAACTATTTCCTAACAAAGTACTTGTCAAGGCGATTCAAATGAGCCCAAACTCGATGGGGTTGCACGGTGTCAATATTGAGTTCCTATGGCATGGCCTTCCAGCTTCATCATCAGACCCTGGACATCATCCTCCCATTAAAGTACTCGTCAAGACGATTCAAACAAGCCTAAACACGATGGGGTTGTATGGTTTCGTCATAGAGTTCCTGTGGCTTTCTTCCGGATCCATTATCAGATCAGCTGATACCATAATATTGCATTGCTTTCAAGTTGTGACCTATATATAAAGTTTCAAATTTCTAGCTCATCGGGAAGCTAGTATAAAATCGTTCGCAAACTTTGGGGACAAACAAACAAACAAACGAGAAAGCAACCTAATAAAAACGTGTTAATAATAATACCTTAAAATCTCACGAAGTTACAAGCTTTTTGTGTTGTGCGCGTGAGACATTTAAGTGGGGTGTGTGTTAAAATATTATTTAGGCAAAATATAACATGATATAAAATATTGCAATCTATTACTGATTACTAAAAATAACCTTGTATTAATCTGCAAAATATTAAATAACAAATACTCATTAAAAATCATCTTTGAATAGAAAAAGGTTTCAGTATATTTATTAAAGGGCAAATGTGTCCCTAGATTAGTCACTTTATATAACATATTTTTTATTAACTAGCGACCCGGCCTAGCTTCGCATGGGTGGTAGAGTATTACCACAGAATATAATGTATAATAGATTACCTAATAGATGACAGAGGGGCGCGACCGGGGCGCGTATACAAGGCGGATGCAACACAGACAGTAACTGCTCTGGGGCCCTATTTTTGAATCATTAGAATTCCAAATCGTGTATGAAATCGCAAGATTCGTATGCGAATCCCTAAAATCGCTATTTTTGAATATTCATACTCGTGAATTTTGCAACGAGTGGTCCGACCCACTCGTTTTCGATATTCTACCAGTAGAAATGACGTGAGAGAGAGAGAAATATCAAAATCAAATGACTGACAGACAATGTCATTATAACTTTTTAATTTACGTTCCGTTCCCCCGTAAATCAATACCGGTTTTTAAAATCAACGAGTTATGGCTTTCCAGTTTTTTTTCTGCGTGAAATGAAAAATGTTATAAGACTCGAGTTTTAGGGCAACATTGATTTCTATTGTTTCAAAAATGCGTAAAATTCGTAAAATTGGGAGCAATCGAAATTGATTTCGTATACGGTTTTGTTTTCGTGCATGAATTTAAGATTCATTTGTAATGATTCAAAAATACGTCCCCTGTAAAGCAGCCGCGTCCGTATGAATAAAGTATTATAATTACGTCTGCACCACAGATATTTGAAAATTGTCTGCAGTGTGGTCGGCTTTTAACGAATCCGGCTGAAATATAGTTACACTCGCTCTGTAATACAGCCTGATATTACAAAAACGTCGTTACTGATGCTTCGCCGGCCACTGCCGCGGCACGCTCGCTCCGCTCGCTCGGTTCACGCGATTTTATGTCGCAATTTATTTATACAAACAAATGCGGCTGCACTACAAACTGCTGTGTTGCTGCTGGGTTCGGACTTCGGACGGACTATTACTGCTCGAAGCCATTCGCAAGATAATGCAGCACAGACTATGAGTGTCTGTGTTGCATCGGCCTTTGTATTCCCGCAACCGGGGCGTGGGGGCATATCTGAAATATGATTTTTAAAGGTTCCAAAAACAATTACCTATAAAATAACCAGTTGTTTGTCCTGAAGTAAGTAGAATAATTTTAAAATTTGTATCACGAGTTTTATATTTGTTCTATATTTGTTTACAAGGTTAATAACATCAAATAAGTATGCTCCGTTTTATTCTCGTAATTGTAACTTGCAGTAATATGTATAAATGAACAATTGATGTTCGCTTTTTCATGGACCTTTTATGTTTCACCCAAGGAGCAAAACACAGATACTTAATTTTCAGTGATAAAACAACTTTTTTTAAAGTGACCATTAAGTCCCATATTATCATATGTTGTTCATTTTTTTAAGAAGAATGGCTGCGTCATACTAATAATAGGTATATGATAGGGCTTCATTATCGAATCAGGCAGACAGAATTGTCAAAAAGTCTTGCAGTCGTAAATAAAATATTCAGAATAAGTCAGACGAATCACAAACCAATTAAACTAATTCAAGTTTGTATTGTTGTAATTACACTTTGATTTTCTTGTAATTAAATAATAAACTAATAGAATAAAGTCAGAAAATAAACACCCATGATTCGTAAACAAAATAATATAAACTTATTGTTCATAGCATAAACACTCCAGTGCCCCTACCAGTATTACTAACTACAGCCATTGGACCAAGCGGTCGTCACGTCACTAATAAATGAACCAAAATCCACTGATATCTTAGAATAGCAGCAATAAACTGGCATTTTCTAAAAATAATCAAAAAATAAATAAAAGATAGATCAAAAGTGCCTGGCGTAAGCGTGTGCATCAAATGAAATAAGAAAAGAAAATAGAAGTTGGCAAACTTGTAGGATCCTACTTAATATTATAAACTTAGAATTAATTACACCTAAAAAGATAATTCCCTACAAAGCGCGCTGTCCGCGCGCTGCGCGTCCCAAAACAGTTTCAATTTCCCTACCTTAAAGAGATTAATTAGTATATTATTGGATTTTAGTTACGATTAGGTAACGTATGAAGGATATAAATTTGAGAACTGAGCCATTTTGGCTCAGTATAAGTTGCCTCACTTTGCATAAAAGGACACGGCTTCTAGGTGTAATTATTCTAAGATTATAAATGTGAAAGTTTGTGGGTTTGGATGTTTAGATGTTTGGATGTTTGTTCCTCAATCACACAAAAACTACTGAACGGATTTGTTTGGAATTTGGCACACCGATAGTAGATAGCCTAGATTAAAACAAATAATACTTTTTATCCCGATACTCCCACGGGAACGGGAACTACGCGGGTGAAATCGCGGGCGGTCGCTAGTATAATAATATGAGTATGTTGCATAGCCACAGTACATATATATTTTTTTTCAAACAGTAGAGGAGCTAACGTCACTTAGGCCCTTTTGTCATTGCACTCCGTCGGATCGCTAGGGTTGGCATTTTCCGGCCGTCTCGTGGAATGCTACGCGCGAACGCTATGGAAACAATTGCGACGCGATGTCACAACCCCGACCAAAGTACTGCGAACTTTGATTAGAGCTCTTAGAGTGACGTCAGCCGTCAAATTCGAACGTTTCCATGGAGCTCTCATGGGCGTTTCTTTTAAGGTGTCAAGCCAATGCGAGGCGATAGCTGAGTACTATACCTATCGATTGAACCCCTATGTATGTTCCGCGATTTTTTGTAGTTTAGGAGTTATAATTTTTTTTCATTATTTTTTATGATTTAAGGTCTGAACGGCTTTAAAAAATATATCTTTTTTTTTGGTGAGCTTTTCTCGGTATTTTTTTTTGCAACACAATGCCTATTAATTGTAGTTTTATGAGTAAAATAATCACCTTCCTTACTTTGACACTAGTTGCAAAAAATTTGATTGATAGTAAAAAAATTGGGAACAAACAAAACAGAATGGAATCTTCAACTGTAAAAATAAATTAATTAAAGATTATTCCATAGCTTTTGACTAACTTTAAAAACTGTGCGACAGCCTAAGCTTTCATAATAGTACAAAAAAATATGTACTTTATGGGGTATTATTTGCTGAAATCGGGCCCTGAAGGTGGTGAATCGGATATTTTGTAATTTTCATATTTTATGATTTGTTATTATTTTCGCATATTTTTGTAATTCCAAAGATTAATATATATGATATGATTATAGGTTTTTTAATGAATAAGATGGTTATTGGATACTTAGTAATAGTAATAAAATGACTGTCTTTACCATAAACTGAGCCCAATTTAAACTTAAATGGATAATTAATCTTTGGAATGACAAAAATATGCGAAAATAATAACAAATCATAAAATATAAACATTACAAAATATCTGATTCACCACCTTCAGGGCCCGATTTCAGCAAAGTAATATCCCATAAAGTACATATTTTTTTGTACTATTATGAAAGCTTAGGCTGTCGCACAGTTTTTAAAGTTAGTCAGAAGCTAATTATAACTCCTAAACTAAAAAAAATCGCGGAACATACATAGGGGTTCAATCGATAGGTATAGTACTCAGCTATCGCCTCGCATTGGCTTGACACCTTAAAAGAAACGCCCTGTATATGTACTGTGGCTATGCAACATACTCATATTATTATACTAGCGACCGCCCGCGGTCTCCTCTGCATCTATCTGTCTCATGTCATGAACCGTGGTAGCTAGACAGTTTTTTCACAGATGATGTATATGTTACGGCTAATACCCGAAGTGCGGCTAAACCTAGTTTTAGCCGGCTAAAACTAGGTGTAGCCGCTAGCTGTTGGCTAAAACTAGGTGTAGCCGATTTGCTCGCGGCTAATACTAGGTGTAGCCGGCTAAAACTAGGTGCAGCATGGGATATAAAGAAAGTTTTTTCTGTTGTCTGTTAAAAAAAATAACCTCGAAATTTAAGGCTCACGCTCCGCTGCGCGCCTTAAATTTCTAACCTAACCTGGGACCTACAGGAGTAAAGCAGATCGGTTACACCTAGTTTTAGCCAACAGCTATCGAGTACACCTAGTTTTAGCCGGCTAGAACTAGGTTTAGCCGCACTTCGGGTATTAGCCGTAACATCTACAAATACTAAAAATAGGATAAAATTTATATTTAAGTGAGGCTCCCATACAACAAAGGTGTTTTTCTGTCGTTTTTTGGTACGTAACGTTTCGTGCGTTTTGGCCAGTTTTTGGTACACTTGGCCAGTTTTTAATTTCTGATACACTGTATGCTTAATTATGCGCGAGTAAAACGTTTTTTTTTTAATTTCTGATACACTGTATAGTTAAATACGCACGATTGTGACGTGTTTCTTATGCACGTTGGCTAACAACTATAACATATACAGGATGTTCCAAAAATTTGCCACACGGAAGGAAAGTATCTTATATTGAATTTTACTGAAAGAACACTTCATTTTGATTGTGAATATAATTGGAACTGCATTCAAAGATTTTTGAAATAACCGAACCAAAAATTAAAAATAAAAACTTATTTTAGGATAGCGATCGAAAGGGTTATTTATTAGGATTATTTTTTCTTGAGTAACACAGCAACTTAAACACAAAGGAGACCATGAAATTTGACATTATAATTAGTACGTTTTATATATAGGTAAATTTGTATCGTATAGTATGCGATTAAAAAAATATTTGAGTGCAGTTCCAACTGTTTCTAAAAACAAATAAAGTCTTCCTTCAGTTGAGTAACAATTTGAGTAAACCTATATTGGTTGATATTGATATTTGGTCGCCACTCACAATATCGCCGATATCAAAATATATATTTTCAGAATCCGATATCGAATATCGATATATAGTTTCGATTTGATATTGAAAAAAGGCGATATTACCCACCGCTAATTTGTATTTAATTGAATTGTATTGTATTGTTGTAATTTGTAATGCTTTTGTTTTGTTATAAACAAAACAAAACAAAACAAACAGTAAAATTCCATGTCTTCAATATTTGAGGTACTTACTTTATTATCTCCGTGTGGCAAAGTTTTGGGACACTCTGTTTAACCCTACAATTAGTTTTGTCAGTATCGTGTGCAATATTAAAACAGCGCTGTAACTAAAATCGCGGTCAAATCTGTGATTCTAGCCTTCTTGCGTTTTGCATTAAAACGGTCAACCGTAGCGCATAAAGCTTTGTGTATGGTATAGTAGGATATGATCAAGGAACATTAATAATATACTCAGGGTTTGATCCGCTATTAGATTAAAAACACCTTACACTGGTATTTAAAGCGTTTGTACTAAACATAGGTGTTTAAACACCTACCTTTTCCCGACGTTTTTTGATCCGCTGTTAAAACTTTGCGAATATATCTTTGGCATGAATTCCGTATGAGCAAACCTAACTTAACATTTTCCGGGTGTAGATATAATCCTACTTCTTATTATAATCCTACTAATATTATAAATTTGAAAGTTTGTGGGTTTGGATGTTTAGATGTTTGTTCCTCAATCACGCAAAAACTACTGAACGGATTAAGTTGAAATTTGGCACACAGATAGTAGATAGCCTAGATAATAATAATAATATTATATAATAATAATAACTTTATTTTTGACCTTTCACAAAGATAATTGTCATTAACAATGAAGAAGAGTACTTATAATAACAGCGGTAGATAATGACAGCTCCCCTCCACACTAGTTAAAAAACTGTATTGCAGCAGAGTAATATCGTCGTCTACTAGGTAGCCAACATAAGTTTACAGTATACGCAAGGTGAACAGATCAAATTAACTAAACTCAACTTACTAATATTAATTTTAATGTGTCAACTTTACACCATTATTTATTTTATTTTTAAATGTTTGTATAATAAGTTTGTTTTATATACTTTGTTTAGGTATTTATATGTAAATATGTATATATATATTATTTATTTATATTATGCACACACAATGTGTGTATTATAAACCAAACACTTATTAAAACAATTTATTTAATATACCTACATAATTTGAAGGAATATATAATGAAGGTATTTAGGTGTGTGAATAAAAGTCGATTTTATATTTTTATTTACATTGTATATATAAATAATTGTGTTGATTTTATATATTTGACTATTTGATTTATTATATATATTTATCAATTTTATATATTAATGTGTAATATGCACGTGCCTTATATTATGTTAATAACTCCTCTGTAGCTATGTAATCCATTGAAGATAGAAAACTTGACATTGATATTTTGCAATTATAGTAATCTTTGTTACGCAATGGTTCATGTATGCGTCAAATTTTGTTATAGAGCCAGGGAGCCAGGTAAAAGTGTAAGCTGCGCGAGAATATAGATCTAGTTCCAGGTACAAGGTAAACGGGAGGAACACGTATTCGAGATGTGATTTGGGGTGGTGGTTTACGATGTTGTCTTAGTATAAGAGATATAATAAATAATTGGCGCACTGATAGAACACCAAACTCATTGTATAACTTTATTGTGGGATATCGTATATTTTTAAAGTTTAAAACCTTTATAGCTCTTTGTGCTCTTTCGATGGTAATTAAGTTGGTTTTTTTGGCTCCACCCGAAGCAGTTATACCATATGTTATTAGGGACTGGCACAAGGAGTAATAAACAGTTTTAATAGTTTCATAGTATTTGATATGTCTTATTTTTTTACAAATACAAATTAATTTTCTAACTCGCTTTGATATTGCCGTTATTTGGTTTTTCCAATTAAGATTTCGATCCAATATTAACCCCAAGTATTTTATCGATGCGACTGATTCAAGCTTATGGCAGGCACATGCCGACCGATCGACACAAGAGTGAGCAGTCAAAGAGAAATCAGAAGGTTGGTTATTTTCGTAAATGCTGAATGTCATGTATTTGGTTTTTCGATGTTAAGAGTCAGCATATTACTATCGAGCCATTTTAGTACCTCTTCAAATCCAGATTCGCTAGTCTTCCTAACATCGCTCCACGTCGGTCCGTCGGACAGCAGCACAGTATCGTCAGCAAAGGATATAATTTTGGAGTCTTTTAAAACCATTTGACTAAGGTCATTGAGGTATATCAAAAATAGCGTTGGGCCAAGGACTGACCCTTGCGGAACGCCAAAATCAACATTAAAACATAGGATACTTTTTATTCCGATATTCCCACAGGAACGGGAACCACGCGGGTGAAACCGCGGGCGGCCGCTAGTTAATAATAAAAGGGAATACTATTATGCATCATTTTTTTTTGTATAAAAATTAAAAGTATAATGAGAGAGAAAATCAACTGTAATATTAAAACTTTTCTATTGCGTTTTTTCCCGTGATATAGTTACTTGAAGTTAGCACGCATCAGCACCCGCCCAAAAATGTTCTAGTATACCAAACGGTCATGATTTGTGAAGTCACATGTCACGTTTCAGGCGCATTTCAGGCGTGTTTATTATGGAGTTAGCCAAGAATTTTCAAATATCTCCCTAAATATTGCGTTTAAGGACATATTATGTGTCCTACAAAATATTATTTCTTATTCAATATTCTATCTGACCGTTAAGTGCATTATATCCTAAAATGGTAAAAAAATATCGTTATTTTCCCCAGATTTCATCGTGTGATAAAACTAAAATAATACATTTTTTATTTTATTTTTCTGTTTCATCATGTTTTTAACGTGTCCGCAGGGATCAAGCTTAAATTTATCAAAATCGGTGACTTATGCATATTCCCTATTGTGTCGACGGTGTAGCTAGTGAGTAATGTGTTGTGGTGGGGCAGGTGTGCCGGCATGAGGCGCGCGCGCGCGCTGCTGGCGCTGGCAGCGGCGTGTGTGGTGCGCGGCGCGGCGGGCGGCGGCGGGGGCGGCTGCGGCGTGGCGGAGCTCGCCTGCCGCAGCGGCGCGTGCGTGCGGCTCGATGCCTACTGCGACGGTACGCCGCAATGCCCCGACGGTAGCGATGAGCCGCCGCACTGCACCGTCTGCAACCGCACCTATTACGGCCGTGCTGGGGTCGCCTACGCGCTTGCCGTGCCTCAAGCGCCGCGCGCGCCCTTCTTATGCCATCTGACGTTCACGGCTGGCGGAGGCGCCCACGGAGACTTAGTTCAGCTCGCTTTCGACAAGTTCCACGTGGGCCGGTACGAGCCGGGCGCGCTGGACGGCTGCCCTGACGGGTACATGCAGCTGTCGGAGCTGGGCCGCCCCTTTACCGGCGGCTCGTGGTGCGGCGAGTCTGACGGCGCCGCGCTCTACTACAGCGAGACCGCCACCGTCACCGTGTCCGTCAAGCTGTTCCGGATGAGACTCGGCGAGTCGTTCAATTTTGAACTGCGCTACAAATTCATTTCGCAGCTCGATGCCGTGGTCAGGTAAGCGTCGAATTCGATGATACCTAATTTAGATTTTTAGATAGGCATTCGATTCACCACGACCATTTTATAGATTCGGAGCGATGGAGGCGCCTCTAGAGCGGGGTTCAGTTTCACCGGGGACTTATTGCACGAGAACGTACGAAGAGTGTCATCGTAAATCATGTCGATTGCAAAGTCCAAATTATCCAGGAATGTACCCGAGGTAATAAATTTAGATTTTTTAAATGTTTTTATTACAAATACAGTTGTTACAGTCATTGCTGAAATTTTGTATAACTTACACAGGAATGTAACGTGTTACTGGAGCTTACGCCAGAAAGATATACCTACTTGCAAGCATGCGATGATTTCGGTACGACAGGAGTATTCACACAAGATGCAAATTAAGCGTTCAATATCTATGGCCAGGTGAGTACTTCTTCTAGCTTAATAGTTTATCATTGAATGACTTATCTTGAGAAGGATCTTGAGAAATTTGCTGATTTATTATCTGGAGTTCCTTTGTGCTTTAAAAAGCGCGACAAGCCGACCGTTGGTCCCGACTGCATTTGCAATCATTAACACCTATCGACTAGGCCTGCGCATTGTAGGTTAAGACTTATCTATCAATCTTGGAGGGGCAGTGCCTCAGCAGAGGGGGCATTAAAATGGCTCATCATAATCTTATCTTGTGCCAGTCTAAACAAGACGGGTCGTGCGGTGCGCGCGTGGCGGGAGTGCACGGGCGAGCGCGACCGGCTCATCTTCTACGACGGCGCGTCTACGGACGACCCGGTGCTGGTGGAGTACTGTGGCGGGGACTGGCTGCCGCGCGTAACGTCGCGGGGCCCCGAGATGCTGGTTGCCTTCCACTCGTCTCCATTCAGCGCGCCGCTGAGGCCAGCCGTTCCCGCAGCACCATTGCGTGGTTTCGAACTTGATGTGGATGTTGTCTTTGCCGATTCTGATTCGCTAGACTATGCTAGGTAAGTTTGTTTACCTTTTTTAATTTGATAAACTTCATTTTGTCCTCATCGATATGACATAAGAACTCAGCATCAACACCGACATCCGACCACCCGGTCGGGCGATTGTCAACATTTAATTATATTTTCTTTCGTCTTCCTCACCTGTGTAGGGAGGCGCGTCGTTGTGAGTTTCACGTAAAGGCATCTTCATCGGAGGAGGAGACAAACACGACGACCCCTACCGGCGGGCGAGGTCGCCGCGGTCGGCTCCGCGCCCCCTCCCACACGCTCCCTCCCAACACCACTTGCACGTGGACGTTCCATGGTCGCCCCGGTGAGTACGTCTACTTTTGAAAACTGCAGCGTGTTTAAGAACGAACAATTTTAATAAATGAAACTTTTTTGTTACAGGTGATCTCGTATGGATATATTTCTCTAGTTTTACTCAATATTCACTAGTAGAACCACGACGAATAGAAAGCGGAGAGCGAGACGAGGAAATGCCTTCAACGAGAGCTACACCTCGTGCGCCACCACCGAGAGAGGGAGGCTCTGATGGCGGGTGTGCGGTTGAGTTGCGGGTGTGGGACGGCGGGGGTGGAGGGGAGGCGGGAACGCGACTGTTAGGACGGTACTGCGACTCTGCACCCGCTCTGTGCGCGCGTGCCGCGCTCGCCAACGCCACGCGCTCACCACGTCCTTGCGCTCCACCCGACGGCTACGTATCTGCCGCTGCTTTGATGTCCCTCGCAGCTACCACGCTACCGGGGACGGCAACACATCCTCTCTCCTTTTCATTACACTACGAGTTTGTGGACGCGAGGCTTGAGGGTGCACCACTACCCGACGACGGCAGGCGGGTGCGGCCCTGGCCGCCTGAGTGCTCAAGGACACTGTCAGTGCCGGGTTCATTTTCGTCTCCACGTAATGCGTTATGGTTCGGTCGTGGGGGTGCGCGTCGTATGCGCTGTATATATCGGCTGCAAGTGGAACATACAGGGCGCATAGCCCTGGAGCTGGCCGCAGCGACATTCGGGCGTGAGCCCGCTTGTGTCACGCGTCCAGACCCGCTGACTGGGCAGCTTGCGTGCTTCCCGGACCAGGAGGCGCGCGTGGAGGACCCGGACTTCATCGATGATGTGCCGGGAGACTTTGATGGTGACGACGACGCGCCTGTTCATGTTCCTCATCTTCGAATATATGAATCACCGTGGCCGGGATTCAGGGTAAGTCTTAGGTTAGTCCTTGGTCGTAATTCGGTTTTATTACATACCCTTGTTTGTAACCTAGAGGAAGTAGTACGTCTTATTTACAGTTTGTTCTAATTCATGTTATTAATAATTATGTAACCAGAAAGATCTTTATCCAAAACCAATGCATGTAACATGAGTTGAGTCCTTATAGTAAGGTACCTAATATACACGGGAAGTTGAGACGATGCAGAGACCGACTTGTTTCAAAGTGACATTTAATAACAAAAAAATAGTAACTATTTGCCTCAATGAACAAGTGAAGTGTCAAAATTAGTTTTGAAAAATAAACGGCCTGTGCTTAAAATAAGTAATTTTCATTTCTTGGCGTTTGTTGGTTGTTGTTAGCGTTATTTTCGGTGTCAGTGAGTTGTATTTTCTCTTTCCTACGTTTTCTACAGTTGACACTTGCCTGTTTATCAACGCCATCTATCGCGCCTACAGTTTTTGTCATTTTGAAAAGCCCTCATTGATTGTTGATAGGTGCCAGTGGCGTGCATCTGCGATAACACCACCACTCCGCTGAAGTTCTCGGCGAGCGGTGGCGCGTTCGAGCTGGAGCTGGTGGCGCGGCGGCTGGCAGCGGCGGACGACCACCGGCGGCTCATGTTCCGCGGCGAATGGGCGCGCGCGCCAGCACCGGCCTGCGCGCAACGGCGCCGGCTGCCGCCGCCTGGGCAGCGCGTGCACCTCACCTACCCTTACGAGTCAGTGGACTTTTGCGTATCACCGAAATATTTATGTGTCTGTGTGTGTGTGTGTGTTTTTTTTTTATTGTGTAGTAATAGTAGGGCAATTCCGAAATGGTATAATTAGGAATCCACGCTTGGGTAAAGCAAGACGATATCACATACCAGAATAAGTCAGAGGGTTTTCCCTATGAACTTTGTTAAACGTGTCGTTAGTCAAAACTTTTTTAGTCTTCTAATCAGTTTTAGCGAGCAGATTTATTCATTCAATAACAGTGAAAGTGGCTATTTTAGAGAATTAAAAATGTTTAGCTTCTAACTGGACTACTAGATGAACTTTACAGTCGTTAAAATATTTGTAAGTTTCCAGTAAAACACTAAATTGAAAAGACTGCATTGATTTAAATTTCATCTTGTCCAGAAACGAGCGCATGTCTGAGTGCGGTGAGACGCCGTTCCTGCTAGCGGCGCGCGGCAACCGGTCGGTGTTCCTGCGAGCGTGGGGCGAGGAGCTGGCTGGTGACGACCCGCCGCCTTGCCACACCGCCAACCGCCTGCTCGTGTACGACGCGCACTCCTCACGGTAAGTCTCTACAACTTAGGTTACGTGAAAAGCAGGTAGATGATGAAAAGCAAGAGATGATTTGTGACCAGTAGACTTCTACCTGTATACCGATATGTCCTGTAGGAAATATGGCCAAAAGCAGAACTTCTCAGCACGTGGTTCGCGAGTCGGACATGCAGTTTGTCTGGTGTTTTTATCAGTTTGTATTCTCATTCGCAAACATGAATGTGTCAGTCTTGTAATCATGATATTTATTGTGCAGGTTGATGCGAGCGATCTGCCCAGGCGGAGACCGTTCGGTGCAGGTGTTCAGCGAGGAGTGGTGGGGGCGTGGCGCACGGCCTGGCGCGCTGCTGCTGGTGTGGCAGGCGCGGGAGCCGCAGCACGCGCGCTTCACCTGGATGGAGGTGTGGCGCGCCGGACCTGCACCCGCGCTGAGTAAACTAACCACCACAGACGCCTGGCCGAACGCGTCGGCTTCCTGCGCGTACGCGTGTGCCTCGCTCGGCGCGTGTATGGCGGGGGCGTTGTGGTGCGATGGAGAACCAGACTGTCCCGGGGGAGGGGACGAGGCTCATGGGTGTGGGGCGGGGGCGCGGTTGCTAGCCGCATTGGCAGCACCAGCCGCGGCGGGGGCGGCGGCGGCAGCAGCTGGAGGAGCCGCTCTGCTCGCACTGGTGTGCGTGGTTGCGCTGCGGCGACGGAAAGCAGCGCGAGCGGACAAGCAGCTGCTAGGCGCGTTAGCAGCGGGCCGGCGGCTCACAGAGGAACTCCTGTACGACGCGTCACGCACGTCATCCGTGGCGTCCTCCTGACGGCGCGAGCGCTCCGTCGAGTACATCCACGTGGACCGCGAGACCACAGTGTGACGGAGCGCCGCAGCCCCGCGCGGGTGCTGGACGTCACCCGCGCGCTTCCCGCACTCGCGTTCAGTGATCGAATACGTCGTTACTCATCAGTATTGTGTTGGGCTCTGTATGATTCTATTTTGTTATCGTTTGTTCGCGGGTCGCGTCGCGGTGCCCCTCGGCGGACGCGCCTAGCTCGATCGCTCGTGACCTTATTATTTATTAGTGATATTAATAGTCGCCATCGCGGGCGACACTCCCGATGGATCCGTGAACTCGTTTATATGTTATTGTTGATGAACTGTCCCGTCCCTCGTTTCCACTTGAGTTATGGAACGCTAATATTAAATATAAATAAATTAAATTTACGAAAGAGCAACCACATTTTTATTTCTTTCCTTGTAATAATGATCGATGAGGATGTTTAAAGGCAATGTCGGCTGACAGGTAGTTTTTAAAAAGGGGAAGGCCTAGCATCGTGAGACTGACGGCTGATATGATGATTAGCTTACTTACAGAGATAGCCTCATTGTAATACTCACACAAATGGTTCGAAGATTATCAAAGTTGGGCATTTGTGTAATCAAAAAAGCATTGTCTGCTTTCCAATTTTATAGGTATCTCTAAGAACATGTTGATCTATAGAGTTTTTTTTTCAAAGTGTTAGTTAAAGGTTACCTTTTAGATTATTAATATTATAAGAAGATGGGAAACCTACTGGCTTAAGGGTGTCTGCTGCGTTAAGCGGGATCCCGTTGCAGGTACATGGCGCGGGAATAAGTTTGCTTGCTTTCTGACGGACAGATGCTTGCAGTGCATGAGTAAGCTCTAATCTATGTCGCCCCGCGGCGGTATCCCGCTTAACGCAGCGGACGCTTTTATACAACGTGTCACAAAAATACCTCTAATGCCGAATATGGTAAGATAAGGACCATCAAACTGAACAACTATTGGACCAACTCTGAAAACGCGAAAAAAATCAGCTATTTAATAGAAAAATTAATAACGAAAAAATCGACTTCAAAAAACCTACCTCTAAAAAGCAAGAAATAATATTCCTAATAATAAAAACACGTCTATTGAAGTCGGGTGGGGCTGGAGTACAGATTCCTTTATTTAATTTTAAAAGCCCCACCCAACTTCAATAGACGTGTTTTTATTATTACGAATATTATTTCTTGCTTTTTAGAGGTAGGTTTTTTGAAGTCGGTTTTTTGTTTTTTTTGTTTTTAAGATTATTTTTTTATTTCTAGTGTAGGTGCCTTTTAGGTATATTATTTACAATAGATAGTAAAATCAGCTCAGCCAAACGTGAAATAATTGCGAAGAAACATACATACCTACATACGCGTCAAACTGAGAACCTCCTTTTTTAAGTCGGTTAAAAAGCTACACAGATATCCTTCTTCCAACAAAAAAATTATTATCTTATTCAGTTCATAAACAAAGAAGGAATACGACCATTATCATCGAGGTAATTCACACAAAATCATACTATTTTCGTGTTTTTTTTCAAGATTACTTGAAAAGTACTGAACCGATTTCCAAATTTCAAAAAATGGTACCAACTTGGGAGTTCACCTAATGTAATTACGTTTTAATCATTTCAATCGGTCCAGCCGTTTTCGAGTAATCGGTGTACATACACAAAAAAAAACAAATATACAGACGAACAGAGAACCTCCTCCTTTTTGGATTTTTTTTCACGATTTCAGATTTGATCCTATAGTAAAAGTTGTTCAATTTGATAATCGCTATCTACCATTTTCGGCATTAGGCGAATTTTTGTTGTATACAAACAAACACGTTGTATACAAACTTGAATTTCTGCGGACGCAAGGTAACATAACGTTGTAAAGTACACTTTCAAAGGCAAAGGGAAAAATAAGCTGAATAAATGCATAAATAATTAGGTACGCAAAGGTAAGAGAGTCATCGCGAGGCTGTATGAGTAGAAATAAAACAGAACATAACTGCCCACGCGAGCCTTGAAACGGATCCGCGCGTAATGGAGGCATTACAATTTCAGGCGCAACCCTACTGAGCAGATCGCGTCTGCATAATATAACGCCCACGGCACAAGGAAAAATACTCTTTCGCGTAGGTAAGCAAAGTGCTATTTCGTATGGACGTGGAGAGGGCGCGAAAAACTAATAAAAGTTGTTGAGAGATATTCTGTAGGTTCCAATATGCGCCGAAGGGATGCTCAAAGTTGTTATGCTGGATACAAGCTGGTGGCCTTTACTTACTTGTGTTGTGACAGCTGCAGTTGCGAGGTTAAAATACATAAAACGTTGGACAGCATTTAATTCACCCATATTTTATGACACCTTACAGGATTATTATGGTAAAATGAAACAAACTTTTATTTCTCACCACAAATCAAATACATAAAAGCAGGACAATAACAAAATGACAAAATATGTTTGGTTCTGGATCGCTGGTGCCTGTGTGTAATGTTTCTAAACAATACATTCTACAGAATGATTTTTTTACAGTAGACAAATTTTGAGGTGTGGCTTAGACCGTTAAATTGAACAACTTTGTCTATGGGACCAACTTAATCAGAGCCAAAAAATAATCAGCTATTCTATAGAAAACGTCAATAGGTATCTAACCCAACCGAAATGTATGGTACAGCTGATTATGTTTTTGCTTGATTAAGTTAGTCCCGTAGACAAAGTTGTTTAGTTTGACGATCTAAGAAACACCACAAAATTTGTCAAATGTTTCAGGTTCAGTAGGACAGTCACAAACCAGATGGTAGCAATGTTGAGTGAAATAAAAACAATGGATGGCACTGTGATGTCCGGCAGAGTAGTAGGCGACGGACGTAAAGGGTGGTTTACATTATCTTAGCGTTAGTAAAGTATTTTAGGAGAGTGCTTAGTAGAAACGTTTAAACGGTCGTATTAGTGACTTAAGCGAGTAGCGTTCTAGTTGCCTTTCAACTTGAATCAAAATGTTTTTCGTTTCGAGTGCACCCCCTGCGAGCGACACTCCTCGCTTCTGGAAGTATGTAATTCGACATTTTACCAGCGTAGGTATTAGTAGAGTGTGACACTCTACTGGAAGAAGTGGAAACGCTCATTGGAAAATATTATTACTATTATTTATGATTTATTTATAGGATGTTCAACAGCTAAAGTAACAGAATATTTAAGGCGACAGGTAGCCAATTACAGAACTCCACAAATAGAAAGGCACCAAAATTACTAATGTACTCACATTCGAGTACGACTCGCACACTACTATAAGCACTCTACTAAAACTAAGAAAATGTAAACAAGCCCTAAATAAGGGCGACTAAAGACGAGCCAATTTCTCGAACCGTTTGAAAAATCACGTTTTGCATAATCTAGTAATTTCGAGTACAACCTCCGTTTATTTCAAATCGATTTCATCAGCTCATTGATACAAAGATTTACGAGTCATTTTTAATTAGATAATGAGGGCTTTTCAAAATGATAAAAAGCTGTAGGCTCGATAGATGGCGTTGAAAAAAATAGGAGATTCAAAGTATTTTTTACTACCAATTTTGACTTCCCTCTTACCATCAACGCCATCTAGTGAGGCAAATAGTTACTTTTCTTTTTTTTAATGTCAATTTGAAAACCCCTCATTGGCAACTTTTGTAACAATTCTATTTTCGCTGTTAACAAATCGGGTCGACAGACGTACATCTGACACATCCAAACTAGAATAAAGCAGCAGCGTTTCATCTCTTTCTTTTATCACGATTAATATTATTAGCATCCACAATCCACTCATCTCTGATTGCCTTATCTGATGATTTCTAGTCTGGCTATAATTAATAGAACCTCTATACTATACCCATATCATAATATGGTACCCTAGAGGGTACAATTTGTACTCGGTTTGGTTGGTGGTAGGGCTTATTTCAAGTCCGCCTGACTGTCTACACCATCTTACCTAAGTCTGACGCCATAACTACAATTTAAAAATTGTTGTGTTCCGGCAGTTAGAGGTAAGATAGCCAACTGTTATCTTACCTCTAACTGCCGGAACTGAGGAACTCCTCAGTGATGAAGATTCTGGGTGTAGTGCGCTTCTATCTTCAGCCTTATCGTCACTTAACATGGTGAGGTGAAAGCCTGGATCTATTCCGTTGTCCATAAAAAAATGTGTTAAACTTTCTACAGCAGTGTGATTGTCGGGACCCCACGTTTATGTAAGCGACGTTTGACGAGAGGAGGTACGGGGGAGTGAAGGAGGGAGGAAGGGCGGAGAAGCAGAGAGTGCAATCACTCAATGTCAATATTTATATTCAGATGCAGATGTGCTGCCGCCGGCAAATTCGCGTCTCGCAAACACTACGATTACTATGAATAATAGACTTCATCGCAAAATAAAAGTAATTTGAGAAATAATAAAAAAGAAAAAATGAAGAAAAATGCAAAGTAAAATAAAATGTAAACGAATGTATACATTTAACGACAATATTATGACAATCAATAATTTGTGTTTATTTTGACGTTTCCTATCGATTGACACTAGTTTTATTAGTTGCGAAGAATTTCCGGTTTTTTCAAAATGGCGGGTATGCCAAAAAGGTTACAATACGGTCTTTCGACAACGTCTGCTCTGCAATATGCATATATTATTTAAAAAAATTAAAACGTTTTTAATAATAATTTATTTTCACAAAAAATATCTTACGTAGCGCACCTCTCCGCCACGAAACACCGGCTCCGACCGTTGACACACACGTAAGTAAAGACGCGAAACCGAATGTGATCCTCATCGTATCGTTGTCGATAGAAGACAATTCATAGCGGAACTAAAAGTCTAATTAATAATTCACTGGAGTAAACTGACAGATTCTAATGTCAAATTGTAAAATAATCTTGCCTAATTTATTGTACTAGTGCTGCGGTTTCGTTCATCGTGGTTCAGTTCACTCACACAAAATCAGTACCGTTCATGGTTACAACTGGGATTTTTTTTAAACAAGCCTCAAACGTTCATGGTAACAACCTACAAACAAAGATACGTTCGTAGGTTACAATCGTAAACGTCAGATTACTCCATTGAATAAAAAAAAATACTTTTTTATGGTGGAACTAGAGCGGTACCGCTGGTAAGGTTTCGCGGCGGAGGTGTGCTACAAGCACAGAATAACTAATAGTACAAGTACTACAGACGTTAATAGTGACGTTAATCAACACTTTACAAGAAAGAATGTAACTTTAATCCTACTAATAATATTATAAATGTGAAAGTTTGTGGGTTTGTATGTTTGTTCCTCAATCACGCAAAAACTACTAAACAGATTAGGTTGAAATTTGGCACACAGATAGTAGATAGCCTGGATTAAAACATAGAATACTTTTTATCCTGATATTCCTACGGGAACGGGAACCACGCGGGTGAAACCGCGGGCAGCCGCTAGTAGGAAACTAAGTGAGAACCTACATTTCGATTTCTGTCCTTCAAATAATCATTTAACCAATCAGAAGTCTGTGACAAACCTTCGATCATCTAACTGGGAAGAGCCGTGTAGGCAAGCTATTTCAGAACGCTAATAGTTTGTTGTCAGGCAATTGTAAATCGGTTTGCCCGGCGTTTTTCATAAACATTACAGTTTTGTGATTTACTACGGTGATTCACGTAAATTGCGGTGTCTGTGAGTAGTTTAATTTTTAATTTCAAATTGGCGACGCAATGAACACCAACGATCGTTGTAAGTTACGACGGTAATGTTTATGAAATAGGGCCGAGTACGTCAATATCCACACTTCGTCGGTACCGTACATGATATTTGCAGCCAAGCGATCAATAGACACGTACAATATAACGAATCTCGATCGGATTAACAACACGTGCCATATTTAATTTCCAGTTTAAGCCTGCAGGCCTATTAAAAGCCTGCTACACGGCTGCTGCGTCCTAACCAAGTTGACCTTGGATGGCAACCAACACAACTTGTTTTGTGATTACAAAATTCAAAATAATTTATTCAGTCTAGGCTGTTACAAGCACTAGTGAATGTCATAGAAGCTACTCCATTGGTTCGCAAACCCTAAACGGAAGACTTTGTAACGAGAAGAACCGGCAAGAAACTCGTCAAGGGCTGCTTTTTTCTCCCTGTATATTCATACAGAGCCGTCAACATTGAAAAATGACCTCCATATTTAAAATGAGGTCATTTTACATCAGAATAATTAACGAAAGTTTACACGCAATGGGTAGGTAGAAGTTACTACATAAGTATTGGATTAACTTTCAACTAGTTGAGAAATCACTTCTGTCTACTACTCGAAAGTATACCTAATTATGCAATATTTACCAAAAACACTTGATACAAGATAAAAAGCAATTAATAAGCAGACCCATTCCCACTGGCAGCACCCGTTCACGAGCATGACGCATGAACCAGCCATCGCTTCGCTCAACCATATTTGAGGGAACGTAACGACTCGGTACCTTCATCTACATGGTTGTAAGTAAACCACCAAGGTCACTATAGTTGTGTGGGACGTGGTTTGCAGCCGTGTGGGAGGTAGGTACTTTACATAAAAACAATCGCGATAAGCGGTCCTGGGGTGCGATTGCGTAAGGTAATCGTATTCATTTGACAGTTCATATCGTATTCCATCGGCTGCAATTTGTATGGGATGACACATATTATGATACAATATGAACTGACAAATGAATACGATTGACTTTACGCAATCACCTAGCATGTTCGTCACACTCCGTGACATATCATACTCAATAATAAATTTTAATATTAAATAAATTGAACGACATTTTTTTGCCCAAGCTGAAGTAGAGACTTCGCTCGCGCTTCGCACTCGCTCGGTCAATTAATTTTAATCAAAGATATGTACGGTGCTGTGGCGGCAACGGAGTGGATGCAGAGCGGCGCCGAGGCGTGGGCGCCGTATTTGAATAAATTGCTCCTACAAACCCAATTAAATTAAATTAACACCTACCGCCATTTGTTCGCACACGTATGCAAATGTTGCCGCGTCAACGGCACGCTCACGTCTCGGTCTCGCAATCCAATTATCGGATGATTGTCTCTTAATCTCATTCGAATATGAGTACATCCGATCAGCACTTGTACCTGTCACTCGAACCTGAATATTTGTAAAGCTTTTGGGAAAATTATGATGGAAAAAAAAAATATTGATCTTATCTGAAATTGAAATGAAATGAAAATTCAGGAACCTCTCGTTTGGATTGCGATGAGAGCAGGACAATCGTTCTATTAATGGTAATACCCTGAATAATCGTCCTCAGTGGCGTACACGTGTTATTCAATAATTTGTACGTAAATTAATGATAAGAATCAATCAATCAAACAATATAAATAAGATATGCCTCAACATGGGCATATACCTAAATGATACAAATGACTGAACGATAATTAAGAAAGATCGCCATATCTTACCCTCAGGTGAGTGCAAATTCTTATTGTTTAGAATTAGATCATTTTCACATTGAGGGAAATGAGTATTTATGTACCTACTAACGAACCCGTTATTAGTATTATAATTTTGGTTTCAATTAAAGAAACCGCATTGAAATCGCTTGATCCGTTTAGGCACTACGAATATACATACAGATAGACAGACATAGGCTTCAAACTTATTACACCTCACTTTCCTCTGCGTCGGGGGCTAAAAACTAGAGTCTCGAGTTCGATTTTAGAAAGAAACATTTTGTTAGTTAAATTGCAATAAGTTATTGCCTATACACGATATTCAGTGGAGGTCAGACTGTTTATTCCGTCGAGCCCCCGGGACATATCCGGACAACCGGTTGATTTGTGTCCGGAGTAGCCGGGTGCGTTGGCTGGCGCTGGTATTCCACGCGATCGCCGGATCAGAGAGGGGCTATTACAAAAAAATTACTGAAAAAAAAAACTTTTTTAAAAACACGTTTTTAAAACGGATCAAATTATTACAAAAAAAATCGGCCTAAAAACATTAAAACGGACTAGTAAAAACAGACTAAAAAGTAAAAAATATTTTTTTCTGTAAATATTTATAACCCTATTTATACCCTACCTACAGAAATTTTAAATCTAAAAACGTGGGGCGCATTTTGTAAAATTTATCATCCATAATATTGTCTCTAGCATTAAATTTTAATTTTCTGCTTTTTAGTTAACGAGCTAAGGCTAAAAATATACCATCTCCTATCGGAGCACTCGTCAAGACGATTCAAACGAGCCCAAACTCGATGGGGTTGCATGGTTTTATTACAGAGTCCCAGTGGCCTTCTTCCGGCTCCATCATCAGACCCTGAAAACTATTTCCTAACAAAGTACTCGTCAATACGATTCAAACGAGCCCAAACTCGATGGGGTTGCATGGTTTCAATATTGAGTTCCTATGGCATGGACTTTCAGCTTCATCATCAGACCCTGGACCTCGTCTCCCATTAGAGTACTCGTCAAGACGATGCTAACGAGCCCAAACACGATGGGGTTGTATGGTTTCATCATAGAGTTTCTATAGCCTTCCTCCGGCTCCATCATCAGATCCTCGGAAACTATTTCCCAACAAAGTACTCGTCAAGACGATTCAAACGAGCACAATCTCGATGGGGTTGTATGGTTTCATCATAGAGTTTCTATGGCCTTCCTCCGGCTCCATCATCAGACCCTGGAAACTATTTCCCAACAAAGAACTCGTCAAGACGATTCAAACGAGCCCAAATTTGATGGGGTTGCACGGTTTCAATATTGAGTTCCTATGGCATGACCTTTCGGCTTCATCATCAGACCCTGGACCTCGTCTCCCATTAGAGTACTCGTCAAGACAATGCTAACGAGCCCAAACACGATGGGGTTGTATGGTTTCATCATAGAGTTTCTATAGCCTTCCTCCGGCTCCATCATCAGATCCTCGGAAACTATTTCCCAACAAAGTACTCGTCAAGACGATTCAAACGAGCCCAATCTCGATGGGGTTGTATGGTTTCATCATAGAGTTTCTATGGCCTTCCTCCGGCTCCATCATCAGACCCTGGAAACTATTTCCCAACAAAGAACTCGTCAAGACGATTCAAACGAGCCCAAATTTGATGGGGTTGCACGTTTTCAATATTGAGTTCCGTTGGCATGACCTTTCGGCTTCATCATCAGACCCTGGACCTCGTCTACCATTAGAGTACTCGTCAAGACGATGCTAACGAGCCCAAACACGATGGGGCTGTATGGTTTTATCATAGAGTTCCTGTGGCCTTCTTCCGATTTCATCATCAAACCAGCTCAATGACACCATAATGTATATATAAATAAATAAATAAATAAATAATATTGCATTGCCTTCTAATTCTGACCTATGTTCAAAGTTTCAAGTCTCTAGCTCATCGGGAAGCTAGGATAAAATCGTTCGCAAACTTTGCGGAGAAACAAACGCGAAAGCAACCTAATAAAAACGTGTTAAAAAACAGCAATAATCGGACGATGTTCGACGTTCGACATACTTATAGTCAATTTCACTGGAATCATTTAAAAATGGGACAAAATTTGAATTAAATGAGGGCTTTTCAAAGTAACATTTAAAAACGAAAAATAATAACTATTTGCTTCACTAGATGGCGTAGATGGACTAGTGAAGTATCAAAATTGGCTTTGAAAAATAAACGGCCTGTGCTTAAAAGATTTTTTTTTTATTTCTTGGCGTTTGTTGGTTGTTAGCGGTGTTTTCAGTATTTTCAAGTAAAATATGTTTTCTTTTTCCTACGTTTTCTACAGTTGACACTTGCCCGTTTGACTTGCACGCCATCTATCGAACCTTTGCTATTTTGTCTTTTAGAAAAACCCTTATTACTGTGTAGTGTGAAAACTGTGAAATCAGCCCTTAATTTTTAGAGCGCCTGAAAATAAGTCACATTTGATATTCCATTGTCTTCCGGCTACCGCCGGCGCCGGTAGCCGCTCGGGGTCTGATGAATATGTTACGAAGCGAAACAAACGTCGTTCGATTATATCGTATTTCGTTTTTCAGGGTAGGCCCTCAGGCCCGGAGGCCGCGCCGCTTCGTTAAACACGTTAGTTGGACCCCACCCCCTCCAGCTCCGCAACCCCCTCACGCAGGTGCGTCGGACCAAATACATATGACATCCTCAGTTGTTGTGCAGTTCCGACCTACAAGGAGCTCGGTGGCGCCTGGCCCAGCGATTGCGAAGGTTAAGCGACGTTCGCAAGGGTCGGTCATAGGATGGGTGAACAAAAAAATATTATCTTGAGCTCCTCCGTGCTTCGGAAGGCACGGTAAGCCGTTGGTTCCGGGTGCATCTGCAGTCGTTAACACCCACCAATCCGCATTGGGCCCGCGTAGTGAATTACGGATAAGGATAAGGCCTGTTCCTCAGCAGTGGGGATATTAAAAATGGCTGATTGACGACTATCTGTTATGAAATTAAATAATTATTTCTTATAACTAAATAGACTTAATTTTGAAGATTTATCAATGGCATTAGTATTTACTTATAAATTCTTTTTCTTAAAAAAAATGAAATTAATAAATATACAACAAATTAGGAGCCTATTCAATAGGTCGAGCATAGTACCATCTAGTGTCTTTTAAAAGAGATCATAATTATTTATCTAAAAAATCTGTTAATATTTTTGTGTAATTGGCCATAAAGCTAGGGTTTCCTAGTGCTGTCATATTACGGCCGTAATATAGTGGCGTTGAATCTTGTCCATGTAAGCAATATGGCGACACCGTAACGTCAGAAACCGCGTCGTATTGTTTACATAGACAACGTTCTGCGCCGCTAAATGACGGCCGTAATATGACGGCACCGTCATCCTAGGAAACGCTAGCTTAAGTAGGTATTGTACAACATTTGCACCACCTAACTTTAACGATAACAAGCTTGTAAGCATAAGTTAGCCAAAAAAAGAGTTTGTCAGCTAGCATGATGTCCTTTGACAAGTTTGATGTGACAAATAGGTAGCATTACCATTTGACGATAACTTTAACTTTGACAGCGTTTTGGTGCAACTATAAGCTTCTTGGGTGCAACTCACACACCCGATGACAGTCAACTGTTTGTTAACCGACTTCATTTAAAATTAACAGCTTCGTGTCTCGTAGAACTGCGGGCCGTAGCAACTTTTGTAGCCGCGTAGCGTCGTAGCGTCGTAGCATTGACTAACCTATTTTATCTACACCCATGCTTTAAATCCTCTGTAAAGGGTTCTGAAACAGTTAGCTTACTGCCAATATTAGAGTATCCAAGCGAGTGGAGGTCATACAACACTCTTTCGGAAGATATAATGACGAGGAGGGGCAGGAAAGTCAAAGTCAAAGACAAAGTCAACGTCAAAACCTTTATAGAGGATACATATCGTGGGTGTATATAAATATCATGGGTTTAATCCATATGTTTAAAAATATTGTTTGTTTCCCAGAAAAATAATTAAAAATGGGTGTAGATAAAGTGTTGTATGCAACTCATTATAGTAAAGTTGCATAAATAACTACACTGGCCTGCAAAAGTAAGTACTACAGAGGTCTATTTTCATACAAACGAGGTAACTTTGACGCACTGGTTCTCCGCCCAGGATTAAACGTGGTGTGATCTGATAATGGCAATCAAGGGAGTGAATGGAGAAGATTCAGATCCCCATACATACCCAATAGATCTGATCAGCATTCTAAGAGCTGTTTGGATATGTTTAAAAAAACCACGAAAATAGCATTAAAATGTATGGAAATGCTGTAACTGGTAACTCTTATCCTTACAGCTCTTAGAATGCTGATCAGATCAATTGGGTGTGTATGGGGATCTGAATCTTCTCTATTCACTCCCTGGATGGCCATCATCAGATCACACCACGTTTAATTTTGGGCGGAGAACCAATGCTTCAAAGTTACCTCGTTTGTATGAAAATAGACCTCTGTAGTACTTAGTTTTGCAGGCCAGTGTAGTATAGGACTCACGACGACACAAATCGCTCGTCAAGTAGACACATAAAACGTAAGTTGGTACTGTTAGGCGTGAAATATACAGAAGCGACGCGGCTCGGATACGGCGGCGATACGGTGCAGATGTGAGACTTTCGGATGGTTTTGGCTAAGGAAATACACGTATCGCCGCCGTATCTGCGCCTTATCTTCGCCGCATCTCTTCTGTGTATTTCACGCCTTAAGTAGTATTCTGTGACAAAACTATACAGATGTATTTAATGAAAAAAAATGATTTTTCAAGAAAAAATGTAAGGGGTTTCGGGAGGTTTCGGGCCATCATGATAGCTTAACTAAAAACATCACCACACTGACAGTGGAAGCATCAGTGGTACAGGCAAATCTGACAGAGGGGTGCGGTGCGGAGGCTCTGTTGGCACATCCCATTAGCAATCAGCGAGCTTGTAGCCTGCACGCAACTACCGACCATGAATTTACAAGATAAGGCAAGTATTCGTATAAACCGAGATAACACACTCTGTGATTCCGATGAGCATATTTCACGATTTGCTGCACAATGCTTTAGCATATATGGAGACTGTATGTACTCGGGAACAATGTCATGTAACCACTTGTTATGGATATATGTTTTATTCATCTTTAAAGGTGTCTCTTTGGTATAGAAGCCAGTAATTCTAGACAAGTAATATAATTCTCAGAGGGAACAGCTAAGTAGATCTAATAAAAAAAAAATAGTAGTTAAATTACAAATGCAGGCAGCGCAGGACCGATCGTCGTGGAGATCCTTAGGGGAGGCCTATACTTATGTATTCTGTGCCTATACCCAGCAGTGGGTGTCGTGCGGCTGATATGACGATGATGATGAAAGTATAAATTGATGATTTTATCTCACACCGAGATTTTCATATCTTGATGCTAAAATGCTTCAGTTGCTTTTTAATATTTTGAATTATGATCGTGATGGCCAAATCAACTGCCGCAACGAACAGTATCGAATCTACAAAATCTCGATTTTTATTTTATTGCATCAATGGATAGAGCAAATATGATACTATTAGGAAAGTATTTTTTTATTTGAAAAAAGTATTATTTCGTGAGATTTTGAATCGAACAATATCGAAACTTCACACTGTGAGCGACGAACATTATCGAATGAGGTAAATTCGATATTGTGTAGTGTGTGTACTAATTAATATGTACTCACACACACTCATCTCTCCTCATAATATATAAGCGCATGCAGCGCACCAATAAACGGTTATTGATCGCAGTCAGTTACTTTTATTTCACGTCTCCTGGTCGCCTCCTTGCATGGCGACCCTGCCAGTGCCGCCTAGTTGGCGGCGCTGTGCAGCCGGTTTTGTTATCAAGTGAAAAACAATGGACTATAAACTAAAATAAATAAAATAGACTATAAATTGGTTACTATTTGTGATGTGGTGCTACCAAAATAAATAAAGGACTAAAATAAAATGTAGTCTAGTTAAAAACTCTTAATTAGCAATAAATAAATATAGTAGTAATATAAAAATATATATTATATCATTAAGAAAATAAATTCTTCACGTGTAAATTAATGAACTCAAAGCAATCATTATGAACAATCTGAATAAAAATTATGAAAAAGTGTTGTTGCTGTGATGCTGATGAGGTTGGAGAGATAGAGCAGGGTGCCGGGAGACGATGGTGTCGGATGTGGACCAGCCGGCAGATGATGGTGTCATTGGAGGAAGGAGCTGAATTTACCAACTGAAAGCAGCCAAGCAGTGGGCAGCGGAAGTCGGAACTTCTGAAATGAGCCTTTATCTCAAAGATCCTTTTCAAGTTTATGGTTTATTTTGGATATTTTTTTTGTCCCTTTTGTAAACTAATACATACTAACTTTAATTTTTAAATGTTGAGAAGAATTTTTTGTTTTTGTTTTGGACAAAATAAAGTTAACGTTAATTATGAATAAAATGTATTTGCCCTTTACATGATGAAATGTTTAGTACATTTAGAAGAATTTATTTTAATTTGATCTTAATATTTTATTTGGTATTTAGTACTCCTTTTTTTAATAATTAATGAACATGTTTAATCAATTAGGTATTGTTGTTGATGATAAGGTAGAAATAGTCGGAGTACAAGTATCATAATTTGATTAAAAGTAGAGAAAAAAAAATATCGTAGATAATGTTTATTTTTTTCTAAGTTTCTGATTTATACGATTGATTGCACAGAAAACAATGAGAAGTTAGTTATTTTTAGTGGTGTTGGTATTCAAGTTTATTTTTTTATTTCACAGTATAAGTACCAAAGTTTTCCAGATATTCAGCGTGGTTGATAAAGGTAACTTTATTTTGCATTTGTGGAGATTGTGTTTGATTAATAATTCGAGTTCACATAATATAATTTTAGTATAAATAATGGTTTTTTTTTGTCTCGAAGCATTAAAGATACATTTTGTAGCTATGGTATTTTATATTATTTTGAAAGTTTTATTACATCAATCAATTAGAATGATATAAATGGATGTCATTTAGAAATTAAATTTTTTGCTTAAGTAGATAAAATTTTGTTTGGATTTCGTAATTGCATTCAATGTGAACGACATCGAAATTGCTGACATAGCGACACGTGTGATATTGCATGTATGATTTTGTTGAACCAAAAGAATTTAAATATCGTTTGAGTTTTTTTTTTGTTTATTCATCGTAAACTAAGTAATGTTTAAATATTTTTTTATCGAAAGGGTTTAAAAACGGCATAAACAGGAGTTTTTTTTTCCGTTGAGTAGGGTTTATATTTATTTTGTGTTAAAAACCTTCTTTTATCCCTACATTGATATTTTATATTTTAATATTTGATATTATTATTACTATTTTCCTTCAGTCAAGTTAAGTAATACAATTACAATTTCTCATGATGACGTAGTTTTATACTCATTTAACAAAATTTAAAAAATAACTTCAATAGATTTGAAAAACATTCCACTTTTCTTTAGAAAAAGTACGTAACTTGTTCAGAGAAATTGAAAATTATCATTATGAAATTGTGAATTACTAAGCTATCTTATTAATATTTTTTGGTTTTCTTGTTTAGCATATATTTGTCTATGCTATGTACCTACTTATGTATTTATGTAGTTTCAAGTAATTAATAACTATTTTCTGTTTAGAAGCTTATTATTTTAAATAGAGAAAGTTAGACAACATATAGGTAGTTCGAAAATCCATTTTACTTACAAGGTTTGCTGACAATAATAATACCGAGAGACAACATTTTAGTTACGAATTTATTAGTTATATGACATTGACAAAAAAAATTGATTTCATTACATTTGCGTACTCAAAATTTGTTTGCGCTCAAATTTTTACGTTTAACAAATACTTATATTTTATTAATGTATAATTTTGTTACGTAAGTAAATAAACGCTCGATATAAATTTAGTTTATTCGTTTTGGTAGTGAAGTTATCTAAGTAGGTAATCTTATTATATGTTTTAGAGAGTGAAAAATAAAGATCGATTAGGTATAGCTATTTTGGTACTATTGAAAAGACATTTGATTTTAACTAATAGTATTCTTATAAATTTTTTTTATTAGTGTCGAGTTATATAGTGAAATTATTTTTCATTTTGTCCTGATTATTGTTTCAGTATAAGTTTAGTAAATACGCAATTCAATTCAATAATATCGGTAGCAAATTATCATGTGACAAAATTTATTATTAGAAGTGATGCAATCATATTGTTTTGATAATTTAACGAACAAGGTATTGGAATGTGAGTGTTGTATTTCGATATCGGCAGCTTACAACGAGTAGCGCAGCTGCATTTATGCAAGTTGATGCAGTAACATTAACCTTGTCACAAAATATCACACGAGTTTGCTGATTAAGCTGTAATATAAAACATTGTTCTAATAGGGAAAGATAACGAGTATTAACTTTGTGGGAAGGAACTTATTTAGTTTCAAATGTGGAAGTTTATGTTGAGGTATGATTGAGATAGTATATTTGTGGAAATTATAGTTGAGGTTTGAAAGGAAAAAGTTACGAGGAACAGTTTGAAAGCATGGTCTATGACTAGAATAAAGGAAAGGTTTTATAGGTATTAGGAATATTGTAGGAAAGTTAATGTAGCTGTATTAAAAATCTTTTTGTAGCTCTTTAGTTTGCAATTAGGTACAGCAAGGTTTAGGTATAGGTAATGTGATGCGTTTTTTTTAGGATTTGGAATGATGATAAGGATTTATTTATAGAAGTTATGGAATACACGGTTTATAAGGTTTCACATGCAATTGGACTGATCACCCAAAAGCGATGAATCTCTTATTTACTTTATATTCAATTTAGGATTGTTAGTATATTTTATAGGTTTTGGAATGAAATGGTTAAGACAAAAGCTCGATTATACGGTACACATTAAAGGAGAGGTACTATAGGGTTCAGGTCCTTCAGTTGCATCAAGGTGTGAACGAGATTCCCCTTTGAATCCTGTTTGGAGACCAAATTAGTATGTGTCTTAATTCATGACCCTATTAATAATGGTACATACGTGGGGTGTCAGATCCTTCTAGTCGATCATGGTGCGAAACGAGATTTCCTCTGTGAGATTTGTTGGAGTCCGAGAACTTAAAAAAAACTGCCCCCATTAATAAGTGAGCTGTGGCCACAGCCCAAAATGGCAATTGTCCATTTTTATGATGATGATGAAGTCGACTATAAATAAATATGATAAAGTATGTACCAAAAATGATGAGTTAAATAAAAATGAAAGTACGCCGGCGCCGGGCGAATTATGATATATGAGTACCTAGTAGGTGATATGAAATGTGTATAGTGTACCGATAGTGTTACTATGAATCATGGAGATTATAACGAGCAAGAGTAGGATTCAAAGTGAAGTAAATATATTATATGGGAATATTGTTATTGACACAGGATAATTTATACAAAATAGGAGGTTATGTGATAAATAAGAAATGTTTGACGACATTTATATCAGGAAGATGATGAATGATTATAATTTGATTATAAGGTTTGAAGAAAGGAATATTTTGTTTGCAAATGTGATGAAAAGAAATATGAAAGATAATTTTTAAATAAAAGGGAAGAATTAAAATGAGGAATGATTACTTAGAAAAAATGTTGTTTAAGTATGTTAGCGAAAACTATCTTGAATTCGATGTTTTATTTGTGAAAGAAGAATAAATAAGTAAATACCTAAAAGTAAAGTGATTTTTAAAGTTCAAATTTTATTTAGTTACCTTTTACAGCTATCGAATAAAAGAAGAGAGGAAAATATTTTGTTTTTTCGTAGAAAAATTTAAGGCTTTTATTATTATTATGGAATATGAGTCTGTGCAATCTACTTATACTGGTATAAATCAGAAAAATTACATGTAGGTATAATGTATTTGAATATTATTATTCGTTTAGTGTGTCTATTTTTGTGTTTAAAATTTCATGCGAATATTTTTGGTAAACTACATAAATAAAAGTTAAATAATTTAAGGTTGTCACTGACATAGTGATGCTAGTAAATTGATAATTTGATAATCTGGAATATAACGTGCATAAAATATTTTATCAAGAATTATGTATTTTCGTTAGGTATTGTGATTGGTAATGAAATTGATAATAATCCTTTCTTTTCTCATAAAATTACAGAACGAAGATTAAGGACCTGTGTATTGATATATTACCATAATGATTAGGTAACAAAATTTTAGATGTTCTAATGTAACACGAAATAGATTTTCGATATTATTTGCATCAAATAAATTTTATATTAAGTATCTTAGTTAATAGTATAGCCATACACTTTTTTACTTACTTACAACTTTTTATTTTAATGTGTAAAACATTTTTTTATTAGAGACTACTTACCTACTACGTAGATTTTGTTAGAATTTGACGCAACTTTAATTGATTACTTAATTGGTACAAAATTCATACGTAATTATTTCAATCTGTTTTTTTTTTCAAATTATATCAGTATTAATCATTTAAATATGAATTTATATAATACTAACATCTATATTTGTACTTAAAAAATGAAGTTTTGGTTGAATTTATGTAATTAGCGTGATAAAGAAAATAATAATGTTAGAAGTTCGAAATTCATCTTGAATAAAATGTAATAAAAATCTGAAATTTTAGATAAATGTACTTTACCAAAAAAAAGGTATCATCTCTTGATAAGTAAACATTTTTTTTTCTTTTTTAGGGGGGAGGTGTAGTGTGTGTACTAATTAATATGTACTCACACACACTCATCTCTCCTCATAATATATAAGCGCATGCAGCGCACCAATAAACGGTTATTGATCGCAGTCAGTTACTTTTATTTCACGTCTCCTGGTCGCCTCCTTGCAATTGTTTTTGCACGACGCGCGACGATATACAGACGCAGATCGAAACTGCTTGATTCGTCAGTGTTCTCTGGGATGTGAAAAAGGGAAGGCGCGTTGGTTTAGTTTAGGTTAGTTCGTTATTATTTAGTTGCTATTTTTGTTTTTTGCATTATAATAACTTTAAGTAACGGTTAACGAGTAAATATATCGAAAGTGGTAGATTCGATAGCGACCGTATAAGTTCGTGTAACGAATCTGCCACTTTCGATAGAATTTCAAATTTTAAAAGCATCGAACACTATCGAATCAGCCACATTCGATCAAATTACTGATTTTGAAAACATTGAATACTATCGAATGTTAAATATCTCGGAAAAAATATAATAAACACTAAAATCGTTATAATGCATAAAAAAGAGTAGTAAACAAGCTACCATTCAGTAAAGAAATGTTTACGACACGATTCAAAATTAATTGTGTCAAATTTTGTGCCAAATAAAACTTTAAACAGCTCTATAAAGCACATGATTTGCAGTTTCGATACTATTTGTAGCGGCAGTCGAAATATCAGCAATAAAAAATATTTCTTATTTTCTTTCTGTAACGTTAAAAAACTTATGAAATACTGAACAGCTGCAATAAAGTCAAAGTCAAAGTCAAATAAGCTTTATTCAAATAAACTTAATTATTAAGTACTTTTGAATCGTCTATATTTTCCTACCACCCGTTCCAGACTTTTTTAGCTGACAAGAAGAACGGGCGCAAGAAACTTATCAGCTGTAACAGCCATAAGTAACGATATTTACAAACTTGAATATATCGTAACCAGAAAATTACAACAGGGTGACAGGATTATTGGCAACAACATAGACTTATAATAGGTATATTACTTCTACAAAGTACTAATTAGCAAGTTATGTGTTACATCATTTCCACGCATTTAGATCTTTAAGATAATCATCTACTTTATAATAACCTTTACCCATGAGCGTTTTTTTAACATGGTTTTTAAATTCATGCAAAGGAAGATCAATCACTTGTTGTGGAACTTTATTAATAAAGGCTATGCCTTTCCCCATAAATGAACCTCTAGTTTTTGCAAGCCTAAATCTTGGAACGGCAAGTTTATCTTTATTTCTTGTATTGAACTGGTGAATATTGCTGTTCTTAGCAAATGAATCATAGTGTTTCCTTACATAAACTAAATTATCATAAATATATTGGCCTGCCAAAGTTAAAATATATTTTTCTTTGAATATTTCTCTCAAGGTATCTCTCCGCCGTAGATTGTATATGGCGCGAACAGCTCTTTTTTGGAGTACAAAAATATTTTCAATACTGGCAGCTGAGCCCCACAATAGCAGTCCATACGACATTACGCTATGAAAATAACTAAAGTATACTAACCTTGCCGTTTCAATATCAGTTAAAAGCCTTATTTTCTTAACAGCGAATGCCGCTGAACTAAGTCTACTTGACAAGGCTTCAATATGTGGATCCCATTGCAGTCGAGAATCTAGTGTGATACCTAGAAATTTTGTGCTCTCGATAAACTCGACTTCATCGTCATTCAAATTAATATTTAATTTTGTCTGCTCAACATTAGGTAATGAGAATTTAACACATTTAGTTTTTTTCGGGTTAAGTGCTAAATTATTACTATTAAACCAGTATGAAACTTTAGAGAGGGCACTATTTACTTCGTCCGAACAGTTATTACCTCTGTTTACTTTAAAAACTAAAGAAGTATCATCCGCAAATAGTACTGTTTCACATAAATTATTCGCGTAGTTGGGAAGGTCATTTATATAAATTAGAAACAGCAATGGTCCCAATATTGATCCCTGTGGCACACCCATATTGATGGGGGCTCCAGTAGATTCAGTTCTATTAATCACTACTTTCTGAGTTCTATTGTACAAATACGATTTCATAAGACTAACTGATTTATCAGAGACACCATAATGTTCTAGCTTCTTTAATAGTGTTTGATGATCAACGCAATCGAATGCCTTAGAAAGGTCACAGAAAATGCCAATTACATCTTGCTTTTCTTCCCAAGCATCAAGAATATGTTTGAGAAGTGCAATTCCAGCATCAGTAGTACTTTTACCCTTGGAAAAACCAAACTGATTTTTATGAAGTATATTATTGTATGTGAAGTAATCTAATAATTGGGAATATATAATTTTTTCAAATATTTTACTAAGTGCTGGTAGTATAGATATTGGCCTAAAGTTAGCTGGGTCACTTTTATCCCCAGATTTAAAAAGAGGAATCAATTTACTATTTTTCATTAGATCAGGAAAGACCCCTTCGTCAATACATTTGTTAAAAATAAAAGCCAAGTAAGGGGCTAGTATATCAATTATTGATTTAATTATGCTTGTTGACATGCCCCAAAGATCTTCTGTTTTTTTAACATTAATTGTTTTAAAAGCTTTAATGATATCTGCACTATTTATATATTTGAAGGAAAAACTTTCATTGCACTTATCAACACTAGACTCCAGAAGGGAGACAGCGATGTTGGGACAAGCACTAAGAGTACTGGTAGTTTCTACAGGTATTCTAACAAAGAAATCTTCAAAAACTTGAGCGACCTCATTGTCAGATTCAAAAGTTTGATCACCAGTTTTTAAACAGAAGGAATTTATATTGGATTTTGATTTGCCCGTTTCTTTGTTAATAATGATCCAAGTAGCCTTAATTTTATTGTCAGCTAATTTAATTTTATTTGCAAAGTACTTGGACTTTGCTAAGATACAGACTTCTCTGAATGTTTGTGAATACTTCTTGACAAATTCAATGAAGTTAGGATCACTAGAAGTAGCTTTCTCTGCATAAAGTTCGTATAATTTCCTTCTGCTCTTATATATGCCGGGTGTGGCCCAGTCACTAAATTTCGTACTATCATTACATTTGATGACTTTTTGTTTAAAAGTTTTACTAAATTCAGTTTGAACTATGCTAAATAAATGATTATATAGGTTATTGGCTTCAAAATTTGGTTCTGGTAATGTTTCAATTTTACTTGTGACATTGGTTCTGAATTTTTCAATACAGTGTTTTTTTACTGGCCTACACATTATTTCCCGTTTAGGCGGAACATGATGGTGCTCAATGGAGGCTAATTGTCCACTATGGTCGGATTTAATACAATTTAAAATTGATTTTTCAATGACATTACAGTTACAGAAAATATTATCTAAGCAGGTTGCCGATGTGGGTGTGATACGCGTTGGTTCATTAAAAATATGTAGCAAATTAAATGATTTAAATAGGTTTATGAACCTACTCGACAGTTTGGCTATTTTAGGGTCTAAGATGTCGACATTAAAATCTCCGCAAATTGCGACTTTTTTATTCTTCCTACAAGTTATTTTTAAAACTTCCTCCATAGTGGACTCAAACTCAGAGTAATTCGCTTTGGGGGGTCTATATACGCATACTATAATTATTTGATCAAGTTCCACGCACGATAACTCAACGGTTCGTTCAATTGAGAGGGATACTACATCTCTACGCTCTTTACATTGTAAACTATTGTGTAGAATAATAAGTGAACCCCCTCTTATAGTAGATTTCCTACTAAGCGAGCTAACAACTTTATAATTATCTAAACTTAAAAGTAATTCGTGCTTTTTCAACCAATGCTCAGTAACACATAACACATCAATATCTTCAGAGTTTAAGAATAAGCTTATTTCTAAATCTTTGCCAGAAAAGCCTTGCATATTTTGGTGTACAATTCTTAAACACTTAGGCTTTTCTATTGTTAAGTCAGGGCTAGAGGACGCCTCTATTGTCCTAGATGGTAATTTAAATGTGAAAAATTATTATTACTTGAACTAAGTAAAATGTTATAATTATTTTTATTTGGAACAGATTCCAAAGTTGAATGACTAATGTCAATAGTTGACTGCTCAATAAAAGCAGTTGTTTTACTAGCCAGATTATTGGCTAAATGTTTAAAATAAAAAGATAGCGATAATGCTATTTGTCTCCTAAAAGAACTAGGCAGATAGAACTTATCTTTTGTCAAGTAAAAACTATTAAATAATTTATTGATGTCAATTATGTGTAGCTGTTCACTATTATGAAATGCTACCGTATTCAATGTTACTTTTGCAATAAGGGAATGTGAACAAAATCACTTTTTTTACTTTTAAAGACAATAAGGAATTACAATAAGCTATCAGTTGGTGTTTGTTCACATTACCCCTATTTCCTATCAAAATTATCAAGTTAGTGTTTTTATTAAATGTTTTTTTAACAATAATTCTCATCAAGTAATCCAAAGTTGACCCAGGCATACAATAATTATTTATGTTTTCCTTGGTGTGTTTTTGAATTAATTGGCCTAAATTCTTACCCATCTCATCGCAGAACATAATTGTTTCACAACAGTTTTTATCAGAAGATGGATTATTTTTTGTTGAGTTTTTCAAATCGTTACAAGTGTATGAGACCTCTGGTTCTGGTTCACATATTGAGTGGGTAGTTAAGTTAGTTGGGTTATTATCAAAAACTTTAAGCTCACACACTGAGTGGGTAGGTAAGTGCTCTGGGGCATCCTGGACAACTGCATCACACTGCTGTCTTACAACAACAGTATTTTGGTTAAAACAGCTACAATTCTGTTTTTTGCCAAGGGATTCGAACCGGTCTGTATTATAGTTACACATGTCAATCATGTCATTTGCAGCTAGCTTTTGGTAATTTAGCTGTTTGCGAGAAAAATCACTTAAATTATTGTACATTTCCCTGAGTGAAAGTTCCAAATTATCAATTTTTTCACTTAATTGATTATTTACCTTTTCACATTCTTTACTATTATTACATGATGCCCTATTCATTACATCTAATTGCCCTAATAATTGCTTACGCTCTTTCCTCAGCTTTGAAAATTGGCTATAATAATTTTGTCTTTTTATCAACCTTTGAGTTTTCTTAATATATCTATTTAAGCGGATATATTTTTTTATTTTCTTTCCACTATTAAGTTGACAATTATTTCTAATGACAACAGATTTGTCATTATAGTTATTACATGCCAAGGTTGAATTGTCATAATATATTGCAGAATCACATTGATGTAACTCGCTAAACAGGCTTTGAGAATGCTTCTCTTCTACAAAAGTTTTATTTTCTTTTTCTAACTCTAAAATGGTCTTTTGAGCAAGAGACAAACTAATTTCAAGGTCGGTAATGCGACTCAATGCCTGTTCATGAGTGTAGTGACATTCTCTAAATTTTTCTATATACAATTGCATCTGGTTGTATTTATCTACATATATAATAATAAGAAAAAATATTTTTAGCATTGCTAACCAAAATTATGCTTGTTCAATAGGATACTAAATTGAAAGTTAATCATCTTCCTTGTCACAGTTAAAGTGCACAAAAGCTTACAATGCAGACTGAGCAATGATTAAGCGGTGAATAGAAGCGTGTGATCGGTTTGTGTCGCATCGCGGGTGCGGCGGAACGAGAGAATTTAACGAGTCAGTCGGTCGTCGCGGGACTGGTGAGGAAATTAATAATTACTGACCTCCTGCTTGTTTACAAGAAAAAGTAAATGGAAAATCCTAAAGCTTTGTCAAAAGAATGCACAATGCGCATCGTAGGTACGTCTCTGGTGCAGAAGGCAAAAACAATTGTCTGACCACCAAACTTCAGTATGAAGACGGCACGAGATGATGATGAATAAAAAAAACAAGCATAATAACAAGTGGTCTCCACATTCTCAGATGGAAATCCAATGCTCAACTTAAACTACCGAGACGTTACTCGAAGACTAAAAATTTACATATAATTGGCCAAAATAAAACGATACTATGCAGCTATTATGGGAGGTGTATGTAGGAAAGGAAGATCTATCTTCAAATGTTTATTATGATTTTTATTTTTTTACCAACTTCAAAAAAAGAGGAGGTTCTCAGTTCATCGGGGTCTTTTTTAGGTATGTTACTTGATTACTCAAAGACGGCTGGTCCGGTTTAATTATTTTTGTTTGTAAGCGTATAGGTACTTTCTAAGTGGTCCCATTGTCATCAAGACATAGTCAAAATCTGATGATGGAATCCTAGGGAAATCAAGGGAATTCTTCAAATATTATAGGCACACAAAGCGATTTGGGTATTGTCTTTAGTAACTCGTGCATTTAATTTACAAAGCACTATTTGGTAAAGTGGGACTAATGATGAAGACCAAAGATGGTCATCAGAATTATTCAATACTATGTATTTCACAGGTGCAATACGATTACTTTTATATGGTTGCTATTGCTAAGCAATTATGCTTATCACAATGCATATGGTGAAGTAGAGCTGATGGTAAAGTACCAGGAGAAATCCTCAACAATTAACGCCCCTACATTGGGAAAACCAGTATTTTGTAAAAGGTGATGAGTAGTTGACATTAGGCTTTTGTAACTTCATAATTAGTTTCTAATTTGAACCCAAATGTGCCCAGATAGGCACCAGTTGTACTCCAATGCAAGTGCCGTCGTGCCGCCGCCGCTGCTCGATATTCAGATTATTTCTGTAAAAGAGCGCGCCGCGTCTTTGATCCCGCCGCCGCCGGAAGTCCCCCTCATACGCTGCCAGATTACAATCTACATAATAATTTCCGAATGTCTCCCGCAAATATAATGGTGCAGACAGCTAGGAAATACACGTTACGTTAGAATAAAAAAGGAAGGAAAAATAAAATTGCTACTCAGGATTACAAAAATAACTTATTCAAATTTTTTGAGCTAATACAACAGCGATCTTTGTAAGTAATATGAATGCACCAAGCTAGTTTCTTAACCAGCCTGTGGGAGGTTTGGGTGTTGGTGATGTAATTAATAAGCACGACTTTCAATCTTTTCGGTTTATTTACCAACACTTCTCTCTCACATAAAACGTAGAAGGAGCAAACAGAACATTGATAACTATTAATAGGAAAAATAATTAGACAGAATTCCTTGACAAACGTAACACGTCATGATAAAGTCTCGACTGACATAATATTCTCTTTGACGCGCAGAAACAATGAAAGTTTGTTACGTGCCCACAAGCCTCCAACCAATACGCTAGCAGCAGATAATTTTGTTCTTTTGTAAAATAACAAAAACCGGTCAAGAGCAAGTTGGACTCGCGCACCGAGGGTTCGCGGAAATCGCGCGACTCGTAGCTCAGTTGGAAGAGTATTGTATGGGACTTCCGAAGGTTCGATTTCCGCCTGAGAATATGGTATTTCTGATGAAATTATTCATTTCTTATTTGAAAAATAATTGGGCAACTGTCATCGAAAACTATTCCTCAAGTTGATAACAATATTAGTTTTTGAGATATCCAGCTGTGACACACAGACTGAGTCGCACCAAAAGATTTCCTTTTAACCATTTTGGTACAGAACTATAACAATAAAAAAAATTTAAAAAAAAAGAAAAACCTCCTTAAAAAACCTGAAAAAAAAAACAGCTTCAAAATTAAATACCTCTAAAAAAGCAAGAACAAGTTAATTTGGTGTTTTTACAACTTTCACCAGGTGCCATCATGAGAGCAAGATGATGTATAGAGATACAAGACGAGGCGAGGCAAGACGAGGCGAGGCGAGGCGAGACGCCGCTGCGTGGTGGCTGATTACACATCCAATTAGAGGCGGCGTTGGCGCGACCGCCGAATATGAAAGGATCATGATTTAATTAAAAAGGCTTCTCAGCGCCGCCAAATTCGCGGATGCCACTCGCTTGTTAGCCGGGCTCATTATGGCGGCACATTGTTTAATATTTTTTGCTTGTTTCGCAGATTAAACGCGAGATTTGATTGGGTGGCGGAGCTGAGTCAGCGAACTCTCGCATCTTAAAGTGGTCAGGCCTATTTTTTATCATTTTTTTTTCTTTTTCTAAAAGATCTAAGCATACTTGTATGATTTCTTTTTTAGATAAGGCAATAACAAAATTAATTGACTACAATAATTATTATTATGAAATCACTTTTATTAAAGTAATATAAATTAATCACGCTGTAGTCAAGAAGTCTTGTGTGTTTATTATTATAGCAACATTTGAAACAAATTTTGGATGACAATAAATAATTCAATCCCACCATGTTGTGGTTTGTCTGAGATACCAAACAGCCATCTGCGGCATGTTGCGTAGTCATAGTCCAACGAACACAATTCAATTATCTATAAATTATGATTGCAATCAATTGGAGATTGGTTTATCTCAAGCAAGCATTCATTATTATCGATTGATCCTAAATTTGATAGGAACTGAAAAACAAAAGCTCCACTCTTATTTCTTGGGCGTGCTTACTCTTTTTGATTAAGTTTTCTAGCCTCAGCGAGAAATGTGTCTACCGATGATAGTAGCTTATTATTGTCGTCAGCATTATATTTCAATCAATTTCAGAATGTACCGCTTGCTGGCCGTTGTCATAAAAATATCAGGCAGATTTTGTGGATTCCACGCCGTCAATATTAGATGCCGGATCCGGCGAGCGGCGGCGTCCGACCCGGCGGCGGCCACCTGCATTATTTAGCAGGCTATTTGCAGTAGTGGCGAGTGCAGGATAATGTGGGATACTTCGGGATGAGCTAGAGACTAGCTAGACCTTTATTGAACCCACCTATATGGAATCTATTCGGTTCAGAGTACATCAAGAAATTCATGCGAAGTAGGTACTGGTAGTGTAGCAACACAAAACCTAATCGTATTACAGATAAAGTCACTGTATCATATTGAGCAAACAAAATCGCAAGTTACTAAATAATATAAGTACTAGAAAAAGTACGACTCGCACCAGATCAATTCTCGGACGGGAATCGAATCCGCGACCTTTTGAATATCCGGTCCAATGCTCTGACCGCTGAGCTACCGAGATATCCAAAGGTTGCGGGTTCGATTCCCGTCCAAGAATTGATCTGGTGCGAGAAATAATCGCACGAACTTCAATTGCGCCGTGGCGCGGTGGATACTGCGCAGCAAAACACAGCTTTGGTTGCGGTGTTATTTTCGCGTGGTTTTTTTTTTCGCAAGTGCGTGCAGCTTTTACAATTTCCTTATGTCACAGAATTTTGGAAAAAAATTCGCTATGCGGGCTAAGACAGTCTGGGACTCAATGAATGGTTTTATCTGTCCAGAATATTTATTTAGTTAAAGATTGTTTTATATCTATTTTAGAAGTCATTATATATATTATTATAATGAGATTTGAGCATGTCAATTCACATTTTTCTGCGATTTCATAGTACTCGAGGCGTTGTGGTGATTAGAAATATTGATTGGTTGTATGGCTCTCGGCGCGGGTGTTGAGTGCTTCGACGGCACTTCAAACCATTAGCTTCGGGAGTGCAGTAACGTGAATTAAATCATATTAGTTAAGATATCAGGCAAACCAAGTTATAAGGCAAATGATAATTAATCAAATTTATTTACGAACTAGCCGTTGCCCGCGACTTCGTCCACATTAAAAATAATGACAATCAAAAAGTTATTTATCTTCTTTCTTCTTTCTCAACTAATACTGTTTAATTTCTTTGACTTCGACCTGTTTTTACGTAGTGATTACATTCTATTTGCTGTTTTCGATACAAACGATGACAACCCAAACTTACAAAAATACGTTTAGCTCTCTATGATATGAAAAATATACTGCAACAAAGATCAACCCCGCTGGATTAGTTGGATCTCTAAAGCATGCTAATTTTGTACTGGACCAAAGGTTTTTGTTGCTGGTTTACTATATTTAGGCTACTTTTCGAGTTGTTTTTAAAAATTATGAAAATTCGGGATATACACTGTCTCTATACAAAGTTTCGTCAAAATCCGTTTAGTGGTTTTTACGTGATGTGCGTTCAAATCATATGGTACAATTTCGAAATGACGTAAGCATCATTTTGTAATAGGTACTACGGGCGAATAATTATAAAACCACTTCAAAACTCCAAAGAGTTTTTTGTACAACGGATGAAATCACTTTTTTGGCAAACCTACCTTCAGCTACACAAAGACATTTAATTACTTTGTAATGCTTTTGGCAACTCTCTCCTACGACTAAACTAGAGATTTGGCAAAGAACGCCCCTTCACGCAGCTCGTGCCAATCTACTAGTTACACAGATTTTCTTGAGAGACATGTAAAGGTACACAGAAGGTATCAATAATCTGCATTATAAGCCATTCTGAATAGTACACCCACCGATTTTGACGCTCACAAATCTACTTTCAAAAGCTTCAAGAAATCAGAGTAACTTAGTTCTTCCAAACGCAGGTGTAAGTTTAAAATCGTACGATATTTTTATGGGATCGAATTACCTAGTTTGTGTCTTAGAGATTTGAGATGATGTGTGTCTCCAACTTCCTCACCTTCAGGAGAAAAATTCTAAGCATGCCATATTTTAAAACATATTTAAAGCAATTAAACGTTTCAGTTATAATTTTGAAGCTAACGAAACAAAAAACTGATAAAAGCAAAAAGTTAATCATTGCATTAATTTTCTTTGCCTCATCTCTGTCCATATAAAGATAGATACCCGAATTTCTAGCGTTGAGTGTAACGTTTCTCAGCAGTAATTTGTTTTACACTATTTGGTCACAGTACTAAATCTCTGAAATAACGCTGTTTTTCAGCTTTCATTCGCCAGCGAGAGGAATAAAGAGTAAAAACATTCCGCCGCCCTCCGGCGCTTGAGAAATGAGGGGCATGATTATGGTGCACCTGCCCAGCGGAGTGAAGGAGTGGGGGAGTGAAGGAGTGAGGGAGTGACTTTCATAAATAACCCGGTGGAAAGGAATGCCCGTTAGACCGTCGGTCACGTCACAAGTGGACGTTAAATCCTGTCGGAATGTCGCTATCAAGATTCGTCCGCACTTTTATGACAAGTTCCGTCTCCTTGATTGCAGATTCTTTGGTCGTGCGTTAAACACTTCTATGTAAAAATTTAATATCAACATTGGAACTATTGACATGTTTATGAAAATTACTACTTAATCGCAGTGAGTCCATTAGTGCTAAATCAGATTACGCGCTAAAAACCCAGCAGGTCGAAACACTAATTTTATCTTTCAATGGAACACGATATCCCTTACTGTTCTGAGAGCCTACTATTACTAAAAAGCATCGCGATAAGCGTACGATGTTCATCCCACTCCGTGGCACTATAATATTGACTCACGAATATGGTAAATTGTGTGACGAATTACGTCCGACTATCGTGATTCTTTTTTGTAATAGGATAGGACCTCAGATTAGTATAGGCATTGAAATACGTAAAATTAAATTGAACTAAACACGCTTACCCACCGATGCGCATTGGGCCCGCGTGGTGGGTTATGGCCCATCCTTCTTACCACCCATAAGGAAGGCCTGTGCCCCAGCAGTGGGGACATCAAAAATGGCTGATGGACAAACACGCTTAACTTAAATCTATTAGCGCGATTGGCATTTATGAAATCATAATAATAAACAGTACAACAACATAAGCATTAGCAGTGACTGCTAGCCCTGCAGCTAATTAGGACCCAAAGTATAGATACGAAATTTCGGATCGGGATACGGATACGGATATAGAAATAATATTATACCGGTGTCGTATACGGTTACAGATATGACATTATTTCGGATTATCCGTTACTTTCGGATAGTTTCGGTTACGGATATGAGATTTTTAAGAAATTGTTAATGCAAAACTAAGTGGCTTGATCGGGGTGAAAAATTAGTCATAACGTGTCTCATTTAGACTCCGCCCGTCTTTTATATCGGAATTATACAAAACTTTTATATCGGATTCTTAAATTGTGATGTTGTTTTCTAGAACAAAAAATAACTTATAAAACCACACTGAATCACTACATAGTATGAAACAAAGTCGCTTTCTCTGTCCCTGTATCCCTATGTATGCCTAAATCTTTAAAACCACGCAACGGATTTTGATGCGGTTTTTTTAATAGATGGAGTGATTCAAGAGGAAGGTTTATATGCATAATACATGGTGTCAAATTCCACACTACACCGAAGCGAAGCGAGGGCGGGTCGCTAGTAAATAATAGAGGAATATGTCGGGCCGTGAAATAATTGCCAGTAATTATTGTTTACTTTCCACTGTCCTGTTTACTGATAGTGTCGATAATTATTATGATTTGTTTTCTGATAACGAAATATTTTTTATGATAATATTTTCCTTGAACTGGTATGTTTATCGATGAAATTAATTATCTTCAATGTCGATCAAATTACGAACACACACAGGTTTATGCTAGAAATTGTTTTTAATAATTTTAATATTTTCTATTGTACAATAGTAATAATTTAGTTACATAAAAGGAAATATTACTAATATGTAATTACTGTGATGACTAAAATGAATAGAACTTAGAGCAATGAGGCTTCCGTCCGGTACGGAAGCCGCGTTGCTCTAAGGAATAGAATAGTTACATAAGAGTAAAAAAAATACATTATGAAGACTTTTGATGTTTTAATTTTAAAAACATCATTAGATAGGTCTAGTCTATCCTTACTTAATTATAAATGCGAAAGTAAGATTGGTTATTTGTAACGCCTTCACTTCTTAACTACTCAATAATCACCATGAAATTTTGCAAACCCGTTTTCAGAGGTACAGAAAAGGATATAGGGTAACTTTCATCCAAAAAAAATACCTAATTACTCTTTCCAAAGCCTAGAAAAATAACTGTCTACGCAGACGAAATCGCGGGGGGCTACTAGTTTTTAACCGACTTCCAAAAAAGAGGAGGTTCTCTGTTCGTCTGTATATTTGTTTTTTTTTGTGTATGTACACCGATTACTCAAAAACGGCTGGACCGGTTGAAAAGATTCAATGTTATTACATTAGGTAAACTCCCAAGTTAGTCCCATTTTTAAAAATTTGGAAATCGGTTCAGTACTTTTCAAGTAATCTTGAAAAAAAGCACGAAAATACTATGATTTTGTGTGAATTACCTAGATGATAATGGTCGTATTACTTCTTTGTTTCTGAACTGAATAAGATAATTATTTTTTTGTTGGAAGAGGTATATCTGTGTAGTTCTTTAACCTACTTAAAAAAGGAGGTTCTCAGTTTGACCCGTATGTATGTATGTTTCTTCGCAATTATCTCACGTTTGGCTGAGCCAATTTAACTATCTATATAATATACCTACAAGGTACCTACACTAAAAAAAAAAAAAATTAAAAAAAAACCGTCTTCAAAAAACCTACGTCTTAAAAGCAAGAAATAATATTAGTAATCATAAAAACACGTCTATTGAAGTCGGGTGGGGCTGGAGTACAGATTCCTTTTTTTATTTTTTAGTGTAGGTACCTTGTAGGTATATTATATAGATAGTTAAATTGGCTCAGCCAAACGTGAGATAATTGCGAAGAAACATACATACATACGGGTCAAACTGAGAACCTCCTTTTTTAAGTAGGTTTCTCATAATTGTAAGAGGCGTCAGTTTTGGACCCTCAGTCCACGGATTAATTCCAATAGTTCTATTTAAACCCTCTAGTTGTCACGCGTCGTCGGCGACTCCCTTGGGATCGTCGGGATCCCGCGACCCGCGTCAACGTGCGACAGTATCGCATCGCCGCAAACATTTATCACACAGCGATAGGACTCGATTACAATAAGGGGTTAGACGCAGAATCGTTCAGTAAAATTATATATCTTTTTCTCAATATCTAACCGTCCTAAATATTTGCAAAATTCTAGTCGGAAGTGAATTTGACAGCTGGGTTTTCAAATAAAACTTCCTACCATCTTTTGTAAGTTGTTGACGATTTAGCATGTATTATTTTAATAGATAATTTAATAAATTCAGTTTATACTTCCTAAACGCTTTTTTATTTGATAACTGTGCACTACCCACCTGCACGTTTTTAAATAATTACTAGCGGCTGCCTGCGACTTCGTCTGCGTGGAAAGGTTTTTTGCTATCCCTCGGGAAAAATATTTTTTTCGGGATGAAAGGTACCCTATGTCTTTCTCTGTACTCCTGATAGCGTGTATGCAAAATTTCATGATGATCGGTTCAGTAATTGTGACGTGAAGGCGTAACAAACAAACGGACTTTCGCATTTATAATATTAGTAAGGATTATGTACATGCACAAACAGCATGCAACAAATAAAAGGTTATATTTAGTCATTGATAACCTCTCGTGCGGTTCATCAGACCATCAAACTGAACAACATCTGATCCAGTGGCCAAAACTGGAACAACGTTATTAAATTATTGTAACCTAGGTTACACAATCAACTACATAGACGACAGCGACGCCATCACCTGCGATTAAATTTTGGAAGCGACTTGCTAGGTGACATGGAGATTGCACGCCTAGTATCATAGTGAAGATTGAAAAAAGACTCTTTAGTGACGTCACGGCGTATTGCTATCTCTTTCTTTTCGTTTTACAATACGTTTTCGTTTCTCACGAACAAATGAACGACGAACAACGAACACGTATTGTAACACTAAAGAAAGAGGTTGCAATAAGCCGTCACGTCACTCAAGGACATTTTTTCTATCTTCACTATGACACGTACTGGCCGTGCAATCTCCATTGGAGGGAGGTATAAGCTTCTTGTAGGTGACTAAAGTCAAACGTCACATCACAGGTGACTAAAATCGACCCATGTAAATAGCCTATTATAATTTAAAATTCATTTCAGCTTAAGTGAAACACGTATTAATTTAAAAAGTCCAGGTGATAAAATTACATTATTACAAAGCATTGATAAAGTCTTTACAAAAAGTGCGTAGCCGTTTTGGGCCGGCACTCGGAACAAGAGCCTCCTAATTGGACTCGAGTCACTCCTCACGGTTAGTTAGGGACCCCCCCCCCCTAACACCCCCCAAGGGCCGGGGAATACCTACGCTTATTAGCCGTCAATTGTTTCGCGGAACTGTCATACAGCCCAAAAATTACAGGGAAGGACGACAAGCGCCAATTTGTCAACAAGAGTTTGTAATTAATACATGGAAAACAAAATTAGAGGGCAGGATATTTCCCCAGTCCTTTAAAACTATGTTTATAAGTACATCATCACCTTTTCCTTCCCTTTATCCCAATTTATTTATAACGGATTGGCACAGTACATCCTTCTCTTTAAATCTTCCCTGTCGACCGTCATCTCCTCATTTACTCGGGACATGATACATAATCAGACCTCATGAAACATGTTACATGCTTATAAGGTTCGTAGACAGGTAGGTATATCTTATGACCTGTCCACTATGATCAAATTAGTTCACTGAAATTAATTTACAGCGAACATAAAATTGACACCAAAAACAATAACTGTGGATCTCATAAATTATTCGCATGATGGCACACACAACACGCTTTACTTTTTTTATATTCAACGAAATTAAAATGCATGTGGAATTTGAATTGAATATTTTTTTTTACTCACAGCAGTTTTATTTATATACACTGGCCTGCAAAACTAAGTACTACAGAGGTCTATTTTCATACAAACTTGGTTCTCCGCCCAGGATTAAGCGGGATGTGATCTGATGATGGCCATCCAGGGAGTGAATGGAGAAGATTCAAACCTCCATACACACCCAATTGATCTGATCAGCATTCTAAGAGCTGTAATCCTGGGCGGAGAAACAATGCTTCAAAGTTACCTCGTTTCTATGAAAATAGACTTCTGTAGTACTTAGTTTTGCAGGCCAGTGTAGTTTAGTCAGTTATTATCATCAAGAGGACTTTTCTTAGACAAGACACCTTATATTGTGTCTTATATGGCCGAATACTCAAAGGCTTCTTAGTTGAAATTTTAAGTAAATGTCTCCTTCACTTTCAGGAAGCTGTCAGTTTTATAGAGTTTCTGTCAAATCGGACAACTTTTTTGAATTTAAGGTGGCCTTAACTTTAAGATTTGTTTGAGTATTTGGCCGATAGTAATTAGAATAAGGGATATTATTTGTCGGGCAACTAAAACATATATCAGATACTTAAATAATAAACTGAGCAGCGATTAATTATATTTGCAACGAAATAACTTAACGGGTGACGAATTGTGAATTATAAAAAATACCTACGTAAACGAGCAGCTATGTGGGAAATAAATAATCTAAGTTGACAGTGATAATTCTTAATGAGTGATAAAAATACTTGACAATTTTTGGTTCCTCATATAGCCACCCAAGTTGAGTTCTACAAGAATCATAACTAAAATTTAATGAAAATGAGTAACAAAATATTTTATAAATTAAAAAGCGTGATGTGAACATGGTTTAGTCGAAATAAAAATCAAATTATAAGAATAAAGTCGCGTACAGGGTCTCATTCGGCACAACTAGTTGATCGGAATGGAAAAAGGGAATTTATAGTCATTTCTTGTACTTAATACCTCAGTATTTACCGTAATAAATTTGTTGAGAAGGCTAACTTATAAGTAAGGAAGGGCATAGTCCCACATTAGTCTGGAAGCCACTAAATCAGCCCCAATTAGCTGGGCGATAATTCAACCGGGACCAGTTTGAAGGGGACTGATTACGAACCTCCGGGCAATTGCATCCGGGTGATAGCGGGGGTAACTATCGATAAAATTAGTCAATGAGAATCAGTAACGATTTGTGTTTAGTGGCTTATCAGAAACCTTATGCCACCAAATGATTAACGGCGATGAAATTTTTAGGATATCTCTTAAACCTGAGAAGTTATACGAGCTAAAACGTGCTAAAACACTGTTATTTTGGGGAGTCCTTATGACGTCATCGAGATGTACGCTAACCTTATGTCGTACGTGATAAAGCACATATTGCATTGAGCTTGGCATTTCCTTCAAAACCCTTACAATTCAACCATTTCTAAACGGATTTCAAAAAATCTTACACTAAGTTTCATAGCTATAAATATGTTTTTTATAATATACCAATAAAACTATAGGATTCAAACCTGTTACTGATTCTCATTATACGAAAAAGCATTCTCATCATCTCCCTACCCTTATACCAATTTGTTTAGGGTCGGTGCAGTGCGTCCTTCTCTTCCATTCCTTCCTGTCACTCTTCATCTCCTCATCTACTCCTTTCACATTCATATCATTTCGCACACAATCCATCCATCTTTCCTGCGGTCTTCCCCTTACTTTCCAGCCCTCAACATCCATATCCATTACTCTTCTAGTAACATGCCATTCATCCCTTCTCATAACATGCCCAAACCAACCTTCACATAACCAATTCCCTTTCAACTTCTCTGTTACTGGTGCTACCTTCAAACTTCCTCTGACATACTCGTTCCTAATTTTATCCATTTGAGTCACACCACAACACATTTTTTATTTCTGCTACACGAAAAAGCATTCTGTTTGTGATAATTAAGAGATGCCTTGATAATATAAAAAACAATATTTTTGAAGATTGGTGTTTAATGGAACTGTAGACTAGCGGTCGTCACAATTTTCCGACCTAGAGCCACATAGGGAAATGTGAACATGCGCATACTATGTTCGTTTGTCCACTTAAATGTTTCGGTCAGTATTCATATTGTTTTACTCTAAATTTAAGTTTGTGAGTGGTCGTCGACCGCTGCTGTAGACTTTTGTCACAGAATAGATATAAGTAGGTACTACCGTATAGAAAGGAAACTCTCCGCCCCGCCCCATAATCAATTAACTCACTGTCCGGGGTGTGCTGTTGTCTGTGATGACTACTAGTAAGATTTAAACCTTTTTGCCGCAGCAGGCAGAATCGCTACCGATGCACCGAGTCGTCAAGTTTTACCTAATTATAGAGGTTGTTAGAGTTACGTAACTTAGTCAATCCTTCAAGATCCGGGGATAGATCCCGCACCCCGCGGCGCTGGGTGGACGCCAATTACCCCCCCGTACAGATAGCGTTGATTCGCACAATTACGCTTAATACACAAGATTAGCCGACGATTAACGAATACTGGAGGAAAAACCTAAACTCGTAGTCGTATCATTTATTTATGTCTGTCTGTAATTAATAAGATAAAACATAACGATGCAATTAGTTATTGCTCAATATTAAAGTTTATCGTCATCATCTCCCTGCCTTATCCCAGTTTATTTTGTTGTTGTAGCAGTACTACCTTAACTTACATTATTTCGTGTCACATTCCCATTCACTCCCTTTACTTTAGGTAGGACCTATAAATACGAACACAAAAGAACATCATCCATGTTTCATACATTTTTGTCCAAATATGAAATTGCCGGCGAAAAGACAAAAGTGCTTTATTCTGATAGATTGTGTCCGCCTAAGCATTTTTTATTATGCCACCGAAGCTGTAGCACCACTGTGCTTTATTTTAATTGAGTTCAAAAAGTCTGTCTTTTCATACATTTTCAAGTTAATTGGTAAGATATTTCTTTTGTTTTTGAACTCAGTTAAAATAAAGTACAGTGGTGCTACAGCTTCGGTGTCATAATAAGAAATGCTTAAACGGACAAAATCTATCAGAATAAAGCACTTTTGTTTTTTGGCCAGCACTTTCGGATTTGGGCTAAAATGGATAATGTCCTAAAAAAATAAAGACATGATTATTTTTTTGATAACATTCTCGCATCTAGCTTGAGGAGTGCAGAAACTCTGTATGTTTGCATGAGCATGCGGGTGGGGTCTTTACGTAGCTGCAACTAGATCTGCAAACATTTGCACCGAGTTGCGGCAACTTTGGCAACTGCTAGCTGGCAGCTGGACACAAATATTGTTTACATACGGGATTTACCTACTCCGTTAACACGAAAATACTTTAGTCTTTTCTAAAGCGGAAAATCTTATTTTATTCTTATTCGTTTTTGATATTGAGATCTATTCATACATAGTCTTTCTCTTCTTTCTCCTTTACTTCTGATGGTGGGTAAATCACTCAAAAACCGCTGAACGGATTTTGATAGGATTTTCACAGTTTGGTAGCTTGGGGTCTATTTTAAAATCTAAGCTATGTTTCATCTAATTCGGGAGGGTAGAACCTGGAAAACAGCTTCAACTCACCGTAGTACTAGCTTTCATACACTAATCATCATCATCATCATCATATCAGCCGCACGACACCAGAGCAGGGTCCTGCGCTGCCCGCATCCAGTGGCTTCCCGCAACCTTCACCAGATCCTCTGTCCACCTTGTCGGGGGCCTACCCACGGAGCGTCGTCCGGTGCGTGGTTGCCATTCCAGAACCTTTCCGCCCCAACGGCCATTGGTCATACACTAAGGAGATCATTTAAACTGGTCACCTTATTGCTAAATCGCGGGAAAAAAGGATACCTACGCTATGTCTTTCTATTATCCACACGGACGAAGTCGCGGGTAGAGGCTAGTTATTAAAATAAAGGATGACTGGAATTCAGAAGCATGGAAGAGCTCATGATGAAAGAAAAATAAAACCTTGTATAATGAACTGTCGCGACAGTTGGCGAAGCCGCCAAGTGGATAATTCCCACTTTTTAAATTATTTCTAGTAATTTTTCAACGTCGCCATTTTTCTCAGCGCGCGACTTTACGACCTTCATAAAATGAATGCTTCATATAATTAAAATTTTACGAGGTTTGCGCCGACTTAATTAGGGATCTACAGAATGTATTATTATTAAGGCAAAATAAACTGACAGCAAGACAAACATTTTGACGGTATCTGCCCCTATTATAAACTTGGTTACATGAGACGAATTACAGTTTTGACGACTTTAATTACTTCTGTTAAAAAGTTTTTATGAAGAACCGTATTATTATTTTAGGTACATTTAAAATCAATAGTGTTAATTGTAACGATTTATTTGTTGTTTATAGCTAGGTATGGAGCACATGACGTACCATATGTGACCGTGGAGAGTCTATAGTGTTGAATTGGCTCGTTAAAATTCGATCTCCAAAGGATTCTTTGAAAGTCTCTGTCACTATCATCTATGCCCGTTAAACGGTATTCAAATAAATTATTAAAGAATCAAAACAATTTAAAACTACTTGCGCAAGTTGTATTTTTATATTTACCTATTTTATTCTGAGAATTTTTACTAAGTACATGAGTAGAAATTATTAAAGCAAACTTGAGTGAGGCGCTTATTAGCGGTAAACTTAACACAAGCAAAATAGTCTTACGTTAATTATTTCCCCATTTCATGTCATGAATATTTTTAACCGACTTCAACAAAAGGAAGAGGTTCTAAATTCGATTATATGTTTTTTTATCGTTGTTCGCGCGTATTTTCGACATTTATGAACCAATGTTGATGATCCTTTTTTTGTTCGATTGAGTTTGCTTGCGAGATGGTCCCATTTATTTTTTTTTCAAATCGGTCGAGTAGTTTTCAAGTCATCCTGAAAAAAATACTATGATTTTGCATCAACTACCTTGACGACTTTCTTATTTATGAACCGAATCCGATGTTTTTTTTTTGTTGGAAAAGGGATACTTTAGTGTAGTCTTTTTAACCGACTTCAAAAAAGGAGGTTCTCAGTTTGACCCGTATGTATGTATGTATGTTTCTCCGCGATTATCTCACGTTTGGCTGAGTCGACTTTACTAACTAAATAATATACCTAATACAGAAGGTACTTACAAAAAAAAAAAAACAAAAAAGCGACTTCAAAAAACCTGCCTATAAAAAGCAAGAAATAATATTCAAATCATTAAATAGGTACCTAATGCATTATCATTGTTATAATAAAAACACGTCTGTTTAAGTCGGGTGGGGCTTTTAGAATAAAAAAATAAAGTTATACTCCAGCCCCACCCGAATTCAATAGACGTGTTTTTTTTATTATAACAATGATAATGCTTACCTATTTAATGATTTGAATATTATTTCTTGCTTTTTATAGGCAGGTTTTTTGAAGTCGGTTTTTTGTTTTTTTAAACAATTTTATGACCTTACTTTAATTTGATGAAGCGTAGTTAGTGATCTAATTCTCTCTGAGGAGGATTATTTGTGTGACGTCATCACGTGTCTATCTGGGTCGAGTAGGTAAGCTAGGACGGAGTGACGTCACACCTGTGACGAGGGGTGAGATTAAGATTCAAGGTGATGACGTAAGCGTTCATTTCGCCGCGTTAATGATAATGCTGTCGCATTACGTCACGGAACCATTTTTCTTGAAACGTCATTGCATGAGATAGGTGAAATCTAAGATGAAATTTAATTTTGTAATACTTTATGCTATTGGCATTGGTTTTTTGCAGAACGTATTCCAAATGAATAAAGGAATTTGACTAAATATTATTTTTCAAATAAGTATCGCATTTTTTAATAATTCCCAAATTTGACTTAAAAAAAACAGTTTCAGTTCCATGTATGTGGAACCCCCTTATTGTTTTTTTTTTTGATTTGTGTAAAAACCATAAAGTGGCTTACACCTACCAATACATCTACCTCCAATCTACCTACCAAGTTTCAACTGTGTAATCCTAATAGTTTCGAATCTATAAGGGTTTCATTTTTTTGCATTAGGTTATGGAACACTAAAAAACCGGCCAAGTGCGAGTCGGACTCGCGCACGATGGGTTCCGTACCAAAAAACGGCAAAAAAATCACGTTTGTTGTATGGGAGCCCCCCTAAAATATTTATTTTATTCTATTTTTAGTATTTGTTGTTATAGTGGCAACAGAAATACCTACATCATCTGTGAAATATTCAACTGTCTAGCTATCACGATTCATGAAATACAGCCTGGTGACAGACAGACAGAAAGACGGACAGCGGAGTCTTAGTCTCGATTTTACCCTTTGGGTATGGAACCCTAAAAAGATACGTGTGTCGTTATCAAAGTTGCTAGAGAAAGTAGCTGGAAATAATAATAATGTTAAAATAATCTCAGAGAAAGGCACCAAGAAGAAGCAGCCGTTAAAGCTTACACCACATCAGTTAAGCGTCGTGGACACAATACCCAAGCGTTAAATTTCTTATTCATAGTGTTGGAAGCAGGGAAGTGCCGAACCTATAGGATATCCGAAATAATATCCGAAACAATAACCGAATTTGTCATAATATTATGAGTGAAGATATTTATGAATAGGGGCATTCGCTACATAAAATTCATACATATAAGTAAGTAATTTTGTGGATAGTCGTAATTGTACTTAATTAAAATGACAGGAATTAAACGCGTACAAACTACGATAGGTATTTTCACACCTACCTATTTTCCCGACGTTCCCTATGTGAAAATACCTATTGTGGTTTTTACGCGTTTAATTCCTGTCATTTTAATTAAGTACAATGCAACGCGAAAGTTTAAAAGTGTATATAGTCGTAATTGGCCTTTGAATTATGTTTTAAAATTATTGTAACTTAGGCTAGTGAGCGGTGTACTGTCCCTAATAAAGTAAAATAAAATAAAAATAAAGTCAATTGTTACCATCCATCTCCAATTTTCATTTCCTTTAATAATTCCTAAAAAACTAGTGCGATACATTTTTTGGGAAGTAAAATTTAACCAAAAATGATTTGGCCAAACGGTATAGGTACAATTTTTATATGACATTTATAATTACAAATGTGAAATTTATTTCGACCTTAATAACGTCAAAATCATCAAAAATTCATTGAAACCAACTTCTTTAAACATACATCAAGATGTTTTCATTAAGTCTTTCCTTTAGACAAATGGAATATACGAGTAGATCCGAAATTGTAAATCCATAACATCCCTGTTAGAACCACGGAGTAACTAAGGACGTCCGCCGGCGCCACGTGACAGCGCGCTGTGCCTCGTCCACGTGCCTCTGTGCCTCGCTGTCGTGCCTGCCTCGTATCACATTTCCTGTAACACAGCGAGCAGTTGCTCCTACTGTTTTTGCTTTGTAGTTTCTATTTTATAGTATTTCTTTGGAAAATGTGAGAATAATCTTTTACCTGTAGGAAACTAAGAATGAACACTTTAGCATGCCAAAGAAAAGCATTTTGTTCATCAAAATTAGTAAATGCGCACCAAATCCTAAGCCGCCCAACAAGATTTTGTGAGTATTTACTAATTCTGGGTTAGGTAGGGTTAGTACAGTGATCATTTGAACATAAGCCAATAAAAACTATTTCTGAAAAAAAAAATCCATCGTTTTGTAGCATACGAAATTTGGTCCCCATACAAAATTTCGGCCTTTTCCCGTTGTCCCCCACTATTGGCCCGTTTTCGAATATCGGGAATTTTTTCACATTCCTTTTTGTACTATTTTTTCTCACTATATTGGAGACAACGGGAATAGGGAAAAATTTCACTCCCTCCGTTATTTATTTTCACGACAAAAGATAGTCTATAATATCCTTCCCACAAAAAAATCTATCTGTAAACTGAAATTCATTAAAATTCATTGGTTCAGGCGCAAAAAGTAACAGACAAACAGAGTTACTTTCACATTTATGAAATCAGTATGTAAATAGTGTTCTAAATCTTGTATTTGCAATAGCACGTACATTTTGCCTGCAGCCAGGTGCATTTCCAAGCCCCAGGCAGATCCGTCACGTCCCTGCCTCATCTATATTGCAGGTTCTACTCCCGGCCTCACGGATATACCGGGCCACGTTTATTCTACGGAATACATCTATTCAACTCTCAGAACCAAGTTTGGATATAAATAGGGTACATATTCAAGTTTTGGTTATGATTGGACTTGTTGTAAGAAAGAATAGAGAGTAGGTACAAAATTTGTTGCAATTCGTGTTGCTAACACAAAACTAAAAACCATATGTGGAGACGCTCATTCTTAATAACTTTTTGCTTTTTACACGACTGCCCGACTGCAAGAGAGTGTATAATATGTGTTCAGGGTTTATGTATGTTTGTGGGTATGTAAGTTTCTTTATTCCACCTAACTTTTAAATGCCTGAACTGATTTGGATAAATACGACGCCATTTCCAAATGTGAAAAAAAAAAAAATTTTTCTTCTATTATTACAATATGGGCATCAAATGAAAGGCCTTGATGAGCACATTCCAAAACTATGTAATATGTCACTAAAATGTTTGAAATAAAAATAAATAAATTAAAAAGATATTATAAACACGACTGCCCTGCCAAAAATTAACTAAAAAGTTTAACAACAAGTGTCATTACAGTCGGGGGACCTCTTTGATAAGACTGCAATGACACTTGTTGAAAAAAACAACTCTTTTATACTTCGAGCAACGACGGCTTCGGAAACGGAGCCCGCAATGCTCTAAGCTTTCATACAACATTAATTTATTTGATTTGTTGTGGTAAGTAGGTACTTATCAATTACAATATTATATAAGTAGTAAAGATGACACCATAAAAGCAAATGATCGATAGCTTTAGGGCGTCCGCTACGTTAAGCGGGATCCCGCCGCGGGTACACGGCGCGGTAATATAGATTGCTGGTTTTCTTAACGGACAGAATATGCTTGCAGTGCATGTAAGCTCTAATCCACAGACCTATATTATAGGTTAGATAGGACACTATATGTAGATAAGTAGTTTCAGTTTTCTCCATTACGTAATAGGATAAATGTAGCATACAAAAGACCGGCTTGTGCTGTTATGTTACCGATCTCGGACGGTAACATCATCCGGCTTATGATACGTTTGACGACGCCGTAAGACGCTTAGTTGGCGGACAATCACAAGCACGGGATAGGATGCAACTATGTGGATGATTGATTTAGGATGTTTTGGAAAATGGTAGGGTTTTAATGTTATTATGTTTTTAAATGTTTATAATAGGTATCATGTTAGTAAGCTCTTCATTCGCAGACAAACTATAGAAATGGTTTTGCAGGAAAATAATATATAACAGACATAAAATAAATGATATAATAAATAAATAAAATATTAGAAATAAATTATCTTTAATGACTGATCGTCTTACCCCTCCGTATGTAACAATAATTATTATAATATTTATAGTATACAGTGTGGATTTTTGAGACGGTACACCAGGAAAACGTTCCTAGGAGACCATATCCATGTTGCAACTACATTATTACTACTGATTGACTGACTACTGATTTTTGGCCTGTGACGGGCACAAAATGCAGTTTGGATTTGTTTGCCACAGCAAGAAAATGCACGCACGCCCCATAGCGCCCATATCATTTCGGTTTTAGCGCAGCGAAAATTTTTCTAAGTCTATGGTTTTATAACTCGTTTATTTTTTTACTTTTTTATTACAGAACCACTGCCGCCTTTTAGTGGCAAACAAATCAACAAAGTTGTTAAATATGAAATTAATCACCTAAGTATAAATTGCAAAATTTCATAAACCTACTAGTCGGATACCGCAAACGACTCAACATCAGATTATCGGCACTTTAATAATATCATGCCGATAATGACGCGTACGGCGCGGCGTGACGTCACGGGGCGGGTGACGATGACGTCACTCACGGGGAGGGGCTGATCAATCACCGGCGACACTGGAGGAAAAGATGCCGCACATTAATCTTGTAATAAGAAAGGCATTTATCAGTCTTCGGGGAATTTAAGATTATCCCCATTTGAAAGAAATATGGTGGCGGTTCTTATTCAGGGACTCGTTGGAGATTATCATTCTGTTATATTTTCTTGACAGTTTTTTTTCAGCCAGCATCACATAATAATACCACATAGTGAGCACAGTCCAAAAATTTCCCCCTGGTAGGACAAAGGCAGTCGGACCATGTGGTCCGACTGCCTTTGTCCTACCGATCGGACGATATGAACTTTTTTCCTGTTGGTTCGATTTATCGGACTACAAGGAATAGGGAATATGCATAAGTCACCGATTTTGATAAATTTGAGCTTGATCGCTTCGGTAACGTATAAAAACATGATGGAACAGAAAAATAAAAAATGATAATGTATTATTTTAGTTTTATCACTCGATGAAATCAGGGAAAAATCATGTTTTTTTTTTCACTTTCAGATATAATGCACTTAACAGTTAGATAGAATATCGAAGGGAAATGTTTTTTTGTATGACACATATGTACTTAAACGCAAAATTCAGAGAGATAATTGAAAATAATTAAAAAAATCTTGGCTAACTCCATAGTAAACGTGCGCCTGAAACGTGACATGTGACGTCATATATCATGTCCGTTTTGTATACAGCGTTTTCGGCGGTTGCTGCTGCGTGCTAACTTCAAGTAACAATATCACGAGAAAAAACACAAGAAAAAAGTTTTAATATTACAGTTGATTTTCTCACATATTATACTTTTGATTTTGATAAAAAAATATTTGATGCATATTCCCTATTGTAAATCCGATTTGTCCTACCGATCGGACGTACATACAAGCATTTCTTTTTCATCTGCAGTTTTCATTCCCGTATTCCATGGGCGTCCGTGGGCATCGATAACCGAAAGTTTTCAACTGATATAACAAACTTGAAGCAGATATTATGAAAGTTTATGAGATGAAAATAGCCAATATCGGAAAGCGTTTTGCACAAAAAGCTTTGCAGTAGCCATCTGAATATAAAGAGAACGGGATCGATGTCGCGTTAATTTTTGGTGATATTATCCTGTTAGCCGCAAGATATCTGCTGGGAAATCCTTAGAATATCCTCAAATATATCCCTTGCTACGGCTTATATGACATCCACCAGATCATCGATCTATCTAGGAGACTTCGACTAACTTGTCGTGCGTGGTTTTGGCATAATATACAATCGAACAAAAGAATATTATTCATTTTACGTTATAACAGAATACTTACTCTCAGCAAAGTTTTAAGACCAAACATTTCCTGATGTGAATAGAGCGTGGTGTTGATAGGCGGGCGGCGGTGGCTGGCCGGCTGCCAGCCCTAACCCCCCTGCTCCCCTCCTCTCCGTACCCCCCGCTACGCAGATCCTCACAATGAGCACGGAATAGCTGTTTTTTTCATCCGGCGACTTCGCAGCGGGACAATAACAAAACGCCTCGTCTTGAGATTTATTGGCCTCCACGTAAAAGTATTATCTTTCATTTAACGAAAGATAAACGTCAGTCGGCCCGCTATAAATTTGTTATATTCAAGTCTAATGTCATGTTTACAATATCGCTCGGTTTGTAAGTTAGACAATTTGGGTTAGAAATTAAAGCCTGTTATTTATCGTTTAAGTTGGGGTTGCTCGACTGTATACAAACTGCTAAACTATATTGTCTACAGTTAAGCACAGACTAGGAAATTAAAAAATTGGCTGCTGTTAGAGGGAGGTGAACCAGTGACTCTGCCAAGCGTTTAAATAAGCTTGGGAGTTTTTTTACTTGCTTAGTTTTTTTTTATGCACAACGGGGACTTGGCCTTTACCTCACCTGATATTAAGTGATGATAAGGGCGAAGGTACACTACTATACCCAGAATCCTCATCACTGAGGAACTAGCGATCTAACCTCTAACTGCCGGAACACATTTTTTTAAATTGTTGTAATGGCGTCAGACTTAGGTAAGATGGTGGTAGCTAGCTAGCCAGGCGGACTTAAAATAAGCCCAACCAGCTACCAACCACCAAATCGAGTAAAAATTGTACGTACCCTCCCTGAGAATAGAACCCGGAACCCATGCGTAATTACACGGGTGGGCAAACCACTAGACCACAGAGGCGGTTTTTAGATATTGTTTATAAACTTAGAATAATTGTACCTAGAACGATAATTTCTACAAAGCGCGCTGTCAAAAGTGAGGCAACTAAAACAGCCAAAATGGCGCCGTTTTCAGATTTTTATTGTCCATTATTACATAATCATACTTAATAAGTACAAAACTGTTTAAATTTCCTTACCTTTATGAGATAAGTTATTATATTACTGGATTTTAGTTAGGATTAGGTAACGTATGAAGGATATAAATCTGAATACTGAGCCACTTTGGCTCAGTATTAGTTGCCTCACTTTTCATGCAAGGACACGGCTTCTAGGTGTAATTATTCTAAGTTTATAAATTATAGATTAACGTATATGCAAACAAAAGAAACAAGAAGATCATTATTTTAGAAGTATTTAGGTAACTATAGTTCATAAAAGTTATCTTCCAACTTAAGACTATGTAATAGTTATTAATAGAAACTGTGTAAGTTATTGTAAGCCATGAAAATAATCGTTCCATCGAAGCAAACAGACCGCAACAACCAGTGTTTGCTACCGATGCGAGCGCAAGCGACAGCCGCCACCACGTCGACCTCATCAGGTAACCAAACACTACAGATATGAAAGACGACCGACTCAAATATGACCCTTATAAAATAGCACAATAAGATTTCAAGTGACACCCTTGATGTGCCTGTCCCCTCGTGGTAGTTGCGTAAGGATAATAACTAGACAGAGAGAAAAAATCCTGTAAGGACTTTCCTATAACTTTTTTGATGAAAGTTCTGATGGAGATTGATGTATTTGTGCTACTGCATTGCATTGTGCCAGTATCATTGTGTTTTATTTGAGTGTGATATAACTACTTCAATGCTAATGATAAATCGTCGGTTTCTAAGGGAAGTAACACCATTAAGTTAATGGTAACATATTTATTTATTTATTTAAGTAAGGCTTACCAACTAAACACATACATAACATTCATAACTTATAGGAATAAACAACAATAGTGTAGATATGCGTCTAAATTAAAGGTATGCACAACATTCAAAACTATATAGACCTATTAAAACAAATAACATAATTTAAACATAAGAAATGCAACACAATATCAATATTTTATAATTTTTAATTTATTTATTGATACAAGTAACAAAGACTCAGAAGGTTAGTATTAACTTAAAAACTAGGTTAGTTACAATAATAAGGTAAAATATAATTCACCTCCGCACCATCCTGCTAGATACGGCGCAGCAATGACGCACATATATGCAGTCAAGTCTGCTAGCTATCATATCCAGGATGCTGTTGGCGCTCCCCCGCACTCTGCGTACTAGAGACGCGCACCTCTTACGCATGGTTGCGTAGAAACAGTCTACACGCGCCTCCGCGAACATTCCAGACGCGCTACAGTAACGGGGCAGCCCCAGCAACATCCTGAATGCGTTATTTAATTGCACTCTAAGAGCGTTAAAGGATTTTTGAGTATATCTGGCCCACAAGCTGCACGTGTAGAAATTTGTACAAAAAGCCCTGAATAGGGTGATTTTGACTTCACGTGAGCAGCGTGCAAACCTGCGCACCAGCATGCTCGCTCTCACCGATAACGCCCTCCTTTCTCTTTCAATGTCGTCATCATCCTTGAGGTCGGAAGTTAATATATGACCAAGATATTTAAATTTGAATACCCTTTGAAGCACAGTATTATTTAGAGCTATATTAGGAACATTTTCTAGTCGTTTACTTCCAGCCTCAAAAAACATGGCTCTTCTTTACATTATATACCAGCCCGTGCGAATGAGCGTACGTTTCACATAGTGCTATTAACTTCCTAAGACCACAGATTGACGCACTCAGCAACACCATGTCGTCCGCGTAGCTGAGATTATTGACGCTGATACCATCTATATGACATCCGACCCTGGTGCTGCTGAGAGCGCCAATGAGTTCATCCACATACAGATTGAAAAGCGTAGGTGAGCTCAACCCTCCCTGCCTCACCCCGCACTCCAACCCATAAGACGTGGACAAAGCCCCGTCCCATCTTACATTGTTGACCTGATTTCCATACAAATATTTGTAAATGTTTATAAATTTGACTGGTAAGTGTACTTTTTCAAGTTTTTTCCACAATATGTCGTAGGAAACCAGGTTGTTTTGTGTATATATGCCAACGGATGAGGCTATCAACCTAGTGGATTTTACGGATATACTCAGCTCGGTGAGTGCTATTATAGACAGCTGTAATGTAGACTTTGTGTATATGTTAGGGGACTATAATGCACATCCATATGAACGGTTTTATTATGAGTTAATGAACTTTTGCACGGATCAAGAATGGTCTTGCATCGATATTGAAATATTAGGCATATCCTCGAATACATATACTTTTGTTAGCGATGCACATGGATCGAGAAGATGGCTTGATCACTGTTTAGTTACTAAAGCTGCAGTTAAGTCAATTCATAATGCTTACGTAATGTATGGTATTTATTGGTCTGACCATCTACCGCTTGTAATAGAATGTAATTTAAATGTTGTGCTACCACTTAAAATACCTAAAATTATCTGTCGTAATGAGGTCACTTGGGGTGAAAGAACGCCTGAGCAAACAAAGGCATATAATAAGGAATGTCATGTTAGGTTAAAGCTTATAGATTTGCCATGTGAGCTTCTTAATTGTAATGATAAGATTTGCGTTGACGAAGGTCATAAAATTATTATAGACCAATTGTATAATAATATTACTCAAGCTCTTAGTGCGTCTTCTTTATTGGGTCGTAAGCGTGGAGGTTTCAAGAGGAAGGTTGTTGTAGGCTGGAATAAACATGTCGCTGAAGCACACAGGAGGGCTAGGCTGAAGTTTCACCTGTGGAAGTGGTGTAATAAACCTACATCCGGGAAGGCATATAACGAAATGTGTGAGGCCAAAAAAAATTTCAAATCCCGTCTGAAGTGGTGCCAAGACCATGAAAACCAAATTAAGATGGATATTCTTGCGTTTCATCATTCGAATAATGACTTCCGCTCTTTCTGGAAGCATACCAATAGGTTAAATTGTAGGCCTGGTCTTCCTGCGGGCGTAGCAGGTGAAAGTGAACCTTCGAAAATTGCTAATTTATTTGCGGAACACTTTTTTGTAAGATCACCTCTTGGACCCTCTCACTCTTTGATCAGTGCTGTGCCCGACGTGGAAAGGGGTATAACCGTCACAGTTAAAGACATAGCTACAGTAATTAAGTCCATGTCTGGAGGTAAATCCCCTGGTCACGACGGGCTCGGTATTGAACACCTCAAGTTTACAGGCCCGCATCTAACAAGAGTATTGTTTTTACTGTTTAATCTCTGCCTGGCTCCCAGTTACTTACCGAAGGATATGATCCATACGTTGGTGATTTCTATTGTAAAAAACAAAACAGGAGATCTTGCAGACATAGGAAATTATAGGCCTATTTCTTTGGCGACTGTAATCTCGAAAGTGTTTGACGGTGTGCTTAATTCACATTTGAATAACCATGTAATACTTCATGATAACCAGTTTGGGTTTAGGCCAAAGTTGTCGACAGAGAGTGCAGTACTCAGTCTTAAGCACACAGTCAAATACTACACGGATAGAAAAACTCCTGTATTTGCCTGCTTCATGGACCTTTCAAAAGCTTTTGACTATGATTTAATTTTTTATTATAGAATACTTAATAAAAAAATAAATCAGATCAGTTAAATTTAAAATGAATGAAATCAATAATAATTAGAATTTTTAAATCGAAAATTATAGCAAATTATTAATTATTTACAACATTATTTGTGTAAAAAGAAAGTATGTTTCTTTTTATTGCACCCAGACTGTCACAAAAAATATCAATATCACAGTTTACCCACAAATCATTGTAACACTTCATCATTGTACAAAGAGGAGATTTTTAGAGTTTCGTACCCAAAGAGTAAAAACGGGATCCAATTACTAAGACACAGCTGTCTGTCTGTCTGTCTGTCTGTCACCAGGCTGTATCTCATGAACCGTGATAGCCAGACAGTTGAAATTTTCACAGATGATTGTATTTCTGTTGCCGCTATAACAACAAATACTAAAAACAGAATAAAATAAATATTAAAGGGGGGCGCTCATACAACAAACGTGATTATTTTGCCGTTTTTTGCACGATATTAATGACGACTGCAGGTAGACAGTTTAAATTTTCACAAATGATGTACTTCTATTTCTGCTATAACAACAAATACTAAAAACAGGATAAAATAAATATTTAAGGGGGGCTCCAATACAACAAACGTATTTTTTTGCCGTTTTTTGGTACGGAACCCTTCGTGCGCGAGTCTGACTCGTACTTGGCCGGTTTGAGTTTTCAAATAAAGCACACGTAGTGTTGCTTTCGTTTTTAGTATTTAGTCGTTTTATTATTAGCTAACTAATTGAATAGATGGCTCTGGCTTTCAATATTTTAAAATTGTCAAGGGAAGTATAATAATCATTTAAATTTTACTGTAGGTGATACGAAGTTAACAGGGTTATAATATTATCAGCAATACAGTGCCCATTGCGGACATACGTGGTTTATTCCTGGTTATTGTTGAACCAATCAGGGTGCTACGTTTGATCACAGTTGTAGTAGTTACTGCCACGTGACTTAAAGTAGACAGTTAAAACCCTAATATAGGGTAAACTATGGGGTATAGTTACATTTTATTCATTCCCTGACTTTAACCAACTGCAAGTTTATTTCTTAATGCAATATCTATTGCTTTCCGTAGAAATGTACCTATATTACTAGAATGCAATATTGTACATAGCAATGTCTCTGTCCAAGTGTAGTGTCCTGTACTAGAGGGTGGCATCAATGGAGACACAAAAGCCTGACTCCTGAAAGGCTGGTGGCCAGTAAATTGTGTCCGCGGCAGCTTTGCTGAAGCTTCCCTTTTCATAGAGGCTGTATGGGGGTGTGCAATGGAAATTGACAATCACAGCCAATCATTGTCAAAGATTTAAAGTGTTCTTTAAAAACCCATACCACTTGTACTATTAGGTATTCTCTGTCCATAAAAAACAGTCATGTGAAGAAATAGTAACATGGTTGTTAATGTGAGTTTTTACTTTAATTATTTAATAACACTAGCTCTACTATGCCTTTAACTAATCTTTACAACATCAAACTACTTTATCTACTCTCATATCATAAAATTCGATGGTCTCAACGCTGGACTCCTCAAACGCTGAACTTGGCCTTTCTTAATGCATCCAGTGAGGCCAAAAGTGTTTGTGCTGCGCTGCGGTTATTTGTGGCCATGAACTCCTCGTACGCTTCTTCGGTCTCAGCGTAATGATTAGTCTCCTGGAATGCACTTATTCAATTTTTTTTCTAATAGTATACGCGCCATTTTTAGATTTTAATTTTTACTTTTGCTTTAAAATGTCATAATAGTGAGTTTAGTGAGTGAAAATTTGACTCCACCCGATATTTTTGATGCGGCGACGGAAAACGTCTTACTTAACCTAAGTCCTGCCGACCTACCGAGAAACTACTTACTCTTTTTATCATTGACTAGCGGCCGCCCGCGACTTCGTCTGCGTGGAAAGGTATTTTGCGATCCCTCGGGAACTATACCTTTTTCCGGGATAAAAGGTACCCTATGTCCTTTTCCGTACCCCTGACAACGTGTATGCTAAATTTCATGATGATCGGTTCAATAGTTAGGACGTGAAGGCGTAACAAACAAACAAACAAACAAACGGACTTTCGCATTTATAATATTAGTAAGGATATTTTATTTTTTAGGTTCAATCGGTTCAATCACAAATTGTAGAGAGTAGATGAAGTAGTGTATGAAACTGTACATAATATTTTAATACCTAGTAAAACACTCGTGTGATACTATCAAGCATGTTTTAAAATCCCTCATTATGCATCAGTTTCATAAACTACTATTTTGAGCCCCTGTCACGACTAGACGATATTATTACATTCATATTTTTAGACACTAAATTCTGGTTAAATTTAAAGATGGAAGCTGTCGAGTAATAATGTTGAATAAATCTGAATGTTGAATAACGAGATGGCACACCCTGACGAATCAAGTCGTATGCTCCACGCTCACGCAAAGTTGAAATAAGGAAACTTTGCGAGGATCCGAGAGGCTCACTTTTATGTCTATTTGCTCTCATTAACAAACTGTTCGCAAATAAATACGAGTGATGGAATGTTGGAGGGAGATGAAAACCATTTCAATTTCAATTCTTTATTACACATCAATATACAGTTTAACGAATATGGACCGCACCACGAAAACCTCGCAGGGTTTATCTGGGTAGCGGCGAGTTGCTATACACTTATGTAGGTAGATAGTAATGCTTTAGTTTAAAGAAGTGTTTGTTTTGAAAAGAAGACCGGAGAAGGGGGAACGAAATATGTGTGTGGTTTGGTGCGTAGAGGAAACTTTGTAAAATGATTTGAAATAAACAATAAAAGCATAAAAATTAACGAAGAAAAGAAAAAAATCAGTATCAATACGATTTCCTCATAAACATGTTTACAGGAATTGACTGAAAAAAGTTTTAAGATTAATAATATATTAAAAAAAATACTAGAAAAAATCGACTCACCCGTAGCGCAGGCTCAGACGGGATAGTCGATTTTTTCTAGTATTTTTTCAATTATATTAATAATCTTAATATAAAAATAGTATTGTGAACGCCTAAAATCTAAAAAGTTCAATGAAAAAAGTATGCTTATTTAGCCGTTACACAATCTCATGCCTTTATAGGATTACCTAGAGTACCCATTTAAAACAAGCATCGCCGTATCTGATTGGCGAGCTGGCTGCAGCCACTCCACACGACCCTAGAGATCTGCCACCTTTAACACTGCGGGAAGGTATATCAAAGTCATCTTGATAAGACAACGTCCTGGCAACTGGCAATTTATGTGGTCCTAGAGGAAACACAACACATCAGCGCTTGCAAAAGATAGAAATGAAGATACAAAGTGGGTCATGACGTGTGTTCAGTAAAGCTAGGGTTTCCTAGCTAGGATGACGGTGCTGTCATATTACGGCCGTAATTTAGCGGCGTTGAATGTTGTCTAGGTAAACAATACGGTGCGGTTTCTGACGTTACGGTGTCGCCATATTGTTTACATAGACAACATTCAACGACACTATATTACGGCTGTAATATGACGGCACCGCTATCCTATATATTATTTAGGATAATAGAGAAATTATGTGATAGATATAAGGAAGTGATTGTTATTGGAGATTTTAATTTATATTCTTGTTCTGTAAATATTTGTAATTATTTTGAATGTTTTATGTCATATTGCGAGTTCACTCAAAGTAACGCAGTACCAAATTCTAAAGATCGCCAGTTAGACTTGGTTCTGAGCACGAGCTTTAGCGGGTCGATATCGGTGGCGGCGGCGGACGAGGGGCTCGTGCCCGTCGTGGATCCGCTACATCCGCCGCTCTCGGTGAGCGTGAGCACGGTCCCCGCGCGTATGGTGCCCTCGCCTCCGGCGCCGCCGCTGACTGCCACTGCTAGCACAAGCACGAGCCGTGCATCTATTACACCACATTGGAATTTTTACAAGGCCGATTACCAATTACTGTACTCTATGCTAACATCTACTGATTGGAGTGCGTTGTATGAAATGAATGATTTAGAGGAGATCCTTAACTACTTTTATGACACCCTTAACAATATTTTAGATATATGTGTACCTAGAAAAAAGATCAATAAAAGTCAGTCACAATATGTGTACCCAGTATGGTACACACGAGATGTTATTATAGAAATTAAAAATAAGGCTTTACTCCATAAAAAATTTAAGAAAACCAAACTCGACAGTGATTACAAGGAATTTGCTAAGAGTAGAACCCGTATTAAAAAAGCCATAGAAATTGCACACAATGAACACAAGATCAAAATTCAAAATCAGTTTGCAAAGGATCCTAAATCGTTTTGGCAATATTTTAAATATAAAAGAACTAAAATAAATAATCAATGTATTATTAAAGACGGTAAGCACCTCAGTGATGAGGAAAGTGCTAGGGAATTTGATAGTTTTTTTGAATCTGTATACAATTCAAATCCGCCGCAACTAGACGCAAGGGCGGCTGCAGCTGAGGCCGGTGCGACCAGCGCACGCGTGCATTTAGACGTTTTGAGTCTCCGGGAGATAAGGGAGGCACTCGTTCGTCTCAAGCCGAAACGGTCGGCTGGCCCAGATGGGATACCAGCGTTTCTTTTTAAGGACTGTAATAGAATATTAGCAGAACCGCTACATCATATTTTTAACATCTGTTTAAAGGAAACAACATTCCCGGCGAGATGGAAAATCACACGAGTTGTTCCCGTGCCAAAGGGTAAGTCAGGTCCTAACGTGAGCGACCATAGACCAGTGGCTGTGCTGTCAACGGCGGCGAAAGTGTTCGAGTCCGCCTTCCAACGGTGCGTACAGGCACAGGTGCGAGCGCAGCTGTCGGACGCGCAGCACGGGTTCAGGCCGGGCCGCAACACCACATCTAATCTTCTCGACTTCATGACGCATGTAGTACCTGCAGTGGATGCTGGAGTACAGGTAGATGTGGCGTACTTTGATTTTAAAAAAGCTTTCGACACGGTAGATAATGATGTCCTATTAAAAAAGCTAGCTCAAATCGGATGTACGCCACATATGCTCCAGTTTTTTGTCAGCTACATGAAAGACAGACAACAATATGTCGACTACAATGGGTATGAATCCGAGTTGTACTATACTAGGTCCGGAGTAAGCCAGGGCAGCAATTTGGGGCCTCTCGAATTTATCATAATGATAAACGACTTACCGGAAGTCGTCAAAAATGGTACCTGTTTATTATTTGCAGACGACCTCAAGTTGCTGCTTCAGGTAAAAGATAGATCTGATTGTGAACGCTTGCAGGATGACATTAACAGAGTGGTTAAGTGGAGTCACGACAATAAATTATATTTTAATGTGTCCAAATGCTCGGTGTTGTCTATCACTCGGGCGCGGACCCCCGTTCATTATGAATATAAGATGGAAGCGATGCCGATGAAACGAGTATCTCAGGTACGGGATCTGGGGGTACATCTAAATCACGATCTGACGTTTCGTGAACATATACTAAAAGCTTGTAAGAAGGCGTATAGAAACTTAGGCTTTGTTTTGAGACAGTCAAAGGGGTTCACTAATATCACAACTCTAAAAGTATTGTATGACGCACTAGTCAGGAGTCATATGGAATACGGGGCAGTAATATGGGCTCCACACGAAGAGAAGTATAGGGTGATGTTGGAACGGGTCCAAAACAAATTCACGAGGCATCTATACTTCAAGCTGTACGGGGTGTATCCATTATACCCATTAATGTACCCCACACTGTTCGTACTAGGTATGGTAGGTTACAACGAGCTCAGAGTGCGGCGAGAGTTTACATTAGCCGGATATGTGGTGAAGTTACTGCGCGGGATGACGCACAACCCGGGAGTGCTGCGTCGGCTGCAGCTGAGCGCGCCAGACCAGTACGTGTGCAGGCGGCGCCGCCCGCCACTGCTGGCCGTGCCCGTGGCTAGAACCAATCTACTGGCGAAAACGCCTCTAGTCCGAACAATAATTCTAGTGAATCAAGTACATGAGAGAATTGACATTTTCTCAAGCAATTTGGGTGATCTCGCAAGAGTAGTTTTATATATTGTTAGTTATATAAGTTATTATAAGTAATAGTAAGTAGGAATTATAATATAAAAATAAGTTGCCCACAATGTCGAATTGGGATTATCCTGTAATGATAGCTGTGTAAGATTGAAATATAAATAAATAAAAATAAATAAATCCTAGGAAACCCTAGCTTTAGCGTAGTCTTTGCGGAAAGAGCAGCATCATGGGATTTGTGCATGATAACAGTTTGCGAGATTACAAAAGCCTGTTGATTTCGGCCAGGTACATGGACGAGACGCTCTGGCTTTTGGAGTAAAAAAATTTACTCCAAAAGCCAGAGCGTCTCGGCCAAGTACCTGGTCGAAATCAACAGGTTATTGGAGTATTTTTTTTTTGAAAAAGTGGGACTACAAAAGCCTGTGGAACTCGGCCAGCTACTTAGACGAAACAGGCTTTTTAAGTTGGAACAAACTTTATATCCACACTTCTACAGCCATGGTATCCTCTATAAAGGATTTTGATCTTAACTTTGTACTTGACCTTGTACTTCCCCCTTACTCTCCCCTCCCCCTATCCCTCAATCTCCCCTTCCCCTCTCCTCCCCATTCACAGTTTTGACAGTTTTGTATAACCTGACGTGCTGCTGACTGTACCCACATACGTAGTTAAGAGACATGAAAGCGTAACAAACAACGCGCGACTCGGCCGAATCACTCTGGGCCTTAAAGTAATTTGCTCCAACTTAAAAAGCCTGTTGATTTCGTCCAAGTAGCTGGCCGAGTTCAACAGGCTTTTGTAGTACCACTTTTCCAAAAAAATTACTCCAATAACCTGTTGATTTCAGCCAGGTACTCGGCCGAAATCAACAGGCTTTTGTAGTAAAAATTTTTACTACAAAAGCCAGAGCGTTTCGTCCAGGTACCTGGCCCAAATCAACAGGTTTTTGTAGTATCGCTAACAGTTTTTGTCATGTTGACAGCACTGTACGTTATTATGGTGCGACGCGGTTGATTCGTCCAAGGGTGCGATTGTAATATTTTTGATATCTATCAAGTCAGGATAGTCACACTATAATGAATGACGTAACAATGTCGAAAACATGACAAAACGGTAATCAATTCCATGACAATTCTCTTTTTACACAGACTCTATGCAATTAAAGTATACCAAAAGTTACTGCGGCGGATTTTAACACATTTTTTGGAAGTTGTGGCTGAATATTGTGGACTTTGCATCACGAAAATGTTTGTACGGGCTTACATTGCAATATTTTTTACTTGACTTCAATTTTATACTTATTAGGTTGTGCAGCAATAGTAAATAAATACTGTACTTGTATTCGGGTACTGTAAGTAAAACGCTTTAAGTCCACATTTAGAAAATGAACACATTTCGAAATCTAGCTTTGAATTTTCCGTAGACGAGAGTATTGAGCGCTTTTTCGCTGGCAGTTCAGACATAGCGGCCATTCGGTGCTCGGTTTACGGCAAAACGTCAATTTTGTTAATAAAAGGCCAGTTTTAGAGAATGTTAATAGAACTGCATTTAACATTGTAGATAAAGGTATACCTACTTATTTTTTCAATGCAATGAAACGCTGTAAAATGAAGTGAATAATCCCAAAAAGGAAATGAATTGTCAAATAAAAGTAGAGCAGTTTGTAGTTGGGCAGTGGGGAATATAACCAGTTGACCAGTAGAACAGTTTCGTTGAGCAGTGAGGGAAAAGTAAAAAATACATGTTTATAACAACAGAACTATTCTAGACTTATTATTGACACGTTTTTATTAAGTTGTTTTCTCGTTTATTCATTTGTTTCTTTGCATGCATGTCTGTTTCTTTGTTTTTTTGTCTCCGAAACGGTTTTAATCTAGCTGAGCTGAAGACTTGAAACTTTAAACATAGATCAGAACTAGAAAACTATGCAATATTATGGTGTCTTTGAGTTGACTTGATGATGGAGCCCAAAAGAAGGCCAAAGGACCTTTGTAATAAAACCATGCAACCTCATCAAGTTTGGGTTCATTAAATTCGCCTTGACAAATACTATGATGGTAGATGAGGTCCAGGGTATGATGATGGATCCTGCAAGATGGCCACAGGAACTCTGTATTGAAACCATGCAACTCCATCGAGTTTGGGCTCATTTGATTCATCTTGACGAGTACTCTGTTGAAAAATAGTGTCCAGGGTCTGATGCTGGAGCCGGAAGAAGGCCACAGGATCTCTATTATATTACCACAAACCCCATCGAGTTCGAGGACGTTTGATTCGTCTCGGCAAGAACTCTAATAGAAGATGGTGTCCAGAGGCGTCTTTACCTATTGTGCAGGGTGTGCAGCGCACACGGGCGCAGGGTCTTAGGGGGCGCCGCGCCGACCGAGCGGCGCTGGCGCTTGAGACGCGAAACGTGGTCACTCGCGGCGTGGCGCCCCGGGGCGCTCTCAAAGACCCTGCCTGCACCCGGGCCCGGCGTGGTCACTCGCGGCGCGGCGCCCCGGGGCGCTCTCAAAGTCCCTGCCTGTGCCCGGGCCCAGCGTTGTTACTCGCGGCGCGGCGCCACGGGGCGCTCTCAAAGACCCTGCCTGCGCCTGGGTTCGTGTTATGGCCGAAGCCGGTGTTATGGTCGAACCGTCTCTGTTACCCTAGCACTAACATTTTTTATCGAAAGACAGGCACGATTACAAGATTAGTGGCAGAAGAACACTAAAAATCGCGCTGCGCAGAATTTTTTTTTCAATCGATAGGCAAGATTACAAGATTAGTGGATGTAACTGACTATAAATTTTGCTGCGCGGCCGTTTTTTTCCTAAAGGAAGTCATGATTACAAGATTAGTGGCTTAAACTGACTAAAAATCGCGCTGCGCGGCCATTTGTTTTACAATCGATAGGCAAGATTAGAAGTTTAATTGATGAAACTGACTAATTGCGCTGCGCGGCCACTTTTTACAATAAACTGGAGAAACTATAAGATCAGTGGGTAAACTGGCTAAAAATCCAGCTGCGCGGCTTTTTTTTTTTCAGCTATAGACAGGCATTTCTCTGAAAAATCGCGTTGACACCGCTCTACAACTGCATTTTACTACTAGACGGGGGGCCCGCACCACAGAATGAGCCTAGGGGTCCATAGTTCTTAAATCTGGCCATGCATCTCTGTATGATTTTTACACTGTGACGTGACACTACACAATGACTTTTGTTTCAATTTCAACGTGAAATCAGCCTTAAAACCGATAATTAAAGATTGATTATAATGATTTGGGGCAGTGTCGAATCAAAGGCGCGTGCCGGCCGACACCGACACCTGTTTTGATGAAACGCCAACAATTATTGCGAACTCGGCTGTATTAGAATACTATAAAGTGTAAAAAATGATTTTTACTCGTGTACCCATCGCTTCCCGACATCATTTAAAATTGCACTATTTGAATAGAATTGTAAGTATTCCATTTTGACCGCACGCCTACTAGAGGGCGCCAGGGTATTTTTGCACACAGGCGCTGCATGGGCTAGAGACGGCTCTGATGGTGTCCAAGGTATACTATATGAAAATTATTTATTGAAAAAATATTAAACATTTCTAAAACGAACTAAAAAGCCTCACGTTTTTAGGGGTTATTGTAAACTCGTCCCTGAAGATAATTCGTCATCAGAAAATCGATAAAAAATATATGTAAACTCGTCCAGGCATAAAACTTCTTTATAGGGTTTAAATCATATTATTTTATTATTTCGACCATTCTAATAAAAACAACAATTTAAAATTACTGTCTACTGGGTTATCATAGTGGAATAAAAATCCTTTTTTCGCTAAATGGCAGATCTGTACCACATTCGTGTGTGTCAGTGCAGGGCGCTCTCTAATAATTAGGAAGGGACGTAATCACCGATGATGGCCGCCACCGCACCGACATCGCACCTGATTACCTCGTTAACTAACGACATCGGCATGAAGCCACTAATTTGGGATTACAGCCTCTCTTCCCCAACAAATCCTCGGAAATGGGATCTTTAACTTGAAGGAAGTAGTACTTTAGGATCATGCCACTCCGAATTATTTCATCCCTGTAGTAAAACTTGACGACGTGAACAAACACGCTAGTTAGTGTGACACGATCATAGAAATCGAACGCCAAAGAACAACAATGTCAATAAACAGGTGATCCGAAAAACTAATGTATAGTGAGATACGTAAAATATGACAAACTATGTTCCATACTATTTTCTTCGTCGATAAACGAATAAATGTAGCGAAATTTGGTTTGAGAGTAATATGTGGAAAAATCTTATTTACCTTTGAAAACTGTGATTACTTGGATTGTTTCTTTTTATCACATCACAATTACTTAGAACACAAGACACCATGGCTCCACGATACCTTTATTTGAAATTCTAATAAGGATTAACAAATATTTTAAACAAACAGTGATTGCTCATTTGCAAGGCGGGACGCTAGGGGCTCTTACTGTAAAAATGTTGGCACATTGTCGCTTGATTCTTTGTTGTGTGTTAATGTTAACTTCTCTTTTTCTACGCTTTGTTGGTCTTCTTGAGCACAGCGAAAATTTTTCTACGTCTATGGACACAATACTTTAGTGTTCAGATATTTAAGAGGTCTCGTTCGAGAGTTATGTCTCCCACTATTGCGCCCTAATCTTGGTACAGGAAAACGCTCGTAGCGATCGCTAATGTGTTTGCGTTGCGACACGCGACACGCGTGATTCATGCCGCTGGTGTCGGGTTCCAGGTAAATAATGGCGGCATTGTTGCGATGTGGACTAATACATTTGTGTTCGAGCACTACCCGTCGCACCCCCACCTTCGCGGGAAACGACCGGGAAAATAAAACCCTGTTACTTTGATTGCGGACTTACGCTTTTATGAAGCTACGTTTCCGCAAATCGCGCCCCAACTTTATCTTTTGAAGTCAAAGCGGAACACACGCAGCGACGCCCCGCCGCTTGTGAACTTTGTGAAGTTGCTAAATTGCGCAAAGACGAACGTAATCAACAAAAAACCGGCCAAGTGCGAGTCTGACTCGCGTACGAAGGGTTCCGTACCAAGAAACAGGTACGGTACAACAAAAATCACGTTTGTTGTATGGAAGCCCCCATACTTATTTTATTCTGTTTTTAGTATTTGTTGTTATAGCGGCAACAGAAAAAAAATATTTACTGTCGAAAATAAATGTGAAAAGATGTTACCTACATTTTTGAGGACTCACATGTTTTTCCAAGGTTGTGGCATGCAAAATTATTTATATAAAATATTTAAATAGTACCTAATTAATTATTAAATTACTATTTGTAAACTTTTAAATTACAGAGACTTATAAATTTACAGAAAAATACATCATCTGTGAAAATTTCAACTATCTTCTTGTTGTCGTTATTAATATCGAGCAAAAACGGCAAAAAAATCACATATTTTGTTGTTTGGGCCATAAATATTAAATTTATTCGATTTTTAGTATTTGTTGTTATAGCGGCAACAGAAATACATCATCTCTAAAAATTTCAACCGTCTAGCTATCACGGTTCATGAGATAACAGTCTGGTGACAGACAGACAGACAGACGCCGAGCAGAGTCTTAGTAATAGGGTCCCGTTTTTAGCCTTTGGGTACGGAACCCTTAAAATATTGAAGAGAATATGAAATATTGGGAAATGTTATAGATCATTTTATCTGCGATATTGTCATCCCACTATGAGTCGACACAAAGTAATTTGTACGGCGTACAATACAAATAGATGTTTTGTATCGAGTGGCGTCGCCGGCCGCCGCCCCGGGAAATGTACGGGAAAATAAAAATGTCAGCACGGCGCTGCACCGCCGTCGGCTGCCGACTACCGCCGACCTTACCTAATGTATCACCGTTTATTCTGCCCGTTTCATTCTCGTAAACGTGTATCGATTCCCGACCGACGTAACATGACCCGAAAACATTTAGTTAAATTAATAACACGCCCGACATCGAGCTCTTCAAACTTTCATAAAAACATACATATTAGAGCGTGCACTTTAATACTCTTTAATACAGAGAGTAAAGGTTCCTTTTCGTGCGTCGTGGCGAGGGCAGCTCGGAGGGTAAGAGTCGCTAGGTTCGAGTACGTATTTACGGGTAGCGGGAGCGAATTAATTATGAATTGTTTTCCCGAAAAACATCGTTCGTTGCTCACGCGCCTCGGTTTTAATTTCGTGTGGCGCCGTGATCGCTTTACATGTAAAAAGCATATGAAAGTTAAATCGGAGCGTAGTCTCACGAGGGAAGCAAAAAGTTGGTCCTGCGCCGTGTGTCGGGGCCGCAGCTCGTAAAACCGCGTCCGGTTGGTATCCGTCATCCGCAAGTTTTTACGGCGCCCGCGGGCTCTGAGTACGGCAAGAAAAAGACGAAGTTTCGATGTTAATGACTTGCCGTGAATATTTAAAAGGAACCGTTAACGAGATAGCTCCGTAGACAATTCAGCCGTAATGGAGCCGGGACGACACAAAGGCGTGATTTAAACGGGACGCCGCCACGTCAGGCCGAATTGATAGATACAATTCGTCGAATACGGCTCATTTGGACTAAATAAATCCCAGTAGCGTCGGCGAACGTCTGTCGCAATTTAATTCACTGCGGGATAAATCAGAAGTCCATTTATTTCAATAAATATGTAATGGGCAATCGATGTGTATCGTTAATGTTTGATGGCGGCAGGGTGTGGTTACGCATACTGAATGTAATGAATTTTGTAGAACAAACACTATTCCGGAGTTGATAACGTGCACTACGGCAGGCGCGAAATGAGCCGCAGTGATGTAACGAATGGCGCCCTCACAAGGGACGCTCGTAAAGCAAACCTAGTTAACCGTGATTAGCTGTGGAGGCAATTTCCTTTTCGTCATTTTTCCGAGACGCGATTGGAAGAAAATGAACATTGTGTACGCTTCGATAAACATTGTTTGCCTGTTCAGCAATTCGTTTGCGAGCGAAGCGTATTCAGCTTGTTTAAAATAAATACAAATTGCTCTTGAATTTAGATTTGACTTAAACATCTCTTTTTTCTTCAATTTTAGATTTGGCAACGTATTCCAAAAAGAGCTGACCTTTTTCTTTGGTTCTCAATAAATTACGTTGCTCCTGTTCTGTTTTATCAATTAACTTCATCTCACCGAAAGAAATGAGAGTGGTAATCCAATTTTATGCGCCCTATTCAACTACTATTCACGAATATCCGGGACATCAGATTTTTTCATGCGGGATTTAGCCAAAAAAGTGGGACCTGCCTACAAATGTACAGAAACGAGAAAAAAAACGATCTTTTGTCAGTTTCATCCACTAATCTTGCAATCTTGTCTGTCTATAGTAAAAAACGGCCACGCAGCGCGATTTTTGTCGGTTTCATTCACTAAAATTGTACTCTTGCCTGCCTTTATTGTAAAAAAAGGCCGCGCACCGCATTTTTTGTGCGCAGTTGATGTATGTGCGTTTATACGTGCGTAGCTAAGTCCCGCACACACCCTGAGCGGGACGACTCGTTAAGGGTCTCAGAAACGGGACGTCCCGCGTATTGCGGGACGGTTGGCAACCCTACCTACTACCCACTACTAGCACCGCCATTTTCTTTATCACTCGTAAACTAAGATCATGCACCTCTTCAATTGTCTCTTATATTTTTTTTAATAACTCTTCAACAGTTTTTATTCTTTCTATAAGCTTTAAAACCCATTTTAGCTCAAAGAGGTCACTTTTGGCCAGAGTGGATTTTAAAACTTACTTAAAAGATTGAAAAACTGTTGAAGAGTTATTAATTATTGACCGAGCGAGCACGAAGTGCGAGCGAAGCGTCTCTGCTTCAGCTTGGGCAAAAAATCTTTCGTATGTCCAGCTGTCTGTTTCCACCTACAGGTCGCATTTCTCAACCAATTCTTGTGTAATTTTGTGAGCAAGTTCGAAAATTATATATTTTTTTTTTGTCGATCCAGGTTATTCAAATTTGAAAAATGACGGAGATAAGTAAAAAAACATATTTCAGTCCAGCTTTCCGGCGCTGTTTTTTCTCCTCTAAAGGTCGCATTTCTCAACCGATTCTCGTGAAATTTTGTAAACAGGTTTGAAAAATCTGTAGATTTTTTTGTCAAGCCAGTTTTTCAATCTATTCTAAAATAGTGGAGATATGTAAAAAAAAATATGTCAAAAAAAAATCAAGTCCGGCTTTCCGGCTGTTTGTTCTGCTCTATATACTGGTGAAATTTTGTGAGCGGGTTCGATAATTATATATAATTGTTTAGTCAAGCCAGTTTTTCCAAATTTATCTAAAAAATATTCACCCATTTCGAAAAATTATCTAAATCAGAAACACCATCTAGCTGTTGCAAATAAGTACAAAACAGCACGTACTGTGTGCTTTGAAAACCCCTTAGCAACATTTTTGAGCCACTTTTTATCGCAAGGTCTACAGCTCATGGAGCCACTAGTAAATATTAGAGATAATTTAAGAGGGTATGATCTTAGTTTTTATTTAAATATTGACTTGGTTAACGAGTAATAAAAATAGATGTAAGTATTGGCGGCGCTAGTAGTAAGTATTTGGTACTACGGCGCCTTAAGTCTATGAAAGCTATACATAATTAATTATTTATTGAAGGAAGTTAGCTGTAGCAGTAACTACAAACTTTAATGACTTTAAAGTAAACAAAGTAAGCTATCTACACTACAACAAGCTTCAAGTAGCACTTTATTAACACTAGCAGCGGCGTACCGATCGGATACGGCGCCTAGGGCAAGCACAAAGTTGCGCCCCTTTATAAGTTATCTAAATGTGAAATAAACACTAAATAAAACATTTACACTAGAGGGCCAGTTTTAGTCAGTTTCATGCACTAATCTAGTACTCTTTCCTGTTAATAATAAAAAATGGCCGCGCAGCGCGATTTTTAGTTAGTTTCATCCACTAATCTAGTTATCTTGCCTGTCTCTAATAAAAAACGGCCGAGTAGCGCGATTTTTAGGCAGATTCAACAACTAATCTAATAATCTTGCCTGTCTTTAGTAAAAAATCATTCATCCGGGCGGGCGGGTAGCTGCGGGCTTGCGTGATTGGAGTATGTGTGCGAGCTTTCAAACAGGGAGACTCGCGAATTGCGCCCCCCTATGAATGGCGCCTAGGGCACGTGCCCTACCTGCCACACCCTAGTTACGCCACTGCTACCAAGGCTACACTAAGCTACAAGTAGCACTTTATCAGCACTACCAACACAAATTATAGAAAACTTCTTAGGCTGGCCCCAGACCTACCGGTTTCATTTCTTTGCTTTGCTGTTCTACCTTGCTTGAAAGACCGCCGGCCAACCAGGGTAATTTTCAATCTATCGCATTTTGGGACTAGACCAAATTGGCAAGATAGCCATTAGCTTGGTGTTATCAAATATCATCGCCTGGATTGCGAAATAGGAAGCTTTTAGGAGATATGCCTCCCTGAACATGGACTCCGACCGTTAAAAATAAATCGATCACTTATTTATACAAGATGTTTGGTAAAGCCTTATAAAGCTGAATATGGTAGATAAGGACCATAAAACTGAACAACTTTTACTATCGGACCAAATCTGAAATCGCGAAAAAAATGAGCTGTTTCATACATTTTGATAATTTCGTTATTAATTTTCATATGAAACAGCAGTTTTTTTTAAACTAAAACTAAAACTTCGCATTGCAACCCAGACGACGATATTAATTTGATAACACCAAACTAATGGCTATCTTGCCAATGTGGTCTGGTCAAAATATGCAATAGATTGAAAATGAGCCTCTTGGCCGGCGGTCCATGGCAGAACAGCAAAGCAAAGAAATGAAACCGGTAGGTCTGGGGCAGCGTTATATCTCTATCGACACTAAAGGCGAAGGTGTACGAAATCGCTCCTCATCCGTTAAAAGCACGTTTCTTTGGCATGTTACGTGGCGCCACCTGCTCACAAATCTTCAATCAATCGCTGGAGGTTAGATCGGGCGATTGCAACTATTCGCTAACGATAGTTGTGAGTTGCGACGACGTGCTCGCCAAACGCGTCCTTAATTACGACACAACCCTCACTCGTGTACGTTATCACACTTTGGGATAAGTTTGCTGCTAAACTGCTGCCTGACTGAACACACATACATCTTTAAATATATAAAATTCAAAGTCCTGACTGACTGAGATATCAACGTACAGCCCAAACGGCTGGACCTAGAGTCTTGAAATTTTGCACACAGAACTTTATACAGTGTAGGCATCCACTAAGGAAGGAACTTTTAAAATTCCATCCCTAAGGGGATGAAATAAGTATGAAAGTCCCTCAGTGTTGAAGCTAGGAGCTTCAAATTTTGTGTTTCGGCTGATGATTGAAAATTAAAAAGTCCCCACCAAGCGCGCTGCCTCGCCAGGCAAAACGTTTGCAGCGTGTGGCAGGCCTCGCGCGAGGCTTCGCGCTTGGTGGGGACCCGCCTAAGTGCGTAAAAACGGCTGGTCGGATCCTGGTTGAAGGTTCCTTTTTTCTCTAATATCCACGCGGACGAAGTCGCGGGCGAAAGCTAGTGCAGTATAAGAGAAAACTTGTTACTGCGAAAAACATTTTTTATAGCTTTTGGCAGTTGATGCACAGGGGGTGGGAAAAGAGCCAACGTGGAAGTTGGCATGGGGTGAATGATACGTCGATGTATTTGTAGCGTCTATATAACAATAAGAGAGGTATACGGATTGCTAACTTGAAAGGCTTCAAGTGCTTACGCAACTCTTATTTTATAATATCTTCATTAATATCTAAGAGTAGCTGTAGATATGAAACTATTTTTTTACCTTTCCTTTACTTTACTACAATTTCATACAAAAAAGATAGTGCTATAACTCCCTCCCATACAAAAATTCACAGATTTTGCAGTCCCCGCAAGAATCGGAGCATTGAAAATGAATACAAAAATTTACGAAAACCAAAATCAAATCAAATGCAAAATCCTATTATATTTTTAAAGTTACCTAGGTAGTACCTATTTATTTTTACGATTGTGACACGAGGCGCAGCCGAGTGTCACAAAGCGCCCGCTGACTGCCTCGACGCAGCCGAAATATTATTAACTGATTTTCTGAATTCCAAAAAATGCACTTCTCGTCTGCTTTTTGCATCTTTCAACACTATTACCATGACGATCGGTTTATAATCATAGAAGCTACATAACATTTTATGTACGGAAACACCCGTTTTTCTAGAATTCCAAATCTAAAGGGACCACCTACAGGTCACAGTTATTTACCGATTTTCAGAATTATTTCGCCATATGGTAGCTAAACTAATACCCTAGGACCCTTTTTTTTAAATATTTACAATTTAGTAAACAAACACCCCCCAAAAAACCCGGAATTTCGGGAATTTTGCTAAATTTCAAAAAAAGTTACCAGTAGATTTTCAAAATTCAAACGTTTACACGTGTCTCGATAAATTCCTCAACTTTTGGTACTATTTTCATCTCGATCCTCTTAAAATCCTCGGAGATATGGTTAAAAATACGTCTCAGGCGATTTGCATCTGATAACCATTTTCAATGGTAAAATCCATAGGCTTCAGAAGGTTTACCCTGCCAAAGGATATCCCTCGATCACCAAACGCCGTATATTGCACTTTTATGTCGTGAGCAGATGCTACTAATTATGAAAGCAGAGAAAATGGTAAGAACGACGCTTGTATGTGTGTATTCAGTAGCAGTGATACCTTGTTAGAACCCAATAGTAAGAGGTGAATAACAGCGTCGTTTCATCTGTTCGCCTTTAAATTCCAAGAAAAACGGATTAAGCCCGGACTTGAAAGATTTCAGCTAATTTTTTAGCCGTCCCATGGGTAATTGGGTGACGGTTAGCTTCCAAAACGGAAATCCTTAGACAACAAAATTAAGTAGATATACGAAAATAAAAACGTGCTCACTTTTGTGTTTTTCTCTTTTAACTGCCATCACAATTTGTGAGATCTCAGCCACGCAAAAACTGCATTTATCTATTCTATCACTACGAGGGTGGATTGATAAGTCCATGACTTTTAAATGAAGAAAGACTTTTTTTCGGAATATTTTGTTTTATTGCCGTACATAATCTTATTGTGGCTCTGCGTATTCAGTCCAACGAAGTTCCTACCTCTTTAACCCATATTTTTTTTCTTTCATCGCCTGAAAACTGGTAACTGAAATGAGGGCCCATTTCAGACATCACCTTTTGGCTCCATGAAAATCTTTGCCGCCCAAGACATTTATCAAGACATTTATTCATGTTTAGTAGGAGAAAATATCTCACTGAGATTGAATCTAGAGAATAGGAAGGATTCGCATCTTCATTCGATGAATTTTGATGTCATGAGTGCCGCCGAGAGGGTCGACAGGGTCATTAAGAAAAGTTAGAACTCGCATTAGCTTTTTGTTTCCAAAAGTAATAATCTTTTGCCGAATTTGAAAAAAAATAGTGTAAAGATGCCTTAAGGGGTTTCTTTTTAAGACACAAAAATGAATTATGAAAATAAAGTATATATTTCTTCTTTTCAAAGTCATGGACTTATCAAACCACCCTCGTATTGAGTCTCGAATTTTGTCAGTCGTTGGTTCTTCTAATTTGGTCAACCCAAATGTATCTGTTTATCTTAGCTTCGAAGTAGTGTGTGTGATTCCGTCCCATAATGTCCCTGTGTGTGCCATGCCAGCCCCCCTACTCAAAGACCAACATTTTATGCATTTGATCGCTACGCTTACCATAAAAGCTCGTGTCGTAAGCTTGTCACCTACATACAATACATCAAAGTTAGTGATTAGACAAGTTTGCGACATGTGATTTAATCGGGTACGTATCAGAATGTCTAAAGTTAGAATGTCTAAGCTTAAAATGGCAAAGTTCAAAATGTCAAAAATTAAAATTCAAATGGATTAAAATGTCAAAAATCATTATGTATAACTTCAAAATAGAAAAATTCTAAGTATCAAATGTAGCGGCCGGCGAAGCGCCAGAAAAAATCTATTTCAAACTTAATTGGTGGAGTTTGTTCGCCAGCTACTGAATCAGTGACTGGCACCGCGTACAGAATCAGGGAGTGGCGCGGCTATGGTGATGTGCGGCGGAGGTACAGAGGTTAACACGCAATTATTTATCCTAATTAATTTGGTACCTAAATGAAAGAAAGCCATAAGTAAATTCTATACGTCATTATATGTATTTGGACTATAAGACATTTTCAGTTTTGATAACTTGAACTTAGACATTTTTATTTAGGACTATCTGACCGTTTGACATTTTCCTTTTTGACATTTTGAACTTTCGACATTTTAATCTTTAGACATTCAAATTTTTGACATTTTGAACTTTGCCATGTAAGCTTAGACATTCTAACTTTAGACATTCTGATACGTACCCGATTTAATCGTCTATTGCTCATATTTAAGCTTTTAAAGTAAGCGTAGCGTTCAGACGTATAGAATGTTGGCCATTTGAGTAGGGGGGCAGTTTTGTTCTCACAACAACTATCCTCAGTCTACATGGAATATAAATCTGCTTGACGCCGAGTTTCCAACAATTTTCAGTGTTTACAGCATAACAAGTCGACGGCGGTCAGCGGTGGCGTGGCCCTCGATCGGATGAGCAGACTCCCGAGGGCCTCGTGATGCCCCCCTCACTCCTCCCACCTTAGCCTTAATGCAACATCCAGTGTCTACATTATTTATATGTCCAGAGATATATAGTCTACATGAGAAGACTGAAAAATGTATATTAGGAACTGACATTTAAGTACAATTTTCTCGCACCAATAAAATAAACGGTCCCCATCTGTGATCCCATCGAGAGGGGTGTGTCAATTTTCGATTCTACAATGTACCTATTTGTAGTACATCTTCTTAACAAACAATGAAGTGTTACATTTTAAATTCTAATCACACTTTTGTGGTACTTAATAAAATTGGATTCGAGTGCGAATCAAAACGGAATTCTAAACCATCTATGAACTGACTAGAGTCTGTCTAAAAAGTCTGTTTACATGAGAAATTATTAAATTATTTATAAAAACTTATACTGGTAACCATACTGTGCTGTCAAAATTCTAATTGTAAACATATTTATTTATTTAGATGGGTATTGGTGGGGTGGTTGGGGATTTAGGTGAGTATTAAAATTACCTTTGAAATTACCCATTTAAACAGACTTTTAGACAGACGTTAACGTAGCTTTAATTGTTTTGAATTGTTAAATATCTATAAAAATGACAAAATAGGGATGATGACTAATGAATAAAATAACGAAATACTAATAAAAATCGTAAAGATATTAAACTTTTAGAGTAGTTTGTACACCTTTTGGTTTTATATATTGCGTATTATTTGTTTTATGAGCCTTCAAAGTTGGGCGGACAAGTCCATTTAAAAAGTATAAAATTTATTAAAATAAATAATACCTTTAATTATCAGTCCATAAAATTTATAGCTTTGTCTAAGAAACCCATAAGATAAACACAATATTTAATATAGCTGCCGAACAAATTTCCTACGCGTTGCATACAAACTACTCAAGCGTGACGTCATAATTGAGTAGCCGTTAATATGGAGCGTTTTCGGGTGAGTCCAATTTTGTGCATTTCAAACTGTGATATCTCGGGCAGTTTTCATGCTAGCGAAATAATTCTTTTACCAATGTTTCTTTTTTTGGAGAGGTAATTTATGTAACATAAAATAAAAAAATAGTCATCATGCCTATTCCAAAGTAGTCTGAATATTAAACACTGTTGGAATCGTTCTGAAATCTTTAAACGATCGGAAGCCACAGAATAGGTGAGAAACGTGGCATTTTCGGCCGCTGGGGCAGCCGAGGCATTAAAGACCAATAGCCCTTAAAGTGGCGCCCTCGTCTAAATTAAATGTATTACTCGGCAAAAAGTAGCCACTTTTGTCCATGTAAATTACTACACCACTACTTTAACGAAGTTATTGTTTGTAAATAAACTATAGAACCGTAGGTTTTATCTGTAGATGTGCACATGAACCAGTGTAGTAGATGAGAATAAAAATTCGCATCGAGTCACATTGTTACTCGTTGTGAATTGTGTGACTCGTTTCAGTGTGACTCAATGAGAATATAGGGATTTTTCGATACACTCTACACTTTTAGGATGAGGGCTATAGGAGCCTTATTAGTCGGCTACCTTTGAGGCGGGATATTCTATTCAAAGAGAATTGTGCAGTAGATGCTTTGTTCCAGCTCGGTGCACATACAGGTCAACAATTGAATGCCCTTTTGTATTTAACACAACGCTTGGTATTGTTTCATTTCTACCTCTATTATACATTTTCCATGCATACTCTTAGTATTGACGGAATTCCAATTACGAGTATGATATTTACTCATATTATGTTCCTTCTATGCTATTGTAATTTATTTGTCTATTTTTGCCAATCGTGCGCTTTTAGGGGGTACCTATAGCCAATTTTTCTATTGGATATATTGGCTATACCCCTCCTATTTTTCCAGAAAATCTATGTCGTACACGATTAGTTCATATCAGGACAGCATTATTTTTAATTGTTATTGATGACTGCTTGGCACACCCCTGAGTGCATCAATATCAGAAACACCAAATTTAAACCCACGTATACTACCTTTATACTTCATTTAAAATAACATAGAACTGCGCTAGTAATTCAGGTAGATGGTTCGCGAATATGTCTGCCACAGTTTCCGTTTATCTGGGCGACAATTGATTGAGCCGTTACGCTAGTAGAGAATCTTACTATTATTTTGTTATTCTGTGCTGTACTGTCCGTGGCATGACTAAGGTGCTGGTACATTTATCTGACGTTACGTGTTAACTAACACTCAGATGACATCGGTTTTCATAGTAACTAGAAGCACACTTATAACAAGTCCGAACAAAAACATACGTCAGGCATTGTAAATGGTGCCCGTACCTTTACGATCACGCGGAGAAATACGATGCGAATGAAAATTTCAATATTTTTTCGTCAACTTGGATCGAGAAATTCCCTATAACTTTTTCTTGAGCTCGCTATTCAAGAAACGGAAAAAAAGATCTCGGGATTGAATTAAATACAGTTTGAGCTATCTTAGGAGGCGGGCGGACAAAAACTGTAGGCTGTAGGGAGTGTAAGGGGGTCCGTTACGCGCGAGGTCAGTCTGCGCTCTGTTCACTTTATCGTTAGTACGATAAAAATTTAATTCCTACTAAATTTCAATATTTCTTATTCTCATTCAATGCCTTTGATAGTTTCACGTAGTGTGAGATCTGTAGTTTTTTAATAAGTGTTTATTACCTACTATGAATTTCGTAAATATTTCACGGACTCTGCTAAGCACCTAAAAGTCTATGTAAAAGTCTAAAGTCTATGACATGTATTCAGTGGAACTGGCCCTTTAGATGGTAACATAGGTATGTTAAGAAAGCCAAATAATTCTTATTTTATTAATTAGTTCTATTCAAAATTAAATGATTAATAGACTAGATCTCTAGTACCTACTTATATTTTTTTTGGTTACTGTCAACGCGTCATCATAAATTAGGACATTTTCGTTTCTTTTACCAACTGAACTTTAATAGCTTTTGAATCTACATAATTATCCAGTTTTACATAATCTAATATATTTTTTATGATTATTTTATACGTACAGCCATCATAATAACAAAGGAAATTAATGAAGGTAGCAAGATACAAATGGCTCGGCCGCGGGCGCAATAAAAACGGAAAAATTCCACAACATGTCACCGGAGGAGGGATGTAGGCCAATTTATAAACACGACCGCCTCCACGCGAGAGGGAGTTACATTAACCGCAATATACATCGTTCAGGATACATGCAACTATACGGATGCAGCTGCATTTGCACCAGCTATGTACGCTAAATGGGCCTTGAATCCGTATAGTGTTTGGTTTTCCGGAGTACATTGAAGTTGGGCATACAATAACTGGCGACTGTGGTGTATTAATCAGACTAGAAGATCGTTGCAACGATAAAACAGTTTGATACCGCGTACATTACTGATTCTGTACTTGCTACATCCTTAGCTGCGGAGAGAAAGGGGATATGAATGTGAATAATACCTGGTGCTCACAAGAAATAAAGCTATACACGTGTGTCGGAATGAGTTTGGCTGTGAGCTTTGTTCATTCTGCCTAGATGCAGCACATTTTAGTGATAGTTGCGAATGCATTGTGTTACACTTCTCTATATGTTGTTTATAATGTATATTATTTGCAAAGCATCTACCAGTGTATTAGAAAATATTTTCGCTATCTGTTCCCGATGTAATTTTCGTCCAAATCCCCAAGAAACTTGGCGTCTTTAGGATCATCCCTTTGATCCGGTAGAAATTCACTGTACAGATTAAATAGTTGCTGAGACTGCGAGCAATCGAAGGCGGCGCAACTCGCGACAGTTTAGCTCATCAATTTACTACGTGGGTATTTACAGCGTTCGTTTCATTTCGCCCTGTTTCCTTCCGTAGGGGGAGGTCGAGGGTCAGGGAGGGGGGCGGAAGAGATCGAGAGATATTTACGAGGCGCTCGTCAGCTGATGCGGAGCTTCCGGCCCTCGCCAAGACTAGGGTTGCCAGATGATCGGGATTCTCTCGGAATTTCAAGTGATCTCCCAACTCCCGACAAAACTAAAAATCTTAGTGGATTAAACTGATAAAAAATCGCGCTGCGCGGCTGATTTATTTGATATAGACTGGCAAGAGTACAAGATTAGTAGATGAAACCGACTAAAAATCGCGCTGCGCGACCGTTTTTCTGCAAAAGACAGGCGAGGTTACAAGATATGTAGATGAAACTCACTATAAATTGCGCTACGCGGCCGTTTTCTTTTTTCTTTTTTAAAGTGGATGAAACTTACTAAGAATTTCGCTGCGTGGCTGTTTTTTTACAATGGACAAGCAAGATTACAACTTACAAGATTAGTGGATGAAACTGACTTACAATTCGTTTTCTTACTGTATACATAACAGGCAATTATTAAATTACATTTTTATTTTAAATATTTATTTCTCCCGGCAACAACAGCAAAATCCCGAAATTTTCCATTTTTCTCCAGATACTTTAGACTTTCGATCTAGCAACCCTACCCGAGCCCCGTGATCCTATTCTTTAGAGGCTGGAGATTAATTGCTAATGTTCCGGTTTAGTTGGGAAACTTTTTGCTGAACATAAATGTTAAAAACCGGATAATTTTTTTATCTCAGTCTACTTACGAAGTAGAGCTGCCTCTTGTTTTGTAAGATTAGTTATACCGGAGAATAACATGATACGTAACTTTTATTGCAAGTATGCACCGTCATCGTCAGTTTGTAGTAGTTTTAATTAACTTAATTCATCAACGCCCGAGTGGTCTCCGGCGACCGGACAACAATAGAAAATCTATTGTGTCTCGTTTCCGCGCGAATCCGACTCGCACTTGGCCGGTTTTTTACTTTCCCATAGTAATACAATGTTTTAGCTGTCTAGTTAGTACTTATGCTAGGAGGACCAATTATTTGTCGTTTTTCAACCAATGTTTTATAAGCAAAAATTTTTCGTTTTATCGGTAGAACACTCCTACTCAAAGTTTTGGTTAAAGAAACTTAAAATTAAATACAAAAAAGTAACATTATTTTGTCGCACGAACAATTTAAAACACACAGTTAATTAAAATGACGGTGTATGATTTTGTAGGAAAGTCTGTAGGTATCATTTTATATTTTAGGCATCGATTCACATAAATTCGCAGAGATTTGATGTGTGGAATAGAAAAATTTGTTACTTTACAGCATACTCCGTATTCGTATGTTTAAATTACAATCATAATAATTTAAAAGTGTAGGTATCCTTAAACCAAACAATAATGTAGACCAAATAAACGAAATTCTGTAAAGGACTTTTTACGACCAACAGAATGCAATGAAAGTTATGACTATTGTTAATGGACATTCAACGTTCTCGTCCAGAATAAAAGATACTCCTAAAGCTGTAACTTATTCGATCGCTCCTATAACGGCATTCTGAAGGGGGGTAAGCGCTATTCAGAGTTGATGAAAGATGCACAAAGGGCCTGGAACCGGTCCAATGCTGCCGGATAATGTCGATGGGACCGGTTTAAACGAAACCATGGCGCGGTATGTGTGCATATCATCGATTGATTGTTACAAGTACCTTTGTCACATTTTCCTTCATGTTGGAAATATTTTACTATGAGCACAGAATAGTTTATAAGTACTTAGTATGTACAGAACGGACACTCCCCGCCCCGCCCTAGAATCAATTACCTCACCCCACCCCGCGAGTTAGTATGCCTAATCGTATGCTCGTTTATTTGTTCCCTGTCAAGTGTCAACTTATTTTGATATTCAAAGCAATGCGTCGTAACTTTATTTACCCAATTTTCGAATATGAATTGAAGGCCGCTCATACAGTACAAACCACACACAAACTGCACGGTAGCCCTAGACTTAAACACACAGTTCGCGTGTACAACAACGTCATCTGATGTCATCTGTTTGTAATGGAGCGGTTGTATGAAGTGTCCGGGGTGTGCAATGATATGAGTGACATTCAAAGTTTTCAATAGTATATTGTACAGTTTTTAAACATTGTAAATCCTGAAATGTTTGAATTAAAGAACGTGCTCTATTTTATGTCGGCCAAAGATCCGCAACTCTCGGCTCAGATTGACTCTAGACTAGAGTTTGTCTTATTTTACTTTACCTAATAAAATAGAAATGCAAAATAGACTGTATTCGCTTTATTTCATTTTTTTTAAGCTTTTGAGGAAACCTTACAGCTACTACAGAGTTTAGTAGTTTTCACATTATACAAAATTTGAACGTAAGTCGATATCGTGTAACGTACAAAAAGCTATTAGCTACAAAAAAATATGAAAAAAAAAATTGTTTTTCGTTTGTAATCAATTATATCAAAGTCTATATTATTATTAGCGGAATTGAAAGACCTAGGTGCCCTGTTAACAAATTTTAATGTGTTATTTTTTTACATAAAGTAGTTACTTTATTTAAAAGTAACTACAAAGTTTTGTGTGCCGCGTATTTTTTGGTGTATTAATATACCTAACAATTCGTGAGAATCTATTTCACCTTGAAATATTTTTAGAAGAATCTATTTTACCTTTAAATATATATCAGACATATCTTTTCTCTAATGGGTAAAAATTTAATTTTCACAATAAGTGTGGCATTTGTACTGCAGGTAACGAAGAAATATTTTTTGCAACCAACCGCGAAATATAAGTATCGTATTGCGGGTCCCAGAACTGTGACGCATAAAAATATGTGTGAGGAGCAGTGTATCACCTACCTTACCTAGACTTGGTCTGCTTTTGAAATACGTTGAGTTACTCATAGTGATGCCCATTCCGAGCGCATCGAACAACAGGGGAGTGCATAAGTGTGCATGTGTATTAATCAATAGGCCCGCGGCACAAACGCGGATGGCGGATGGAATGGGGCCATCTCTCCTCCCCCTCCCCCCTGCATCCGCGAGGGCCGGTGTCTGCTGGATCACACGTGGCCAATTGTAGTGTGAACTCATTGGTGCTGACGTGGGGTTAGATACATAGGCTGCGTTCATACGATAACGCACGACCCGACCTCAACCCGAACTCAACTCAAACTCAACTCGAACTCAACTTAACCGGAGCCCACTCCTTGAAATACAGCGCTTACAATTTTGAGTTTTATGACACATTAATAAGCTCCGTTAGATTTTGTCGATGCAACTGCACACGCCCCGCGCACAACCCGAACTCTACTCAAGCTCAACACGAACTTCACCCGAACTCAAGTCAAACTCAACCCGAACTCACTTCAAACTCATTTGAACATTACACAGGAGCTTATTAATGTGACATAAGACTTAAAATTGTAAGCGATGTATTTCAAGGTGGGCTGCAGTTGAGGTGAGTTTGAGTTGAGTTCGGGTTGAAGTCGGGTCGTGCATTATCGTCTGAAAGCAGTTATAAGTATCAGAATGCCACGTAAAAACGGCTGATTGGATTTTTACCCGACTGCAAGAGGGTTATGTTTTTCGCGCGTATCTTGTTTGTATGTAATATTCTTTATTACCTCATATCTTTCAAACGGCTGAACGGATTTCCATGATTTACATATCGTTAGATTTGTCTCGTCAGACCAAGTGTTCTTAAGAAGGTGGCGTTATACAAAAACCAACATGGCGGCTGTACGGTGCTATTATACGTAGTGGAAAAAAAAGTTTTTTTTTGAATACTGCAATATGGGTGTCAAATTAAAGGGCTTATTATAAGGATTTCAAAAAGGTATATCATGACCGTAAATTATATAATAACTAAAATAAATAAATAAAAAAATAATTTTAAAAAAATAAAAACCCGCCTGTTGTTCTTGTTTCCATCTTTTCAGTTGACTTGTCTTTTTATGCAGGCGGGTTTTTATTTTTTAAATTTTTAAAACAGAATAGGTACTTTTTATTCCGCAGGATTAATTTCACAGATGATAGTGATACATTGCTACTTTTCTTTGGCATGTTTTTTTTTTGCCCCTAAAAGAAGTAGCAATGTATCACATTCATCTGCCAAATGAGACCGGTCGCTAGGTTTTAGGGTTAGTTACCCAAAGGGTAAAAACAGGACCCTATAACTAAGACTCCAATGTCCGTCTGTCTGTCTGTCTGTCACCAGGCTGTATATCATGAACCGTGATAGCTAGAAAGTTGAAAATTTCACAGATGATGTATTTCTGCTGCCACTATAACAACAAATACAACAAATAAAAATAAAAACAGAATACAATGAATATTTAAGTGCGGCTCTTACACAAATAACGTGATATTTTTGCCGTTTATTGGTACGGAACCCTTCCTGCGCGAGTCCAACTCGCACTGGGCCGGTTTTTTATTTAATTAGAGAATCAACCTGCCGGTTAAAGGTTTTCTATGGATTTTCTCAAATGTCCATGCAGGCGAAATCTTGTGATGTCTTTCAATAAATACTAAACATAACTGCCGTTATGGTTCAAATAAGTTTTAAACTTTTACATTATCGCATTTGGCCAGTAGGCATAATAATAAGGGTTATTCATAATTATTGTAGGTGGTACAACCCAAGTTATGTTAACTTTGATACAGTTAAAGCACACAATACTCATAATTATTTCAATGGCAAAAGTTTGGAATCTGAACAATTTTATATCACAAAACTTTCAACGATTTCAATATTTGAAAGAATTTTCAATTTATCTCGATCGAGAGTATATTTCCTGCGGCAAAGTTAAGCGAAATTGTACATCATGCGCCTTTTGTCTAAATTATATTATGTAAATCTAATTATTAGTAGACAAAGCGCGCGATGTGAGATGATCACAAAATATACATAGAGTACAAAGAAGCGCCACTCCTGTCGTTTTCGGAAACATTTCATCATTTTTCGATTTCCCAAAAAAAGTTATTCTTGTTAGTTAAAAAAGTCTGGAACTAGTGGTACGTTTGTATGTATGTGAGTTTCTTTATTCCACTAGAACTTCTAAATGCCTTAAAGGATTTAAATGTGTGGGTATCGTTAGAATCTTTACATCACCCCGAGTGACACTGGTTATAGATTTTAAGAAAAAAAAAAGTATGGCGGCAGCATGAAGCCATTTTGTAATGTCGAAAAAAGTATTTAATTATATCAGGTATCAAATGATATGCATGGCCATGATGAGAATAATGAGCACATTCCAAAACCATATATAATTTGTCACTAAAATGAAATGAAATTACGTATATAAAAATATTGAAAACACGACTGATTGTTGTGTAAAAAGTTAATAACTTGTCATTTCAGTCGGCAGACCTCTTTGATTAAAAATTATTTCACATAAAGATCCCCCTACTGCAATGACACTTGTTATTTAGCTTTTTCATTCGTTTTGGCAGGGCAGTCATGTTTTATGTTTTTACGCTAACAGCTCCTTAGTAATTGCTGTAGTACTGAATACAACCTGGTTTGACCTATGATTTTCTGTACGAAATGGACATTGTGCACTTCTGCCTACTTATGTTTTGTGGGACGGCGCGGCAGGGCGGACGGAACCCGTGTCATAATTTCATTTGCAAGTTTAATTAATTTTAACCTCTGCGAGTGGCTACGGAGTGCCCCCGCTACGTGCGTGCGCTTCATTAATTATGTACTGCATACAAGTTAGGTGGTCTAATTATGAGATGGTACGATTTTTTTAAATTTGTTAAAAAAGTACAAAATGAAAAATATATTTTGAAATATAGACATTGAAACTTTGCATGACTGTTTTTAATAAATATGTAGTAAATAAGTATTTGGAGTTCATGTTTATTTACTTACTAATACCGGGTGTAACGAGACCCTCAACGAAGCCGAGGTCTACGTATTCTGCCCATCATCGGGACCATTTCTGTTCAAAATTATTCATGGGAAACGATTTTAATTTTTGGTGTTAAAAAGCATTGCATACATTACCAAGCAATGTAACGCGTACAACAGACCGCGCCTGCGAGTGTATGCTACACAGCTGCGCGCGGCCAAGTTAAAAGGCAGCGTTTATGTGCGTGCTCATGGGATACGTTGAGTGATGACGTTTTGAAGCCCTTGTTTATTACGAAATACAAAAAAAAAATGTTTCTTTGGACAAAAATTAGGACTTTGAACTTCAATAACTTTGTAGTTATTAGTTTCCCAGGTGTAGTCTAAAAGACAATAGTGATCCTGATGACGGGCGAAATGCAAAATGGACCTCGGCTTCGTTGAGGGTCTTGTTACACCCGTTATATACAAACATACTATTAAAATTTCACAGCGAGTATTGTGCCACGCCCTATGCCCTATGCCCAGCAGTGGGTGTACTGAGGCTGATATGATCATTATGAGTGTCGTGTGGGTGAATAATTCACAATAAATATTAATTTAATATTGCAAACGGTATTAATTCCCCAACGCCCACACAGACACTTATATTCTACTCGTATTATTTCGACAATATTCTATTGAATTGAACTATCACGCGATACACTTAATAGCATTAAGCTTTTCGAGAAAATAATACTGAATTATTTATTCACCAAATAATTTACTTGCTCCATAAATCGATAGCTTCATAGAAAGTTTGGGTGTATAAATAGAGCACTTTATTAAATATTTTGATAAAATACAATAACAATGAGATTAAAAACAAAGTAGCACAATTATATGCAAAAAAGCACGAGTATAGCAGCTATATGGCCGAATACTCAAACGATAATTAACTTTGAGGGGCTCTCAAACGTCGTCCTGTCACACATCTCAAAGATATGACAAAGACAGCATGCTGTTTGAGAGCCGCTCAAAGTTAAGTTGCGTTTGAGTATTCGGCCAATAGTCTGTCCAACAACGTGTTAATGAATAAACGCAAAACATTTTAGATGGTGACTGTGCTCATGAATATAACAAAAAAAATCAGCTGTTTCACACAAGTTGTCAAGACCTACTCGACCAGAATGTATGAAACAGCTGATTTTTTTTGGTGAGTTGCAGAGTTGGCCCCACAGTAAAAGTGGTTTATATTCATGAGCACAATCACCACCTAAGAGGTTTTGTGTTTATTCATTAACACATTGTAGAGTTTAAATGTAGATAGCTTGGTGATTTTGACAAATACTTTTTCTTTGTAAATCCCATCTTAGGAGCTTAATTGCCACCAAATCGTTAAAATAGCTGAAGATGTGAAAGCTTGTTATGACAGATGATATCTTTTTTGTAAATAAAAATGTATTAAATTATAACTAGTGGTTCCGTGAGCTGTAGACCTCGCGATAAAAAGTGGCTCAAATAGTACGAAAATAAAATGTTGCCATGAGGTTTTCAAAGCACACAGTACGTGCTGTTTGGTATATTATTTGGAGAATTCATTATAATAAATATTTATTTACTAAGAAAAAGTATCTGTCAAAATCACCAAGCTGTCTTGGACAGATTATAGATTGGAGTGGTATGGTGTTGCATAATAGAAATCTAACATCGATTTCAGGGGGGTAGATCTTGTAAACGGTGAAGTATAGACTTAGAAAAAATTTTCGCTGCGCGGTTAGGTTTTATTCCAAACCAAAAAAAGTTAAAGTCGCGAAAAAAGTACGCGATAATTCGAAACAGAGTTTTTGGCGCCATTTTATCGAGTACGGTTTGGTGTCTATTTTAATTATTTGAAAATTGATTCATAGTGGATATTGTGTATTAAAATTTGTGAAGTTTTGTGGTGCAAGTGTCTACGCAAATGAACAATATGTGGGATAATTGAAATAGGCGCGATCTTGGTTGTGTGAAGCTGAGACTTTTATTGTAGTGGTAGCTACCTCGGCAGAACTTACCGAGTAAACTGTCTTGATATACTTGTTGCCAAATGCTCCAAGCAGCATTGGAATGCAATGCACCCGCATTCTAGTGTAAACTTAAACTGAAACAATACCTACCACTGAACTATTAACACTTGACACTGGTAAAAATTACTTCCAAGAAGAAAGTAGATCGCCAAAATAAAAATAGAAGAAGAAGATGAATTCGAAACAAATGCCGCGCGTTTACGCGTTTACGCGCGCACTCAAGGGGGGAAGCGATATTGATGAGGTTATTTTTATTGAGGGCCCTCGGCCCTGCCCGTGACGTCACTTGACCGGGTTCACAAGTGCAGCCGACGTGCCCCAGATTGCAAACTCAAAGGCTGAATATCAAAAGTTTATTACAGACGAAATGTTTTGAGGTTCATTTGTTTTTTCGAAGTCAACAGCGCGCTGTAAAGGGTTTGGAGTACCTACTTTTCTTGATTTGATGTTGTGTATTTAACTAAAAGAATTTCTAATTTGATTTTGATCGCTATTTTATTCGCCACAATTTCTACAAGTCTGTTACGTATACATCGTGTATCGATTTTTGACCATGGAGAAAGTTGTTCAGTTTCAGCAACACTATTACCTTTTTCAGGATCTGACAGGGATTTTTGATACACGATGTATTTTGTTTATAAAATACAGGTGATTTGATAAGTTTTATGTACTGAGTTTAATTCCGTTTAGATAGAAACTAACTCACGAATTCCCTTAAAAACGAACATAACACTATTTTATTTTAGCTACACAAATTATTGATAAAAAATAAAACAATATATATACATATGTAAATGCAGTAAGCATGGACGCACGGTATGTATGCACTCGTCGCCGTCCAATCAGCTGATGCCAACGCTGCATCTTGCCAAACATGCTCTTCCGGCGCGCGGCACACAGCGGCACAGCCTATACACCCGACACAGTACATTCGCTTTCAGCTATGAGGGATTTTCCAAGTGTCATTTAAAAACAAAAACAGTAACTATTTGCCTTACTAGTTGGCGTTGATGCAAGTAAAGTGTCATTGGCTTTGAACAATAAATGACCTGTGCATAAAATAAAAGTCATTTTCATTTTTTTAGCGTTCGTCGGTTGTTAGCGGTGTTTTCGGTGTTTTCATGTGATTTATGTTTTCTTTTTCCTACGTTTTCTACAGTTGTCACTTGCATATTTATCAACGCCATCTATCGAGGCTACAATTTTTTGTCATTATGAAAATCCTTCATTAAACGCCATTAATCATTATGTATATGTTACGGCTAATACCCGAAGTGTGGCTAAACCTAGTTTTAGCTGGCTAAAACTAAGTGTAGCCGCTAGTGCTATTGGTTAAATCTAGGTATAGCACATTTGTTCGTGGCTAATACTAGTGGGTGTAGCCAGCTAAAACTAGGTCTAGCATGGGGTATTAAGAATGTTATTTCTGTTGTCTGTTAAAAAAACGAACCTCGAAATTTAAGGCTCAACGCTCTGCTGCGCTTCACGCTCACCTTACGAGTATATTCGGGACTTGGAGTAAAGCAAATCAATCGGTAAAACCTAAGTCTTAACCAACAGCTATCGGCTACACCTAGTTTTAGTTGACTAAAACGAGGTTTCGCCGCACTTCGGGTATAATCCGTAACATATACATATAACTCTGTCACGGAAATGTCCCGATAACCCGAGAAGACTGCGTCTCACTCGGAGCTACTGGTTGTGATTAAATAAAGCGTAGTCCTATAAGAAAGTAGTTTCCATCTATCCCGTAACCTTAAACCGTAACAGTATTTTCTACTCCAAAATCAGATGATAAACTAAACGCAATAGGCACTTCCTTAATACCTCATATTGGGAAGTGTGAACTGGCCACAGTAGTTTGAACATCATGTAGTATGTGCTGTGGCGCCGCGCCGTCACAGATCACATTACGCACGTGTGGCCGCGTCCTAGGGTTTACAAAACTACTATATAATATAGTAGCTACTATATATATATTTTAGGCAATGATGCTGTTGGATAAATATATAGAAGCTAAATCTACTATATTTCAGCAATACAGCAGTAACACTGTCGGTTGGTTAATGATTTCAACAATTTCCATTCCGTTTCGGTTTACCGCGTTCGGAAATCGCAATAAAAAAAAACCTTCGCTTAGGGTGTACCTACATCGAAAATAAAGGAAGGGTCAATGACACGATAGATTAACTTTTTATGACGTTGACTGACTATGATAAACGAAAAGCTCTGATGGAACACTTTAATAACTAACTAGGAAAGACTGATAATTACGAAACCATAGTCATTCTATATTAAAACTTTAATTTCAAAAGTTTTTTACATTCTGAAAAACTATAAACATGCTTTTAAAGCATAATAACATAATTCTTCAATGTTATTGAATCATAAGTTTGATGCAATTTATAGAAAACTAGCGGCCGCCCGCGACTTCGTCTGCGTGGAAAGTTTTTTTGCTATCCCTCGGGAACAACACTCTTTTTCGGGATGAAAGGTATGTCCTTCTTGTACTTCTGTATTCCCTATGTCCTTCTGTACTCCTGACAATGTGTATGCAAAATTTCATGACGATTGGTTCAGTAGTTAAGACGTGAAGGCGTAACAAACAAACAAACGGACTTTCGCATTTATAATATTAGTAAGGATCTATACAACTAAATTAATAGTACTTAGTCCAAGACGTTATCAATCGGATAATAGAATAGATTTTGTTTCGAATCAATAATAGAAATCAAAGTACGAAATAAAGAGATCTATTTCGTTCCTTTTCATTATTTACAGTGACTCGAATGGTTTTGCGAGAGCGGAGAGATCCTATCATCAGAAAACAAAAGTGCATTTTGGAGTTTTTTGAAAACTGTTTCGCGGAGCAAACAAACGCTCTCTATGATGGAGCTGAATTGACAAACACAATTTCAGGGTTGCTAACGTTTTTCCAATAGTTTAACGTAGGTAACAGTTATTTTTTCCTTCAATTCTTACCTGATCATTGTTAAGATTTTGAGTAACACACACAACACAAATCAGAAAAATCTTAATGTTACCTTCATCATCATAATCACCATATCAGCCGCTCGACACCCACTGCTGGGTGTCGAGCGGCTGATATGCCTCCCATAGGCCTCCCCCAAGGATCTCCACGGCGATTGGTCCTGCGCTGCCCGCATTTAGCGGCTTCCCGCGACCTTCACCAGATCGTCGGTCTACCTTGTCGCGGGCCTATCCACGGAGCGTCGTCCGGTGCGCGGTCGCCATTCAAGAACCTTTCCGCCCCAACGGCCATCGGTTCTTCTCGCTATGTGTCCAGCCCCCTGCCACTTCAGCAGAGCGATCCTTCAAGCGATGTCAGTTACTTTAGTTTGCCTGCGGATCTCCTCGTTTCTGATTCGATCACGCAGGGAAACGCCGAGCATGGCTCTCTCCATTGCACACTGAGTGACCTTGAGCCTCCTTATGAGACCCATAGTTAGCAACCACGTTTCACTGCCGTTACCTTACCTTAATGTTACCTTAGTCATTACGAATTTAAAGACGTTTTTCGTAATTTGTTAGAGTTTTATACTTAAAGCTGAATTGTAATGTATTTTTCATCCCTTCTATTCGAAAAATGATGCTTTGTTCCTATATAAGTGGGACCAAAATAGCTCTTTTCTGGTAAGAACTTTTTAGTGGGAGGAAAAGAGATTTGAATTTAGAACATGTATCTTTCAAAGAATTCGAACGCCGCCGCCGGCTGGTATGTATTGACTGGCTGTATAGACGGCGCGGCGAAACTGAAAAAAATACATAAGCGCGCGAATTAAGTCTGTGTTCTTGTAATTAGTACATACTTACGTACTTTGTACAATAACTTTTGAAAATTGCGCAAATGTATCAAACGTAACTATAAATTTGTAATAATTTTTACTTTTCACGTGTCTTTTTTAAATAAAGAACATTTTCATTAATTACATAAACACAGTCTCCTATTTATTTTCTCATAGAAAGGGGATGAAAAGTAGAGTATATGACTCGGGCGCAAAATATTTTTGGCGAAGGCGACATACTTTGAATCCCTCGCTACGTTCAGGATTCTACTGAAGAATCCCTCGCTACGCTCGGGATTCTACTCTAGAATCCCTCACTTCGCTCTGGATTCAAAAAAGCGCCCTCGCCGAAAAAATATTATTTTGCTCCTTTGTAATACAATCTACTAGTAACCATTATGCAAAATTACTATTTGTGTTTATTTAATTATAGGTATTAAATTTTTATTTCATATATATTTCATATTTCATAATTTTAATAATGACAACTTCATCTTTGTTTTATGGGTACTTATTTGAAAAGCCAATGATGAATGGTTTTATAATTTTAAGAATAAAAGGTTTTATAATTTTAATCATTCAAGAACTTTGTCAACCCTACAGCCGCTGCTGAGTAGCGCTCGCTACATTGATGATTTAATAGAAGCGCGCGCGCGCTGTTCGTGACGTCACACCGCCCGCAGCCGTGCCTGCGTCAACGAAACTTTGTTGCGTTCACAAAGTGACGTAAAAATGTTAAGCGACGTTGGCCTTTGATGGCTTACACTGGTTCCATCGACTACAGTTTTAGAACGTGTTTGAGAAATATTAACTTGAAAAATTAAAAATTGAACTGTCTTTCTTTCTAGCATACTTTTAAATTATCTCTAGGGAATTTAAGTATTTAATTCTAATACTGGTTACGTCTAATGATCTTAATATGGGTAGCTTTCAATAAAATTTAAAGCTGTTTTATTTCAATGAGGATCGTATTATTTATATAAATAAAAATGTACCGAAATATTTTTATAATTGGGTAGGAAGAAAACTCTCGAACTCGAATACTTACAATTTCATTTTAAAACGGTGAAGCCGTATAAAAGTAATAATAAATAATTCTTATGCGTACAAAATAATAATAAAAATATACTTTATGGCTTATTATTATGTTATAATTCGAGAGTGTCTAAATAAGATATGCCCAATGGTTTCAAAATAAAGAAAATCAAGTTTAGAACGCGGGCAGCCACTTTGGTTGAAAATTTGTCGATGGCAACCACAATAATAATTGTAGTAAGTTCTATCGGTGATATTTTGCGGAGCATTCATAACATTGTCACGGCGTGTCGCTGACAGTGCGGCGCGCGGGCTCACGGGGGGTGCGGGGCGGGGCGGGCGGTGGTCTCACAGGCTCCGATGCAATCCGGACCATTTGTTACCGCAGATAACATCACCACAAATGGGAACTTTCTCGTTTCTCCATACATTCTGCCGGCATGTATCCATGTCTCATCCGAATGCCTGCCCTCTCATGAGAAAATGGTATAACTGAATGTTTAGAAAAATGATGTATGATTGGATTTCTCAATGGTATGAACATTTTCATCACCACACAACTTTAAAGTTGGTCTAATGTGAAAACGGAAAAAATAAACAAATATTTAACCCGTCAATGCCCGGAAAACGAGACACAATAGATTTTTTATTGTTGTCTGGACGCCCCAGTGACCGCTCGGGCGTTGATGAAATAATCAGAAAAAGGTGTAAAACATTAGATAGATTATTAATCTAATATATCGAACTCTACTTTAAAAATATTAAGACGACAGTTTCGAGAAGTATGCTGGATTTGCAGCTCTTATTCTGTTACAACAATATTTATGTTTCTAGCTGGATATACCGGTATGTTTCTAAATAGGACCATACATATAATTTAATTATTTATTACAAAAGAAGTTATAGGTTTTTACAATAACTACGACAAACCAACAAAATCTCAGTTACTCCCCTTCGTAACGAGGGGGCAGCGCTGTCCCTCTGCCAAAAGAAAGAGCTGATCTTTTAGGAGCGGCCGTAAAGCTAATTCCGCGCCTGTGGATTTATGCGTTACAAGGATTCGCCGTGAAATATACAAAGTTGCCGCATTTGTCAATAAAGCCAATTTGGAGGGTCGGGAGAGCGCATCACTCTGAGGAACATCCAACCGTTACGGAAAAGATTTTCTTTTTGCGTAAATCAGCGGAAAATACTTGATGTTACAAGGTTTCTTTTTTATCTCTATAAAGGGTTTCGATGTACTTTGTAGTGTTGCATTAGTTTGTTGTTATCATCACGCCCACAAGATTTTTCATTAAAATAATAAATAAAACTATATTGAAATCGCTGTAAAAAAATAAATAAATAATAATAAATAAATGCTTGGACAATTTCACACAGCGCCATCTAGCCCCAAACTAAGAAAAGCTTGTAAAATGGTGCTAACTCTGCTAAAACCTACATCGACCATGCATTGAAAAGGCCCTAATTCACCAAGTCTACATTTGTCAGTGACATATGTCGGTTAATTTTACAATTGTCGTTACTTTAATTAGGTACAAGTGTGTTGTGAAACAGGGATATTTTTTACAAGTCGACATATTTGTAGATTTGTCCAATGACAAATCTCATGTCTCTCCAATCTCATGTCAAGAATCAATTTCTTGACATGAGATTGGAGCTGAGTCAAGTTTGCGTGACAATTGTCGACTTGTAAAAAATATCCACTGTTTCACAACATAACTGTCCCTTATTAAAGTAAAAAAGAGTGTTCAATTTGGTGAAATAGGGGCCAGCTGGTTTTGAGGCAGTGTATAAAAGTTACATCATCATACAACACAACATAACATCCAACCGTCAGGGAAAAGATTTTCTTTTTGCGCAAATCAGCGGAAAATGCTTGATGGTAACAACAAACTAATGCAACATTACTAGGTACATCGAACCCTTAGAGATAAAAAATAAACCTATAAGGTTTCTGTATCACGTCCGTAATATTTTTCATTAAAATAATAAAATTACAACTAAATTGAAATCGCGGTAAATGGAGCAAAGTTTGCTAAAACCTACATCAACCATGCATTGAAGTCCAGTTGCTTTTGAGAGAAATGTATTAGCTTCCGGGAAAGACCACTGCATAATAAATAGCTTTAATAAACATGTCGTGAACGCTTTCACCCGTTCAACGAAACGTTACACGTGTTATAACTGAATTGAATAAAGGCATATTTGAACACAGAAAACGAATTTATCTGAAAAGAAATTCTGTCTCCATTTAGAGTTGCGTCGTGCTCGGTTCCTCTGCGTTACGGCCCGTCGTTTGTGGCACGTTCGCTTCAAACACCATAATAATATATTTTACTGATGGAGCGAATGTTATGCATTATTCACGGGTTCACATCATACACCATGCTTTGCTAACAAACGTATCTTAGGAACAAGGAGATGAATAAATGTGATTTTAAAACAATACGTAACAAAATAAGAATAGACAGGTAAATTTTGGGAACTTGTTAAATTATTTTTATTCATTTGGATGTCTCGATTTTACCGAGATAAGTTGTTTATGTTATTACTAGTTACTGAATTGACGTCAACAATAGTAGTTTATAATACAAGGTTGGTAAGGAGGTTTTAAAAAACCTTAAAAATGCCATACTACGTTTTTCAATACATTTGCGAGAAAACATTATAGGTACTACTGAAATTGTAATCTATACATATAATAAAACTGTAAATTCTAAATATTATTACACAAAAACAGCTAAAACAATTTTGATGGGCTTTTCACAGTTTAGTAGATTGAGGTCTAACTTAAAATCTAAGCTATGTTTCATCAAATTCAGGTGGGTGGAACCAGGGAAACAGCTTGAACTTTCTAGTACTAGCTTTCTTAACTAAAGGGGTCATAGTCAACCGCGCTAGTATAGGTACGTAAATAGTAGATTATACAACAAGTGAAAAAAGAAGGAATTTAGTTCGAGGTACTATGTTGGATCCCGAGAGCAGCGAAGGATTCTAGAGTTGAATCCCGAGCGTAGCGAGGGATTCAAAAGTAGAATCCTGAGCGAAACGAGGGATACAAAGGACCGAGATGAAATTTTTTTCACGAGTTGTGTACTCTACTTTTTACCATTGACTGCGAGAAAACATAATAGCAGTACTTACACCTATAGTACCTATTCATAGTTATCAAATTTTATTATTTAGATAGGTAATCGGTAATTTAACCGTTAGAAAATAGTGAAACTATAGGTTTTCCAATGATATAAAACAACCATGCTATGAGGGAAATTACATGATCAGTCTGACATCAGTCCATTTCATCAGTTTGTATAGACTTTGAATTTTTACAGACTGATGGAATGGACTGATGCAAGACTGAACATCTAATCTCCCTCTAATATAAAGAAAAGAACCCAAACATAAGACACTAAAAAGAACCTAATTAATTTGGCGAGATATTTTTTTTAGAAAAGAACCCAAAGATAAGACACTAAAAAGAACCTAAATAAAATTGGCGGGGGCTTTATCTATGGAATAACTCCATACTTTCAGCACGTTTTTTTTTTTGTACATAATTCATACGATCCGCGCTTGTTCCAAATTCAAATTATTTTTATTCACTCGGTGAATAAAATCGCTTATTATTCACTCTTATCGTTGAATTAAACGCACTTTTTAGAGTGGCGATGGTAAAATAGTAGATTATACAACAAGTGAAAAAAGAAGGAATTTAGTTCGAGGTACTATGTTGGATCCCGAGAGTAGTGAAGGATTTTTTTTCACGAGTTGTGTACTCTACATTTTACCATTGACTGCGAGAAAACATAATAGCAGTACTTACACCTATAGTACCTATTTAGAGTTATCAAATTTTATTATTTAGATAGGTAATCAGTAATTTCACCGTTAGAAAATAGTGAAACTATAAGTTTTCCAATGACATAAAACAACCATGCCATGAGGGAAATTACATGATCAGTCTGACATCAGTCCATTTCATCAGTTTATATAGACTTTGAATTTTTACAGACTGAAGATCGTACCAGACTGATGCAAGACTGAACATCTAATCTCCCTCTAATATAAAGAAAAGAACCCAAAGATAAGACACTAAAAAGAACCTAAATAAAATTGGCGGGATATATTTTTTTTATTTAATGGGGAGGAAAAGCGCAATTTTATCCCGATAGGTGGCGTCTTGTCGTTGGTACCGAGCCGCCTCAAAGAAACTGTCAAAACATATGGGAATCTCTTGGAGTATTGCACTTTTTAATTTTATACTGAGAAAATGCCGCATTGTTATGCATGTAACTTGTAAAATATTGGAGTTCATCGATTTCCCAGTAACAAAAAAAATAGTGGGCAAAAAAATATAAAAAAAAATATGCTTTTTCCTCGATTTTCTCCTTTGCTGAGCCTGAGAAACATTATAAATCAAAAGGAATGTTTCATGAATTTGATGAAGCTTCGCCAAAATAAAACAACATTTGAATTATAACAGCTTTGTTCTTCAATATTTCAACCTCAGCAGTTTCTAACATATTTATAACTTGGATGAATTTGATAGGTATATCAAATATGGAATAAGCCCAATATTGGGGCCAAACAGAGAATTAATAGAATTTTATATGCCAGAGTCATTCAAGAAACTTAGAATAATAAAATAAATATGATAAAACGGTTCGTGTAATTTTGGATGGTACAGAAATACCAGTACAGAAACCTGAAATTACTATTGCACAGAAGGCATCATCAGGCAACTATAAACACGGAAATTCACACTCAGTTGCTTTGTTAAAATTTAAATCATATGCTTCTAATCTAAAATAAAAATATTACTTGTAAATCTTACACGAAATTTAAAGAAATGTAATGCTTGTTAGCAATTTTTTGTAAGTTGCTATAAACTTTCTTGCCTGTTGTTTTGGCTTTTCTTTTCCGTAATTCTTCTTTTATATGAGCTAAAGTTAGCATAGAATACATTGTTTGTCCGCAAAACCGAAAAAAATACAATCTAAGAAAGTAAAATCACGTAATACACAGTCAAGACAATATAAGCACAAACTGACAATTGCTCCAAAGACTGAGCGCCATCTGTAATTCACTTTGCCTTCGCCTCCCCATTGTATAACTATGGCTTTATCTATGGAATAGCTCCATACTTTCAGCACGTTTTTTTTTGTACATAATTCATACAATGCGCGCTTGTTCCAAATTCAAAATATTTTATTCACTCGGTGAATAAAACAGCGTTTTATTCACTCTTATCGTTGTATTAAACGCACGTTTTCGAGTGGCAATGGTAAAAAGTCTTTTATTTCATATTAGTGAGCGCGTAAGCTTGATTAGTGAATAAAGGGGTCATTTTAAACTGGTCGTTATATTTTACTACTGTCCACACAGATGAAGTCGCGGGCGAAAGTCTTAGAGTAAGACGGGCTTCTACAGAAAGAGAAGCCATACGAAGCGTTCCCCTCTGCCGAAGTACAAGCCCAAATGGGCATACGCATTAGTAAAACCAGTTGCGCCCGGATTTCTTTCTAGACCGAGTCCAGTCGCGCATGTGAACGCTGCTCTGTTTAAAATGTCGATTTGATGAGGTTTTTGCTGTTAAAAGAGGTCTCGAACATCAAGTATACAAAAAGATGGTGTTACATTTCACATGAAAGTGAATTTGTATCATATTATTGATATTTGTTTACATTAAAACATTAAATTCGTATATTTTATTCTTGATTAGTTGTCAGATTTGTTCAGTGACATCGGGTCTGCTAGTCCATGGCTCGTCCGTACAAATTTCAGATCTGTCGCTAGATAAATCCGAGTTCTCGCCGATGGACAACTTAGTGATGTTACCGTTAAATAATGTTTGTCGATAAAGTGTTGGTCAATCTGGCCCTGATTCTGCGTCAAATTAATTTGCGAGATTTTTGCATGATTTGCTATGCACTGGTGTGAGTGAAATCATATCTCTTTCAATATACCACCTCGAATGAGGTATCTATCACATTATGATAAATCAGGCCATTTTTGAGACATTGAATGTACAGTTTCTTAGAAAAATAATGATATATTTTACTATATTGACGACATTATCAAAATCAGTTTGCTATTTTTTTATTCAACGGTCGGTCAAAATTCAAATTGTTGGGTGGCAGTACTGTCATGGAGCGATGTTCAGTGTCAGCATCCTGAGCCCAACGTCCCTGGGTACACATTAGTCACGACCCAATCACCTACACTCTCGAGCTTTTTGTATAAAGCTTAAGCGTATAAAAATTACCTCTTTGTTGTTATTCACCCCATCGTAAAATTATTGAGTTTGTAACCTTTATTCCTTTTTCAGTATCGATATTGCTGCATCGACAGTTGAGCCCAGCCCTTTATGTCATAAAAGTGTCATATTTTGATGTGTGACTCATCCGTACACAATTTTTTTGCTGTTTTGTTTTATTTTTTATGTGTGAGTGTCGTCATCACAGTGTTGGTTTTGTATGTGGGTATGCGGAACTGCACTTGTGTGCATTTTCCCCCCCCGCAAAAAATGCCAGAATAATTTGAATAGAGTTTAATCGCTAAGGCTTCTCCCTTCGTGAAAAACGAAGCCTTTGTTGCTCGAAGGCGAAAGTAGTAGAATTAAAAAAAACTTTCGTAAACAAAACGTACGGCGCCGGCGTGCGGTAAAATCAACTTTCCGCACGCTCTACTAATCCGTCAACAAAAACGAACGGGGCGTGCGTGCGGTAAAATCAACTTTCCGCACGCTCGACTGTCATCGTAAACTCACATTTTCGAGCAACTGTATTGAAAATTTAATTTCCTGTATTATAATCAATCAATCATTGTTACGTAACTGCTAACACAACAAAGCCTTTAGTTACGCCTCAAATATAATTTACTAGAGATTGCCCGCGGCTCCGCCCGCGTGGTCGAAACTATACTGTGACAAACAATTTATTCTTTCAAAACCACAGTGATAATAAGTACCTACTGTAATCATTTGTAAATTTGTAATTTACAGAAAATGAACAGTTTAGGACCTACATAAATAATCATATATATTCAGCTCATTCAGCTGAATTACTACAAAAAATTAAACTCAAAGTACCTCGTATATCCTCACGTTCAAAACAATCTTTTCATGTACCTTCATGTCACACTAATTATGCTAGAAATGTGTTTAGGACCTACAGTACATGACCTCTACCATAGACGCAATTCTCCACCAAGCCTTGGTCCTTCCTATTTTCTCGGTGTATACGGACTAAATCTTGGGAGAGTGCTTTCCCCGTTTGCACTTTTATAACTCCCCACAAATTCTGTTTCCGTCCTTTCTTTTTCGCTATCTCTTAACTCTCCCCCATCTGGATCTAGGCTCCACAAAACGGCACTTTGCGTCGCGCTAATCTCTAAAATAATACAGACCTATTCATACGATTCTGATGGTGTGTCAGTCAGATGCGCGTGTTAGAATTTACTTTGATATCCTCAACTAACTTGTTCTGATTACAAGAAACCATAAATCTTTAGTAGGAAATTTCCAAAGAAAACGAAAGGAATACATTCAAATATATTTATTAAACATAAAAATCGGGTAATTATAGTTTCTAGAAATAAGTGTCATTATTTTATTATAGTTTATGTATAGGTACAATAGGAAACTTCAATAGCTAAGAAGTATTAATTGCTTTAAAATAGTGTTAAGTTAAATTAATATTACATTAATGGTAAGAACTTCTGTATGATAAAAAAAATTAAGAGCACAAAATATTTTATAATACATTTATATCAAAAGGCTACATTACCACTTAACTTTATCGGACGGCTTTCGATTTGAGTTCTGGGGCCGTACCGGCTAACGAATCGATTTTCATAAAAGTCTGCTGGGTTTCAACTTAAAACAGAGAAATCAAAGTAAGCAATTTCGTTTTGTACTTTTTGTTGACGTGATTCGGAAGATATCGATGTTCGTGTGACATCATGAATTTGGGTTCGTCATTTTGGCCCAATTGGGGCTCGATTTATCTGTTTTAATTTGAAACCCAGCAGACTTTTATGAAAATCGATTCGTTAGCCGGTACGGCCCCTGTTCCACCCGAGCGCTGCATGAAAAGTGACGCTCCGCACTCGCACCGAGCCTTTTAAACCGTCGTGTGCCTCCGGATGGAGTGAGGGTGAGTTGCGGTAGCGTCACATCACGTGTTGTTCACGTAGGAGACTAGGCTAGTCATTTGACTACTCATTTTTAACAGATCATTATTTTAAATTATTAAACTAACATTACTTATTATGATAAATTTATTTTAAAGTCTAAAATATAGTTATTATTAATAAAATCAAGAATAATAATTTACTCAGTCATTTGACTACATATTACTAACAAGTATACATTTTAAAATACAAATCAGTGTAATATTTATTATAAAGCCTAAAATATATGCATTAATAATTACCTAATATACATGTGACATTATAATGATTTAAGTACATCAATAATAACCATTCTCTCACGGCCATTCTGACCTGTACTTCGCTCTCGAAGTACATCACCTGTAACACACACACACAATTAAATACACACAACTTGTTCTTTCATTTTACCTTTTTACTTTTCTGGGAAAAATAAAACTCATTACTCTTAATTATAATGTTTTTCCTAATAATAACTTCATAACCTTGGTTATTTTCGTTTTCTCTTTTTTGTTCTTATCGAATTTCTCATTAGTTTGGATAAATAAAACTTGTCATATTATTTCACTATAATATTTATTCTATTATCAAATCATATCAAACACCAAAACAACAAAAGTAGATCACTCTTTGATCATGGCTGAAGCCATCAAAACAACAAAAATAAAACTCTTTATCTTTTACCAAAACAACAAAAATATTAGACTTGACAGTCACCAAAACATAAAAAATATGCAGTGAGAATAATATTAATTTACAAATATAAATTTTAACAAGATCCTTATTAATTAAAATGTATACACATTAGGATTAGAATATATTATTATACCTAGAGTTTGATAGAATCAATTTTTCAACACGTAAAAATAATCGTTAATTTGTTAAATAGCATCTCTAACAGGGACTTCCTCATTGACCCATTCACCTGGCCAATACCGCAATTTATCTTTTGAAATAGTAATGGTTCTTCTATCTCTGCCACGCAAATTGTAACGATCGTTTTCTAGAATTTCGATAATTTCATATGGTCCTCTAAACTTAGGAAGTAACTTATCAGTCCGCCGGTGGTCTTGATATACATATACTACATATTGTCACCAACGTGATAGGTTTTCTTATTGCGACGAACTTTATCAAAACGTTCTTTAAACTTTAAAGCTACATCAGTAAGGCGGTTGAAAGCTAACTCTCGGTCAGCCCGGATATCGAAATTTTGTCCTACATGGTGGTCGCCTAAAACTTCATTGAGACGAGCTTGAACACATGGGATATTAGAATTACTGCCAGTTAATAAACGGATAGGAGAAAAACCTGTCGACTTCTGAATTGTAGAATTCATTGATTGTTGCACTTTCCACAGTTCGCTCGGCCAATCTGACAAATTACTACATTTTGTTCTCAACATGTTCATAACTGTACTAACGTACCGTTCAGCTTGCCCATTTCCCCGAGGAGTGCCAGTAGCAATCGTATGGTGTTCTATTTCCATTTCACTAAATAATGTTCGAACTAAATTTGAGCTAAAGTTAGTGCCGCGGTCAGTAATAACTAATGATGGTGTACCAAAAAGCGTTATGGTTTCTCTAATTATAGGAATTAATTCTGAGGCACTTAAGGTTTTTAGTTTTCTTAGAATGCAAAATTTAGTAAACCCGTCTACAACTATAAGGATATATTTATAACCATCAGGTGACCGAGGGAACGGGCCAGTGCAATCCAAATGTATGGTATGAAATGGTAAAGCCGATTTACATATAGAATGTAAGAGACCCTCTTTTGGTCCTGAATGACCTTTTTGTTGGATACAGACCAGACAGTGACTTAAGTACTTTTTTACAAAGGCGGCCATCTGAGGAAACCAGAAATTTTCTCGTATTTTGTCAATAGTTTTATAAAAACCCACATGACAATTTTCGTCATGAAACAATTGTAAAATTGTAAAACGACTATGTCTGGGGACATAAAGTTTAGGAAGGGAATCTGGATTTTCCTTATAGTATAATAAATTATTTGAGATAAAATATCGGTTCTGATCTAAATTCCCTTCTTCAACTTGTTCTATAAGCGAAAGAGTTTCTGGATCGCTGTGTTGTGATATTTCGAGCCATGAACGGGGATCATTCGATATAAGATTTACTGAAAAAGGTGAATTATGGGATGCAGTTTGATTTATTTTACTAACATTGCTATCTTCTACGGGGTTACGACTGAGATAATCTACGTGACTTATAAACTTTCCTTTTCTATAATTAATTTCAAAATCAAAGTCTTGTAGGTATGTCCACCACCTCGCTATTCGAGGTGACAAGTCTTTTTTATTAGCTGTAGCCTTAATTGCGTTGCAATCAGTCACGATTTTAAATTTAACACCCAGCAAATAAACTCTAAAATGTTTTACAGAATTATAAACTGCTAAAGTTTCTAGGTCATATGAGCTATATTTAGCTTCGACAGGAGAAGTTCGCTTACTGTAGTAGGCAACAACTTTGTTAACATTTTCATGCTTCTGGATGAGAATAGCACCATAACCTAATGAACTGGCGTCAGTATGTAACTCGGTAGGTAGATCGGGGTTATAGATACTTAATAAGGGTTTCGAGACTAAACACTGTATAATGTAACTACGGGCTTCATCCTGTTCTGATCCCCATTCCCATTTTTGATTGTCTTTTGTTAACTTCGTTATACAGGCTGTACGAGGAGCGAATTCAGGTATGAATTTTCTAAAGTAGCTAGCAAGACCCATGAATTGGCGCACTTGTTTGACAGTCTTAGGTTTAGGCGAGTTAACTAAGGCATTTACTTTGTCATCACTTGGCCTGACCCCGTTTTTTGAGACAATATTACCTAAATATTGTATCTCTTCAACAAAAAATTTGCATTTACTTGGATTGATGATGAACCCAGCGTTAGAAAGAGCTTTGAGAGTCTGTTCTAGATAGAAAAGACCTTCTTCGATTGTGGAAAATGGAATAAGTAAGTCGTCAATGTAAGTTAAGACGAATTTTAAGTGCTTTATTGCCTTACTGATTGCACGTTGAAATACGGCTGGGCCATTGCATATACCAAAGGGCATTTTTAAGAATTCAAAATGCCCATCAGGCGTTATAAAGGCTGTGAACTGCCTAGAATCGGGAGCTACTGGGATTTGATAAAATCCATTTTTCATGTCAATGGATATGAAATATGTTGCTTTACCTAATTGATCTATTTGGTCTTGAATTAACGGCAAGGGGTACCTATCCTTTTCAATAAGTTTGTTCAAGGCACGATAATCAACACAAAGGCGATCGTCACCACCTTTCTTTTTCACTAAAAGTACTGGACTTGCATAAGGGGAATCACTTTCACGGATAATTTTTTTGTTAATTAAGTCTTGAACAATATTATTAACTTTCTCTTTCTCAATAGGGGCTAGTCTGTAGGGTCTGTAATTTATAACTTCATTTTTTTTAACTTTATAGTCAATTGGCCAGTCTGGACATTTCCAGTACTGTCAGCAGTTGGTAATACATTAGGGTATTTAGAAAAGATTTCTAAAATATACTTTTGCAAGGTTGTTTCTAAGTGTTGTATCACCGGCATCAATTGATCGGTAACATTGTCTTGAACAGAGTCAGTCATGTTTACTTCTGCAATAGAAGGTGCTACTTTCCATTCTAATCTACAACCACTAGAGTCTGCTATTATTTCGATATCAGGGTGACTAAGGACATTTCTGCCTATTAATAGGTCGTATTTGAAATCACTATCATGGGCAACGTATAATTCAAGCTCTATACAGACATCCCGAAACCTAACCGGCACCGTAATTGTAGCGAAAATGTGTACTTTTCCATCACCAATACCTTTAATATACTTTGAACATAGAGAAATGTTACAATTAAGACGTTCAGCAATAGATTCACGAATTATACTACAATTTGCACCAGTATCAATAAGAGAATTTATTGGATAATCAAAAATTGTGACTTCGGTAAGTTCTAATATTTGGGGAATAACGTTCGTTTCCGGCTCTAGTCACATTTTAGGAAGTTGAGGTTGGGTCTCGTTCTTTTCAGTTTTTAAACGCCTAAAAAAACAAGTAGTATCATCGTGCCCAACTTTTTTGCAAACTAAACAAGTCTTTGGTTTTGGCACTACAACATTACTTTTAGTACACTGCCACTTCATATGTCCCTTTTCGCCACAGTTAAAGCAAGTTCTGAGGCTTAGAAATTCAGGCTTAATATCTGTCCTAAACTTCTTAGCCTCACTAGGACCGGGTAAAATCTCAGTATCCCTGCTCAGAGGTCGTTTTTTAGTTTTTGCGTAAGCAGAGAATAAAGATATTAAATCAGAAGTAGTTGTTACACCACTGTTAAAAGATGCCATTTTTACATTTACATCCCGTATTCCACCACAAACTAATTCTATTAATTGAGATTCAGTTAAAGCTAATTTAGTATTTTTTAATAATCTTATCTTTTCTCTCGCATATTCACAATAATTGTCGGCAGAATCGGAACAATAAATTACGGCTCTAAACAACTTTTCTGAAAGGTTCTTCTTTTCAGGGTAAAGAGATATCATTTCACTACGGAAACTTTGCCAGGTCCTCCCATCCTGTGGTTCCCAGGATTCGTACCAAATAGAAGCAGAGCCCTTAAGGGCCTTACCTCCCTTAGCAACCTTCGTTATTCCACTCCATCCGAATTCTTCTCCCAGCTTGTCAATATGGTCGCACCATGCTGCAGCTCCATTCTCGTTAGTCGCAGGATCAAAGGTAGGAAGCGCCACATCGTCCTGTCGTCGATTATTCGATAACAATTCTCGAATAACTGAGAGTAGTCCTTGAGGTATTTCCGGATTCATAGTGGCTCACTCACCTGAAAACATAATAGAATTAGTATGATATATGATTCATCACCCACTTCTGATGTTAGAATTTACTTTGATATCCTCAACTAACTTGTTCTGATTACAAGAAACCATAAATCTTTAGTAGGAAATTTCCAAAGAAAACGAAAGGAATACATTCAAATATATTTATTAAACATAAAAATCGGGTAATTATAGTTTCTAGAAATAAGTGTCATTATTTTATTATAGTTTATGTATAGGTACAATAGGAAACTTCAATAGCTAAGAAGTATTAATTGCTTTAAAATAGTGTTAAGTTAAATTAATATTACATTAATGGTAAGAACTTCTGTATGATAAAAAAAATTAAGAGCACAAAATATTTTATAATACATTTATATCAAAAGGCTACATTACCACTTAACTTTATCGGACGGCTTTCGATTTGAGTTCTGTTCCACCCGAGCGCTGCATGAAAAGTGACGCTCCGCACTCGCACCGAGCCTTTTAAACCGTCGTGTGCCTCCGAATGGAGTGAGGGTGAGTTGCGGTAGCGTCACATCACGTGTTGTTCACGTAGGAGACTAGGCTAGTCATTTGACTACTCATTTTTAACAGATCATTATTTTAAATTATTAAACTAACATTACTTATTATGATAAATTTATTTTAAAGTCTAAAATATAGTTATTATTATTAAAATCAAGAATAATAATTTACTCAGTCATTTGACTACATATTACTAACAAGTATACATTTTAAAATACAAATCAGTGTAATATTTATTATAAAGCCTAAAATATATGCATTAATAATTACCTAATATACATGTGACATTATAATGATTTAAGTACATCAATGATAACCATTCTCTCACGCGCAAACTCGTGCAGTGCTTCCCAGTTTTCACGGTAACAGATGGGGTTCTGGTTATTAACAGGTCCAGTTTCTGGGTCTTGGTTTAATTCAGCATATTGCGTCTAGCTTCGTCGTACAGCAAACAATCTCACAGTGCGTGATCTTGGCTAGCTTGGTTATTCCGGTGTCACACTTCCGAAGTCGCTGCCTGATACACCCATGTCCAGTCAGTAATTGAGAGACGATGGAATCTAGTTCAATCTCCGGAGAGCCTCACTGCGATATCGAGAATGTATCTATAGAGTTTGCATCCGCCTTTGCTCTAGTCGCATTGTTCCTGCCAAAAAGCGACGGTTTCCTCTCTAATGGTTCTTCTTAGTCCTCGGCACTCCCTGGGAGCCAGGAGGCTCCCCTCCTCCGCAAATGGTCCCGCGCGAAAAATCTCAAGTTCAGCAAGGAAAACTCTAGCAAGCACAGGTAACGCCGTGGAACTACACGTCCTATAAGCTTTCGTCAATAAAATAAGCGCCGTTCTCTTTGTACTGAGCCAAGCTCTCTTTACAATAAAAACTGAGGAGTATCGGTACCATACGGTTGCAGCGTAGCACAGACTTCCTTGCAGCTTCCCTTAGATTATTGATAATCTAAGCAGTCTCAATAATCTAAGCCTTGGTATAAATTCTGAGCGAACGAAATCGAATTCTCCATTTGGACGCAGATATTCACGAAACCTTGCCGAAACAGTTCATAGCGCTTTCGCCGATCATTTGCGCATCGTAACTTCTTATCGTATTTATACACAGTTGAAATTATTAAATTTTAATTGACACTGATGGCAATATTTAATCGACATCTCATATTTTATATTATTAAAATAATAATTTTGCATGCTCTAATGACAATCACATGACAATTGAGATGACAATCAGAGAAAATCAACAGGTTATTAAGACTTAAGCACTGACGTCCATTATACAAAGTACGCTGGACTGGCGAACGTCACCGATCGTTTGTGCCGATTTGAAAATCGCCTTATTGGCGCTGAGAGCAGTAGATTCTACTATGGCAGTAGCGAGTGCTTTCACTCACTCCTCCTGAGAGCAGAATCTGCTGCTCTCAGCCCCAATATGGCGATTTTCAAATCGGCACAAAAAATTGCTGTCATTTCATGACAATAGCCTGTCCAGCGTACTTGTATAATGGTCGTCAGTGGACTTAAGTCAGTCAGTGGTAACTAAGCACCCTGCGAAAATAATATTACTTATATTATTACGAAAATTTGCGATTTTATATTGCTTAATATTTCAAAATGTCTACACCCAATGTCATATTTTCTTGGGTTTTTCGCGATTCCCAGCATCAAGGAATCGAACTACACACAAATTCCCGAGAAATATTTTGCCGTTTAAGAGAAACGTGTCAAAAAAGTTTCGTAGAGCGTCATCTCGCTTTTTGTCTCGTTCTGGTTTAACGATTTTATATATTAGATTCCACAAAAATGACAACCAAAACGAATAAAATTAATTATTAAATAGAAACAAGAAGGAATAAATGTCTTTCTTAACATAAGTACTGCACAGAACCATAAATAATTTAGAAACAAACAGAACCGTTAATAGGGAATATCATAGCCTTCTATATAAAGAAGGCTATGGGAATATGCGTTAATTTTTTCTATCAAAATCAAAAGTATAATGCGTGAGAAAATCAACTGTAATATTAAAACTTTTTTCTTGCGTTTTTTCTCGTGATATAGTTACTTGAAGTTAGCACGCAGCAGCAACCACCGAAAACACTCCATACAAAACTGACATGATATATGACGTCACATATCACGTTTGAGGCGCGCGTTTACTATGGAGTTAGCAAAGAATTTTCGATTATTTTCAATTATCTCCCTAAATTTTGCGTTTAAGTACATATGTGTCATACAAAAAATGATTTCTTATTCGATATTCTATCTGACTGTTAAGTTTAATATATTCGAAAGTGAAAAAAAAATATTCGTTATTTTTCCCTGATTTCATCGTGTGATAAAACTAAAACTATGCATTTTTTTTTTATTTTCCTGTTCCATCATGTTTTTATACGTGTCCGAAGCGATCAAGCACAAACTTATCAAAATCGGTGAATTATGCATATTCCCTATTGACTTATTCTTCATCAGTGTGCTACGCGGTCATTAGAAGACCGCCGACCAAGGTGTCCACTGTCCAGGTACGACCATACCATCCATGTTTAGATGAGGTCGCCACCCCAGCGAACTAAAATCTATGGAAGTGTAATTGCAAACAAAAATTGCTTAAAAAAAGGCACTACGACACCGAAAAAGTACAACCCGCTCAGCTTTAGTCGGGCCAGCCATGCACCCGGTGACTGACGTTAGTGTTCTTTTCAATAAATTGCAGTTTGTATTGTATAGAAAAGATAGAAAGAGAGAGTTTATTAGAAATGACGTCCTTTATAGTTAAATGATGTAAAAGATGCAAAGAAGGCAGTAAAAAGATGCAGACAAATCGTATCTTATTTTTTCGTTAAGGTATAGAAAATATTTAATTATTATCTATGAGTATACAAATTACGGTAGCAAATAAGCAACCAGTGTTCAGACGCTTTGTGCTGCATTATTAAATGCCAGCATTTTTACCTCTATCCACTTAGTTGTAATTTTCGTGTGGTGACATTTTTAACATTGAAAATGTTTTTTCGATCGCTTCGGTAAGGTACCCAATTTCAGCAAAAGTGAGACATTGCCCTGGTCCCGTGAGTTTTGGGTCTACGTGAATGTACTAAATGTCAAAAGATGCCTCTCAGCAAGGGCTACAATATGGTGAAAAAAATTTTGAAAAAGTCAAAAACTTTTTTCGAAAATCGCATAAATGTAAAAAAATGACACACTTTTTCGGGGTCTTTTCTCACTAAATCGACAATTTCTCAAAAACGAAAAGCGATATCGAAAAAATTAAAAAACCCCTAGAGATATTGAGTTAGGCTACCTACTGAAATTAGTATATGTCCCTGACTCTTACGGTCTGGGCTGTAGCTTATCCTTTATGAAGCGAAATGTTGGGATACCGCAGGCGACGTACGCGGCGCGGGATAATGGTAATACGTAGTAGGTACGATTGAAGTTTTTAAATAATTGTATATTTCAAAGCTTGTAATAGTGTTTTATATTTTGTATTTTTATTTATTTCCACATTTTTTATAAATAAAAAAGTATTTAGATATACAGGGTGGAATTTTTTAATGCCACCTGGAGGGAAAGTACTCTAAACAATGGAGATAGCAAATTCCACTCAAAGAAAACATTCCTTTATTTTTGAAAAGAAACAAAACTGCATTCAATTTTTTTTAAATACCCTTCCCACGCCCAGGAATCGAACCGGCTACAATTTGAAAAAACACCATATACTTTTATCATATTCATCTATAAGGTCAAACATAAGGATGAAATCTTTCTTACAAACATGGTAAATTAAATAAAAGGAAAACCATAAAAGACAAGATAAAACACTTTTACTAAATGATCCAATATATTAGTACCTACCTAGTTCGCAATAAATTATCTTTGATGTAGAACTATTTCGATAAGATGTTCGTAATGCAGACTCCTTATAAGATAGATGAGACATAAAAACTGCGTGTAGCAGTAATCTAAATTATGGAATTTTACATTTGGAAAAGGAACCAGAGAAATTCCAGCAACATGGGGCCCATTTCGAACAACCAATAAAATAAGTTATTTCTCGTTTAATTAAAATAAGTTAAGATTTAATTTACCATTAATTTTTTTATTTAATTTACCATAATTTAGGGTTTCCTTTGATTTAATTTACCATGTTTGTTAGAGAGATTTGATCCTTTTGTGCGACCCTAACGATTGATATCATAAAAGTACAGGGTGTTGTTTTTTCGAATTTTAGCCAGTTCGATTCCTGGGTGTGGGAAGCGTATATTTTAAAAATCTTTGAATGCAGTTATGTTTCTTTTCAAAAATAAAGGAATGTTTCCTTTGAGCGAAATTTGCTATCTCCATTGTTTAGAGTACTTTCCCTCCAGGTGGCATTAAAAATTTCCACCCTGTATATTAAAACCATAATATTGATATTGATTAGGTCTAGCAGGTCAACAGATGGTATGACGTGAATAGAGCGTGAAGCGAGAGCTGATTCCAGATCTAGTCAAAGATTTAAAAATTGTTAGATACGGCGGCGCGGGGCGGTACCATAGTGTGACTGCACTGAAATGTCTCCATAAGTCCATATTCAAGTAAGTGACGTCGCTTACTATGTGAAAACGAAAGAGAAAGTAGTGTTAGCAATAACTGTAGGAGCAAAAGAGATGACGCTATTATCTCCAGTACACGTGCTAGGCGTCGTAGCGAGTTTTTGTGTGTAGAGAAACGGATAAACGAATCTTTAGCGAAAGTTGAACAGAAGAGAGATTTTAGTTTGAGGCCCGAGGCGAATCCGAGGGCCTCTACTAGATCCAAAATATTATATATCGTGGGTTACTGTTATTTAAATTTTTTCGAGATTTGAAATTAATCGATCAGTCACGTCTTTCTTAGTGACTATGCGATTCCAAATTTTACAAATGAGAGTGTGATGATGATGCCTAGGTAAACATGAGGGTTGTTATCGCACATTCGAATGATGATGAAGTCGGCGCGAGAGTCTCGCATGCTGCATTTGATTTTGATTTATTTTTTTATTAGGGTTAATTTATTTAGAAATTCAGATGTTTTAGTTATACATAGTACTTAGGTTACCTTTCAATAAAATATTAATGTCTATAAGAAAAGAATAATAAAATATTTTGTTAAATTCATTAAATTCATTTTCAATGTACCAGAAGGTCGTGAAAGGCACGAGATCTGTGAATTTTTGAGCAGAATGCTTATTCCATAGTTTTAGTTCGCTGCGTCAGGCACTGTAATGGTGCCCGCACCTTTACGATCACGTGGAGGAAGGTCCTCCCTCCCTCTGTCCACGTAGTTGGCGACCAGCAAGGTCACCTTAACCGGTTTACTGGTAGGCAACCGTTCAACCCCACGTTTAAGAATTGAACAAGTCTTTGCGCGCAGGAGCCAGGCGCTTGGCACAAAGGAGGCACGTTGCCTTTGTCGCACGCCGCCAAGGCGGGGCGCGGGGGCGGGCGAGGTGACGGGTTCGTCTTAATTGTTTAATTCATAATAATACAATTGGATTACAGGAGACTCGCTGCCGCACACTAATCTGAATAGACAACAATTCACGCTTAGAAATTAACCCTTATTTCATTCCAAATTTCAAAGATATTCTTCCTTTCATCTTGTCAAAGTCGTCAAAGGTCGAGGTACCTGTGTTTTATGGTGTTACTAGCTTTTGCCCGCGACTTCGTCCGCGTGGATATTAGAGAAAATCATAACGGAACCTAAGTGTATTTTTTAGACGTGCCCCTACGAAATTTGAATTTGTAATGTCAGTTAATATTTTTTTCCATACAAAATTTGAACCCCATTTTCACCCCTTTAGGGGTTAAATCATGTCCACCATGTTGGACTCCAAAATAAATGTCATTTTCACAATCGTCATCCCAGAAAACCCCAATGACGACATCCATATCTATTTTTAGGTTTATTTATCCCATTTCATCCCTATTTCATCTCCATAGGGATTAAAATACTAATATTAATATACGTTGCGTTAGATTTCCATCTTGAAGCCTAAATTATAAATTTAGCGATTTTTACTTCAAAAATGATAAATTTTCTTCTATACACAACTTCATCCCCCTTTTCACCCCTTCGGGGGTAGAATTTTGAAAAATGCTGAGACACATATTTATTAATTTTAAATCGTCAGCCTAAATACAAAATTTGGAGATCCTAACTTCAAAACTGAGGGACTTTCATACAAACTTACATCCCTTATTTCATCCCCTAGGGATTTAATTTTCAAAAATCCTTGATTGGTGGATACCTACACTGTATAAGTATCTGTCTGCAAAATTTCAAGTCTCTAGGTCCAGTGGTTTGGGCTGTGCGTTGATTTGTCAGTCATTTTGGGCTTTTTTTGCCCCATTTACCACCTAAAGGGTTGATTTTCGGAAAACCACGAAACACGTGTTTACTTATTTGTCTTTAGAAGTACTCCTACGAAGTTTCAAGTCGAAATGTGTGTTTGATATTTTTTTTCTATACAAACTTTGAACCCCCATTTCACCCCTTTAGGGGTTAAATTTTCAAAAATCTTACACTGTATAAAGTATCTTTGTACAAAATTTCAAGTCTCTAGACCCAGCGGTTTGGGCTGTGCGTTGATATGTCAGTCACCCCTTCACTTTTATATAAGAGATTAAGTACACAAACCGAAAAAATGTCACAATTGAATAGACTCGTACTTAACTGTGTTGTTCATGTGTTGTGTTGTTTTTAAATTTGGATGGCCACAGACAGGTGGACGTTTATGTATGACACACCAAGAATGACCAGAGTAAATTTAAATCTCACGCATTTTGGTAATTATTCTAGGAGTTATAGCAAAATAACACTACATGTTTTTTGTTTTGACCGCCGGAGTCTTAACCTTCAAGCGGTTGCGCGGCATCGAATCGACCGCACTCAGTATATTTTCGGTCACAACATCGTTATAGTCAAAGTCAAATAAGCTTTATTCAAATAAACTTAATTATTAAGTACTTTTGAATCGTCTATATTTTCCTACCACCCGTTCCAGACTTTTTTAGCTGACAAGAAGAACGGGCGCAAGAAACTTATCAGCTGTAACAGCCATAAGTAACGATATTTACAAACTTGAATATTATATCGTTACCAGATAATTACAACAGGGTGACAGGATTATTGGCAACAACATAGACTTATTATATTACTTCAACAAAGTACTTATAGTAGCAAGTTATGTGTTACATTATTTATCTTTAAGATAATCATCTACTTTATAATAACCTTTACCCATGAGCGATTTTTTAAAATGGATTTTAAATTCATGCAAAGGCAGATCAATCACTTGTTGCGGAACTTTATTAATAAAGGCTATGCCTTTCCCCATGAATGAACTTCTAGATTTTGCAAGCCTAAATCTTGGAACGGCAAGTTTATCTTTATTTCTTGTATTAAACTGGTGAATATTGCTGTTCTTGGGAAATGAATCATAGTGTTTCCTTACATAAACTAAATTTTCATATATGTATTGGCCTGCCAAAGTTAAGATGTTTATTTCTTTAAACAATTCTCTCAAGCTATCTCTTCGCCGAAGATTGTATATGGCGCGAACAGCTCTTTTTTGGAGTACGAAAATATTTTCAATACTGGCAGCTGAGCCCCACAATAGCAGTCCATAAGACATTACACTGTGAAAATAACTATAATATACTAACCTTGCCGTTTCAATATCAGTTAAAAGCCTTATTTTCTTAACAGCGAATGCTGCTGAACTAAGTCTACTTGACTATAGCATTTTCCATTTCTAGTAGCCTGTCACTGTATCACTGTGCACGAAATAAACAGATGACCTCCCTTCCCCGTACCCTCCAAAGAGGATAAATCGCATTTGTTTAAGTCGTGGCGCAGACGTCGAAAACTCGCCACGCGCCTGTCATAGAAAAATTACACGCGACCGTCAATAAAATATATTTTAGGTAACATTCAATTTTATTAAGCTTTTATTAGTGTCTTTTCTATAAATAATATGCGTTGAGAGCAAATAAAGTTGTAATACGAGAATTGGAAACGAAATATTTTTTTCAAAGAAGAGTTGTGATGAATCCAAGAAAACTACATCAATACATAAGAGAGCATGTAAATATTTATTTTCTGATTTTAACTTTCTTTTTTGGCATAAATTGTATTCTTACATAGTGATAATGTCTGTGTACACTAAGAAATAAATTATTTTTTTAATAATTAGTGTTTTAAATCCTTGAAATATCCCATAGGTCTTTTAAGTTACGCGCGACCGCTTTCGTTACAAATGACCGCGCGCCCGCTTGAAGGTTAAATAATTGAGAAAAAATATTTTTGACGTATTAAAAAAGGGAGAAATAAATTCGTTTTGATCATTTAAAAACTTTTTATTGCCTATTAAAATAATGAGTAGCAAAGTAGTAATTTACATCTCATGGAATACAAATTAGAAATATTATAATATTCGTTCTTGTTTATGAGCCCCAGCAAACAAATAATTCTTCTTAGCAGTTACTTTGTAACAATTGTCTGTTTTTGAATATTTATTATGTGTCTAAAGATAATAAATCATCAGACTTGCTTTGCAATTCTCGTAGCAGTCTGCTACGAAGTGCTACGGCTTAGCGTAGCATTATCTGTAGATTGCTACAAAACGTGTAGCAACCTTAGATATTTTTAAGAATTATTATAATAGATACATTTTTTCTGAGCAGCTCGTTGGCGCTAGCGATGCGCGACTTCGAATAATACTAATACTAATCATTCGACTCCCCGAATCATTCGACTTAGTCGACTGGCGCGTAGATTATTCGACTGGAGTCGACGAACGCACGATACGAACCACAATACGAACGAACAGTCAGTCGATACGTTCGGTTCGACTCGGGCTTGGTCGAAATCGCCGCACACCGGTACATTTGGCATTAGTAGTTAGTAAAAGCAGTCGAAACGTTCGTTCGGTATGATTCGGTTCGACTCGGGCTTGGTCGGGATCTCTGTACATTTTGACATTAGTAGTTACTAATTAGTAGTCGTTATTCGAACACAGAGATTAGTATACTACTAATTTGCCATTCGAATAACCACATTAGTAGTTACAAATTAGTCGAAAAGTAAAATCATTCGGAGTCGCGCATCGCTAGTTGGCGCAGTGGTTTAACGCCTGGCCTAGCGATTGCGGATGTTAAGCAACGTTCGCAAGGGTCGGTCATGGGATGGGTGACCAAAAATTTTTTATCTCGAGCTCCTCCGTGCTTCGGAAGGCACGTTAATACGTTGATCCCGGCTGCATTTGCAGTCGTTAGCACCCACCAATCCGCATTGGGCCCGCGTGGTGGGTTATGGCCCGTCCTCCTTATCCACCCGTAAGGAAGGCCTGTGCCCCAGCAGTGGGGACATTAAAAATGGCTGATGGACATACATTTTTTCTAGGTATTTTTATTAAGTGATTTTTTTGAAATACTGTATTGTTATTTTGTATACGTGATTTTTTTGCGATGTTCGTTACAGGTGATATACAGCTTTTTCTAAAATTGATATCTAAACAAATTATATGATAATGGTATATTTCTATAGAAGCGATGATGTAGTCATTAACCAAATAAACATTGTTTTTACCACTTATATGTTAAGTGATTTACCTAATCAACTTATCAAAAGCTTGTAACCAACTTTTTTACGATAGAAAATTCCAAAGCAGTGTAAACCTTTTAGCTTTACATTCTCAAATAAAAACATTATAAAACAATACATTTACCGTAACTGTTCAAATTATATATGTATGTAATTCAATCAAGCTTGCGCGGTATCGCTAATGGGTTTGTATTGAAATAAAACATGAAGTTCAGCGGGCGGGACGTATCTTTTTATCTCTCCAATTTTAATATCAAACTGTGTACGCGAACAAACTTCGGGTCGTGACAGGCGTCGCCAACCTTTTGTCGCGACATCTGTACTTTAATAAACACGACACGCGCCCATTGTGCACCTCTGGCTCTCGCAAGCGCCACCTCACTTATACAGCTACATAAACCTTATAGCTTATGCTTTAGAGTCCAAAATAAAGTGTAATAGTTGTAAATAAAGTTGTAACCGCAACATAACATCGTTGACGCTCGAGAAGTGCCATCTACGTGCTTATTACTACTTGTATTAGGTTATTTTCCGCCTGTGTGCGTTGATTGTTGGGAAGGAAAACTAACCTTATTTTGTTGCGTTTAAGGTAGGTTTTACAGTGGATGGCGGCGAGCGAATAGCGGAGGCAGAAGTTTTAATTAATCCGCGTGACGCCGCGCGATTGATAAGAACTCGGAGACGTTTTTACGCTCTGCGAGATTCTGAGCGAATTACTATAAGTACCTACTTTTAGATTCGTCTTAAATAAATACTAAAACAAAATAACTCAAAGAGCTTTCTATGGATTAAACACAAATTGGATCGCGGACCTGAAAAAAAAAATTAATAAAATACGTATAATAATATGTAAGCATGCCTGCCTAGCATGACCGATTTATAGCGCGTGATATAGCATTTTATCGACACGCAACTGTCAAACTCCATTGTCTTTTTGACAGTTAATCGTGATAAAACGCTATATCACGCGATATAAATCGGCTCAATTTTCAAGCAAAAATAGAGAACTAAAACTGACTAACCCCCAGTTTCTGGGGTTTTTTTTATCGGAGGTTTACCTTAATCGGCGGAGTCAACATTATCTAGTATAAAAGTAATAAAATTAGGTACTTTTAAACCAGATAATGTAGACCTCTCCGATAAAGTTAAACCTCCGAAAGCCTCTGATTAAGTTAAGCACATCAGAAACCGGGGGTTACTCAAACAAATTAATCAATACGAGTAAAACCTAGAACTTAGTACTATAATTTTAATGTTACTTTATTTCACCATACAATCGCTCGTCTTGAAACGGTGGTAAATAATTGTTAAAACGAAATTGAATTATCGAAAACTTAAATCGAACACCGATGGCATCGGCGTTTCCCTACGTGATCGAATCAGAAACGAGGAGATCCGCAGGAGAACTAAAGTAACCGACATCGCTCGAAGGATTGCTCAGCTGAAGTGGCAATGGGCGGGACACATAGCGAGAAGAACCGATGGCCGTTGGGGCGGAAAGGTTCTGGAATGGCGACCGCGCACCGGACGACGCTCCGTGGGTAGAGCCACTGTATGCGGGCAGCGCAAGACCGATCGTCGTGGAGATCCTTAGGGGAGGCCTATGCCCTGCAGTGGGTGTCGTGCGGCTAATACGATGATAATGATGATGATGATATCGAACAAATATTTTTTATCAAAAAAAAACTTTAGCTAGAAATTGAGAACAAATACAATTTTATTCAATTTCATTTACTAAAACTAAGTTCCAGTCGGCCGGCTTTACAAATAACATTGAATTTATTTAAATAAATTAAGAGCTTCAACTACTGAGCCCGAGGTCCTACTCCGGAAACCAAACTACGATAATCGGACGACGGTTTTGCGCTTCGTAACATTATAAGCTCAGAAAGTAGACAAATGAACATCGTCTGAGCTAGCGATGCGCGACTCCGAATGATTTTACTTTTCGACTAATTCGCAACTAGTAATGTGGTTATTCGAATGGCAAATTAGTAGTATACTAATCTCTATGTTCGAATAACGACTACTAATTAGTAACTACTAATGTCAAAATGTATAGCGATTCCGACCAAGCCCGAGTCGAACCGAATCATGCCGAACGAACGTATCGACTGCATTTTACCAACTACTAATGTCAAATGTACCGGGGCGCGGCGATTTCGACCAAGCCCGAGTCGAACCGAACGTATCGACTGACCGATTCGTGCGTTCGTCGACTCCAGTCGAATAATCTACGCGCCAGTCGACTTAGTCGAATGATTCGGGGAGTCGAATGATTAGTATTAGTATTATTCGAAGTCGCACATCGCTAGTCTGAGCGTCGCCATTTTCCGTCCGAAAAAAAAATTTCTCCCATTTCGAAAAATGATCAAAATGAGAAGCCATATGTAGCTTCAACTAGGTATACCGTATCAAATACTAGTGATTATATTTAAAAAAAAAGCGCAGGCTTGGCCGGTTTCTCGTAGTAGTCCCCTGAACCTGAGTTCGCCGACTCTTAATTAAAGTGGTTGAGGCAAACAGCAAGTTAAATTGGAACGTTACCTTGCGATCGCGCCAGCAAACAGAGGCTGCGTTCGCCGCGAACATACGCTGCGTTCGTCGCGAACATGCGCTGCGTTCGTCGTGACCAAACTCTGTGTTCATCACAAACAGCCGCCGGCTGATGCGCGGTATGATAAGTAAACAATTATGTTGTTGAGTCTGTTATTCTGATAAACAGCGTGCGTAATCAAAATGGCTGCGCAAATGGATCCAACTAAGAAACTGTTTAGAAAAATAATTTGACGTAAAATAATTTATATTGTTTGTCAGGCAGGTAACTAGTTTAAAACAATAAAAATCAATATCTATTAAATTGGTTTAATGATACTCACAATTTTAACAGGCGAAATTTTGGACTCCTGCCTTAAAATTTTGGGGTTAGTATGTTGATATCACAACTCGTGGGGATGTTAAAAATATGTGTATCAAAGTTTTGTAGGGCTTGATAATTTCAATGTAAGCTTTTGTATAAGGGTATTATCCTCATTACAGTTAGGACATAGGTAATTTAGTTTGTTGAATAATGGTGGTATCATGGTGCGGTCGCTGCGCGGTTGCGGCGGCGGCTGGCGGCTGTCACGGCCAGCCTCGTCCGGCGGCGGATTATTGACCAGCTCAAATTGTATTCTGACTAAAATGTGGAATTGCAGATGCTATTACTGGATATGCAAATGCAGGTTACGAAATGTTTGGTTACGTATGGTTGGTTCATAAAATTTAATAATTTTTACGGTTTCTTTAGAAGGCTAAAATATTATTTTTGTAAAATCATGTTTGTTCTTTTATTGAGCAATTAAAAAAAAGAATATTATAAAGAATAACTTATCTTAATGTCTTTAAAAACTCATATAACATTATTTTACTCCTATTTCGAAGCACTAAATTGTGTTTGTCTGTGAAGTCTGATCGAAATAGAGCTTCGTATTTTGGTTAAATAAATAAAGATGCTATTTCGAGCTCGACTGCAGACTGCTGTTTGGGAGCTAAATAAAAGACAAAAGAATAACTTATTCAAAACAACCTAAAATAAAATCGTTACTAACTGCTTTCAACATTGAGTGGGACTATAAATGAAGTAACAACTTATCTTGAGACTAATCTATAAGATCTGAAGCATCTTAAATGATAGCATTCATAGATTTATGAAAAAGCTCAGGTGAAGCTTTCATCCGCAATACGATTCATGTGTCTAATACGGCTTTGGAAAGTCATCGTCAAAATGGATTATGATTGAAGGTTGCGCTGGGCAGGATCCCGGGATCCCGGCGAAGCAGACAATTATCTCGGCAAACAACCCCCCTCCCGCCTCCGCTAATTTATAATTCAGTTGGGGGGGGGGGGGGGTGACATTCGGTCTATTTGCGACTAGCTAACAGGGCAAATGACGTCAAGTTTGCGCCGGTCTGCTCACTCGAACACGGGTTTATTTACCATCTCTTTGCGTCTCGAATATAATTAAGATGGCTGCCGGCGACTGGACGGTGTAACGCGATAAAACACAAATCTTATAACATTGTAACGGCTTATATGAACCTACTAGTGGCCGTCCGCGACTTCGTCTGCGTGGACGGTTATTTTTCTATCACTCGGGAACTGTACTCTTTATCTGGATGAAAGGTAGTCTATGATCGATATGTGTAAGTATGCTAAATTTCATGATAATCGGTTAAGTTATGACGTGAAAGACTTTACGTTCGCATTTAAAATATTAGTAAGGATAATGCTCAAAGGGCGCAAAACCAAATGAAGTGACTGATATGTCTATCTAACGGTTGGAAAGCAAATAGAATTTCATAGTCACTGTTCCATTTTTTTGAACTCAGACAGCAATATATAGTTATTTCAAGCCAAGCTAAAAACATTTTTATAGCTGATAGGCATGCCAACCTTACAAAAAATGCTAAAGGAACATTTTAATCCTAACAAGGTTAAGGTTATCGAGTTTTGCAATCATCCCAGAACAGCTTACCTGTGCCTTCATAACGATATTGCTTCAGCATTTATTTATTGAAATTATCTGAAGAACTCCGAATAATCTCTTAAGTACACCTCTCGTATATTTAATGTGTTAATAAAAGGAAATTGAAATTTGCCCACCCCGCGCCAGCCCCGCAATCATCTGATAACGGGGGCGGCTGAATGTGGGCTACACTTGGGCAAAGGTTTAGACCACGTTTAAGGGCCCTATCACATTTTTTCGTCGAAATTTCGATTTTGACGGATTTTAGCGATACAACCTAGAGAAACCTTTGGGTCTACTAAATAAATTTATTTGTGTCCGCGACAAAAAAGTAATATGATGATTCACTGGAAAGTTAAAGGGTTAGAAAGGAAAATGAAAGTTGGTGAACGATTTCTTAGAGTCAACTTTGAACATACACAGAAAGACAAACAAGTACAAACAACAAATAAAAGTATGAAATTTGATTTACTTACGAATTAAAGATTATTATGATATCATTTTTACGTAATAATAATAATGTATCTAGGAGAAATCCACAGTTAATTCTGAGCTTTTTTAGGAGTTTTATGGTTTTTGATTTCGATTTTTTTCACATGTTCCATACATAATTTCAAAATTCCGAGGCCGCTATGAACTGTTCGACTATACAACGTCATTTTGTAGTCGTTTTAATTAACTTAAGGGAGTGTTCTACTAACGGCACTAAACATTTTTGCCAAAGAAACATGGGTCGAAAAACGACAAAAAAAATTGACTTTCCCATACTAATAAAATGTTTTAGCTGTCTACTTAGTATGGGAGACCCAAAATTTTTTGTCGTTTTTCGACCCATGTTTCTTGGGCAAAAATGTTTATTTTCATTGGTACAACACACCCTTAAGTTAATTAAAACGACTACAAAATGACGGTGTATAAGAGATAACATTCAATTTTTTTTATTTCAATTCTTTAGCACAGTTGTTCAATCCATGAGCTCAAAAAAGTGCCTTCGCGCATTTTATGAAATTCTTTCTCTGCAATTTCGGGTTTAATTATAAAGTTAAGCAAATTTTCAAAAAAGCGAGGCCGCTATGAACTATTCGAATTGCTATTCTGCACCATTCAATAAGTCAAAAGTGTTAATGTATTTTTGTTCTGAGATCGACAACGCCAAAATGGGGGGGTCCACAATGCTTGCATGCATGTTGCAAGCTTGCTTGCATGCTGCATGCTTGCTTGCATGCTGCATGCTTGCTTGCATGCTGCATGCTTGCTTGCATGCTGCATGCTTGCTTGCATGCTGCATGCTTGCTTACATGCTGCATGTTTGCTTGCTTGCAGGCTTGCTTGCTCGCTTGCAAAATGCTTGCCGGGGGTCGGGGGGCCTGAGGCCCCCCGCTATAAAGAAAAACTTTTGATGCACCTACCAGTAGGTTAGGTAAGGCTAGTGTTTTGACCACTCGCAGCGGAGCGAGCGAAGCGAGCGGAGCTTCACAATGCTTGCATGCATGTTGCATGCTTGCATGCATGTTGCATGCTTGCTTGCATGTTGCATGCCTGCTTGCATGTTGCATGCCTGCTTGCATGTTGCATGCCTGCTTGCATGCTGCATGCTTGCTTGCATGCTGCCTTGCATGCTGCATGCTTGCTTGCATGCTGCATGCTTGCTTGCTTGCTGCATGCTTGCTTGCTTGCTGCATGCTTGCTTGTATGCTTGCATGTTGGGTGCTTGCTTGCAAAATTATTAATTAAAATTATTTATAAAATACTTGCTGGGGGGCTGGCCCCAGGCCCCCGCTATAAAGAATAACTTAATGCACCAGGTAGGTTAGGTTAGGGTAGTGTTTTGACCACTCGCAGCGGAGCGATACTGTAATGTTGGCAGTAAGCTAACTATTTCAGAACCCTTTATGGAGGATTTAAAGCATTGGTGTAGTAAAAATATATAAGTAATGAAATAATATTTTTGGGCTATGCTTGCTTTTATAACATTTAAATCATAGGTAAAATAAAATTATTTTAAATGTTGAATAGAGTAAATGAATGTTATATGAAATGTGCTTTATATCATCTGTTAATTAGATCAAATGATTATTGTGTCAAATAATTTTTATACCACATGTATTTAGGTCAAGTGAAATTATATTAACTGTATGTTATATTATTTGATCGCTATGTCAAATGAAATTATATGAAATGTTATTAGGTATATCTTCTGATCGTTAGTGCATGTAAATTTAGGTCATACATTACACACCCCGGTTCAGTAGTTAAGACGTGACGGCGTAACAAACAAACAAACAAATAAACAAACAAACGGACTTTCGCATTTATAATATTAGTAAGGATTCTCATGAAATTTTGTGAGCAGGTTCGAAAATTATATAGATTTTATTGTCAGGCCAGTTTTTCAAAATATTGGATATATTTCGAAAAAATGGTCCTAATAAAATAAATTATTCACAAATTTCGTAAATTTTTCAAAATTAGAAGCGCGATCTAGCTGCAAATATACCAAATACTTAATATAGCAAACAGCACGAACCCTCCTTTATGCTTGAAAACCTCGTGGCGAGAGGGCGACATCTATATTTTTTAACAACTTAGATACATTTAGAGTTACTTTTCAACGCGAGGTCTACAGCTCACGAGTACTAGACAACGCCGTGAAAGTGTGTGCCTACGTATAAATCCCGCAAATTATCTTTAAACGTTCTGCAAACAAATAAAACGCCTGTGCCGTAAGCTTGGTAATTAGATGCGTACATACCTGCGGGAGCGGTACGGGTGTGGTATGCGGCGCGGGATAACACGAGCGGCGCGGATTATGCTAATGTGGCCGCTACTTATGCCCTGTGAAACACAAATCATGAGCTTAATTTAAAAAGAAAGATTTTTAAAAACCACAATAGGTAAAATTTCAAAGTTGTTGTTGGTATTGATGTAAATAGCACAGAGTAGATATAAGTACTACCGTACAGAAAGGACACTCTCCGTCCCGCCGCAGAATCAATTACCTCACCCCACCCCGCGTATTTGTTGTGCCAAATCGTGTAGTCGTGTTTGTCAACGTCAACTTATTTTGATATTCAAAGCAATACATTTTAACTTTTTAGCAATGCGTTGTAACTTTATTTACCAAAAAGTTGGAATTATGAATTGAACGCCGCTGATACAGTACAAACTGCACGGTAGCCCTAGACTAGTACTTGTTGTATGGTCTGTGCCCTAGACTTACACACACAGTTGCGCGTGTACAAAAACGTCATCTGACGTCATCTGTTTATAATGGCGCGGTTGTATTGAGTGTCCGGAGTGTGGTAAATAGTAAATTAAAATCGAAGCCAACAGAAAATTTTCTGACGTTATACTGAGATAGATAGGTTCTACGAAGTAGGTAAATAAGAGTCCCATTGGAACTAAGCGACAGGATTCAATTAAAAGGTCACAGCCATTTTTCGTTCCTATAAAATTGTTCAAGTTATTATGTGTAGTTTGTAGAATTATTCCATTTTTGTGCAGAACGCTGAAACAGAAAGTTCTCGGTTAATTATTACGTCATTGTTGTCATGTCAAGAATTCGCTCGTCGGGTCGACTTGGCAGCCGACTTGCAGGTCGATTTTTGACAATTATCGCTTTTTATCGACAATCGCTAGTAAAATCTAATCGCAAACCTTTTTTCTACGAGGTGGCGATTCGATTTTACAAGCGATTGTCGATAAAAAGCGCTAGTTGACTAGAATCAACCAGCAAGTCAGCCCGTGTAAATACCAAATAATCTGGACACAGAAAACAGCCAAAATTCTTTACACGGCCTCACTCACGGCTTGTTTTTGAGGCGTGTGACGAGTGTCGAGTTTCGCACATTACGTCGCTGTGTTTGTTCGGCCCCGACAAGGTTGTTTGCTTCCGCGCTAATCCTTCATATCACCGCTTTCCTCATGACTCCGGCTCTAAGTTTTCCTATCTTGCAGAACTACAATCTTCGGGATATTTGGCACCAATCGCTATAGACGTTTCATTGCTTTCCCATTCGCAGTTCCTTTTGATAAGTTGGAACTAAAAAGCGCAATGTAACATCGGAGCTTCGTCTTATTTTCTTTGGTGGTTCACAGCGGATGGTATAAATTTATATTGTCACTTGTTCATTGCTATGTCAGTTCGTAATCTTTTTTTGAATCGCTGATCCCCTGCGGTATGTATAGTGCATAGTTTTGAGTATCGCTTAAGTGCAGGATAGCGGGATGCTATAGGGATCCTTACAACGTAGCTCGATGTTTGTCCTCGGCTAATCCGTCGCCACATTGGCTTCAGGTAAGTGCAACACAAACAGAGAGGCTTGTACCTTCGCATTGTGCTGTCATAATCCAAACACTCAATATAAATTGTTTTCTGCTTGTTACAACGACAAAAATCATTGCTTGTTTACCAACGAATGGATCTGTTTTTCTTTTCATGTTTGAGGGAACCTTAAAAAGCGAGTACATTTTGTTTTGATGAAACGATCTTACATTGGGCGTAAGAATAAATAAAATTATTCTTAAGCTTTGGGTGCATTACTTGTTATATCCACCTTTTTTATTTACTTTAACTATTATTACTAATGACACAGTAGATTTCGTACAATAAAAATCTTACTTTTTTTTGTACATAATTCATACGATGCGCGCTTGTTCCAAATTCAAAATATTCAATCGGTGAATAAAACAGCGTTTTATTCACTCTTATCGTTGAATTAAGTTTAATTTAGTTTAGTTTATTTAAGTTTAATTCAACGATAAGAGTGAATAAAACGCTGTTTTATTCACCGAGTGAATAATAATATTTTTACGCACTTTTTCGAGTGGCAATGGTAAAAAACCATTTATTATCTCTCCACAAATACAATGAGTTATACACACAATCTTAATAGATTATACCTAAATAAAGGGAGAGACTGGTGTCTGAAAGAGGTATATAAATAGGTACCTGTGCTACAGATCACCAGGCCCCGGAAACACAAAATGAGTAGTGTACACAGCCTTCGTTATGTAAGAAATCTTGAAGCTTAATAAAATTCTGATTACATTTGAATGGTTTTAAACTAATTTTAAATAAGAAAAAAAAACAAATTAATATGCCTTAATTAATATCCCACCTAATCCACAGTATACCCACACTATTACACAGCAGAATGAATTGGTGTGTATGACAGTTTGGTGTGTATTGTGCGCCTAGCCTTGAACATATTTGTTGATTTTGTTTTTATGGAGCATAATAATTAAGAATAACATGGTACTTTATCTAGTTAACTCAAGCTGTGTTTATTGATGTCAGCGACACTTGTGTGTCGCGACAGCAAGCGATCAGGGTGATATATCGCGCAACCGCGGTCGGCCGATCCATCAACCGAGCACCGGCAATCTCACTCGTGATCGATTGCACCGCAAGTGAATAACACTCGATTTACAATCGTTCTACTAAAACTATTAGGCAAAGAATAAAAAATTATAATATCTTTGTAGGCGTATAACGTAACAAAAGTAAAGAAAGAAAAATAATTTATTGACCACTACAGCCAGGCCCGCCGCAAGCGGGCGTGCAAGGCGTGCACCGCACGCGGGCGGCACGTCTAGGGGGGCGGCAAATCGACCGATCCAAGCGACGAAGCTAGGGTCGAAGAAGGGTCATGATATGAGCGCTCCTGGCAAGATTTGAGTTTTGCGCCCCAAGGCTTATTTCTAGGATCAAGAGCGACACTTGCAAGATTTGAATTTTGCGCCCCAAAACTAATTTCTAGGATAATGCTATAAAATATAAAATATGAAAATATAAAATATAAAATATAAAATATAAAATATAAAATATAAAATATAAAATATAAAATATAAAATATAAAATATAAAATATAAAATATAAAATATAAAATATAAAATATAAAATATAAAATATAAAATATAAAATATAAAATATAAAATATAAAATATAAAATATAAAATATAAAATATAAAATATAAAATATAAAATATAAAATATAAAATATAAAATATAAAATATAAAATATAAAATATAAAATATAAAATATAAAATATAAAATATAAAATATAAAATATAAAATATAAAATATAAAATATAAAATATAAAATATAAAATATAAAATATAAAATATAAAATATAAAATATAAAATATAAAATATAAAATATAAAATATAAAATATAAAATATAAAATATAAAATATAAAATATAAAATATAAAATATAAAATATAAAATATAAAATATAAAATATAAAATATAAAATATAAAATATAAAATATAAAATATAAAATATAAAATATAAAATATAAAATATAATTCTTTTTTTTTTTTTTCTTTATTTGCTTTGGAGCTTTTGTCTTAAGACATGGCAGCTCCATCGAGCCAAAATATAATTCTTAATAGCTTACCTTGTTTTGATTTATTTAATTGCAATATTTTTACTTTCTATAGTCAGTAGTTTAGTGAAAGACCTATGAAAAGCTTTTGGATATAAATTTTCAATTCGATGCCTTAACATAGGTAGTCTTAGTATGTCATGCTCTCTTTAATCATTTCTGCGGTGGTGTTGTATGAGGCTCAAATATGGTTGAGCGAAGAGATGGCTGGTTCATGCGTCATGTTCGGGAACTGGTGCTGCCAGTGGGAATGGGTCTGCTTCTGACTACCTATCTTAATGCATATTGAATTGTATGTTTTTCTTTTATTTTTATTTATTGTAACAGCCTAGACTGAATAACAAGTTCAAACTTTGAATTTAGCTTAAAATCTGTAAATTGATTAAGAAATTTGAAACTCATTAAGAAATGAGCTAATTCAATAATGTTATTTATTTGTTAATCTTTGTTAATATAAAGTCTGGAAACGATATACATATTTGTAAATATCGTTCCATCTGATTGATAAAGCTGACAAGTTTTTTGCGCCCATTTTTCTTGTCAGTTAAAAGACGTCATAATGGGTGGTAGGGTAAAAAAATTGACGATTTAAAAATGCTTATTATGTGAGCTTATTTAAATAAAATATATTTCACTTTCACTTTCACTTTCAATGAGCGCCCTTGGCAAGATTTGAATTTTGCGTCCCAAGAATTACAGAGTATTTTCTAGCTATGGGTCAGCAAATTGAGGGTTGCGCCCCTGGCAGACGCCCCCCCTTGCCAGCCCCTAACCTAGCTACGACGCCAGATCCATTACGTAATACGCCAGATACATTCAGGAAGCTTGAAAGATGTATCTATCCTTGTACCCACTTGTGAAGAAGCGGCAAACCGCGGCTCGCGAGCTGCATGCAGCTCTTTGGCTCCCTCTGTGCGGCTATGCCGAGAATGACCCATAGCTAAATAATTTATTTGAAATAAATAATATATTTTTCTTGCCTATACCGCTTCGCATCGTGTTCTGGCAGCGGGGATAGATAGGGATCTGGACTGGATTTTATGAGTTTAAACCAAACTCCGCTCGGATTTCATTCAAGACGGGGCCCTGTTATTGAATCCTTCGGCTGGCAAATTTAATTTAAAGATTACTCCTTAAAATATAAAATATTACTTTTAAATAAATTCTATAATCAATTTAATTATATAAATTAATTATAGAATAGCGTCGAGCGCTCTTTTCTACTGATTTTTGTTCGACATTTGACTCGAATGAGAAAATTAGCCGAAGGATTCAAAAATAGGGCCCCTGATTTTTCATCGCGCTTGGACAAAATCATTGCACCATCCATTGATTGTAATGATTTTGTCCAAACATAATTGTCGCATGTCCTGCAGCGCGGCGCGCTTCGCACGCCGCGACTAGACTTCTACACAAGAAGTACCTAGGTACAAAGATAAAAGCATCTTTCAAGAAACCACCTACTTGTGTAGAATTTTGCAAAAACTAAGTGCGGGGAAGAGTCAAATCGCCACATGTCCCGGAGCGCGCGGCGCGCTTCGCACGCCGCGACTAGACTTTACATAAGGGGTGGGTACAAAGATAAAGGCATCTTTCAAGAAATCACCTACTTGTAGTACCTAGGGGGCGGCAAAATTGGTCTCTTGCACGCGGGCGCTCAAACAGCTAGCGGCGGGCCTGACTACAGCGGGGGTATTACAACCTCTTAAAACTTGCCAGGTTTATGAATTGCTATAGTTACAGCTCTCAGACAGACAGACGGACAGCGGAGGCTTATTAATAGGGTCCCGTTTTTACCCTTTGGGTACGGAACCCTAAAAAAGTGTTTCATTTACAATGTGTTCCCGAATTTATGTCTACATTTTTATGTACTTAACAGAAATAGGTCAGCAATGTCTACCAGGTGTATACTATTAAATATCATATCGTAAACGTAATGGATGAGTGCACTTAACGTCTCATCTGCACAAACGACACTTTACTTCGACGTACGAGGGTGATACAGGAATATGGTACATTTGGCCTAAAAATAGCTGAACACTTTAATATGAAGTCATACTAAGACACCTTACTTACATCGTCTCTCATAAAAAGATATAAATACCGACTTTTATACAAAGCTCCAGCTGTTCGGACATTTTGAATGGATAATCGTTTTTATTTGTCTTTTTTTTTAAATCGTGGAAACGATATTGTTTATGATGTTAGTAATCTACTCCTGCGAGGTTGTTAGTGTTTTACAAATAACCCTGTATACGCTTTTCGGAAATTATTTTACACCTTCCTAGAATAAAGGTCCCTTAGCTTTATTCTAGGAAGTTGGAAAATAACACAGTTCAGTGTTTTATTTCATGTCTATAGTGATTGCATAATTACGCTTGAAATGTTAATATGCATAAAAAGACCACCCATACTATGTCGTAAAGGTGCCCTTGACTGTGTCTCTTGGATAAAAAAAAAATTTTAAAACACGTTTTTAAAACAGACTAAATTATTACAAAAAAATCGGACTAAAACATTAAAAGGGAACAGTATAGTAAAAACAGACTAATAAGTATAAAATAAAATTTTCTGTAAATATTTATAACCCTATACCTACAGAAATTTTAACGTGGGGCGCGTTTTTAGGTTCAAAATTTCTGTTGTAGTATTATTAGTAGTAGGCAAAAGTGCCAAAAGTGGCCACTTTTTGCTCTTTTGCCTTTTGATGAGGCGTTATTTTACTTTTAAACCGTTTATCTCAGGCCATATATTAATTAGGCAGATAATACCTTACAGACTAACATACATAATTACTTAAAATACATTAGAATAATTTATTTGTTTACACGCGCATTGCATAACACGGCAGCGACGTGTTATGCAGGTATCCGACCGCGAAACCATCGGAACAGGATCTTCTTTCATGAAGGTCGACAGATGTTCGGTCGGTACCCTCACCGCGAATGAGTTGAAGTTCACATTGTGGCGGGACTCCAACCGCTCAAAACTCAAACTTATTTGGTCTTCACTCTGATGTTATTCTTACGTTAACAGCAGTGGCGCAATGTGTACTAAAGTATACCGAGTTACCCTGGCGCGTCATATCGCCCTACTTTTGCTAAGATAGAATACTGGTACTTATTTAGATTGTATGCAGCGCTGCAAACGCTGAATTTCAGCTAAAGCCCGGACAGCTAAGTGGCAGTATATACGAAAATTGTTTCATCAATTGACGCTTGTGAGTTTAAATTAGTTCACCTGTAGGAAAAGCTACTGTCTCTAAATGAAACACACAGAGAGTGCGCGACGAACGCCACTTCCTGGAAAATACAAAGAAGAATTTCAGTATTAAATTTATAAAGTGCTTTAAGGAATTACGAAACTGCAAAGTAGTGATAAATAAAATAGAATTTGCTACTGTGCTTTGAAAACAGCGTAAGACCATCAGCCATTTTAATGTTCTCCCCTGCTGGGGCACAGACCTTCCTTATGGGTGGATAAGAAGAATGGACCAAAACTCACCACGCGGGACTAATGCGGATTGGTGGGTGTTAACGACTGCAAATACAGCCGGGACCAACGGCTTATCGTGGCTTCCGAAGCACGGAAAAGCTAAAGATAATAAACTTTTGATCACCCATCCCATGACCGACCCTTGCGAAAGTTGCTTCACCTCCGCAATCTCAGGGCCAGGCGCTATACCACCAGAAAACAGCGCAAGAGATAAACTAAATGCTAAAAGCATCCTCCATCAGTCAACAGTCACGTATGTTACTCAGAATTAACACAAATTAAATTATGGAAAAGTAACGTATCTATTTGTGGGAGAATGCGATATTCTTATTATTTAAAATCAATAAGATATAAATTAAAAGTACACAATTTGACTAGTTCAAACTACGCAACTTTTCGCGCCACTCCCCACTGCGCTATCTGTGAGTGAAACTTGTTTGTGTCGCACTATAAAAGGCGTTGCTCGCCTATTGACAAGCCTTATTCGTTGTTCGACTCTGATACGTTATACTGCTGGTGCTCTGAACTGTCCGGTAATGTAGTTAAGTATTACATCTTTCATGACAGTAATAATAGTGTGATAAAATTACAATATTTAATTTGATATTAAATGTGATATCGACATAAAAGCTAATAAATCTAAGACATGTGATATAATCACAAATAAATAACGACATTCATAACCACGATATTTAAATAAATGAATAAATACTTTAAACTGCCATCTCTTCTTTTATTTTCTCTCACATCAGAAGTGAGATCTAACCTAGTTGGATTACATTACATATACTACGCCTACGTATTTTTATGTTTCAGGAATATCAAAATGCTTGCTGTAGAATCCGCCACGTTGGAGACTCGATGTTGAAGATCAAGTCGAGTGATCAATTATGGATCTGAGTCATCAATCCTGTGTGTTTTGAAAAGATCTGAATAGTGGAATGAAGCATGAAATAGTGAATCAGTTTCTGGTTGACCGACGAATTGCTGATAAGTACCCATAGATTTTACATTTTTATAAGGTACTCGTAGATTTTGTTAAATTATTATCATTTGGTCATTCCACAACGATAATTTTTAAAGTCAAAAATAATGGCGTTTCCTTGTGATGTTATAAAAATCAAGTAGAATTTGGCGTAGAAAATGATGACGCAAATGCTGCGCAAAGAGTGCTTTACTTATGTTTTGTAAAAGTAGTGGAGTTTGATTGATACAAAGATCCTGGGTTCGAATCCTGGTTTGAATACATAATTTTGTGATACGTACGACTAACTACAAGTCACAGATTTTTTAAATTCTTGTTAAATATTTCTATATTTTTACCCGTTATTTAGTAACCACAGTACAAGCTTTGCTTAGTTTGGAACTGGAACTAAATGACTGGTGTGAATTTTCTAGGCTAGAATATGTAATTTTTCATGTGCCTTGCACGAGTGTGCCACCAAGTGGCCGTGATTATACAACTGTGACTACTTATATGGGATTTTTCATCACTATATTTCTTGGAAAAAAGTTATTGGAGCAACTACACAGTACGTTACTGTACTTTGATGTAGAATTCAATACGTTTCCGCTATTATTTACGCCGAAAATATGACCCGCGACAAGCGCTTTTGATATTTAGATTTTTTTAACAATCATCTGTGAGGTTGATAAGCAATTTAATACTTTTAGCTACTAGATAATCTCCTTAGCTTGTCGTATGTTTTTGTTGTGGCTACAACTTTATGTATGCTATATAAAAATATGGCCGCGCAAACCATGTTTTCCTATCATACACCCTTAATAGTGAGATTCAAAACGTGCCATTGAATAATAACATCAGGTACTGATAAAAGAAATAATTTTAGCTTTCCTTAGGAAAAATGGTCAGCTTCAATTTGGTCTCAAAATATAACAAATTAGCCAACAAGACCTTTCCTTTCATTCCCCTTTGATCAGTGAAAAGACAATTTTAAGATACCTATTATGTACATATTGTGACATTACAACCTAGTAGCATTGTACTTCTTTGCTTTAAATACTAAAGCATTATGGAGAATTCACTGATTTTTTTAAGTTTTAAATATTATTTTATTGAAAAGAAAGTAAGACCTGCTGAGAGAATTTTTAATGTGAAATAAGCTGTGCCCTTTACAGTTTACAATTTTATTCGTCGTATCAAATCCATAGCATTAATGAGAAAAAATCTTATTATTTCTTTGGTAGACTGCCCAGTAGAACTATGGAAATAAATCTTTCTTTTCTGGTGAAAAGTGTGTACAGAACCTAATAAAATAAATGAAAGTCTGACATTAACCAACTGATATTTATTATTTATTTACAACAGAGATAAGTTGACATTATGATTACCTATAGATTGAACATTAAAACAATTTTTGTGCATGCTGTTCTAATTGCAGGTGTCAATTGTGCCTTAAACATTGTGTGGAGTAAGTGAGTTAACATAATATTTTTAAAGGCACTTTTCATTGAAACAATTTTCCTCGTCAAAACAGGAACTCTTTTAGTCTTTGGAAACAAAGGTTCTCTTCTTGTGCAGCAATTGTTCGTATCGGAGCTGATGCGGAGTATTTTCCTGTGCTTAAAAGATTACAAAAAAATAGGGTCACTTACAATCCCTAGATTTTATTTATAGATCTTTTAAGCAACTATTTTAGTTCATCATTGGTTGATGCCTTATTTACTGCACTGTATTTTATTTTGATCCCTGGAGGATACAAACTATTTTAATAGGGATATTTTTCAATACAATTTCTGCAATAAAACATTATTGCAGAAAACTGTGTACATACAGTTGAAAATTACAAGAACTTGTAACAACAGTCTTCCTATGTTTATTTTCAATATTCAAAAGAAAGTTAATTTAAATTATGATGCAGAAATATGGGTCGGAGAGTCAGGTTCGGGGCATCCCACAACTTCAAGTGTAGTGTTCTCAACATGAACTGGAGCGGGCACAACATGCGCATTCGACATAATTTTCGTCTTACCCATGTTCATCTTGAGACCCACTCTTTGGGGAGCAAAGCACTACTGAGATCTTCGAGCATTGTGTTCAGTTCTTCCAAGATCTCAGCCAGTACTATATCATCGGTAAAACGAAGATATGTTAGGTATTGACCATTAATGTTGATGCCGAGTCCTTTTTAGTTTAAGAGTTTAAAGATGTCCTCTGATGCAGCAGTGAACAGTTTCAAAGAAATTACATGTTTTGGATAGAATTTGGATTCATTCAGTTAGATTCAATTTCGTTCAAGAATATCGTAAATAATATTCACAATTTTATTTCCGGTATTGTATTGATAGAATGTGGGTAGACTAAAGTGAAAAAAAAACTCAACATTCGTAATCATTTCTCATCATACATAGTATGTAGTAAATTATTAAGATTTTAATATTTTACTGTGCTTTACTGTACTTTTACTGTGCAATTGCATTTTACTGTACTATTGTGTCAGCTCACCAAATGGCTAGTCATTCTAAAAAGAAAAGTTAGTATGATTTTGTAAGTGATGTGTAGATAAAATTAAAATAATACTAGTGTTTTTATGCTGTACAAAAAAAGGTGTTTTACATTCACATAAAATGAAATTGGTAATGGTATTATTGAATATCTTTTTCTCAACCCGTTTTGTCATCATTTGACACAAAGATGCAGGTTACAATCAGGTGAGGATTGTTGGATGTTTTAGTCTGCGAATTACTCCAACTTAGTCTTCATTTTACTTCTACGAGTTGTAGATGTTGACAGTTTTTGAGAATGATTCCGATTAGTGGCAGTAGTGTTTTTGACTAGGTATATTGATGTTTCGTTACTCTTCAAGACCACTATGATATTTTTATTAATATACCTATAGCGTATAATAATAATCGGACATAGTTCGTGATAATTTTAGGTCCCTCCCATGTAATGGAAGGCGAGGTGACAAAATCGTTGGAGACAGACTGATCTCCCTAACCTGGTTATCTTATTTCTCTTTATACACTGACTCCTGGCCAGATGTTCACTGTATACTGAGCAATAAAGAAAATTACCAGTTGGCCGTGCCATTAAGGCGATTTTTTACCGAGGCCGCGAGATTCTGATGAATGCCATGCCATATAAACTTTATAATGGTTTATTTTTACCTAGGTACAACCTAAGTAAGAAATAAATAATATTTTCAAGTTCGCCGTGCCCATGTGGCTTATTACCGAGGTAGTACTATATAATGTATTTGAGCAATGAATAATATTGCAAGTTTGCCGTGCCCTCGTGGCTTATTTTTACCGAGGCAATTACTACTATCTGAGCAATATAGAACATTGGATCGAAAGTTATCCATGCTCTCGTGGTAGTATGACCAAATCTCTATGTTACTATTTTATATTACTACACGACACATGCACTTACTCACATACAACAACACACCTTTACACACACTATTTAAAAAATAAAAGTTTATGTTTTCTATAAGACTCCTAAAATGTTCAATTGTTACAGTGTCTGCTGATTGATGTCCATGATTATCCAGATGATGTTCACCTGGATCCCTGATGATCCTGAATTGTAGGCGCTTGCCTGTCTCGGGCATTGGTCTACATAAGTACAATGTAACATCTACAATTAGTTACATCGATTCTTATTATAAATAAGAATTATTTGCAAGAAGTCCTTACTATATATTCTATAATTATGTACCAACATTAGGATTCCAGTAACGATTTAAGTTTTTAAAATTTGTTGTTTTGTTGACCAATGGATATTATTGTTATGAAGTAAAGGGAAATTTATTTATTTCAACATCATTTCTCAAAATAAGTGCTAGTTAACTCCCATTGAAGGTTTCACTGTGATGAAAGTCAGATTAGATAGATGAAAAGTTTGCTGTTGAGAATTTTGAATTTAAATACATTGTATGTAATGTTCGTTAATAACAAAATAACTTATCTTGGGTTAATAATGTGTTCACATTAATAAAACAATATGTGAAAATAACTAAATTTCGGTTACATTTATGCCGCGCCATTATGGCTTTTATACCGAGGCAATATGTTTGTAGGATGTGCCGTGCGATTTATATAGCGTTTGTTTACTGAGGCTATAAGAACTATTCGTACTTACCTTCCGAGTAATAACACTTATACAAGTTTTTTCTTTGATACTGGACTACTTTGGACTACAATTAAATACATTTCTTTTCTAGATACCGTTTTATGTGAACTAAATTGTTCCTTGTGTAATTTGACATATTATTCAAAGCTTTGTGAATTGACTTTTACATCAAAAAAAAATTTGCAAAGCCATGTTATTTGGCGATTTGATGATGATGATGCTGTGTGATTCGATAATAATGATTTGTTTTTCAGATAACAAATATCCATGTTTGTTAATTGAGAGTTAATCAACTATGTTTTTACTTTTGTTTGAAAAAAATTACATAATATCGTTTGATTTGATCTAAGTATTTAACATTGTCCTTGGAGGTCGGCATAACCTCTCAGAGTTTTCTTTCGCCAGTTCTTTCTCGAGAGGCCTCCTTTGTGAACTGGTGGTAGATTCAGTAGTTAAAACAATTTTGATCCAATAAATTCAATAAAAATAATGCAATTTTAGAATATTTAAATAAATGCAGATTAATATTACTTGAAACGAGTAGACTGATAAAGATTAAGGCAGTGAGTTAAATTATTCATACTGTTGACAAAACGTTACATTTCCTGTACTGGATGTTTCAATTCGATTTGATGCTTTATTGCTATTCTTCAAATTGAAAATATTGTTACTAAACATAATGTAGTTTCAAATAAAGATTTTAATGATTCGTAATTTGCGAAAAATAAAGTGTAAATTGTTTTGTTCGCGAGCCAAGTGGCTGCTCGTCAGAATGGCCGTGTGGGAGAATGCGATATTCTTATTATTTAAAATCAATAAGATATAAATTAAAAGTACACAATTTGACTAGTTCAAACTACGCAACTTTTCGCGCCACTCCCCACTGCGCTATCTGTGAGTGAAACTTGTTTGTGTCGCACTATAAAAGGCGTTGCTCGCCTATTGACAAGCCTTATTCGTTGTTCGACTCTGATACGTTATACTGCTGGTGCTCTGAACTGTCCGGTAATGTAGTTAAGTATTACATCTTTCATGACAGTAATAATAGTGGTATGCGTAACCGCAGCAAAATGTTGCGTCTTATAGAAATGAGAGTATTACAGATAATTAGTTTATAGTAAGATGCAATTTGTTTAAGTATAGCAAAATGTGTGCAAGTTGTACTTTCGAAGTTATTCGAGAAAAACTGATTTTGCTGGGGTAACGTTACCCCAGCAAAATGTTTTTTAAAAAAGGCGTTTAGCCTGGAACCAAGTACATCAAAAGATAGCTTTTGACGAGTTGTTAATGAATACCAATAGCAAAATCTGTGCATCTTATAGTTTTTGAGATATTCGAGATTTTGCTGCGGTAACGTTTAGGGATTTCCCATATCTCGAAAACTGTTTGTCGCAGAAGTTTGAAAAAAATACCAGTTATAGGCCTTAATTTGTTTAAATTTGTTTAAATATAAGTATTTCGATTCATCAACAGATATCGATATAATTAATTGTTTTTTAAAAACTGGAAAAAATCGATTTACTCCTAAACTATTACATTTGAAAACAAATAAAAAACAATTACATATACCTATGATCTACCCCTTAAGGTGTACAAATCTGGATTAACAAACTTTACGCGATATGAAGATATAAAAAGATTTCATCAAATTTCAAGCTACTTATCAATTTTCTACTTTGGCGATCGAATACGCAGCTCCCTATGAATACAAAACGATAGACTATAGTGAACACATTAGTGTATTTTGTTAAAAAACATCCCTGAAAGTTTCAGCTTTAAATCTCTGATGGATTAAAAATTATTCAAAAACCAAGAAAGTGCCAGCAATACTCATATAAACCGACTAAATTACGGAGGTTACGAAAAAGCGATCGCGCTATACTTGAGCGTAACCATCTGAAAAAAATAGCATTATAGTCATTTTTAGGTGGTACAGTCGCGTATAAAAAGATTTTGTTTCTTTGTTTGTTTGTCCTCTTTAGCAAACTATTTTATACTAGCTTACCGATAAGATAGAAACTTGAAACTTTGAACATAGGTCCAGCACTGGAAGACAATGTAATATTATTGTGTCAATGACTAATTTTTAGGGTTCCGTACCCAAAGGGTAAAACGGGACCCTATTACTAAGCCTCCGCTGTCCGTCTGTCTGTCACCAGGCTGTATCTCATGAACCGTGATAGATAGATAGTTGACATTTTCACAGATGATGTATTTCCGTTGCCGCTATAACAACAAATACTAAAAACAGAACAAAACAAATATTTAAGGGGGCTCCCATACAACAAACGTGATTTTTTTGCCGTTTTTTGCTCGATATTGATAACGACTACAGGTAGACAGTTGAAATTTTCACAGATCGTTATCGCTATAACAACAAATGCTAAAAACAGAATAAAATAAATATTTAAGGGGGGCTCCCATACAACAAACGTGATGTTTTTTTGCTGTTTTTTGGTACGGAACCATTCGTGCGCGAGTCCCGACTCGCACTTGGCCGGTTTTTTCTTTATCATCCTTGTCGTCGAAAGTCTCTCCTCTCTCTCTCTCGAAACTCTTTTATAAAACCATGCAACCCCATCGAGTTTGGACTTGTTAAATTACAATATTTAATTTGATATTAAATGTGATATCGACATAAAAGCTAATAAATCTAAGACATGTGATATAATCACAAATAAATAACGACATTCATAACCACGATATTTAAATAAATGAATAAATACTTTAAACTGCCATCTCTTCTTTTATTTTCTCCCACATATTTTTATGTTCCTCGAATCCTACAACTTCCGTTGCCCCGTCCGCAGCTAGTTGGCAGTGTCCGCGCACAAATCACCGGGCGACGCTATCTGGAGTAGATCGTTTGTCAGCCAGCGACGGAGGCGCGGCCAAACGACGCAGCAGAACGGAAACAGAGCGACTAGCGATGCTTCGAGCGAATTCCCTCCTAAAGCTTGGTATAACTCACCGCACAGCGGATCGCACGAGGCCGCAACAAAGCATCTGGCGACGCTATCTCGAAGAGCTTGTTTGTCAGCCAGCGGCGGCGGCGCGGCCAAACGACGCAACAGAACGTAACGGAACGACCGGCGACGCGTCGAGCGAATTCCCTCCTCAATGCTTGGTATATCGCTTACCGCAGAGCGGATCGCATGAGGCTGCAAACAAATCATTTGGCGACGCTATCTCAAGGGGTTCGTTTGTCAGCCGATTGGCGGTGCCATGGGCACTCATCGCACCAAAGCGACTGATGGGTGGCACACTGAGCAAACCCCTAATTTACATGGCCGCCATCGTAACTGCCATACCAACAGAGAGTTCTCTCGCATCCAAGCTAACGCATACTCGTTTCGGTCGTCGCTCCGCCTGTCACACTGTTTCGTGGCCGGAATCTTCTTTAACAGTCTGGAATATCCTTATTAGGCCAATTTAAGAATATTTATGTCGCTTTGTAATCATTTATAGTCCGTGAGCCCGAGACAGTATTGCCTACGTCATATGACATCACGATGAAATGCATGGCACACGGTCGGAAAAGTTGTGCTGAGCGAGGATCAGAAGATTATCGTAAATAAAATTCGCCGGAAGCTTTAGGAAATCTTCCACTTCCGGTCAAAATTTTAAGATTATATTTACGTCATGTGACATCAGTAAGAGACCCGAGTCATCATTTAGTTTTCAATCGTAGAGAGTGTAACATAAGTCTGTCAGTTCTGAGAGCCGAATTCACCGCTAAAATTGAACGCGCTCAATTCGAGTTAACCTCAGGATCACGGGCTTAAACTGAGTTTCGCGACTAATTTGCGTTTCACCGGCATTAACTGAACGTCGGTCAAGTTGAACTTGCTTCAGTTTCTGAACGGCCGTTTTTGGCCGTTAGCGTATTTGAGCGAGTTCAAAAATTGTCCGTCACCTGTCTGTCATGATGTCATTGCCATGATTGTGGAGTAGGTACGTGTACATGGGAGAATTGATTATTTCATAGAAAGAATAATATTCATTTCGTATTCGAATTAAAAAAAGGATGAATAGAGCCTTGGCACTAGCTTTTGAGGAAAATTTTGATGAGGATGAGTTTGTTGTTCGTCGCTCCAGAATGATACGCGAGAGAGAAGAATATTTCGACACTCTCGATGATAAAGATTTTTTAACTAGATTTCGTCTTACAAAACCAACCGTTCTTTCCGTATTAGAATCAATTGAAGATAAAATTGAGTTTCATATTAGTAGTATGTAAGGTAGCAAGAATCACTTTCTTTTGTTGTATGGTGATTTTTGCCATGAATATAGATTTGTTTAGTTACACTACATTTTCTTTGTTAAAATCTCGGTAAGATAGGGATCTTGCCAAGATTTTTCCAAAGAAAATGTAGTTTAGGTGAGTCTTCTCTGAGGAGAAATCTGTAAACTGGCCTCCCGATTTATGTGAATTTATGATTATTATGATGATTTATGACATGTTATTATATTAGTAATGGTTTTTGTGAAACTGAATTAAACTAAAGTTATTCTAGGATAATACATGTCCTCCGATCGCTAAAAATAAATCGATTGCATATTGATATAAATAGTGAACAGGGTCGTAGGTGACATCATTACCTGAAAGCTCAGAAGAGCATATATTATGTGAAATGTACTTACCTGCCCTGACCTCCTAGACGCTTCCTGAAAGCGACGCAAGGCTATGGTTTTATATGGCCTGGGACCTGCCCCACGCCCCCACCCCCCGAATGTCATTACATGCCAATAATATATGTAGTCGATTATGACTACATTACATTCTGACCATTTGATTGAAGATTATCATGATCTGTATTTTTTCCATTTATGAAGGGACAATTTCTTTAATTGCAACACTTTGAACGCAACTTCATTCTTTGTCAAAGCTGAACTACATTTATCAAAATGAAGACGGTGAAACCGGTGCAACGTAGACCGCGATGAAAACGAATTTCTGAGCTCGGTTAAGTATAACAAAGTTCAATTTAACTCGGTTAACGGTGAAATCGGCACTAAAAAACAAAAAAAAATAAGTTTAAGGTATTCCGGCCATTTCATGTTTCTCATCAAATGGCCGGAATGTCATCTGTTTTTAACCGACTTCAAAAAAAGGAGGAGGTTCTCAAGTCGACGGTATTTTTTTTTTTATTTTATTTTTTTTTTATGTATGTTTTAACATAGCTTCGTCAGTTGTTACCCGATTTGTACAATTCTTTTTTTAACTCAAAGAACATAGTTCGTGTGTGGTCCCATAAATTTTTTACAGAGATCTGGCCAGTAGTTTTTTCATAATCCTGAAAAATATCAATTATTTAGCTCGCCATCGCACGAGTTTTTATGGAATTTCGGACATAACTTCTTTGTTTATGAACCGATTTAGATGATTCTTTTTTTATTTGAAAGGGTATACTTCAAGAGTGGTCACAATTTAATTTCATTGTTATTGGACTTCGAACTTCGAAGATACATAAAGGAACTCTTCAAAATCAAATAGTATAAGTAAAGTGATTTAGGTTTTGGTAAGTTTATGGCAATCCAAAACAAACCAAATCATGGTTTGCGATGCAACGTTCTGGACTAGACTTGGACTACGATGACACAACGGAACTCCTCAAAAACAAACAGCGTAAATTTGGAAATTGAGTTCTGGTCATTTTACCATTGAAAATATTATAATATAAAGTAAAAAAATATTTACACGCTGCGCTTACATACCTACCACTAAAAAGTTGAAAATAAAAAAGCTTTTTAAAAAAAAAGAAAAACCGCCTTCAAAAAACTGAAAACAAAAACAGCTTAAAAATTAAATACCTCTAAAAAGCAAGAAATAATATTCGAATCATTCGTTACACATATCAATATTAATAAAACACGTCTAATGAAGTCGGGTGGGGCTTTAAGAAAAAAATGAAGTTGTCCTCCAGCCCCACCCGACTTCAATAGACGTGTTTTATTAATATTGATATGTGTAACGAATGATTCGAATATTATTTCTTGCTTTTTAGAGGTATTTAATTTTTAAGCTGTTTTTGTTTTCAGTTTTTTGAAGGCGGTTTTTCTTTTTTTCTTTTGTTTGTTTCTTGGTTTTAAGGAAAGGAGTTTATCTTTCGAGGTATGGTCACCAAACCAGTTGAATAGGGTAAGCAGCTAATTTATAAGACAATAAACGTTTATCTAAAACTCGTAATATAGGATTAGAATAATAATAAAAAAATATCCTCTTAAATTTGGTTCATTGGACTCAGCATTTTTAAATCTAATTAGTAACTTAATATCTTCCTTTTTTAATGGGTTGTTTTGGCTGGTTGTTACCCCCAGCATCACGTAGGGCACCCGTACGCATTAGGGTAACGACCGCCCTAACGGTCGCCATTACAACTTTACAATGTACTATGGGCAACAGCGACGCTTAACCAGTTTGCAACAAAATTCGTGTGCGCGCGTATCGCCCCTGCACGAACTAAACGTATGGTTGTGACGGCGCGGCGTGCAAGCGATTTTGACCTTAGCAGTGGTTAAGCGTCGCTGTTGCCGATGGTACTGTGCTTCATTCACTCCGAATGTTTCGAATTCACTCAGCTTCATCTAAATATCACCCACAGAATGCAGACGGGCAACGAACGAAATGTCAAAACGAGGTGACACCGTGGGAAAGGCAAACATTTACTGTTTTATAGCAGAAATTCATTGTAAAAACCTAACATAGTGACACTAAATGTATTATAAAAAAATCTCAATTTTTTATGTTCAATTACTCTTATAATCTTTAAGAGATTTAACTGAAATAAAACACTTTTTAACGGATACTAGCGCGATTTTATCGAAAGTACTTTGGTTTTGACTTTTCCGACGTTTGGGCATCTTTGCAACTGCCGTGACCACGGTAACTGCAAAAGTGCAAAAAACGTAAAAAAATTAAGTACCTAGAATCCGTTCAAAAATTTTTAAATTCATGTCTGGTGAATGCGTAAGTTTGAGAACATAGAACTTAGAACTTGGAAACATAGAACTATTTTAATCTATATATATAAAATTCAAAGTCCTGACTGACTGACTGAGTGAGATATCAACGCACAGCCCAAACCGCTGAACCTAGAGACTTGAAATTTTGCACACAGATACCTTATACACTGTAGGCATCCACTAAGGAAGGATTTTCGAAAATTTTATCCCTAAGGGAATGAAATAAGGGATGAAAGTTTGTATGAAAGTCCCTCAGTTTTGAATCTAGGATCTTCAAATTTTGTGTTTAGGCTGATGATTGAAAATAAATAAATACGTGTCTCAGCGTTTTTCAAAATTCAACCCCCGAAGGGGTGAAAAGGGGGATGAAGTTGTGTTTTGAAGATAATCCTTTATTTTTGAAGTGAAAACCGCTAAAGGACCATGCCCATGGGTCTATAGAAGTTCCGGCCCACGGTACATCGTGGTGTACACAGACGAATTGTGTACTAAATGAAAGCATGGCATGTCAAAAACTCAATAAACTGAATGTTGGTTAAGAAAATAAGTCGCCTTTTTTAGATAAATCGACTTTTTTTCGTCAGTATGGGCACAATTTATTTCAACAATTTTCATATCAGAGGCATTTGTTTTATCGTTTTAGTCACTCGAAGTCAATTTTAACTAAATGTAATGTTGTTCACTTTGAATAAACTAACCAGAGCTGCTTCCAGAATCCAATGCACGCGAGAGTCAAATGGGCATTTCCATTCCAGATTATCGTCATATAAAATAGCGGGGCCTTACTCCAAAGTTCGGGATAGGGTCGGAGACTCGGAGTCCATTAGCGTAAAATGGGTCAAAAAGTAAAGGATGCACGAGAAATACACACTCACTGCAAAACACTTCCAATACAAAACAAAACAACAAAACACAAACAAACGACAATCAAACGTTGTGACGTCGCCGTCGTCGTACTGTCACCATTGTCAAACTGACAGTATATAGTGCTGCCATTGTTCTATTGGAATCGATTACTAAATCGATTTTAATCTTGTTCAGTACTGTTATAATTTAAAAAATATTTTATCATTTCACTGGTTTTAATAAAAACTATATTTTTTGAAATTATACTCAGTCAAACAAGAATTGCCGTTACAAATAATGTTAGTAATTAATAATATATTTTGTTGGTATCGATTTTTATATCGCATCGATTGTTTACGAGATTTTTTCGTACCTCGAGCAACGTCACTCGCATAAAAATCTTTGAATTGTTATTAAAATGGTTTTGGTGATGGCGACTTCATTACACAATAATTCCAATTGCATTATTCATAATAAATTCAAAAATGATTTTTAAATTTTATGGAAAGTTTGTACACGGTATTTTAAAGTTGGGCCGTAGATGGGCGTAAGCCTTTGTAATTTAGGCTTACGGATGGAAATCTAACGCAACGTATATTGTTATTGGTAGAATTTCAAACCCTATGGGGAGGAAATGGGGGTGCAATGGGGTAAATAAACCTAAAAATAGATATGGATGTCGTTATTGGGGTTTTCTGGGATGACGATTGTGAAAATAACATTTATTTTGAAGTCCAACACGGTGGACATGATTTAGTTCGTAAAGGGGTGAAAATGGGGTTCAAATTTTGTATGGAAAAAGAATATAAAATAGACAGCACAACTTTAAACTTCGTAGGAGCACGTCTCAAAATAAATAGACAAACATATATTTTGTGATTTTAAAAATCAACCCCTTAAGAGGTAAATGGGTAAGTAAACATAAAAAACGATATGGATGTCGTTCTTGAGGTTTTATGGGATGGTGATTGCGAAAATGACATTTATTTTGAAGTGGTGGACACACGGTGGACATGATTCGGGAAGCGGAACGGGAACGACAATGGGAACGGGAACGGGAGCGGGAACGGGAACCAAGAACCAGAACCCAATTCTGATTATTGTAATAAACTAGCTTCCGCCAGCGACTTCGTCCACGTGGAAATTAGAGAATATCCTTAGGGAACCTTCAACCAGGTTCCGACGAGCCGTTTTTACGCGATTAGGCGGGTGTCCACCAAGCGAGCAGCCTCGTGCGAGGCCCGCCACACACGGCAAACGTCTTGCCTCGCGAGGCAGCGCGCTTGGTGGGGACCCGCCTAATCGCGTAAAAACGGCTGGTCGGAACCTGGTTGAAGGTTCCCTAAGGATATTCTCTAATTTCCACGCGGACGAAGTCGCGGGCGGAAGCTAGTGTAACATAATTCTTTCTTTTTTAGACAACCTTTGAACGGCGAAAAACATTTTATTTATTTTCAAAAAGTATTTAGATGTCGAAAAACGAGTGTTTATTTAAGTTTATTGACTGTCTGTACTGTCTGTGTCTGTTTGTCTGTACTTGTGTGTGCAATTAAGTTGGATAGATGTTAATTAGATCACAAGCTAGAAATAATTAACTGAAACACAAAGAAATGCTCAAAATTGCCTAGCTACTGAAAAATATTTTTTAACAAAATAAGAAAAGGAATATTTTAACAACCTTTTACATAAATCTCTAAAGCGCATTCGCTTAGATAGTGTCGCCCTTTGATCGCGCCGCCTTTGCACGTGCCGCTTCTTGTCAAAGGATGCCGCCGCATACACAAAGGATACCGCGTGCGGCGTACACCCGCAAGTCAATTTGGATTTTGGCCGTAGTGAAAAGTTTTGTTTGTTGACTCTGCTACGTATACTAAAAATGTTTTTTCGTCCTTGGAAGGGCAGTGAAGTGCCTCAAGATGAAACTTTAAGTGAACCAACAAAAAAAAGACGGGTGTTTTGTAAAACATGTAAACACAAAAGATGTGTTGTGTTGATCACGCAATTAAAGAAGAAAATCGATATTTTGGTATGGATTCGAAACGTGATGATGTTTTATCTATTACTATAAATACAGGTGATAATGACTCCGACACTTCAAGTGATGAAGAAACAGTAGGTAGTCTAACTTTTTTTATTTATTTTTCATTAAAATTCTCTTTCCACCTCGCTTGTGTGTATTTTTTGTATTCATATTTTATTATAATAAACACAAGTAGGGACGGACACCGTTGTCTAAAAACACAACCCCCCCCCTCTCCCTCCCGCACACTATGGTTCAATTTAAATAATTATCGATAACGATATTGTTTACCGTTATCAATAACATTACCAAAAACTTGCCGGTATGCCTGTCTCTGAACACATTTGCTTGCGGGTGTACCGACACTATCTGAGCGAACGAGCTTTACTAAGTAATGTGCTGCTTTTAATCAAAAACTCACTTTTTTATATCATGAGTACCGTTCTATCATCTTAAAAGCTGGCTCCATTCAGCCACAATGTAATTTTAGGAGGCTTTAGGGGCACCGGAATAGTTTAGTGGAGCCTTAAGCTCGTATCCACAGAAACTAGGAAAAGCTTTCAAACGATCCAATCACTACATTACTGGTGTATCAGCTTTTGAAATTTAAGAGAGCTTTTGGATTATTTTCAAGTATCGTTTGCAATTTTGATGAGCTCGGTGGCGCAGTGGTTAAGTGCCTGGCCCTGCGATTGCAGAAGTTAATCAACTTTCGCAAGGGTCGGTCATGGGATGTGTGACCAAAATCTGTATTATCTTGAGTTCCTCCGTGCTTCGGAAGGCACGTTAAGCCGTTGCTCCCGGCTACATTTGCAGTCGTTAATATCCACCAATCTGGATTAGGCCCGCGTAGTGGGTAAGGTCCATCTTCCTTGTCCACTCTAGAAGGCCTGTTCCCCAGCAGTGGGGACATAAAAATGGCTGATGGTGATGACGGTTATTTGCATCACAATACTTATGTTCTTCATTTTGGTGCATGTAAAGTCGAATTCATTAATATTTTGGCACTTTTGACACGATATTGACATTAATTACTGTACAAGTCCTCAAGGAGTTTTGTGGATGAATAAAGAAAACAACTATGTGATATTTGACGAAGGTTGTTTTACCATTGAAAATGGTTATCAGATGCAATCGCCTGAGACGTATTTTTGACCATATCTCCGAGGATTTTGATAGGATCAAGATGAAAATAGTACCAAAAGTAGAGGAATTTATCGAGACACCTGTGAACGTTTGAATTTTGAAAATTTACTGGTAACTTTTTATGGAATTTTGTAAAATTCAGAAAATTCCGGTTTTTTTGGGGGGTGTTTGTTTACTAAATTGTAAATATTTCGGGAAAAAAACCGACTTAAGAAAAAATGAAAAAAAAGGTCCTAGGGTATTAGTTTGACTATCAAATGGAGAAATAATTTTGAAAATCGGTCAGTAATTGTGACCTGTGTTAGGTGGTCCCTTTAGATTTGGAATTGTTGAAAAACGGCTGTTTCCGTACATAAAAGTGATGTAGCTTCTATGATTATTGACCGATCGTCATGGTAATAGTGTTAAAAGATGCAGAAGCAGACGAGAAGTGCATTCGTTGGAATTTTGGAATTATCGGTTAATAATATTTCGGCTGCGTCGAGGCAGTCAGCGGGCGTTTTTGTGACACGAGGCGGAGCCGAGTGTCACAATCGTAAAAATAAATAGGTAGTACCTAGGTAACTTTAAAAATATAATATGTAGGACTGCATTTGATTTGATTTGATTTTGGTTTATCGTAAATTTTGGTCTTCATTTTCAATGCTCCGATTCTTGCGGGGACTGTAAAATCTGTGAATTTTTGAATATTCATCATAATGTACTCACTCTATGTATTCATCGTAGCTAATATATGTAAAAGACAAAAATTCTTAACACCGACGGTTACAAAATACGTCAACAAAGGCAACGCCATCTGTTGCCTGTAATAAGAACAATTATACATAGCTTTGAGCTCTTAACAATTACAAAGGCATAAAAATTTATGAACTGTTAAGTTGCGTACATATTATTGAACTTGACTGAACTTGGTATTACCTACCTACTTAAACTTTCCTATAAGTTCGTATAATGGTGTTTCGCAATCCGATGTTTACTAACTACACTCGTGATAGACTTTAACTTATAATTATGAGGCAGCCACATGAAACTCCCGTAACCTGTCGCCATTTCGTCGACCCTAGGTTGATCCGGTTCATAATATTTTGCGGCCATTTCCCTATCTCCTTGCACGAAAGAGTCAAGGTACCGAAAACTGGAGCAGAATTTACTAAACTAAACTTAATATCATAAATGGAATTACACTTGTTTCGTTCAGTACATTTTTAGTATATAACCACTAGAATTTGTTGTGATCTATGTATAGGACCAATGATTAACTAAACTAATTATATTGGGACCATTTTAAAAGCTCTTTAGTTGACCTTAGATATTCAGATCTTTGTAAGTTACAATAACTACTACTTACATAATTATAAAGAAAATCTTTTGATACTTGTTGTAGTACAATAACTTTGAATAATGCATTTATTCATAGCTTTTAATATTTATTTATTATGCTATTACTATTATTTAATCTGTGCTACTACCACCCATTTTCTCGTGTTTTCGTCCATCTCACGGGAATAAATACTTGAACGAGCCTAGATCCTTTTTTGCCCCTACACACATCCTGTGTCGTAACTACAATAGCATACAATAGTAAACTACATATCGCCGTCCCCGGGGAATAAAATGATAATCGCAAAAAGTCAATTGTTCAGGAAAAATCAAAAACATATTTTTTACGATTATTCAGTAAATAATAGACTGAGATTCAAGTGTGATGTCTTGAATGAAAGCTAATTTTTGTACCTTTCATATTATGTTATTACTTTATGTTTCCTATTTAATAAAAGGAAGATATGTCATAAAATAGAGAATAGTAAAAAAAGTTTGTCGAACTTTGGCTACTAATGCACACTTATCATTTTGTTCGCGTTTCTTTTAAATATTATTTAATATTGCAATATGATAGTACAATGTTATTCAACAGTAAATTTGAACACATGTACTGAAAATAATAGTGGGTTGCCATTTTGTTCTGATAAACTTTTTATGTTTTGCTGTATGGTATTAAAATATTAAACTTTAAGTTTTTATTCTGTTTATAAAATGAAACTCAAGTGCCATCATTCCGCCCCTCCGAAGTACTTGTCCGTCTGTCCTCAGCAATTTTTAATGTTCCCACAGCTGGTGCAAAGGCCTTCCTTATCGGTGGATAAGGAGGATGGGCCAAAACTCACCACGCGGGCCCATTGTGGATTGGTAGAAGTTAACGACTGCAAATTTAGCCAGGATCAATAGCATGACGTACTTTCTGAAGCACGGAGGACTTCGAAAATTCAGTCACCCATCCAGGAAATGGATGATCGGTCAGGACAGGAGTCAGGACCGACCCTTGCGAAAGTTGCATAACCTCCGCAACCCTGTGGTTGCAGAGGCCCTGCGGCAATTGTGTTACCACTGTGCGATTGAGTTTACTTGCTTCACTCGCTTCACTGGAGTAGGGTTACCTCACTGAGACGACTTATTCATTTAGCGGTAGAGCTTGTTTTACTGGGGGACTTTAATTAATACTCACCATAAATAGTGTCTGAGAGTCGCGAAGGATATTAGCTCTAGCGTTAAATATAACTTAACTGGTGGATAAAGCGACTCAGATTTCGGATGTCACTGACCATAATACACCCAATTGCCTACGAACCACTACTACGACCTGCCTGAGACTTACTGCTGACAACTGATCCCAAGAAACTTAGCTGTGACACTAATTAATTACTTTACAAAAAGAGGTCCATAGAACCCTAAGTCGATACGTGAATAAGATCTCAGTGGTCCCAATGATAAACGAGTTAGAGCATGCCGTAGTTTTCTTCTGTGCTACGTATCGCCTCTCACGAAACAATTGCTAGAAGCTTGACAATGAGCAGCCAGTACCCAAGAATCGTGATCACTTTCATTCTCTGTAAGGAAAGAGTGCTGAACAGTAAATTACTCTCATACCTAAAAGATAAATAACCTCCTCTGTAACCGTAAATATGACTTTCAGTGGGGACGATCGACTGGGGATGTTTTGATGTAGTATGAGACGCACTGCTCGGGTGAGGCCATTGAGATGCACTGCAAAGCACATGCCGTGTCGGTTGACATCTCAAAGGCCTCTGTCAAGTTCTGGTCTGGCACGCAAGTCTGCTGAGCAAGCTTCTTGCGTATAATGTATGTAAATTTTGTTGCTGCACATCTTTGACTTACTAATATCAGGAATTAGTAGATTGTTGAGGCAGAATATCTCACCATATAGGTATTCAGCAAAAAGGGAAATACTTCTGCCGAGCTAGATGTCTGTGCTCGGCTCGGGGACCTTGCACCAACAGCTGTTCGGTATTGGAATATTTATTTATACAAATCGCGTAGAAAACTTTGATATCCAAAGTCAAGTCTCCATATATATGTTTGCTTGACGTAGTGCGAAGTCACGCCTGCATAATGTTTATAATTTGTACTTTTCGCTGATCTTGTATTCTTCGTAATTCGTAAATTACTTATGTTCCGGTATCATTACGCAGTTACATACGTTACTAGCTTCTGCCCGCGACTTCGTCCGCGGTGATATTAGAGAAAATCCTCAGGGAACCTGAACCAACCAGGATCCGTCCAGCCATTTTTACGCGATTAGGCGGTTCCCCATCAAGCGCGCTGCGTCGCGAGGCAAGACCTTTGCCGCGTGTGGCGGGCCTCGCACGAGGCTTCCCGTTCCCGTTCCGTTCCGTTCTTTTTCCGTTCCCGTTCCGTTCCCGTTCCGTTCCCGTTTCGTTCCCGTTCCGTTCCCGTTCCGTTCCCGTTCCGTTCCCGTTCTGTTCCCGTTCCGTTCCCGTTCCGTTCCCTTTCCATTTTCGTGCCATTTCCGGTCCGTTCCCATCTAGTTCCCGTCCCTTTCCCGTCCCGTTCTCGTCCCAATCCCGTTCCGTTCCCTTTCGGTTCCCTTTCGGTTCCCTTTCGGTTCCCTTTCGGTTCCCTTTCGGTTACCTTTCGGTTCCCTTTCAGTTCCCTTTCCGTTCCCTTTCAATTCCCGTCTAGTTCCCGTCCCATTCCCGTCCCGCCCGTTCCCGTTGCTGTGCCCGTTCCCGTTCCCATTCCGTTCCCGTTCCGTTCCCGTTCCGTTCCCGTTCCATTCCCGTTCCGTTCCCGTTCCGTTCCCGTTCCGTTCCCTTTCCATTTTCGTGCCATTTCCGGTCCGTTCCCATCTAGTTCCCGTCCCTTTCCCGTCCCGTTCTCGTCCCAATCCCGTTCCGTTCCCTTTCGGTTCCCTTTCGGTTCCCTTTCGGTTCCCTTTCGGTTACCTTTCGGTTCCCTTTCAGTTCCCTTCCCGTTCCCTTTCAATTCCCGTCTAGTTCCCGTCCCATTCCCGTCCCGCCCGTCCCCGTTGCTGTGCCCGTTACCGTTCCCATTCCGTTCCCGTCCCGTTCCCGTTCCGATCTCGTTCCATTCCCTTTCCGCTCCCGTCCCGTTCCCGTCTATTTCCCATCCCTTTCCCGTCCCGTTCCCGTCCCGTTCGCATCCCGTTCGCGTTCCGTTCCCATTCCCGCCCCCGTTACTGTCCCCGTCCCCGTTCCCTTTCCCGTTCCCGTCCTTGTGCCCGTTCCCGTCCCCTGGATGTGCATGTCCAGGTCCAGGTCCATAATGTTTCATGTCCACCGCGTTGGACTTCAAAATAAATCTCATTTTCGCAATTACCATCCCATAAAACCTCAAGAACGACATCCATATCGATTTTTATGTTTACTCACCCCATTTACCCTATTATTATATAAGGGGTAAATGGGGCTTATTTATTTAAGGGGTTGGTTTTCAAAATCACAAAATATATGTTTGCCTATTTATTTGTAGACGTGCTCCTACTAAGTTTAAAGTTGTACCTAATGTCTATTTTATTTATATTATTTTTCCATACAAAATTTGAACCCCATTTTGAAATCCATAAAAATAAATGTATTTTTTGCAATCGTCATCCCAGAAAACCCCAATAACGACATTTTTATCGATTTTTATGTTTACTTACCCATTTACCCCCTTAGGGGTTGATTTTCAAAATAACAAAATATGTATTTGCCTATTTATTTTTAGACGTGCTCCTACGAAGTTTAAAGTTGTAATGTCTATTTTATATTATTTTTCCATAAAAAATTTTAAGCCCATTTTCACCCCTTTAGGGGTTAAATCATGTCCACCGTGTTAGACTTCAAAATAAATGTCATTTTTGCAATCGCCATCCCACAAAACCTCGATAACGACATCCATATCTATTTTCAGGATTATTACCGCTATTCACCCCCATTTCATCCCCATAGGGGTTGCAATACTAACAAAAACAATATACGTTGCGTTAGATTTCCATCTATAATCCTAAATTATAAATTTAGCGATTTTTACTTCGAAAATTAAGAATTTTCTTCTATACACAACTTCATCCTCCTTTTCACCCCTTCGGGGATAGAAAAACGCTGAGACACATATTTATTAATTTTCAATCGTCAGCCTAAATACAAAATTTTGAGATCCTAGCTTCAAAACTGAGGGTCTTTCATACAAACTTTTATCCCTTTTTTCATCCCCTAGGGATTGAATTTTCAAAAACCTTAATTAGTGGATACCTACACTGTATAAGTATCTGTGTGCAAAATTTCAAGTCTCTAGGTCCAGTGGTTTGGGCTGTGTGTTGATTTGTCAGTCATTTTGGGATTTTTTTGCCCCATTTACTACCTAAAGGGTGGATTTTCGGAAAACCACGAAACACGTGTTTACTTATTTGTCTTTAGAAGTACTCCTACGAAGTTTCAAGTCGAAATATCTATTTAATATTTTTTTCCATACAAACTTTGAGCCACCATTTCACCCCTCTAGGGGTGAAATTTCTAAAAATCCTTTCTTATTGGATGCCTACACTGTATAAAGTATCTTTGTACAAAATTTCAAGTCTCTAGACCCAGCGGTTTGGGCTGTGCGTTGATATGTCACTCACCCCTTCACTTTTATATAAGAGATGGATGTGATCTGGGTATGCTGATAAGAGTACTGTTACGATGAGATACCAGTCAAGTGCAAGAGCTGGCAGCGGCATCACGTTGGTCGTGAAGGTAATGAGAGAGGTCATGATCAACAGATCGAAGTTAAAGTCATGTCATACAGAGTGGAAACTGCAACCTCATCATGATGCATAGATGCAATGCTAAACAATGGAAGATTATGGCACGCGGCAGTCTGTGAGGATGTCATACTCCAGAAGGAAATAGTAGAGAGGGTCCGCAAAGAGGACCCACACTCACGCGGCTCTTCTCCGCGGCAGACAGACAGGGGTTAGAAAAGAAGGCGTCGCTACGCGAACTTCATCGCTCCTTAACCACTCGTTTGTCGCGCGGCCGGCGCGCAATTTCCTTGTTTGTCACGCAGTTTTGCGTTACAGCAGTGCACTTGCACAGCTGCGTTAAAACCGTTTTTATGACCCGTTCCTGTTTGTATACGAACAAATAATGTTCTATTTCGTATAGGTAATGGATGAAGCTATAAGTATTGAAAAAAAAACGAGTACCTGTAATGGTAAAATAATTTCTAAAAAATTCGTGAATTTAGCTAAAGAGAAAATTCACGACTTGTAATGGGAATTGATTTTTAATATTAAATCTAAATCGATAACTAGTGTTTTTTTTTACATAATTAAAAACTAGAATAATACCCCTTTCCGTACATGCCAATTTTTTTATGAATTGGAAGCAATTCAACGGTCTTAATAATGTTTGTATATCGCACAAATTTTTACTGCGCGTCTTAATTCGCTGCTGAGTCTAAGCGCTGTTTCGTAGTATTTTATTCCAATTGTGGAAGGCTTGTGACAAAAATAAAATATACTTTAGAAAGATACAGATTTCAACTTTCATATTTTGTAAAAAAAGATGAGACTCTTGAAGAAAAGTATCTTTGTAAAAAATTATAACATTAAAGCGGCCCACTATAAATGATAAAATTGTGTTTTTGTAACAAGCGTTGATTGGTTAAACTTGGATCAAGATTACCTTGTACTAATTATATGTACAGAAAGAGCAAAACCTGCAGTTTCTAACAGTATGCAATACATAGGAAAGATTCTTCCGAAATGTATGTAAAATTTCGATCTAAATAATCCAATTCCGCGCTGCCGGGCGCTGGCGTACGGGCCGTTCGCTGCCAAGATGGCCGCGCGTAGCCGAGTTGAGTTCAGGGTTGTCGCACACATTAAATAAAACTAGGTAGGTACTTAATTTTTTTTTATTATATTTTTAATTTTATAGTCACATTTTTTTTAATAGTTCTCCTCTTCCTCGTCCCCTGCCTCACTCTCCTCGATTTTCACTGTACACAGCATAAAATATAAAATGGATGTGGACTAAAAAATTATAACTAGACACCCAACACCAATCACAATAACCAACACCAAAACCAAAAAAACATTCACTAGGTAATGTATAAAAACAACATAAACACAACCTAATATGAAAATAATAAGCGTGTGAGGCAGCCCTGCCAAAATGCTAGTTTGTTTCAAGGTCCCACAGGACCTTGTTACCTTGACCGTGGATAATGGCGTAATAAAAACTCACTATTTTGCGTTGCATCAATCATCCTGTGTAAACAGATGAATGTTATATTTTGAAACCACTTTGAAACTGTTCACTAATAGTATTATTATCTTATTTCGGATAATTCTTTGATTAACCAATCTAAATTATAACATAATGTTGTTGTAAACAGAAACAATACATCAAGAAATTTACCGGGCTACGGTTTTGTTATGATTTTTAACACTAGACATTAAATTTGTGACGAGATATTTATATGATCGAATAAATCACGATATGACGATTCTTTTAATATATGACATCAAACAGAAATATAAATTAACAAAATACTTACGGCATATCAAATTAGAGCACTTCACACAGAAAAAACAAGTATGGCGTCAACTGACGTGAAACTCTTCAAAATTATTTTTTTCAACCAATCACAGGCCTTTTCTACTTTTTTTTGCGATATTAGTGTTGCCAAAATCATAATCTAAATCAGCCCAAGAGGTTTTGGTGTGGCCGCCTAAAAAAAACCTACCAAATTGGTAGAAATCGAACAGCGATCGACCCGGTCCTACAGCACCGCGCGACAAAGGACCGTCTTTTGCTTGCGGTACTACAGTACCGCGAAGCAATCGAGTGGTTATATGAGACCAAGTGGGCTGCGGATGTGGAGGGTCAACCTTCACCTACTTTACACAGTCTCAATCGTCTGGAGAGATGAATAATCTTACTCGGCCATATCTTAACCGTGAGGAGGCCTGGATGACTGGGACACCCACCGGGCTTAATAAGAAGATTCGAGTTCCTCTAGGCCAGAGATTCTCAAACTATTTTGGGCAGAGACCTTTTCCAAAATACCTCAGAAACTTAAAAATCCCATCAAATATCAACTATAATTTAAAAATTATTCGTTTACTAGCTTCCGCCCGCATCTTTTATTGCGTGGATATTCGGGAAAAATCCCTAGGGAATCTTTGACCGGGATAAAAAGTATCCTATGTTTTATCCAGGCTATAAATAAACTATCCGTGTGTCAAATTCCGTTCAACCGTTTTTGCGTGATTGTGGAACAAACATTCAAACCCACAAACTTTCACATTTATAATATTAAGTAGGATGTCGACCCCTGGGGAACTGATTTCGACCCCAAGGGGTCCAATATAAGCCACTTTGGGAATACCTGCTCTAGGCCAACTAGTGGCGAGAGCGCAAGTGCCGTAGTTTTTAGTGCGTAATGTGGGTATTCCCCCCTGCCGAGATCCTATCGACCCACTAGGGCTGGGTAGGATCACAAAAGGTCTAGGTTGTTCACGGTAAAAAGGAGTATTTTCAACCTGGCTCCTAGTATGCTAAGAAAGTCCAACCTTGCAAGGAATGGAACATTGCAGCTATCTTTGGAAGGGCTCAACGAGTTGCTGCACTGGTCACGGTGTAAAGTCAAGAGGTTCATTAGCAACAAAAAAATGTTGATAGCTAAGTCTCTGTCCGAGTGAACACTGAATGAGATTAAAAACAACGATAATTTTAGCTTTTTATTTCTTCACTTAGTCCAGGCCTTGCAACAAAAACAATGACAACATAACTTTGCTGTTCCTTTCTTTATCAAAAGTTTCAGTAATGCACTATTACTTACCAATGCTAAGGAATTTATTTCGCGAATAAAATGATAACCGCTATTACAATAATATTGCCGAAATGTTTTTGACGCGAATACTATTGTAATGGCTTTAGCCATAATAGTCACTGAATTATATTTTTACTACTAGACTGTTATCATTTTATTCGCGTAAACTTAAATATTGTTATAAAGTGCGAATATTATTGCATTATTTTATAACTTTTTTGTTTATAGAGAAAAAAATACAAAATAAATATGATAGATGGATAGATGTCTGTAGATTTCAAAAATTCAATAAAAGGAAAAAAAATGATTATAGCTATTATCATTTTATTCCCCGGGGACGGCGATATTATTGTCATTACAAGTATATTTTTTTGAAACTAAGCACTTTGCTCAATCAGTGGCCACATTTTAATTCATCAATGTCCGCGCGGCCGCATGCCGCCGGACAACAATAGAAAATCTATTGTGTCTTATTTTCCGGGCCTTGAAGTGTTAACACTGTTTGTTTTAATCTACCGCTTTATCAATAAGTATCCCCCTCTCCCCTCCACCAACGACAGTACCCAGACCAGACCTCCAGATCACAGACACTGATAGGACGTGAAAGGAGCATGACTCGTCGATCTGATAGAAACGTAAATCGACCGCAAAAGACATGGGAGATAATTTTTTGCTACGTGAACGGCATACCAATCCGCATTGGGCCCACATTGTGGATTATAGCTTAAACCTCTTATCCACCTATAAGAAATCCCCAGTAGTGGATATTATAATGGGGTGATGATTGATGTGGGTGAACCGCACACCATTTTTGCACTTTTTTATGCACTAGTGCTCGGCCTTCAACTCACCTGATGTTAAGTGACGATAAGGCCAAAGGTCTACACCTAGAATCCCCTTCACTGAGGAACTGGCTATTTTACCTCTAACTGCCGGAACACAACAATTTTTTAATTGTTGTTATGGCGTCAGACTTAGGCGGCCGCCCGCGGTTTCACCCGCGTAGTTCCCGTTCCCGTAGAAATATCGGGGTATAAAAAGTACCCTATGTTTTATTCTAGGCTGTCTACTATCTGTGTGCCAAATTCCAACGAAATCCGTTCTGTAGTTTTTGCGTGATTGAGGAACAAACATCTAAACATCCAAACCCACAAACTTTCACAATTATAATATTAGTAGGATGGTAGTAGCTAGCCAGACGGACATGAAATAAGCTCTACCACCAACCAAACCAAGTACAAATTGTACCCTTCCTGGGAATTGAACCCGGTGCCTCTGCGTCATAAACGGGTGGGCAAACCACTAGACTACAGAGGCGATTCAATTCGGTATGCCTTAAGACGTAATGTGAGCTTCCCATTATAACTTTGGAGGTTTACAAGAACACACTCACAACACCACCCTAGGAATCAAACCCGGGACCCCTGCGTCTTACACAGGTGGGCGTACCACTAGACCGCAGAGGCGGTCAAAAACAGGTAACTTTACTGCTACGTCGTAGCCATACTACGAGTACGACAATGCTACGAATGCTACAATGTAGCAGTCGCTCATCGGCAACGACAGTCTTTTCTATAATAAACTCAAAAGCCTCGAGCATAGATGCAAGATTGCAAGCTTATCGGTATTTTATCGGACACATTTCGGCGAGTGTGCAGTGGAATTGCACAACCTAATTCCGCCATCTTCCTTCTTCCATCCAACAACCAGACGTACGAATCAGCGCCACCGTTTTTTGGTGGATATTCCAAAGTGTTTTGCTTCAAACTTGATCATTCGTACCGCCAGAGAGTAGAACTCCTTGCCGTAGTCTGTGATATAATAGGTACAATCTGGGGGGCCTTCAAGTCGCAAGTGAATAGTTATCTTCTAGGCAAGCCCGTTCCATCGTAGATCGCATCATCGCTTATTACCATCAGTCGTGATACCGGGCAAGCGCTTGCCTATCTATCATGAAAAAATCTAATATAAACCCGCCTGCATAAAAAGACAAGTCAACTGAAAAGATGGAAACAATATTAAATATTAAAGGCAACATAATAACATGCAGTCGGAGGCATGCGTAAAGAAAGTGACGTTATGAATGATTTGAATTATATGCCTCCGACTCCATGTTATTATGTTGCCTAAAGGCAATATTAAAATATTTAATCTTGTTTCCATCTTTTCAGTTGACTTGTCTTTTTATGCAGGCGGGTTTTTTAATTTATTTTTTAATTAATTCTTTTGTAGGTCCCATAATGAATTGGCCTAACTGGGTTGTGGTACTAGAAATGAAATAAAACCTGCATTACTTTTCAATATAGTCTTCTATAATTACAGCACACGTTTAAGATCGCTGAACCAACATTTCATTACCTTTAAAAAATTAGTCCGAATTTTTGCCTTCAAAGTGGCCTGAAACGGCCGATTGCAATTCTTCATTATTTTCAAATTTTCTTCCCCGTAGGTCTTTCTTCCAATTCGGACATAAGAAGTCTTTAGAGTGCTATAGGAAGAGGAAAACTCGCCATACACGCCATCCAAACGCTGTTTGATCGTAGCGGGCGAATGGCCTTCCTTATAAAGGAATTGAAACACTCCGGTACCCGATTTTCGACAATTTCAGAAAACTATCTACACGTCCTCTTAAATTGGCTGCCCCGTTCAAACTATCAATTGCAGGTTGATACAAGTTTCACAGCAGATTATTAAAGAGTCAAAGATTCGTATACCGCAGTCTAAAATTATTGAACATGTTTAGAAATATATCAGGCCAGGTCATTATGGGACCGCCTGGTATATCACTGTCATGATATACCTTTTTGAAATCCTTATAATAAGCCCTTTAATTTGACACCCAATTGAAATATTCTTAATTTTTTTTTACCGCGTATAAAAGCACCGTACCGCCTTTTTTTTATAACGCCACCTTCTTAAGAACACTTGGGTTGACAAGAAAAATCTAACGATATCTTAATCATATAAATCCGTTCAGCCGTTTGAAAGATATGAGATAATAAAGAATATTACATACAAACAAGATACGCGCGAAAAACATAACCCTCTTGCAGTCGGGTAATAAGCAACCACTTTTGACAAAATAAGACTTAAGATTTTAGTTACGTAAACGATATACCATGAATCGTCATAAACAATAAATGTATTCCACAGAACAAAGAAGTAGATTTTTCTTTGTTCTGTTATGTATCCAGCAGAATAATCTCGAATGATCGTGGTCGGTGATGTTTGATTCATATTGTAATGTTGGTAAATCCGTTCATATTATATTGGAAGCTTTTGTTGAGGATTAAGAGAGTTGGTTGAAAAAATAAATACATTTATAAATCATCCTTTTGCTGGCATAAAAATATTTTTAATCCTTTAAACTGACTTCGAAACTTGTTTTCGAAAAACGAACTTAATGCTTTAGCAACTAACGCCAATTATGGTTGTGGCACAGTAGGCCTCAAAAGTAGTTACACCTTTTGGTACCATTTTACACCAATTCTTGCGTTCATATTGAACGGCTGCAACTTGAGAAAACAGAATGGTTATTGCGACAAAGTACTTAAAAGTCTAGCCAATTATGAGACTGGTCACTGCTTTGTAAGCCATCATAAGTTTTCTAACTAAGCTTACGAGCATTGTCTTGTTTTGCAACAAGCTCAAGTTGCTTGGTAACTTGATGAAAGTAAAGCTAGTTAAGAAAATTTTTCGGTTAGCAACCTCACAACATCATATGAAGGAAACTCCATTTCAGATTGTAACTACATAATTGAAATGATATGAAATTAATCTTACGTACCATTTAAAGAATAATATAATATGACAATTTGAACTATATGTCCAAACTTCAGATTATAGTCCAAATCATGGTAGCCAGACTATAACTAAAAACTAATAAAAAAAAATTGTAAAGATAAAATAGTTAACCGTTAACTACGACAATAATTTCATTAAGTATTTAAAGTACAGTGCTCAGAAAACTCTTCACTGAATTGGTATTCAAGGAGGTGGAGCTTAAAATAAATACCCCTATTCAAAGCAAACAGGCCGCGTGAATATCTAAAATCGATCTTCAGTAGACACTTTTAATTAGTTTGCGCGTCACAAAAGGAACCTGAAGAAAGCGTACCGAAACGTTTAGTCATGCAATTAATGTCCGTTGATTCCGGCGGGCGGCTGCCGCCGGTATTGCCGCACCGGTATCCCAGCCGCGTCTTGAATAAATTCCGCGGCATTCCCGCATTCTTCACTTTGTTTTGTCAGCGAGTTTCCGAAGATTTAAATAAAGATACCATTGTGCGCGTCGTGGCACGGATCACAGAGCTGTTGTAAATTAGTGTTATCGAGTAATAAACAATGAGACAACCGTTTTATGATGAGATTAGTTTATTACTGACTTACTTAATACATTCGTGCACCCTTATATTATATTCATATACGACACCACCGGGGTGCAAATAAAAAAAAACAGGAAAAAAAAAGTTTGATCTACTTATAAGTAAAAATTACAAAATCTTAAATTTGTGCATTTTTAAATATATTTTTTTCTTAACTACAGAAAGACAAAATTATATAAGGTAAACTATAATACTTAAAATTTTAAGACAAAAATGACAGTAAACATTATGAAAAATAAACTACAAGCAACTACTTTCTTTTTCTCTCTTTCTACAAGTAACTAATTTCATAAGAACTTTTTTTTTTCTACAAAACATTACTTTGTAATACTAGGTAATACCTATTTAACTTCTTACAAACAATCAGATTTTTTATATGAAAAATCTATTTATCTATCTATTAACTCCTTCAGTTAATAAAAAACATCTTCTGGTAAAAAAAATCTATCCCAGTTATTTGTCATAAAAAAATAAACTATGATTTCATGACATATAAATCAAACTTACATAAATTATTTTATAAAAAAATTCAGTTTTGCAATCTTAACAATCTATTTATCAATCAACTCATTTATTTATCAAACCATTCAGGTAATTAAAAAAAAACTGGAAAAATGTATATCCCAATAATTTTTAATACATTTCATTTATTTCACAACAAAAATTATATCTCAAAAATCCATTGACCTATCTATCTAAGTTCTGTTAATCCATTTAGGTAATACAAAAATATCCATTCGTTTCATTAAACAAAATTATCTTCTGGTATTAAAAATATATCCCAGTTTTTTATAAACAATAAATTTCATGTAGTATTATTTAGTCTCTTTTATATGAGTAAATAATAAATCAACGAAATCCGCTCGGGTGTAACGTTGTTTTTTTTTATACTTTATATGAAACATTATCTCAATAACATTACCACTAAACATTAATATAATAATAAGCATTATTATTTGTATAAAAAACCATGTCATTTATTTTATTACTTATTCATCTCATAATTATTTATTCTCACTTTTTCCTTTTAAAAATTGCTTGGTTTTCTTAATATTTCTGAAACTAGGGTAGGCCCTCCCCTATTTCAAGAATATTTCGAGAACTGTTGCTAAGAATAACATAATTCTTTACGTAATAATTCGTTTTCCATTCATCACATTGCCAACAAAATTCATTGACACACACTGCCTAAGTTGCATCGGTTTGCAAAATCAATTCATTTGATATAACAATCAACAATGTCTTGATAAATTTAAACAATGCACATGACTTCGTCCAAATAAACAAAAGCTGTATTCTTTTATTGTTCTTAAGATGTATAATGTATATTGTTATTGTTTGATTGAAAATGAATTTCATAATTGCACAAGACAACGCGAATCTTATGACCTCTGACCTCATTAACTTTTTCACAAATTATGATTTATCTTAATCGTATTTGTAAAAAGACAAAATAAATCCATAATGTCGTCTTATACTTCTCGAGAAACGACAATATACTTTAATTAATAAGGATTTCGAGTTAATAAAACATAAATTTTACTAAAAATAAATGGAAGAATATCGTCTTACTTGTAATAATATTACGATACACCAAACTACTTTTAACTAAAAAGAAACAAAATTATTAGTAGAATGTCTTAAAAATCAAAGTCATATAAAAATCATCATCATGTTAGCTGCAATTGTGCGTCAAAATATTAATCAATCTACTTATTTACCGAAATACACACACATTATTAGATTAGAAATAATCAAGTTACTTTACTTTAACACACTGAAGAAAAACAAAATTCTTCTCTTTATAATTTTGTCTGTCAACTATTCACATGTGTTACTCACGGGCTCACTACACTAGATAGTTTTATTTATTTTCTTCATAGCTACAGCTACATGGTCACTGTGATGACTGTTTTCATGTCATTTTTGTTTCTTTCACCTCCAGGACAACGAACATCTCCCGGCTGCATGCATAAATCCAAGCTCGAAGCATCGAGCTCTTTTATCGTATCAATATTCGGTAGACGATACACAGACGTAGACTTCCGAGTTTTTTTTTTACGTAGATCCTTCACTTTTTTTTATTTAAAATGTCTTTCCATATTTAATTTTAAAATAAGTTGTGGTGGCTCGCAGGCCCACTACTAGCGGCCGCGGCGCAGCGCGCCGGGCGCTTACGCAACGCACGCGTTTACATTGTGTTGGCCGGCAGGGTCGCCATATCGAGTAATAAACAATGAGACAACCGTTTTATGATGAGATTAGTTTATTACTGACTTACTTAATACATTCGTGCACCCTTATATTATATTCATATACGACAGTGTTGTTTATTTAAATTTTATTTTTAATACTATAAGAATGATAAAAAGCATATTATTAAAGTTTTCTCGATGGTGCATTTTTATGAAACAGTTTGAAAAATCATTAATAAAAGTTTTGTTAGTTGCTAGTTATGATTGGTATATACCTACATAGACTTAGAAAAATTTTCGCTGCGCTCAAGAAGACCAACAAAGCGTGGAAAAGAGAAGTTAACATCATACGGACACGGTCTATGTAAAAAAGAGACAAAGGATCAAGTGACATGTTTTTTCAGTAAGAGCCCCTAGCGTCCCGCCTAGCAAATGAGCAATCACAGTTTGTTTAAAATATTTTTTAATCTTAATTAGAATTTAAAATAAAGGTATCGTGGAGCCATGGTGTCTTGTGCTATAAGTAATTGTGATGTGACAAAAAGAAATAATCCAAATAATCACAGTTTTCACAGGTAAATAATATATTGCCACACATTTCTCTAAAACCAAATATCGCTACATTTATTCGTTTATCGACGAAGAAAACAGTATGGAACATATTTTATTAATTTCCTTTGCCATATATAGTCATATTTTATGAATCTAAGTCATATTTTACGAATCTCATATAAAATGTATGCATTCGTTTTGGGATCACCTGTTTATTGACATTGTTGTTCTTTGACATTCTATTTCTATGGGTATATACGTTCCTTGACAGAGTTAAGGCCCGTATATAGTCTTAACTAGCGCCGCCAATACATTTATTTTTATTACTTGGTTTAAGTAAAAATTAAAAAAAAACAACCATGCCCTCTTAAATTGTGTCTAATATTTTTTGAAAAATCTTAAATATTTTTCATTCTTTGTAGGTACTAGTTTTAAAAAGCATTTAAACAGGGGCTACTTTTGGTTTAAATGCATTTTAAAACTTACAGAAATAATGAAATCTATTGAAAAGTTGTTCAAAAAATATTAGAAACAATTTAAGAGGGCATGGTTGTTTCCTTTTCTTAAATATTTACCTGTCTTACGTATAATAAAAATAAATGAATTGGTGCCGTTAGTTGACGGCTATAAGAGCCTTAACGAGCGTTTAATAGCTACTGACAGCCCTAAACAACGCAAAAATTGAGTCTTGTAAACATAAACGTTGTTCACTGTTTGGAGGCAAACCATTAAATATTGATTGTGCGGCAAAACGGCGAAGCGAGTGCTCCCTCGCCGCACAGCCACCCGACGCGATGTTCCCGTCAAATTTTACGGCGACGCCGAACTTGCCGTCACCGATCCCGCCGATACCGCTGACCCCGCCGATCCTGCCGCCGCCGATTATTTTTCCGGGATGCCAGTAAACGGCTACAGTGTGATCGATCAGAAAGTTTAAAGCGCTATTTAAACGCTTCAATACGCATCGGTGGAGATGACAAACAGGCTGTTTTTTTTATAAATGTTTATAGTAAAAACAGACGAAATTATTGACAACATTATAGTTTTTAATTTTAGTTAATAAACTAAATATTTCTGTCAATCACATAATTGAGTACCTACTATAATCTACTTTCTAAATTACTTTTTGGGACCGAAAAACAAATAATACAATAACAAATAATGTGAAATAGTTGATTTGGCACAAATATATCGACTCTGGTCCTGGACTAAAAGATATAAATATGTAGTATATCGTTAAAAAAGGTATATTCTCATATATATATAAACGAATATATATACAAAGTGGAGAGGACAATGCAACAATAAATTAAATTTCGTATATCTAGTAACGCTCCCAGTCTGCCTGTAAAATATCAATTAAAAATCCCCAGTAGTTTAGTCACAAGAAACATTTTTCAGTTTTTAACATTTTCTACATGCTGTATCTATTACTAAGCTATTGCTGACAAGTCAAAAACCCCTACATCAGTATAAATTAACACAACGTTGCCAAATTATACCTTAGGCTTAAGCCGTAAGAGTCATTTTTAAATGACGCGTGTCATTTAAAACTGTGCGAATGAGACAAAATCTACTTTGAACAAACAATAAAGTTGACAACGTTTCAAAATCTTTTTTTTACCTGTGTAAAATGTGTATTTATTATTATTAAATTACTTACGAAAACAGGAGACACGTATTTTTTCCTTTTGCAAAATTTTATTTTGATGAAATGTCCAAACAAACATTTTTACGTGCCAAAGTCCTACACCTTGTTCACCACGTTTACCTACAGTGGTGTCTCTTTAAAGTTTTATAGAAATTGAAATAAATGCACTTCAAACCAACCTGTATTTTATTAAACAGATTCAAACGTTAACAATAAAGTTTATTTCGCGGCTTGTCACCTATCAATACTATTCTGTGACCTAACACCGCGCTGTTGCCGCTCTTACCATAAATGTAAGTAACCAATATTTACAAAGGGTGTTTAATTTCGTACTTGTTTTTGTGGTATTTAGTTTGTTCGAAAAAAAATTTTTTTTTATTTCACTCCTAGGAATTATTTGATAGTTTCAAAATACTTCTATGAACTATTGTCTACAGTGTTATCATTTATTGTTGCATTGTTAAATCCACGTTGTATACGAATAGGTATGGCGCTTGTCCTGGGCCTCAATTCCGCTAAATGTAATGTAGTTCAATTGCACGTCGTCAGCATGGCAATAGCATAAAATGTCACTTTTGGTATTCTGCTCCTGTTTTGAGAGCTGAATAGCGGCTACCCAGCGGCTGGGTAGCCGCTATTGATACAATTTGGGATTCTATTAACCAATTGCGTCACGATAGCGCCAGCACGGCCACATAAATATGTATTCTACTCCTATTTGACGTTTGCGCCGATAGCGTTGGCATCGTCGCCATCTGTCAAAATTGGCCATCGAGAAGCAATTGTGCAGCAATACGTTTTCTCTTACTTTCTCCAGGTAAAAGTGATATGAAACAACAATGCCGTATCACATTTAATAATGGGAGGTATTTAGAATTGGCCTACAGGAAGGAACAGCGTCGGCACGAGTACGAGAGGCTACAATGCTGTCGAGCGAGAGCTTTACTGAGACGGAATATCGACCCTTATCTTATGGTTGTTTTGCGGGACACAGAGTTTATAAAAATGTTCCACCTCAGTTAAACCGTAGTCAAAGATATCGCGGAAATCATATCTCCGTTTATTTAAGGCGCTCAACAACCCTGTTAATTTAAGGCGCTTTCCTGACCGAAAGTGGCGCCGGCGCCGCGGTGAATTTTATTTAATATTGTAATTCTAATACACAACTTTAATAAAAACTACTCATGGAATTTTTAGGTCCCATAGTCTAGTATTTTTAGACGGTATCATTACACTTCCTCATAGTCACTGCTAGAAGTAGATAGCAAAACTGCTAAAAGTGGCCGTTTTTGACACATTTGCTATCTACCTCTACACATGACTGCGAGGGAATGTAGTGATAACTTCTAAAAATACTAGACTATGCGCTCTAAAAACTCCACCATAAGTTTTATCAAAATGCGGTGGAATTCGCCAATATTAAGGTGATTCCCTGACCGAAAGTGGGGTTTAATAATTTCATTAACAACTTATTAAATATTTTTATTATAAAAATTATTATTATAGAAATTATTAAACTCCACTTTCGGTCAGGGAATCACCTTAATATTGGCGAATTCCACCCATAGCTGTTTCAACAAACTGCGCCCTTCTTTGATCCAGCTGGATTTCCTTGTGATGATGACGCTACGAGAACTCTTCTTACTGCTCCGGTTTCCGTTGACATGTTTTTAAATTTAGTCAGGGTGTACCAAAACTGTGCCTCGAAGGGAAAATAACTTAAATATTGAAAATAGGAAATTTTACTTAAAGCAGGCTTCATTTAGACTAACTAAATCTATACTATTTGTATAGGAGCTATTTGAGTACCTACCTACAAGGAAATAAAACCTCAATGATAAATTAAAAGTTTATTTTATTTCAGTAACTTAGTAACAAAATGTATAAAGTCATTTAGCTAATAAAGGCAAATAGGCACCACTCCGAATGACTGTCTGACTTCTTGGTTCAGACTCTTTGATCAAAAATATCCTAGATAACGCTTCATGAACTAAAACAGCACATCGACATAGCATCCCACGTCCCAGCGTTCAGCGGGAGCTTATTTTGTGCATATTCACTTATTATTTTGTAAAACTTAGGTCTTATATCACTTATTTTGTACAAAATAAGCTTATTTTATTCAAAATCACGTCTTTTATAAAACTCACTTTGTACAAAATAAGCGCCCAGTTTGTAAGTGGGACTCTGGATTTTGAGGTACTATTGTTGAGACTCTGACCGGACATTTAGAGTATTCTTGGTCGAAGTTCCGCCTAAAAAAAGGCACTCTGCATTGGACACTGTTGCATTTTGAGTTCCAATTTCAACTTCATCAGCAATTTTAACCTCCATTAATCATCAGGAACATTCACTGAGACGGATATTGTTGCATCTGCATCAAATTTACTCAAATGTCTCAGTAAATCACCGTGCTTGGCCCTCAGTCTTCTTTGAGTCACATCACTTTTTCGAGTCCAAGCAAACACTGAGAGCACAACTTATGGCTTGACTGTTTATGGTAATCCTGTGAATAGAACAAGAATGTTGAAGCGAGTGTATTGTATGATTGAGGTTATCCATCAACTTTTGCTTTTGAGGATTTCACAGAAAGAAAAGGGGGCACTTGAACGCGTTACAAAAGCACAGTATGCCGACAAAAGGTGTCACAAAATTCTATTATCCACAAGTCACAAAAATATTAAGGAGATTATGTGAAACAAACCTATGAAGTTGATTATATTCCGTGAGGATTGTCGTGAGATTATTGCATCGCATAGCTTCTTGCCATTGTCTTCGACGTTCATATTTTGGGATACTTTTATAGCCCAAAAAACGTTAAATCTGTATTTTCTTAGCAAATAGAATAACAGAATTGAAAAATACAAATTAAATTGGTGATTATTTCCAACTTTGACAAAAATTAAATACCTATGAAAGTATGAATAATTGATTACCACAGAGTAAAGTAATTTGAAAGGCCACTACCACTAGCGCCTCTGGAAATCGATGCGGAACTACTGACATGAAATTAAAATCACTGAAAATGTGTATTTTGTTTCTTTATTATATTTATTTGTCTTTTTGAAATATTCTTTATATAAACAAAAATATTATTAAAAAAATGCATCTTACCTTTTTTATTCGAATACTGACTTGGCTTACGAGTAATAAAAATAAATGTATTGGCGCCGCTAGTATAGTGCGAATCACGAAAGATGACCACAAATGGCGCCCATCTTCGCATCATAACTCATGAAAAAAGACTAAAGATAGAATAATATTTCATATACAAATAGATATAGTAATTTTATCTAAATATATAAAATATTATTTTGTCCGTAGGTCTTTTCTTTTATGAGTTATGATGCGAAGATGGGCGCCGTTTGTGGTCATCTTTCGTGATTCGTGATCCGAACTATACCTATAGTCTGTTCACGGAAACGAGTTAGTAGAGCGCTATATCTCACTCACACAATTTTTTTAACAGTGACTGGTCAGAGATAAACGCTAAGGCCACAGTAAGAATTCGTTAAACTGTGCTAAGGCGGTGTACACAGTACGAGAACTTTTCAGTCTACTCACTCATATTCCCCGTACTTTGCAGACGTTTTACTTGTGACTATATGCTCACTTAATTACCTGACTTGTTGTGTATTAAATTTTGAATCCCAAGGTTGCGCAGGTGTGCTAATGACCCGTATTATTCTTTTGTCATGAATGAGCAATAACTTAAGAAAATACTTTTTCCAAAATTTGTACAATAAACTAGCCCAGGTGTGCTAGTTCCATTATTATTCTCTGTAATAAATGGCTCTCAAATAAAAATAAAACAAACAAACGGACTTTCGCATTTATAATATTAGTAAGGATTTTGAAAACACAAAACATATTTGATTTGAATTATCAAAATAAATATCGCGCGTTCACGCCGTGCATGAGAGTTGACACACGACCAAATTAGCATACAATTCGGCATACGAACTCGCGAGGTGGGGTGAGGTAATTGATCCTGGGGCAGGGCGGGGAGTGTCTTTTCTGTACAGTACGAGGCATATATCTTGAAATCGGGTGGGGATTGCGCGGAACGCGTATTTTGGGCATGCGTTGCGATGAGGGGCGCGGGCAGCGGGAGAGGGGAGTCCGCTATTGGTCGCTCACAAGAGCACATGCACGAACTTATCCTTATCCCCACTCCGTCGAAAAAAGCAATCGACGAATGACGAATAAATGCAGGATCAGCGAAAAGTAAGTAGGTACAATAATATGTAAAATATTGAAAATAATATAAGAAAATTCCGTACGAAAAAAATCCACATGTGTGTGGTATACTGCCCGGCCCGTAACTTGGCAAGATAAAAACGAGACAAGAGATGCGCAGTAACTACAAACATTAAACTCGGCGCATGTTTTGTCTCATCTTTGTCTTGCTAAGTTATATGCCGGCACCTATAGGTCCATAGATTTTGTATGGATTAGCTGCGTTCGGCAGGCTGATTATCTAATTAAAAACCACCTAGCACCCGGTTTCAGTTCACAGATGAATGTGATATATTGCTACTTTTCTTTCGTATATTTTTTTACCCCAAAAATACCGTCGACTTGAGAACCTCCTCCTTTTTTGAAGTCGGTTAAAAAGATGTACGGAGTTCCGAAATGGAAATCCGTCTTTGTGTGGCCACTCTTATATAATCTACTCTGTGTTCTTTGTGGTTTGAATTCGAGCTGATGCGATGCCAACGACATGCCAGCAATATGCTGACGGCGTTTTTCTCAAAATTAGTAGAATACCGTTTTTAGATCATTGGCGTTAGCAAATCAATGGCGTGTCTGCGACATAGCAATTTGTTGTAAAATAGCGGAATCGAGGCCCTGAAATGTTGTCCTGATATTCTATGAACCCGCCGCCGCTAAGCGACTTTCATTGCTGACTATTTTTATTTTTTATTTTATTTTATAAAATACATACAGGCTTACAGACTAAGAAATCCAAAACACCAACAAGTTAGATAACATGACAGTATGTAAAAACATGACAGTACATGACAGCAAGTATAAAATAAACAACATAAGCACAACAAACATTATTGACAAAATAATAACAAACACAAGAACAGTATATAAAGTTTTTTTAACATGGTCGGGACTGGGACAAATATGATACAAATTTATTAATGAGACAAGCAAGGCTATCAGTGAATACATCGGCATCTTTAATCTTCTTCAAAAACGAGTTAATCAGACTGATCGCGCGCTGTGGGACAGTTATTAGCATAATTAGACTATACTATCCGAGATACTGAAAACACATACTTTATAAGCCGATATCTCCAATCAGACAACAAATTCAAATGTAACCCCATAATAACTTTTTTCCTCTTGAAAAGACCTATCCTTCGATGTACGATTCAAGTCTAATGGTCATAAGGACCAAAGTGCCCCAACCCCTTTGACGTTGTATGGCCCCTTAAGTTTTAACTTGATTTATTAATTAATCTAGTGTGGCTCAAATGTTAGTAAAAAGTGATGTTTCATTTTAAAACAAGCAATAACTCGCAAGTAATGCAGGGTGCACCTTCTGAACCCTTAGATCATTTTAAGAAGTGGAGCCATCTTGGATTTTTGATAGATAAAATACAATATTTTTTTGTATGGAATTTGATTTTTTGTTCAAAACCCATCGTGTGGGATATCGGATGAAAGGGATTTTTGAGCTGATTCCAAATATATACAATACTATTACACTCCGTCCCATACAAAAATCCAAGATGGCTCCCCTTCTTAAAATGATCTAAGGGTTCAGAAAGTGCACCCTGCCAAAGGATATCCCTCGATCACTTAACGCCGTATTTTTTTATTGAGCACACCGGACATATTCATAAACAACATTATATGTATAATATTATGTAGTTACCATCAACTGACCAACAATTTTCCGTCTAGATAACGTTTAAGCCTTACCACAAATTGGGATTGGAGACTTGATATTTTTGACTCAGCGAGCTTTCTACTTGGATGGGATCTTTTCAACTGGAAAATTAAAGGAAAACGTTGCTTTATAAAATTACCTTTTGCTATATAATCTAGTAGTTAGGATTATTAGAACTAAAAATAGTTGGAGACTGAAAAGAGGAATGTCAAAAATAAGAAAATTAAGACTTTATAGTCGTAAAATAATTTTTTTTTCGCTGATCGAGCTCTTATTACTAAATACGAGATAATTTATCATAGTAGGGTCATTTTAATAGATAATATTTGACATCTGTTAGGCATAGTGTTATTTGTCAAAGTAAGTTCTAAATTTGCTTTCTTTTGAGATTATTACAATAAATCTGTATTATTAAATGAAAAAAACTTTTCAAAACTTTAAATTAAATTATCTAATCAACTTTAAGCAATTTAATTAAATAATAATTATTAAAATCAGAACGCAGCTATAAAATAATTTAATAAACTTGAATGCATTTTCATAAAGTTCCGAGCGGGTAATTTTATAAAAATATGAGCAGCATTTTACTTTAGTCGTCCCGTGACCACGGCCCCTAGAAAGGTGTCGAAACGTCGGGAAACCCAAAAAACCAACAAATCAAAACTAAATAGGTAATTCAAAAATAACACCTGAATTAACCAATTTACACACTGTAATCCGTAAAAGGTGATATATTTCTAAAAAACATAAGAAATTGTGCCTTTGAAAAATTTAATATTGTGTGCATGCCTGTTAAAAGGTTGCGTCGTTAAAGGACATCAGGCACATGAGACCCAAAAGTGTATAAACATAATTCTGTTATCAAAACACTTTATGTTACTAGGATCATAAAACAGCAGCAGAATATGTAGTCTTTGTGGAGTCTGCTGACTCTCAAAGACCTATTGGTTCCAGGGATTTGTTATCAATTTCTAACTGCATATGGAGATTCAACAAAGGAGTGAAATACTTGAAATCCATAAATAGATTCAAGATTGGAGTATACTTTGAAAAGCCAAACTTGGCTAATGCTTTACTTGACAACAAAACTTTTTTATCAGAAAACAATTTCAAAGCAAACATTCCAGCTTCCTCTACTGAAATAACAGGAATAATAAGAAATGTTCCTATTAAATATTCCAACAAAAAAATATTTACTATGTTATCAAGTTTCAAGAAAATTATAAGTATAAGACGTTTTTTCAGAAAGCAATTTAATGATGATGGTCCTGGTTTTTCTCTTCAGCCGACGCAGACCGTTGCCATCACGTTTGCAGCTACCCAATTGCCTGATTTCGTAGACTTAGATGGATGGAGGCACTCCATCTCGCAGTATGTACCTCCAGTTAAACAATGTTACAGATGTCTGAGGTATGGCCATATTTCTAAATTTTGCAAGAATCCAGAAAGATGCTCCATCTGTAACAAAAATCTCAATTTTAAGGAATGTACAACACCAAAAGAAAAAGCTGTTTGTGCTCATTGCAATGGTAACCATATAAGTAATTCTGGCCAATGTCCAGTAAAACAACAAAAAAGTATTGAAAACAAAAATAAACATCAACCTCCTCTTTTTTCTAGTCTATTTGACAAAAAACAATTCCCTGAAATGAAATCTACCACTAATACTACAACTAAAAGAACTGAACCTCAAAATTTGTTATCAATGCTAAATTCTGATTCATTGTCTATAGAAATACTTTTGGAAACTATTGTTAAACTTATAACTTTAAATAAGACACAAAATACTGCTATATCTTCTAAGAATATTATTGAAACTTTGACTGAAACTTTATGTAATAAAAATATAAGATATCAAAATTCACTCGACAAATAAAAATAGTACAATGGAATGCTCAAAGTTTGATGTGCAATCGACATACTCTAACTAGATTCTTGTATGATCAGTCTATAGATATCGCAGTTATTAACGAAACATGGTTGAAACCTCATATAAAGTTAAAAATAAAAGGTTATAATATAGAACGTAATGACTGCGGCAACAAACATAACGGAGTTGCTATAATTATAAATAATAAACTACAATATGAAAAAGTGCAAACAGTTTTTGATGATTCATTACAAAATGTAGCAGTGAGAGTAAAAGTTAATAATAAACATATAACTATAGTATCAGTTTATTGCCCAAGTCAAAGTTTTTCTAGATTTTGCATAAAGAAATTTACAGATTTAGTCAATAGCTTACCTAAGCCAGCTTATATAGCTGGAGACTTCAATGCTCATCATACTATTTGGGGTTGTCATTCTATAGATGCACGTGGTAGAGATTTATTAGATTGTTTAGTTGACTGTGACTTAGTTTTATTAAATGATAAACAAGCAACCACTGTAGGGACTGATAAATGGAGACCAAATGGTTTAGACCTAACAATGGTCAGTTCTAGCATAGCTTTAAATAGCAACTGGCATGTACATGATGATCCATTGGGAAGCTATCACTTGCCTACTTTAACAAATTTACTTTTTGAAGGTACGCAGACTCTACATTCTTACCAAAACCTACCTTATACCCAGGATCTACCGTATCGAAACAATTTACGTTTGGTAAATTGGGAACTTTATTCTGAGTTAGGTTAGTTAGTAACTTACTAAAAGAATTTTCTACAAAGTCTGACGATCCACTTACTGCTTATAATGATTTTTGTAAAATTATTTTATTTGCAATAGATAATTCTGTACCCTGTAAACATAATAAAAAAACCTGTCAACGTCAACAACACCCACAGACTAGTGAGAATAGTGACATTAATACTATCCAACGTTCGTCGTCTTTCACTACCTTGGTGGAATGAAAAGTGTGCTAGGGCTGTAAAAAACTGTAAAGAAGCTTATGTAACTTTCAAAAACAATCCTTCCACTGAAAATTTTATTCATTTTAAGAAACTACAAGCTCAAAAGAAATTGATTATCAAAAAGGAAAGATGTGATAGTTGGAAGGAATTTTGTTCAGATATAAATAGATTATCTTCTATGTCAAAGATTTGGCAAACTATGCGAAAATTCAATAAAAGTTTTGTCCCATCGTCTGATCAAAATAATGAGAATGTTTGGGTAAACGATTTTCTTCAAAAATTTACACCAGATTACGTAGATCAGCCTCACAATTTCCCTTGTAATTCAGAATCTCACAAGGATCAAAATGAATCGTTTTTACTCTCACCTTTCAGTAATAGTAGAATTAGACTCCGCAATAAAATCTAGAAGAGATTCATCTTGTGGTTTAGATGGTATATCATATAAAATGTTAAAAAGTTAAACCATAATAATTTAGAAAAACTTTTAAATATCTTAAACAATCTTTGGCTAAACAATATGATACCTGAAGAATGGAAAACTGATTGTCTTATCCCTGTTTTGAAACCGGAAAAAAGTAAAGATTGTCCAGATTCTTATAGACCTATTGCTTTAACTTCTTGTCTTGGAAAATTTTTCGAGCAATTAATAAAACAACGCTTGGAATTTTATATTGAGAGTAATAATCTTTTACCAAACAACCAATTTGGTTTTAGGCGTGGTCGTTCTGCAAGAGACAGTATTGGATGTCTTTTTGTAGATATTCAAAAAGCTTTGAGTGAAAATAAATTCCTTGTTTGTGTATTTTTTGATATAGTGGGCGCATTCAATAACGTAAATCTTTCTATTCTGAGAACAATATTATCTTCTTTAGGTATTCCTCAAAAACTAGTGAGCTGGATTTACGAATTTTTAAATGGACGTAAAGTGTTTGTAAAGATGAACAACAAACTACATGGTCCACGCTTGTCTCATAGAGGTGTATGTCAAGGCGGTATATTAAGTCCTTTGTTGTATATTTTGTATATAAATAAATTAAACATCATACTAGGATCAGACCCTTTTATTTGTAATCTTCAATTTGCAGATGATTTAGCTATATATACTCAGGGTTCATCCCTTGTGGAAATAAAAAATAAATTAAACAACACTCTTTCTCGTTTAAGTGATTATTTTAGGTATTTAAATTTAGATGTAAGTCCTAATAAAAGTAAAGTTATAGTCTTCAAGAAACGGTATATTAATTAATCAAAGTTCGAGCTACGTTATGATAATGAAAAATTACCTATAGTTGCATCTGCTACATTTTTGGGAGTGATGTTTCAACAGTACTTTAAATGGAAAGGTTATGTCGACTGTTTAATCGAACGAGCACTAAGAGCCACCAATTTATTAAAATCTCTTGTTGGTACACAGTGGGGAGCAGACCCAAAAATCTTATTAATATTATATAAAGCTTTAGTCAAAAGTCATTTTGAATATGCACCATTTTGTTTCGCTTCAGATAAAGCATTAGTTGATAAACTTGATAAAGTTCAAAATAAAAACCTTAGAATTATCTTGGGGGCCTTCAAAACGTCTCCTATAAATTCTTTGCAAGTAGAATGTAATGTACCACCTCTTAGTATACGTTTTAATTTCTTAAATACAAATTCACTCTTAAACTATTGTCTGTAAACAATAATCCATTCTTATTGAAATTATTATCAACGGCTAACATCCGATCATAAATTTGCATGATGATTTGAATGAAATTTTAAAACTAAAAGAAGACAATAATGTTCAAAGTAGTAATAGGTTATCTTGCTATAGTGGTGTATATAGTAGTAAATTTCATGAAATTAAAATAGTCATTTCTAAGACGATAACTTGTAAATATGATGTTTATAATGAACTAAGTTTATGGGCAGATCATAAGCAAATATACACAGACGGAACTAAAAATGATTTATCAGTTTCAATGGCCTTTTACGATGCACAGACTGAAATTTGCCATGGTTTAAAGTTACCTAAAAGATATGTATTCTGTGCTAAAAGTGCGAGCATATATACAGCTAAGGCTGCTGCTATATTAGCAGCATTACAATATATTGAAAAGTCGAATTACAACAAATGGATTGTTATATCTGATAGTTTGAGCATACTGGAAGCTTTAAATAATCCGTCTTTAAACGCTAAAACCAATTATTTAGTTTATGATATAAGAGGATGTATATACAAATTGAAAGAAGCTGGTATATATGTTATTCTATTTTGGACCCCTTCACATATTGGAGTTGTCGGCAACGAAGAAGCTGATACTTTTGCTAAATTCATTACGAATACTACTGATGTAGTTCCTGAAAAAGACATTAAAATTCCTGATTCTGATTGCATCAGCAAAATTAAAGATCATTTTCACAAGAAGTGGCTCCAACACTGGCATGAAACTTTGCGGGAAAAAGGTACCTGGTATCATAGAGTAAATTCAGAAATCAAACGGCAGTGGTTTGTTAATAAGAACTATGCTAATAGATCATTTTACAGAATAATGTGTCGCTTGCGAATTGGACATGGATGCTTTAATGAACTTTACACAGGATGAACATGACCTCCTCCCCAACATGTTCGTTCTGCAACTCCTCTAATCAAACCTTAAACCACATCTTTTTCGACTGTCCGAACTTTTCTATTCAAAGGATTATTTTGATAAATAAATTACTTGAACTGTATAATACCCCTGAAAAGATACCGCGCTCTCTTCCGGATTTACTTAAAAATTTTAAATGCTATCCTGCTCTATACAATTTTATAAGAAGCACTATAGAAGACGTATAAGAATGAAGATTTGAAAACAAGCTGTACAAATATTTTGAAAAAAAAACTGAAGTCATGGCTGTATGGCGCAAATGAGCCTTTGCCTTTTCTGCTCGAAGCGGAAAAAATTAACCAAAAAAAAAAGAATGTATGCCGGCTGTCAGGCAACTGTCAAAAGTGTTTTGTACGTGCGATGCACAGATTTTCCGTTTGATCTGATACATTCCGACTCGTACATTGTGGTGCTAATCTGTATCACTAATGTTACGTGCACACTACCGTGATATGGCAATAATTATGGCCATAATTTTCCTTATTCCTATACGCACAAGGTTCATTAATGGTCATAATTGTTGGCATATCACGGTAGTGTGGCCCTAGCATAACGCAGCTAACGAAACGTGTTGTCGTGGTGGTGTTGCTATTTAGTGTCGGGGTTACCAAAAAAAAAACTTTCAAATATGAATAACTCTTAAAACATAAATCTTCGTAAAAATCTGAATATTTTCTAAGAATTACTAATTACTTGGCTATATTTTGGAAAATACAGAAATGTTATACATTCTTTGGTTTTTTCTATGGGACTCTGCCTGATGTCATTTTGATGAAGTGTCAAATGTAATCTATTAAATTGGCCTTATACTACAGTAGCCCGTACCTAATACATTTAAATTATCAAAAAGGTTACCGCTCGCCGTTGTGATATAGTTATTTATTACGAAATTATAGATCCTTTAACCCAAGTTTTACAGATCGCAACCCGCCGTAACCTATATTTGTATATCTCCAAAAATGATATTTTTTTAGTTTTCGAGGTTTACCACATGGTTTAGCTATTGTCGTGTTCTACAGCTTTGTTTGATTGCCACTAATAATAGTAAGCCTATGGAAAGTGACCATACACAGATTTAAGACCAGATAAAGTCCATCCATTTTCATCTGGTCTTAAATCTGTCTATGGCTGCTTTTCATAGTCTTACTATTATCAGTGGCAATCAAACAAAGCTGTAGAACACGACAATAGCTAAACCATGTGGTAAACCTCGCAAACTAAAAAAATATCATTTTTGGAGATATACAAATATAGGTTACGGCGGGTTGCGATCTGTAAAACTTGGGTTAAAGGATCTATAATTTCGTAATAAATAACTGTATCACAACGGCGAGCGGTAACCTTTTTGGTAATTTAAATGTATTACGGGCTACTGTACTATTACTTTTAGTAACAATATTATAGCACAGTTCACGCTAAGAAGTGAACCGAAATTCCACTCTCTCATTACCCGCGTATCGCATGTTGAGCCGCCATATGAGTACCCCATAAACACCAGACATAAAGTTGTCCAATCAACGGCAACGCCTTACCGCACGATGGAATGCCGACTACTCCGCCATAAAGCTGCGTTTACACCTGAGTATTAGTATTGGTGATAGGCTCTTTTCCCCGCATGACTCCAATTTGGTCCGTTATGCGTGAACATAGCATCGGTATGGCTAGTCAAGCCATCCTAGCTCCATTCAGAAGCGCAGAAGCCTCCTGGACCGTTCACAGGCTTCTAGGAGCGACCTCACGTCTGTGAGGATTTCTGCCCGTTGTGTGGCCAGACCCACGCACTCCAGGATTACGTGGGCGGCTGTTTCCTCTGTTTACACCTGGGATTTACGAGGAAGTTAGGTGTGGAGCAAGTAAAAAATTCATTAAACTCCATCACTATATAATTAAGCTACATTTTAGGTTACTAAAAAAACAATTCGTAGTTTATTAATAACTTATGTGAGAATCGAACTCACGATGTGTTTCAGTTTTCAAACCAATCGCACCCCAGCGAAAGGCTGTGAGTTCGATTATAATCTGAGTGATAAGATGAGAGATGAAAATGGTATTGTGAATGCAATAATCTGAAACTGAATTGTGCACCCATACATTTTTCTAGCGATGCTAATGATAGAGAAAGTATTTATTCACACTTTTGAAATGTTTTATTTTGATAACAAAGCTAATTTTTGCTGAATTGCCAAAATTTTTATATAAATGAAATTGACTGTGAGTACACAAAGATTGATAGGTTGATTGAAAGCGGATGCTTTTAGTATTCAGTCCGCCTTTAGTAACATTTGTTTAATAAATGATGAAGATTGTTAAATAAAATAAAAAAGATGTATGCAAGGGAAGGACGCCCGAGTGTCTAAAAAGAGTCCGATACATCCACGCACAGCTCAGCTGCATATCTCTGGTGGAAACGCAGCCTAACATGAATATATCCCCCTAGACGCAACGCAACTCTCACAATCACATTACGTCACATCCGCTGGCACAGGAAACAACCTCATTTGCGCTTGTTAGACAATATACGTGGCATTATTATTTTGCAACCACCAGTTTGCTATAGAATCAAAATTTAGTAAAAGCTGTCTTTAAGATATTGCACTGTCAGTTTATTAGTAAAATAAACAATAAATCTCTTATATCGAATGACGATTAGTGGCCATGGCCACCTCTGGTGTTAGAGTTTATCAAGGCTTGGCTTAACGACTGTTATCAGACTGATGACCACAGCCGGGACCGACGGTTTAACATGCCCTCCGAAGTACTCAGTTGTAATGCCGCTTAACGGTCACCCATCGGACATCTGGCCGGCCCGAGCGTTGCTTAACAAACGTGATCGATTACGATCATTCTGTCAAGTTCCGCCATGAGCCCTTCAATAAAAAAAAAAATATACAAAGCCTATTTAATAAGGTTTTGTTTTAATGCAATTGAGTTTGGTTCTTAGGGTTCCGTACCCAAAGGGTAAAAACGGGACCCTATTACTAAGACTCCGCTGTCCGTCTGTCTGTCTGTCTGTCTGTCTGTCACCAGCCTGTATCTCAAGAACCGTGATAGCTAGACAGCTGAAATTTTCACAGATTATGTATTTCTGTTGCCGCTATAACAACAAATACTAAAAACAAAATAAAATAAATATTTAAGGGGGGCTCCCATACAACAAATATGATTTTTTTTTGCCGATTTTGGTACGGAACCCTTCGTGCGCGAGTCCGACTCGCACTTGGCCGGTTTTTTTATTTCCATACGTCCATTTCTATACCTACCCTTTTCAATTGAAAACATTTGGGCATTTTCCAGGGGCCGTAGTGATTTAGTGATTACAATGATCTCAGTAATTTTTCAGCTATCCCACGGATATCTTAAAAATTACTAAGATGTCCGTCAATTTATTAAGGAAAATACTACAGGTCTAGCACTTTGTCAAAAGAAAGCGAGCTAACATTTATATCGAACCTACTCATATAGCAAAGGTCAATCGAATCAGCGAAATAGAAAATAGGCGCTAATGGGAGGTTTCATTGGAGGGCGGCGTGCCGGAGGGCGGGCGGGCGTGACGTACACTGCCCTGACGTCGAGAACTACGTGATCGGAAACTTGAACTGGCATCTCACCAGATGGACACTCAAAGAAGACGACTAAAAAAGTACGCTGAACCGGCAAAAAATTGTTTAACACATTTGACGATAAAAATTCGTTTACAAAACACGGAGATTTGTGCCACAAAAAGGCACATACTTAAAAAGGGCGGCCTCACATACCTCATTAGAGCTTAGACCCTTGTAACTGTGTCTTTTTGTCCCCCTCTCCCCCCTCCCCCCTCCGTGAGTGACACCTGTCAGAGATACAGCCGCGCAGGGGCCTGCATATTTTCACGCTCCCCGACTGAATCGGATTTCTTACGTCTGACAGACTTTGAAGAAAGATTTCTGACAGACATAATGAGATGCATCTGACTTTGATTGTGATGCCCTGACATCATCATTTAATATCCCCTTTGCTAGCACAGGGCTTTCTAATGGATAAATGAATAATCACTACATCATATCAGCCGCATGACATCCACTGCTGGGTATAGGCCTCCCCTAAGGATCTCCACGACGATCGGTCCTGCGCTGCCCGCATCCAGTGGCTTCCGGCAATCTTCACCAAATCGTCGGTCCACCTTGTCAAGGGCTTACCCGGAGCGTCGTCCGGTGCCATTCCAGAACCTTTCCGCCCCAACGGCCATCGGTTCTTCTCGCTGTGTCCAGCTCACTGCCACTTCAGCTGAGCAATCCTTCGAGCAATGTCCGTAACTTTAGTTACTTAATCGCCGCAATTGCAGGGTAAATGCGCTAAGCCCCTACGCCATCAAGCTTCAAAGTTAAATAATTAATACTTGAGATTAATCCTGACATCTTTTGATCCGTGTCGCAGGTCGGCGCGCCTCGACCTCGTGATTAATTACGTGGCTAATGAGCCACGAGGCGCGGCTAATCACGTCGTCATGCTCTCACCGCCGCGGCCGCCAATTACGAGGATATACCTTACATCATATTTGGAAGACACGAGGACAAGTTAATCCAAATTAATCACCCAACTTTATAATCACTCTTTGGTTCAGATCATATAAAAAACGGCAAAAAAACTGTTTGTTGTATGGGAGGGAGCCCTTCTTAAATATTATTAAGTTCTGTTTTTAGTATTTGATAGAAATACATCATCTGTGAAAATTTCAACTGTCTAGCTATCACGGTTCATGAGATACAGCCTGGTGACAGACAGACAGACTGTCTTAGTAATAGGGTCCCGTTTGAGTAAGGAAACGTTAAAAATGTTACTTTAACAAAAATATCAATATCATTTTCATTTATCACACATCTAATCACAGACATTGAAAGACGATTAAAAATTAGTATTTCGCTTGCCAACGATCTACAATCTACAAGAAACAGCTCTATAAAAAGCAAGAAATAATGTTGAAATCGATTAGGTAATTAAAACACGTATATTGAAGTCGGGCGGAGCTGGAAGTATTTTTTTACTTATTGTATTGTTTATATTCTAAAAGCCCCACCCGAATTCAATAGTGTTTTAATTAATCGATTTCAACATTATTTCTTGCTTTTTATAGAGCTGTTTCTTTAAGATTTTTGAAGGAAGTTTTGCTTTTTTTAAAAAGCTTTTTTATTTTAAACTTTTTTGTGGTAGGTATGTAAGCGATGATTTTATAAAATATTATAATGTTTCACATTTTTCAATGGCATACCCCGAATAACTCAACTTCCACAGGAGTTCCGTTGAGCCTTCTCAGTTCAACTCCAGTCGAACGTTCTTGACAATAGATAGGTACTTAACTTGTTTTTGATTGTCATAAACCTACCAATATTTCAATCACTGTACAGTTCCTATTTGATTTTGAGGAGTTCCCTCGTGTATCTTCAAAATCCAATGTCAAATAGCAATGAAATTAATATGGTATCATTCCTAAGGTATCTTCTTTCAAACAAAAAAAGAATCATCTAAATCGGTTCATAAACAAAAAAGGAATGTTTGAAAATCCGTCTGAATTCATATAAAATGGTAACGAAAACGACAGTATTTTCAAGATTACTTGAAAACTAATAAACCGATTTCAAAATTTCAAAAAATGGGACCAACTTGGGAACAAACCTCATGTTATAACGTTCGAATCATTTCAATCGGTTCAACCGTCTTCGAGTAATCGGTGTACATACATATAAAAAAAAAACTATATACGCGACTAATAGATAACCTCCTCCTTTTCAAATTTTTGAAGTCGGTTAAAGAAGCAAAATAGGAATATGAGGTTTCGTTCTGCAATCACCAAGGGGATGTATAAAAGATACTCAGAGCATGCTTTTGATTATGTACGATTACAATTTCTTATCATCTTGCTAATCTGATATATCAAATAAAGAAGGGTTCGTGGTCTATCCCTGGGCGTATCTTGTCCAACGGAAGATGTCGGTCTTCATTTCCGTTTTGCCGTCGATCTGTCAAGAGATTTGGAGCCCATCAAAGTGATCTTCACTTCGGCCAATTGCTTTCAGTTATTGGAGGATTTAGTCCATTCACGGGCGGGTGCATTTGAAACTTTTCAATCCAATATGCGGGTGGGACTCGGACAAGTGTTCAGGCTAATTGGGTTAAAGTTTAAGGTAGCAGCTTACGAGGGTCGGCTCACCCGTTTGCTTTTGAAACCGATATTTGTTCACAAACTTTACACAATATTCTAATTAGAAACAGGGTGCCTTCGATTTCAACGAATACTTAATTTATATTTAAATTGATAACCAGAATTTATTTACAAAAGTCTGTTGCTAAGCCATAAAGTTTCGGAAACTTCAACACCTCGTTTGACTTCTGGGAATCAGTTGTTAAATTGATGAGTCACAGCCCCGATACCAGTTATTTAGAAAATTAAATACTGGCAAGGTCTGATATATAAACACAATGATACAATTTGTATTTACTGAAAAAATCCCAAGATCCGAAAACATTTATCAAAGAAAGTCAAGGAAGCTAATCTGATGAAGCTAAGAAGAACAATGGCGACACGTCTTAAAATTGCAAAGTCAATATTTTTAAAACAACTGTTCATGGTATTGATTTGTTCCTCTCAGACTTGAAATGAGAACATCCCTGCTAGTAAAGCCGTGCGATACATAATATAATTAAAGTTGGCTCGGGGCAAGTGAGAAGTGAGGCATTCGACGATGTTTACTTTAGGAATCTGTGCGGCTGTGGCTGGGACCTAATCCCGATGAAGAGGGCGGGGAAGGGGTAAACCTGAATCCTACGCCGCCTGAATGAACCAATAATTTTGTGGACACAAAATCGCCTCGTTGATGTCCCCTGGAACATTTGGGTGCATTCTGCAAGACAAATCTCCGAGACATCGATCGCCATAGAGTATATTTCAAACATGGAAAGTAAAATATTGAACATTCTATACAAATTACTTTCCATAGTTAAAATTTACTCTATGACGATCGATGACTCAGAGATTTGTCTAGCAGAATGCACCCATTGTTAGTAATACAATTTGGAATTTAGCACGATGCTGCTTGGTATTGTGGTTACAAGAGAAAAATCTTTATTAGTAAAAGAGTAAATAGTTTTTGTAATGTCTACTAAATAAGCTGGTGAGTTCAATTTTGCTCAGTATCGTTTGGTTTGTTCATATTACTCTCTTTCTCTCGCTTCATTTTATTATTAAACTATCATGCAAATTAAAAAGATTGTAGTGTGTGTACCAATATGTACTTACACACACTCATCTCTCCTCGTATATAAGCCATTTCTTTACTTTAATAAATGAGTTATTGATCGCAGTCAGACTTGTTATTAACATCCCGAACCGCCACATTGCATGGCGACCCTGCCAGTGCCGCCTGCGTTGGCGGCGCTGTGCAGCCGGTTTACCGTAAAGTGAATATTTTAAATACAAATAATTTGGACTATATTTGGACTATATATAAATAAAGTGAAGTGGGTGCTAAAAATGAACTGAAATAGACATAAAATTATAAATATAATAATGACAATAATTAGGAACTATTATTAAAATAAATTCTTCAAATGTCCAGTTTTTATGAACAATAATTATAATGAACTTCAAATTATCAACAATGTGAACTATTAGTGATCGTTGTCGCGTACTGATATTGCTACTGTGACGCTGGTGATGTGGAGATGATGAAGCAGGGTGCCGGGAGACGCATGGTGTCGGAAGTGGACGCTGCCGGCCGATGATGGAGTCATGAGAGGGCAAAACTGGAGCCGAATTTACCATCGAAGAGTGGCCAAGCAGTGGGCAACGGAACTTCAAAAATGAATCAAAATTCACTTCAAAGACTTTTTACGGTTTGATTTGTAATATTTGGTGGAATTTCAGTTCTTCAGCCATTGTTTAAAGAAAATTATTAGAAGTATTAATTGTAGATGATGATTGATTATAGCGTAATTATTTTTGCTTTTTCCAAATAATAATTTAGATATGTGTATTTTTTCCCAATGAATTGAAAGTAAAATTAAACTAGTTAACGTTTGAAGAATTTATTTGAAGATTTTATTGATTATTTTATTTTGATAAGTATTAACGTTATTATTATAATACGTGAATTAGGTATTTTTTTTACTGATCCGTTTTTATCAAAAATGTTTAACCACAAATGTATGAAAATTTATTTTAATGGCATAAAAATTGGTAGCTGTATCTAACGTTTATGGTAAATTCTGTTATTTTTTTAACTAGTCTTTTGTTAAATAGGTTAGATTTTTATTTCTATTCTGTATTTTAGGCATACGAATGCACATAAAAAGTAAAGTTATTGAATTTTGTTTATGGTGATGATGATGCTTTATTTATGTCTGGTTTTTATTTCACAGCTAGTTTTCCAGAGAATCAGCGTGGTTGATAAAGGTAACTCTTAGGTTTCATTTATGAAGTTTGATTATTTAACTTGAGATACAATTTTAGTATGAATACGGATTATTTTATTCCTTTTTCGAGGTTTTGTAGTTTAATTTTGCCATAATCTTTATTCAAAATCAAGTACTTAAGTAATTTTGTGAATTACCTTTTCTCAAATACATTTTAATAATTACTTTATCGATGTCAATTATTTTTATTTGCATAAAAGTTTGGATTTCGTAATGCGTTATAAATAGGTGAACGACATCGTAATTGCTGACTTAGCGACACGTGTGATATTGTAGCAGCGAACTGAATAGGCATCATTTTGTTAAGCCAAAAGAATTGAGTTTTTTTTCTATCGTAAATTAAGTAAGTTTGTAAAGAATGTATAAATAACGTTTTTCATTGAAATTGCAAAAAGGTTCAATAACGGACTGAATAGTAGATTTGTTTCTTTTACATGACTATGTTACTAACAATTTTATTTAGGTAGTAAATAATCGTATTTTATATATAAATAAATTCTTCATAGGTATATTATTGCTTTTCATTATTTCTATATAATATTTTATCAGACTATGAAACTCAATACTTATATATTTTTTTTCATTATGACTATGACATACCTACTTATGTACATTTTAATAATTTTTCAATGGATTTGGAAAGTGTCATTCATAACATTGTAGGTACCTAAGTATTTTACTTGTATTTTTTTTTAAACTAGTAGTAACTTTTATAAAATCGTAAACTAATTAGGAAATTAGCTATCTTATTGAGACTATCTTTTGTCTTCGTACATTTCTTGCTAGGTAGGTATATCATATATTTATGTAGGTGTACAAGTAATTTATAATAACTTTATTCTATCTTACGAAATAACTAATTAAATTATGAAGAATAAGGAAGTTCGAAAATTCCTTTTGAATTTGGAGTTTGATTGACAAAATTTTATTTACGAGTTTGATTATTTTCTTAATATTATTTATGAATTTGACAAAACTAAAATTAGGTTTCATTACTTTACATTAGTACTTTACATACAATCACAATTTCAGATAAATTTCCGCTCTATTTTTACGAATAACATAAGTAATTGTATTTTATTTATGTATTGTATAATGCTGTTATGTATAGTAAGTAAATAAATGCTCGATATAAATTTAAATTTATTCATTTTTGTAGAGAAATTGTCTTCTTTTATGTTTTAGGAATTAATGATCGAAAATAATGGTTAGGTAATTATTTTAATACTATGGTTAGCTATATAGTATTCTTATTCTATATTATTTAATATTCTATTTCTAAATATTAACACTTGATTTACCACACAAATGAGAGTAAAACTATAATATTTCATTATTGTCCTGAATAGCGATGAAATTTGTAATTTGTTTCAATATGAGTTTAGTAAACCTACGCAATTCAATTTAATAAGTATCGATGACAAATTATCATGTGACAAAATTTATTCTTAGAAGTAATGCAATCATATTGTTTTGATAAACTTAACGAACAAGGTATTGGAGTCTAAGTGTTGTATTTCGATATCGGTAGATTACAAAGAAGTAGCGCAGTTGCACTAATGCAAGTTGATATTTAATTTAGGTGAAGCAGTAATATAAATCTTGTCGCAAAATATCACACGGGTTTGCTAGTCAAGCTGTAATTTAAAACATTGTTATTTGTAACCTTCCAAAAGCACAAAAGGAACTAGATGATCACGGCCTATGAAAGAAACTAAAACCTAAGTGGAAACCTAATAACCTACAGGACAGGAGGACAATCAAAATCCGCTTACTATTTACCGTTGATTATAACTAAACTACTGGAACCTAATTTTACTGGATTAAATAACCTCCAAAACGCAATTTACTAAGTTTACTTTATTCAACCTTAACTAACCTACAAAGAACCTTACTAACAAGCTTTGTGTGATCTGAGAGGACCTGTGAATGTCTAATGGAGGAACCCTGGATGTGATAATTAGTGAACCCAAATTCTTTTAAAAGTGTGATTAGTATTGATTTTCATTTTCCAATAGAAGTATTCGCTTTTATTACTAGATTTTAATTATTCCTGCTATTACATTTATTTCTAAATGAAAATACCACTAAAAGAAAGTTATTGCTCTATTGATACAACCAGAGAAATAGAAATTAAGTCTGTGTTTTTCCTAAGTGAGCCTACTTTAACTTCATATTAATTCTTAATATCTGTCATATTGCCAAGGGAAACCCCATAGCTCTTTAGTGTCAAAAATGGGAATACTATAAATAGAGAGGAAAGCGTTCCCAACTACGTTCCGTTGATGAAGTAAGTATGAGTGAAATAAACCTACGTTGATAGGAAATGATCAAAGTGAATTTATGAGTTAAATGGAGGATTGTTATAAGGTAAAAGAGGGTATGTTCAGCCATAATAGACTGTAAGGTAAAAATAGGTAAGTCGGGTTATAGAGAAAAGTTAAATTTGGATAATTCTCTTCCGCTGCCAAGTGTCAAATTATAGGTCATGTATGACGTTATCCTAAATAATGTAAATTATCTATTGTCAACTTAATTCATTAAAATAAGAGAGATAATTGGAGATAAGTTAAGAAGTTATAGTCGCCTGAGATCAAAGTATAATAAAACCCTCAACGCTTTTAAATAAGGATTCTTTTACTTTCTTAAGTTATTGTACAAGTAGTGGATATGCAATTGTGGTTTTGCCAGCTAAGGTACGAGCTCCGCCCCGCTCTATACAATGAGTCTCGTCACCATACGTGGACAACTCCCTTCTGGCCAGCCATATTTTTTTCATGATAAATTTACTTAGTAAGTATTACTATATTAAGGTATTTGGTCTTTGTCAGTCTGTTTCAACAAAAGAGGACGGAGCAAAATGCTCCCAAGCGAACTATCAGTTTTCACAATGAGGAATTCTCCTTCAATTGTGATGGCTGAATTACAATTTTTTTTTCTTTAATAATTAATTCTAGTATGATTGTTTAACATTATAACAGATGGACACAACATTACTATCCATTTACTTGGGACACTGATAGTTCTCATATTCTGAAGGAAAGACAATTCTAAACAAGGTAATAAAGCTCTATGAAGGATTTTTCACACCTTAATCTCGGCTAGATTATAAATATACAACCATAAACCGAATTAACTTCAGTTCATTTCATTTAAAGTTAAAGGCGATATTTCAATTAAATGTTGAGTAGACTAGGCAATATTTGATATCAATAAAATTCTATTTCTTTCATCCTCAAATTGAGTTGGTTGAACCTAGTTGTAATATTTGAACTCAGATAATATGTTGAACTTATTATTTGTGAATTTAATGTATTCACTAAACAATATAATATTTTCATAGTAGGTAGATACTTTTCAAAGTATTATCTCACTGTTAGTCATAACCTTCATTCTGTTAATTTGAAAGGTTTACTCAAACTATGATCTAGTGTTCCATAAACTGTGATTCAACATTAGTTTAATGGTTACACGGGCTTATTCCATACACCCAGATCTTGTTTTAGCACTCCTTCCTCAATCACCAAAACAGATTATCTCAACTGTAATCGACCATTTGAAAACAGGTTCAATTTAACCAATCCAATTCAAAGATGAATAACTAATCTTTATTTATGAATCAACTTTCACTATTAAATCATTATCCAATGTTAACAGAAGAATTTGTCTAGCTCTAATTAATAGTAAATCAAACTGTAGGTACTACTGAAGCTTGCAAAGTCTACTCAATTGAGCACATTATAATGATTATTCACAACACTGTGTCAAAGCATTAATAGATCTTTGTTAAGGCGCCTACTATGGAAGATTGATAATTTTCCTTCGGATCGGTCAACTTGTGGGTACTTACTGGAGCTTGCAAAGTCTACTCAATTGAGCACATCGTAGTAATTATTCACAACACTGAGTCATAGCGTTAATAGATCTTTGTTAAGGCGCCTACTATGGAAGATTGATACTTTCCCCTCGGATCCTATCCAGTAGTTTCACATAACCTTTCGTTCACTATATTTAACACTTCTGCGCTTCCTAGATTCCGTTCCTAAATCATCCTACCTCATCACAACCTAGTCAAGTTCCTATGTACCACTGAATGACCTGCGGCAGCCATCTTGTTGGTACCATTCTCGACACCACCTGCCTATGTCTCGCTTCGACAGCCATTTTGTCGTACACCAACCTATTTGCGGCCTACCTAAATCTGATACACTGCGAATTGACCTACCTCTTCGTCGCCTATGTAAGAGTTCCTAGCTTATCTAACGTTACTGCTGTTACCTTGCTGACAGCTCGACCTTCTTGAGAACGTCCAATCTTTTACCAGCATCCAAGTTTCCCTCCCGCCTTGAGATGCAAACCTAACCTACTGTTCCTACGCGCCTAACAATGAATTTATAAACCTAATGAGTTTACCTGCCTACCAGCGACTAAATTTAGATTTCCTATGCAGTATTTGTGATGCTTACCCCATCACCGAAGCCCGAATCTGTACAGCGTGAGCAAGCATGACTCGCCTAATTCTCTCCTAACAGCTTGGACGTGCTCAGCGCTGGTGGGACGGGACAGCGCTGAGTCCTGACAGAAGAGGATTAACACCACCAAGTCATATCCTCCACGATTGGGCGAGGAACACTCCTGCGCGCCGTTCGGTTCGTTGGCTCCCAAGCGAGTTGGCTAAAGGATCATTCACACAGCTCCGGCGCGTCAACGGCGCGTCACCGGCCCGTCAACGTCAAAAATATAGTTACATACAAGTTGTACTACACTGTTCACACACATCAGTCATGGCGCGTCAACGGCGCGTCACCGGCCCGTCAACGTCAAACGCATATTGCTACGGCATGCCGGCGACGCGCCGGTGACGTGACGGCCGGCGCGTCACCGGCACGGCGCGTCGCCGGCGAGTCACCGGCAAGGCAAACAGGGTTGCTACTTTTTTGTTTAAATAAATTATTGGTTGCTGTAATCGGTACAGAAAATTACACTGTGGAATGGAAATAAAGTATAATTTATTTATTTCAACTTTGAAAAACAATTATTTTTACTACTTTTGGTAATATATTGGTAATTAATTTACACCACCAGTCTAGGATGAGTATTTTTCGAGATATTCCTGTTTTAAGATTAACAGATGGCCGCTGTCAAACTTAAAACAGCAATATCAATAAAAAAAAATTGTTGAGATTTGCGTACATCGCGGATGACGTCATAATTTATTTACAGATCACAAGACTATGTTTTCCTAGCTTCACTTGTTTTTACGACATTCATTTGTTTACCCGAAGTTCACTCACATTGTTGTATTTTTATTAAAATTTGAAAAAAAATACCTTTACTAGAACTTAATGGAACAGGTGAATTAAGTCTCATAAAGTTACCAAAATATTAACAGAATTAAAAAATAAAATGTTTTTTAAAGTTGAAATAAATAAATAATACTTTATTTCCATACCACAATGTACTTTTTTTCTACCTTTTATAACAACCAATACTTTATTAAAACAAATAAGTAGCAACCCTGTTTGCTTTGCCGTTGACGCGCCGGCCGGCGACGCGCCGGTGACGTGACGGCCGGTGACGCGCCGGTGACGTGACGGCCGGCGCGTCACCGGCACGTCGCGCCGCCGGCGAGTCACCGGCAAGGCAAACAGGGTTGCTACTTTTTTGTTTTAATAAATTATTGGTTGCTATAATCGGTAAAGAAAAGTACACTGTGGTATGGAAATAAAGTAGGTATTATTTATTTATTTCAACTTTGAAAAACATTTATTTTTATTACTTTTGGTAATATTTTGGTAAATTTTTTAGACTTAATTTACACCACCAGTTTAGCATGAGTATTTTTCAAGATAAATTTCTGTTTTAAGATTGACAGATGACAGCTGTCAAACTTAAAACAGCAATATCTCAAAAAGAAATTGTTAACCTTCACTTGTTTTTCCGACATTCATTTGTTTACCCGAAATCCACACTCATTCACACACAAAATTCGAAGAAACAGTACCTTTACTAGAACTCGGTGGAAAGTGTGAATTAAGGCTCAGTTGCACCACCCAACTTTAACGATAACAGGCTAGTTCTAGTACCGGTTAAGCATAAGTTAGCCAAAAAAAGAGGTTGTGAATTAAGGCTCAGTTGCACCACCTAACTTTAACGATAACAGGCTAGTTATAGTACCGGTTAAGCATAAGTTAGCCAAAAAAAGAGGTTGTTAGCCAGCTTGATGTCCTTTGACAAGTTTGACGTGACAAATAGGTAGCATTACCCTTTGACGATAACTTTAACTTTGACAGCGTTTTGGTACAGAATAAAGTTACAAAGTAATAAAAAAAGATTTTTAAAGTTGAAATAAATAAATAATACTTCATTTCCATGCCACAATGTTTGTACCAATAATAAATAAGCGGCAACCCTGTTTGTCATGCCGGGGACGCGCCGGTGACGTGACGGCCGGTGACGCGCCGGTGACGTGACGGCCGGCGACGCGCCGGTGACGTGACGGCCGGCGCGTCACCGGCGCGTCACCGGCCGTCACGTCACCGGCGCGTCGCCGGCCGGCGCGTCAACGGCAAAGCAAACAGGGTTGCTACTTTTTTGTTTTAATAAATTATTGGTTGCTATAATCGGTAGAGAAAAAGTATATTGTGGTATGGAAATAAAGTATTATTTATTTATTACAACTTTGAAAATCATTTTTTTATTACTTTTGTTAATATTTCGGTAGCTTTATGAGACTTAATTCACCTGTTCCACTAAGTTCTAGCACAGCCGATATTTAGTTCATACAGTTGATCATCGAAGGAGTCTAGACAGAGCAATCGTGCGGGGTGGTGCAGTATAGAAGGGGGGTGGGAGGTCCCGAGAGGCTAATATCAACGCAATGTTAAAAATGAAAGAAATCAAGATGGCGGCCAACTTTTTACTTTGCGGGCCGATTTAGATAAAACTCGGTTTTGGTACTATTTTGACAAACAAACAGCAACGCAATGTCAAAAAAGTAAAAAATTCAAGCTGGCGGACAACTTTTTTGTTTGTGGGCCGATTTCAATGAAACTTGGTTTTGGGTACTATTTTGACAAGAAAACAGCAACGCAGTGTTAAAAATCTAAAAAAAATCAAGATGGCGGCCAACTTTTTTGTTTGTGGGCCGATTTCGATGAAATTCGGTTTTTAGTACTATTTTGACAAGAAAACAGCAACGCAATGTTAAAAATGTAAAAAATTCAAGATGGCGGCCAACTTTTTTGCTTGTGGGCTGATTTCGATGAAATTTGGTTTTGGTACTATTTTGACATGAGAACAGCTACGCAAAGTTAAAAACGTAAAAATTCAAGGTGGTGGCCAATTTCTCTGTTTGCGGGCCGATTTAGATGAAATTCAGTTTTTGGTACTATTTTGACAAGCAAACAGCGACGCAATGTTAAAAAAGTAAAAAATTCAAGATGGCGGCCAACTTTTTTGTTTGCAGGGCGATTTCGATGAAACACGGTTTTTGACACTATTTTGACAAGAAAACAGCAACGCAAAGTTACAAATGTAAAAATTCAAGATGGCGGCCAACTTTTTGGCTTGTGGGCTGATTTCGATGAAACTTGATTTTTGGTACTATTTTGACAAGAAAACAGCAACGCTATATTAAAAACATAAAATATGCAAGATGGCGGCCAACTTTTTGCTTGTGGGCCGATTATGATGAAACTCGGTTTTTTGGACCGTTTTCGCCAGAAAACGGCATCACCGAGTTTCATCGAAATCGGCCCACAAATAAAGGAGTTGGCCACTATCTTGAATTTTAACATTTTTAACTTTGCGTAGCTGTTCTCATGTCAAAATAATACCAAAAACCAATTTCATAAAAATCGGCCTACAAGCAAAAAAGTTGGCCGCCATCTTGATTTTTTTTACATTTTTAACATTGCGTTGCTGTTTTCTTGTCAAAATAGTACTAAAAACCGAATTTCATCGAAATCGGCCAACAAACAAAAAGTTGGCCGCCATCTTTATTTTTTTACTTTTTAATATTGCGTTTCTGTTTTCTTGTCAAAATAGGACCAAAAACCGAGTTTCATTGAAATCAGCCTGCAAACAAAAAAGTTGGCTGCCATCTTGAATTTTTTACTTTTTTAACATTGCGTCGCTGTTTGCTTGTCAAAATAGTACCAAAAACTGAATTTCATCTAAATCGGCCCGCAAACAGAGAAATTGGCCACCATCTTGAATTTTTACGTTTTTAACTTTGCGTAGCTGTTCTCATGTCAAAATAGTACCAAAAACCAAATTTCATCGAAATCAGCCCACAAGCAAAAAAGTTGGCCGCCATCTTGAATTTTTTTACATTTTTAACATTGCGTTGCTTTTTTCTTGTCAAAATAGTACTAAAAACCGAATTTCATCGAAATCGGCCCACAAACAAAAAAGTTGGCCGCCATCTTGAATTTTTTTACATTTTTAACATTGCGTTGCTTTTTTCTTGTCAAAATAGTACCCAAAACCAAGTTTCATTGAAATCGGCCCACAAACAAAAAAGTTGGCCGCCATCTTGAATTATTTACATTTTTAACAGTGCATTGCCGTTTTCTTGTCAAAATAGTACCAAAAACAGAGTTTCATCGAAATTGGCCCGCAAACAGAGAAGTTGGCTGCCATCTTTTTTTTTTACTTTTTTAATATTGCGTTTCTGTTTTCTTGTCTAAATAGGACCAAAAACCGAGTTTCATCGAAATCGGCCGGCAAACAAAAAAGTTGGCCGCCATCTTGAATTTTTTACTTTTTTGACATTGCGTTGCTGTTTGTTTGTCAAAATAGTACCAAAACCGAGTTTTATCTAAATCGGCCCGCAAAGTAAAAAGTTGGCCGCCATCTTGATTTCTTTCATTTTTAACATTGCGTTGATATTAGCCTCTCGGGACCTCCCACCCCCCTTCTATACTGCACCACCCCGCACGATTGCTCTGTCTAGACTCCTTCGATGATCAACTGTATGAACTAAATATCGGCTGTGCTAGAACTTAGTGGAACAGGTGAATTAAGTCTCATAAAGCTACCGAAATATTAACAAAAGTAATAAAAAAATGATTTTCAAAGTTGTAATAAATAAATAATACTTTATTTCCATACCACAATATACTTTTTCTCTACCGATTATAGCAACCAATAATTTATTAAAACAAAAAAGTAGCAACCCTGTTTGCTTTGCCGTTGACGCGCCGGCCGGCGACGCGCCGGTGACGTGACGGCCGGTGACGCGCCGGTGACGCGCCGGCCGTCACGTCACCGGCGCGTCGCCGGCCGTCACGTCACCGGCGCGTCACCGGCCGTCACGTCACCGGCGCGTCCCCGGCATGACAAACAGGGTTGCCGCTTATTTATTATTGGTACAAACATTGTGGCATGGAAATGAAGTATTATTTATTTATTTCAACTTTAAAAATCTTTTTTTATTACTTTGTAACTTTATTCTGTACCAAAACGCTGTCAAAGTTAAAGTTATCGTCAAAGGGTAATGCTACCTATTTGTCACGTCAAACTTGTCAAAGGACATCAAGCTGGCTAACAACCTCTTTTTTTGGCTAACTTATGCTTAACCGGTACTATAACTAGCCTGTTATCGTTAAAGTTAGGTGGTGCAACTGAGCCTTAATTCACAACCTCTTTTTTTGGCTAACTTATGCTTAACCGGTACTAGAACTAGCCTGTTATCGTTAAAGTTGGGTGGTGCAACTGAGCCTTAATTCACACTTTCCACCGAGTTCTAGTAAAGGTACTGTTTCTTCGAATTTTGTGTGTGAATGAGTGTGGATTTCGGGTAAACAAATGAATGTCGGAAAAACAAGTGAAGGTTAACAATTTCTTTTTGAGATATTGCTGTTTTAAGTTTGACAGCTGTCATCTGTCAATCTTAAAACAGAAATTTATCTTGAAAAATACTCATCCTAAACTGGTGGTGTAAATTAAGTCTAAAAAATTTACCAAAATATTACCAAAAGTAATAAAAATAAATGTTTTTCAAAGTTGAAATAAATAAATAATACCTACTTTATTTCCATACCACAGTGTACTTTTCTTGACCGATTAAAGCAACCAATAATTTATTAAAACAAAAAAGTGGCAACCCTGTTTGCCTTGCCGGTGACTCGCCGGCGGCGCGACGTGCCGGTGACGCGCCGGCCGTCACGTCACCGGCGCGTCACCGGCCGTCACGTCACCGGCGCGTCGCCGGCCGGCGCGTCAACGGCAAAGCAAACAGGGTTGCTACTTTTTTGTTTTAATAAATTATTGGTTGCTATAATCGGTAGAGAAAAAGTATATTGTGGTATGGAAATAAAATATTATTTATTTATTACAACTTTGAAAATCATTTTTTTATTACTTTTGTTAATATTTCGGTAGCTTTATGAGACTTAATTCACCTGTTCCACTAAGTTCTAGAACAGCCGATATTTAGTTCATACAATTGATCATCGAAGGAGTCTAGACAGAGCAATCGTGCGGGGTGGTGCAGTATAGAAGGGGGGTGGGAGGTCCCGAGAGGCTAATATCAACGCAATGTTAAAAATGAAAGAAATCAAGATGGCGGCCAACTTTTTACTTTGCGGGCCGATTTAGATAAAACTCGGTTTTGGTACTATTTTGACAAACAAACAGCAACGCAATGTCAAAAAAGTAAAAATTCAAGATGGCGGCCAACTTTTTTGTTTGTCGGCCGATTTCGATGAAACTCGGTTTTTGGTCCTATTTTGACAAGAAAACAGAAACGCAATATTAAAAAAGTAAAAAAATAAAGATGGCAGCCAACTTCTCTGTTTGCGGGCCAATTTCGATGAAACTCTGTTTTTGGTACTATTTTGACAAGAAAACGGCAATGCACTGTTAAAAATGTAAATAATTCAAGATGGCGGCCAACTTTTTTGTTTGTGGGCCGATTTCAATGAAACTTGGTTTTGGGTACTATTTTGACAAGAAAACAGCAACGCAGTGTTAAAAATCTAAAAAAAATCAAGATGGCGGCCAACTTTTTTGCTTGTGGGCTGATTTCGATGAAATTTTGTATTTTTTATTTTTAACATTGCGTTGCTGTTTTCTTGGCAAAATAGTACCAAAAACCAAGATTCATCAAAATCGGCCCGCAAACAAAAAATTTGGCTGCCATCTTTAATTTTTTACATTTTTAACATTGCGTTGCTGTTTTCTTGTCAAAACAGTACCAAAAACCGAGTTTCATCGAAATCGACCCACAAGCAAAAAAGTTAGCCGCCATCTTGAACTATTTACATTTTTAACAGTGCATTGCCGTTTTCTTGTCAAAATAGTCCAAAAAACCGAGTTTCATCGAAATTAGCCCGCAAAGAAAAAGTTGGCCACCATCTTGAATTTTTTACTTTTTTAACATTACGTCGCGCTGTTTGCTTGTCAAAATAGTACCAAAAACTGAATTTCATCTAAATCGGCCCGCAAACAGAGAAGTTGGACACCATCTTGAATTTTTACATTTTTAACTTTGCGTAGCTGTTCTCATGTCAAAATAGTACCAAAAACCAAGTTTCATCGAAATCGACCCACAAGCAAAAAAGTTAGCCGCCATCTTGAACTATTTACATTTTTAACAGTGCATTGCCGTTTTCTTGTCAAAATAGTCCAAAAAACCGAGTTTCATCGAAATTAGCCCGCAAAGAAAAAGTTGGCCACCATCTTGAATTTTTTTCTTTTTTAACATTACGTCGCGCTGTTTGCTTGTCAAAATAGTACCAAAAACTGAATTTCATCTAAATCGGCCCGCAAACAGAGAAGTTGGACACCATCTTGAATTTTTACATTTTTAACTTTGCGTAGCTGTTCTCATGTCAAAATAGTACCAAAAACCAAGTTTCATCGAAATCAGCCCACAAGAAAAAATGTTGGCCGCCATCTTGAATTTTTTTACATTTTTAGCATTGCGTTGCTGTTTTCTTGTCAAAATAGTCCTAAAAACCGAATTTCATCGAAATCGGCCCACAAACAAAAAAGTTGGCCGCCATCTTGATTTTTTTAGATTTTTAACAATGCGTTGCTGTTTTCTTGTCAAAATAGTACCCAAAACCAAGTTTCATTGAAATCGGCCCACAAACAAAAAGTTGGCTGCCATCTTGAATTATTTACATTTTAACAGTGCATTGCCGTTTTCTTGTCAAAATAGTAGGTACCAAAAACAGAGTTTCATCGAAATTTGCCCGCAAATAAAAAGTTGGCGCCATCTTGATTTTTTAACTTTTTTAACATTGCGTCGCTGTTTGCTTGTCTAAATAGTACCAAAAACTGAGTTTCATCTAAATCGGCCCGCAAACAGAGAAGTTGGCTGCCATCTTTATTTTTTTTACTTTTTTAATATTGCGTTTCTGTTTTCTTGTCAATATAGGACCAAAAACCGAGTTTCATCGAAATCGGCCTGCAAACAAAAAAGTTGGCCGCCATCTTGAATTTTTTACTTTTTTGACATTGCGTTGCTGTTCGTTTGTCAAAATAGTACCAAAAACCGAGTTTTATCTAAATCAGCCCGCAAATAAAAAAGTTGGCCGCCATCTTGATTTTTTCATTTTTAACATTGCGTTGATATTAGCCTCTCGGGACCTCCCACCCCCCTTCTATACTGCACCACCCCGCACCATTGCTCTGTCTAGCTAGACTCCTTCGATGATCGACTGTATGAACTAAATATCGGCTGTGCTAGAACTTAGTGGAACAGGTGAATTAAGTCTCATAAAGCTACCGAAATATTAACAAAAGTAATAAAAAAATTATTTTCAAAGTTGTAATAAATAAATAATACTTTATTTCCATACCACAATATACTTTTTCTCTACCGATTATAGCAACCAATAATTTATTAAAACAAAAAAGTAGCAACCCTGTTTGTCATGCCGGGGACGCGCCGGTGACGTGACGGCCGGTGACGCGCCGGTGACGTGCCGGCCGTCACGTCACCGGCGCGTCACCGGCCGTCACGTCATCGGCGCGTCGCCGGCCGTCACGTCACCGGCGCGTCCCCGGCATGGCAAACAGGGTTGCCACTTATTTATTATAATAAATTATTGGTTGTTATAATAGGTAGAAAAAAGTACATTGTGGTGTAGAAATAAAGTATTTATTTATTTATTTTAACTCGGTTTTTGACACTATTTTGATCAGAAAACAGCAATGCAAAGTTAAAAATGTGAAAATTCAAAATGGTGGCCAACTTCTCTCTTTGCGGGCCGATTTAGATGAAATTCAGTTTTTGGTACTATTTTGACAAGCAAACAGCGCGACGAAATGTTAAAAAAGTAAAAAATTCAAGATGGTGGCCAACTTTTTATTTGCGGGCTAATTTCGATGAAACTCGGTTTTTTGGACTATTTTGACAAGAAAACGGCAATGCACTGTTAAAAATGTAAATAATTCAAGATGGCGGCCAACTTTTTTGTTTGTGGGCCGATTTCAATGAAACTCGGTTTTTGGTACTATTTTGACAAGAAAACAGCAACGCAGTGTTAAAAATAAAAAAAATCAAGATGGCGGTCAACTTTTTTGTTTGTGGGTCGATTTAGATGAAATTCGGTTTTTAGTACTATTTTGACAAGAAAACAGCAACGCAAAGCTAAAAATGTAAAAAAATTCAAGATGGCGGCCAACTTTTTTGCTTGTGGGCCGATTTCGATGAAACTTGGTATTTGGTACTATTTTGACATGAGAACAGCTACGCAAAGTTAAAAATGTAAAAATTCAAGATGGTGGCCAACTTTTTATTTGCGGGCTAATTTCGATGAAACTTGGTTTTTTGGACTATTTTGACAAGAAAACGGCAATGCACTGTTAAAAATGTAAATAATTCAAGATGGCGGCCAACTTTTTTGTTTGTGGGCCGATTTCAATGAAACTCGGTTTTTGGTACTATTTTGACAAGAAAACAGCAACGCAGTGTTAAATATCTAAAAAATTCAAGATGGCGGCCAACTTTTTTGTTTGTGGGCCGATTTCAATGAAACTCGGTTTTTGGTATTATTTTGACATAAGAACAGCTACGCAATGTTAAAAATGTAAATAATTCAAGATGGCGGCCAACTTTTTTGTTTGTGGGCCGATTTCAACGAAACTCGGTTTTTGGACTATTTTGACAAGAAAACAGTAACGCAGTGTTAAAAATCTAAAAAAATCAAGATGGCGGTCAACTTTTTTGTTTGTGGGCCGATTTCGATGAAATTCGGTTTTTAGTACTATTTTGACAAGAAAACAGCAACGCAAAGCTAAAAATGTAAAAAATTCAAGATGGCGGCCAACTTTTTTGCTTGTGTGCCGATTTCGATGAAACTTGGTATTTGGTACTATTTTGACATGAGAACAGCTACGCAAAGTTAAAAATGTAAAAATTAAAGATGGTGGCCAACTTCTCTGTTTGAGGGCCGATTTAGATGTAACTCAGTTTTTGGTACTATTTTGACAAGAAAACTGCAACGCAATGTTAAAAATGTAAAAAAATTCAAGATGGCGGCCAACTTTTTTGCTTGTGGGCCGATTTTGATGAAACTTGGTTTTTGGTATTATTTTGACATGAGAACAGCTACGCAATGTTAAAAATGTAAATAATTCAAGATGGCAGCCAACTTTTTTGTTTGTGGGCCGATTTCAATGAAACTCGGTTTTTGGACTATTTTGACAAGAAAACAGTAACGCAGTGTTAAAAATCTAAAAAAATCAAGATGGCGGTCAACTTTTTTGTTTGTGGGCCGATTTCGATGAAATTCGGTTTTTAATACTATTTTGACAAGAAAACAGCAACGCAAAGCTAAAAATGTAAAAAATTCAAGATGGCGGCCAACTTTTTTGCTTGTGGGCCGATTTCGATGAAACTTGGTATTTGGTACTATTTTGACATGAGAACAGCTACGCAAAGTTAAAAATGTAAAAATTAAAGATGGTGGCCAACTTCTCTGTTTGAGGGCCGATTTAGATGTAACTCAGTTTTTGGTACTATTTTGACAAGCGAACAGCGATGCAATGTTAAAAAAGCAAAAAATTCAAGATGGCGGCCAACTTTTTATTTGCGAGCCAATTTCGATGAAACTCGGGTTTTGGTACTATTTTGACAAGAAAACGGCAATGCACTGTTAAAAATGTAAATAATTCAAGATGGCGGCAAACTTTTTTGTTTGTAGGCCGATTTCAATGAAACTCGGTTTTTGGTACTATTTTGACAAGAAAACAGCAACGCAGCGTTAAAAATAAAAAAAAAATCAAGATGGCGGCCAACTTTTTTGTTTGTGGGCCGATTTCGATGAAATTCGGTTTTTGGTACTATTTTGACAAGAAAACAGCAACGCAATGTTAAAAATGTAAAAAAATTCAAGATGGCGGCCAACTTTTTTGCTTGTGGGCCGATTTTGATGAAACTTGGTTTTTGTTATTATTTTGACATGAGAACAGCTACGCAAAGTTAAAAATGTTAAAATTCAAGATGGTGGCCAACTCCTTTGTTTATGGGCCTATTTCGATAAAACTCGGTTTTTTGTACTATTTTGACAAGACGACAGCAACACAATGTTAAAAGTATAAAAATATCTAAGATGGCGGCAAACTTTTTTGCTCGCGGGGCGATTCAATGAAACTCGGTTTTTGACACTATTTTGATCAGAAAACAGCAATGCAAAGTTAAAAATGTGAAAATTCAAGATAGCGGCCAACTTTTTCGCTTGTGAGCTGATTTCGATGAAACTCGGTGATGCCGTTTTCTGGTTAAAACGGTCCAAAAAACCGAGTTTCATCAAAATCGGCCCACAAGCAAAAAGTTGGCCGCCATCTTGCATATTTTTATGTTTTTAATATAGCGTTGCTGTTTTCTTGTCAAAATAGTACCAAAAATCGAGTTTCATCGAAATCAGCCCACAAGCCAAAAAGTTGGCCGCCATCTTGAATTTTTACATTTGTAACTTTGCGTTGCTGTTTTCTTGTCAAAATAGTGTCAAAAACCGTGTTTCATCGAAATCGCCCTGCAAACAAAAAGTTGGCCGCCATCTTAGATATTTTTGTATTTTTAACATTGCGTTGCTGTTTTCTTGGCAAAATAGTACCAAAAACCGAGATTAATCGAAATCGGCCCGCAAACAAAAAATTTGGCCGCCATCTTTAATTTTTTACATTTTTAAGATTGCGTTGCTGTTTTCTTGTCAAAATAGTACCAAAAACCGAGTTTCATCGAAATCGACCCACAAGCAAAAAAGTTAGCCGCCATCTTGAATTTTTTACATTTTTAAGAGTGCGTTGCTGTTTTCTTGTCAAAATAGTAGCAAAAACCGAGTTTCATCGAAATCAGCCCACAAGCAAAAAAGTTTGCCGCCATTATGAATTTTTTAATGTTTCCAACATTGCGTTGTTATTTTCTTGTCAAAGTTATATCAAAAAGCGAGCTTCATCGAAATCGGCCCATAAACAAAAAGAAAAGGAGCAAAAACTAAATCAGCCCACAAGCCAAAAAGTTGGCCGCCATCTTGAATTTTTACATTTGTAACTTTGCGTTGCTGTTTTCTTGTCAAAATAGTGTCAAAAACCGTGTTTCATCGAAATCGCCCTGCAAACGAAAAAGTTGGCCGCCATCTTAGATATTTTTGTATTTTTAACATTGCGTTGCTGTTTTCTTGGCAAAATAGTACCAATAAACCGAGATTCATCAAAATCGGCCCGCAAACAAAAAATTTGGCCGCCATCTTTAATTTTTTACATTTTTAACATTGCGTTGCTGTTTTCTTGTCAAAACAGTACCAAAAACCGAGTTTCATCGAAATCGACCCACAAGCAAAAAAGTTAGCCGCCATCTTGAACTATTTACATTTTTAACAGTGCATTACCGTTTTCTTGTCAAAATAGTCCAAAAAACCGAGTTTCATCGAAATTAGCCCGCAAAGAAAAAGTTGGCCACTATCTTGAATTTTTTACTTTTTTAACATTGCGTCGCGCTGTTTGCTTGTCAAAATAGTACCAAAAACTGAATTTCATCGAAATCGCCCTGCAAACAGGGAAGTTGGCCACCATCTTGAATTTTTACATTTTTAACATTGCGTAGCTGTTCTCATGTCAAAATAGTACCAAAAACCAAGTTTCATCGAAATCAGCCCACAAGAAAAAATGTTGGCCGCCATCTTGAATTTTTTTACATTTTTAGCATTGCGTTGCTGTTTTCTTGTCAAAATAGTACTAAAAACCGAATTTCATCGAAATCGGCCCACAAACAAAAAAGTTGGCCGCCATCTTGATTTTTTTAGATTTTTAACAATGCGTTGCTGTTTTCTTGTCAAAATAGTACCCGAAACCAAGTTTCATTGAAATCGGCCCACAAACAAAAAGTTGGCTGCCATCTTGAATTATTTACATTTTAACAGTGCATTGCCGTTTTCTTGTCAAAATAGTAGGTACCAAAAACAGAGTTTCATCGAAATTTGCCCGCAAATAAAAAGTTGGCGCCATCTTGATTTTTTTACTTTTTTAACATTGCGTCGCTGTTTGCTTGTCTAAATAGTACCAAAAACTGAGTTTCATCTAAATCGGCCCGCAAACAGAGAAGTTGGCTGCCATCTTTATTTTTTTTACTTTTTTAATATTGCGTTTCTGTTTTCTTGTCAAAATAGGACCAAAAACCGAGTTTCATCGAAATCGGCCTGCAAACAAAAAAGTTGGCCGCCATCTTGAATTTTTTACTTTTTTGACATTGCGTTGCTGTTTGTTTGTCAAAATAGTACCAAAAACCGAGTTTTATCTAAATCGGCCCGCAAATAAAAAAGTTGGCCGCCATCTTGATTTTTTCATTATATTAGCCTCTCGGGACCTCCCACCCCCCTTCTATACTGCACCACCCCGCACCATTGCTCTGTCTAGACTCCTTCGATGATCGACTGTATGAACTAAATATCGGCTGTGCTAGAACTTAGTGGAACAGGTGAATTATTAAGTCTCATAAAGCTACCGAAATATTAACAAAAGTAATAAAAAAATGATTTTCAAAGTTGTAATAAATAAATAATACTTTATTTCCATACCACAATATACTTTTTCTCTACCGATTATAGCAACCAATAATTTATTAAAACAAAAAAGTAGTAACCCTGTTTGTCATGCCGGGGACGCGCCGGTGACGTGACGGCCGGTGACGCGCCGGTGACGTGCCGGCCGTCACGTCACCGGCGCGTCACCGGCCGTCACGTCACCGGCGCGTCGCCGGCCGTCACGTCACCGGCGCGTCCCCGGCATGGCAAACAGGGTTGCCACTTATTTATTATAATAAATTATTGGTTGTTATAATAGGTAGAAAAAAGTACATTGTGGTGTAGAAATAAAGTATTTATTTATTTATTTCAACTTTAAGAACTTTAAGTATTGTTTTTGGTAGTATTTTGGTAACTTTGTTAGACTTAATTCACTTTTACCACTAAGTTCAAGCAAAGGTACTATTTTTTCGAATTTTAATAATAATACAACAATTTCTGTAGACAATGTTTTCATGCCTTCACTTGTGTTCCGACATTCATTTGTTTACCCGAAAATCCGACATTCGCATACGTTGTTGTATTTCTATTATAATTCGAGAAAATAGTACTTACCTTTACTTGAACTTAGTGGAATAAGTAAATTAAGTCTAATAAAGTTACCAAAATATTTCCAAAAAACAATACTTAAACAGTAGGTTTTTAAAGTTGAAATAAATAAATAATTCATTATTTCCATACCACAATGTACTTTTTTCTACCTATTATAGCAACCTATACTTTATTAAAACAAAAAAGTGGCAACCCTGCTTGCCTTGCCGGTGAAGCGACGTTGACTTGACTGAAACGAGCCGGCGACGCGCCGGTGACGTGCCGGCGCCGGTGATCTGAACTGCTTGTTCACACATATTTTTGACGTTGACGGACGGGCCGTTGACGCGCCGGTGACGCGCCGGTGACGCGCCGGAGCTGTGGGAATGATCCTTAACTTGGTGATATTAAGTGACTGAACTAGGTGTCTTTTAACAGAACCCGCATTGCACGCCACAGAGCAATGCTACATTACCTACCCCTTTGAGGATTGACCGAACGCCCCTTAGAGACACAAAACTATTGATATTTATTCAAAATCAAACCCCCTTTATCGTTCCCCAACTGCTTATATAAATTTCAAACTAATTTGATTCGGAAACTTCTTCGATTTATTGGGAAATTTACTTTACTTTATGAACATTCGCAACCAAAATCTACCTACTTTAATTTCAAGCTTACTTATACCATATAAGCCCTAATTAAAGCGTATATGCAAGAGACTCGCACCCGGTTGCGGACCTATACGTCAAAACCTCAAATAAGCACTTTCTTCCTGACTTCTTGCTGTTTTCTTGCGTTATAAAAATACTACTTGTTCGAAGCTATCTTACAAAGAGGGTATTGACGGCTTCTACCGAGGTTCCATTTGATGCTACGTTGACGACGAGGAAAGTAAAGAGAGCGATTTCCCTCGAGCCGCGTCTTTTATAACCCCCCAAAATCATTCACTCACTCCAGGAACCTCACCCCACACGATCTAAGCATCTTTTTTACCTACCTTCATTTCCCTACTTTACATAAATTGTTCCTAAAATTTTCCCTTCTCCTTCAAAAACGGGGAGAATTCAGTTTTGTCTTACTCAACTTGTAAATATAATATTTAAGTTACTAATCTTACAAAATGAACCCCTATACTAATCAATAATTTCAACGTACAATTCAACTAACTAATGACCTCCTATGTTCAAGATTCTCTATACTCAAGCGCACAATGACGCTCCATTTTTAACCAAATTAAAATTAATCTGTTACCTAAATATTTCTCTATACTGATATTTCAGCTACATTTGATTTAAGCAATTCATACAATTGTATGAAATAACGTTTCAATCATAAATAAATCAACAAGTTTTCCCCCTTACATCATTTCTAACAAAACTAACAACTTTGAGTAATATTCAGCATATTTATCCAGAATCATATGAAATTATTGTACTATAATCATAGAACTCTGATTAATACGAATTTTATATTCACAACAAATTGAACCTCCCATATGCTACAATTATAATCCAACCTTTTCAATCTTTTTATCTCGCCTTCCCCAAAATATCATAACCTCTAGAATCAATTTGCTAAAATACGTATTACAACATTTTCCATTAAATATTTGGTCCAATTAAACCTAAAATTTCCGTTCAATTTAGCATCACAATGTTGGTACTTTAAAAACCCTAACTGGCAACACTCATCCGCCTACTTTTACATTTCCTAAATGCCTATTCTCATTTGAATTATAAACCTGCAGCATAAAATCCCGCTTTCGAAGAAACTTCATATCAATCTTTCTTCGTACAACACCCAACGACAAGACAAACTTTATTAGGCTCCATCCACATTTCCCATGAAATACTTTCTTATTACACCTTCAATAACTATTGTTTATGTTTTTTAATAATATTTCTAGATTTATCCTTACAATATTTCTATTAATTAATTATCTCCCTTTTATTTCACAATTCGAGTTTTCAATTTACCACTAAACTGTCAACTAAACTCCGCCCAGAATAAAACATAGTTTCACTTCTTTTCTTTCCCTCTGTATTATCCCTGAACATCAAACCATATTATAAAATCAAATTAAACTTCCATTTTAATTTAAAATCTCCAATTTAACTGTGTCATGAAGCAAGGCATGACATAACAAAATACCCTTATTTAAGCAAATACCGCCTACGATTAACGAAATGTACTAGATCCGCTACAAAATTCTCCAAGCCAACTAAACTTGCATTTATCCCCCAAATCTAACTAATGTCTAATATTTCCTAAAACAAAATTTAAATTTACAACTATGGTTTGGCAAAGAATATGGGACTTGCCTTGCGACCCTCAGTCACCATTTGGCAATCGATTTCTCATCGATTGATCCACTGGGATGACCTACTATATTTAATTTCGTTCTTTAGCTAAAACACATCACGTGGTGTGACACTATTGACAACTTACAGAAATAATTAACACCGAATTCAATCCTTTTTTAAGTAATCTTCTAAAATAAACTATTATAATGATATTCGAGAGGCTCTAATAAAATTTGATAAATAAACAATAATAAATATAAATAAATTTTAGGCCTATTAGCGTCGTTACCTAGACAGAGACTAATATTTGAATTTTAGCGCCGTGAAAGATTAAAAGAACTTCCGATATTATTGCTAACTCAAAACCTGAACTACTCTTTATTATAATAACTTGTTCGATAGTTAAATAATATTATGCTCAATATGAAACAAAATTCGAAAAATATTTGAGACAAAATAACATGTTCAGTTTTGAACCGTTACATATTGTTATAACATTGGAAAAGATAACGCGTGTATTAACTTCAATGGAAAATAAAATTTTATGGAACTTATTAATTTAGGATGTGAAAGTTTCTTTTGAGATAAAAATGATTGAGATAGTATGTTTGTGGAAATTATACTTGAGGTTTGAAAGGAAAAATTTACGAGGAACAGTTTGAAAGCAAGTCTATGATGACTAGAATAAAGGAAAGGTATAGGTTTTTATAGGTATTAGGAATATTGTAGGAAAGTTAATGTAGCTGTATTAAAAATCTTTTTGTAGCTTTTTAGTTTGCAATTAGGTACAGCAAGGTTTAGGTTAGGTAATGTGATGCGTTTTTTTATGTAGGATTTGGAATGATGATAAGGATTTATTTATAGAAGTTAGGGAATATACGGTTTATAAGGTTTCACTTGCGATTGGACTGATCACCCAAAAGCGATGAATCTCTTATTTACTTTATATTCAATTTAGGATTGTTAGTTTATTTGATAGGTTTTTGGAATGAAATGGTTAATATAAAAGCTCGATTATACGGTACACATTAAAGGAGAGGTACTATAGGGTTCAGGTCCTTCAGTTGCATCAAGGTGTGAACGAGATTCCCCTTTGAATCCTGTTTGGAGACCAAATTAGTATGTGTCTTAATTCATGACCCTATTAAATAATGGTACATACGTGGGGTGTCAGATCCTTCTAGTCGATCATGGTGCGAAACGAGATTTCCTCTGTGAGATTTGTTGGAGTCCGAGAACTTAAAAAACTGACCCCATTAATAATTGAGCTGTGGCCACAGCCCAAAATGGCAATTGTCCATTTTTATGATGATAATGAAGTCGACTATAAATAAATATGATAAAGTATGTACCAAAAATGATGAGTTAAATAAAAATGAAAGTACGCCGGCGCCGGGCGAATTATGATATGTGAGTACCTAGTAGGTGATATGTGTATAAGTGTACCGATAGTTATTATGAAATTGAAGTTTATAACGAGCAAAAATAGGATTTAAAGTGAAGTAAATATATGGGAATATTGTTTTTGACACATGATAATTTAGATAAGAATATTGAGAGATAGAATGTCGAAAGATAAAAATATTGAAATATGGGAAGTTATGTTATGATTATGATAAACATAGGAAATGGAAGAGGATAATTATTATGTAATAACATGATTTAAGGTTGATGAATGATGAAAAAAAATTGAAAGATAGAATATTTTTTATGTAAATGCGAGTGAAGAATGATAAGTGAAATTCTTATGTATGTGTAGGTAGGTATGTTAGCAAAAAGTAACTTGAAATGGAAGTTTTATTTATGAAAGAGACATAAGGAAAGTAGAATATTTTAATCAGATATTTAAAGTTGAATTTGTATTGAAGTCAGTTACCTTTATCAACGACAGAAGAGAAAAAAGTAATTAGTGAGTGTGTAAGGGTTTTTTTTTTTATTTCTTTCAAGGAATAAGAATGTTTTACTATTAGTTAGTGCAATCTATTTCGATATAAATCGAAAGGTTACCTAATGTAGTAGTGATGTTTTATATTAATAATTATTAAGAAATGACTAATAAACTTTTGGTTTAAAAAACTAACTTTGAAATGTGAATTATGGAAGTTTAATAAGAATGTAAGGATGTTACGAACACAGATATTAGTTAGTATTATAAGTATCTCTTGGAAATCTGTAATTTACTTTAACTTTGTACCTTGTACCTAGGTACTTTTATGCTGTCGTGGTGTTCACGTTATTGTTTGTAACTTGTTATGAAATCGATATTATAGTGTTAAGGAGGTATACAATTCGGAATGCTTATTAAGTTAGCTTATGAAATTTGTTTTTTTAACAATTCAATTTTTCCTTGCTAATAAAATATTACAGAACTGGATGTTAGTTATAATAACTTTATCAGATATGTGACCTATTCATATAATAAATATGAGTACAGTTTTTTAAATACCTTTTAATAATGTATAACTATTTCAGTATAAAGTTTTCGTTTATTTTATGTGTCAATTTTTTTTTGTATAAAATAAATTTTAGTGTTGTCATGTTAGAGTTGAAGATGGGAAGATAAGAATGTAATAATCCTTATAAATAAATGATAGATAGGTACCTTCATTTTATGTAACTATGTATTTTCTTTACTCTCATTATACAAATTAGAATATAACTTTTGAAATCTTCTAAAAAAAAACTGATATCTGTTGAATATTTTTCTTATATAAAATATACTTATGTTTTTCTTTTAAATAATGATTTATGTACCTTTTAGAAAAAAAAATAACTTCAATTTGTTTTATTTTAGAAAGAAAATTGAATCAGAATCGTCCGAAATAATAATGTTGATATTTAGAAAAAAGTTAATCTTTTCATGTATTTTTTTTTCTTTTTTAGGGGGGAGGTGTAGTGTGTGTACCAATATGTACTTACACACACTCATCTCTCCTCGTATATAAGCCATTTCTTTACTTTAATAAATGAGTTATTGATCGCAGTCAGACTTGTTATTAACATCCCGAACCGCCACATTGCAAGATGTTGTAAAAAAGCATTCACAATTTCAGCTCCCAAAGTTTCACACGCATATTCAGTTTACCATGTTTCTCAAGATAGAATCTCATTTCAAGCCAAATCTATTAAATGCACCCCTGGTCTGGCCCATTACAGGCGCCTGTATGCGGCGTCTCACCCCGACCTCCTCCAGCTAGCGGCGTGGAGATCGCAAGCAACGCTGCATAATTTCACGAAGAAAACACGGAGAAAACATTTTGTGGGCGAGCGAGAATATCGGTTTAATTAAAGCAAACTTTCGTAAGTCAAGCTACGTGTGGTTTTTCTGTGGCGTTATATTTTGAACAAAATTAATTTATCATTGAGTATAGTGATCATGATCAAAGGTATACAAGGAAAGGAATAAGTACTTATGATGTAAATGAGGCTTTGTACATCAAAAACATAATGAAATTAATATTCTTTATTCAAAAAAGTTCACATAATATTGGAGATAACCAAACCATGGCCAGATAGTTGGTTATATGTACATTTTTCATCCAGTATAACTATTCAAAGGTAATAAAAAATGTAAATACACACGGCGTCAGCATTTACACAATAAAACGTTAGCTAGCAATAGCAGATGGCCAAGTCTAAACTTAGTGTCAAAGAGGTGCGGTTTTTCTGACGTCAAGTGTATGTACTCAATACTCAAATGTTCGTTGTGATAGACACAAATGAAATTGAATTTGGATCAAAAAAATGTGTCAAAGTACTTTGAATCGCATTTGTTCCAAAGGTTGGTTCTAGCTATAAAAAAGTTATTCATGCAGGTTGCTACATTGTTTTTTTTATCGATTCCACCGGCAACACGTTTGAAAGATTACGCGAACACTACACGCTAGGTAGTGATCGAAAGCGCTTGACTGAAATGCAGATCTCTACAAAAAACGTAAAAAATCATTTCACGGGCTAATCCCGTAGCAAACACACAGGATCGTCCAAGTTAACAAACAAACAATTTTTAAAATGACTAATCTATCTTTCTCCAGTATAGTCTAGCTAGGGGGGCAGTATCCTCAATTGCAAGCCGGGAAGTGAGGAAATCAGCAACAAAAGGTAACATTTACACTTTTTATTTTTTCGCAGGAATCGAGAAAATGTAATAATGAGTACCTATGCATGTGATCCTTACTTCAGTGTCTCAAGACGAAAGTCTATGAACAGTATGTGTTGCCAGTGATGATTTACGGCAGTGCAACGTGGTCGCTAACTATGGACCTCATAAGGAGGGTCAAGTTCACCAAGCGTGCAATGGAGAGATGCAGATGCAGGCGTTTCCCTCCGTGATCGAATCAGAAACGACGAGATCCGCAGGAGAACTAAAGTAACCGACATCGCTCGAAGGATCGCTCAGCTGAAGTGGCAATGGGCGGGACACATAGCGAGAAGAACCGATGGCCGTTGGGGCGGAAAGGTTCTGGAATGGCAACCGCGCATCGGACGACGCTCCGTGGGTAGGCCCCCGACAAGGTGGACCGACGATCTGGTGAAGATTGCCGGAAGCCACTGGATGCGGGCAGCGCAGGACCGATCGTCGTGGGGATCCTTAAGGGAGGCCTATACCCAGCAGTGGGTGTCGTGCAGCTTATATGATGATGATGATGCACCTGATCGAGTGTAAATGTTACCTTGTGTAGAGAATACTCCATTTGAGTGTCATATTCTCGTAATATTTTACGACTTATAAGCTTATAAGTCACTAATTAAACCAAATCTGTTCAGAAATTTTTAAAATTCAAGATTTTGACTCCGTTAAAAAAAATCGAGCCGGATGCGTAAATGTCACCATTTGTTCCTGATCTCCTCAGTATCTATCAAATCTGTAGAATCGGACCGTGTGTGCCGGGCAGTAATCCGTCAATTAACGTGAGTGCACACTGCACACTGAGCCCTGCACTTGCCTCCAACCACATGATACAAAGGGCGCCTGTCCTATAAGAATGGACAATGAATCAGAGAGATTAATAGATTGGTCTAGATTGCTAAAAAGTAGGCTGCTTAGTGTACTTTTGAGGAATCTAGACTATTCTAATTAATTTGGTGTTGAGAGCTTCGATCGTCTATACCGAAGTCACAGATAGTGTAGAACTGTAGAATTTATCCGACCAATTCTACTATATTATAAATGCGAAAGTTTGTGTTTATGTGCAGGGGTGTCGTCAAGGGTTGGCAGAAAGGGGCAGCCCCTAGAGGTTAAAAACATGTAGCCAACTGCAAAGTAACCAAAGTCTGAGGCCGTGCAACCTGCTTTTCCCATAAATCCCGCATTTCAAAACTTGAATAAATTCACTAGGTGCTCTTGACTGTACCTACAATTCATATTTTTGGATTTCTCATCCTCCTTAATATTAACTGGCAACGCTCTTGTGTATGTGATTTGGATAGGCACACAGATAGTTTATATTCCAAATTCCGAATGAAACATAGAGTACGTTTTATCCTGGTCAAAGGTTCGCTAGGGTCCACGCAGACGAAGTCACGCACGGGCGGCCGCTAGTCGAAACAGTACTTTTAATCGGTTTTTTTTTTTATTTATTTATTTATAATCAGGCAACAAGGCCCATAGATATATACCTTAAAACTAAACATATATAAAAATATAAAACAATTGTGTTAGTTAATAACTTAGGTAATGTTAGTAAAGAATTAATTTGACACTATTTTCTGTGTCGAATCGGGAGCACAGGGTAATGTCCCTCGGAAGCGCCTGTACACCACGCCCTGCGGCCAGAAGTCAGTAATGAGTTTTGACTGTTAAGTACAAAACAGTAATTAATGTTCTCTGCTATTAATTGCTCTGCTTTTAAGGCCCTCCGCACATGGATCGTAAGCGTAGCCGTCTCGTTAGCGTATCGTCAAGACGCATCTTGTACGTCGTTTACTTTACGAGACGAGCAGAGTTCTACACACGAATCGTCGCGTAGAGGTCAATATCGATACAGAATATAAACTAGTGCTTCACGTTGACGGAAATTCATCACGTGTCATCATCATATCAGTATAGAAAGTATTTTCTACGCTTGCCTTTTATACGCCAGTACGCTACGACAATCGTGAGGACAGTAAAAATCTTATCAGATACGCTTACGCACGGTAGCACTTATGTCTATTCTGTGATTACGTTACGACGCACACGCACACGTCACCCCGTCGCGACGGCGGCGACGCTGTGTGCGGACTTCTTTGAACATGTACGCATTCGTATTGCTCTCGTACAACGTGCATATTACGATACGCTTACGCTACGACGACGCCGTGTGCGGAGGGGCTAAGTATCAGTATACACTATAGAGGTATTTACCTATTAGATCTTTCAAGCTGGTATATACCACAAAAGCGCCTCGCCCGCTGCACCGGATGCAGCTCGTTGCATTTAACATTTGAACGCTTTCACCCGAATGCAGTCTGAACTACTCTAATCAAAAGAAGGATTCACGTAAAATTAGAAAACCCTACTTTCTGCTTCTACAACACGATTTTATTTAAATATAAGCAATTACAATTTTATTAATTATTGTCAGAAAATAGGTGAAGCTGACTTAGTACCGAGAACCTGCAAGAAGCTCGGAAAAGTCTGTTTTTTCTCCTTTTACTAAAGTATAACGAGATATCATAAATTGTTTAAACTTTCTTAAGCTGTGAAGATGAATAAGAAAACGAAATCAATTTTCTACGCTTGGTGTTTTAAGGAAATGAAAAAAAATACAGATTATCTTAAAATTATTAACAAATTCGCTTCGTAAGTTAACAAATTCAAATATCTGATTTGTACTATGGTTTCGCAACTCGTCAAATACCACTTTTGCTGATGTAATATCTGTAGCATCAGGCGCTACATGCTACAGATTCTATAGCAAGGTGGGCAATTATGGGGCATTTACACGGGTCAATTTTCCTGATGACTTGGCGGGCATCTTTAGTTGCATAAGGTTTTTTATCGACAATCCTTTGTAAAATAAAATCGAATCACAAACCTAATTTCAATGAATAACCTAATAGTTTACCCCATTACTTTCGTCATAATTCGCGGCGGCGGCGTGGCGCTAGTGTTGCGTTTGGTGTTAATTAACGTCGGTTGGTGGGGCGATTCAATTTGTCGCCTCCAGTGACGTCACACCACCGCTCTGACGTCACGGAAACACAATCAGAAGCCTACCAAATCAATAAATGCTGGCTAATTGGAAATTATATTTTAACTTCGTGATAAAAATACAATGTTTTCACAATAATTGAAAACATGTATTCACTACATCACGATGTATGTTTGATTTTATTTTTACCCGACTACAAGAGGGTTATGTTCTTCGCGCGTATCTTGTAAGATTGTGTGTTTGTATGTAATATTCTTTATTACCTCATATCTTTCAAACGGCTGAACGGATTTCTATGATTAAATATCGTTAGATTTGTCTTGTCAGCCCAAGTGTTCTTAAGAAGGTGGCGTTTTAAAAAAACCAACATGGCGGCTGTACGGTGCTATTATACGTGGAGGAAAAAAATATTTTTTTATAATACTACAATATGGGTGTCAAATTAAAGGGCTTCTTATAAGAATTTCAAAAAGGTATATCATGACTGTAATATATAATAACTAGCTTCCGCCTGCGACTTCGTCCGCGAGCACTTAACAGAAAATCCTTACGGAATCCTTCAACCAGGATCCGAACAGCCGTTTTTACGCAATTAGGCGGGTCCCCACCAAGCAAGCAGCCTCGCGAGGCAAAACGCTTGCCGCGTATTACGGGCCTCGCACGAGGCCCCGTCCCCGTCCCCGTCCCCGTCCCCGTCCCCGTCCCCGTCCCCGTCCCCGTCCCCGTCCCCGTCCCCGTCCCCGTCCCCGTCCCCGTCCCCGTCCCCGTCCCCGTCCCCGTCCCCGTCCCCGTCCCCGTCCCCGTCCCCGTCCCCGTCCCCGTCCCCGTCCCCGTCCCCGTCCCCGTCCCCGTCCCCGTCCCCGTCCCCGTCCCCGTCCCCGTCCCCGTCCCCGTCCCCGTCCCCGTCCCCGTCCCCGTCCCCGTCCCCGTCCCCGTCCCCGTCCCCGTCCCCGTCCCCGTCCCCGTCCCCGTCCCCGTCCCCGTCCCCGTCGCCGTCCCCGTCCCCGTCCCCGTCCCCGTCGCCTGGGGCTAAGTCCACTGTGTTGGACTTCAAAATAAATGTCATTTTCGCAATCACCATCCCATAAAACCACATGAACGACATCCACATCGATTTTCATTTTTACTTACCCCATTTACCCCCTAAGGGGTGAATTTTCAAAATCACAAAATATATGTTTGCCTATATTTATTTTTAGACGTGCTTCTACGAAGTTTGAAGTTGTAATATCTATTTTATATTAATTTTCCATAAAAAATTTGAAAAAGTTCAACTATTTAGGGGTTAAATCATGTGATATCAAAATAAATGACATTTTCGCAATCGTCATCCCAGAAAACCCCAATAACGACATCCATATCTTTTTTTTGTATTTTTACCCCATTTCACCCCTATTTCATCCCCATTGGTGTTGAAATACTACCTATAACAATTTACGTTTTGTCAAATGTCGATTCATAAGCCTAAATTATAAATTTAGCGATTTTCACTTCAAAAATGAAGGATTTTCTATACACAACTCCATCCCCCTTTTCACCCCTTTAGGGGTAGAATTTTCAAAAAGCTGAGATTTGTATAAATCAATTTTCAATCTTCAGCCTAAACATAAAATTTGAAAATCCTAGCTTCAAAACTGAGGGACTTTCATACAAACTTTGGACCCCCGTTTCACCCCCTTAAGGGGTGAGTTTTGAAAAATCCTTTCTTAGTGCACCCCTAGACCTAGGAACCTAAGGAACTTGTGTGTCAAATTTGGAGTCTCTAGACCCAGCGGTTTGGGCTGTGCGTTGATATGTCAGTCAGTTTCTTCTTAACCGACTTCAAAAAAAGGAGGAGGTTCTCAAGTCGACGGTTTTTTTTTTTTTTTTTATGTATGTTTTAACATAGCTTCGTCAGTTGTTACCCGATTTGTACAATTCTTTTTTTAACTCAAAGAACATAGTTTGTGTGTGGTCCCATAAATTTTTTACAGAGATCTGGCCAGTAGTTTTTTCATAATCCTGAAAAATATCAATTATTTAGCTCGCCATCGCACGAGTTTTTATGGAATTTCGGACATAACTTCTTTGTTTATGAACCGATTTAGATGATTCTTTTTTTATTTGAAAGGGTATACTTCAAGAGTGGTCACAATTTAATTTCATTGTTATTGGACTTCGAAATTCGAAGATACATAAAGAAACTCTTCAAAATCAAATAGTATAAGTAAAGTGATTTAGGTTTTGGTAAGTTTATGGCAATCCAAAACAAACCAAATCATGGTTTGCGATGCAACGTTCTGGACTAGACTTGGACTACGATGACACAACGGAACTCCTCAAAAACAAACAGCGTAAATTTGGAAATTGAGTTCTGGGCATTTTACCATTGAAAATATTATAATATAAAGTAAAAAAATATTTACACGCTGCGCTTACATACCTACCACTAAAAAGTTGAAAATAAAAAAGCTTTTTAAAAAAAAAGAAAAACCGCCTTAAAAAACTGAAAACAAAAACAGCCTAAAAATTAAATACCTCTAAAAAGCAAGAAATAATATTCGAATCATTCGTTACACATATCAATATTAATAAAACACGTCTAATGAAGTCGGGTGGGGCTTTAAGAAAAAAATGAAGTTGTCCTCCAGCCCCACCCGACTTCAATAGACGTGTTTTATTAATATTGATATGTGTAACGAATGATTCGAATATTATTTGCTTTTTAGAGGTATTTAATTTTTAAGCTGTTTTTGTTTTCAGTTTTTTGAAGGCGGTTTTTCTTTTTTTTTATATATTAAGATAATAACTAAAAAGATATTAATAAAAAAAATAAAAAAATAAAAAACCCGCCTGCATAAAAAGACAAGTCCACTGAAAATATGTAAACAAGATTAAATATTAAAAGTCAACATAATAACATGCAGTCGGAGGCATGTCGGAGGCATATAAATCAAATCATTCATAACGTCACTTTCTTTATGCATGCCTCCGACTGCATGTTATTATGTTGCCTTTAATATTTAATCTTATTTACATCTTTTCAGTTGACTTGTCTTTTTATGCAGGCGGGTTTTTAATTTTTTTAAATTTATTTTTACTTTTCATTTTAATGGTTATATAATTTAGACATGATCAACTATAGTTCAGCAATGAGGAGACAGAGAATAAAACTCCATTTACCAGAAATCCATAAGTCTAATCGAAACTAGAAAATATGAATATAATTTAACTGTTCTAACTCAAAGTCAAATAAGCTTTATTCAAATAAACTTAATTATTAAGTAAGTACTTTTGAAACGTCTACATTTTACTACCACCCGTTCCAGATTTTTTAAGTTCGTCCATCTAACCATCATAATTTCTTAACGCTGGCCAAATTGGGTCAGCATTTAGTAATATTGGTGAATAAAATGGTATGATATGGAATCCAAAGCAATACCGTAAATAAAATGGTATGATATGGAAACCAAAGCAATACCGTTATTTCCCTATACATTTACGTATAATACTCAAATAAACGAAACTGTATCGGATTGCAAGTAAATATCTGATTACTAAGAAATTAAAATGTAACATCCTTGTTACAATATTCTTTTACAGAATTTAATAAATATTTTGCCATATAAAACAATGTATCCAAAAATAGACCATTATATAGAATGTGCCATTACTACGTATTGTGATTTGTTTCATAACAGTTTACCAGTCTTTAAAAAAATATGTTTACTCAAAAATGCTTGTAATATGGCCATTATTTTGACAACCTTCTTTGAACAAAGTCGAGGTTGCCGTGCTCCTCCGATGGTGACGCAACAAAGTTGTATGGGATTTCATTATGGTCGAGTTTTAGCCACCAGCAATTTCCTTTGAGAATCCATTATTGTCGAGTTTTGTTTCAAACATAGTTCGTGACAAAAGTACATTGTACAACCCGCGCAGTTAATGAATGGATATTACACTCGTTGTGGTAAGCGCCGTGAGCCGCCATTTTCAATCCCATTCTTTATTTGCGCGGGTGTTGTATTGTTGTAGAAGATGTTTTTGTATTTTTTTTTACTTTTTTACTATTTTTCCTTTTTGACTTTCTTGTCTTTTTTATTTTTTTGTCATTTTGGACCAAGTCTTGTATAGTGCTTTACTCAAAAATGTCAAAAAAGTGAAAATGTTATAATGTCAAAAATGTCAAAAATGTCAAAATAGGTCAAAAATTTCAAAAATTTCAAAAATTTCAAAAATTTCGAAAATATCTTAAATATCAAAAATGTCAAAATAATCAAAAATGTCAAAAATATCAAAATGTCAAAAATATCAAAAAATTCAAAAATGATAATTTTGGTAATTTTGGACATTTTTGACATTTTTACTTTTTTGACATTTTTGAGTAAAGCACTATACAACACTTGGTCCACAATTACTGCACTGCTGGCCACGCTATGATGGCCTCAAGCTGAGCTTAACTACGCTCTCGGCCTTCAGCTTGGTCATCATTGCAGCCCTTGCTGTCCGCGCTATAAAGGCCTTGACCTCCGGTCTCGGCCTTTATTCCAGCTTGGCCATCAAGGGCTGCAATGCTGACCGCGCTGTGACGGCCTGGACCTACGCTAAGCTACGCTATCGGCCATCATCATCGCGCTGCCAGCAATACAGTCATTATTGACCGCGTCAGTAATGTACTATTACAGCCATTAAATCTGATTAATTTATTATTTCAAAATATTATACCTATTTTTAACTTTTTGTTCAATATTGTATTCTTTATTTAGACACTTTGAGATACTACTAACGCCTAGTATTAATTGCAGTTGTACGTAGCTAATAGCAAATGTTGAGTACGATTGTAACTGGGCACGGATATACATACAATACTATTAAATTATTCATTGGCTTCCTATTTAAATGTATCCTATCTGACGTCTGTAATTGTACCATATTCTAAAGAATAAAAAATAAAATAAAATACAGTATTCTTCCACAGAATTTGTTAAATATTTTGTCATATTTACCTGCGTTATTTTAAGTAAACACGGCAGATTCATCAGGAGGTATTAATCCTTGAAATTAAATAAAACCGGTCCGGATCGGGTCCGGCGCGGATCGTTACGTCGGGAGTACCCTTCAATCGAGTTAAAGTCGGTACTTGCGTACCTGCCACTTCGCCGCAATCAACGCACCAGCAGTATGCCAAATGTGGCTATGATAAGCTGCGTGTCGATACTCTAAAAATCCCTCTACGATGCGGCAAGGCTGTCACACATAGACGCTAGCGCTCGGACGACGAGCTCAACGATGGTCGGAACTATTTTTTTCTATACAAAAATGACGTTTTTAGAGAATTTAGGGGCAGTTTATTACTTTGCCGAAATAATAAATAAATAAATAAATATTTGACAACATCACATACATTGCTCCAATCCCAAAGTAAGTAGCTATAGCACTTGTGTTATGGAAATCAGAAACAACGGTGGTATGACACACACCCAGACCTGAGACAATATTGAAAAGTTCATTTTCTACATTGACCCAGCCGGGGATCGAACCCGGGACCTCAAGAGATGGTGACGCCTTGAAAACCGGCGTGCGAACCACTCGACCACGGAGGTCGTCAAATAATGCTTTAATGTGGTGTTTAAACGGGTCGACTTGGCATTGGCAGTCAACTAAGTAGCTGGTCAATTTTAGTCAACAAGCGCTTTTTATCGACAATAATATAGCCTGAATAAAATCCAATCACAAACCTAATTTTACGGTAATAAAGTACAATTTCAAATTGCACAGCCTTGCGTGCCTAAGTATTATAGTATGCACCTTCTCTTTCCATCGCGTTTTATACGCGTCACTCTGTCTCAATCAATACACAACATCCCTCGTGCGCTGGCTCGATTGAGTGAGCCACGAGCAAAAGTTTAAGAGGGTTTATACGCTACACTAGCGCCGCCAATGGAAAAAAATCATAGTGCTTAAATAGACGAAATTGTGAATTGTGTTCTTTTGGTGTACTCCGAATAAGATTTGTGGTACTTTTGATCGCTTAAACAATATTTTCTAGTCTGTCGTTTAGTGTAATGGAGTTTTATTGCTTAAAGTGGCCACTATTAGCAATAAACTAAACGACAACTAAACGACAGGTTATAAAATATTGTTTAAACGATAAAAAGTACAACAAAGCTTCTTCGGAGTACACTAGAAGAACACAATTCACAATTTCGTCTTTATTTAAGCACTACGATTTTTTTTCCATTGGCGGCGCTAGTGTAGCGCAGTAATCACCTTAAGTGCGGAGTGAGCCCTCCCTGACATGGCTAGGAAAATAAGGTAATGCTATTGGTAGATTCTTCCTGCCGCTCCATTTAGCTCACCTACTCGCTCGTCCCCCTCTGGTGAACCACAGTTGCAAGTTACTCTCCTATTTGTGCTTGCACTGTACGGGGCGCAACTAGGTCAGCGAGGGTGGCCCTCGCGCCCTCGCGACATGGGTTGTAAAACTGTGCTCGTGTTTTGCCGCGAATCTAACTGAGCGATGTACTACACCAACATACCTAATGAATAAAGGTCAGCGTACGCCCGGAGTCTTGAGCTTTGATAAGATTCTTCTAAATGAGTACCAATCACTCGAAAAATTTAATAAAAATTATACGGCGATAGGAGAACGAGGAATAGTATGTCCTCGTTCTCCTATACCAGTAGGAGAAACAGTAATAGATGTTTTTCATATTTCTGTTCATGTTACGGCGATGGGAGAACGAGGAAAAGTATGGCCTCGTACTTCTTCTAGTAGAAAAGTTGCAGAAGGAGATAGAGGAAACGGTGAAAAACTGGGCGGCAGTTACAATATTACACCAATTAAAAATAGTAGGTAGGTATCTTTTGGTTTAAATTCCATTCTGATGTTTCAGCTTAGTTGTGGTTGGTGCAGGTGGTTTTATAGTGAATATAATTTATTTTGTTTTCCATACATTCAATTGTGTCAAAGATTTAGGTTTGCATGGAAACAGTTTGAGAAGTCTCGGCCTTATCCCAGTAGTTTAGCATTCCGGGTAGAGTGCGTTAGGCGATCGTCCGTATTATCCCAGTAACATAAGGTGAGATTAAGGTCAAAGGATTCCTTTCATTGTTATTATTATTTATGAAAAAAGAACTAGAAATCTGGGAACGCTTCGTTATCTTCATGTCTATCTATTTATGTTAATAGCGTATAATTTATTAATTTAATTTGATCTGTGTTTAAACAGCTGGAATAGGCTTACATGTCGCAAGACGCGCTAATCACTAAAGCCAAGAAGGAACAAAAGTATGAGTGAACTTAAATTATTAAAATGTTTGTTTGCTTAGTGTCAGAAATAAAGTCTTAGAGTTAAGGTGTTGAAAAATAAACTAAATTTCCTTAGTACTAATAGCGTGACCTAGAGTCTAAAGCTGTTGTGATTAAATCGTCATTGATAGAAGTGGTTCCTGGCGTCATGTACCACGAGACTGCTCAAAAGCACAATGTCATAGAAAAATCAAATAAGTAGGCCAACTGGAGCTGTGAGCGAGCGATAATAGCCTAAACACTGGCTGACTGGTAGGGCTGTCGCTTATAGTTTATTCAATCGTCAAAATGCATATGTAAGGCAATCTTTATGTAAAACAATTTTCCCCTGTAGGGTAAGCATCAGGGATCTATAATACCTATATTTTTTTTTTTTTGTACATAGACCAGGAGCTGACTACAATGTTTTCATTACCTACGTCATATTATATGATTATTGAATGGGGAGGCGAAGGCAAAGTGAATTACAGATGGCGCTCAGTCTTTGGAACAATTGTCAGTTTGAGCTTATATTGTCTTGACTGTGTATTACGTGATTTTACTTTCTTAGATTGTATTTTTTCGGTTTTGCGGACAAACAATGTATTCTATGCTAACTTTAGCTCATATAAAAGAAGAATTACGGAAAAGAAAAGCCAAAACAACAGGCAAGAAAGTTTATAGCAACTTACAAAAAATTGCTAACAAGCATTACATTTCTTTAAATTTCGTGTAAGATTTACAAGTAATCTTTTTATTTCAGATTAGGAGCATATGATTTAAATTTTAACAAAGCAACTGAGTGTGAATTTCCGTGTTTATAGTTGCCTGATGATGCCTTCTGTGCAATAGTAATTTCAGGTTTCTGTACTGGAATTTCTGTACCATCCAAAATTACACGAACCGTTTTATCATATTTATTTTATTATTCTAAGTTTCTTGAATGACTCTGGCATATAATAATTCTATTAATTCTCTGTTTGGCCCCAATATTGGGCTTATTCCATATTTGATATACCTATCAAATTCATCCAAGTTATAAATATGTTAGAAACTGCTGAGGTTGAAATATTAAAGAACAAAGCTGTTATAATTCAAATGTTCATGAAACATTCATCAAATTCATGAAACATTCCTTTTGATTTATAATGTTTCTCAGGCTCAGCAAAGGAGAAAATCGAGGGAAAAGCATATTTTTTTTGATATTTTTTTGCCCACTATTTTTTTTGTTACTGGGAAATCGATGAACTCCAATATTTTACAAGTTGCATGCATAACAATGCGGCATTTTCTCAGTATCAAATTAAAAAGTGCAATACTCCAAGAGATTCCCATATGTTTTGACACTTTCTTTGAGGCGGCCCGGTACCAAAGACAGACGCCACCTATCGGGATAAAATTGCGCTTTTCCTCCCCATTGAAAAATTACGATGGAAGTAGGATTTATTAAAACGTGGCTTTACTAAATCATGTTTTTATTAAAATAAAATAATTATTATGATATTGTAGTTTTTACACTATTAACGATTTTTTTACTTTTTCATTTACCTAAATTATAATCTTCAAATTAGGAAATTGAATAATTTTGCAATAACTTCAAATAATAGGCATTAAAAGTTATTTTTTACCCGACTGCGAGGAAAGGGTTAGGTATTTTTTCAACAGTTGTTATCTAATTTGAAAATTTAAAACGGAATGAGGTACGCACGACACAGCGCGGTTAGGTAAACAGTAAAACAGTTGAATTACGAAAACAGCTCTTATTACGCACGACATAAAGACGGTCTCAAGGTCAACATGTATAGTCTGACGTGCCGTTGACTGTACCTATTTTTTTTATACGTAGGTACTCATGACGAAATAATAATAATTAACCTGGCTCTCCTATGTAGGTACCTACGTTTTACCGATTTGTTTATTTATATGTAGGTACCTAATTATGTAAATATAAAATGCAATATCAATCGGAAAATTTTGACAGATTTGCGTAGGTTGATAACCAACCGTGTGAGGTACACATGTTAACTGATGAAACATAATTAGGTAAGTACCTACCTACCTACTCAAGTTTATTGCTTATATACCTTACCTACCTAAGATTTAGTTTGATTTATACAAATTTCTACTTAAGTAATTGGTCCCTTCTTTTCGCGGTGGGGCATACTTAGTGATCAATTAAATCAAACCACAAATTGGTATCTGGTCAATGAAATTCGGAGCAGAACTAGGCATTTCCTAAACACTTTCAGTTATGTATTATGTACGTTCCTACGTATGATATAAAAGGGTAGTAGATTAGATAGGTACTCACCGTTCTTGTTCACTAGGATTACCTAGCGACTAGGATTACCTACCTTACCTACCTTCGCATTAGCGAAGAAAGACAATTCCGGATCAGACAAACTGCTATTTAGACATCCATAAACACTGCAATATTTTCTAGAGGTCATCTTCACGAATTTGTATTTAAAGGAGGTAAGTAGGTAGTGTACATGTACGGCGGAGCGTGCGTGAGCGGCTGAGCGCGGGCGGTATTAAGTACGGCGCAGCCACGACTGACGCACCGCTATCACCTTTAAGTTGTGTCAGTGTGTGCGTGCGACGACGCATACGTACGGCCGCGCTCACATACAAACCGCGTTCGGGCGTATAATGAGTAAGACGACTTACTTATTTGATTTTACTATGACAATGTGTACTCAGACAGCTGCAACGGTAATCCCCGCGGACCGCACAGTTTGTCTCTCGTTTTGTGTCTAAGTAAACCAACAACGAAACACAGACTGCATTCGTAGAAAGTTCCTTAATGCTGTAATATTAAGGCACTGAATACCATTTAACGTGATGATGTAGTACAGAGAGTATCAACATCAGGATTGTTATTTCAAACAAGAAATGATACAGCTTCAACTTTGCATGCAAGCCACTGTGATCGCAAAACAGTATGCCCATTTTTCTTGAGCTTAAAATAAAAACGCCTTGTTCCTTTTTAAAAAATGCCCTGTGAAAACGACAGACCATCCAATGTTTAATCACAAAATTGATCGTCTCGCCTCAATGTTCTATCGGCATGTTATTTGTCGCGTGTTTTTTGTCGCATATAAATTAATACGAACTCTGATAAAACAAGTAAGTACGTTGTTTAGCCAGGGTCTATAAAAACCCTCGTATCTATAGACGAGTATACTTAATTTACTTAATTAAAATGACAGGAATTAAATGCGTACAAACAACGATAGGTATTTTTACACCTACCTATTTTTCCGACGTTTGACTACTTAATTACTTGCCTAATTAAAAAAAACATTTCCAAATGTTTCTATTCGAGTATATCTTCCAACTATGAATGCACCTTAATAAAACTATTAAAATACATAAATTGCATTAGAATATAATATTAGAAGCATACAAGACTTAACAGTTTTGCGAAAAACTAATATACTGTGCCTTTACTTAGATAAGTAATTACTAGAAGAAATACACCCAGCGCCCGAATAAACGCAACATTGAATACCAGCCTTTCGCTGATAGTCGATACTTCCTGAATGCTCAAGTTTAGTTTGAATTCGCCGACGTTTTCAATTTGCAGTTCTATTAAAGACCACCCGCCTTTAAAGTTGCCGATGCAATCTAGATTGAAAGGGTTTGTTCAAGAAGTTTCACTCTATAAGCATGAGAACATCGATATCTGATTGGGATTCCCAAATAATGTTTAGTTAGCGATGTGTGCGCAATCTTTCAAATTGGATAAGTAATAATGTTTGCCATTAAATGATATTTTAGATGATATAAAAAGCTGTTCGCGCCATATAGAATATTAGGCGGAGAGATACCCTAAAAGAATTGTTTAAAGAAATAAATATATTAAATTTGGCCGGCCAATACATATATGAAAATTTGACACTGTGATTCATTTGCTAAGAACTGCGATAATCACCAGTTTAATACCAGAAATAAAGATAAACTTGCCGTTCCAAGATTAAGGCTTGCAAAACCTAGAGGTTCATTTGCCTTTGTTAATAAAATTTCATAACAAGTTATTGATCTTCCTTTCGATGAATTTAAAAACCATGTCAATTTTCTGAAAGATCAAAATGCTTGTAAATATGTAACACATAACTTACTATTATAAGTAACTTTTTTGCCAATAATCATTTAGTACTGTATTTGGTAACGATATATTGAAATTGTAATTTGGTAACGATATATTGAAATTGTAAATATTGTTACGTTTCTTGCGCCCGTTCTTCTTGTCAGTTTAAAAAGTCTGGAACACGTAGGAAAATATACAATAAAGACACTTTGACTTTGACTTTATAAATAAACCCTGATGTATGTATTATGTAGCACTAGCATTATTTTTTAACAAAAGAAATTAAACTTTTTTAATTCTTTTGTATCGGGTTTTCTTGTTTCGTGTAAACTCTACTATAAACCAAGAGCTTTTCAAACAGAATATTTTGTCGAACAACAAAAGTAAACCCATAGCAATGAAGGCGGCGGCCGTTTGACCGAAAATGTTTAATAAATCAACAATTCCATATTTCTGTACTTAGTAGGATTCCATAAAAATAATACTAGATCAAACAATTCCATCGACATGTTGGCCATTCAGTGTGGTCTGCAGATTAATCCCAGATACCTGGGGGCTGGAGCGGCTCTAACTGGGATTGCTCCGAGCTGGCACAAGCAGACGTGACACAGCATGAGAGACTATCAGATGAACCAGATTAGTTGTAACCTCATTGAAGCCTTGTTGAATCGCTCATGGTGGAGCTTGACAGACTGATCGTACTCGATCACGTTTGTTAAGCAACGCTCGGACCGGTCAAGTGTCGGATGGGTGACCGTCCGACACTTGACCGGTCCGACAACTGAGAGCTTCCGTGCTTCGGAAGGCACGTTAATTCGTCAGTCCCGGCAATTTTCATCTGATGAACAGGTGGTAGGAAAATATAGACGATTCTAAAGTACTTAATAATTAAGTTTATTTGAATAAAGCTATATAATTTGACTTTGACTTTGATAACAGTCGTTAAGCCACTGTATCACCAGAGGTAGCCACTAATCCTCATACGATAAGCAAGAAGAAGTTGTAGCCTGGTTCATCTAATAATTCATGTGACATATTTTGATGGTCAAAAGCCGTGGGTGGACTTTCAAAGATTTATTGAAAACATAAAAAAATACCGTATAGGTACATGGTGTTAATGAATTAACCAAAAATGGAAAAAAGGGTCTCCGGACCATCAAACTGAATATCTTTAACTATGGGACCAATTCTGAAATCAAGAAAAAAGTATCAGCTGTTTCATACAAAAATTAATAACGAAAATATCAAGATATATGAAACAGCCAATTTTTTCGCGATTTCAGAGAATTCAGTAAAAGTTTTTTCAAATGGTTTTCGTGGTTCGTTTTTTGGAGAGATCCTCTGGTTGTACGGTTGGTGTGCTGAATTCCTCAGATTTGTTTGTAATAAGTACATGAGAGCGGTTGTTACCGACCAGCAATGTCCTAGCCTCTTTGGATTTCTCTTTGGTCTACCTTCCAAGTTCTTTCAGTGTCATCTTTTTTAAAACAAAATGTAAATAAGCTGCCATGTTCAGCAGTGGACGATGATAGGCTGATGATGAAACAAGCTAAAACAGTTGACAATACATTTCAATACTGGAAAATCGTGGTTTTAATTGCTTGTGCCCTATCCTCAACAGTGGTTCTACTGACTTTTTTCAGGCTGTGTTCCGTCGGTTGGCAATAAGCGGTGCGCGCCGCCAAGTGCCAACCCGCGCCCAGTAAATTTCCCGCCATTTACAACCCTCCTGGCGCAGACGAGTAATCTCGTTCGGGACCATTCGGGAATCAATACATACTGTTGTTTATGTAGTGTATAATCCATAAAATTATAGTTACATTCATCAACGCCCGAGCGGTCGCCGGCGTCCAGACAACAATAGAAAATCTATTGTGTCTCGTTTTCCGGGAGTTGACGAATTATTCATCTTGTTAAAATTGGGTCTTCAAATTATGTTATTATTCTTATTATCGAATGAGGAATAGTGACAACCTCTGGTGTTAGAGTTTATCAAGCCGCCTGCAAGGCCTCTAACTCGACAGAACGCCTGTTATCAGATGACAACAGCCGGGACCGAAGGTTTAACGTGCCTTTCGAAGCACGGAAGCGTCCAGTTGTAATGCCACTTAACAGACCCATTCGACTCCTGGCCGGACCGAGCGTTGCTTAACAAACGTGATCGAATTCATCAGTCTGTTCAGTTCCACCATGAGCGCTTTAATATCCATAATAAAGCACTAGTAATAATCGATTCGAATAATATGCCACTAAATAGAAGAGTTTTATTCTTTTGTCGCATGAATAATGAAGACCACGTGTTTACCCTGTGGTGTCAGCCCGCCTCCGGGACCTCCGGCGCCGGACGCGGCCGTCCGGTGGCGTGGTAATCACCGCCGCGCGCCGGCCGCGTCAGTCACGCCGTCTTCTGTCCCAACGGACCTGGCTCGCTGCTTCACATTATTTCCCTCAGGCCCTCCGACCATTACCAGCCCGTGAAGTCACTGAACTCTCAGTAAAATAATAGACTTGGTGTGAATATTTAAACTTTTGTATTTTTGAGCCCCTCTAACAACTTAACCGCGCCCCGTCTGTCGCTGCCGCTGACCTTCACGCCGTAACGGTCACGCCTGCAATTCGCCGCCGAGATATTTCCCGGCGGAGTACAAGTACAACGTAATAAATATTGAATCTAAATATCCATGCCCGAGGCCGCATCCGGTGAAATGAGATTGTAATGCTCTCGATGCCGACCGATGCACTATGGCAAAAAATCATAGTCGATATTATCGAAATTATTGAAAACACTATTTGATTAATAAACTATTTCTTATTTCGGAAAATTATCAATCACAAAACTAGACAGCTAGCAAAGTCTTTTTAAATAAAATTCTAGGTTATAGGTTTATTATTAACGGTTTGACATACCATTAATAAACTACAAAATTGGAAGTTTGTAAATGCAGTAAATATTGTAGTTTTGAAATAAAAATATCTCAGAGAAAAAACTGTACAAAGTATTTGCGATAAGTAACTTTTGTATGCAGTGTAACGTTAATGGAGAAATTCCCGAAACCAAAACCTAAAGAAAGGCATCTCTTTTGAAGGTATAACAAAGGTAACATTGCGAGGCTGGTGACCTGAAACTGTGAGCAAAAACGCCTCGGAAAATGCGGAGTGCAGCTATTTCCAGGCCAATGGAGTGATTTCCTGAAAGCCCCCCTCCGAGGCACCCCCCTAAATGTGCAACAAGGAATAATAGTAAGTAACCTCGAAGTGAAAACGAAGCACTTTTATGTGAGAGTTCACACTTGTTAAACATCGATTTGTGTCACGATTAAGAAAATGTACATTTATAGACGATAAGAACTTTTACGATAAAAAACGTTGGTAATTTATGACTGCCTGATAATGATACAGTAGAAACTGAAAACAAATCATTTTCAGTGTATTTGAGATAGTTAAAAACATAGTCAAGTATTTTCTCTTTTATAAACTTCAATTATTTAAATAGCACGTGAAATATAACATAATTAGTACATTTATTTCAGGGCAATTATGTAAACGAGGGTAGAGCATGAGTTAATTCCGCCATCAAAGTACATCCGTAATGATGTCCAGCCGCCACCGCCGTCCTCCGCAAACATGTTCGGAAATCTCATTAACTTTTACGCCTTCATGTTCTCGTACAGTCGACCGCACATCAACATTAAGGGTCAAAAAATTTACACTATTTGATGTAATGCCATACGTCGCGGAAAGATCCTAGAGATCTGAAATAAAGATATATATTTATTTATTCCCGAATGCGGGTGGGCAGCATTCGGGAAGCTTCGAAAAATCTTCGCGTCCGACTTACCTCAGTGTCTCAAGACGAAAGTCTATGAACAGTGTGTGTTGCCAGTGATGACTTACGGCAGTGAAACGTGGCCGCTAACTATGGGTCTCATAAGGAGGCTCAAGGTCGCTCAGCGTGCAATGGAGAGAGCCATGCTCGGCGTTTCCCTACGTGATCAAATCAGAAACGAGGAGATCCGCAGGAGAACTAAAGTAACCGACATCGCTCGAAGGATTGCTCAGCTGAAGTGGCAATGGGCGGGACACATAGCGAGAAGAACCGATGGCCGTTGGGGCAGAAAGGTTCTGGAATGGCGACCGCGCACCGGACGACGCTCCGTGGGTAGGCCCCCGACAAGGTGGACCGACGATCTGGTGAAGGTCGCGGAAAGCCAGTGGATGCAGGCAGCGCAGGACCGATCGTCGTGGAGATCCTTAGGGGAGGCCTATACCCAGCAGTGGGTGTCGTGTGGCTGATATGATGATGATGATGATGATATCTTTCTTTCGAGATGTGGTGTTGGAGGCGAATGCCTGGGATACCTTGGACGGCCAAACGCACAAATGTATCTATCCTAACACAATTAAATGTCAAGACTCGGCTGTCCACTATCTGCTTACATCGCGTACTCTCATACTTTGGCCACATAATGCGAAGAGGAGATGAAAGTCTCGAAAAGCTGGTCGTGGTTGGTGGAACCAGATGGACTGACCAAGACAAGAAGCAAACTTCTCAAGTAAATTCCATCAAGAAGTGAGAGCAACCATGGACCGAGACCGATGGAGGCAAATCGTAAAATCAGCCGGTGATCACGATCCTCAGTTATGAGGGAACGATTAAAAGAGAGATATCTTTCTGCAGACACGTACTGAAATAGAAACACGATTCAGTGATTTTGGCTCGATACATTTTAATTTCAAAAATACCTCTTAGAAATTCTTAAGTTCGAAATTATTTAGAAACAACAGTATAGGTATTCAAGTCAAAGTTGCTTTAAATAATTTGTATCGTCAATATTCACAGTCGTGTAGAAGCATTTCTCTTTAATCGCTATAGTTGTCCATTAGCCATTTTTAATGTCCCCACTACTGGGGCACAGGCCTTCCTAATGGGTGGTAAGGAGGACGGGCCATAACCCACCACGCGGGCCCAATGCGGATTGGTGGGTGTTAACGACTTCAATCGCTTTCTCGTTGTTATCTCGCTTTAAAATTTACTTTTAACATAGCCCTTTAGCTTTGTTAGACCACAAGACATATCCAATATTATTCTTCAACACCAGTCGTATAAGATCGTGACACATCGATCGGTGTTTATAAGACGTCATAGGGGGGGAAGGGGGGCGCGAGTAGTCAATCCATCTCGCGATAATCCACCGAAGGAGGTGATCTTCAAAACTAGACGAGCATAGATGTATATTTTAGATTCTTTTAATCTTTTCACAGACATCTTTGCACACTTCTGTGTACACTAGAATTTCAAAATATTATACTAACTTCGTGTTTTTCTGAACTTTATTTATTTGTCTTACTCAGTGTTTCTGTATAATGTTAAATACTTTTGAAGTCTTTGTTTTTGGATCCACCGTCCCATAAAAAGTGCTGGAGCAAAGAATAAATTACCTTAGAGAAAAATGTAACAAATATTTCGTTAGAGTTTTCACTAAATATCTTGAATGCGAGAGCGCGCCTGAAAAACCAACCATCTTATAAGGATTGTGATTGTATTCACGGGAAGCACACATTTAGCCGTTCGCAAGTGATACTTACATAACATTTGTATATGTCCATCAGCCATTTTAATGTCCCCACTGCTGGGCACAGGCCTTCCTTATGGGTGGATAAGGAGGACAGGCCATGACCCACCACGCGGGCCCAATGCGGATTGGTGGGTGTTAACGACTGCAAATGCACACGGTCCAACGGCTTAACGGAGGAGCTCGAGATAATAAATTGTTGGTAACCCATCCCATGACCGACCCCTGCGAAAGTTGCTTAACCTCCGCAATCGCTGGCTAAATCACTGCGCCACCGAGCGCGAAAGTCGAAACTAACCGGAAGTTAAGATTCACCCGACAGCTCCGAGAAATAATTAATAGAAAGCAGCCGTCGAAGCGTTCTCTGCTAAACAGACTTGCTACGAGTTATTCTAATAGGTACCAATTAACTTTCAAATCTACCTAGTTGGTTACTAAGTTCTGTAACTATGGAAAACATGAATAATACTAAATTTACAAATAATGCTACAATGAATTATATACCAAATGAAAGCACAAATATTTAAGATTATCATGTATTAAAATTATTCGAAATGACCGCCTCTGGCATGAATACACGCCTTTAGACGACGAGGCCAGTCATCGATGGCAGCACGAACTACCACCATATCCAATTCTGCGACTGCCTTGAGAATAGCGCGCTTAAGAGAGTCGAGATTCATGTGGGGCTTAGCACATGCTTTCTCCTCAATAAGTTGCCATATGGCATAATCCAGAGGATTTAAGTCTGGGCTGGAGGATGGCCATTTTTCCTGCGCGATAACATCAATTTTGTTAGCCCGAAACCATGCTTGTGTAGATTTTGCTTTGTGCGCAGGGGCAGAGTCCTGCTGGAAGACCCATGGCTGGTTTTGAAATAAAGTGTGGCTTAAGGGTTTGACAACAGGTTCCAGAACGGTATCTTGATAGACTCTAGCGCCAGTTTTCACACCTTTTTCACAGAAATGAACCTTACTTAGCCCTGAATAGGACACCCCCAGCCAAATCATCACTGATGAGGGGTGGTGACCTCGTTGGACCCTCGGAGCAATCATGCTGGCTTCTTTACTATTCTTAGCGTATACTCTATCATTTTGACGGTTAAAATTTTCTTCGACTGTGAAGATTTTTTCATCAGTAAACAAGATTTTTCGATGGCCGTTTTGTGCGTACCGCTTTAGTAGAGCGCGACTTCGTGCTAACCTCATAGCCTTCAATCGTGCGTTTAGCAGATGGCCCTTTCGTCTACGGTAAGCGTGAAGCCCAAGGTCATCATTGATAATTTTTTTAAGGGAACTTCTCTTCACAGTCATCTGTATTGCCAATAGCTTTGCTTCCGGACGGGATTTCTCGTGATTCTCGCCTTCACTGCCTTGATCACAGCTGGTGTCCGAACGGTGCGTGGTCTTCCTGATCTTTTTCGGTCATCGACGGTCAAGGTATTACTGTACCTATGGATAGTGCGATAAATAAATTGCTTGTTGATTTTCAACTTTTGTAGCAACTTGAAAATCATATTCGGTGGCTGCCTACATTTGTGCAGAGCAATTACAGCGACACGATTCTCCTTCAACCCCCATTCCATGGTGAAATAAACAAAATATGATATACGTGTGGTATGGAATTATAGCTTATAAAACTGTCAATAATATGTAATTTTTATTTTTTCTTTTCATTTGTTTTAATGGCCTGTAATCGATAAAGAAACTCAGTAACAGAACTTTTGACCAACCTGTGTATTTAACCATTAACTAACAGAAGCGGAAGGGCTCCAGCATTCCGTACGGAGGCATACGCGTTCAACCCCGAGCTCTGGTTATATTAGATATTACACCCTGATATCCCGATGGGCAGGCAATTCTTACCCACATAATGCTCTGCGAGTAGTTTTAAGTTTAACCTTTTTGTTTAATAACCCCTTGGGAAAAATATTAGATTCATAGCTTCGTTTTCTTCGTGTCAAATCACCGTGTAAATTTGCAGATCTGCGATTACAACGTTGACGTTTTAGTATTATATAGAATCAACCATATTTAAATAAAACTGTAGTTTGGTGTTTACTGTACATTAAGTGTTTATTTATTTTCCCTTGAGTTGTCATTAAGGTGAGTCATTCCCATGAGTTTATTTATTACTTACTGTTTCTTAAGCCGAAAGGCTATAAGAGGAAGAAATCATATGACATTTGTGCATAAAAATCTAAATTACGTCCTGAGGTAAACCGAACACTCTATCCCTTTTTCTAAAGAACATCCATTGTCGTGAGTCGTGCTAATTGTCGTGGTTGTCAGCGGAGTGTTTCCCAGTAACGGCGACGTCGCGCGTCGTCGCCCGGAACTTAGAGCAGCGTCGCTGAAGCACCATCTATCAGGATTCCCGAGTAATCCTCGATGCTCCACCTCACTCGACGGTGTCACTTAGCAAGAAAAATACTGATCGGTTCAGAAGGAAGGAAAAGTAACATGTCTTGTGCCAAATTTATAGCAGATATTTTTAATTCAATCTATCCTACTAATATTATAAATGTGAAAGTTTGTGGGTTTGGATGTTTGGATGTTTGTTCCTCAATCACGCAAAAACTACTGAACGGATTTGGTTGAAATTTGGCAGACAGTAGATAGCCTAGATTAAAACATAGAATACTTTTTATCCCGATATTCCCACGGGAACGGGAACCACGCGGGTGAAACCGTGGGCGACCGCTAGTAAAAAATAAAACCAATAATCTCGACTGATTTTACTTTGAAAAAATTTGAAAATCGGGTAATAATTGTGACCTGTTAGGTGCCGTGTATGTGCCGGCCTAGAATAGCACTACCCCCTATCATCCCGTGGGTGTCGTAAAAGGCGACTAAGGGAGCATAGCCTTCAAGAGACGGGCAGCAGCGTCTCCAAAAAACCTTGGCCTACTGCGATCGCCAACCCGCCTGCCAAGCGTGGCGATTATGGCAAACCCCCCCCCCCTCATGCATAATGGATCAAAAAATTGGCCCCCAGTCCCCGGCAGCCCCGCTATTCCTAGCTACGGTAGCGGCTACGGTAACGGCGGGGCAGGGGGTGCTAAGAATCCCCGGGTGCGGCTCGGCTACCAAAAACGACGACTACTGCACCTGGCAACCTATAACACGCGCACACTAAGGACCGACGCGAAGTTAACCGAGTTGGAAGAAGTTATCAGCAAGGTACACTGGGACATTATCGGCTTATCTGAAGTCCGAAGAGCGGGAGAGGACTCGATAATCCTCAACTCCGGTAACTTGCTTTACTACCGGGAGGGCGACCAACAGTCCCAAGGTGGTATCGGGTTCATCGTCCACAAGTCCCTTGTCAACAACGTGACTACCATCGGAAGTGTGTCGACCAGGGTGGCGTACCTTATACTCAGAATATCCAAACGGTGTTCGCTGAATGTTATACAGGTTTACGCACCGACCTCGACACACCAAGATGACGAAGTGGAGGCTATGTATGAGGAGATCTCTAAAGCCATGCATAGCTTCAAAACCCACTACACTGTTGTGATGGGGGACTTCAATGCTAAGTTGGGGAAACGATGCGGTGATGAGCTGAGAGTGGGGCAATTTGGAGTTGGGCAACGGAATGACAGAGGCCAGATGCTGGCTGACTTTATGGAGAAGGAGAACCTCTTTATGATGAACTCCTTCTTCAGAAAGCCGGAATGCCGGAAGTGGACCTGGGTCAGTCCGGACGGTAAAGTCAGAAATGAGATAGATTTTATCATGTCGACGAAAAAGCAAATATTCAATGATGTCACTGTGATCAACGCTGTTAAGACGGGGAGCGATCACCGATTGGTACGTGGCACATTAAATATCAACCCAAAGCTGGAAAGATCTTGACTGATAAAATCAACAATTCGACCATTGCCGGCCCATATTCAAAACCCCGAGAGCTTTCAACTCGAACTCCAAAACCGCTTCGAAGCCCTTGAGAACAGCATAGATGTGGACGATCTAAACAACATGGTGGTGGATGCTGTCCGTACGGTAGGGTCCAAGCTCTTTAAGACCCGCCGTCCCAAGATAAAGAAACTCTCCGACCACACACTCCTACTCATGGATCAGAGACGTGAAATGAGGCTCCAGAGTTCAGTAGATGCTAATCGTTATCGGCAGCTTAATAGACAGATATCTAAGTCTTTGACGAGCGACCTTCGCCAATTTAATACGAATCGTATTAAAGAGGCCATCGAGCGGAATAAAGGCTCCAAAGTGTTCGAAGCTGAAAACTGACGACGGACGCATCATTTCATCAAAGCCTGAAATCCTGAGGGAGATCGAGAGCTTCTATGGGCAGTTATATTCCACGCAGACACCTGTTGAAAGCAAGGCTAAAGACCCCAGAGCCAAGCTTACCCGACACTATACCGAAGATATCCCGGACGTCAGCCTGTGCGAGATTAGTATGGCTCTCAAACAGCTGAAAAACAACAAGGCGGCGGGTGACGATGGAATCACTACAGAACTTCTGAGAGCGGGCGGTAAGCCGATACTCAAAGTCCTCCAGAAGCTCTTTAATTCCGTCATCGTCCAGGGCAGAACGCCAAAGACATGGAACATAAGTGAGGTGATCTTGTTCTTTAAAAAGGGTGACAAGTCCCTCTTAAAGAACTATAGACCCATCTCGCTTCTGAGTCATGTCTATAAGTTGTTTTCGAGAGTCCTTACGAATCGTCTCGCTCGCAAGTTCGACGACTTCCAACCTCCCGAACAAGCCGGGTTCCGAAAAGGCTTTAGCACCATAGACCACATCCATACGCTGCGGCAGGTTATACAGAAGACTGAGGAGTATAATGAGCCACTTTACTTGGCGTTCGTGGACTATGAGAAAGCCTTTGATTCGATTGAAACCTGGGCGGTGCTGCAGTCTCTCCAAAGGTGCCAAGTGGACTATAGGTATATCGAGGTGTTGAGGTACTTATACCAAAATGCCACCATGACGATCCGAGTACAGAACCAGAACACAATTCCTATCCAACTGCAGCGTGGTGTGAGACAGGGAGACGTTATTTCTCCGAAACTGTTCACAGCTGCGTTGGAGGACATCTTTAAGCTCTTGGACTGGAAAGGACTCGGCATCAACATTAATGGCCAGTACCTAACACACCTTCGTTTTGCCGATGATATAGTCCTTATGGCTGAGACCATGGAAGACCTGGGGGGCTACTCAAATGGCCACTTTTCTATTCGTTCGCTAACTTAAATCTTAAAAATAAGCAATTAATGATCGAGTCAGACGTTCGCAAGTTTATGTAAATCACAGACATTGTTGTATTGTACAGAATTGACAAGCCTACGACACGTTATTTTGGTTTTTATGGCTTATTTTTAATTTTTAAGTTAGCGAACTAATAGAAAAGTGGCCATTTGAGTAGCCCCGCTGAACACAATGCTCGAAGATCTCCGTAGTGCTTCCCAAAGAGTGGGTCTTAGGATGAACATGGATAAGACGAAAATTATGTCAAATGCCCATGTTGTACCCTCTCCAGTTCATGTTGGGAACACTACACTTGAAGTTGTTGACCATTACGTATACCTAGGACAGGCAGTCCAGTTAGGTAGGTCCAACTTCGAGAAGGAGATCTCTCGTCGAATCCAACTCGGGTGGGCAGCATTCGGGAAGCTTCGAAAAATCTTCGCATCCGACTTACCTCAGTGTCTCAAGACGAAAGTCTATGAACAGTGTGTGTTGCCAGTGATGACCTACGGCAGTGAAACGTGGCCGCTAACTATGGGTCTCATAAGGAGGCTCAAGGTCACTCAGCGTGCAATGGAGAGAGCCATGCTCGGCGTTTCCCTACGTGATCAAATCAGAAACGAGGAGATCCGCAGGAGAACTAAAGTAACCGACATCGCTCGAAGGATTGCTCAGCTGAAGTGGCAATGGGCGGGACACATAGCGAGAAGAACCGATGGCCGTTGGGGCAGAAAGGTTCTGGAATGGCGACCGCGCACCGGACGACGCTCCGTGGGTAGGCCCCCGACAAGGTGGACCGACGATCTGGTGGAGGTCGCGGAAAGCCAGTGGATGCAGGCAGCGCAGGACCGATCGTTGTGGAGATCCTTAGGGGAGGCCTATACCCAGCAGTGGGTGTCGTGTGGCTGATATGATGAGGTAACAGGTAGTCCCTTTAGATTTGGAATTGTAGAAAAATTGGTGTTTGCGTACATAAAAAGTGATGTAGCTTCTAGATGATTATTGGCCGATCGTCATGGTAATAGTGTTAATAGACGCAGACAAAAAGTGCATTCTTTGAAATTTAAAAAATCGGTTAATAATATTTCGGCCGCGTCGAGGCAGTCAGCGGGCGCTTTGTGACACGAGGCTGTCACAATCGTAAAAATAAATAGGTACTCCCAAAGATATTAGAATTTTTTAAATCATTGGGTACTCTAGGTAACTTTAAAAATATAATAGGATTTTGTATTTGATTTGATTTTGGTTTTTCGTTATGTATTCATTTTCAATGCTCCGATTCTTGCGGGGACTGCAAAATCTGCGTTTTTTTTTGTTGTGTTTGTAATAGTCAGGACAATATTAGTTTACAAGATTTTTGGAAAATCCACTGAAAAAGATGCAGACGAAGTCGCAGGCATCTGTTAGTATCTATAAATCCATCTTTCTAAATCTTTAGATTGTGTTCTTCAATTGAATTAACCTACATAGAAAAGTTGTACGAAGGAATTTTCAAAATCCTAAATAGCTTTACAAATACTTGGAAGCTTTAAACAAGAAAAAGTTTGTCGTCGCTAACAAGATCGTCGTTATTAGCGTAAAGATTAATGCGGGACCGACATCGCCGTCGGTGGTACGCTTGCTGACAAACGTTAGCAAATTAACTTAATTATTTTTGAGCCGCGATCGCCGGATCACGGCACGGAATAAAACGCTCGATTACAGGCGAGGTGTGAAGTGATTATTTTACGCCAGCAAACAAGCTCAAAGCACTTAACAAATTTGTATAATATTATACGTTGCTCCTGATTTCAAGATAAGTAGCTGCAGTATATTCCATTCATTCAATAACTACACACAACCGCAGATAAGAGATGGAATAAAGTTTTGTTTTGATGATGAAAGCTACAGCTACAGATTTGGTTCGGTAAAGCTAGGGTTTCCTAGGATAGCGGTGATGTCATATTACGGCCGTAATATAACGGCGTTGAATTTTGTCTATGTAAACAATACGGCGACACCGTATCGTCAGAAACCGCGCCGTATTGTTTACATAGATAACTAACGTTCTACGCCGCTAAATTACGGCCGTAATATGACGGCACCGTCATCCTAGGAAACCCTAGCTTAAAAGATGGAAGTGGCGATGTTGTTGCGTCCATCAAAGCGTTCGAAAATTACATTTCTAATAAAACGAACTACAATCAAAGTGTTATAATTACTTTTCAACTGTAATTGGTGAATCCGACCGCAGACAATTGTGAAATAAACCAGTCACCCACGCCCCCCTCTTATAGGGGGGAATGTTTGGGGAACATCTAATTAAACTTTGCGCCTGTTAGAGAGACTTAATCTTCGAGATTGCCGAACTGACGACGAGGCCCTTTTGAGACGAATCGACTTGCACCCATTCCCATCTTATTATTCTATAAATTATTATAATTAAAAATACTACGAGATGAAGCTGTATACAACTCACTTTTTTTCCTATTAAGAAGACCGCACAAATAGTACTTATTCTTATTGGAGGAGGCAGAGTAGGAGGTCTTCGTTACTGCGAAACATTATAAAGTGTTTATTTACTTAATTATTTGTATTCGAGGACAACCAACAAAACATACACCCAATACAATATTGTCAACTACTTACCAGTAATATCTTGATTTTTGCTACAATGTCTGGCCGCAGTTTTGATGAATAGTACGTGCTGTTAGCTTCGAAAATGGCCCGAATAGTTCACTTTGTGATACCAGCACATAATTTTAGTATGTTGTTAAACATGTTATTCTATCTTAAAAACCGTCGGGAGCCCACCTGTAAAGTGCCTGGATCTGGAGATATGACGTCATCAAAATGGCGGCCGCCGTATTCATAAAAATGAGATTAATTATGATTTTATGAGCTCTATATACATGTGTGGGGTGTTAAACGAAAGGTAATTAAGTGTTCTATAATTCTATAATACATAACATCAGCGGAATAGTACAGTTACGAAATATTTTAAATTATATGGAAATTTAATACACAAAAACTCCTCATTATTTTTTTATTTAAGTAACCATAATTATTTATTATTTTTAATGGCCAACAAAAAATATGTCTACAAACTCCATTTAATGCAGATTTGAAAAATTATAACTTTTTAGCACCTTTACTAACTAAATAGCGAAAAAAAATTTCGAAACGTCGCGTGCCGTCGATTTCTTTTATAGGTAGAATAAAAAAATATTTTTTAGTTTAACAATATGAGTATCCAATAAAAGCTAATAAATAGCCGATTCCAAATATATGTTACGGCTAATACCCGAAGTGCGGCTAAACCTAGTTCTAGCCGGCTAAAACTAGGTGTAGCCGATAGCTGTTGGCTAAAACTAGGTGTAACCGATCTGCCTTACTCCTGTAGGTCCCGGGTTAGGTTAGAAATTTAAGGCGAGCGCGAAGCGCAGCGGAGCGTGAGCCTTAAATTTCGAGGTTATTTTTTTTTAACAGACAACAGAAAAAACTTTCTTTATATCCCATGCTGCACCTAGTTTTAGCCGGCTACACCTAGTATTAGCCGCGAGCAAATCGGCTACACCTAGTTTTAGCCAACAGCTAGCACTTCGGGTATTAGCCGTAATATATATATACATTGTGACACTTTAATGTTATGGTTTTGATAGAAACTTAAAAAAACTTAACTCAGAAATGTGAAGTTTTGGTAATATATTAGAAAAACAAAAAAAAAACAGTCAATATCGACACAAAAAAGGCAAAAATCACAAACGCACATGTAATTCCAATTTTTTATATGTTATTAAGTCCCTTGAGTACATTTATACCCAAGTTTACAACCCTGAAACCTTGTGCTGCGGCTCAAAAAACATTTCACTGGTTTCAGTTTCTTTAAAAAACTACCTTAAGGAAGCATTTTTCATGTAACTTTGTAATACACTTTTGCAAAGGTAACTAAATTTGCTACAATTTCAGCTTAACCCGAATAGTGTAGGTCCATTGGTTGCGGAGACACAGCTAGTCATAGATGGAAATTTTTCACAAAACCATAGTTGACTAGCTGTGTCTCAGCAACCAATAGACCTAGACTATTTCAGTTAAGCTGAAATTGTAGCAAATTTAGTTACCTTTGCAAAAGTGTATGACAAAGTAACATGAAAAATTCTTCCTTAAGGTAGTTTTTTAAAGAAACTGAAACTAGTGACATGTTTTTTGAGCCGCAGCACAGGGTTTCAGGGTTGTAAACTTGGGTATAAAGGTATTCAAGGGACTTAAATAACATATAAAAAATTGGAATTACATGTGCGTTTGTGATTTTATGCGTTTTTGTGTCGATATTAACGGTTTTTTTTTTTTGTTGTTTTTCTAATAAATTACCAATATTTCACATTTCTGAGTTATGTTTTTTTAGTTTCTATCAAAACTATAACATAAAAATGTCACAATGTATATATATTTGGAATTGGCTATTTATTAGCTTTTGTTGGATACCCATATTGTTATAACTAAACAATATTTTTTTATTCGACCTATAAAAGAAATCGACATCGCGCGACGTTTCGAAATTTTTTTATCGCTATTTATTGTTAGTAAAGGTACTTAAAAATTATAGTTTTTCAAATTTGCATTAAATGGACTTTGTGGACATATTTTTTGTTTGCCATTAAAAATATCAGTTCAATAATTATGGTTACTTAAATTAAAAAAATGGGGAGTTTTTGTGTATTGAATTTCCATATAATTTAAAATATTTTCGTAACTTTACTATTCCACTGATGTTGTGTATTATAGAATTATAGAACACTTAATTACCTTTCGTTTAACACCCCACACATGTATATAGGGCTCGTAAAATCATAATTAATTTCATTTTTTTTAAATACGGCGGCCGCCATTTTGATGACGTCATATCTCCGGATCCAGGCACTTTACAGGTGGGCTCCCGACGGTTTTTAAGGTAGAATAACATGTTTAGCAACATACTAAAATTTGGTGCTGGTATCACAAAGTGAACTATTTTTACCCTTACAGAAGGTACTAGAAGTCATGTTTTCAATATTAGATATATTTAAATTCAATCATACCCCTCTAATATTGCTTCCATGTAATTTGTTACATACCTATTTCTAATCTGATCTACAGATAACTCTAACAGCTAATCCACATGTAAATCAACAGGTTAGGTTACCTTTTTAGGGTTCCGTACCCAAAGGGTAAAAACTGGACCCTATTACTAAGGCTCCGCTGTCCGTCTGTCTGTCTGTCCGTCTGTCTGTCTGTCTGTCTGTCTGTCTGTCACCAGGCTGTATCTCATGAACCGTGATAGTTAGGAAGTTGAAATTTTCACAGATGATGTATTTCTGTTGCCGCTATAACAACAAATACTAAAAACAGAATAAAATTAATATTTAAGGGGGGCTCCCATACAACAAACGTGTTTTTTCGCAGTTTTTTGGCACGGAACCCTTCATGCGCGAGTCCGACTCGCACTTGGCCGGTTTTTTATTATGCACAGCGGGATAGTGCTTGGCCTTCACCTCACCTGATGTTAAGTGACGATAAGGCCGAAGGTGGAAGCACACTACACCCGGAATCCTCACCACAACGAACTGCCTATCTTACTTCTAACTGCCAGAACACAACATTTTTTAATTGTTGTTATGGCGTCAGACTTAGGTAAGATGGTGGTTGCTAGCCAGGCGGACTTGAAATAAGCCCTACCACCAACCAAACTGAGCACAAACAAGCGTCTTAAATGGGTGGGCGAACCACTAGACCACAGAGGTTAAACACAATCCAAACAACAGGGACAAATCATTATCTCTATTGAAAAACTGTAGGGTATGTTGTGAACTAAATTCACCACCATTCCAATATAACTAATTAATCGTTTCCAAATAATCTTTAATAATAAGTCTATGCTTTGTAATGTTTTTGTCACGTTATTGTGTACTCTTGCAACTGACAGCTAACAAGCAGACCGGTGGCATTGTGAGTGCGCCGACCAGCAACGACGCTTTGTAGTACCGGCCTGAAACCGTTTAATTATTTTTACAATGGCCGCTGCAACTAGGTCAACGAGAGAGATAGACCTTAGCTGTACTACAGAATAAATATTAAATAACTAACAGGTATTCAACTTTGAGGAGTTCGGTGGCGCAGTGGTATAGCGCTTGGTCCAGCAATAGAGAATATGCATCAATTTTTTTTTAATCAAAATCAATAGTATAATTCGTAAGAAAATCAACTGTAATATTGAAACTTTTCTCTTGCGTTTTTTTCTCGTAATATAAGTAGTTACTTGAAGTTAGCACGCATCAGCTCCCGCCGAAAACGCTCTATACAAATATGTGACGTCACTTATCACGTTTCAGGTGTGTTTCAGGCGTGTTTAATATGGAGTTAGCCAAGAATCTTCAATTATCTCCTTAAATTTTGCGTTTTAGTACAAAATATTATTTCTTGTTGGATATTTTATCTGACTGTTAAGTGCATTATATCCGAAAATGAAAAAAAACTATCGTTATTTTCCCCTGATTTCATCGTGTGATAAAACTAAAATAATTCATTTTTTTTTATTTTTCTTTCTGTTCCATCATGTTTTTACAAGTGTCCGCAGCGATCAAGCTCAATTTTATGAAAATCGGTGACTTATGCATATTCCCTATTGTGGCGCTTAAGCAACTTAACTTAAAGTGGACATAAAAGTGCAAAAAGATCCATCAATTGATCTTTACAATGGATTTTAGTGGATATAGGGGATAACATCTTACACATATAACAATACGGACGATAGCTTCGTATTGCAGGCTTATAGGCTTGTGGGTAGTGGTCGATTATGTTTTTACTGATAATAATGTTGCAATAGAAATCTGCAATACTTTTAACATTAAACTAACATTTCTAACCTCAAAGTAACTTGCAATTGCGCAACATTACAGTAGTAGAATATACGATTCTTCATGCAAAGCAGTCGTAGTGCTAGTTTCTGAACTAGCCCCAGTTAAAGTTTAAGCTGCAGTTAGTTCTGTAGCAACTGGGCCGGCAACTGCAGTTTAGCCGGCTAGCCACTTAGCTAGTCTGTCTGGAGATCAACTGCAGTTTGAATCAACTTACGCTATTTAAATTAAAGTGTTAACAAATACATAAATAACCTTTTTCAAAAATTAATAATAATTTTGCTTGAATATTGAGCATTTTATGAAAATACGTATACCTACCTATACAAGGTGTTTGGTAAAAGCCTTATAAAGCCGAATATGGAATATAGGGACCATCAAACTGTACAACTTTTACTATGGGACCAACTCTGAAATCTCGAAAAGAAATCAGCTGTTTCATACAAAAAATTAATAACGAGAATATCAAAATGTATGAAACAGCAGATTTTTTTTTGGAAGATCTCATCCCATAGTAAGAGTTGTTCAGTTTGATGGTCCCTATCAACCATATTCGGCTTTATAAGGCTTTTACAAAACACCTTGTATTTGAAATTCTAGCCACCACCACCACCATTTTTTTAAGTCCCCACTGCTGGGGCACAGGCCTTCCTTATGGGTGGATAAGGAGGACGGGCCATAGCCCACCATGTGAGCTCAATGCAGATTGGTGGGTGTTAACGACTGCAAATGCAGCCAGGACCAACGGCATAACGTGCCCTTCGTTCGAAGCACGGAGGAGCGAGATATTAAATTTTTGTTCACCCGTCCCATGACTGACCCTTGCGAAAGCTGCTTAACCTCCGCGATCGCCAGACCAGGTACTAAACCAGTGCGCCATCGTGCTCCTCGAAATTCTAGTCACTCTGTGTCATTTAAAACTCAGTTACATTGATTGGGTAGCTTGGACGAATCAACCACTGGAAGCGAAATGACAGCCATATTCGCCTTTACCCCTCTGCCATTTACTGTGCCTCAGTAAACGATATCGCGTTGTCAGTGTGATGCTAGAGCTCGTGGCGAAATATTGGTACAAACGTTGTGATTCGAGTCCCATCACTAATTTTGACAAACGCGTAACGTATTCGGTGTGATACATTTAAATTTGATGGCCGGGTAACTAAATGCATTTTTGGGAAGTCATTTGCTTTTCGGCCGCCTGGCCGAGTACTGTATGAGTTTCACAATCCATAATATTTGGCCGGCAATTATGGCCGAAAACCGGCTAAATCACCCTATAACATTGTCATTATTTGACAAGTGTAATGCCCCCTCACCCTGCAAAAATTGGTCGATCGTGATTTCATACATTTTTCTTACGTTACGTGTCCAGTGGTTGATTTGTCCAAGTTGGGTAGGTACTTTTTCACGTGTCGTGTCTTTCTATCTGAATCCTGCAGCACCATCAAGTCTCAAAAACCAAAATTCCGAATCTCATCGCGGCAAAGCTTTCCAAGCAAAAAAATACTTCGCAGGAAGTAGTTTTAATAACGGCTCGCTAAACTCCTATTCACTTAATCTGCATAGCGGAGCGTTTCTGCAGTTAGTTTCTGATCGCTTTATTATTCCTTTCTGAGCCGTTAAAAGTTCCGTGAGTGGGTCGAACTTGTTCCCAGCATCCGTTGAGAGCCGACCGACGGAATACGGCCGCGAAGAAACCCCTCAATGTTTAACTTCGTTCGTTCGTCTTGGATTTCTAGCAAATCATGGTAGCTTGCTGAATGGTAATTTTGCTCTAGCATTTCTGGGCTTAATCTGTATAGTTTGTTCTGGAAGCTCTTAGTTTCCTACTATAGATCTAAGATTACACTTCTAAATTATCACTAGGCACTAGTAATTTTAGCATGTGTAGGTACAAAACACCACAGTGCTTGAAAAACTGAGTATTTAAGTTTACTCTTCAACACCAACACTGCCGGAGCGATTGAACGTTTGAACGTTTCATTGAACTTGAAAGGTGACTTTATAGCTGCCCGTGGCGAAGAGTACGTACAAGGTACTTCGGCTTACCTTTTAGAATTCCCTCTCTCTCTTCGATCCACAGATCATAACATTTTTAGGGTTCCGTAACCAATGGGTAAAAACGGGACCCTATAACTAAGAATCCACTGTCCGTCCGTCTGTCTGTCTGTCACCAGGCTGTATCTCTTGAACCGTGATAGCTAGACAGTTGAAATTTTCACAGATGAGGTATTTCAGTTGCCACAAAACTAAAAACAGGATAAAATAAATATTTAAGGGGGCCTCCCATAAAATAAACGTGATTATTTCTGCCGTTTTTGGTACGGAACTCTTCGTACGCGAGTACGACTCACACTTAGCCGGTTTTTTTAAAACGGCTTACTTTCGCCATATTTCACCTCTCGCCATTGCTGCCTATATGCCTAACGAACGACTATTCGACTTCTGAACAGCCTCCTACTCAAATAGCTAACGTTTGAACGCTACGCTTAATATTAAAGATTAAATATGAGCAATAGACGATATCACATGTCGCAAACTTATGTAATTAACACACTTTGATGCATTGTATGAGATCGACAAGCTTACGGGTTAAGGCACATAATTTTATAGTTTACTGCTTGTTTTAAAGTTTTAATAAGGGTAGCGTTTCAAACGCATAAGGTACTGGCACCTTGTAAGGCCCACCTAATTTCAAAACCTTGTGAAATCGTCAATTTGGATATTATAAAGAAAAAACATAAATATAAAACTAGGGTATTTAATTGAGAAATACAATTTATAAAAAAATGCGATATTATTTCGATGTTAATAGAAAAAAATCACCATTTTTTAAAAGTTGATGTTGGGCCATCTTAGGAAGGTGGTCACCTAACAAGGCCCGTAATATATTAATTTAAATCTATGCTTTACCAACATCTAAACATTTTTTCTTTTAATACTGATCGAGAAATACAGTTTTCATATAAAACTAATAACAAAAGTCTAAAATATTACCCATATTTTGGCTATGGGCCATCTTAAATCTATTAAAAATTTAAGTTATTAAAAAACGACCATATGTTTATTAAATTGAATATATCACACAAACAGAAATTCATCCGAATAGTAGGTAACAGAAAAATAATCAAAAAGTTCTTTATTCGGTGATTAATTTTCGATGACCTTGGTACGTGGGCCAAGTTAGGGGTATTGAAAAATCGACTTACATTTACTTTAAAAAACCTAACACAAAAGCATGAATCCACCAAAAAATTACATTTAATTGATTATTTTGATTATAATGACTTATAATATATTTGATAATTGCATTTAATGCAAAAAAATAAGCATTAAAAAATCATAATTTAGTAACAATTAAAAAATCAAACTATTCAACACGAAATTCTTAACCAACTTATTTTATATTTATGTTATTTATTATATAAATTGTTTCTATAATACTTAAAACACTTTTAATTGGAAATAAAAAAGTGGGCTATCTTTTGGACCAATGGGGTGGGCTTTCATAGGAAACTTTACCCCAGTTCAATATAAATTGTAATAAAAAGCAACAAAAATAAGAAATTAATAAAACTTACCGATAATTTGATGGCAAACAGATTAAAAATGTAGTTTAACTTGTTAAAACAAAGAAAATCTACTTATTTTTGCAAATTTTTAATAAAAACTTACTCTTCTAAAGTTAGAAAACGTGTACTAGTTAGACGCAACACAGCAAACCGTTTGCCATATTAAAAATGGCAGCTTGCTGATAGTCGGATGAAGTTGCAATATTGTTTATGGCTGCAGTCGCATACACCCACGAGTTTTTAATTAGATTGGACAGCCATAACTGTTATTTTTTAAAGGTGGGCCATGATAAGAGCCGGGCCATCTTAGGTCACAGTACCTTAGTATGTTGGCCAAGCTCCGTGGACTTTGTTATTTCCTTAAAGTAACAAAAACTATTAAATTATTACCTACATAGTTTCTACATTTAATAAAAAAAAATAACTATGCAGTGTTTGGTTCCTATTCCGTAAACCTAAACATTTCAGGTATTTCTCGAAGCGCACCCTTTTTGAAGTGCACATAATGAAGCGCACTTAAACTATTCCTCGAAACGCACCCAAATAAAGACGCTATATAAAACAAATTACCTATTTAGAGCATTTCGAGGAATAGTTTAGGTGCGCTTCATCAGGTGCGCTTCGAGAAATACCTAAAATATTTTTTGATAGAAAATTTTCAACTTTAGAGCAGCCCCTATCTAGACCATTAGATTCAATAACTATAATATACCAGTGGCTCGTGCTAATACCCAGTAAGCACCAATCAATGGGATTGGAGCTCGTGGCGTGTTGTTCAATAATGCAAGCTACGCCGCAGCGATGCTTCGCAGTTAATTGATCCCTCGTCCACTTAATTACACGCCCCAATAAACAATAACAGCGAATAAACACTTACCAGATAAACGATAATAATTAGCACTAAATAAACAAAATTAGGATGAAGATTAAAGTCAATTAGTTTACTGCCTATCACATCCTGAAAGCGATTGCGATTGATTATACTCATTATGAAAGCTTAGTAGTTTGAAATAGCAGATTATACACCAAGGGGATAATGCACTGTTTTATGTCACGGGCGCTACATTGAATCCTGAACGTAACGAAGGACTCCAAATTTAACTCCCGAGCGCAGCGAGGGTGTTATAGGTTAATTCCCGAGCAAAGTGAGGGAATTAAGATTGAGTCCTGAGTGCAGTGAGGGATTCAAGCGCCCAAGAAAAAAACAGTTTTATCCCGGTGGTGTATACTCTACTTTTCTCACTTTATGCGAGACAATAAAAAACCAGGCTTAGTTGATAGTGTTTATTACAGCATATTAAAAGTGCAAATTGATATTGGAGACATTAGTCCAATTATGGAAAGATAACGTTATATTTTTGTGTGTACACCGTGTATATTTATATGTAGAATCTTCTAAAGCTAGTAGTACTACTAGCTACGGCTATAGCAACTTCTTTCAGCTGGCGTGGCCTACTCGATTTGACAAACAAATGAAGTTCGTCTCAGTGCAAATCTAGTGGGCCACGGCCTCGGTCTTCGAAAATCGAGTTGGCCGCGCCCGCTGAGGACACATTCTGTTTAGTGAAATTAGACTTTATGAACATAGCAATAAGAATTATGTGATGGGTTAGGGCGAAAAATAATAAGTAATTGTTTAGATTCACAACGATTTTAATTTCAGTAGCAGGGAACGGGCGAACAGCGAGAGGCGAACCACAGAGTAGGCAACAGTGTTGCCAGATGAGTGACATTGACATTTCGTTTACAAACCTAACACTACCCCTTAAACGAATGACGTCCCCTTAAGAAACAATCTTAAGTCTACCCCTTAAACATATTTCTACATGTTTAAACATTACTGAAATGTTTTTTTAGGAAACAAACATTTTTACTGTAACATAACATTCTGTGTGAAGAAAAACACAAAACTAAAATAATACCTACTTAGTTATAAATAGTTACTTACTAAACAACATAACAAGTATAGGTACCTAGTTGCTATTTTCAAATGAAATTAAGCTGGGTCATTGAAACAACATTATAACTTAGTTAACAAACGAGAACAGTTATTTCCTTTTAGAACAAATTATGCACTTACTAAGTTAATTGACCCAATTACATACTATATCAATTTATACACATTACAATAGTGCCTTATTAAACAGACAAAAGTGATGATACAAATTTAACATGTTTTTCTTTTGTAAGTGGTTTTGTGAGAACATCAGCAATCATTTCATTTGTACACAAATAATTAATGTCTAAACAATCATCTTTAATTAAATCTCTAATGAAATGATGTCTCACGTCTATATGTTTTGTACGTGCATGAAACATTGCATTTGAACACAATTTTATTGCAGATTGGTTATCATTAAACAGTTTTATCTTACAATCAATACCTAAACTTTCAGTAAGGAAGGATTTCAAAAACATAGCCTCTTTGCAAGCATCGGAGAGCGCCATGTACTCAGCCTCAGTGCTGGACAATGCCACCGTCCTTTGCTTACGACTTTCCCAGGATATGAGTGAATGACCAAGTAAGAATACATACCCTGTGTATGAGCGCCTGTCAACTTCATTGGCAGCCCAATCTGCATCTGCGTAGCCAGCTACATCCAGATCACCTGGTTTGAAAGCTAAAGAATAATGAATTGTACCTTTCAGATATCTAAGTACTCTTTTGGCCGCTTTCCAGTGTTCTTCCGAGTAGCATTCGTTGAACTGGCTCAGTACGCTAACTGCATGCGTTATATCAGGCCTGGAACAGACTGCAACATACATTAAGCATCCTATTAAGTTTCTGTAGTCATATTTAGAGTCTTTTACAATCCCTTTTTTCAACTTGGATCCCGCTTCCATCGGAGTGGCAACTGCTTTACAATCAGACATATTAAATTTCTTAAGAATTTTTTCTATATAACAAGATTGATCCAAATAAATATTTCCGTTATTTCTCGAGATTCTCATACCCAGAATTTGATGGGCAGGACCTAGGTCTTTCATTTCAAATTCTTTCATGAGATTTTTCTTAATGGATTCTTTCTCACGTGACTCATCTGAATAAAGTAAAATTATATCATCAACATAAAGGGCAATAATAATCAAATCCTCCCCTTGTCCTTTATAATACACACATGGTTCAGATGACATTCTTTTAAATTGAAGTTTATTTATCAAAACTGCATTTATCTTTTCATACCACGACTTCGCAGCCTGTTTCAGACCATAAATGGCTTTATGCAATTTATATACCTAGTAGGTTACTAAGTTCTGTAACTATGGAAAACATGAATAATACTAAATTTACAAATAATGCTACAATGAATTATATACCAAATGAAAGCACAAATATTTAAGATTATCATGTATTAAAATTATTCGAAATGACCGCCTCTGGCATGAATACACGCCTTTAGACGACGAGGCCAGTCATCGATGGCAGCACGAACTACCACCATATCCAATTCTGCGACTGCCTTGAGAATAGCGCGCTTAAGAGAGTCGAGATTCATGTGGGGCTTAGCACATGCTTTCTCCTCAATAAGTTGCCAAATGGCATAATCCAGAGGATTTAAGTCTGGGCTGGAGGATGGCCATTCTTCCTGCGCGATAAAATCAATTTTGTTAGCCCGAAACCATGCTTGTGTAGATTTTGCTTTGTGCGCAGGGGCAGAGTCCTGCTGGAAGACCCATGGCTGGTTTTGAAATAAAGTGTGGCTTAAGGGTTTGACAACAGGTTCCAGAACGGTATCTTGATAGACTCTAGCGCCAGTTTTCACACCTTTTTCACAGAAATGAACCTTACTTAGCCCTGAATAGGACACCCCCAGCCAAATCATCACTGATGAGGGGTGGTGACCTCGTTGGACCCTCGGAGCAATCATGCTGGCTTCTTTACTATTCTTAGCGTATACTCTATCATTTTGACGGTTAAAATTTTCTTCGACTGTGAAGATTTTTTCATCAGTAAACAAGATTTTTCGATGGCCGTTTTGTGCGTACTGCTTTAGTAGAGCGCGACTTCGTGCTAACCTCATAGCCTTCAATCGTGCGTTTAGCAGATGGCCCTTTCGTCTACGGTAAGCGTGAAGCCCAAGGTCATCATTGATATTTTTTTAAGGGAACTTCTCTTCACAGTCATCTGTATTGCCAATAACTTTTGCTTCCGGACGGGATTTCTCGTGATTCTCGCCTTCACTGCCTTGATCACAGCTGGTGTCCGAACGGTGCGTGGTCTTCCTGATCTTTTTCGGTCATCGACGGTCAAGGTATTACTGTACCTATGGATAGTGCGATAAATAAATTGCTTGTTGATTTTCAACTTTTGTAGCAACTTGAAAATCATATTCGGTGGCTGCCCACATTTGTGCAGAGCAATTACAGCGACAGGATTCTCCTTCAACCCCCATTCCATGGTGAAATAAACAAAATATGATATACGTGTGGTATGGAATTATAGCTTATAAAACTGTCAATAATATGTCATTTTTATTTTTTCTTTTCATTTGTTTTAATGGCCAGTAATCGATAAAGAAACTCAGTAACAGAACTTTTGACCAACCTGTGTACTTTGTTTTCCTGACCTATTATCTTAAAACCTTCTGGTTGCTCCATTAATACATTTTCATGCAAATCGCCATTTAAAAAGGCAGTTTTCACATCCATATGGTCTATATTCATGTTATATTTTGCTGCTATTGCAAGTAATAATCGTATAGTCGAATACCTTACAACTGGCGAAAAGGTCTCATGGTAGTCGATTCCATGACATTGTGTGTACCCTTTTGCTACCAACCGAGCTTTATATTTTATTATTTGACCATCTAAGCCCATTTTCTTTTGATGATGATGATGACTCATCTTGCATAGCCTCCATCCATTGAGAAGCCTCACTGCCATTCAGGGCTTGCTGCACCGTCTCCGGCTCATCGTCCTCCTTGCATTCCGCCTCAGCCAGCCAAACTGCCATTGCCGTTTCGTCGGCATCCTCGAAGACCGTTGTGCTCGAATCTTCAGACTCAATTGGCGAGGACCCTGGAATGTAAGTTTCATCCGCCGGATCATCCGCATCATATGATTCACTAAAATTAAAAATCGTTTCCCTACGTATTCGTCTTTGTTTGTCATCAGACTGTGGTGAAGCCTCACTACTCGTATCAGTTATGTTCTCATTTATGCCAACAGGTACATAATCACTCATATTATCCGAGCTTTCTATTGGTAAATAAACAATGTGAGGGTTATCATCATTTGACAAACTATTTCTCCAAAAACGATTTTCAATGAATGTTACATTCCTTGCTTTTATACAATGCTCAGGATTGGATGGATCTATTAGCCGATACCCTTTACTATTATCACAATATCCCACAAAGATGTATGCCTTTGATTTTGGATCAAACTTCTTTGTATTTGTTTGTAAAGCATAGGCTACACATCCAAATATACGTAAATGCGAAACATTTACCTTTTTGTTGCTCCATTTCCCCTCCGGTGTCATTCCCATGACAGCCTTGGTCGGTGATATGTTCTTGAGGTATACTGCTGTGTTCACAGCCTCAGCCCAGAACTCCATGCCTAAGCCCGAGTCCCTCAGCATGCAGCGAGCTTTCTCAACAATTGTTCGGTTGGCTCGCTCCGCTACACCATTCTGCTGACTACTGTACGGGATGGTAGTCTGATGCCGGATCCCATGAGTTTGCAGAAAGTCCTGTAAAGCACGATTCATATATTCACCGCCATTGTCACTTCTAATACATTTTATTTTCTTGTTTGTCTCATTCTCAACAAGTAATTTAAAATGTTTAAATTTTTCAAACACCTCCTGTTTTGATTTTAAGAAATAAATGAATGTTTTTCTTGAAAAATCATCTATAAACGTTAGAAAATAACGAGCTCCACTCAAAGATTTCACAGGCATCGCTCCACATAAATCAGTATGAACTAAACCTAACACTTCTTTGGACCTATTTATAGAATTTTTAGGAAAAGGCAACTTCGTCTGTTTGCCTTCTATACAAGCAACACATGACTTATAATTGTCATTATTAAAATTAATAACCAGAAACCAGACCTTTCATGGCTGTCATACTCCTCGAGTTCAGATGTCCCAGCCTCCTATGCCAAACCTCTTGTGAAGCCATGCAGCTGTCAGCAGGTCCGCTGGCCTCCTCGCTAGCATCACTCTCCACACCATGTGTAGTCGTGCAGCCGTCAGCTGATCCGCTGGTCACTCCGCTGTCACCGCTCTCCACACCCTGGGGTTCCATGGCACTCTCCAAAGCTGTACAACTCAAGGCAAAACCTAATGTGTCTAGTTGATAGACACCATTTACATATGTAGCTGTGGCTACGACCTCATTTTTATCAAAAATTTTACATTGTTTATTATTAAAAACAATTTGATAACCTTTTCTAGAAAGTTCGCTAACTGACAACAGATTTACAGATAATTTAGGAACATAATGAACATTACTAATAGTTTTTACACAATCTTTCAAATGTACCCTAACACTTCCGCAACCTACGGACGATAGTCTTTCTCCATTGGCAACATTCACTTCCAGCGAGTCTATTGTTCTAAAGTCAAACATCACGCTCCTGTCGTTACACATGTGATTGGTAGCCCCGGAGTCCACGTACCACACATCATTCCGAAGCCCGACCGATAGTGCCAACACCAGCGCCTTCTCTTTGGCCGAAGAGCTATCCTTCTTGAAAGGTTTCTTGTCACTGTAGTTATTCGAGGGACAATCCTTCTTGAGATGGCCGTGTTTCTTGCACTTGAAGCATTTAGGTCCACTTTGATGTTTCCTGGCAACAAGCGCTGACTCTCCGTGCATACCTTCATGTCTGTCATCACGTCGCTGAGATTCCTGGAGTAACTTGGTCTTGACTATTTCGCTGATCAGCTTTGCATTGGAGTTCTCTAAGGCCATGATCAGGGGGTCGTAGTCAGGTGTCAACCCGCTGAGCATCAGAACTGCAACAAACTCGTCATCCAACGGGAACCCGACGTCACTTAATTGTTGTGAGAGATCTGTTACCTTCGTTATGTAACTTTCCATGGTGCCGCACTCGCTCAGCTTGGTCGCAAACAGCATCCGCATCAAACCAAGCCGCCTGCTGAAACCCTTATCCTCGAAAGCTTTATGCAAATTTTGCCATGCATCATATGGTGTTTCTGCATTTCTTACGTACTGGAAAACGCTGCTGTGGACAGATAAGCATATTTTAGCTAAAGCCTTTTGATTCTTCTTTGCGTCCTGGCTACCAGCCGCCGACTCGATGCACTCATGGAGGTCTTCATGCATTAATACCATTCTAAGCTCGAACTTCCAATTGTTCCAGTTATCGATGCCGCGTAGTTTACTGATTGGTATCGACGACGATGAAATAGTTGCACCGGACATCTTGTTGCGTTGACCACACCACGTTCTCAATCGAGGTTAAGTTGCCGAAATCTAATTTTACGTATTTTTCGCCGAAATAATAATTTGTATTGTAAAACAAGCCTACTGGGCCCATAACCTGATGGGTTAGGGCGAAAAATAATAAGTAATTGTTTAGATTCACAACGATTTTAATTTCAGTAGCAGGGAACGGGCGAACAGCGAGAGGCGAACCACAGAGTAGGCAACAGTGTTGCCAGATGAGTGACATTGACATTTCGTTTACAAACCTAACATTATGAAAATCACATTATTGACCAGCGGGTTATAATAGAACATTATAACCCGGCTAAAGCCAAGTGATATAATGTCTTGCTTTCGGTAAGGTTTATATAACATATAATTCGGCATTGTCGAGCATGTGGTGTGAAAAAGTCATTTTTATGATATTTAAGAATCTTATAATGCGGATACTAAACACACTATCCTCTTTCACAAATGAATTTAATAAAAAAGAAATGAGTAGGTAGGTAAGTAGGTAGAAATAAGTAGGTATATGTATTTATTAATATACATATTGTAGGTACCATACTTTGGACTTTAAATTGTCATTATGTCACCCGCTTAATATTGAAATCTCAAACGCGTCTCAGGTTGGCTGGAAGTGATCTCTTTTAGAGATAAGTCCTCCTTTGTGTACATATCTCAATTTATTTTTGGGTAACTGTTTTTTTAGTGCACTAAAAACTAAAGAGTATAATAAGTACTTCTCCTATTGAAATAAATCTGTTGAGATATTCTCAGATGACAACGTTAACATAGATAGATAGGATCAATATATCGAAATTAACAAGGCAAGCCAGTTCTATTATTACCTTGTAACGCCACCTAATCCCCTCCAAAGTTAATCAATGAGTGTTAATCAAAACGGAAATCGCTCGTAAAGTAATTATTGAAGTTAAATGATGAGCTAACACAATCAGAGCTAGTTCCACTTCTGGCCGCCAGTTGGCGCTGGTGGCAACAACCGCAGACTCCGCTGCGAAACTTTAAGCCCTTAGGGCAACGCAGGGTTGATAGCATCAAGACGTTATTAAAGCTTGATTAAAGAAAATAAACCAGTGATTTCAGAACATTTTACTTTAATCATTGTTATACAATATTCTACAGCTGTGTTTGGTATCTGTCGCTGAAGTTTGAGTTCGGTTACTTTGTCTTTGTTCTTTTCTACTCTATGTTATTTATGGCTGACAGTAACAGTGTTATTGACTTGCGATTCGAGCAAATGATCGTGAGATGAAACACTCTACAAAAGTTTTAAATGTACTTAACTAATTTTAAAGACTAATCCTTTTGCTTAGAACAGATTATTTTTGACCAAGCGAGCGCGAAGCGCGAGCGTAGCGTTTCCATTTCAGTTTGGGCGAAAATGCTTTCGTATGTCTGTCCATCTGTTTTCGTCTACAGGTCGCATTTTTCAACCGATTCTCGTGAAATTTTGTGAGCAGCCCTCCTAGCCAAAGTAACATTTGCAAATTTTCGCTAACGTTTCGGTTCAAAACATATATGCATTTGACGTTTTAAATTCGATTGTTAACAAAACCTTATGTCGATCCCATACATGTTTCGAAAGCGAAGCGTAATCGCTTCGCTTTCGAAGATTTGCGAATGTACTGTGGCTAGGCCCTCTTGTTCGATAATTATGTAGAATTTTTATCGATTCAGTGTTTCGAAACATTCATAAAAAGAAAAGAAGTATTTCAGCCATTTTGAAATTTGAGCCACTAGTTACTAAATTGTATAAAAAACGTAACTTACCTGTGACCTTAGGACCGATTATGTACCCTTACCGATTACCTTTATATTGATTAAATTCCCTTGTTTGAAACCTTTGAATGAAATTGACAACCCTACTGGAGGCACGTGAGAAGGGCCCGGCTGCGAGCACCGCACGTTACATCACACATTTAACTTTGAGGCAGGAACAATCACTTGGTTTCTATATACAAAAGCTTTGGTACGTAACATACATACTCATCGGTACCAGGGGACTAATTTTGTAACTTTGTTTCAATCAACTTTGACATAAATCGCAGTTACATTGCTGCTTTAGTAAGAACCAATGTGACAACTATCTTACTTAAAGCGGCAATGTAACTGCGGTTTCAATCGACAATTGTCGGCAACAAAGTTACGTAATCAAGGGGCTGGTGCCTATCGTATCGATATCGAGATCAATGTCTGTCTTGACGACGCAAACTTCTTATATAAAGTACTAGGTACTAATAGCTAAAAATGCTTCTCTTAAGGAATAAAAAAATCCAGTAAAATCTATCAGAGATTCTTTGATCGTTCCTCGAACAAATTAGAAGTAAGTACTTCACTCGTCTTAGAATCGGATAAGTTGACCATTCCTCGAAGATTCTGCGCAAGCCTACACACCTGCACCGCCCCACCCTTAAGGGGGAGGAGGGGGGAGGGACACACGCGAATAATGAAAACCCGATACAGCAATTGAGATGTTCCCGCAACGATCGACTGAGCTAAGGGTCTAACTCCGAACAACGATAATCTTACGACGTTCGTTACGTTTTGTGACACTATTATCTTAAGAATAAGGTTCAAAATTAAGTAATAAATCGAAAGTCGAACAACGTCCGATTATCGCAATACTTTTTTGTATAATAGGCCCGCTGAGCCGCGGCCGAAACTCTTAGCGCAGGGGCAAATAAATTAGTTGAAGAAACAACTTTAACTCTGTCCTAAAGGGTCTGAAATAGGATTTATAGAGATGATTAACGGCCCGTTTTAATCGAATGAAATGAAATATAATGATTACTATGGTAGGTATGCCGAGACACGATACTAGCGCTGTCTGGTTTCGAAATGAATAAAACATTTTTCAACGGATACTAGCGCGGTTTTATTAAAAGCACTTTGGTAATTGGTTGGTATTTGGTTTGATTTTTGATTTTCCCGACGTTTCGGCACCTTTGCAGCTGCCGTGGTCACGCACAGGGGACTGAAATAACAATAACACCACGCTAGTATCCGCTAAAAAGTCATTTCTTTCATGTCTAGTGAGCGCGTAAGCTTGAGAAGTGGAAATATAACAATTGAATGCTTTTATTCAAAGTTAAAAAAAAAATAACGTTATTTACAATATTATATAGGTACTTTATTATACTTATTGATAATAATATTATTACATGATACTTATTCATCTTTGCCTGGTAGGAAGACAATAATTAAAATTATTAATTAAAGATCCCAAATAGTTTCCATTTTTTAAGCATTAAAAGCATTTAGCCAGTTGTTAAGAAAATAAAAGCACCATCCTTTCGCCGTCACCTACCTGTATTTTGAGCAAAATTATTAATATTCGAAGGTCTATTAGGTAAACTGATTTACTATCCCCGCAAATTGGTAATACGATGAAACCTTTGACGTCATCCGCAACTAAAACTGACATGTAACAATAAATTTAATAAAAATAATTAATAATTAATAAATTACTTTATAATATTATAAATGTGAAAGTTTGTGGGTTTGGATGTTAGGATGTTTAGATGTTTGGATGTTTGTTCCTTAATCACGCAAAAACTACTTAACGGATTTGCTTGGAATTAGGCACACAGATAGCAGATAGCCTAGATTAAAACATAGGATACTTTTTATTCCGATATTCCCACGGGAACGAAAACCACGCGGGTGGAACCGCGGGCGGCCGCTAGTTTTCAATAAGATAAGGTTAAAAATTACAATTGTTTTTCGTTTTTGAGGTTAAAAACATGGCCGCCAGGTTTATTACCAAGCGCGGATAGTAGTGTGTATCATCCATCCCAGACATGCCCAGAAATGTGACCCAGAGTTCACATACTTTCGGAAGGCTTTCAGGCAACTTCCAGATCCTGCCTACTCCTCCTATGGCAGCCGCTCCCCCCTCCACCCCTCCGGATTACGCCGGATATAAGTAAGTAACCGGATTAACCGGAATTAAACTTAGCTAGTGTGTTACGGATACTGTTACGTAGGTAACTATCTTATTGATCCACCATTTTAGGATGGGTACGTGTCAAGAAAACTGGAAGTAAAAATTATGGATAAGTCAGAAAACCCAAACGATTTTAAAATGCTTGGATGCATTTAGTTGAATGTGAGAGGTATTCCTCGTAGCTTACCCATTTTTAAGCGCACCTAACGAAGCGCACCAAAACTATTCCTTTTTGCGCACCTTTTAGGTGCGCAAACAAAATCAATCAAAATTTTTGGAGAGGAATGTGAATATTGCTTTTTAGGGTTCCGTACCCAAAGGGTAAAAACGGGACCCTATTACTAAGCCTCCGCTGTCCGTCTGTCTGTCTGTCTGTCACCAGGCTGTTGAAATTTTCACAGATGATGTATTTCTGTTGCCGCTATAACAACAAATACTAATAAAAACATAATAAAATAAATATTTAAGGGGGGCTCCCATACAACAAACTTGATTTTTTTGACGTTTTTTGCTCGATATTGATAACGACTACAGGTAGACAGTTGAAATTTTTACAGATCGTGTATTTCTATTGCTGCTTTAACAACATATGCTAAAAATAGAATTAAATAATTATTTAAGGGGGGTTCCCGTACAACAAACGTGATTTTTTGCTGTTTTTTTGGTACGGAACCCTTCGTGCGCGAGTCCGACTCGCACTTGGCTGGTTTTTTTTTATTTCATCGTCACGCATATATTTTTTTAACCCAACTGCATCATCTTGATATTCAAGTTAGATATCCATTTTTTAAATGAATTTAAATTGAATAATAGACCAAAAACACATTTTTTCTACTTTCTTGAGCACAATTTAAAGGATAACTAATTTAACTTTTCTGAAAATGAGGATCAGTAACAGGTTTGAATCCTATAGTTTTATTGATATAATATAAACACATATTGTTAGCTAAGAAACCTAGTGAAAGAATTTTTGAAATCCGTTTAGAAATGGTTGAGTTAAAAGGGTTTGAAGGAAATGCTAAGCTCAATGCAATATGTGCTTTATCACGTACGGCATAAGGTTCGCGTACGTCACGATGACGTCATAAGGACCCCCAAAAAACCAGTGTTTTAGCTCTTATAACTTTTCAGGTTTAAGAGATACCGTAATTTTTTTTCACAGTTAATCATGTGGTGTTGTGGCATAAGCTTTCTAATTAGCCACTAAACAAAAATCACTACTGATCCTCAAGAAGGTGCGCTAACCGCAACTAGCCTTCAAACTGAAAAAAACCCAAAAAAACGAATGAAAGAAACCACACTTTTCTTTGTTTTTTGAAATTCGTGTAATTTCAGAAACGTCTTTATTATGATTGTTTACGGCAGCAATACTGTGTTTTTACGACAGCTCTCTCGCAAATGAGCCCGTAACATCGAACGCTCGGAAATATTTAGCGACGCCAATATTTTGTCTCCGAGTGCGATGCCAGTTTCCTCAAGGATGCGCCATAATTTTGCCTTTGAAACTTTGCTCATATTTTTGCTCCTTTTTTATTTATTTTTTTTATTTCATTTTACCATTGGGTCGTGATGGGAGGATTGGCTAGGCTGCGTTACCGACTTGTCGTCCGCAGACCATTTGATTGCCCAGGGTACACCGGACGCCTACTTATCATGATGCGCCACTCGGGGAGGCTCCTTCCGTGCACCCTAATACCAATATTTTTTTTCATGATAATTCCATTTATTTCATGGAAAACCATCAGCTGTCCAAATAAGTGTAGTAAAATCGTGGGAAACTATGAGCTAATTATAGGATTTCGCATTTTTTATTAGTGACTGGGCAGGCATTTGACCACCTCTTGCTTCATAAACAGGATGTGGTCTAAGGTGTAGCATGCTTGCCCGGGAAATGCCTATTGCCTTTTGCCTCGACTTATGCCTTTTGCTTCTTGCCTTGAAGAGACCAACGTTGTAACTATCGGGGAACACATAAGCAGGCAGCGCATTCCATTCTTTAGAAGTTCACATAAGAAATGTATTAGCAAAGCGCTTACGGACCACTGACCTAATTTTTTTCTATTTAACTGGACTGGCTGTGTATATGATTTGACAGCAAAGTTCTTGTGCCTATTTGAAACGCCTCTAGCGTGAGGTCTACAGAACTAATTTTGACGTACAATGAAAATGGTTGCCGTAATGGTCTCTCCAGACTCCAGACTTTAGTACCATGTCCCTCACGCTATGCTCACGCTACGTCCTACAGCGCCAAAATGGCGGAAATCAATTAGGCACAAGAACAGTTTGACAGCAGCCAGTCCAGAGGAATATATAGAGGTCAATGTTACGGACCCTTGGAGTATAGTAACAATGTAAAACAATAATTAAATTTTAAATAAACAAAATAAAAGTACTTAACTTAACTTTTAATCCTAAAATATCCTTTTTTTTATTCTTACACATTGGTAAAAATACTTACAGTGTGGCATAGCTCAGACTGCAATAAATCGATCTCTACAACATTGTTACTATTTCTAACTTTAACTGAACCACTATTTCCACCGAGAGAGTTTCCTACCACACAAAGTAAGTACCCTGTTACGTATAACACCCACCTCACCTTGCTTAATGACGTCATCAACACGTCACCACGGGACATTACGCAAACTGCCCGGGATTACCTTACTAGGTGCTTTATAAGTCGTGCAACCGGGGAAATTTTTAACATTTCGATTTTCATTTAAGTATTTCTATTCTAGTTATTTTGTAAAGAAATCGGAATCAGAAAAAAAAACTGTTAGTTAAGTAGTTTCTGTAAGATAAGTAGTTTTATTAGATACTAGCTTCCGCCCGCGACTTCGTCCACGTGAATATTAGAGAAAATCCTTAGGGAACCTTCAATCAGGATCCGACCAGCCGTTTTTACGTGAGTAGACGGGTCCCCACCAAGCGCGCTGCCTCGCGAGGCAAAACGTTTGCCGTGTGTGGCGGGCCTCGCACGAGGCCTGCCACGGCCGGCCACGCGATCAGTAGCCTAAACGCAAAATTTCAATATCCTAGCTTCAAAACTGAGGGACTTTCATAGAAACTTTCATCCCTTATTTCATCACCTTTGGGATGGAATTTTCAAAAATCCTTCCTTAGTGGATGCCTACACTGTATAAGGTATCTGTGTGCAAAATTTCAAGTCTCTAGGTCCAGCCGCTTGGGCTGTGCGTTGATATCTCAGTCAGACAGTCAGTCAGGACTTTGAATTTTATATATATAGATTTAGCGACCCGCCCTCACTTCGCTTCGGTCCCCTCTTTTTTCCAAATGCAACCTTCTAATAACACCCAAAAAAACCTTTCAGTCGTCACCCATTCGCTCCAAAAGCCTGTTTCCGTTCCGTTCCGTCCCGTCATCGGTGTAAGAAACGGACTAGAATTTATTTTCGCGCGCGGTTTTTTTTGCCACAACTCCCAAGATATTCATTTAAATGGAATGGTGTAAATGGATAAAATAATTGCATTGATTAGTTGATAAAGATTAATACTGTATTCTTCTATATAGCTTTCCAAATTACCACATTGTAGATTGTATGTAACCATTTTTTTTTTAATTTAATGTTTATAGTAAGCTATTCTTAAAAGATAGATATATGCCAACGTAGACTTTTTTTGTAGATCTCGAAAAGAGAAACAATTCCGTCATACATTATTTTGTTATAGCTCAACAGGTTTATGCAGCGTTTTCGATGCAAGCTCTCAGTCGGCTTAATTTTTGCCGACACCTTCAACAATTATCATCATATTTCTACCAATTTACATAAAACCTCTACTTATTATACACTTGAACCTTCCTCAGGAATTATTCTACCATTTGGTGAAAAGCGCATGAAAATCCGTTCAGTAGTTTTTGAGTTTATTGTGAACAGACAGACAGATAGACAGACAGACGCGGCGAGGGACTTTGTTATATAAATGTAATGAAGCTCACCTTGATCTTTATTAAGAACGCTGCTTTTATATGCAAACCCGTCCCAAATACGAAGTATCTACATGGTGCAAGTTGGACGTAGGATCAAAATTGGGGCTATTATAGTACAAGCTCTCATTGTTGCCTCGTACTATGAGCACCTGAAACAAGGCACGTGAAACACTGAGACAAGGTAACTGAAACAAGAAAGCAGGTACATAATGTAGAGGCTGCAATATATAGGCCGTTGGAAATAGATATTAAATTCACAAAGCGTGATGAAATACGTGAATAAAACCGGAAAATTTTAACGTTTGAGGAAAATTGTTCATCTTTGAAGTACAATAGCTTAGCTCCTATAGAGTCAATAGAGTTGCAATGAGGCTCAAATTGTAGGTAATTTAATACAGTTTATAAATGTAGACGACAGCGTTCGCAAAAAATGCATAGTTTTGGCCCTGGAGAGCAGATAGTGGAAAAAGTCCAAGTTTTTCTCGATTTTCTCAGTTTCCACAGGTTTTTCGAAGTTGCAAATTTGAATTCACACTACCCTAACAGACCCATACAACTTACCAAAAATGCAGAACCACATCACGCTTTGCGAATTTAGCCTCTTCTTTTAACCGACTTCAAAAAAAGGAGGAGGTTCTCAAGTCAACGGTATATTTTTTTTTTTTTATGTATGTTTTAACATAGCTTCGTCAGTTGTTACCCGATTTGTACAATTCTTTTTTTATCTTAAAGAACATAGGTAGTTTTTGTGTAGTCCCATAAATTTTTTACAGAGATCTGGCCAGTAGTTTTTTCATAATCCTGAAAGATATCAATTATTTAGCTCGCCATCGCACAACTTTTTATGGAATTTCGGACATATCTTCAAAAACCGATTTAGATGATTCTTTTTTTATTTGAAAGGGTATACTTCAAGAGTGGTCACAAATTAATGTCATTGTTATTGGACTTCGAACTTCGAAGATACACAAAGGAACTCTTCAAAATCAAATAGTATAAGTAAAGTGATTTAGGTTTTGGTAAGTTTATGGCAATCTAAAACAAACCAAATCATGGTTTGCGATGCAACGTTCTGGACTAGACTTGGACTACGATGACACAACGGAACTCCTCAAAAACAAACAGCGTAAATTTGGAAATTGAGTTCTGGGCATTTTACCATTGAAAATACTATAATATAAAGTTAAAAAATATTTACACGCTGCACTTACATACCTACCACTAAAAAGTTGAAAATAAAAAAGCTTTTTAAAAAAAAGAAAAACCGCCTTCAAAAAACTGAAAACAAAAACAGCTTAAAAATTAAATACCTCTAAAAAGAAAGAAATAATATTCGAATCATTCGTTACACATATCAATATTAATAAAACACGTCTAAAAAAAGTCGGGTGGGGCTTTAAGAAAAAATGAAGTTGTCCTCCAGCCCCAGCCGACTTCAATAGACGTGTTTTATTAATATTGATAGGGAAATATTTAATTGCACTTTAAAAATAATGTAACACACTTTAAAATGTTTAGCATCAAAATTTATTGAATGCACTTTAAAAATAATGGTTTCCACTATAAATATGCTAAGCTTTAAAATTAATACTTTGCACTATACAATTTAATTGTTTAGCTTTAAAATTAATACTTTGCACCATTACATAATAAAATTAATACTTTATCCATTACAAATTAATTTTAAAACATTAGTACTGGTAAACAGACGACTAGGTGCGACGACGAGCGGGCGCATCGAGAGGGGAGCTGAGGAGGAGGTTAGGTTCCATTGCGACCAACAACGCTAGAACCGACTTGGTGAGACTTGCCATCTCATTAGTCTGACATGGTTTGACAGAAATTAAATGATTTCGGAGTTGGGACACAGTTATAGTGCAAACCATTATTTTTGTAGTGATAATATTAATTTATAGATCTATTATTATTTTAAAGTGCAAACCATTATTTTTGTAGTGATAAGATTAAATTATAGGTCTATCATTATTTTAAAGTGCTGATATACAATTTTGTAGCTGTTTTCATCAAATTTAAAGTGCTATTAAATACATCCCATATTGATATGTGTAACGAATGATTCGAATATTATTTCTTGCTTTTTAGAGGTATTTAATTTTTAAGCTGTTTTTGTTTTCAGTTTTTTGAAGGCGGTTTTTCTTTTTTTTTAAAAAGCTTTTTGTCTATTTCCAACGGCCTAATAGCCACTGGCACTGGCCCGCCATATGCACTCACATTTAGCTACTAAATGCAGGAAATGGCATGGTAAATTTAAGATTATAGGTAGGTGTTCGTTACTATGAGGAAAATGGCAAAATACTTTTCTTAGCATGTTCCAAATCTGGACACACCATAATAAACGCTGACATTTTAATAATTTGGTTCCCGCAGAGGGTTGTTCCACTCATGATTACAAGCAACTTTTACTATGGGGCCAACTCAGATATCGCGAAAAAAACATCAGCTGCTCCATACAAAAGTGCAATACATACTCGACCTTAAGTTGCTTGTAAGTAATCATTAGTGGAACCAAATGATTAAAATATCACGCTGTATGTTAACCAAGTCAAAAGCATGTAACATATTATTATATGTCGTACTTGTGGACACTTTTCTTACCGATATTATTGAAAGGTAACTGTTAATTCGAAGCAACCATAACATTTGTCTACCTTTTGTGTACCTAACTATTGACGGCAATAAACTTATCTTAGTGTGAAATAAAAAAAGTTCTCAAATACTTATTGCTTGCCCAAAAGGGGACACAAAAAACACTCGACAAGAAGTGGGGAAGTCGATAAAAGATGTTTGCGAACACTCGCGCCAATCGTCAGGCACTTTGGAGGGTAAACAGACCTCCCACCCACCGGTGGGCCCACGCACATATTAATAGCTTCATATTAATAGTCTCCTTCTTCTTCAAGTGTCTCTCCATTAGGTACTGGAAGTTGGCCGTCAGCTTAAAGAACTTCTCCCTGTCCTGCGCCAAGCGAAACTTCTTCGACGCTGGCTATCCTAGTCCATTCCCTGATGTTGCGCAACCACGATTTTTTCCTTCTTCCAGGGCGTCGCTTGCCTTCAATCTTGCCCATCATTATCAACTGGAGATTACCGGAAAACTGGAGAACTGGATATTAATTGTCACTTCGATAAATTTTACAGACTTCTAAATGCCACGCTATCTTAGCTCGCTCAAACTTTAGAGTCTGCTGATACAAAATTGTTGGGTATTTACTAGCTAGTAGGTATTTATTTTAATATGTTTCATCTTGAAATTTTACTCAAGGGTCTCTGTTTATAATGTAGTCGAACACAGCCTGTCGATTCTATAACAAACTCGTAACTCAATTCGAACCTCACTTCACTTCGCAGGAATTGTAAATCATAAAATAATGAGATAATGATAGGCTGTTTTTCTAATCACAAAAGATTTTAGACAGCTACGGTAACTACTTAAAACCTATTGCAATCGGTAAAATAGCTTATATTCAGCTAATTTCTAATAACAAATTCACCCGAAGTGAAGTGAGGTTCGAAGTGAAATGCGAGTTCGGTAACAGAATCGACAGGCAGGATTTAAATAATCAGGCAAATGCGAGTCGGTCTCTTGCACGAAGGGTTCGTACCAAATAACGGCAAAAAATCACGATCGTTGTATGGGAGCCCTACTCAGACATTTATTTTATTCTGTTTTTAGTATTAAATTCACAAAGCGTGATGAAATACGTGAATAAAACCGGAAAATTTTAACGTTTGAGGAAAATTGTTCATCTTTGAAGTACAATAGCTTAGCTCCTATAGAGTCAATAGAGTTGCAATGAGGCTCAAATTGTAGGTAATTTAATACAGTTTATAAATGTAGACGACAGCGTTCGCAAAAAATGCATAGTTTTGGCCCTGGAGAGCAGATAGTGGAAAAAGTCCAAGTTTTTCTCGATTTTCTCAGTTTCCACAGGTTTTTCGAAGTTGCAAATTTGAATTCACACTACCCTAACAGACCCATACAACTTACCAAAAATGCAGAACCACATCACGCTTTGCGAATTTAGCCTCTTCTTTTAACCGACTTCAAAAAAAGGAGGAGGTTCTCAAGTCAACGGTATATTTTTTTTTTTTATGTATGTTTTAACATAGCTTCGTCAGTTGTTACCCGATTTGTACAATTCTTTTTTTATCTTAAAGAACATAGGTAGTTTGTGTGTAGTCCCATAAATTTTTTACAGAGATCTGGCCAGTAGTTTTTTCATAATCCTGAAAGATATCAATTATTTAGCTCGCCATCGCACAACTTTTTATGGAATTTCGGACATATCTTCAAAAACCGATTTAGATGATTCTTTTTTTATTTGAAAGGGTATACTTCAAGAGTGGTCACAAATTAATGTCATTGTTATTGGACTTCGAACTTCGAAGATACACAAAGGAACTCTTCAAAATCAAATAGTATAAGTAAAGTGATTTAGGTTTTGGTAAGTTTATGGCAATCTAAAACAAACCAAATCATGGTTTGCGATGCAACGTTCTGGACTAGACTTGGACTACGATGACACAACGGAACTCCTCAAAAACAAACAGCGTAAATTTGGAAATTGAAGCGTAAAATTGAAAATTTGGAAATTTGGAATTAGGAGATTGAGGAAATTGTTGTTATGGCGGCAACAGAAATACATCATCTGCGAAAATTTCAACTGTCTAGCTATCACGGTTCGTGAGATACAGCCTGGTGTCAGACAGGCAGACAGACGCTAGAGTCTTAGTAATAGGGTCCCGTTTTTACTCTTTGGGTAGGAAACCCTAAAAACCTCACGGAAACCACTAGTAAGAAAATAAAGGGCTCTCATTTTGTACGTTATTTTGAGGGATATTAGGTTGATATTCGAATGACAGGTAAGAGTGCAGCGAAAACGCAATGTTTATGGTACGACCGTTTATTGAATACTGGCCTAAGGAAGCAATGTATCGTATAGATATATCATTACAGAATTAAACACAACATGTCGCCCACCAAAGTACGACAGGACTTTTAAATATAACAAAAGTATGCATTACAATAGTAAAATCATCATACAAAGTTTAACAGTAACACAATTAAAGTAGAATTGTTTTATACGAATCAATTTACAAGTTACATCATTTTAAATTAAATATTTTAATTGAGCATGCATTAATACAAATTTCTATAGTTAAATTAATCATCATTAACAGGCAATTTACACAATTTGCTAATTGATCGTTTCGTTATTTCATTTTTACATTTGACACTATATACTCGAGTACAACCATCTTGTCCCGGATGTTTATTTACTATTCTACCTAATGACCACTTTCCGGGTGGTAAATGTTCGTCTTTAAGTAACACAATATCACCAATTTCTAAATCTGGTTGCCTGTTTAGCCACTTAGGTCTAGTTTGTAGCCTGGATAAGTATTCAGTTTGCCATCGATTCCAAAAATCTCGAACAAGCTTTTGTGTTATTTGCCAACGATCTAAACGATTGATATTAATATCTCTAAGCTCAGGTGTAGGTATGTTAACAGGAGCTTCCCCTATCAAAAAATGACCAGGTGTTAAAGGTTCAGCGTCTGGGTCTGAAGTGTCTATTGGAATCAACGGGCGTGAATTTAGGCATGCTTCAATCTCACACAATACGGTTGTCATTTCTTCGAAGGTAAGACTGGCAGTAAGTATTCTACGCAGATGGTATTTAAGCGACTTTACGCCAGCTTCCCACAAACCACCGAAATTGGGACTATAAGGAGGAATAAAATGCCACTGTGTACCTTCTAATGAAAGCCTTTCCTTAATGTCACTAGGAAGATCTAAATTCGCGGTTTTTAACGCTTCAGCCAAGATCTTATTAGCACCTACGAAATTTCGACCTTGATCACTCCATATGTGAGTACATGCACCCCTACGAGCGACAAAGCGACGGAATGCACCAATAAATGAATCGGATGTGAGATCACCCACCAACTCTAAATGTATGGCTTTGGTAGCCATACATATGAATACAGCTATATACGCCTTACGTTGCTTAGCTTCACGTCCTCTAGACATTAAAACAAACAAAGGACCAGCAAAATCGATTGCACTGTGTTGGAATGCACGTGCAGCTGTTGTACGAGCTCGAGGTAAGTCTCCCATCTGTTGTGTTTTAATATTAGCTTTCATTTTAGCACACAATACACATTTATGTAAATAAGCCTTAACTGTATTTTTTACTTGCAGTATCCAGTACTTCGACCGAAGGTAAGTCAAGACTAGCTGTGTTCCACCGTGCAGTGTTCTCTTGTGTGCGTCCGCTATAAGAAGGTAAGTTAATTCATTTTTGTTTTTCAGGATTATAGGATGTTTGGAGTGTTCCGGCAAAGCAGAGTTTCTCAATCTTCCGCCCACCCTGAGAAGACCCTCTTCGTCAAGGTAAGGATTCAATGTTTTTAGTTTACTATTTCTTTTAACATTTCTATTTGCTTTTAGACTTTCAATTTCCTCTTCAAAATCCTGTTGTGCTATTTTAATACATATTTTTAATGCTTCTTCTAACTCTTGCGTTGTAATTTCTTTATTAACTTCATCTGGATTGCTTTTAAAACGTAAAAATCTAATGCTGTAAACTATTACTGTTAACAATTCTTTTAAATCATTAAAATTTTCAAATTTAATTATGTTTTCTTCCTCTATTTTTGTATTAACTTGGATAGTTCTCTTTTCTAATTCTACAGGTATCGGATTTGGTCTTGTATAATGTATATCAGTGTGTTTTAACCATTCAGGTCCTTTCCACCACAATTTGCAGTTTTTTAACTGTGTTAGAAGAGCGCCTCGTGATGCAACATCGGCAGGATTATTTTCAGATGTCACATGATGCCATTGCTTATCGTTCACATTATCCAGTATCTCGACGACGCGGTTAGCGACGAACTGTTTCCATCTGGATGGTTCACCACTAAGCCATGACAGGACAATGGATGAGTCAGTCCAGGCGTATATTTGTGATGCAGGTATTCGCATTGCTTGTGCTACGTTTTTTAACAGTTTAGACAGTAAAACTGCACCGCAAAGTTCAAGCCTTGGAACTGACACTGACTTTACAGGAGCGACTCTAGTTCGCGCTGCAAGTAGTGTGGTGGTTATGGTGCCATCGAAATTGATTACTCTGCAGTAAACAACTGAGGCGTATGCCTTCTCGGAGGCATCAGAAAATCCATGCAATTCTATTCGCTTGCTATTTTTAGTTGAAGTTCCTATCCATCTTTTTAACTGTATATCTCTTACGTTTTCAAAATCTTGTCTAATGTTTTTCCATTCTTCTGTTAATGTTTCATCTACTTCATCATCCCAATCGATTTTCTTTAACCATAGTTTCTGTATTAGGATTTTTGCTGAGATTATGCACGGAGCTATCCATCCGAGTGGATCAAAAAGTTTTTGAATGTCTGACAAGATATTTCGTTTTGTAATAGTTTCTGAAACAGGAGGTAAGTTAATGTTATACATGAATTCATCAGTTGCTAAATTCCATAGTACACCTAATGCTTTAATAGTTCCTTCGATGTTTAGGTTCAGTTGTACTTTAGTTGATCTATTTTCAGGCTCTATAGATTCCATAAAATTTGCACTGTTTGACGACCATTTTTGCAGTTCGAAGCCTCCTCTTTTCAGTATATCTTTTAGCTCTTGGCTTGCTGTTACGGCTTCAGTTTCAGTATCAAACCCAGCGAGTATATCGCCCATATAACAATTTTCTTTCAGAATACGTGCTGCAACTGGAAAGTCAGCTCCTTCTTCTTCTGCCAGTTGTATCAACGTCTTCACTGCGAGGTATGGCGCCGATGCGGTACCGAACGTAACTCTAAGTAAACGATACTCTTTTAATATTTCTGTAAGTTCATTTCTCCACCAGATACGTTGGAAATCGACATGTTCTTTCGCTATTAACACCATTCTGTACATCTTTTTCAGTTCTGACACGAAGCATACGGCGTGCATTCTCCATCTCATGATGATGCTGCGAAGATCTTCTTGCAACACTGGACCAACAAGTAACTCGTCGTTAAGTGAGATACCATTTGTACCCTTAACAAGAGGCGTCGAATACCACGCGAGTTGGAGTGCTTTCACTTTCTTCTCGTATAACCGCATGATGACATAAATAAACAGATCTTTTGTCACATTCGTCTTCCGGTATTTGTTCTGCATGTCCTAAAGTTACATATTCTTGTATAACCTTCGTATAATCTTCCTTTAGTTTAGGCATTCTTTGTAATTTTCTTTCCAGCTGTAGAAATCTTGTCAGTGCTATTTCTTTACTATTACCATCTGGTGACATTTGCTTTTCTGATTTAAATGGTAAGTTTACTATAAATCTTCCTTCTTCATTTCTTTTATATGTTTTTTCATAGATTTCTTCACAAAGTTTTTCTTCTTTAGTTAGTTTTCTTGTGCTTTCGTTGTCTAGTTCCCACATTGATTTCAACATTTCGTCTAAGTCTATTTGATGATGCATTACTATTAAAGATGGCTCGTTAGATTTTCTTTCATCTATTCTTCCAAACAAAATCCAACCCAGTGCGCTTTTCTGTGCACACGGAGCGTCTGCAGGTCCCTTTATAAGTTCTTGCTGTAAAATTTGTGCACATTCGTTCACTCCCAATAACAAATCTATCGGTGCTGGTGTGTGATATGTTGGATCCGCTAGTTGTAGGTTTTTCAGATGGGGCCAGTCTCCAACTTGAATAGACTTAGAAGGTAAGTTTGTCGTTAATTGTTTAGGTAAAACATATGCTTCTGTTTGTATACAAAAATTCTCGTTATATATGGAAACAATGTGAAATTGTACTGTATTGTTGATTCTTGTTTTGGTCGAACCAATTCCAATAACATTACCTCTAGTTGACTTCTTTTTTAGTTGTAGTAGTTGAGTAGCCCGTTCGCTTAGAAAAGAAGCCTGTGAGCCTTGGTCAAAAAGCGCTCTTAATGTTATTGTGTGTCCTGTGTCACTCTTGACTTTAACTAATGCTGTGGCTAATAAAGCGTATACCTGGTTTGCATTGCAGTGTGACGTCATCATTGTATTGACTTGGGCTTCATCCTCTTCTGCATTTGTATCTTCAACACTAGAATGCATCGTAGTTTCCTCCGAATTCATTTGATGCAGAAGGGTATGATGACGTCTGTGGCATATACGACAAGACATCGGTAATCTACATTTCACAATAGAATGTCCTATCAACAAACAATTAAAACACAGGTTATGTTCTTTAACATAGTTATTTCGTTCACTAACTGACATGTTTGTGAATTGCTTACAGTGACACAATGTGTGGTTTTCTTTACATAATAAACACGGTTTTACTGGACGTGAAATAGTTGTGGCCGCGTGAAATGAGCGTTCCCTAATATTTTTCTCTCTGGTTTTTTCTGATGACATACTTGCGGTTGGGTTCGCTAGCTCTAGTGTACGAAACTTTGATTCCAAAAAACACCTCAAATCAGACCACGATGGTAAATCATCTGAGTTATTTTTATATGCAAAATTTTCCCAATCTTTACGTGACTCCGGGTCCAATTTCTGTACTACAAGAAATATAATTACAGGATCCCAAGAACCAGTTGGAATATTTAAATTATTTAATGAGTTAATGCATTCGGTAGTATTATCGAGTAACATTTTTATAAGATTGACAGACTGAACACTTACCCGTTTCTGCGAAAATAACCTATTTAACAGAGAGTGCACTATAATACGTTTATTTCCATAACGTTGCTTTAAAATGTTCCACGCGTCGACGTAATTCGAATCGGTAACACGAACCTGTCTAAGGAGGGCTTCCGCTTCGCCTGCAATGCTGGACTTCAAATAGTGAAGTTTCTGTACGTTCGAAAGTGATGCGTTGTCATGTATTAAGCTAAAGAAAAGGTCTTGAAAAGTAGGCCACTCTTCGTAACTCCCCGAAAAAGTAGGAAGCTGGATCCTAGGAAGCCTGACTTGCGAGGTTAGTACATCCGAGGACTCGTGACCTTCATTACTGCATGACGCCCGATGTGGAGATTGGCGTGACGGCGTCGATGTCTCAATTTGTAAAATCGCATCCTGAATATCAGCTTTGAGGCAGACGTACGCGTCTTCGAAACTATTCTACTCATCGTTAGCAAAGTATGGAATCTCAGCACGTTTTTCACGCGGCGTAATCTTTATAAGTTCGCGATGTGTTGAAGTATATATACACTGCATTCGAGTTTGTAGATATCCCTTAGTTAATCTAGTTTTTGGACATTTCTTTAAGTTTACTTGAGTTTTATTCATCAAAGTAGCTGTTTCTTCAAGTTGTAGTAATAATTGTTCCATATTTGGTTTCGCCATAGTTCGTAATTATAAGCACAGTCACAGTATTTAACAAGAATCACAAAAGAAATCCATTCAGTTTGACGTAAACAACTTGTTATTTCTCCGATAGCTCATATGCACTTTGCGTCCTTGCACACTTGTAAATAAAGATACATACATACATACATACACTCACGCCTGTTTCCCATGGGGGTAGGCAGAGACTATGGATCGCCACCTGCTACGATCCTTGCACACTTCTTTCGCTTCATTCATATCCATCAATCTTTTCATACATGCCCTGCGGTTTTTGTCACTGCGTACACCAGCCTTTTTTATAATAACCTCTATTTGGTCCGCGTAGGTTTTTCTGGGACGCCCTCGTTCAATCGTTCCTTCCACATTCGCACAGTATATCTCTTTCGTGATTCGCCTTTCATTCATCCTCTCTAAGTTACCAAACCACTGGAGCATTCCTTTCTCAATTCTTGTCACTATATCATCTTTCAGACCACACCTTTTGCGAATCACCTCATTGCTCACTCTATCACTCAGTTTTACTCCGCATATTTTCCTCAACGATCGCATCTCTACCGCATTTATTCTGCTTTCATTCTTCTTCTGCCATACCCAAGATTCACTTCCATACATCAGTGTCGGTACCAGCACTCCGTTATGAATAGCCATTCGCGCCTTTGCAGAAACGGTTTGGCTACTCATAACCGAGTGTATAGCACCACTCACCGAATTTCCTTTCTTCACTCGTCTTTCTATGTCTTCCTCACTCTTTCCGTCCCTTGTGAACAAACTCCCCAAGTATACAAACTCACGGACTTGTTCCACTTTTTCGCCACCTAACATTACCGTACAGTCAGTCATTTCTTCATCTCTCTCAAACACCATCACTTTAGTCTTAGTTACATTCACTTTCATCCCTTTTCTCACAAAATCTTCATTCATAACCGACATCATTTCCTGCAACTCTTGCGCAGAAGACGCAAGTATAACTTGGTCGTCAGCGTAGAGAAGGCACTTGATTTGAGTCCCATTCATCACAACCCCACAGTCACGTTCTTTCAGACCTTTCATACAACTGTCCAAAAACAGATTAAAGAGCCATGGTGACGCAACACATCCCTGTCTGACACCCCTAGAGATGCCAAACCAGTCAGTGTATACGCCGTCAATCCTGACGCATGCACGGGAATCCTCATAGAGAGATTTCAGTGCATGAATCAGTCTGCTCTCCAATCCGTATTCGGACAACACCTTCCATAGCTCATTCCTGTCAACTCGATCGTAGGCCTTCTCCAGGTCCACAAAAGCACAGTAAACCTTTTTGTGCTTAGCCAGGTGTTTTTCGGTTAAGCACCTCAAGGAGAAGACCTGATCCGTGCATCCCATTCCCTTTCTGAATCCCGCTTGCACATCCCAAATACTCTGCTCAGTTTTTTGCATCACTCTTTCAATCAGTACCTTTGCATACAATTTACTGACAATGCTGAGAAGACTGATCCCGCGGTAGTTTTTAGCATCCTGCCGTGACCCTTTCCCTTTGTACAGCGGCACGACCACGGCTTTACGCCAATCTTCCGGCACTTTGCCACTGTTCCAACATTTATTAAAGATCAGGCACAGCCAGGACGCAACCAGCTCTTTCCCACCTCTCAGCATTTCAACAGTAATTCTGTCATATCCTGCTGCTTTCCCTTTTTTCATGCTCTTCATTGCACTAATAATCTCATCCATATATATATCTCTTTCATCCACTTCTGTCTCTTCCTCGTCTTCCACCCTTTTATCCGAGGCTTCTAGCATAGAGCCATCCGCCTCAAACAAACTCTCAAAATATTTCATCCACTCCTGTAGTACACCTTTTTCATCTGTCACTAGCTCACCTTTTTCATCTCTTATCACATTCATTTTAGACTTATGTGATCCACTTCGAGACGTTTTCACTTGTTTCCAAAACAATTTTATATTGTCTCGAAAGTTATCACAGAGTTTGAAGTCACACTTTTCTTTCATCTTTCTCTTTTTTTCGTCTACTTTTTCTTTCACTACTTTCTTAATCCTTTTAAACTCCCTTGCAACTGTATCAACATCATCTTCTGTAACACTTGCATTCACTCTTTTACTGGCTTTGATGGCCAGCAGATCCTGCCATACTTTTTTCTTTTCATTCACTATCTGTCTTACCTCACTATCCCACCAGTTTATTGGGGGAGCATTCTTCCTTTTACTCACTCCACATATTTCCTCAGCTGTTTCAGTCACAACCTTTTTAAACTTTTCCCAAACTTCCTCAAGCTTGCCATCTTTCACTTCAGCCACATTTCCCAATCGTTCTTTCAATTTGCTCAAATATGTCTTTTGCACTTCCACTTCATCCAGGTTCTCAACTTTTACTCTAGTCAGCTCCGTTGTTGACACTGTGGGACGATGACGCCAACTTTTGAACAGACCACTAACCCGAGACACTACAAGAAAGTGGTCTGTTCCAATGTTACTACCCCTAAAGACCCTGGTGTCTACAACTCTGCCCTTCAGTCTTTCATCAACAATCACAAAATCGATCATACTCTTCTTTTCCCCTCTCTGCCAAGTGTACATATGAATTTCCTTGTGGTCAAACATGGTGTTCGTTACCACAAGATTCTTTTCTAAACATACCTCAATCAAACTCCTGCCATTATCATTTACTCTTTTGTCTCCATATATTCCTAAAACTCCCTCACATCCCTCTCTTCTCACACCTACCCATCCGTTAAAATCTCCAAGCATAACTATCCTTTCATTATCTTTGCATTCATTCAAGATGTCTTCCACACTTTTCCAGAAATCCTCCTTTTCCGTTGCTGACTTGGATATATCGGGAGCATACACGCCAATGACGCGTATCCGAAGTAATCCTACTTTGAGTCTAACCCAGAGAAGTCTGGGACTAACACACTCATACTCAGTCATGCATTCTATCATCCTTTCCGACAGCAGGAGTCCCACGCCCATACTCGCGTGCTCATTTTCGGCAACGCCCGACCACAGAACTTTAAACGGGCCATGTTCTGAGACTCCTTTGCCCTTTCTTTTCGTCTCGTTCACGCATAAAACATCCAACTTCTTTTCTTCCATAATCAAACACACCTCATCCATTTTCTCCTCCATCGCTCCACATACATTCAGCGTAGCAAAACGGGTCTCCGATGCCCGCTTTTCGCCCCGAGAGAAACAAGTTACGCGTGATGAGTGGCGAGCTCTATCGCCGCAGCCAGGTTTATTAAAAAAATTTGAAACCATTTTGTTCCCACGATTAGCTAGGGAAAGACAACTGTCCACCACACAGAGCCCCGCGTGTGTGGTAAGGCTATTTACGCCTGGAGGGCACCAATTTCCAGGGTGGCACGCTTATGACTAGGCACGCCCCTAGCCATGCAGCCATCGGCACGGCAGACCTTAGCTTAGCGGAGGGGAAGGAATAGGATTAGGATAGGGATGTGAGGTGGGTATAGGAGTGTGTAAAATGGGACGGATCAGGGTACAAAAAGGACACCGTTGCTGCGGGGGGGTTGAGAGGTTGCAGCAGCGGAGGCTGAGGGTCCGGGGGCGCTTACCCGTACTTGTCATAGGGAAACCGGACAAGTCCTCTGAACTTCTATTATCGATTATGAATAGACCCTTTTTTTGTAGGCCTATTGTTCGATGCGCTCGACGCAGCCAAGGTCAGGCATCCGTCACTCGCCCATACCTACCGCGATAAGTACCTACAGCGCGCGACAACTTGAAGTTGCAAAATCAGTCAGGGTTGCCGCCGCGCTTGTGAGTATACGCGTGCGTTATTCTGTGCCTCTATGACGGTTAATCGATCATTATTTATTGCTCCCAGCACTGTACCGTACACTATTATAATTTATAAATTATGAAGAATCGTAATACTAATCATTGTTGCGTGGACGGCTATCGCAATAAACAGAAGGATTCAAAGTTTTCATTTACTGAAAGATTCTATAAGGTAAAAAAAAATTTTTTTTTATTTAATTCGTAATTTTTATGAGTTGTAACAACTACCTACTATATGTAGGAAAGCGTGTAGTTATAGGTACAGAGGTGGGTCGTGAGTATTTTTTGTACCTGAGTACCTACCTAATATTTTATTTTCGAATTATACCTACTTAACTAAATACCTACATTTCTGGATTTATGGATTCCGTAACCGGTTCGTTCCGCAACAGTATGGTGGCGGTGGCATAAAAACTGCCTTAAATTCAACATATAGTCTAATGTGGCGTTAACTATACATCTAGCCTAGGTTTATTTGAAACGTATTTTTTTTCAAATTTAAGTAGGTACACATTATAAACACAATGCTTGTAATGAAGTATTTAATCCTTCAAGCACAGAAAATGAGACAATATATTTTCTATTGTTGTGTTGTGCGGGGCCCGATGGGGCCGCTCGAGCGTTGAAGGATTAGAAGAAGACAACCCTGAAGTTGTTAGAAGAGGTAAGAGCTACGCGATAGAAAGAGAGGCAACCTGTAGGTGAATATAACTGTAGGCAAAGAAGCGGTGTGCGACCTAAATTGCACTTTATTGTGTCTGAGAAAGAGTCGCTATTTATTTAAATGACTATGCGGAGTGAATTTTCTGTACTTTGTACTATTATGTATTCTGTGCCAAGGTCGCCTATTGTCCGCAAATTCCACAATATTTTTTATCCGGTCGTTAGGGCCAAACACTATGTACGTTATTTTGAGGGATATTAGGTTGATATTCGAATGACAGATAAGAGTGCAGCGAAAACGCAATGTTTATGGTACGACCGTTTATTGAATACTGGCCTAAGGAAGCAATGTATCGTATAGATATATCATTACAGAATTAAACACAACACATTTGAAAGTCCATAAGTAAATACTGCTGTGCGATAAGACGGCGCACGTCATCCCGACTCTGCGGGCTTCCATTTGGAAGATTACCCGCGATAGTGGTGCGCAGTCACGAGGATTCACCGGGATTGCCGACCGTCAATATTTCACGCAGGGCTGCCATACGAGCCATTAAAACATTAAAAAATATTTGGTTGTTAATTTTTACTATGATGATCAGCCATTTTAACGTCCCCACTGCTGGGGCATAGGCCTTATAGGTGGATAAGGAGGATGGGCCATAACCCATCACACGGGCCAAGCACGGAGGAGCTGGAGATAATAAATGTTTGGTCACCCATCCCATGACCGACCCTGGCGAAAGTTGCTTAACTTCCGCAATCGCTGGGACAGGCATTATAAAAGACGAAATGTAATTGATCACTTTCGCATCCAACTACTGCATAATCCTCATCACTAGGAACTAGCTATCTAACCTCTAACGAATGGTGGTAGCAAGCCAGGCGGACTTGAAATAAGTCCTACTACAAACTAAACCGAGTACAAATTGTACCCTCCCCCAACCCACCGGAATCAAACCCGGGACCCCTGCGTACTACACGAGGATACGAACCACTAGACCACAGAGGCGATTTAAGAGTTTCTTTGAGATTCATAAACAACATTGACCATCAGCCAATTTTGATGTCCTCACTGCTGGGGCACAGGCCATCCTTATGGGTGGATAAGGAGGATGGGCCAAAAACCACCACACGTGCACAGTGGGGATTGTTGGGTGTTAACGACTGCAAATGCAGCCGGGACCAACAGCTAAACGTGCCTACCGAAGCACGGAGGAGCTCGAGATAATAAATTTTTCGTCACCCATCCCATTACCGACCCTTGCGAAAGTTGCTTAACCTCCGCAATCGCTGGGCCAGGCGCTATACCACTGCGCCACCGAGCTCCTCATAAATATATAAACACCATTATTCTGAACTGAAGTAATCTTGAGAGTAGTAGCAGCCCTACTCCGAGGCATTAGAGATTCTCAGGGCATCGGCTAATGAGGGCCGCAGACTTACACCCATGAAAATGCATCCCTGAAGTGCAGCGAACTCACCGACGACCACCGATTGCATTATAGATTCCACTCCTTGGACGAAAATGTAAACCTGGCTTAATGAAGAATTCACTGAGATATAAATGCATTGTATTTTCCAAGAGATAATGAAACCTGACTATTTACTTGGGTAAGTATTTACCGTGAAGAATAAATGTCAGGATTAGTGGTGTTACGTGGAAAAGCTGATATGAATTACAGCTTTTATTCAATAAAATTAATTAAAACACAAATCAAAACAAATAGAAATCAATAAGCGGTATAAAGTAGGTACTTATACAGAGTTCTCTTACTAATGACTAACAAAACGGAGGTTATTTTTGTGCACAAAAAATCTTTTTGGGCATAGATTTTTAGGGTTCCGTACACGAAGGGGCCAAACAAAATTTGCTATCACTGATGTGTCCGTCTGTCTATCTGTCCGTCCGTCCGTCGTCTCTCACAAAACTCTAGCAGCTATGACGTTGAAGTTACAGTCTTCATATTTGCACGAAAGATGTTTCTTACCGACCTAAAGCAAGGTAAAGTACCTATACATACAGTATACAGTTAATCTAACCGCCTCTGTGGTCTTGTGGTTCGGCCACCCGTGTAAGATGCAGAGGTCCCGCGGTCGTTTCCCAGGGGTACAATTTGTACTCGGTTTGGTTGGTGGTAGCTTATTTCAAGTCCGCCTGGCTAGCTACCACCATTTTACCTAAGTCTGACTAAGATTTATATTTGCACAACGACTTTACGGAACCCTTAATGTGAGAAGCCCGACACGCACTTCATTATTAGTCTTCCTAACCTTCGAATAGCAAAACTTCCAAAAGAAAACTATAAAGCTAGAAAATCCCGTGGAATCGATCCAATCAGGGCGTGTGTGTGTTTCCAGAAATGGCGGGACTGGCCACATATGAATGTTCCCGTGTTTACTTAGGACAGGACAAACACTCGCACCAAATCCAAATAACTTGGTGCCGTTTCCTTTTGGACTTCAAAACGTCGTGACCAATTCCCTGGCAAAATAATCCAAACGGGAAAAGAGGAATTCGACTTGTCTGAGTCACCGGAAAAATCTAAAAAAGACAATGAAATATTAATGGCAAACTTCATCTTCCAATGGAGACGAGGTTTTAACAAGGGGGTGCATATTTTTATGCAAAATTTCTTCATGAAACTTCCGCGGGATAATGACACTTTCACCATTCATGAGTAACAACCATTCTAAGAATCAATTTCAAAGCTAGAATATATAAAAAAGCTTCAAGAATGGAGAATTAACGATCCATCGATACTATTATAATACATATAATATAATAAATACTAAAGTAACTCTGTTATGTTTTCACACTTAGACCGCTAGATCTATTTTGACGAAATTTGCTGCGGATGTAGATTCTATGGGTCTTTGGGGAAGCACATAGTCTACTTTTTATCCCACTGCTGGGCAGGGGTCTCCGCCCGCACGATATAACCTGTAGTCCACGTGGGCAAAGCTGTGGACGAAAAGCTATAATAAAATTTTATGTAAAATTAAATTTTATTAAGCCCTTAAAGTACTTAAACCCTTAAACATCTGGTGACCTACATTCCCAGTGTCAGCAGTAAAATTGAGAAGCAAATCAATAACAAAAATATTACAAACTGTAGCGAAATATAATTTCATAGGAAGGTATTATTATCGCATCATGTTAAAAGTTTTATCACGAGTTATCTTTAATTTAATATGATATGACCTACAATCGAATCCGTTAATGAGGATCTTCAGCAAAATGAAATGATGTTAATAACTGTAATTGGCTTGTGAACTGAGGGCTTATTTACAAAAAAGAATCATAGTCGGACGCAATTCGTCGTTCAATTTACTTAATATTGAACCTTATTCGTGAGTCAATAGTGACACGGAGTGGGACGAACATCGTACGCTCATCGCGATGCTTTTTGTAATAGCCTCTCTGATGAAGTACATGAATGAAACAATCTCGATAGAGGGGCAGCTGCAGTAATAATTATCCCTCATGAAATAAATAAAATCATCGGAAAAACACAATCTGGCTTGTAGTAAAAACTTGAACTGCCAGAATCTGAGTAACGTGTTAAAATCAAATAGAATAGATAAATCAAACCTGAGAGCATAATCACTTATATTAATAAACTATTCTTACAAACAATGGCCTAAACTATTTTTTTAAAAAGGAAAATCGAGTCTAACTGCAAAATAGAATTTAATTACATAGAAATCAATTAACACAAAAATGTCGAAACTAAAGTGAGTTGTTGCTTCGATGACGGCGCGCGCAGAAATGAGAGCGTTCGCTGGGTTGCGTCGCCTTTTATACCCTTGGCTGGCATTATATTTTCTCATCCGCTACACGGCCTCTCCTGACAGGAGACCGTCCTCGGGCTCCTTCTTGAATGGCTTCTTTCATCAGTCAAGCTCGGGCATGGAGAGTCCTACGACTGGTTGATCTTCAGGTGAAGCGTGGACACGCGGCTCATCCGCCACGCTGAGAGGTTCTTCGGGTGAAGTGGGGACACGCGGCTCATCAGCCACGCTGTGTGGAAGCTCAGGTGAAGCGTGGACGCGTGACTCATCAGCCACGCTGAGAAGATGCTCAGGCGAAGTGTGGACGCGTGACTCATCAGCCACGCTGAGAGGATGCTCAGGCGAAGTGTGGACGCGTGACTCATCAGCCACGCTGCGAGGATGCTCAGGCGAAGTGTGGACGCGTGACTCATCAGCCACGCTCCTGGATTGTTGCTCAGGCCTTGCGTGGTGCAACACTCCTGACGTGCTAGGCTGCTGTCCATCATCAGCCGGGTGGTCGACTGGCACAGGCTGCTCCGTAGTGGCGAGAGTAGGCCCCGCGTCATCAGTGTCTGCATCTGCACAAAACAACAATAAACACATGCCTATACCAGTAGGCGTTATGCACAAAGCAAAGCATTAAACATCAATCGAGACAGAGGCACTACGTGAAGCGTATCTAATTACAAAGTAAAGCTAGAGGCACGACGTGAAGCATAGCTCTACAAATGTCAAGTCAGAGGCACGACGTGAAGCGTAACTCGACAAAGCCAAAGACAGAGGCACTACGTGAAGCATGTCTTGACCAAACCAGGACAGAGGCACGACGTGAAGCATGTCCACCAACAGTCGAAGGAAAAGAGGCACTCCGTGAAGCTTATTCCAAAACTGTTCTAACTGAGAGTTAACTCACCATCGAAGAAAGCAGCGCAAACTTCGGGGCTCCACTCTCCTCGCCACGGAATCATAAATTCCGCCGCAGCCTGAGTCGACTTCCCATATGACCCGGCCAGGAGCTGCAGCTCATAGCGCCCATGAGGTAGTGTCTTCAACACGCGGTATGGGCCGCGCATACAGGAGTCCAACTTGCCAGTCGACTGCGCCTGTTTTCTAACAAAAACTAATGAATTTAGTTCAAAACCACACGCAGGCTTCCTTCCTTGATTTACATAAGCATCTTGTTTTTGTTGGTTCTGCTTCAACCTCTGTGACGCACGTTGTCGACTCATTTCACGAAGGGCCTCTCTATTAGGACTGGAACCCTCGAGTGCGACGTCTCGTACTACACTCCGGATGACTGGAGTGGCTGCGTCAATACCCACCAGTAGATTGAGAGCAGAATCCTGGGTAGTCCCGTGTTTGGTGATATTCAACACCAGTTGAATCTTCCAAATCATACTCGGCCACTCGTGCTGTCTGTAGTTGGCCTCGATGCGTATCATGTTAAGCACCGTCCGGCAATAACGCTCAACTTGCCCATTTGCTTGGTGCATTTCAGGCGTTATAAAATGCGTGTCACAACCCATGTCCCTAACCCAATTAAGGAATTCAGCACTTTGAAACATGCGACCCCTGTCAGCCACAATTAATCTAGGAGTCCCAAACAGGGAAATTACATTCTTGAAATGACGTTTCAGCTCGTCGGCATCTTGCCGGTACATTGGGAACAATAGGCAAAATTTAGAAAAAGCATCTATGACTATTAAAAGGTGACGGAAACCGTCGGCTTCGGGAAGGGGCCCTAAGGTATCCATATGGATGGTATCGAAAGGCGCGTCTGGCTTTTGCCAAGAACTAATAGGCTGTAACGGAGCTCGTGCTACTTTCTTATGAGAAATGCATACTAAGCAATGCGCGATATACTTTTGAACAAAACATCGTAGGTTTGGAAACCAAAAGTGCTTTAAAATTAAGTTGGTTGTTTTATCTACCCCAACGTGTTCGTGTTCATCGTGAAATACACGAAGGAGACTCAGTCTATGGCCTTTCGGGATATAACAAAGTAATCGAGAAGGTTCACCAGTAGGCGAGTACTTGAAATAAAGGATATCGTTCCTAACAACGTAACGAGTTGCATCTAGTTGTCCGTCAGTCAGTTTTTGTATGAGGTCTCTAGTCTCCTCATCAGATGCTTGAGCAATCTGTGCCCAATTTCGTGGCTTTTGAACAGTACAAACGTTAACCGGGTTCCTACTAAGATAGTCAGCGTGTGACATAGACGTGCCCTTCCTGTAGTCTAGCCCAAAATCAAAATCTTGCAGGTATACCCACCACCTGGCCACTCTGGGTAATAAATCTTTTTTTCGTTGTGTAAGCTTTAAAGCATTGCAATCAGTGACCACAGTGAAACGTACACCTACAAGATACGGTCTAAAATGTTGGAGCGCTTTAACTACGGCCAGAGTTTCGAGCTCGTACGAATGGTACTTGCCCTCCGCTCCTTGCGTCAGTCTACTAAAATAAGCTACCACTCGTTTATAACCACCCTCATGAACCTGCATTAGTACCGCTCCGTAACCTATCGAACTCGCGTCTGTGTGAACTTCTACTGGCAAGGATGGGTCATAAACCGCAAGAACAGGTTCGCTAGTCAAACATTGGATCACTTCATTACGAGCAGCACGCTGTTCGTCACCCCAGTTAAATTCTACACCCTTTCTAGTCAAGGCGGCAATGCAGGCAGTTTTCTGGGCAAAGCCAGGTATATATCTGCGAAAATAACTGGCTAAGCCCATAAACTGTCGAACCTGCTTGATATTTTTTGGCTCTGCAGAATCGACTAACGCTTTAATTTTATCATGGCTCGGCCGTACCTGCCCCTGAGAAATAGTCCGACCTAAATACTCAATCTCGGTTACCAAAAACGAGCACTTCCTTAAGTTAATTGAAAAGCCTGCCTTTGTTAACGTCAATAGTACTTCGTGTAACAAAACTAAACCTTCTTCGATTGTCATGCTTAGAATTAAAACATCGTCGATATATACGAGAACGACACCGGAATCTATGAACTTACGTAATGTTTTTGCTATTATTCGTTGATACACGACCGGCGCGTTCGCTAAGCCGTAGGGCATTTTGAGATACTCAAAATGCCCCTCGGGCGTTACGAATCCGGTTAGTGGAACTGAGTCTTCATGGACTGGGATCTGGTGAAATCCAGTTGCCATATCCAAACTCGTAAAATATTTATTTCGTCCCAACCTGTCTATATAATCGTCTATTCGCGGCAATGGAAATCGATCCTTAATAGTAACTTCATTTAGCTTTCGGTAATCGACACACATTCTGTCTGATCCGTCTTTCTTTTTTACTAAAAGAATCGGGCTCGCATAATCAGAGTCGGATTCTCTAATGATTCCTTTCGACAATAAATCATTAATTATTTCACGTACTCGAAGTATTTCCGCATGTGAAAGGCGATACGGCCTATAATAGACGGGAGCATTACTATTTAACTTAATAGTCATGCTGCCCGTATTCACGGTAGACGTCGCAGTACCGGTGATGAAGTGTCGAGAGAACTCATTAATTATTGCTAATAATTGTTGCAATTGATCACTATCAAGAGAAGTTTTTATTGGAATAGACGGATCAGACTGAATCGCCATAACTTCACTAACACTACTTATCTTACGCGTAAGTGACTGATGGTCACGAGTGCGAACATACTGTACACCTTCTCTATTCAAAACATCGGTACCTACGATTATCGGCGTATTCATGAACTCGGACGATACCACAAACAAATCTACTTCTAACGTAATTCCATCAAATTCGATAGGTAAAGTTACATAGGACGTACTTTCAATTTCCTGACTCCCTAGTCCCTTTAGTATGCGAAAAGTAGGTTTTTGTGAACATTGAAAATGTTTTAGCAAAGATAACGAAACTAGTGAAATGCTCGAACCACTATCGATAAGAACATCAACCGGTATTCCCTGAATAACAGCTACAATAACATCTCGATTGCGGGTAGTTTCGTTTTCGCGGCAAAAATTAACATCGCTTTTATTTCGTGACTCAGATTTTTGTTTGGCAAAACACGTATCAATTTTGTGACCAGGCTTCTTGCAATAAGAGCAAGGTTCTGATTTCAGTGGCGTAAACACCGGCTTTGAATTCAAATTATTGTTATTAGAACTTGTATCTAAATTTGTTTTAGGTTTTTTATTGCAAAAAGCCTGTCTATGACCTGATAAACCACACGAAAAACACTTTCCCTCGTCCAACCTACGCTTTCTCAAATTAATACTGGAAGCGCTTTTGTTTTTATTAGAAAATTGTTGTGAAACAACTGTTCGCATGTTATTAGTTTTGGAGGTACTAGGCTTTACATAAATCGAGAAAAATTCAACTAAATTAGTAGGTTGCAACTTCGCGTTCGTGGCGGATGCTCGAATGTGCGGATCAGTGATACCGCGTATAATGATTGCCGTTATAAGTTCGTCACTGAGCCCCCGAACTATGCGCAAGCGAAGTAAAGAGCGTCTAGCATAGTCAGCGTACGTGGGGTAATTATCCGAATTAGTCTGCATTACGTCATACAAAATATTTGCAATATCGGGTGTTTTAGGACACAACGGTTTAAATTCTTTTTTAAAACTACTCCACGTACGGTCACTCGTCACCCACTCACTTAACCACGTTCGAGCATCGCCCTTCAAACAGTTTCCTATTCGCGAAAGACATTCATAATCGCTCCAATTATTTAAACACTTAGCGCGATCGACTTCTTCACACCAGTCATCAATATTATGCAATTTAGGGTCGAAATTGGAAATATAAAAATGTTGGTTCGATCTTACCGTGCTGTTTATCGATCGAATCGCATCCACAATTCGATCCGTCACCGTCGCGGGCACGCTTACGTCACTAGTGGAAGATTCCGGCACCAACTCTGACTGCTCCACACGACGTTCAGGCGGCACCGAAGGCGGCGGCACTGCGGAAGGCGGCGGCACCACGGATGGCGGTGGCACCACGGACGGCGGCGGCATTGGCGGCGTACGGCAACGCCCTAGGCAACGCGCCGAAACCGGCGGCGTCATCGTGGAGCGAACCGCTAGCGGAGAAATCTCGCGCCGGTGCGGCGACCGTGCGCGGCGCCGCAATGGCGGGGAGGCCTGGCGCCTGGGTGGCGGCGAGCGCGGCGACGCGCGCCTAGACGGCGGCGGCGAGCGCGACGACATGCGCCGGCGGCGCGAGGGGCGAGACTTGGGTGGCGTGCGTCGTTCAGATGACCGACGCGCCACACCTGACGCCTGATTTTCTAAAACCTTGAGTCGAGCGAGCATCGCCTCCATTTCCTGTTTCATGTTACCTTCAGAACTACGACCACGGCGACTACCATGTCGATGTTCTCGGCGGTGGCTTCGACTGCGACGATAATCACGTTCCGACATTTTTGGTTTTTAATTTAAACGGAAATTTACTGGCGAAAGAAAACAAGAAAGATAGGATCGTGGACCCAATCCCGCTTCTGATCTTACAAACAATGGCCTAAACTATTTTTTTAAAAAGGAAAATCGAGTCTAACTGCAAAATAGAATTTAATTACATAGAAATCAATTAACACAAAAATGTCGAAACTAAAGTGAGTTGTTGCTTCGATGACGGCGCGCGCAGAAATGAGAGCGTTCGCTGGGTTGCGTCGCCTTTTATACCCTTGGCTGGCATTATATTTTCTCATCCGCTACACTATATTTTGATACATTAACATTTTTTGCCGTACTAACTCAGAGTTCCCCAGGGTATATTAAGTCATCAATAGGCTCTGTTAATATTAACCGTGTCCTTTGCGGCAACACCGGGCGTCGCTGGGTCATACCGGGCTACCTCGACGTGCGGCATAAGGCACTCTGCTACATTAAGCGAGATCCCGCCGCGGGCACACGGCGCGGGAACATAGATTGCTGGTTTTTTGACGGACAGATGCTTACAGTGTAAGTAAGCTCTAATCAATTTTTTTACCATTTATTTCAGGCATTAATTGCCCATGCAATAAATACCTTATAGACTAACATACATAATAAAAACAATCTTAAAATTACACTTTATCACGTATTGGCGGCGACGGGTTGCGCAACGTAGAGTCCGGTAACCGGTCGCGGAATCGTCGGAACAAGACAGCCTTCGGCCAAAAATCATTCATGAAGGTCTTCAGATGTTCGGTTAGTGCCCTCACCACAAAATAGTTTAGTGGAGTAATGCAGGCGGGACACGTACACCAGCGTCGTCGGAATAGCCGGGAACAGCAGCTGATTGTGTCCAGTCGGGGCGGTGCCACATAGGTTACGGCGGGCGGGTTTTTTCTTCTTCTCCACCTTTTGAAAGCCGTCCTCGTCACACCCATCATCCTGTCTCCGTGGTTCTGAAGCCTTAGTGACAGGGCCAAGATTGTCTCCCTCCTTTGTAGGCCGCTTGAGTTGTGATGTAGCGGAGCGGGTCGATTCGATATGTCGCCCCGCGCGCGTGTCCCGCTTAACGCGGTGGAGAGCCTAATACCGGGCACCCCGCGGCTGGGTAGCGCGGGGAGCTACCTCGGTCGCCCAATTAGCAGATACCTATCGATTATCGTCTCATCTCTATTCGTAACGGCATTGGCAAGCGTTACACAAACCCCTCCCGCAGACTAGCTTACACGGACAGAGACTACTAAGAACTAGGTTTCTAACAAAATAAGTTATTTAAGTGCTAAAATCTTCGTGTCCGATTTACCTCAGTGTCTCAAGGCGAAAGTCTATGACGAGTATGTGTTGCCATTGCCAGTGATGACTTACGGCAGTGAAACGTAGTCACTAACTATGGGTCTCATAAGAAGGCTCAAGGTCACCCAGCGTGCAATGGAGCGAGCCATGCTCGGCGTTTCCCTGCGTGATCGAATCAGAAATGAGAAGATCCGCAGGCGAACTAAAGTAACCGACAACCGACCAACGATACTGAAGTTTTGACCCGACAACGAACAGAGGTGCAAGACTTCACACATTGAAGATGACACGGTGTTTTTATATTTTAAATTACAACTGCTGATGTCACGCCAGGATAGCTTACTGCTGTCCTCTGCTGACATTCTACCCAAAAGGCTTCACAGTTAAAGCTTATAATAATTTATCATCATTAATATCAAACTATCCACTTGAGTTCTACTTTGAAATTGCGCTGTTCAACTCCCAGTGGCCACCAGTGACCCCGCTCACTTCTCTCCGTTACCGCGTTCTCCAGTTTTGTTTCTGTGTGATTATTCCCCTGTGGCCATCCCCCCTCAAAGTTGGCGACGTGACCGCAATAACTCGATTCCCCCCACCCCGCGTATACGGAAAGCGTTATCTCAGAACTTGCCTGTAAAAATTGACCAAGACAGAAATTGACAGGACATTAAAAGTCGCCTAAATGGGGGGAGGTATGACGAATTGACGATGTTTAAACAATTTTCCATTAATATCAGTCAAATTTAAGCTGGAAATATAGCAGTAATGCCGCAATTTTTTTAAATAATATAAATATAAATAGTCACGATCAAAGTCTACCCAAATGTCTGGACAATTATGTTTTGTGTGTTCTAGTGCCAAGTCGTTCATAATGAGGCTTAAAATAAAACAAAATTTAACATAATAGGTATCTATTTGATTTTATAACTAAGGTTCATTTTTAAACACGTGTGTGTTTGTCTGTCTACTAACATAAATATGCACTAAAACACTATGAGAAAAAAAAGCAAAATTATTGCTGTTCCATGTTTGGTAAAAATCAGTTAGTCAGACCAACGCTCTCCCGTTTTTTCCTGAATTTATTTTTTAACTGAATGCTTGCTAAAATGTTGTCACTTCTAACAATACACCATTGAATAGCTGTCATCGCCGGGTGTACTCCGGTCACCGAGCTGCTGTTTTCAACGTTTGATGTTTTTCCGAATTCGCGCTTACCCAAATGTTTCCTTCCGCCGTCGACCCCGCCCTCATGTCAATGATTAATCACGTAGCCTGCGACATTTATTACCGCGACAGTCGCCAGTTTGTTTTCATGTGGTTTTTGCAACGAAGCATTCTTCTAAAATATTCCACGACGATTCAAAGGGAAAATGTGGAAGAACATTGACATTGAATGCTGGCACAAGGCCTAAGTCAGCCATATCATTTCTCATGTCTGATAAACTTCGTGGCAACGTGAGGAATGTAACGAGATGGGCTGAGAGATAAAAGACCAGTCCTTTGTTAGACGGAAATAAAAAATTTTTGATTCCATCTTCTATGACTTATAGAATTTTTATCGTAGGTACTAAATATAATTCCATAAGGAAAACGGTGATTTGCGTAAAATATCATCCCAGCCTGTAATAAGGTAATCAATCTGCCGCTCGATAGGTCTGTGGTTAACGCGTTAATAATCGCAAATGCCTATCTTTGGAAAAGGTCAGATGAAAATCGAATTCCTAAAATAAATCGTACCGTATTATGTGTCCTACCTACATAATGGCAAAAGGGTAAATCTGTCAGTATTTAAGAATATGGTTGCTTTCATATCAATCAATCAATCAATATATTTATTTGCAAAAATATAGTAACATTAGTTGTTACATACAAATCACCAGCATATTATGTTGTTATTGTCAACGTGCAAAATTTATACTAAAGAAACTGGTTTCTGGTTCAGGCGAGGATCGGTAACGGCCTGCATAGACTCGCCTGCACCGGAAACATCTTTCTTTATGGGGATAGATCCAGATCTTATAATATTAAAAAAGATAATGCCTCGATTTGACATTTAGGCTGGCCCCAGACCTACCGGTTTCATTTCTTTGCTTTGCTGTTCTACCATGGACCGCCGGCCAAGAGGCTATCATTTTCAATCTATTGTATATTTTGATCAGACCACATTGGCAAGATAGCCATTAGTTTGGTGTTATCAAATATCGTCGTCTGAGTTGCATGCAATGCGAAGTTTTAGTTTTATTTGAAAAAAAAACTGCTGTTTCATACAAAAATTGATAACGAAATTATCAAAATGTATTAAACAGCTCATTTTTTTTCTCGCGATTTCAGATTTGGTCCCATAGTAAAAATTGTTCAGTTGAATAGTCCCTATCTACCATATTCAGCTTTATAAGGCTTTACCAAATAAATATCTTGTATAAATAAGCGATCGATTTATTTTTAACGATCGGAGTCGATGTTCAGGGTGGCATATTTCCTAAAAGCTTCCTACTTCGCTATCCAGGCGATGATATTTGATAACACCAAGCTGATGGATATCTTGCCAATTTGGTCTTATCCCAAAATGCGATAGATTGAAAATTACCCTAGGTAGCCGGCGGTCTTTCAAGCAAAGTAGAACAGCAAAGCAAATAAATGAAACCGGTAGGTCTATGGCCAGCCTTATTCGGCAACTACGTCAGATAAGTATTGATCCAAATCTTAAAATAGTGCGATGAATCCATCAGTTTATAAGCGTCCACTATCAGATACGGGTAGTTCTGTGGTCAGCGATCGGACGCCACGTCCCGCCCCGGCATGATTGATGGCGTGCGCGGCAACCGTCGACAATTCACTTATCCCGACACGTCACGAGTAAGACCGCCTCCGTCGTCGACCCGATTATAACCATTGTAGACGATGTACTTATACACTCGGCAATTCTGTCCTAAGAAGTCACCAATGAATTAAAGGAGTTTAAGATAGATAAGTAGCTACCAAGTCTTCGTCTCTAAAAGTCTTGGGCTATTTACATGGGGTCAAAGAACAACGGCGAACATATTACTTTTAGCGTTTAGATAAATACAAAATGAAATATCTTTACTTGCAGACTTTTCCTACTAAGAATTTTGATGCAAAGTTCCCCAAAAAAATATTCTGGATCGTTTAGGCTGTTTTTCAATTTTAAACCTTTGATAAAGATGTCCGGTCAGAGTCTCAAAAATGACACCTTAAATAGCATCCCCCTTACAAACTGAGAGCTTATTTTGCACAAAGTAAGTGATAAAAGATGTGTTTTTGTACAAAATAAGAGGTGATTAATTGTACAAAATTTAGCGCCAAGTTTGTAAGTGGGACGCTATTTGAGGTGCCATTTTTGCGTACTGTTTTAGTTCATGAAGTGTTATCTAGGATATTCTTGATCGAAGTTCTAAACGCTAAAATTTTAAATCAAATAAATCCATATATGGCAGGCATCGCCATTATTCTTTTAGTCACCTGTGACGGTCGACTTTAGTCACATAGCAAGTCGCTTCCAAAATTAAATCGCAGGTGATGGCGTCGCTGTTGTCTATGTAATTGATGGCGTAACCAAGGTAACAATATGTAATACGTAATTCCAGTTTTGGCCACCGGATCAGATAATTTTGTTTAGTCACCTGCGGCCTAATTGGCCAATGCCATTTACACGGTCGATTTTCGCCGTGCGGCGAAAGTTATGTGGCTTTAGTCACCCATGTAAATGCCCCATTAATTGAATTAACAGATGGGTATTAAGATTCTGCTCCTTCACTGTAATTTTAATATGTAACATTATTGATTAATTGTTGGTAAGTATAGGTTCTGTTAAAAAAATAACCGATGCATAAGGTATCTGTTTAAAAATATAGTTTCTTCTGGCATTATGTGGTTTAGATATAAGAAGAACTCCACCTGGATTCGTTAAAAACTCAATTATTAAATAATCTGTTTTCTAAGAATGTCACTGTCCGATATTTGTGATACTTCTTCATAGTATATGAGTAGTAGTGTCTTCATTGTTTGGTCTCACAAAAACACTCAAAAATTTCAGTAATGGATTAAATAATCATCATACAATGACCAGACAGGGGGTCCAAGTGTATGACGAGTGGCATTGTCCCGTCCCCCATTAACAATTCCTGATGAGAGTAGCTCCACAAAGCGGCCGCGGCCTTATTTACATTTGTGGACAATGGCCGGGACGAGGCCGCGGCGGGACGGGACGTGCCCGCCATCATGCTCGGCCCAAGCTATATTATGGAAATGTGTAAAGGATTTCTAGGGCAATTGAATTACCTACTTGCTTTTATAATTTTAAATGGTGATTTGTTTTCTTAGTATAGCCCATAGAATGTAGAACAAGTGTAAATTTCCAACAAGTACATAAAGCAAGTATTAACTTTAAGAACAGTTGAAGCGTCTGACCTTCGGGATATTTATTTATGTTACCGGCAATGTGTATTCTCCGGCATTGTATACAATGCCTAGGCATTGTAAACAATGCCTGAAACGATCAGGCAATGCATGAAATGATATTCATTTTATACATTGCCTAGGCATTGTATACAATGCCTGCTGGTCCACCGGCAATGTGTAAAATAAGTTTATTTCTGTTGTCTGTTATAAAAAAATAACGTCGATTGACAAGGATCTTGCTTTCTTAATCTACAAGAAAGGATTTATAACAGACAAGATCCCCTAGCTAAAGTAACATTTGTAAGTTTTCGTTTTCGCTTCATTTTCGAAACATGTATGGGATTTGACATAAATTTTAAAATGCCAATTCCATACATATTTCGAAGCAAAGCGATAACATTGCAAAATGTTACTTTGGGTATGGGGAAGTATTTAAAAAGAAATTGATATTTTTAGCCTCCGATAATCCAACATTATGGTAACAACAAAAAGCAACATAAGAAACGCCGAAGAACCTAATGACTTTTTATATCTATTGGTCAAGCAATATTAAACAGAATATATGAAATAATAGGCAAGCTCTTTCGAAAGTTTAATAAGGATTTTATGCTAAAAAGCTAACGTCGACGGGCTTTAAAAAATACGAGGAAGACGCAAGCCCGCATAATTCAGGTTGATGCCAGGATATTAATATTGCTCATTCAGTGTCGTCTTTAATCTGGAAGAGTAGACTAGCAAAATTAAATAAAATATCAGTGATTTTTTTCTATAACATGATAAAAGTGTTTCCAATCATCCTTCTTATAAAAGCTATAATCGACGGATGTAAGTGAACTTAGCAGAACAATGTCCAGCAGATCAAAAATAAATGTGAGTTCTATTCGCATGCAGCTGAGTTCTACAGTTCCTGATAGTTTTTAAAAATAGTTCTGGCGTTTTTACCTGAAAAAGTCGATTGACAAAATGATCTGCTAACTTCCCGTAGCAGATCATTTTGCAGCAAATAAAAAAAAATGAGAGTTCTTCTCGTATGCGGCTGAGTTTTACAGTTCCTGATACTTTTTAGAAATAGTTCTGGCGTTTAACCTTAAAAGAGTCAATAAACAAAATGATCTGCCAACTTCCCGTAGCAGATCATTTTACAGCAGATCAAAAATAAATGTGAGTTATACTCGCATGTGGCTCAGTTCTACAGTTCCTGATAATTTTCGGGAATAGTTCTGAACTCCCGTTCGAGTGCCAGCAGATCATGTCCCAATGTTTAAAAAAACTGAAAAATATTTTTATACATAGTTTACACGATTCCTAGAAGCTAGAACTTTTTCGATGTTGATATATCCGTACAAGACCTATATAATAAGAAAGAACTTTATTCAAGTCCAAAACTCACGTTTGAGTGCCAGCAGACCATGTCCGAACTTTTGAAAAAAGAAAAAAAATTTTTCCTCGTTTAAACACTTTCTAGAAGCTAGAACTCTTTCGTTTTTCACCGTCACCTATAAGCACTACAATCTATAACACGATTAAGGTCTAGAACTCATGCTCGACTGCCAGCAGATCTTGTTAAAACGTTCTAAAAGAATGAAAATATTATTTTACCATTTCAAAACACTGTAAAAAGATTTTTAGTTTTAAACATATTATCCGTATCATAATTACAATCCAGAACTTGAATCAAGTTCAGAACTAATTTTCTAGTGCCAGCAGAACTTGAACGAACGTTTGAAAAAAGGAAAGCAATATAAAAAAATTTAGATTATACACAAAAGTATATAAACAAAATTTCTTGAAGCCAGAACTCTTTTGTTTTTGACACATCAGCATCAAGTCAATATAAAAATACTCAAATCAAGTCCAGAACTCACACATAGGTGCCAGCAGATCATGTCTGAATGTTCGAAAAAGAGAAAAAGTTATAAAAATATTTAAATATTTACTAAAGTAACTAACTCAAATCTTAGATGCCAGAGCTCTTTTGTTTTTGACATATCAGCATTGAGTCTATTTAAAAATACTCAAATCAAGTCCAGAACTCACTCATAGGTGCCAGCAGATCATGTCTGAATGTTCGAAAAAGAGAAAAAGTTATAAAAATATTTAAATATTTACTAAAGTAACTAAGTCAAATCTTAGATGCCAGAGCCCTTTTGTTTTTGACATATCAGCATCAAGTCTATATAAAAATACTCAAATCAAGTCCAGAACTCACTCATAGGTGCCACCAGATCATGTCTGAATGTTCGAAAAAGAGAAAAAGATATAAAAATATTTAAATATTTACTAAAGTAACTTAGTCGAATCTTAGATGTCAGAACTCTTTTGTTTTTGACATATCAGCATTAAGTCTATATTAAAATACTCGAATCAAGTCCAGAACTCACGTAAAGGTGCCAGCAGATCATGTCTAAATGTTCGAAAAAGAAAAAAAGTTATAAAAATATTTAAATATTTACTAAAGTAACTAAGTCAAATTTGAGATGCCAGAACTCTTTTGTTTTTGACATATCAGCATCAAGTCTATATTAAAAATTTCAAATTAAGTCCAGAACTCACTCATAAGTGCCAGCAGATCATGTCTGAATGTTCGAAAAAGAGAAAAAGTTATAAAAATATTTAAATATTTACTAAAGTAACTAAGTCAAATTTGAGATGCCAGAAATCTTTTGTTTTTGACATATCAGCATCAAGTCTATATTAAAAATTTCAAATTAAGTCCAGAACTCACTCATAAGTGCCAGCAGATCATGTCTGAATGTTCGAAAAAGAGAAAAAGTTATAAAAATATTTAAATATTTACTAAAGTAACTAAGTCAAATTTGAGATGCCAGAACTCTTTTGTTTTTGACATATTAGCATCAAGTCTATATTAAAAATTTCAAATTAAGTCCAGAACTCACTTTAAGGTACCAGCAGATCATGTCTGAATGTACGAAAAAGAGAAAAAAATATAAAAATATTTAAAATTTTACTTAAGTGACTAAGTCAAATCTTAGATGCCAGAACTCTTTTGTTTTTGACATATCAGCATTCAGTCTATATTAAAATACTCGAATCAAGTCCAGAACTCACTTAAAGGTACCAGCAGATCATGTCTGAATGTACGAAAAAGAGAAAAATTATAAAATTATTTTAAAATTTACCAAAGTAATTTAGTCGAAACTTAGATCTCAGAACTCTTTTGTTTTTGACATATCAGCATTGAATCTATATAAAAATACTCGAATCAAGTCCAGAACTCACTTAAAGGTGCCAGCAGATCATGTCTGAATGTTCGAAAAAGAGAAAAAGTTATAAAAATATTTAAATATTTACTCAAGTAACTAAGTCAAATCTTAGATGCCAGAACTCTTTTGTTTTTGACATACCAGCATCGAGTCTATGTTAAAATACTCGAATCAAGTCCAGAACTCACTCATAGGTGCCAGCAGATCATGTCTGAATGTTCGAAAAAGAGAAAAAGTTATAAAAATATTTAAATATTTACTAAAGCAATTTAGTCGAATCTTAGATGCCAGAACTCTCTTGTTTTTGACATATTAGCATTCAGTCTATATAAAAATACTCAAATCAAGTCCAGAACTCACTCATAGGTAACAGCAGATCATGTCTGAATGTTCGAAAAAGAGAAAAAGTTATAAAAATATTTAAATATTTACTGAAGTAACTAAGTCAAAGCATAGATGCCAGAACTCTTTTGTTTTTGACATATCAGCATTCAGTCTATATTAAAATACTCGAATCAAGTCCAGAACTCACTCATAGGTGCCAGCAGATCATGTCTGAATGTTCGAAAAAGAGAAAAAGTTATAAAAATATTTAAATATTTACTCAAGTAACTAAGTCAAATCTTAGATGCCAGAACTCTTTTGTTTTTGACATACCAGCATTGAGTCTATATTAAAATACTCGAATCAAGTCCAGAACTCACTTAAAGGTACCAGCAGATCATGTCTGAATGTACGAAAAAAAAAAAAATTTAAAATTATTTTAAAATTTACCAAAGCAATTTAGTCGAAACTTAGATCTCAGAACTCTTTTGTTTTTGACATATCAGCATTCAGTCTATATTAAAATTTTCGAATCAAGTCCAGAACTCACTCATAGGTGCCAGCAGATCATGTCTGAATGTTCGAAAAAGAGAAAAAGTTATAAAAATATTTAAATATTTACTAAAGTAACAAAGTCAAAGCATAGATGCCAGAACTCTTTTGTTTTTGACATATCAGCATTCAGTCTATATTAAAATACTCGAATCAAGTCCAGAACTCACTCATAGGTGCCAGCAGATCATGTCTGAATGTTCGAAAAAGAGAAAAAGTTATAAAAATATTTAAATATTTACTAAAGCAATTTAGTCGAATCTTAGATGCCAGAACTCTCTTGTTTTTGACATATTAGCATTCAGTCTATATAAAAATACTCAAATCAAGTCCAGAACTCACTCATAGGTGCCAGCAGATCATGTCTGAATGTTCGAAAAAGAGAAAAAGTTATAAAAATATTTAAGTATTTACTAAAGTAACTAAGTCAAATCTTAGATGCCAGAACTCTTTTGTTTTTGACATATCAGCATCAAGTTTATATTAAAATACTCGAATCAAGTCCAGAACTCACTCATAGGTGCCAGCAGATCATGTCTGAATGTTCGAAAAAGAGAAAAAGTTATAAAAATATTTAAATATTTACTAAAGTAACTAAGTCAAAGCATAGATGCCAGAACTCTTTTGTTTTTGACATGTCAGCATTCAGTCTATATTAAAATACTCGAATCAAGTCCAGAACTCACTCATACGTGCCAGCAGATCATGTCTGAATGTTCGAAAAAGAGAAAAAGTTATAAAAATATTTAAATATTTACTAAAGCAATTTAGTCGAATCTTAGATGCCAGAACTCTCTTGTTTTTGACATATTAGCATTCAGTCTATATAAAAATACTCAAATCAAGTCCAGAACTCACTCATAGGTGCCAGCAGATCATGTCTGAATGTTGGAAAAAGAGAAAAAGTTATAAAAATATTTAAATATTTACTGAAGTAACTAAGTCAAAGCATAGATGCCAGAACTCTTTTGTTTTTGACATATCAGCATTCAGTCTATATTAAAATACTCGAATCAAGTCCAGAACTCACTCATAGGTGCCAGCAGATCATGTCTGAATGTTCGAAAAAGAGAAAAAGTTATAAAAATATTTAAATATTTACTCAAGTAACTAAGTCAAATCTTAGATGCCAGAACTCTTTTGTTTTTGACATACCAGCATTGAGTCTATATTAAAATACTCGAATCAAGTCCAGAATTCACTTAAAGGTACCAGCAGATCATGTCTGAATGTACGAAAAAAAAATTTAAAATTATTTTAAAATTTACCAAAGCAATTTAGTCGAAACTTAGATCTCAGAACTCTTTTGTTTTTGACATATCAGCATTCAGTCTATATTAAAATACTCGAATCAAGTCCAGAACTCACTTAAAGGTGCCAGCAGATCATGTCTGAATGTTCGAAAAAGAGAAAAAGTTATAAAAATATTTAAATATTTACTAAAGCAATTTAGTCGAATCTTAGATGCCAGAACTCTCTTGTTTTTGACATAATAGCATTCAGTCTATATAAAAATACTCAAATCAAGTCCAGAACTCACTCATAGGTGCCAGCAGATCATGTCTGAATGTTCGAAAAAGAGAAAAAGTTATAAAAATATTTAAATATTTACTAAAGTGACTAAGTCGAATCTTAGATGCCAGAACTCTTTTGTTTTTGACATATCAGCATTGAGTCTATATAAAAATACTCGAATCAAGTCCAGAACTCACTTAAAGGTGCCAGCAGATCATGTCTGAATGTTCGAAAAAGAGAAAAAGTTATAAAAATATTTAAATATTTACTAAAGTGACTAAGTAAAGAAAGAACTCACTTTAAGGTACCAGCAGATCATGTCTGAATGTACGAAAAAGAGAAAAAATTATAAAAATATTTAAAATTTTACTAAAGTGACTAAGTCGAATCTTAGATGCCAGAACTCTTTTGTTTTTGACATATCAGCATCAAGTCTATATTAAATTACTCGAATCAAGTCCAGAACTCACTTTAAGGTACCAGCAGGTCATGTCTGAATGTACGAAAAGAGAAAAAAATATAAAAATATTTAAAAATTTACCAAAGTAATTTAGTCGAAACTTAGATCTCAGAACTCTTTTGTTTTTGACATATCAGCATTGAGTCTATATAAAAATACTCGAATCAAGTCCAGAACTCACTCAAAGGTGCCAGCAGATCATGTCTGAATGTTCGAAAAAGAGAAAAAGTTATAAAAATATTTAAATATTTACTAAAGTGACTAAGTCGAATCTTAGATGCCAGAACTCTTTTGTTTTTGACATATCAGCATCAAATCTATATTAAATTACTCGAATTAAGTCCAGAACTCACTTTAAGGTACCAGCAGATCATGTCTGAATGTACGAAAAAGAGAAAAAAATTATAAAAATATTTAAAATTTTACTAAAGTGACTAAGTCGAATCTTAGATGCCAGAACTCTTTTGTTTTTGACATATCAGCATCAAGTCTATATTAAATTACTCGAATCAAGTCCAGAACTCACTTTAAGGTACCAGCAGGTCATGTCTGAATGTACGAAAAGAGAAAAAAATATAAAAATATTTAAAAATTTACCAAAGTAATTTAGTCGAAACTTAGATCTCAGAACTCTTTTTTTTTTGACATATCAGCATTGAGTCTATATAAAAATACTCGAATCAAGTCCAGAACTCACTTAAAGGTGCCAGCAGATCATGTCTGAATGTTCGAAAAAGAGAAAAAGTTATAAAAATATTTAAATATTTACTAAAGTGACTAAGTCGAATCTTAGATGCCAGAACTCTTTTGTTTTTGACATATCAGCATTGAGTCTATATAAAAATACTCGAATCAAGTCCAGAACTCACTTAAAGGTGCCAGCAGATCATGTCTGAATGTTCGAAAAAGAGAAAAAGTTATAAAAATATTTAAATATTTACTAAAGTGACTAAGTCGAATCTTAGATGCCAGAACTCTTTTGTTTTTGACATATCAGCATTAAATCTATATAAAAATATTCGAATCAAGTCTAGAACTCACTTAAAGCTGCCAGCAGAGCATGTCTGAATGTTTGAAAAAGAGATTTTTTTTATATTTTTTTAATATATACTTAAGTAATTTAGTCAGATCTTAGAAGTCAGAACTCTTTTGTTTTTGATATACCCGCATCAAGTTTATATGATAGTACTTGATTCAAGTCCAGAACTCACTTAAATGTGCCAACAGATCATGTCTGAATGTTCGAATAAGATAAAAAGTTATAAAAATATTAAAATATTTAAAAAGTAATTTATCAGATCGTATAAGCCAGAACTCATTTGTTTTTGACATATGAGCATCAAGTCTATATTATTATACTTAAATCAAGTCCAGAACTTACTTAAAGCTGCCAGCAGATCATGTCTGAATGTTCGAAAAAGAGAAAAAGTTATAATAGTAGATTGTATTACAAGGGAGCAAAATAATATTTTTACGGCGAGGGCGCTTTTTTGAATCCAGAGCGAAGTGAGGGATTCTAGAGTAGAATCCCGAGTGTAGCGAGGGATTCTTCAGTAGAATCCTGAACGTAGCGAGGGATTCAAAGTATGTCGCCCTCGCCAAAAATATTTTGCGCCCGAGTCATATACTCTACTTTTCATCCCCTTTCTATGAGAAAATAAATAGAAGACTGTGTTTATGTAATTAATGAAAATGTTCTTTATTTAAAAAAGACACGTGGAAAGTAAAAATAATTACAAATTTATAGTTACGTTTGATACACTAGCGCAATTTTCAAAAGTTATTGTACTAAGTACGTAAGTATGTACTAATTACAAGAACACAGACTTAATTCGCGCGCTTATGTTTTTTTTTAGTCTCCGCGCCGTCTATACAGCCAGTCAATACATACCAGCCGGCGGCGGCGGCGTGTTCGAATTCTTTGAGAGATACATGTTCTAAATTCAAATCTCTTTTCCTCCCACTAAAAAGTTCTTACCAGAAAAGAGCTATTTTGGTCCCACTTATATAGGAACAAATCATCATTTTTCGAATAGAAGGGATGAAAAAATATTTAAATATTTACTCAAGTAACTAAGTCAAATCTTAGATGCCAGAACTCTTTTGTTTTTGACATATCAGCATCAAATCTATATTAAATTACTCGAATCAAGTCCAAAACTCACTTTAAGGTACCAGCAGATCATGTCTGAATGTACGAAAAAGAGAAAAAATTATAAAAATATTTAAAATTTTACTAAAGTGACTAAGTCGAATCTTAGATGCCAGAACTCTTTTGTTTTTGACATATCAGCATCAAGTTTATATTAAATTACTCGAATCAAGTCCAGAACTCACTTTAAGGTACCAGCAGATCATGTCTGAATGTACGAAAAAGAGAAAAAATATAAAAATATTTAAAATTTTACTAAAGTGACTAAGTCGAATCTTAGATGCCAGAACTCTTTTGTTTTTGACATATCAGCATCAAGTTTATATTAAATTACTCGAATCAAGTCCAGAACTCACTTTAAGGTACCAGCAGATCATGTCTGAATGTACGAAAAAAAAAAAGAAATTTTAAATTATTTTAAAATTTACCAAAGTAATTAAGTCGAAACTTAGATCTCAGAACTCTTTGGTTTTGACATATCAGCATTGAGTCTATATAAAAATACTCGAATCAAGTCCAGAACTCACTTAAAGTTGCCAGCAGATCATGTCTGAATGTTCGAAAAAGAGAAAAAAGTTATAAAAATATTTAAATATTTACTAAAGTGACTAAGTCGAATCTTAGATGCCAGAACTCTTTTGTTTTTGACATATCAGCATTCAGTCTATATTAAAATACTCGAATCAAGTCCAGAACTCACTTTAAGGTACCAGCAGATCATGTATGAATGTACGAAAAAGAGAAAAAAATATAAAAATATTTAAAATTTTACTAAAGTGACTAAGTCGAATCTTAGATGCCAGAACTCTTTTGTTTTTGACATACCAGCATTGAGTCTATATTAAAATACTCGAATCAAGTCCAGAACTCACGTAAAGGTGCCAGCAGATCATGTCTAAATGTTCGAAAAAGAAAAAAAGTTATAAAAATATTTAAATATTTACTAAAGTAACTAAAGCTTTTAAAATAAATATTTCTTAAAACCTGAAAACAAGAACAAAAACAACTCGAAAATTAAATATCTCTAAAAAGCAAGAAATAATATTAAAATCATCAGATACACAATCAATATTAATAAAACACGCCTATTGCAGTCTAATGAGGCTGGAAGACAACTCCTGTTTTTTTAATTCTAAAAGTGTTTTATTAATATTGACATGCGTCTAGTGATTTAAATACCATGCCTTGCTTTTTAGAGGTATTTAATTTTTAAGCTGTTTATGTTATTGTTCTCAGGTTTTTTTTAAAGCTTCTTATAAACAACATGGATTATGTCTATGAAAAAAAATGGAATAGGTCCTTTCTTCGGGGCAAGTTTTTGTACTTTTTAGTGGTAGGTATGTAAGCTTTTTTTACTTTAAAATAGACTAGAACAGTATTTGAAAAAGTGAAGTTCTAGAAGCAAATTGTATCACTTTTAGGCGATGTTTTCTTATTAATTCAACCCCACTGAATCCAAAAATGCCGGTTGCCAACCGCTCCTCTCCCTCCTTCCACCCTTTTCCTCCTCCGAAATGTCCCTTGCCGTGGCTTTTTCATTTTACAGAAAAACTATTACAGATAGAAGCAAATTTTGTAAGAAATAGTTAATCTACATTAAATTTACTTAACATCAATGCTAACTTTATATCGATACGACAAGTAGTTTTTAGAATACAGCCTTCGACATTTTAGTACAAGCCTCATTTGTATACAATTTTCCTAATAACGATAATCGTTGGACTCAGCTCTGCCATATAAATTTGCTGGTATGTACTTGTTTGGTATGTTTTTCTAAATACAAAAAAAAATTTAGTCACTTCCTAGGGGTATGTATGGGGTGGGGAGTTGCGACGTAGCAAATATGGCGGCCGGCCCATTCTACTAAGTGGTATTTCTAGACAGCTACTGAACCGATTTTATTAAAAAAGGTATCGAATGAAAGCTAATGTTTTGCACATTATTTGATGTCATACATGCGTTAATGTAAAGCTAATATCAAATTAAATCAATATGTTGTTTTTAATGAAAATCATGAAATAATTAAAAAACAACATTGTTTTTTTTATAATTTCATAGCTTAACATGAACGTATGTATGATATCAAGTAATGTGCATTACATTCTCTTTTATTCGACACCTTTTTTTAAGTAAATCGTTTCAGTAGTGATCTAAAGTACCACTTGACAGAATGGGCCAGCCGCCATTTTGCTACGCCACAGCTCCCCACCCCATACCCCTAGGAAGTGACTACCATTTTCAGGAAAACATACCAAACAAGTACATACCAGCAATCTATATGGCAGAGCTGAGTCCAACGAAAATCATTATAACGAAAATTTTATACAAATGGAGCTTGTACTACAATGTCAAAGGCTGTATTTCAAACATACTTATTTTATCGATAAGTATAAAGGATTATGCCGATTTTTCTATACAAGCTAGGCCATGATGCGCTTTGATGAAATTACCAATATACTATAGTAATTTTATACTGATTGCGTGGGAAAAATGTCATTAAAATATAATGCGGGAGAAAAGAGAAATCTCAATCTCAAGGAGCTGTTTACAGTTATAATTGTTTGACATTTTCCTATTATATGACATTTCAAAGTCAAAGTCAATGAGATATGTATGGTTAATGCGCATCATGGCCCAGAATCCGGCATGATCCTTTAGCATTGATGTTCATAAATTTAATGTAGGTTAACTTCATCTTTGACAATTTTCTCCTATCTGTAATAGTTTTTCTATAAAATGAAAAAAAAAACACGATGAGGGACACTTCTGAACAGAAAAACGGTGGAAGGGGGAGGGGAGCGGTTGGCAACCGGCATTTTTGGATTCATCGGGGTTGAATTGATAAGAAAATATCGGTTGCCAAAAAGTAATACCATTTACTTCTAGACTAGTTGAGGAGTTCCGTTATGCCTTCTCCTTATTAATGAGTTCCGTTGTGTCTTCGTAGTCCAAGTCAAGTCCAGAATGTCGCAGGTTATAGCTCAGTTTGTTTTGCGTTGTCTTAAACCTACCAATATCTCAATCTCTATACGTGTCTTTGGTCTTGTACTAGCGATAATTTAATCGTCAAATACACGTAATTTCATCGACAAAACACCCATATGTTGGGATCTATCCCTTCTCCTGTTGAATGGCCGCCATTTTAAATTTGAGTTTTTACGACCTTCCGAAAAAATAATAAATTAATTTCTCCGAATTTAGAAGTCTATAAAGTAAAAAAAAATGTGTAAACTTTCTTACTTAGAGATCTGGCAAGTAATTTCTTCATAATCCTGAAAGTTTTTAATTATTTAGCTTACCTACATACAATTGTTAACGAATTTCAGGCAAAATTTCTTTGTTTATGAACCGATTTAGATGTTCTTTTTTTGTTTGAAAGGGTATAAGTACTTCGAGAGTAGTCATATTGTAATTTCATTGTTATTGAACCTTGGACTTCGAAAATACACAAATCTTCAAAGTCAAATAGGATATGTACAGTGACTTTGGTCTTGTACTAGCAACAGTTTAAAGGCATGAAATACACCCTATTTTATTTTAGATGACCGTGCCGAAAAATATTTATTTCTCTGGATTTAGATCTACTACAGCTATTAAAAAATACTGTTCAAATGCTAATAATATTACCTATTAAGCAAAAAAGCTTTTTTTTTTGTCAGTTGTTCGAGTAAAAAATTAATTTGTGTAAACGTTTAACTCAAATAGGTCATAAAAAATACTAAAGACGAATTTTATACGAATTTTTTGTTTCTTCTTAGTTTTTCTTACGTATGTCAAAAACTACGACATTAATGTTGATTTCTTTTGCATTATTCTAATACACAGGGATATTATCTACAAAACGACTACAAAATGTATTGCTCTGTGTTAAATATTTCGAGTGTTATTATTGTTTGAATATATGACCCTTACAAGCATTTAAAACTCATAAAAACTGGACTTTATCATTTAATGACATTTGTATTCAGATAAAATTATCAACCTTATTAAAAAAAATGTTCAAAATGTTTAATTCATTTTCGAAAATAAACATATTTTGGTTACGTAAATTACCACAACAATAACTCTCAAAATATGCAACACAGAGCAATGAAATTTATGTCATTTTGTAGAAAACATCCCTGTGTATTAGAATGATGTAAAAGAAATTAACATTAATGTTCTAGTTTTTGACATATGTAAGAACAAGAAAAAAAAACAAATTTCGTAAAAAAACCTCTTCAGTATTTTTTATGAACTTTTTAAACGTTTACACAAATTATTTTTTACTTGATTACTTAACAAAAAAATGATATTTGACTTAATAGGTGATATTATTAGCATTTGAACAGTATTTTGTTATAGCTGTAGAAAATCATATATCCACAGAAATGAATATTTTTCGGCAGAGTCATCTAAAATAAAATAAAGTGTATGTCACGCCTTTAAACAGTCAATAATACAAGACCAAAGTGACTGTACATATCCCATTAGACTTTATATCTTAGTGTATCTTAGAAGTCCAAAGTCCAATTCCAATGATATTAAAATATGACCACTTTCGAAGTACTTATTACCCTTTAAAAAAAGTAAAGATTCAGACATGATCTGCCGGTACCTTAAAGTGAGTTTTGGACTTAATTCGAGTTTTTTAACATAGACTTGATGCTGATATGTCAAAAACAAAAGAGTTCTGGGATCTAAGATTCGACTTAGTCACTTTAGTAAATATTTAAATATTTTTATAACTTTTTCTCTTTTTCGAACATTCAGACATGATCTGCTGGCACCTATGAGTGAGTTCTGGACTTGATTCGAAAATTTTAATATAAAATGAATGCTGATATGTCAAAAACAAAAGAGTTCTGGCATCTATGATTTGACTTAGTTACTTTAGTAAATATTTAAATATTTTTATAACTTTTTCTCTTTTTCGAACATTCAGACATGATCTGCTGGCACCTATGAAGGAGTTTTGGACTTGACTTGAGTATTTTTATATAGACTTAATGCTGATATGTCAAAAACAAAAGAGTTCTGGCATCTAAGATTCGACTTAGTCACTTAAGTAAAATTTTAAATATTTTTATAATTTTTTCTCTTTTTCGTACATTCAGACATGATCTGCTGGTACCTTAAAGTGAGTTCTGGACTTAATTTGAATTTTTTAACATAGACTTGATGCTGATATGTCAAAAACAAAAGAGTTCTGGGATCTAAGATTCGACTTAGTCACTTTAGTAAATATTTAAATATTTTTATAACTTTTTCTCTTTTTCGAACATTCAGACATGATCTGTTGGCAACTATGAGTGAGTTCTGGACTTGATTTGAGTATTTTTATATAGACTAAATGCTTATATGTCAAAAACAAGAGAGTTTTGGCATCTTAGATTCGACTAAATTGCTTTAGTAAATATTTAAATATTTTTATGACTTTTTCTCTTTTTCGAACATTCAGACATGATCTGCTGGCACCTATGAGTGAGTTCTGGACTTGATTCGAGTATTTTAATATAAAATGAATGCTGATATGTCAAAAACAAAAGAGTTCTGGCATCTATGATTTGACTTAGTTACTTTAGTAAATATTTAAATATTTTTATAACTTTTTCTCTTTTTCGAACATTCAGACATGATCTGCTGGCACCTATGAGTGAGTTCTGGACTTGATTTGAGTATTTTTATATAGACTGAATGCTGATATGTCAAAAACAACAGAGTTCTGGCATCTTAGATTAGACTTAGATACTTTAGTAAATATTTTAATATTTTTATAACTTTTTTTCTTTTTCGAACATTCAGACATGTTCTGCTGGCACCTATGAGAGAGTTCTGGACTTGATTCGAGTAATTTAATATAAACTTGATGCTGATTTAACAAAAACAAAAGAGTTCTGGCATCTAAGATTTGACTTAGTTACTTTAGTAAATCCTTAAATATTTTTATAACTTTTTCTCTTTTTCGAACATTCAGACATGATCTGCTGGTACCTTAAAGTGAGTTCTGGACTTGATTCGAGTAATTTAATATAGACTTGATGCTGATATGTCAAAAACAAAAGAGTTCTGGTATCTAAGAATCGACTTAGTCACTTTAGTAAAATTTTAAATATTTTTATAATTTTTTCTCTTTTTTGTACATTCAGACATGATCTGCTGGTACCTTAAAGTGAGTTCTGGACTTAATTTGAGTTTTTTAACATAGACTTGATGCTTTTGTCAAAAACAAAAGAGTTCTGGGATCTAAGATTCGACTTAGTCACTTTAGTAAATATTTAAATATTTTTATAACTTTTTCTCTTTTTCGAACATTCAGACATGATCTGCTGGCACCTATGAGTGAGTTCTGGACTTGATTTGAGTATTTTAATATAGACTGAATGCAGATATGTCAAAAACAAAAGAGTTCTGAGATCTATGTTTCGACTAAATTACTTTGGTAATTTTTTAAATATTTTTATAATTTTTTCTCTTTTTCGTACATTCAGACATGATCTGCTGGCACCTATGAGTGAGTTCTGGACTTGATTCGAGTATTTTAATATAAACTTGATGCTGATATGTCAAAAACAAAAGAGTTCTGGCATCTAAGATTTGACTTAGTTACTTTAGTAAATATTTAAATATTTTTATAACTTTTTCTCTTTTTCGAACATTCAGACATGATCTGCTGGCACCTATGAGTGAGTTCTGGACTTGATTTGAGTATATTAATATAGACTCGATGCTGATATGTCAAAAACAAAAGAGTTCTGGCATCTAAGATTTGACTTAGTTACTTTAGTAAATACTTAAATATTTTTATAACTTTTTCTCTTTTTCGAACATTCAGACATGATCTGCTGGTACCTTAAAGTGAGTTTTGGACTTGATTCGAGTAATTTAATATAGACTTGATGCTGGTATGTCAAAAACAAAAGAGTTCTGGCATCTAAGATTTGACTTAGTTACTTTAGTAAATATTTAAATATTTTTATAACTTTTTCCCTTTTTCGAACATTCAGACATGATCTGCTGGCACCTATGAGTGAGTTCTGGACTTGATTTGAGTATTTTAATATAGACTCAATGCTGATATGTCAAAAACAAAAGAGTTCTGGCGTCTAAGATTCGACTTAGTCACTTAAGTAAAATTTTAAATATTTTTATAATTTTTTCTCTTTTTCGTACATTCAGACATGATCTGCTGGCACCTTAAAGTGAGTTCTGGACTTAATTTGAGTTTTTTAACATAGACTTGATGCTGATATGTCAAAAACAAAAGAGTTCTGGGATCTAAGATTCGACTTAGTCACTTTAGTAAATATTTAAATATTTTTATAACTTTTTCTCTTTTTCGAACATTCAGACATGATCTGTTGGCAACTATGAGTGAGTTCTGGACTTGATTTGAGTATTTTTATATAGACTCAATGCTTATATGTCAAAAACAAGAGAGTTCTGGCATCTTAGATTCGACTAAATTGCTTTAGTAAATATTTAAATATTTTTATGACTTTTTCTCTTTTTCGAACATTCAGACATGATCTGCTGGCACCTATGAGTGAGTTCTGGACTTGATTCGAGTATTTTAATATAGAATGAATGCTGATATGTCAAAAACAAAAGAGTTCTGGCATCTATGATTTGACTTAGTTACTTTAGTAAATATTTAAATATTTTTATAACTTTTTCTCTTTTTCGAACATTCAGACATGATCTGCTGGCACCTATGAGTGAGTTCTGGACTTGATTTGAGTATTTTTATATAGACTGAATGCTGATATGTCAAAAACAACAGAGTTCTGGCATCTTAGATTTGACTTAGATACTTTAGTAAATATTTTAATATTTTTATAACTTTTTTTCTTTTTCGAACATTCAGACATGATCTGCTGGCACCTATGAGAGAGTTCTGGACTTGATTCGAGTAATTTAATATAGACTTGATGCTGATTTAACAAAAACAAAAGAGTTCTGGCATCTAAGATTTGACTTAGTTACTTTAGTAAATCCTTAAATATTTTTATAACTTTTTCTCTTTTTCGAACATTCAGACATGATCTGCTGGTACCTTAAAGTGAGTTTTGGACTTGATTCGAGTAATTTAATATAGACTTGATGCTGATATGTCAAAAACAAAAGAGTTCTGGTATCTAAGAATCGACTTAGTCACTTTAGTAAAATTTTAAATATTTTTATAATTTTTTCTCTTTTTTGTACATTCAGACATGATCTGCTGGTACCTTAAAGTGAGTTCTGGACTTAATTTGAGTTTTTTAACATAGACTTGATGCTTGTATGTCAAAAACAAAAGAGTTCTGGGATCTAAGATTCGACTTAGTCACTTTAGTAAATATTTAAATATTTTTATAACTTTTTCTCTTTTTCGAACATTCAGACATGATCTGCTGGCACCTATGAGTGAGTTCTGGACTTGATTTGAGTATTTTTTTATAGACTCGATGCTGGTATGTCAAAAACAACAGAGTTCTGGCATCTAAGATTAGACTTAGTTACTTAAGTAAATATTTAAATATTTTTATAACTTTTTCTCTTTTTCGAACATTCAGACATGATCTGCTGGCACCTATGAGTAAGTTCTGGACTTGATTCGAGTATTTTAATATAGACTTAATGCTGGTATGTCAAAAACAAAAGAGTTCTGGCATCTAAGATTTGACTTAGTTACTTTAGTAAATATTTAAATATTTTTATAACTTTTTCCCTTTTTCGAACATTCAGACATGATCTGCTGGCACCTATGAGTGAGTTCTGGACTTGATTTGAGTATTTTAATATAGACTCAATGCTGATATGTCAAAAACAAAAGAGTTCTGGCATCTAAGATTCGACTTAGTCACTTAAGTAAAATTTTAAATATTTTTATAATTTTTTCTCTTTTTCGTACATTCAGACATGATCTGCTGGCACCTTAAAGTGAGTTCTGGACTTAATTTGAGTTTTTTAACATAGACTTGATGCTGATATGTCAAAAACAAAAGAGTTCTGAGATCTAAGATTCGACTTAGTCACTTTAGTAAATATTTAAATATTTTTATAACTTTTTCTCTTTTTCGAACATTCAGACATGATCTGTTGGCAACTATGAGTGAGTTCTGGACTTGATTTGAGTATTTTTATATAGACTCAATGCTTATATGTCAAAAACAAGAGAGTTCTGGCATCTTAGATTCGACTAAATTGCTTTAGTAAATATTTAAATATTTTTATGACTTTTTCTCTTTTTCGAACATTCAGACATGATCTGCTGGCACCTATGAGTGAGTTCTGGACTTGATTCGAGTATTTTAATATAGAATGAATGCTGATATGTCAAAAACAAAAGAGTTCTGGCATCTATGATTTGACTTAGTTACTTTAGTAAATATTTAAATATTTTTATAACTTTTTCTCTTTTTCGAACATTCAGACATGATCTGCTGGCACCTATGAGTGAGTTCTGGACTTGATTTGAGTATTTTTATATAGACTGAATGCTGATATGTCAAAAACAACAGAGTTCTGGCATCTTAGATTTGACTTAGATACTTTAGTAAATATTTTAATATTTTTATAACTTTTTTTCTTTTTCGAACATTCAGACATGATCTGCTGGCACCTATGAGAGAGTTCTGGACTTGATTCGAGTAATTTAATATAGACTTGATGCTGATTTAACAAAAACAAAAGAGTTCTGGCATCTAAGATTTGACTTAGTTACTTTAGTAAATCCTTAAATATTTTTATAACTTTTTCTCTTTTTCGAACATTCAGACATGATCTGCTGGTACCTTAAAGTGAGTTTTGGACTTGATTCGAGTAATTTAATATAGACTTGATGCTGATATGTCAAAAACAAAAGAGTTCTGGTATCTAAGAATCGACTTAGTCACTTTAGTAAAATTTTAAATATTTTTATAATTTTTTCTCTTTTTTGTACATTCAGACATGATCTGCTGGTACCTTAAAGTGAGTTCTGGACTTAATTTGAGTTTTTTAACATAGACTTGATGCTTGTATGTCAAAAACAAAAGAGTTCTGGGATCTAAGATTCGACTTAGTCACTTTAGTAAATATTTAAATATTTTTATAACTTTTTCTCTTTTTCGAACATTCAGACATGATCTGCTGGCACCTATGAGTGAGTTCTGGACTTGATTTGAGTATTTTTTTATAGACTCGATGCTGGTATGTCAAAAACAACAGAGTTCTGGCATCTAAGATTAGACTTAGTTACTTTAGTAAATATTTAAATATTTTTATAACTTTTTCTCTTTTTCGAACATTCAGACATGATCTGCTGGCACCTATGAGTTAGTTCTGGACTTGATTCGAGTATTTTAATATAGACTCGATGCTGATATGTCAAAAACAAAAGAGTTCTGGCATCTAAGATTTGAATTAGTTACTTTAGTAAATATTCAAATATTTTTATAACTTTTTCTCTTTTTCGAACATTCAGACATGATCTGCTGGCACCTATGAGTGAGTTCTGGACTTGATTTGAGTATATTAATATAGACTCGATGCTGATATGTCAAAAACAAAAGAGTTCTGGCATCTAAGATTTGACTTAGATACTTTAGTAAATATATTAATATTTTTATAATTTTTTCTCTTTTTCGAACATTCAGACATGATCTGCTGGCACTTATGAGTGGGTTCTGGACTTGATTCGAGTATTTTAATATATACTCAATGCTGATATGTCAAAAACAAAAGAGTTCTGGCATCTCAAATTTGACTTAGTTACTTTAGTAAATATTTAAATATTTTTATAACTTTTTCTCTTTTTCGAACATTCAGACATGATCTGCTGGCACCTTTAAGGCTCCAGCACACCGGATGCGTAAGCGTATGCGTAAGCGTGCACGTAGACGTACCATGACGTTGTAATGCCTGAAACTTTATGAGATATGGCACACCGCTTGCGTAACGTACGCGTGCACGTAGACCGATGCGTAACCCTACGCATTGCAGCTCTCATGAGACAACCAGGCTGCGTACTTACGCAGAGCGGAACGCATTGATGACGTTGTACTCAATGGCATTCCCTATTGGACGTCACACCGAACAAATACGAACACGCACGTATCTTTCCTGCGCGTCACTACGCGCGTGACCACGCGCGTGACCACGCGCGTAACCACGCGCGTGACTACGCATTCAGTTGTTTTGTTCGGAACCCACCTATGAAATTTGCTTTTTTTCTTAGAAATAGAGAAATTCGTCACTTCTATGAATTTAAACTAGTCATCAATTGCTTTATATCACTACATACATATTATAAAACAAAGTCCCTCACCACGTCTGTCTGTCTGTCTGCGCTTCGCGATAAACTCAAAAACTACTAAACGTATATTCATGCGATTTTCACCAAATGGTAGAGTGATTCCTGAGGAAGGTATAGGTGAATTATAAGTTGAGGTTTTATGTATGTAGAAATATGAAGATGTCGGCAAAAATTAAGCCACCTGGGAAGCCTAGCATCGAAAGCACTGCATAAACTTGCAGCTCTACCAAATAAAAAATGTATTATGGAATGGGGAATGTCCGAAAAAAATCAAATCAAATCAAAGGTCGCATTTGGCAAAAAAAGGACTTGTGACCCGCCCTCGCTTCGCTTCGGTGTAGTGTGGAATTTGACACGATGACATAATTATAAACCTTCCTCTTAAATCACTCTTGAATCACATCATCAGACATCGTGCACAAGAATTGCAAACATGAAAAGTATGGCTGCCGCAGCGGCTGGGTATATGTCAGTGGGTTACGTGCGTAGCTACGCGCGTGTACACGCGCGTGTCTACGCATCCGGTGTGCCCGCTGGGTACGCAAGGGACAGGCTGCGTTGCGTATGCGTATGCGTAAGCGTAGACGTATGCGTAACCCGGTGTGTCAGGGGGTTACGTGCGTAACTACGCGCGTGTACACGCACGCGTGACCACGCGCGTGTCTACGCATCCGGTGTGCCCAGGCCTTTAAGTGAGTTCTGGACTTGATTCGAGTATTTTAATATAGACTTAATGCTGATATGTCAAAAACAAAAGAGTTCTGACATCTAAGATTCGACTAAGTTACTTTAGTAAATATTTAAATATTTTTATATCTTTTTCTCTTTTTCGAACATTCAGACATGATCTGCTGTCACCTATGAGTGAGTTCTGGACTTGATTCGAGTATTTTAATATAGATTTGATGCTGATATGTCAAAAACAAAAGAGCTCTGTCATCTAAGATTTGACTTAGTTACTTTAGTAAATATTTAAATATTTTTATAACTTTTTCTCTTTTTCGAACATTCAGACATGATCTGCTGGCACCTATGAGTGAGTTCTGGACTTGATTTAAGTATTTTTATATAGACTTGATGCTGATGTGTCAAAAACAAAAGAGTTCTGGCTTCAAGAAATTTTGTTTAAATATTTTTGTGTATAATCTAAATATTTTTATATTTCTTTCCTTTTTTCAAACGTTCGTTCAAGTTCTGCTGGCACTAGAAAATTAGTTCTGAACTTGATTCAAGTTCTGGATTGTAATTATGATACGGATATGTTAAAAACTAAAAAAAATTTTACAGTCTTTTGAAATGGTAAAATAATATTTTCATTCTTTTAGAACGTTTTAACAAGATCTGCTGGCAGTCGAGCATGAGTTCTAGACCTTAATCGTGTTATAGATTGTAGTGCTTATAGGTGACGGTGAAAAACGAAAGAGTTCTAGCTTCTAGAAAGTGTTTAAACGAGGAAATTTTTTTTTTCTTTTTTCAAAAGTTCGGACATGGTCTGCTGGCACTCAAACGTGAGTTTTGGACTTGAATAAAGTTCTTTCTTATTATATAGGTCTTGTACGGATATATCAACATCGAAAGAGTTCTAGCTTCTAGGAATCGTGTAAACTATGTATAAAAATATTTTTCAGTTTTTTTAAACATTGGGACATGATCTGCTGGCACTCGAACGGGAGTTCAGAACTATTCCCGAAAATTATCAGGAACTGTAGAACTGAGCCACATGCGAGTATAACTCACATTTATTTTTGATCTGCTGTAAAATGATCTGCTACGGGAAGTTGGCAGATCATTTTGTTTATTGACTCTTTTAAGGTTAAACGCCAGAACTATTTCTAAAAAGTATCAGGAACTGTAAAACTCAGCCGCATACGAGAAGAACTCTCATTTTTTTTTATTTGCTGCAAAATGATCTGCTACGGGAAGTTAGCAGATCATTTTGTCAATCGACTTTTTTAGGTAAAAACGCCAGAACTATTTTTAAAAACTATCAGGAACTGTAGAACTCAGCTGCATGCGAATAGAACTCACATTTATTTTTGATCTGCTGGACAATGTTCTGCTAAGTTCACTCACATAATCGACGGCTGCATTTGCAGTCGTTAACACCCACCAATCCACATTGGGCCCGCGTGGTGGGTTATGGCCCGTCCTCCTTATCCACCCATAAGGAAGGCCTGTGCCCCCAGCAGTGGGGACCTCAGACCAAATAAAAAAAGTAAGACGGAGTCTTCCGAACGAAGCGGTGAGGCCTATAAAACTACGCCATGGCTGTGTCCATACACAGTTCACGCACACACGTGTAACGAAACTACGCCGTGGCTTTCCATATAAAACCCTGCCGCACGGCCCCCGCCCGCCCCCTTGTACGCACACATGTACCATCAAAAACCGGCCTCACTTCATTGTTCGCAACGCTCCATCTTTCTTTTTTATTTGATCTGAGGTGGGGACATTAAAAAGGGCTGATGGACATTTTGCTGTAATTATCCCATAATTTCATCATACTTGAGTATTTTGTTGTGTTTATTAAGCTTGGGTATTATTATTGTTAGCAGAGTATGTATTGTATTACTAAAGATGTGGTTTTAATCCCGACAATAGTAAGACAATAAAGCCCCACTAAACCACACGAAGCGTTTACGAGTTTAATGAATTATCTCCAGAAATGCGGGAAATATATCAGGGATACAAGGGTTGCTTTGTGCTCACGTATAGCGATAAATCTCGCCGCGGATGATGCAGGGAACTGCTGCCTCCGCTCATTACGACAAATTAGGTAGTGGTTGAGAATTATTTAGTATCTGAAGAATAATGGAAGAAACTCATTACGTATTCCAGGCGACCGACAGTCGGATTTCCTAGCTCGCAGAAAAGTTACAAACCGTTCTATTTTAAAATACTCCCTGAGATTTTAATCCGAAGTCGAATGTGGGGCACTTGCATTTTGAAACATTGTAGACGACTCCAACTTCCCTCGTGCATTTGAAGAATTCTACAGCCCGGCTGTTTGTTTTTCCAGCTCGTGGCCGTTTGCGAATTTATCGGCGTCACAACGGACGCGCGTCGCTCGAGATACGGCGGTCGCAGATTTACTGCGGCACCGTAATGTATGTGATTGAAATCGCGCGGCACGTCGCGCTCGTTACCCGCGTCGGAAATGCACGTCCCGCCCTGACTTACGACGTCCGCAAAACTGAAACGGCCAAAGAAGCCTCTATTGCACCCCCCATTGGGTGCCAACTCCCGCGAATGCCGGACAGAGCCAGTGCCAAAAACTACATCGAGATTACAATGTTCCGGCGCTGCGATTTCAATATCTATTTGGCCGACTGAGTGTCCATAATTTTCAAGTTCATTTTATCTGGAGCCATTAGAAATGCAGAGCACATCAATCCTGCGTCCGCGGGGACGGCCCATTAAACGAATTGCTTTCTTGTGTAGTTTTTACGTAGAACGGGAAAGTCATTTCGCTAAGTTTAATGTAATTTAGAGACAGCGGAAGACAACAGTAAATGGCTCAGTATTTCCAGGATTTTTACGGACAACATTTTTTAAATCGCAAAGATGAAGAGTACTTTACATGGGTGATAGAATTCATTTGGTAATAAATAACCTTGTTGGCGATCAGGTCACGTGAAACGCCGGAACAGTTTGAAATATGCTCCGCACGCGGAAGCTATCCGTTCGTAAGTCATCCCGGCGGGGCCGATGGGTACGCAAACTATCGACCTTATTCATACGGCTCCAAGAGCCATCGACTCCTCTTAATAACGAAAACGGATCATATTAAACAGTTCCGTGGATCGCAACTGGAAGGAAAACTTGGCCAATATTGTAGTTTGATGCGTGGAATATGTGAATATTTTATGGCGGCAAACGAGCTTACGTATTCTCCGGGTAGAAGAGGGCACACCGCCGGAATGCTGAACGTCAGCGTATCCCGAAAATGCTCCAACAATTTAGTGTAATATCATACAGAAAGCTTTTAGATGTTTCTCAGAAACCATTCATATTAAAAATGTACAGCGACAAGTGACTGCCGCTGGGGCGCTGAGAGCTCGCATTAAAAATTGTGCGGGTCTCATTAAAATAATTATGTAAATCAAATTCAATGTAGAGGTTGCTTAAAGGCACGTGTGGTGGGGGCCGTTTGATGTAGCCGGCGGCCTCTCGACCCGAGGGGTGGGGAGGTGGGAGAGGCGGCGCTCGCCAGCGTGTGAAACATCTTCGCGGCTCATTGCTTATTGGATTGATGTAATGAAAGAGTGAGTGTGCACAAAAAATTTTGTTATACGCTTTATATACTTTTTCTCATCGGTCCTTCGAAAGGGATTTCGGGCTACTTTTCAACATGGCTTAACTTTTATGTTGCCTTATCGAAATGTGGAAAATTTTACCAAAATGGAATATTTTTGTGGTTACCCAACCCAACCCATAATACCTGACTCTTATAATTTACAATTCAGCGTTAGTTATTATTTCTTCTTTTTTTCAAGAGATGCGAAACATCCTAAAATTTCAAAAAGCCACCTGTATAATAATTAATTCAGAACCCCAAACAAGAGTTTCTAAATCCCTTAATACAATTCATGTTTGAAACACAAACACATTTTGCAGGATTGAGGAAAACCTTACCGCATACCACATTTCAAAGCTACGACCCGAACCGTCACCTCCATCCCTCGCATAAGTACATACCTACCTTCAGTAAATGTCTAACGACAATAATGTAATAACATGTGGCCTTAGCCAATATGGCATTATTAACGAGGGACGTCATGGGTGCATGACGACACATATGACCTTATCAACGAAATTTCAATTTATTGGTAACGTTTGTCCCGATTTTGATTGCTTGCTGAAAATTTATAATACACAATATAATATTATTAACACTGTTGCAGCGATCTGAAAATACAATGAGATTTATTCTTAAAAATTTAAATAAATTTATATATATTCCGCGCTGGGGTGGTTTCGCGTGATAGCGTGAAAAATAAATCAGCTGATCCATACATTACGGTCGAGTAGGTATTGCGCTTTTGACTATGGAACAGCTAATTTTTTTTTGCGTTTACAGAGTTGCCCCCCCCCCCCATATTAAAAGTTGCTTGTAATCATGAATGGAACCACCCCACTGCGGGAACCAATGATTAACATTTCAGCGTATAAAGACGGAATACAGGCTAAGTCAAAACAAGGTCAGGACAGTTGAGGTAAGAACTTTCCTTGAAAGTCTTTAAAAAATTTAACAATAATGTAACTATATCTACGTAAACGCCAGTCGTTTCTTCGAAAATCTTTATTTTCGACAAATCTTGAACCATTAAGACTCCTTTAGGAGTTTAGACCTTATGTTTCCGCCCGCCCTCCAGTACAATGGCTACTTTTTTCTCAACCCTGAAGCCGCGAGATATTGCGGCAAGTACCGCTTGGAATTTATGAACCGTTATTATTAATAGTTGTTCTTGGGAGATAGCCCGTGAAACTTCTACGAAAATCCCTTCATTGGCTTCGGGGAGAAAATTTCATTATGGGGTAAAAAAGGGAGGGAGGAACTTTGTCTTGTGTTTCATAAAACAACGATTAGTTTCCCTGTCTGATTTAGGTGTTTATATTACAGGACTATCAAGAAAACGCTGGTTTCAAGGAAATCTAGATATAAATAAAAATCACCGAAACGTATGAACGCGCAATACGTGCATAACTTCAGAACGACTGCACCAAATTAGATAATTATCTTTTTGATGTTTGTTATTATCACGGCAAAGTTTGTATTTTAATTGTAATTTTGTTTTTAAACAGAAAATTGACTTATTTTTTTTTCATTAGGGTGGTGCAGCCATAAGTAGCCAAGCGGGCAGCTAGTAATATAAAGAAAAACCATAGACAACGAGAAAAACTTAAAGGGGTATAAGTACAAAAAGAATATATACCATACCACAAAGATTTAGAAAAGTCCTGATTTGTGAAAACGTTGCTCAAGCAAATGTACTTATTATGGCAACCAAAGACTTTTAACGATCCTTTGCCTTAGACAACATTTATACAAAAACCGGCCAAGTGCGAGTCGCACTCACGCACGAAGGGTTCCGTACCAAAAAATGGCAAAAAACACGTTTGTTGTATGGGAGCCTCCCTTAAATATTTATTTTATTCTGTTTTTAGTATTTGTTATTATAGTGGCAATAGAAATACATCATCTGTGAAAATTTCAACTGTCTACCTGTTGTCGTTATTAATATCGAGCAAAAAACGGAAAAAAAAACACCTTTTTTGTATGGGAGCCCCCTTAATTTTTTTTCTGTTTTTAGTATTTGCTGTTATAGCGGCAACAGAAATACATCATCTGTGAAAATTTCAGCTGTCTAGCTATCACGGTTCATGAGATACAGCCTGGTGACTAGGGTTGCCAACTTTTTTTGGATCAAATAATAATATAGTAGTTTCAAGATTTTTAGTGTAAAAATATAGTAGATGGCGAAAAAGTCCAAATAAATATAGTAGGTTGCGGTTTAGTAAGGAGGATTTTGATGAAGTTGTATTTTTCATAATTATAAGTAAGTGCTAACATTGTCATAATTTATTTAACAAGTATAAAGACAACTGTTTAATCAAAAAAAATATGATGAATTACTTATGTGCATATAAGTTTATATATTCTTTTGTTGATTTGTTTAATTTTTTGACTTGAAAAAATATAGTAGATTTGCCTACTATATATTTTTTCAAAAAATATAGTAGGAGAGCCCTCAATATAGTAGGATACTATATTATATAGTAGGGTTGGCAACCCTACTGGTGACAGACAGACAGACAGACGGACAGTCAGACAGACAGACGGACAGCGGACTCTTAGTAATAGGGTCCCGTTTTTACCCTTTGGGTACGGAACCCTAAAAATGATTACTTTTTTCGCAATAAAACCTTTTGAAATAACTACTAAAACAATAAAGTTGTTTGAACCTCATAAACGCAGTTCCGCTCTTCCTCAATATGAAATGCTGAGACCAAACGTCATAACATAACATTCAAGTTGCAGTCAGTCCCGCGAGGTTGCTTGTTTGTGACTGCCTATATGCCTCTACTGATGCTAGAGCTCCGAGTTCTGGCCACCCCCGGACACTCCATACAACCACGCTATTATAAACAGATGATGTCAGATGACGTTTTTGTACACGCGCAACTGTACAAAAAAATCACAGATTTTACAGTCCCCGCAAGAATCGGAGCATTGAAAATGAACACAAAAATTTACGAAAAATCAAAATCAAATCAAATGCAAAGTCCCATTATATTTTTTAAGTTACCTAGGTAGTACCCATTTATTTTAACGATTGTGACACTCGGCTCCGCCTCGTGTCACAAAAGCGCCCGCTGACTGCCTCGACACGGACGAAATAATATTAACCAATTTTCGAAATTCCAACGAATGCACTTCCCATCTGCTTCTGCATCTTTTAACACTATTACCATGACAATCGGTCAATAATCATAGAAGCTACATCACTTTTTATGTACGGAAACAGCAGTTTTTCTACAATTCCAAATCTAAAGGGACCACCTACAGGTCACAATTATAAACCGATTTTCAATATTATTTCGCCATTTCATAGCTAAACTAATGCCCTATGACCTTTTTTTTCATTTTTTCTTAAGTCGGTTTTTTTTCCGAAATATTTACAATTTAGTAAACAAACATCCCCCAAAAAACCCGGAATTTTTGGAATTTCGCAAAATTCCAAAGAAAGTTACCAGTAGATTTTCAAAATTCAAACGTTCACATGTGTCTCGATAAACTCCTCAACTTTTGGTACTATTTTTATTTCGATCCTCCCAAAATCCTCGGAGATATGGCCAAAAATACGTCTCAGGCGATTTGCATCTGATAACCATTTTCAATGGTAAAACGCGCAACTGTGTAAATCTACGACGCTTAAAAAAGTTACGACGATTGCTTTGAGTATCAAAATAAGTTGTCATTTTGACAAACAGACTAATTTCACCGCTTAAATTGAACGCGCTCAATTCGAGTTAACCTCAGCTCACGCGCTTAAACTTTTGAACTTGGTTTCAGTTTCTGAACGGCCGATTTACGACGGTTAGCGTATTTGAACTTATCTATGGTTTGAACACGTTCAAGAACTGTCTGTCATCTGTCTGCCATGATGTCTTCTTCTTCTTCTTTTTTGTTTTGGCAATCTACTTTCCTCTTGGAAGTAATTTTTGCCAGTGTCAAATGTTGAATAGTTCAGTGGTAGATAATATTGTTTCATTGCCATGATTGTGGAGTAGGTATGTACGGTGTACATGGGAGAATTGATTATTGCATAGAAAGAAATAAGTAGTGGAAAGAAATATTCTTTTCGTATTTGAATAAAAAAAAGATGAATAGAGCCTTAGCTAGTGCCAATGCTCTATTCAGCTTTTTTCTATTCACCTTTTTTCCTCAACCACCTTTCTTAATTTGCCATCATCAGATCAGAGCCCGTTTAATCCTGGGCGGAGAACCAGATCTTCAAATTTACCTCGTTTGTATGAAAATAGGCCTGTGTGGTGCGATTTTTCTGCGAGCAGCGCCTTTAAAAACAGTAATTAAGCACCCATTATAATAATAAGCGTTTAAAACATTATGAATCCAATGCCTAATAATGTTTTATAGGCACCGTAAATCAAAACATAATAGAATATTGTAAAGTACACTTACTTACCTATGACCTACCTAACTTTTACTATTATGCTAGTAGATATCCCGTTAACTACGTACCTAGTTCTTCTACATACAACTAATAATAATAAAGAAAAAACGGACAACAATTTATTTCACAGATTTATTACCTACCATGTCAAAAATTCACAATTCACAAGTTTCACGACACTTACTTAAATAACATGTATTCAGTACCTAGGTACTTAAATTATTATATCCACAATCCGTTCGAAATAAACAATTGAGCAAAATATCACTGCGGAAAATAAAAATACTGCATAAAACTCAAAAATATCAGATAAACATTGTTTTAAAATTGACAAACTGACAAAAACAAATTCCATAGAGAAATTTGACAAAAATCAAAGAGATTATAAGTCAGTGTTTCCACTACCAAGTTTTTGTTTTACCCTAAATAATTTCGATCATTTCAAAATTAAAAATTATACTTGGGCCAGAAAGAATTTTAATGGAACTAATATTTTTAAGTACAAAAGATAGTCAATGTGATTTTGAAGTGTTGACCTATTAGTACAGTAGCCCGTAATACATTTAAATTACCAAAAAGGTTACCGCTCGCCGTTGTGATATAGTTATTTATTACAAAATTATAGATCCTTTAACCCAAGTTTTACCGATCGCAACCCGCCGTAACCATAGATCGTAGATCGTTAGATGAGCCCTTACCATACTATAGCGGCCGAAAATGTGGCATCGTTGGGAAGAGTGAGCTCACTCTTCCCGCCTCAGTCGCTTGTAGAAAGCAGTGAGCGCTGCACGTTACGGAAACATTGATTGAACAACTTTGATTCATTAATTAGGTTCGTTAACCTACAAAAATGCCTTCCTGTGCGTTCAGAAAGTGTTCTAATAACACAAGAAACACAAACGAATCCAAGGGAATCACATTTCATGCGTAAGTACCGAATTATTAATTATTTTCACTGTTTCCAATTAAATTAACAAATTAAAATGGTGTCCGACACGTGTTTGTATGACAGAGAGCGAATGGTTACAATTTGCACTATGAGTGAGCGAGATGACGCTGTGTCTCTTTTTTCGTCGTAATAGCATTGGTTATCTGCCAGATAAGATTGAGCTCTTGAATAACTGACCGTTGTCCGTACTAGGGGTCAAGTTTATGTAGACGTAAACAAACGAGCGTAGCCGAGCCAGCGCGCGCCCGTGTGTCGTGCGTGTGAGACGTTACGCACACAGACATATTATACTACGTGGACACTATTCAGACGCACAGGGCTGATCTAACGATCTACGATCTATGGCCGTAACCTATATTTGTATATCTCCAAAAATGATATTTGTTTTAGTTTTCGAGGTTTACCACATGGTTTAGCTATTGTCGTGTTCTACAGCTTTGTTTGATTGCCACTGATAATAGTAAGACTATGAAAAGCAGCCATAGACAGATTTAAGACCAGATGAAAATGAATGGACTTTATCTGGTCTTAAATCTGTGTATGGTCACTTTCCATAGGCTTACTATTATTAGTGGCAATCAAACAAAGCTGTAGAACACGACAATAGCTAAACCATGTGGTAAACCTCGAAAACTAAAAAAATATCATTTTTGGAGATATACAAATATAGGTTACGGCGGGTTGCGATCTGTAAAACTTGGGTTAAAGGATCTATAATTTCCTAATAAATAACTATATCACAACGGCGAGCGGTAACGTTTTTGATAATTTAAATGTATTACGGGCTACTGTAGTATATGCAAAAGAAAGTTGTTATAAATTATTGAAAAATAATAAAAGTTGTAAGTTATTGAAAAATAAAGTGGTGACCTTTTTTTGTCAACTCTTTACAAGCTGTTTATTGTTCTAAATTTAAAAAGACCGCCGTAAACTTGACATAAAATTTTTCATTACTTACTTTTGGTTTTGACGTTCTTGACAACTGACCCTGAAATTTATTTTTTGCGTAGGTAATGAATGAATAAGTGCGTAGCCTATTTCTTCAAATTCACTGAGTAGGTATGTTTCACAGGGTTCACACCACGAGTGAATGTGGTTTGCGCCACGAAGAATATCATGATCTGTATTTTTTTTCCCATTTATGAAGGGAAAATTTCTTTAATTGCAATACTTTGAACGCAACTTCATTCTTTGTCAAAGCTGAACTACGGTTATCAAAATGAAGACGGTGAAACCGGTGCAACGTAGACCGCGATCAAAACGAATTTCTGAACTCGCTTAAGTAAAGCCAAGTTCAATTTAACTCGGTTAACGGTGAAATCGGCACTAAACGAGCACAAGATTCGGCACAGGAACTCGCGGATTTTAAGTAATCAATTTTTTTTAGAGGAGCTCGATCACGCAGTGGTTTAGCGCCTGGCCCAGCGATTGCGGAGGTTAAGCAACCTTCGCAAGGGTCTGTCATGGGATGGGTGACCAAAAATGTATTATCTCGAGCTCCTCCGTGCTACGGAAGGCACGTTAAGCCGTTGGTCCCAGCTGCATTTGCAGTCGTTAGCACCCACCAATCCACATTGAGCCCGCGTGGTGGGTTATGGCCCTTCCTTCTTATCCACCCATAAGGAAGGCCTGTGCCCCAGCAGTAAAAATGGCTGATGGACTTTTTTTTTAATGTGACTTACAACATGAACAAATGTTGCTGTTGTTTATGTCGAGCTGTGACGTCACTGATGGTTTTTACATTTAATTTATTTTCTCCATAGATATTGCTTTAAACATTCTAATACTATTTTCTCGCACTCCTGAGAGGCAAATCTAGAAAGGATTTTTTTAATTTTAACAATTTTTTTTTGTCGTTTTGTCCATTGATTCTGGGGCGGGGCGGAGTGTCCTTTCTGTACGGTAGTACTTATATCTATTCTGTGCTCAGGCTCCGAGTGGGCTCTAGGGGCTCCGACCAGCTGGCCACACTCAGTCACGGCCGGTATTGATCAACTTTGTTTGTTATTGCTCACGGGACGATTCATCAACCAACTTTAGATTATGAAATTTCGAAATTCTATCTCTTTATTACGAAAAGTTAATGTACGAGTATGTGTATATTTCGTGTTGAGGATGTATGTTAATTTAAGTATCTGGAGTGTATTAAATAATAACTCTGCGTGGGTGAGTAAAGTTAAAGAAGTCTACCCAAAGGATACCTGTTATGATACCACTGTAGTTTCTCGGCTAACATTATGAAGTTAAAAACCTTTACTAGTGAAATGATTGAAGTGATTTATTGTAAGACAAAGTTTCGCAAGTCTCAGTGGAGGTTCACGAATACGAAAGACTATATTATATACTGTTTCACTAAAGCAGAACTGCTATCGAATTTATTTCAAATTCACGATCAACTTACATTGTTGCCTTTACTACCTATTGGTACAGAGTAGCTCAAAAGCATCAAGCAGCTCAAATGTCTTCGCAATCCTTGCCTTTGGCAGTGAACCTATAAAATATTCCAATAAGCGACATTCGGCGACAAATGCATTATTGAACGGCGTGTCCCGAGTCCCGAGCGCGTCTCCCAGTGGGACACGCGAAGGTGTCTCCAGCCGCCTACTTAAATAAATATCGCCACTTGAGATTTGAGCCTCATCTCCCGATCGGCAATGGCGCTCTTGCATTATGTATGAGTGGCTGATTGACGGCAACCGTATCTCGCTGGGATAAGGTTGAGAATGGGAGGCTCGTGGCTCTGTATCGATCGCTGGATGAATGATCGTTGTGTATTTATGAGGAGCAGATCGATGAGGTCCTATTCATTGCGACCGTGTGGGATCTTATCTGAACTTATTTTTTCGGTTTGATAAGTAATGTAATTGTGCTTGGAAAAGGCCGTTTTCTCTCTCGTTCTCTATATCCGAGTGGAAAATTACAGAAAAAAATACTTTTTCTCTTCCTCCATTAGCTGAGTATGATTTAATTTTAATAATGTTAAAAATTAAAATCCTGTCAAATAAATAACTTTAATTTACTGAAATCATAACACAAAGACAAACAACCAAAACAAAGAATCTCGTCAATGTAAAAATATGAGAAAAATTAAAACAGAACAGACTTTCCCTGACAAAATCGACATCATTAATATTTTTTCTCAACTAATCTAAAAGTTTGCATTTAAATATATCCATCGCATCGGAGTCGTCAGGTATCGTCGCGCCGACGAGAGCTGTCAGAGATCGTTAAGAGTTTGACGCTGTTAGAGCCCTCGTTATTCGATGCACGCATTCGCAATATTTTTCCTCATGTTAAAGTGTCAAATAAGCGTGTAAGCTCAGTCTTCTTAGGTCTTGGTAAAGCTCAATGGTCACAGCATTAAGTTTGTCTCAACATTGACTTAGATCTCGACTTGAACTTTTGTTTCTAACTTTGAGCTTTCATTTGGACCTTGTACTGACCTTGTCTTTTTTAAATGCCAATACAAAAATATTAATCTCTCCCAGGGTTTAAACTTGAGACCCTATAACGCAGTACTGATGTGCAAAGCAAAAGGTGTCTTTTTAGTCATCGCAAATTAGCAATATTACTTTCTTAAAGTAAACATTGCTACGAGATCCGTAGCACGTAGTCGCTACGGCAAAGACTTCACAACTATATAGAGTGTAGCATTTTTATGAAAAAATAAAAAGGGTTGTACAGGATATCAATGAATGAACCAAAAATGGCAAAAACGTTTCTTCGGACCATTAAACTGAACAACTTTTACTATGGGACCAACTCTGAAATCGTAAAAAAAATCAGCTGTTTCATACACTTTGATATTTTCGTTATTAGTTTTTGTATGAAACATTGTTTTTTCCGCGATTTCAGAGTTGGTACCATGGTAAAAGTTGTTTAGTTTGATGGTCCAAAAAATGGTTCTCCCAATTTTTTTAGTGATAAACAATTTTTGGTGATTGCATGCATTGTTTGCATTAAAAAAAAAATTCCTTTTCGTGCCTGCTCTAAGAGATTTCAATATGAAATAAGCTGTGCCCTTATACTTTTCTTCTGTCCACTACTTTTTCTTTCAACATTCTGTGTACTAAATAAATAAATAAAAAAACTAGTCCAAGCGAGCTTCAAGGTAGAAGATAATAATGTGTATAGCATCGTCATTTTAACTCTGACCTGCTTGGATCTTGACTTTGCCCCCAACTTGAATTTCTACTCCTTAATCGACTATAATTTAAGGGGTGTTATCAATACCTAGTTTAGAGCGTACACCATTATGCATAATTGACCGAGCGAGCACGAAGTGCGAGCGAAGCGTCTCTGCTTCAGCTTGGGCAAAAATTCTTTCGTATGTCTGTATGTTCTCTTCTACAGGTCGCATTTCTCAACCGATTCTCGTGAAAATTTGTGAGCAGGTTCGAAAATTATATAGAAATTTTTTGTCGAGCCAGATTTTTTTAATCTTTTGAAATGGTGGAGATATGTAAAAAAAAACAGGTTTTACGGCTTCCCAGCGCTGTCTGTTCTCCTCTACAGGTCACATTTCTCAACCGATTCTCGTGAAATTTTGTGAGCAGGTTTGAAAATAATATAGATTTTTTTTAAATTGAGACAGTATTTCCAAATTTTTCGTAATGGCGGAGATATGTAAGAAAAATGTATTTCAGTCCGGCTTCCCGGCTCTGTCTTTTCTCCTCTACAGGTCGCATTTCTCAACCAAATTTCGTGAAATTTTGTGGGCAGGTTCGAAAATCATATAGATTTTTTAAAATTGAGACCGTATTTCCAAATTTTTCGTAATGGCGGAGATATGTAAGAAAACATATTTCAGTCCGACTTTCCAGCTGTCCATTTTCCTCTACAGGTCGCATTTCTCAACAGATTCTCGTGAAATTTTGTGATCAGGTTCGATAATTATATAGTTTTTTTTATTTAGCCAGTTTTTCTAAATTTACCAAAAATCACCATTTCGATAAATGTTTAAAATTAGAAGCGCCATCTGGCTGCGAACATACCTACCAAATAATACCAAACAGCACGTACCTACTACGTGCTTTGAAAAGTGGGAAAAAGGGGTGGCGACATCTTTTAGATATTTTTTTAAACAACATACAATTTGAGCTACTTTTTAACGCGAGGTCTACAGCTCACGGAGCCACTAGTGTATTAGGCCCACAGCATACAGACGGAACCTGTATTTCGGAATTCCGAAACGAAGTATCGATCATGTATGAAAATTTCGAATGGAAAATTACCGCATGTATGAGGTAGGTCCGTAAATTTGTATGGATTGACTGCTTTCGGAATGATTCCGTTTCAGAATGAGGCTTTTAAAAGTGACATTAAAAAAATCGCAACTATTTGCCTCACTAGATGGCGTTGAAGGAAAGAGATGAGTCAAAATTTGCTTTTAAAAAATTAACGGCCTGTACCAAAGAGGCAAGTAAGCGCTCGCGGCTGACATCTACCCAAAGAGAAATATTTAAGGGTTACATCTGCCTGCCTATCTGAGTACTCTTCGAAGCTTAGTAAATAGTCACATTGACTCATACTTTTTTATCAACGCCATCTATCGAGCCTGCAATTTTTTGTCTTTGTAATCCTCAATGGGGAGGAAAAGCGCAATTTTATCCCGATAGGTGGCGTCTGGTCTTGGTACCGGGCCGCCTCAAAGAAAGTGTCAAAACATATGGGAATCTCTTGGAGTATTGCACTTTTTAATTTTATACTGAGAAAATTCCGCATTGTTATGCATGTAACTTGTAAATTATTGGAGTTCATCGATTTCCCAGTAACAAAAAAAATATTGGGCAAAAAAATATCAAAAAAAAGATGCTTTTCCCTCGATTTTCTCCTTTGCTGAGCCTGAGAAACATTATAAATCAAAAGGAATGTTTCATGAATTTGATGAAGCTTCGCCAAAATAAAACAACATTTGAATTATAACAGCTTTGTTCTTTAATATTTCAACCTCAGCAGTTTCTAGCATATTTATAACTTGGATGAATTTTATAGGTATATCAAATATGGAATAAGCCCAATATTGGGGCCAAACAGAGAATTAATAGAATTTTATATGCCAGAGTCATTCAAGAAACTTAGAATAATAAAATAAATATGATAAAACGGTTCGTGTAATTTTAGATGGTACAGAAATTCCAGTACAGAAACCTGAAATTACTATTGCACAGAAGGCATCATCAGGCAACTATAAACACGGAAATTCACACTCAGTTGCTTTGTTAAAATTTAAATCATATGCTTCTAATCTGAAATAAAAAGATTACTTGTAAATCTTACACGAAATTTAAAGAAATGTAATGCTTGTTAGCAATTTTTTGTAAGTTGCTATAAACTTTCTTGCCTGTTGTTTTGGCTTTTCTTTTCCGTAATTCTTCTTTTATATGAGCTAAAGTTAGCATATAATACATTGTTTGTCCGCAAAACCGAAAAAAATACAATCTAAGAAAGTAAAATCACGTAATACACAGTCAAGACAATATAAGCTCAAACTGACAATTGTTCCAAAGAATGAAGCGCCATCTGTAATTCACTTTGCCTTCGCCTCCCCATTCGAATGAAAATTTCGTCAGTATGTGGTGGCCCTAAGTAACGCAAAAACAAGAAACAAACGACTGCGTGAATTCCAAATAAAAACTTCTCACCACGCATTCGGTTCGTTATTTGACAAGACTAAATTCTTTACCCGCTACATATTCATGGCGTCGCTGATGAATAATTCGGCGATATTATGACGCACCGCGACGTGTCGCTGAATCCGTCGCGTCGTGGGTCGCCGTCGCCCGTCGCCGCTGCCGCAAGCAATATGCAAATATTGTTCTGAAGATAACTGAATTTAAAATGGAGGTTAGGGAAAAAGCTGATCAGCTTTCTTGAGCTTGACAATAAAAGAAGCAGTTATGTTCTTATTTTTAATTTTGAGCATATTTTACCTAGATACGTCCAACGTTTTACTTCACTTTATATGCGAAGATCATTTTTTTAATGTTGACGACTCTGTATGAAATATACAGTGAGAAAAAAGCAGCCCTTGACGAGTTTCTTGCCGGTTCTTCTCGTTACAAGGTCTCCCGCTTAGGGTTTGCGAACCGATGGCGTAGCTTCTATGACATTCACAAGTGCTTGTAACAGCCTAGACTGAATAAATTCTAAGATGAATAAATAATGAAAAATATTAGAAAAAATCGGCTCACCCGTAGCAACTTAGACGGGATTCGAACCCGCACCCTTAGGATTCCGGCCCAATGCACTACCAATTATGCTACCAAGCCGCTGATGGATGTGGCGAAATTTTCTAATACTTTTTACGTTTCCGCTGAAGATCAGCGCCATTTTTTTGAATAAATTTGAATAAATTCTTTTTAATTTTGAATTTTACCTTACCATCACATTCTGAGATATAACTCAAACACCATACATGAGAGGGGTCTTGATAATCTTGATCGTGTTGTTAATAAGGCCGGGGCTGGGAAGGACGTAGTTATATTAATAATTATAATAACAATAACCTGTTAATTAAGTAATCCCTTAATCGTATTAGGCTCTCCAACGGGCGGCGGGTGGTATACTACACGTTTGGATTATAAGATTCTGTTTATTAAGCTCTCAAACTAATAACAAATGTAGTTTTGTTATTACCAAAACCGTGCCAGGCTCATCGGCGACTCAACATTATCGACCGGTCGATTGCGAGAGGTTTTAAGGTCGATCGCCAAGGATAACAGATTTGACACTTTGCACCAAAATGCAATATTACATAAGCAAATCTTTTTCTTTGTTAATATTTGGTTGGTTAAACGGTCAAAATGGCGATCTCTTAGTCCTAAATTTTTCCTAGGTCGATCTCCTTAAGAAAAAGTATGGTCACCCCTGCTTTAGAGCCTATCACCGTCGCAAAGTTGCTTGTTTATTAGCATTTTAAAGAATACACTTTGTAGAGTGTGCGAGCGAACTACACGACCTTGTTCCTCCAGCCCATTTCCACCATCGGAGTACCAGACGCAGGTTAGCATAATATATCACCTTTACATAGTAAGTACTCCAAGGGTCCGTACCAAGCGCTTTGACAATACATTTATTATGCGAACTGCTTAAGAATGGAATGCGCTGAGCACACACATGGGCAGTCATGATGTGTTCCCCGATAGTTACAATCTTGGTTCAAGGCAAGAGTGAATAGGCATTTGCTGGGCAAGCGTGCTACACCTTAGACCACATCCTGTATACCAAACAAGATGGTGGCCAAAACTAAAAAAAAAACACCCAATAATGTTAACTTTTAAAAAAAAACCCGTGAAAATTATTCTTAACCCTTGCTAAAAATAATAGTTAAAAGCTGCCAAACGAACAAATCAGTTTTAAATTACATTTTTCCAAATAAAGATCTCAAGTGAAGCGCTCATGGTGGAACTTAACAGACTGATGGTACTCGATCACGTTTGTTAAGCAACGCTTGGTCCGGCCAGGTGTCGGATGGGTGACCGTTAAGTTGCATTACAACTGAGCGCTTCCGTGTTTCGGTGGGCACGTTAACCGTCGGTCCCGGCTGTTGCCATTTGAAAACAGTCGTTAAGCCAAGTTAGAGGTCTTACAGACGGCTTGATAAACTCTAACACCAGAGGTGGCCACTAATCCTCATACATACGATAAGAAGAAGTTTAAAAATGGAACGTTATTCCGCGGTGCCGTTTTTGATACTGACCAGACTACTCTAGGGTATTTTTGATCGAAGAATTAAGTCTATCAGTTAATCTTAATAGGAAAACAAAGCCCAATTTCTGAAATGAAACCGTCTCAGTGGTTTGTAAAAGCGAATCCATGTAGTTTAATTATATAAGAACCATCTGAACTGAAATATTAATAGTGCCGATTCAGCGCGATATTCCGGCGCTGATCAATAGGGTACTCGCGACCTAGTTCATGTGTTTGCTCGCAATTCCGATTGGAATGCAAGGTTGACAACTTCAAAATATCATATAATTATGACAGAAAAAATACTTATAAGTACTATATAATTATATATAACCTATTGACAACGCTAAACATAGCGGGTTCTTAGTAATATGAGACAACACAGAAAACATAGCTTAGAAACTGTACAAGAGAAGTACACAACTTTACTAAAAATAATGCTACCATCTTTTAAACATAAATGTTTAAATAATTAACCTATAAAGTATTAAGAAAATAATATAATAAAATCATTAATTTCTATATTGTAAGAAATTTACAGTACCTACACCTATGGGGTTCTTGTAAGGGGAACTTTTTATTGTTAACACCATGACGTATACAAAAAAAACGCAAATAAAATATATTAATATGATTTGAATGCTAACGTTTTAACGTAAATTTACATAGATGTATTAATTTATTCCACATTTTGTAACAATAGTATAACAACGAAAATGTTTATGTTAATAGCTGATCCTGCATAACACGTGACATAAAAAAATTACATCCTGTTCACAGACTCTTTCAATAACGGTATTTAATAGATTGTTCCGAATTCCGAGCTAAGATGGTAAGCTTAAATACCATTGACAATTAGCAGATTTGCGATTTGATAAAAAAAGCAAGAGCGTTTTCATTTAGAAGAATCCTATACCTATATAATGTGATTAAAAATTTGATATACCATACACAAATGCTTTTTTTTTGGCAGCCCTGGACAGTCGCGGCTGGCCCGCCTGCCACCTGACCGTCACTCATTTAATATTTAAGGGACACAGGATACACTTTGACAGCGTTTTGGTGCAACTCACACTAAAAAAATTAAAATTATTTTTGATAATATAAACTTTTTTAATGTAACCTTATGACGTTTGACATAGAATTGGCATGAATGCATGCTGCAAACATCGTCAAAGAGGATGTAAAAAAACTGAATGTCTTTTAAAATAAAGACAGGACAACGTCTGTCGGGTCAGCTAGTTATTAGAAAGAAAGAAAGAAGAAAGAAAGAAAATACATTTATTTGAGAATCACACACAGTACATAAAAAGCCTAACCACGCTGTCTCAAAACGGTCCCGAACTCAGCATAATGCATGGTCTGCGACCAGCGCTGGTCTTCCGTCGGGACCGGTTTGTTGACGCTGCGACAAGTACACACAAAAGAATATTAAATATAACAAAAAAATAACACGAGAAGAAAAAAAAATAAAAGAAACGCTATATAAAAATATTTATAATAATAATTCATATAAATTAATACTTTATAGACTTGGCTATTGCTCGAAGTTGAAAGAGTTTGTACATAGTAGTTGGCACGACAATAGAAATCTTTGTTTTATTATCTGAGAACACAGAAACCAAGTATATTATATTCATTTCGTTCAAATATCTATAGCAACAACTAAGCAACAACGCTGATAAAACAAAAAGTATTTTCATGAAAGCAAACGCTGAAAGAATAACATAAACAATGAGCCAAAAACCACTTACTATTAGAAAACAAGTCTTTAATACATTATGATCGCAACATGATATGACAGTGGTTCCCAACTTTTGTTGATATATCACGATCGTGCGGGGGCGGGGGCGGGGGCGGCAATATCTCCCAAATTAAGGAACATATTACGGCCATGCGTCAAAATTAAAAAGATATTTCCCCTCATGCGGCGATAACCGCGCTCCGACGCTAAAGGGTATTCTCACGGGGTGAATTTCGGCCGATCGATTTTAATCTTCGGGCAAATTATATCGTTTGGAAACTTTTTGAGATAAATAATGAATCATATAATCATTTTTGAAACATACCATCTGCCGTTTAGCAAAAGAATTAGAACAAACGACATGATTAAAATAACTAGAGTTGTTATCTCTTGACTATTTACAACCCGCTTATTTTCAACACTTGGCAGTTTAAAAGGCGTGATGTTATGTCACAGGCGAATAAACAAAAAATCTTTTAATTTTTTTGTCAACTGCAGGTGGGATAGTATAATATGTGTGTAAATCCTGTCGTATTTGTTCCATTTGCGATTATTTGTCGTCAGTGGATAAAGTGGGACATAATTAGACAAAATCTTTTGGCCTACTAAATGAATTGAGTATACCCATGGATAAAGTAGTCTTGTCCCACTAAATCAATTGAGTATATCCATGGATAAAGTACGATCCAACCTTCAAATCACCCTATCATTCAGATAAATGATCATTTTTATTCACAAAATCACCCACATGTTGGGGTCTATCCCCTCTCTTATTACCGGCATTTGTTACTTTTTTTTAGAAGGCCCTGCTGAAAAATAGTAATTTCTCCGGATCTATAAGTCCTACTACAGTACAAAAAAAATACTATTCGAAAGGTAATAATATCACCTATCAAGTAAAAAAAAGTAGACCACCCTTAAAATCACCCCGTGAGAACGCCACCACCGCTCCAATACGCCATTACGGCATTCTGTGAGCGACGCCATCGTTTCCAAATCTTTTTGCAACATGAAAGGACCGGGAATCGGTCTACGTACTCCCTAAATTTCACAGTGGGAGGCGCTTGAACTTTGAACTTTCCTGCTCTCCTATTCAAAGGCCAACTTTCTATCCGTTTAAACTCTAACAGCTAACTTATAGCATTAAAATAAGTAAAGCTAATATGTTAGTACTAAATAATATAATAGAGAAAATCGACTCGTCACTAGATCATTTTCTCGGGTGGGAACTCGCAATCTTTGGAAGTCGAAGGCTGCATGGAGTCCAAAGGTTGGAATTTTTTTAGTAGTATTATATAAAAATAGCATTATGTATGCTAAAAATCTCAAATTATAAAAAGCAAATATACAGAGTGTACTTTGCCACACGGAGGGAAAGTACCTTAAATATTAAAGATGGGAAATTTTACTGAAAGAAGACTTGATTTGATTGATTTTGTTTTTAAAAGTATTTGGAACTGCATTCAAAGATTTTTGATAAATCGCCTGCCTTAGTCAGGAATCGAACCCACCAAAACCGTTTTTTTATGATACCAATCAAAAGGGTTACTCATAAGAATTATTTTCTCTTTTGTGACACAGCGTCTTAAACAAAAGGAAGAAATTAAATATTTACATTTTAATTATTACGGATTGTATCAGTTTGTATCAAATCGTATGCAATTTAAAAAAAATAAAGGAAGTTCCGTTTCTTTTTAAAAACAAAATGAACTCTTTATTTTGTAAAAAATTCCTATCTTCAATATTTAAGGTACTTTCCCTCCGTGTGGAAAAGTTTTGGAACAGCCTGTTTAATTTACAGACACATAATATTATTAATGTCCTGAATGGAATTGACTGGAATCACCAAACTGCGCCAAAGGCCTATTTCTGTTTTCCCCACTGTTTATCCACCACTGGTGGACATCGGGAAATAAAGTATGGACAGTCTTTTCGCGTTCTCCACCGCAAGAGGGATATCGGAAAGAAATTAATAAAAAAACCCGATATCCCCAGTGGTGGACAAAGGTAGCGGACGACGGGAATAGACCTCGCCAAGCGATCGTCATTTCAAGACTACGACAAAACCATTGCTCTTCCGTTTTAGCATCTGTGGTCATAGTTAAACTTATATCCGTAGACGGGGTCTTAGTTCTTAACGCCGGGGTCCACTCTATCACATATTTGCTACACGCGGCTATCGGACGAGTCGTAACCGATACGTTTACGATCACCAGCCTCTTTGCTGCACCCGCTTACCATAACTACCACCCCGATACTAAAACTACGACAAAATGGCCGTTAGCCCATACCGATTATTTGGACATAGCAGAAATAAGTACTCGTGTCGTTAATTGCTTACTTCACTTGCTTGCTGTGTTAATTCTATCTACATTTTCTCATTTGTCTTGTTTCTTAAAAAATGGGACCGTCTTGGAAACAATTAATCTAATGTATTAATAATGGGTGATTCCCGAAGTTCCAACAGTTTTATTTTTAAACAAATAGTCGCAGTTCCAGGTGTTTTAACCGCCTCTGTGTTTTAGTGGTTCGCCCAACCGTGTAAGACGCAGGGGTCCCGGGATCGATTCCCAGAAGGGGGTACAATTTGGAGTCGGTTTGGTTGGTGGTAGGGCTTATTCAAGTCCACGTCCTGGCTAGCTACACCATCTTACCTAAGTCTGACGCCATAACAATTTAAAAAAATGTTGTGTTCCGGCAGTTAGAGGTAAGATAGCCAGTTCCTCAGTGATGAGGATTCCGGGTGTAGTGCGCTTCCACCTTCTGCCTTATCGTCACTTAACATCAGGTGAGGTGTGAAGACCAAACACTATCCCGTTGTGCATTAAAAAACCAAGCTGTTTATGATAAAAGTAATTTATTGATTACTGTAGTCGTCAAGCCAAATTGATTGTTTCATAATCCCAAACATTAGGCAGATTTAGGCGGGCGTCCTTCATAAATTGCTTGAAAGCCTCCAATTGCGAGTTCCATCAATTACGCAAGCCGTTCCCCGCAAATTAAATTGAACGAAGTGCGTTCTCTGGTTGTTTTCTTACTGTTATTTAACTGATTAAGATCCCGTCCCACAATGAGTTACAGTTAAAGTGAAGTTTACCAGTTTGCGATGTGGAATAATTGAAACGGAGAGTTGATTGGAAAATTTATGATTAAGTTTAAAAAGAAATAGATTTGGTTCACTCGAATGGATGTAGGTACTAGTAAATATGAAAGAATGTTATCTTAAAATAATAAAGATAGGTAGGTAGCACACCACTTCCTGCTAAAATTACTAATACTTCGCGTGCACTTTTTCCATGGATTTTAACTAATTTTCAGGTTCAAAATGCGTATTGTTTCGAGATAAGAGAAATTTTCACTGAACAAAAAATAAACAATGTCAAAACTTTTTGGTCCCTGTCGGAATTGGAAATTGACAGGTTTTTTAGGAATATTCACAATACAGGATAATTTTGCGACCTCTTTACAAAATCAAATATAAGTTCAAGGAAGTAATACAAATAAATTTGGTGAGGTAATTATGATTTTTTTCTTTTTAAATACACAGTAATTTTCAGTCACTTTTTATGTCCTAAAAATTTAGGCGCGCACACTCTACCTAGCGCAAACGACGCGAGCGGGAAGGCGGGTGGCGGGAGGGGGGCTCGCGCGGGTCAACCGTGCGATGCGCAGTGACAACAATTTCAAATTTTTTTTTTACTTCACAAATTCATTGTACTGCTGTTATAGAATGACCTGACAAAATTTTAAAAGGGGTTCAAAAATGACCCTGTATATTAAAAAAGCCTTAAAATTAAGATGTTGATATTTTTTTTATTGTTAACATTTGCAGTAAATAGTCAATACCACTAAAACGTAGCATAATGTCTGGAGTTTTTAGTAAAATCAGGCTTGTTGACAGGATTTTACAGGTATACCATCTAGTTACCCTAATTATACCTAGTCTCAAGCAACCCTACAAAGGTGCCACTTGTTTTTATCGCCTATCACTGATAGCGTAATCGAGCTCATGTTCGCAAGTCGCCGGGTACTTAGCGTCCCAATCCCACCCTCAACTAGCCACGACATGACGAGTCTGCGTTGAATGTGCCGCCAGGTGGCGTGGCTGAGCTTTGCGTGAGGAAAAAATCTATACATATAATAAAATCGTAACGAGGCCAATTCTGTACATTCAATATTTTTTCAAAAAAGTAATTGCTACATGTTAAGTACATGATACACTAGTATAGTATTATATTATCTGTGATGATACTGAACCCAAAACAATAGTTTTTAGAATTTTTGTCTGTTTGTTTATTTGTTTGTTTGTATGTACGCGCATAACTTTTAAACTACTGCACCGATTTGAACAAAACTTTTTTTGTTATATAGCTGCTAAGCCTGGGCATAACTTAGGGTATAATTTATTTTGGAATATGGAACACCTGATGCAGAACCATAATGGCCCAACTAAACTATAAGGAATATAAAATAACGCCATAACAAAAGTTGTTCAGCCTGATGAGCATTTTTTGTTGTGGTATAAAAATCGAAGATCTGGAACATCTGATGCAGAACCATAACGGTCCAACTAAACTATAAGGAATATAAAAATGACGCCTTAACAAAAGTTGTTAAGCCTGATGAGCATTTTTTGTTGAGGTATAAAATCGAAGGTCTGGAACACCTGATGCAGAACCATAATGGTCCAGCTAAACTATACAAAATATATAAATGACTCCTTAGCAAAAGTTGTTCAGCCTGATGAGCATTTTTTGTTGAGGTATAAAAATTAAAAATCTTGAACACCTGATGCAGAACCATAATGGCCCAACTAAACTTTAAGGAATATAAAAATAATGCCATAACAAAAGTTGTTCAGCCTGATGAACATTTTTTGTTGAGGTATAAAAATCGAAGGTCTGGAACACCTGATGCAGAACCAAAATGGTCCAGCTAAACTATACAAAATATAAAAATGACACCTTAGCAAAAGTTGTTCAGTCTGGTGAGCATTTTTTGTTCAGGTATAAAAATTGAAGATCTGGAACACCTGATGCAGAACCATAATGGTCCAGCTAAACTATACAGAAGATAAAATGCCACCTTAGTAAAAGTTGTTCAGCCTGATGAGCATTTTTTGTTGAGGTATAAAAATCGAAGACCTGGAATACCTGATGCAGAACCAATTTTAAATTATTTGCATAAACGGGTGTTTACGAAAAATCAAAGATCATCTGATGTCGAAATCTAATGCTGATATGATTGACTCCGCCGAAATTGTGCAATGGAACCCGACTTAAATTGCCACAGAATCTTATAATAGAACTAACGTACTTATATCGAACTGCAGGATGATATTGTTCCGTCTTTCTTTAAAATAAATTGTGCAATTAAATTCAATGCTTTGCAGCGAAATATTATTGAAGCTAAGATTCTGGAGCTCACTGGGATTGGTGCCGGTGAAACTGTATTTATTCCGCGTAGGTATACCACTCTTCTCAACTATTTTCCTTTTCAATTTAAACGTACACAGTTCCCTGTGACCACTTGCTTTGCTATGACAATAAATAAGTCGCAGGGTCAGACGTCAAGCCGCTGGTGTCGATATAAAGACTGGTTGTTTTTAGCATGGCCAACTTTATGTGGCTTTTTCCAGGGTTAGTATAGCTTCAAGTCTTTTGATATTGGCTCCTGAACAAAAGACTCTGAACATAGTATGTAAAGAAAAAATTTCAACTATGTTTACCTACATGTTTACAATACTAAATATAAAAAAAATATATTTTAAAACATTATACTTATATAACACACTGCTATGAGTATTTTCTTTTGTAACTATATTAGTTCGTATTTATAAGAAGAATACGCCGGAGTCATAAAGTCCACGCGTACGAAGTCGCGGGCATCAGCTAGTTACTAATAATATTACGTCAGTGAGCGGTTTTCAAAAGGCAGATTAAGTATAAAAACTAGTACATAAAAATAACTAGATGTCGTTGAACAACTAGGTAGGTAGCTTTTTTATGAAAAAGGCAAAGGAAATGTAATTACTTTTTTATTATACGTAATATGTAGTCACAAACTTTCTAATTTTAAAGATACGAAAATTATAAACAACAAAGTTGTACGGCGAATAATACCGTTAATAAAACTGAAATGCGTGCTTCGAACATGGTAGCCAACGCCATTTTTTTTGTTTCTGTGACAAAACAGCCACGGGAGCGATGTCGCCCAGCGCTGGCGTCATGTTGCAAAAAAACGGACGACGTTACGTTGTAGCGGCGTATGTAATTTCATTTGTCGCGCCACAAAACGTCACTTGCATTGCAAACACAATTTGAATCCGGACAAGTTTTTTACTTTTACACCCTCATTCTTGCATGTGACTGCAAAAAAGTGTGGCTTTGTTAGGAAGTTTGTTAGCTTTAGATGTTTTGCCTTGGAAATAAAATTGTAAATGGAACAGCTAGATAGCATCTAGATAGATGAAACAATGCGATTTGATTCAAAATTCAGAGAGACAAAAATACTTCAGCGGGTTGTTTTGCTTAACGTTATTGGAAAGTTGTGATGAATTAATCGATGTGCTTGACAATCTCTTTTCTTCCTATTCGTGATTCTTCATCCCTAATCGATTAAAATGCCAAAATGAAAATATTAATTAAATATTTTATTTATTTAGAACAACTAACAAGGTCATGGTATACAACAATATTTTTTTGTAATACGAAATCCGAAACACGGGTCACATATTTCCATTTTCAGAATCAGTAAAGTGCGTATGCCCGCGACAATTTTGCCTACGTCATATGACATCACGATGAAATGCATGGCACACAGTCGGAAAAGTTGTGCTGAGCAAGGATTAAAAGATTATCGCAAGAAAATCGTTCACTTCCGGTTAAAAATCACTTTTGAAAGATTTCCGGCCAGATATGGCTTGGCAGACTTATTTATTATTCTCAAACACATTTTACTACCACGAACCAATTATGTTTACGCACGATGTATTTTCTTTTTATTGTTTCAAAGCTTAACAAAGTAAGTATTTCATCCACTTTGAAAATATGACTAATATTTCACTACAAATTCGCAGTTTACAACATGACAAAATGCCGCAAGCAAGCTCGTTGCTATGCAGGGCACTCACAAAAAAGGCGGCTGCTGTTTTGTTGCCTTGTCGCCCGCCCGTGTCGCGCGTCAAATCACCGACACGGTCGCCCGTGACGCCTTGTGATGTCACAGCGTTTAAACTGGCATTGCGGCGGCGCGATGATTGGCAACAGAAACTTTGAACAACTAGCTATACAAATAAGATAAATTAATGAAATTTATTTACAAATTATATGTTTTATGATTATAAATAAATAAATAAGATAGGATATTAATGAATAAGAGAAAAACACAGCGTAATGTAATCAAAACGACGGGAATATACTTTACTGACTCTACTCTATGAATAAAAAATTTCAGCATAGGTTTGATCGCATAATTTTAGTGACAAATTACAAAAATGAATGCGTCCAACTATAAAGATAGTTGTCTAACTCCAAAAGAGTTAAGTGAATAAGCTTCTAATGCTGAATTAAGCTTTTTACCAGGAAAGTCACGTAAAAATTTTCTCGCTGGTCGAGGTGAAAAGTTGTACTTAAAAACAAACGTTAAACTTGTATAACAAATAACTATTGTTATACAAGTGACCAAAATCAATTTGTGCCGACTTTAAATCACGAACTAGCGAAGTAGTCTAGAATGGAATCACGAGCGTAGCGAGTGATTCTAATATAGACTACTGAGCACAGTGAGTGATTTAAAGTTACGAGGCAGATCAAAATTTTGGTCTCGTGTAAAACATACAACTTTTCACCTCTACCAGCGAGAAAATTTTACGTGAGTTTCCTGGTAAAAAGCTAAATTCAGCATTAAAAACTTGTTCACTCAACTCTCATGTAGTTAGACAACTATCTTCGTCGTTGGACGCACAATTTTTTTGTAATTTATCCCAAATCTTCATCGTTGGAATAGTTCGAACAAACCTATGCTGAAAATTTTTATTCATAGATTCCCACCGTTTTGTTTTACATTATTACGTTGTGCTTTTCTCTTATTCATTAATATCCCATCTTATTTATTTATGTATATCATAAAACACATTTGTTAATAAATTTCATAATTATTTCTTATTTTATATTTATTTCATACATGCGACCTCATTTCGTCCATACTCTTTATTTCGAATTATCAACCTTCTTTTTTAACAAATCTTATTTAAAACTCCTTGGTATAACCGTGCATTTTATTTTTTTAATTTTTAATCCATATATGACACCATAAAGCACTCTATCTATCCTTTTCTCACATATTAATTTTACAAGTCGCATCCTTGTCACTCTATTTCTTTTTTCTTTATTATTCTAAAAGTTGGTGTTAGAAATTAAATAAGCACTTTGCCTCACGCTCGAAGCAAAAATCGATTTTGCTGCGAGTTTTTACGTGCCAAAGGCGCCCTTTTTCGTGCTGGAGAGGTGAAAATAACTATTGTTACACAAAATATCAAAATACATCCAGCAAATAAAAAGTTTGTCATAAACTAAACAGGGGGTCCTATACGATAAGTTTAATGCGATACACGTAGCTGCATCCGTGCTTCGTTTTGAATGTTTCCTATTACAAATCACTTTCGTATGCGATATTGCGAAGTGATTGCGTGAGTTTGACAGTTTCTCTATAGCGTATCCGACATCGTTCGTTTAGTAGTCTATGGACTACGATAGCCAAATTCAAAATGTTTGTTATAACTACAACCAACGAACTGCGGACGACTATCGTGGGCAAGTGACTGCGTTACGCAATTGCGTAAGTTATTTTCGTAATAGGCCCCCAGTTTCTTTTTCCAATCATCAAACAATGTTTCTTTTACATTAAGCCACCAAAAAGTTTTAAAAGAAAAGTAAACGAATGGATCCGATGTTTAATTAATTAATTAGTTGTAAATAAAATGTTGAATTATTTAGATGAAATCAATATAAAAACGAAGAGAAATGATCGTAAAAAAACTTTCAAGTTAAATGATTGCACCCACAAAATGACGTAAAATAAAGTTTTTGAATATTATTTATTCTGTGGTTTCAGTTGTCCTTCAAAATTAATTTCATGAAACAAGAAAACAAATTAAAGAAGCCAACTGGTCTCTGATTACTTACATCGTACATTATTTGATTGTGTACGCTGAAGGCACAAACTAATGAGATAATTATTTCGACAGGCCTATATAAATATTTTTCAAAATATCTAGTTCCTTAGTCCTCTCTCTCTCTACTACCTAGGTAGATATTCTAAAAAAATACATTGAATACTTGTCACAAAAGAATATGAACGATAAGCATGATAATAACCTTGATTTTATTTTAACACGTTTATATTAGGTTGCTTTCTCGTTTGTTTGTATGTTTGTTAGTTTGTTTGTTTGTCCGCAAAGTTTGCGAACGATTTTATACTAACTTCCCGATGAGCTATAGAGACTTGAAATTTTAAACATAGGTCAGAACTTGAAAGCAATGCAATATTAGTCATTGAGCTGATCTGATCATGGATGAGTCATGAGGGATCCCATTGTGTTTGGGCTCGTTAGAATCGTCTTGACGAGTACTCTAATGGGAGATGAGGTCCAGGGTCTGATGGTGAAGCTGAGAGGCCATGCCATAGGAACTCAATATTGAAACCGTGCAACCTTATCGAGTTTGGACTCGTTTGAATCGTCTTGACGAGTACTTTGTTGGGAAATAGTTTCCAAGGTCTAATGATGGAGCCGGAAGAAGGATACAGGAACTTTTTAATAAAACCACGCCACCCCATCGAAACTGGGCTCGTTTGAATCGTCTTGACGAGTACTTTGTTGAGAAATAGTATTCAGGGTCTGATGATGGAGCCGTAAAAAGGCCACAGGAACTCTGTAATGAAACCATCCAACCCCATCAAGTTCGGTCCCCATCGAAAATAGTTAAAAATTATGCTACTTTTTCATACTTAGCGACGATAATATTTTTTATGAAATAAGAAAATAAGAAATACTTTTTTAATTTTTTGCTACTATCAAGTCAGTTTATCTTAGCCAGCTTTCAAATAAAAAATAATCGCATCAAAATCGGTCCATTCGTTTGGGGATGGGAGCTACGTTGCGTCAGACATATACACCAGACACATACACACGTCATATTTATATAACACCCCTCTTTTTGCGTCGAGGGTTAAAAGTATGTCGTCATAATAATCTGTAAGTTGGTAGCTCCTTTGACTGACGTCAGAGCTTCAATGCATCCGAAATGAATTCAATTGAGGGGGAATGCCTCCCTTGGAACTAGCATCCGTAACCCGTCCTAAAACACGGTAACACGGCCGAAGGAAAAATTACAGGCTCACGTGGCGCAATGCGATTTGAAAATAGAACGAGAAAATGGCCGCGTAACGGCCATCTTGTATATTAGCAGCAAAGAACGACCTTTGGTGCACGTATCGATTTACTAAACCCCTTTGAGTCTGATTTACTTAAATAAAATTCCCGTTCTTTTGTAGCAAAGTTAGTAATGTGTTTAATCAACAAACTAGTCGAGATATTTTTAATAATGTGCATTTATCCACACATAAACGTCTAATTTATTAATGCACTGGAGTAATCTGACGTTTACGGTTGTAACCATGAACGTTTGAGGCTTGTTTAAAAAAATGTTCCATAAACATGAACGCTACTAACACAGTACACATTATATATAGGGTGTCCGGAAAGTCATGGATAACCCTTTACCTGCCGATAGGCCACATTGGGATCTAAAAATTAAAAAATTATGACCTTAATAAAAGTCTTATGGTTTCCGAGTTTTTTGATGTTTTATGCAATTTTGGAAAATTTCTACCTTTGATCGGTTTTTTTCATGCCATTTCTATAAATTAATTGTTTTTCGATTACGGTTTTTTTATTTTATTCTTGAATCATCCTGCTAGCGATTGGATACAAAAAAATTATTTAGGTCCAGACTTAAAATTTTCACCTACAATTTTTTTTTACCTTACTTTTGATCGGACCTGGAGAAAAAAAAATTACTACATGGAGTGTGCAAATTATTTTAAAAACTATTTCATTTTATAAGGATTTAAAAATGGTTTAATAGTTAATAACTTTTTCTTTTAAACTCCTGTTATTACAATTTTAATCCAAAAAGGTAATTTTTGGCAAGTGTTTGAAATAAAGTTGTAATAGCAAAACATGTTAATTTTTAGGTGTGTGGAGATAAATAACACCAAAAAAACATGTAATTAAAATTATTTCATTGTTTTTAATTACAGCAGGTGTTCAAATGGCGGCCTTCTGCTCTAATGCACACTCGGTACCTTCTGATGAATGATCTTTTGATTCGGCGCGCATTGCTAATTTGAACAAATTAGCAATGCGCAAATTAGCAGCTGAATTGATTCTCGATTGCAGCTGGTGTATGGACGTTATGGGAGTTGCATAAACCAGGCCCTTAGAGCGCGCCAGTAAAAACAATCCTGGGATTGAGATCCGGAGATCTGGGTGGCCACAAAATTGGGCCTAAGCGCCCGATCCAGCGTCGCGGGAATTGTTCGCTCAAGTGCTGCCGTACATCCACTGGCGTAGTGAGCTGGGCACCCGTCGTTTTGGTACCACATTACTTGACTGATTGCCAGCGGCACTTCTAACAGTAGCTCGAATAAATCATTTTGGAGAAAATCCAAGTAGTTCTCACCATTTAGTGCATTAGCTGGTAATACATGTGGTCCAATTATTTGCTCATTTATGATGCCCGCCCACAAATTTATTTTGAATTTTGCTCACAAAGAGCGATCATCACAGACTAGTCATCCTGCCCTAAGGATGGCTACACAAATTTGCATCACTGGGCAGTTGAGAACCCGCATGTCACTCGTATTGATCGCTCACAAACACAATTCAAAAAAAATTTGTGGGCGGGCATCATAAATGGGCAAATAATTGGACCACATGTATTACCAGCTAATACACTAAATGGTGAGAACTACTTGGATTTTCTCCAAAATGATTTATTCGAGCCGCCGAACAAATCAGCAATGCGCACCGAATCAATAGATCATTTGCATCAGAAGGTGCCAAATATGCATTAGATCCGAAGGCCGCCATTTTGAACACCTGCTGTAATTAAAAACAATGAAATAATTTTATTTACAATTACATGTTATTTTGTTGTTATTTACCTCCACACACCTAAAAAATATCATGTTTTGCTATTACGACTTTATTTCAAACACTTGCCAAAAATTACCTTTTTGGATTAAAATTATAATAACAGGAGTTTAAAACAAAAAGTTATTCACTATTATACCATTTTAAAATCCTTATAAAATGAAGTCGTTTTTAAAATAATTTGTACACTCTATGTAGTAATTTTTTTTTTCACCAGGGCCGATCAAAAGTAAGGTAAAAAAGAATTGTAGGTGAAAATTTTTAGTCTGGACCTAAATTTTAGGTCTTTAATAGAGGATTTCTGTAACTTTTTTGTATTCAACCGCTAGCAGGATGATTCAAGAATAAAATAAAAAAACCGTAATCGAAAAACAATTCATTTATAGAAATGGCATGAAAAAAAACAGATCAAAGGTAGAAATTTTCCAAAATTGCATAAAACATCAAAAAACTCGGAAACCATAAGACTTTTACTGAGGTCATATTTTTTTTATTTGAAGATCCTAATGTGGCCTATCGGCAGGTAAAGGGTTATCCATGACTTCCCGGACACCCTGTATACCTATATACTGTGCTACTATATAATAATTATTATTTGAGACATACGAACAACAAAACGAAATAAAACTCAAACCACTATTTGTCCTAAAAACGGTCCCAACTCAGCATAATGCATGGTCTACGACCAGGGGGCCTATTACGAAAATAACGTACGCAATTGCGTAACGCAGTCACTTGGCCACGATAGTCGTCCGCAGTTCGTTGGTTGTAGTTATAACAAACATTTTAAATTTGGATATCGTAGTCCATAGACTACTTTACGAACAATGTCGAATACGCTATAGAGAAACTGTCAAACTTACGCAATCACTTCGCAATATCGCATATACGAAAGTGATTTGTAATAGGAAACTTTCAAAACGAAGCACGGACGCAGCTGCGTGTATCGCATTAAACTTTTCGTAATAGACCCCCAGCGCTGGTCTTCCGTCGTATAAGGCAACATTATTTTACAACGTTACATTTGAATCTGTCAGTTTATTTCAGTGAATGAATAAAAAATAGACTTTTAAGCTATCTACGTTAAATATTTTGGGGAGTGACTTGAATAGTTCAGAATTCCATTGAATATTTTTTTTAATTAATTTGATTCTGATACTGTAGCAATGATGTTTACTGTTAAAAGTGACAATAACCCCCTTAACTTAAGGATAACTTAAAGCAGGGGAGGCTAACTTATTTAGGGCGGTGATCTATTTGAAAATTTCCTGGCCTGTTGAGATCGACTTAAAGCATTTTCATTTTTGGGGTATTTTTCGCTACAAAACCGCTGCACCCGCCTCTCGCGCCGTTCTGTTGCTACTTGCTTTACTACCACAAGCAAAACACTTTTGTTATGTGTCTCGCGATTTCAAAGTCAAAGTCAAAGTCAAATAAGCTTTATTCAAATAAACTTAATTATTAAGTACTTTTGAATCGTCTATATTTTCCTACCACCCGTTCCAGACTTTTTTTAGCTGACAAGAAGAACGGGCGCAAGAAACTTATCAGCTGTAACAGCCATAAGTAACGATATTTACAAACTTGAATATAACGTTACCAGATAATTACAACAGGGTGACAGGATTATTGGCAACAACATAGACTTATTATATTACTTCAACAAAGTACTTATAGTAGCAAGTTATGTGTTACATCATTTCCACGCATTTTGATCTTTAAGATAATCATCTACTTTATAATAACCTTTACCCATGAGCGTTTCTTTAACATGGATTTTAAATTCATGCAAAGGCAGATCAATCACTTGTTGCGGAACTTTATTAATAAAGGCTATGCCTTTCCCCATAAATGAACTTCTAGATTTTGCAAGCCTAAATCTTGGAACGGCAAGTTTATCTTTATTTCTTGTATTAAACTGGTGAATATTGCTGTTCTTAGGAAATGAATCATAGTGTTTCCTTACATAAACTAAATTTTCATATATGTATTGGCCTGCCAAAGTTAAGATGTTTATTTCTTTAAACAATTCTCTCAAGCTATCTCTTCGCCGAAGATTGTATATGGCGCGAACAGCTCTTTTTTGGAGTACGAAAATATTTTCAATACTGGCAGCTGAGCCCCATAATAGCAGTCCATAAGACATTACACTGTGAAAATAACTATAATATACTAACCTTGCCGTTTCAATATCAGTTAAAAGCCTTATTTTCTTAACAGCGAATGCTGCTGAACTAAGTCTACTTGACAAGGCTTCAATATGTGGATCCCATTGCAGTCGAGAATCTAGTGTAATACCTAGAAATTTTGTACTCTCAATAAACTCGACTTCATCGTTATTCAAATTAATATTTAATTTTGTCTGCTCAACATTAGGTAATGAAAATTTTACACATTTAGTTTTTTTGGGGTTAAGTGCTAAATTATTGCTATTAAACCAGTATGAAACTTTAGAGAGGGCGCTATTTACTTCGTCCGAACAGTTGTTACCTCTGTTTACTTTGAAAACTAAAGAAGTATCATCCGCAAATAGTACTGTCTCACATAAATTATTCGCGTAATTGGGAAGGTCATTTATATAAATTAGAAACAGCAATGGGCCCAATATTGATCCCTGTGGCACACCCATATTGGTGGGGGCTCCAGTAGATTGAGTTCTATTAATCACTACTTTCTGAGTCCTATTGTACAAATACGATTTCATAAGGCTAACGGATTTGTCAGAGACACCATAATGTTCTAGCTTCTTTAATAGTGTTTGGTGATCAACGCAATCGAATGCCTTAGAAAGGTCACAGAAAATGCCAATTACATCTTGCTTTTCTTCCCAAGCGACAAAAATATGTTTGAGAAGTGCAATTCCAGCATCAGTAGTATTTTTACCTTTGGAAAATCCAAACTGATTTTTATGAAGAATGTTATTGGATGTGAAATAATCTAGTAATTGGGAATATATATTTTTTTCAAATATTTTACTAAGTGCTGGTAGTATAGATATTGGCCTAAAGTTAGCTGGGTCACTTTTATCCCCAGATTTAAAAAGAGGAATCAATTTACTATTTTTCATTAAGTTAGGAAAGACCCCTTCATCAATACATTTGTTAAAAATAAAAGCCAAGTAAGGGGCTAGTATATCAATTATTGATTTAATAATGCTTGTTGACATGCCCCAAAGATCTTCTGTTTTTTTGACATTAATTGTTTTAAAAGCTTTAATAATATCTTCACTATTTATATATTTAAAGAAAAAGGTTTCCTTGCGCTTATCAACACTAGACTCTAGGAGGGAGACTGCGATGTTGGGACAAGCACTAAGAGTACTGGTTGTTTCTATTGGTATTCGAGCAAAGAAATCTTCAAAGACTTTAGCGACCTTATCGTCAGATTCAACAGTTTGATCACCAATTTTTAAACAGAAGGAATTTATATTGGATTTTGATTTGCCCGTTTCTTTGTTAATAATGTTCCAAGTAGCCTTAATTTTATTATCTGCTGATTTAATTTTATTTGAAACTTTGCTAGAATACAAACTTCTCTGAATGTTCGTGAATACTTCTTGACAAATTCAATGAAGTTAGGATCACAGGAAGTAGCTTTCTCTGCATAAAGTTCGTATAATTTCCTTCTGCTTTTATATATACCGGGTGTGGCCCAGTCACTAAATTTCGTACTATCATTACATTTGATGACTTTTTGTTTAAAAGTTTCACTAAATTCAGTTTGGACTACGCTAAATAAATGGTTATATAAGTTATTGGCTTCAAAATTTGGTTCTGGTAAAGTTTCAATTTTACTTGTGACATTGTTTCTGAATTTTTCAATACAGTGTTTTTTTATTGGCCTACACATTATTTTCCTTTTAGACGGAACATGATGGTGCTCAATAGAGGCTAATTGTCCACTATGGTCGGACTTAATACAATTCAAAATTGATTTTTCAAGTACATTGCAGTTACAGAAAATATTATCTAAGCAAGTTGCCGATGTGGGTGTGATTCGCGTTGGTTCATTAAAAGTATGTAGCAAATTAAATGATTTAAATAGGTTTATGAACCTACTCGACAACTTAGCTAATTTAGGATCTAAGATGTCGACGTTAAAATCTCCACAAATCACGACTTTTTTATTTTTCCTACAAGTTATTTTTAAGACTTCCTCCATAGTGGACTCAAAGTCAGAGTAATTCACTCTGGGGGGTTTATATACACATACTATAATTATTTGATCAAGTTCCACACAAGACAACTCAATGGTTCGTTCAATTGAGAGGGATACTACATCTTTGCGCTCTTTACATTGCAAACTATTGTGTAGAATAATAAGTGAACCCCCTCTTATAGCAGATTTCCTATTAAGTGAGCTAACAACTTTATAATTATCCAAACTCAAAATTAATTCGTGCTTTTTCAACCAATGCTCAGTAACACATAACACATCAATATCTTCAGAGTTTAAGAATAAGCTTATTTCTAAATCTTTGCCAGAAAAGCCTTGCATATTTTGGTGAACAATTCTTAAACAGTTTGGCTTTCCTACTGTCGGCTTAGCGCTAGAGGACGCCTCTATTGTCTCAAATGGTAATTTAAATTATTACTAAAATTATTAACAGAATTATTTGGAACGGATTCCAAAGTTGAATTGCACATGTCAGAAGTTAACTGCTCAATAGAAGCAGATGTTTTCCTAGCCACATTATTGGCTAGTTGTTTAAAATAAAAAGATAGCGATAATGCTATTTGTCTCGTAAAAGAAGAAGGCAGATAATATCTATCTTTTGTCAAATAAAAATTGTAAAATAATTTATTAATGTCAATTAAGTGCAGCTGTTGGCTATTATAAAAAGCCACTGTATTTAAAGATAGATTTAAGTTAAATCTTACATTATTTTCCACCTGTGACAGACTTTTACTGTAGGGGAATGTAAACAATATTACTTTACTGACATTCAGAGAACAAAGGGAATTACAATATGTCATCAATTGGTTTTTGGTGACATTAGCCCTATTTCCAATTAAAATTATCAATTTTGTGTTATCGCTGAATGTTTTTTTTACAATTATATTCATAATGTCATCTAAAGTTGACCCAGGCATACAATGATTAATGACATTTTCCCCTAATTGATTTTGTAACAAATGGCCTAAGTTCTTTCCAATTTCATCACAATACATAATGTATTATGATGAAATTGGTTTACTACAATCATCTTTTATACATGAACTAATTTTGCTAGCACTTAGTATACTATTGGAAATATTAGAAACTTCAGGCTCACACACCGAGTAAGTAATTGCACACTCTGGGGCAGACTGGGTCGATGCTTCTTTTGTTATTAAATCAACATTTCGGTTTAAGCAGCTACACTTCTGTTTGTTGCCGAGGGACTCAAACCGGTCTGTATTGAAATTACACATATCAATCATATCATTTGCAGCTAACTTTTGGTAAACTAACTGCTTGCGAGAAAACTCACTCAAGTTGTTATACATTTCCCTAAGTGACAGTTCTAAATTGTCAATTTTGTCACCTAATCGATTATTAATCATTTCACATTCTTTATTTTTATTACATGTAACCCTATTTATTACATTTAATTGCTCTAACAATGACTTGCGTTCTTTTCTCAGCTTTGAATATTTACTATAATAGTTTTGCCTATTTATCAACTTTTGAGTTTTTCTAATGTATCTATTTAACTTAATATATTTTTTAATTTTTTTCCCGCCATTCAGTTGACAGTTATTTCTACTAATAATTGATTTATCATCAAAGTTGGTAGAAACCCAAATTGACTTATCATATATTGCAGAGTCACACTGCTGTAACTCACTGAACAGACTTTGAGAATGCTTTTCTTCTGTAATATTTTTATTTTCCTGTTCTAACTCTAAGATATTCTTTTGTGCAAGAGACAAACTGATTTCAAGATCCGTGATGCGACTCAAGGCCTGTTCATGTGTGTTACTGCATTCTCTAAACGATTGAATAAAGTCTTGCATATGGTTGCACTTATCAACAATTTCAGAGTACTTTATATGGAGCTCAGCAAGCTCATTCTTGAGTTCGGTGTTCCGAGTTATGGTCTTGAGGATCTCGCATTCACTATCCTCTCTTTCTTGCAGAAGAGTATTGTTGAACTCTTTAGCAGCTTTTAAATCCTCCAAGGTGTGCTTGAGTTTGAGCTCCATATCCTTCGCAGTTGCCTTACGGGTCAACATCTTGAATTGAAATTCAAAGCCGCTTCCACTGCAAATATACAATAAGAAGTTAGTATAATGTAAATAAAGCAAACTTTACAGTGTTGTTTATAATAAAGAGTTATAAAAGTTATAAGTTATTTAAAAAAAAAAAAAGTGGGTAGTGCAATCAAGTGACTGATAGCATGAAATATACTTTGTAAAGTAGGTACAGTTAACCAGATATAACAGTATTTGTGTTAGTTAGCTAAGTACTTAATTTTTATTGATTACAAAGTGAATAGGTAATAGGTATCACAATCAGTTTATCTTTGAATGAATAATGTAAGGAATGATTGACTTTCACTAGTATTTTTGTCACAACAAGTTATGTAACTATTGTATCTACAAAGCAGACTCAGATGAAAAAAATAATTATATTAAAAACAATAAAAATATTTATCCACTCACACTCTGACCGATGAACTTAATTAATTTTAATAAAATAAAACAGAAAATTAAAAACACAGATTATTATTAGTACCTAGCAAATTGGTTGCACAATTGTTTGAATGTAAGTAAATGTAATTCTGTATAGTGTGATGCTTGTTAAGAGTTGAAAGATTGATGAATGTCTGTGGCAATAATGGTCACCGTCTACTTTACTTCCACAAATAAGTCAAGTGAAGAGAGGTTAACAATGCCAAATCGTTATGAAATATGACGCTATTCACTAATGTGAATCTTGTAAAGAAGTAATGCTAATGTTCAGTAAAAATTGAGAACCAAATTGCCATACATACACACAAGCACAAACATTATTCTCATAAATCAGTCAGAATGGTTGTCTTTTAATCTTAGTATATAAAGAAAATACTCCCCCGGTTTAGATGACGGTATTCCACTGATTAGACTTGGAGTTTTCTCCGTTTTCTCCTCGAAGAGATCACGCCTTTTTTTGAAAATTCTTCAAAGTTTCTTCGTCAGTTTGAACGCTGGACGTTACAGATTTGACTGCGTAGTATTACAACAAATCCTGGTTGGAATGCCTTGATAACACTTGTCTTTATTTATTATTGTTCAAAATACACTTTTAACACAAAACACTTTAGAAAAACTACAAATTTATAAATTAAAATGAATTTAAAATCAGCTGTATACAATTTGACAAGTGAACCCCGGTGTTGCCAGACGGCCTTGGACGGATTGACTGCACTGTCTCCAGAGATCGACTAGTCGATCGCGATCGGCTTGTTGGCCACCCCTAACTTAAAAGATTAAAAATATGTTAGCAGAATCGGAACAATTACCTAGTTGTGTTGTGTTACGTGTGTTACATAAATTACCTACATTAGATAAAGCGACGTGGCACACTAAAGTTCCGGCTTGTAAACGTTCCCGATGGCAATGCCACGGTTCAATTAACAAACTATTCATGCGCGAGTACAAGCTAACTTAGATCTAGCTTAAATTTGGAGTAGAGTTACCATATTTATTGGGTTTCGAAACTAACGCACAAGAATTATACTGTGCTTAAATCTAGGTTAGGTTAAAGAGTAGGGTTGTATTATGTGCGAAACTACTGCACAAGATTTCTACTTTATACTATTTTACAACGTATCTAATAAAATAGGCTGTTTTTAGCCTTTGAAATCAAATCTTACTTTACCCAGCATATAATTTAAAAAGACATTGGGTGGGTGTCTATTCAACGCAGCACAGCAGCACGACTTAACTAAATTGACAGGACAAAACTGAATCTTAAATTGAGTTTAGTCTTGTCAATTTAAATTTAATTTAGTCCTGTCAATTTAATTAAGTCTTGCTTCACCGAATCGACACCACTGTCTTCACCTAACAATCATTTATTTTTTAAGACAAGAATTTAAAGTGCAGTACAAGGTACCTATCTCGAGGTGTAATTTGGGAACAAAACTGATGTAATAACGTTTGTATCTTCGAGTAATTGGTGCATACATAAAAAAATATACGCGATGAATAGTTAACCTCCTCCTATTTTTTTTTAACTTTGTTAATGGTATAATAACTAAAGTATCCTCTTTCAAACAAGAGAATCATCTAAATCGGTACATAAACAAAGAAGATATGGGCGATCATCCGTATAAGTTCATAAAATGGTAACGAAAACGACAGTATTTTCAGCTTTTCTTGAAAAATACTAAACCTCTTTCAAAATTTCAAAAAATGGGACCAATTTGGTAACAAGCCTGATCTAATAATATTTGAATTATTCCAATCGGTTCAGCCATCTTCGAGTAATCGGCGGACATACATAAAAAAAACATACTTACAGCCGAACAGAGAACCTCCTCCTTTTTGGAAGTCGGTTAATAAAATAGGAACAGATGGTGACCCTATGCAAGCGGAACTCAATCAATGAGTGGCTGATGAGCTTCAAATTAAAACAAATTACGATTTGGATGTGACTTTCCTAATGCAACAGTATCTTTATCCCCTCGTCTACTGCGAGCAAAAACGCGAGTTTGCGCGCATCTGCCGCGCTGTTTTCGAAAATTTTGCTTGATAATACTGCGTGTGACTAAAACTGCGATTTTTCAAGAAACTTGTATGAAAACTATACATAAGTCATATGTTTTTAGAATCTTTATGAAATAAGCTATCTAATTATGTATCATTGTTTGCAATTCTATATTTTAATGAGTCGTAATTCGTAGATAAAAGTGGAATCAGCCATTTTTTCCCCGTTTTTTGTAAAAAAAGTGTCTTTATCATAAATAAAAGCCTGTAATTGTACTTTATTTTTATTTTATTTATATAAAAATGTAATCATTCACAAAAATCAATGAAAAGAACACACCTTCCTGTACATTTTTTTTACACCACAAGCCTAACAAGAGTGCCCCTTAAATACACGTCCCAAAATCAGAGCAGAAAAACGGTATGTGTTTTTACGTCGGTTCCCAAAATACTAGAGACCAAAATGCTTATTTATTCAATTTATCATGTAGTTTAGTTCTTCTGCATCATATATACTGAGTTTTAACTATGGAAAGCATTTAGTTTACGAGAAATATAGATAATACAACACGCATGAAAATAACCCCTAAAAAGGTAATGTCAAACTATGGCTCATACAAAGAAATATATTCAGTTTGTGCAAGATATTATTTTAATTTCTTAAAGTTTAGGAAATTTGCTATAGGAATCAATAAATAAAAAGACCAGCTGCACTACAATTTTTTTTATTTTCTTTACTTTAAAAACATTCAATTTCTGTACAAAAATCACCTTGTACACGCTATGGTAGTATGGATAAGACTTCGAATGTATAAACAAAATAACTTTTTAATCTGATCATGAAATTAATATTTAATTTCAACCTTTAATAATTATGATTAAATACAACTTATTATTATTATTTTTTTAGAAAAAAAATGCGAGTAGTTACTTTACTTTTTTAATTGTTTTTTTTATACAATTGAATAAATGCACAAATTTTCAAAAGAATACAGTAAGTATAAGTTATTTTTCTTATATTATTATAATTAATATTTTATGATTATTAAATAATAAGAAATAAAATATTGAATTATAAAAAAGTACCATTTAACACATTATGTATACCTATGTATATTATTATATCGAAGTCGAGATATAAGTATATCCGATATATTTATATCTCAACTTATATATCCAACCATACAAACATCCAAACTATCAGTGTGCCGAATTTCATCTAAATTCGTTTATGGCGTGACTAAGTAACATCAAAATATCCAAACATCCAACAAACATACAAACTATCTGTGTTGCAAAATTTCATCCATTTTTGTTTAGCCAAAACATCCATACATGAAATTTAATCTTCCATGAAAAAGAAAAAAATTAGAGGCAGTAGAGAATAAAAACAATAAAAAAACAAATTTTCAAATTTTTAAATAGGTATCATTATGGATTCCAACAAACAGCCCACAAATAAAAAAAAAATATATCAATGAACATTAAAATAATCTCCTCTTTTTTTGATGTTGGTTTAAAAAGTCTTATCCACTTATCGACAACATCGAGCAAATGCACCACGTGACCCAAAATGCAGACAAATGCTGAAAATTATGCATTTTTTTAATCAAGTATTCATCCAAATACTAGACAAAATTATTCAAATGTAATGATTATTTTAAACGAAGACATGTTTAATGATATGATATAAGCAACAATCTTCAATCAATACACAGACATTTAACTATCAAAAATGAAAATGTGCAGTCATGGCAAAAAAATGGTCATTTTATTTGCCGACAATGTTTCGAAAATGTGAAATTTTTTGCAATTGTTTTTTGTCAATTTGAATACTCAATCTATTGATAAAAAATTGTTTATTACTTACTTTTCCATGTTAAACACTTTTTCATAACACTTTTAAACAGCAAAACACAAAATGCAGAACACAATTAGCCGATGTCAAATGCAACTAAAAATCAAATTAGGTTAACCGTAAACAAAGGGTCATGACATTTTTGTTATACTCTCTTCGTTAAAAATTTGACATTTAATAGACTCTATATCGCACTAGCTAAGGTCTCTTAAAGTTTGGCAAGGATCGGTGCAGTATTAATCTGTGTCACTGACTTTAAAATGAGCGGGAATTCCGAGGCCCGATTCGGGCGTCTAGCATAAGTCTCACTTTTTTTCGAGGCCCGAATCGGGCTTGTTAGCACACGAGGGGTTATATGTATATGGTAATCTTAAAATAATATCATCTAGAAGCCGATTCCTTGTATGTAAAATAAGAACTATCGAATAAAATTCTAAACCAATCCCCTGGGGGTAGGAAAATCGAAACTTTTTCTATAAGAACGAAAAAGTTGAGTTTCGATTACGTAACGCGTGAACGTGATGGAAAAAAAATCTGAAAACGGAGCCATTATGGCTCAGTTTTATTTGCTTTACTTTTGACAGTGCGCTTTGCAGGGAACTATCGTTCTAGGTTGTTATCATTCTAAGCCTGATACTGCATTGTCCATTTTATTGCCTTTTGGAATTCTAATAAAATATTCAAGATATTTCTTCTAAGTAACTAACTATTCCATACTTCACATCACACAGCTTTTAGACATGACAGAAGAACTTCAAAAATTTTCTCTACTCAAATCCCACTACAAAAAACCGGCTGACATCTTATTTTATAACCTAACAGTATTCCATCAAACGTTTGTTATTACGCCTTTGCTTCCATATACCATAACTGACTAAGTCTAAATCTTCGCGTCTGAATCTCCTAGGCGTGCAGGGTGAGCCCGGAGGTACGCGGTCGTAAGTCGCGGCGCCACCACTCCACAAATTACACCAGACGTCTGATGTACGCCCCTGAACTGAGGCACAGACTTGCAGGGTAGGGATGTATGTGCCAAGGAAATGCTCCATCGAAATTTATTTAAATTTAACCCATCAACGCCTGGAAAATGAGACACAATAGACTTTCTATTATTATAGGGGCGCTGGCGTCCGCGCGGGCATTGTTTAATTATAGTTCATTATGACACAAGTTAGCTTAAGTTGCTCATTGCACACGCCACACGAGACTGTGGACCGAGTGTGCAATAAGCAAGAGCTCACGAGTTTCTTAAGACGTTTTTCAACACTTTTGCGAGGAAAAACAAAGTAATTTACCACACAGCAACAAATATGACAAAAACAAAATAATGAAAATTATGCGAAAAGGCGCGCAGGTTTTTTTCCACACGCCCAATGCAAGAATATTTTGCGAACAAAGGAGTGAGTGAGCATACAGCCTACTTCAAAATTTATAATTTGAAGTGATAAAACGCAAATATTTTCATATTAAAAAAAATTGTGAATTATGAATAATTTGATAATTATAAATATGTTTGACTTAAATAAGATTTATTTATTACAAAAATGAATATGAATTTAATAATATTCGAGACATTATACATTAGACACATTTAAACAGGTGTTTAGTTAAACAGTGTTTAAGAATCTTTTGTAATAACACGGTTTGTATTTCAAATGTAAACTCGCATGCTGCAAACAGGTAACCTAGAACTCCCTCGGAGGAACTACAAGTTTTATCTAAAAACTTACAAGGGCAAACTTCACGGGCTCATTCCATTGCTGCTAAGTTATCGACAGATTTATATCGATATGCCAGTTTTTAGAATTTATTGACATAAAAAGTGGGTATTTGATTGAATCAGACGTCACTTGGCGGAAGTCCCAAACCATTTTGAAAAAAGAATTATAATGTAGCTTACTTCCGCAGACAATATATATGCAATGCAAGATGCACCGCCCGCCCGCAGAAAATGCTCGTGCACACCACAAAATATCAGTGCACAATACCTGCATTTAGCAAGACAGCAACACACCTTGCACCTTCATCAATTAGGCTACTCTACACGTGTTTCGCCCCAACCCGGAGCATCCCCAGGAGTTAGATCGTGCGCCGAAATGCAAGTATTGTGGACTGATATTTTGTGGTGTGCATGTGCATATTTTTGCGGGCGGGCGGGCTTTGCATCTTGCATATTATATTGTCTGCGGAAGTAAACTACATATATTTCTTCATAAACCAGCTTCGTCAGAGCGCCCCAGTAAAAACAATCCTAGGGATTGAGATCCGGAGATTTGGGTGGCCACAATATTGGGCCTAAGCGCCCGATCCAGCGTCGCGGGCATTGTTCGCTCAAGTGCTGCCGTACATCACGGGCGCCAATAATTTATTCGAGCTACTGTTAGAAGTGCCGCTGGCAACCAGGCAAGGAATGTGGTACCAAAACGACGGGTGCCCAGCTCACTACGCCCGTGATGTACGGCAGCACTTGAGCGAACAATTCCCGCGACGCTGGATCGGGCGCTGAGGCCCAATATTGTGGCCACCCAGATCTCCGGATCTCAATCCCTAGGATTGTTATTACTGGGGCGCTCTGAAGTACCTGGTTTTTGCAACTCCCATAACGTCCATACACCAGCTACAAGAGAGAATCAATTCAGCCGCCGAACAAATCAGCAATGCGGGTTATGCACGCCGAATCAAAAGATCATTCATCAGAAAGTGCCGAATGTGCATTAAAGCCGGAGGCCGCCATTTTGAACACCTGCTGTAATTAAAAACATTGAAATAATTTTATTTACATGTTATTTTGTTGTTATTTACCTCCACACACCTAAAAATAAACATGCTTTGCTATTACAACTTTATTTCAAACACTTGCCAAAAATTACCCTTTTGGATTAAAATTGTAATAACAAGAGTTTAAAAGAAAAAGTTATTAACTATTATACTATTTTAAAATCCATATAAAATGAAGTAGTTTTTAAATAATTTGCACACTCCATGTAGTATTTTTTTTTTCACCAGTGCGTCGATTCTGTAAAATTCAGACATCAACTCGCATCTCACCTCGCTATTCACTCTCACTTCGCATAAGGTTCAAAATGACCTTGATTTTGCATTCTGTAAGCATCACCTCGTCACTTGCGAAGTGAAGTGAGCTCCGAAGCAACCAACGTTGTACTAGTGACGGCCACACTCAACAACATGTTAGTCGAGTTTTATCGATTCCAGTTTTTTGACACAATTATTGAGTTTTGGCTTGGTTTTGGCACAGAATTTTAGCTAATTCATGATTTTTTAATTAAATTCCTTTATTTAAAAAAAAATGAGATAGTTAATAAGTAAAAAAACAGAAAACTCTCCATGAATATAATCTATACTTCCCTTACGAAAAAAAAATGTCAGACAGAGACAGACACAATAATATTTTGATAGTGAATGAGTGCGACAGTGCGTTGTGTTGTTTGTATTTTGTTCGTTCTTTCAGTACCGAAAATAATTGTGAAATAATCATGAAGTAAGTTTATATTGTGGTTATGAAATTTATAAGCGATATGAATTAAAATACGTAAGTATTTATTTAATTTGTTTCCTAATCCAACAATAATGTTTCAGTCCAAATGAGACGACACGTTCCTCTCACCTCAGCTAGAAACTCTGGTAGAGTTCATGGAAAGAAACCCTCCCATGGTGAAGGGTTTCTTGAGGACTCAAAATGCCAGAGAGTGAAGTCGACGCCAGAGGAAGCAACTAGCCGTGCGCCTGAATACAATCAAAAATTATAAACAATGGACAAAGGTAAGCATCGCTTTTTTACTACACGTTAGAACCACTTAACATTCCTCGGCTCCAAAGCAAACCACTTCAAATGTGCGACGAATCTTTGTTTCTGGAATCTTGTGTGTGTTCCTTGGTTTCATAAATTTTATCTTATTGTTAATTTTACTCAATCAATGATTAGGTATTAATTATAAGTAAATGCAGTTTTTAATATAGTTTGAAACATAGATATACCTATGTGTAATTTATAACAAACAGCAAACATAATCCCTGTTATTACAAAAGATTTTTAAAAACTGTTTAACTAAACACTGTAGGATGAAGTGGAGCTGTCAGAGCTTGAAGAAAGGGTTGTTCCTTTGTGTGGTGGTGAAAGCTTTTTCACAGGCATACAGCCATTTCCGGTAAATGCAATAGGTAGGTAGGTAGGTACATTTTTTTTTTGCATCAATCCTGTCTGGCTGGTGGTGGCAAAGAATTGTGCAATCTCTCTTTTAAAACTACATAATAATGTAAAGTGAATTTTTAATTTTTATTTGAATTATTTGGTTATTATTGTTATTACCTGTTTCAGGAAAATGATACTCTATCTCAATCACATGAAGCGCAACAAATATCTACTGATATCGACAATGTATGATATTTAAACGTAATTAATAATTGTATGTGATTAATTAATGATATACTCATATCTAGCATTTATCTCTTTATTTATCATAGATTCCTGTACAACAACAACGACAGAGGCAGGCGCCTACAGAGGAACCACCAGCTATGGTAATATATGTAAGTTATATTATTCGAGTAACTACTAATAGTACGGAACCCTTCGTGCGCGAGTCCGACCCGCACTTGGCTGGTTTTTAGGGTTCCGTAGCCTAACTGGCAAAAAACTGAACCCTTATAGATTCGTCATGTCTGTCTGTTTGACCGTCTGTCCGTCCGTATGTCACAGCAACTTTATTCCGAAAGTATTATGATTACATAAATGAAACTTGGTAGATTCTGTAGATCTTAATAAAAACTTTCAACGAAAATTGGTTTGAACGAGATATAAGTAGTAATTAGTTTTTGAGATTGAGCACATTTCCCAAAAAAACCCATAACTAACTTTGTCATTCATACCAACAATGTGAAAACAAAGTTATTTATGTAGACGAAAAATTATAGTGGTATTATGATATGGCATAAAGTAACTACGGAACCCTACGGCGCGTGACCCGACATGCACTTGGACGGTTTTTTATGATTGTTTCTGTTGTTTCAGAATATCCAGTTTGCGAACCGATGGCGTAGCTTCTATGACATTCACAAGTGCTTGTAACAGTCGAGGCTGAAATATTGAAATAAATAGTAGATTGTTATACAAGACGCTAAAATGACCCATTGCATACAAGGTAGTTTTATTCCCGAGCTTTAGCGAGGGAATAAATAGAAACCGAGTTACAATGGGTTTTAGCGTCGTGTGTTACACTCTACTTTTCACTACGAAGGCGAGAAAATAAAATACAATATTAAATACCTAGTTTATACTTACGTAAACGAATCCACTCATTTTTCTATCCTCCACTTCATAAACTTTTCATACAGTATTTAAATAAATGATTTGTGCTTGACGTCAAAAGATTAAAATTATTTCTTTCCTATTACTTACTTACAGTCACACAATTCAATCAGTTTGGTATTAGAGAAAAAATCTAAAGATTTCGCGGCTTTTTTAATTTCTACTGTAGCAGCTAAGAAACACAATGCACGCATTCTACGATCAAACTTAAAGTCACAGAGTATAAATAAGTCTATGATTTCACCGAAGAGATCGCTGCTTTTAGTTCCATTTTCAAAAATAAAAATGAGAAACAGTATTAAGTCGAGCGAGTCTTTATTCGTGATTATGAATAAAGACTTTTTCGTTTTAGTAGGCTCATTGGTAATAGACAAACATTAAAAAAGAAAAAACTTTATCCCCTAGGGGTAATTTTGCTATTTTATCCTGGCTCTTGTACCTTACAATGACGGACTTTTAGAGCAAGAGGAGTGAAATAGTAGATTGTTATACAAGACGCTAAAATGACCCATTGCATACGAGGTAGTTTTATTCCCGAGCTTTAGCGAGGGAATAAATAGAAACCGAGTTACAATGGGTTTTAGCGTCGTGTGTTACACTCTACTTTTCACTACGATTGCGAAAAAATAAAATCCAATATTAAATACCTATAGTTTATACTTCCGTAAACGAATCCACTCGTTTTTCTATCCTCCACTTCATAAACTTTTCATACAGTATTTAAATAAATGATTTGTGCTTGACGGCAAAAGATTAAAATTATTTCTATCCTATTACTTACTTACAGTCACACAATTCAATCAGTTTGGAATTAGAGAAAAATTCTAAAGATTTCGCGCCAGTGCCTTTTTTAATTTCTACTGTAGCAGCTAAGAAACACAATGCACGCATTTTAAACTAAAAGTCACAGAGTATAAATAAGTCTATGATTTCACCGAAGAGATCGCTGCTTTTAGTTCCATTTTCAAGAAATCGAGCGAGTTTTTATTCGTAATTATGAATAAAGACTTTTTCGTTTTAGTAGGTTCATTGGTAATAGACAAACATTAAAAAAGAAAAAACTTTATCCCCTAGGGGTATTTATGCTATTTTATCCTGACTCTTGTACCTTACAATGACGGACTTTTTGAGCAAGAGGAGTGAAAACACTTTTAAACGGATGCTAGAGCGGTTTTATTGAATGTCCATTGGTGATTAGTTTGGATTTGGATTGATTTCATATCGGGTCATTTTGAACTTAGGTACCATCCAAATTTTGAGGATGTGTTCAGTCCTTGAAACTGAACAATTTTCTCTAAGGAACACATGGTCAAATATGTAAAATAAAAATCGACTTTCCATACAAATCAAAGAGATCACGTAATCAATTTAGTATGGGATGACCAAAATTTTCTGACGATATTTGACACATGTTTCTTAGAGAAAGTTGTTTAGTTTCATGGACTGGACACATCCTTAAAATTTGGATGGTAAGTTCAAAATGACCCGATATATTTCCCGATGTGCTAAAAATAGAAATCTACTGAATCTAACCATTTCACAATTTGGGTGGCCTCGTCAAGTAAGAAATAGCGAAAGAAAACTCTGAAAGGGTTGTTGACCTCCGTCTTTTATACTTATCTATTTACAAAAACATCTACTTGTTACAGGGATAGATTCTGCAGTGTGTGCAGTAAATAAATTTGGGGTGGGGCTTTAACTTGTGAATTTATCACTTTTAACGGATACTAATAGCACAGTTTTATTGAAAGTCCATTGGTGATTTGTTTGGATTTGGTTTAATTTTACACTACAGACTTATTATCGCGCCGCCGCGCCGTGACGGTCATTGTAGAAAACTTCTGGGGAATTATCTTCAGCACGACTAATTGGCTTTATAAGGTAGGCGCGCTGAGCATATCCTGAATCACCTAAAAATTAATAAGTATCAAATAGTTATGTGGTTTTTATACCTAATTAGGCTCATATTCTGAAGTAGGGGTAGGGAGGGATTAACTAACCGAGCAAAATAACTTCTTCACCTCCAGCATTTGTTAATGCCTCTCAAGTGGGCTTTTATAACACCATAGTTAAAAATGAAGCTATCACGAGTAGCTCCAACATATGTTGGATCCACATTTAAAATGTTTAGATCTGCATCTGTTACCTGAAAAAAAAAATATTTAGAAGACTAATTATTGAATACCAAATAGTAATAACTAGCGGCCGCCCGCGGTTTCACCCGCCTGGTCCCCGTTCCCGTGGGAATATCGGGATAAAAAGTATCCTATGTTTTATTCTAGGCTATCATCTAACTGTGTGCCAAATTTCAACCAAATCAGTTCAGTAGTTTTTGCGTGATTGAGGAACAAACATCTAAACATCCAAACATCCAAACCCACAAACTTTCACATTTATAATACACGCGGCCGCCCGCGGTTTCACCCGCGTGGTTTCCGTTCCCGTAGGAATATCGGGATAAAAAGTATTCTATGTTTTAATCTAGGCTATCTACTATCTGTGTGCCAAATTTCAACCAAATCCGTTCAGTAGTTTTTGCGTGATTGAGGAACAAACATCTAAACATCCAAACCCACAAACTTTCACATTTATAATATTAGTAGGATTACAACATTGAAATAATTACAACATTGAAACAAAACATTTTAATGAAACACTTACTTTTACACGAGCTGAGAGTCCTTTGCCTCGACGTTTTGTGGTCTTTATCAGAGGCAGTAGCTCATACTCTAGCAGCTAGAGTCTTGCTAGTTGGTCAATTAATTCCTTTGACAATCTATACATAATCGTCATCTCGGGTTAATATAGATAAACTTCAAATTTGGTTAGATTGTCGACGCTTTTCTTTCTATCTTTTATCCAAAGCATGAGCCTCTTCTAATAAAGATTTCAACAAATATATTCTTGCCATTGTTATCACTTATGTAAAACTTTAAACAAACACCTCAAAAGTAGTTTCTAACCACAAAGTATATAATTATAGTACTAATTTGTAACACTGAGACAAAAATATTGTTTTAACACTATTTTTAAAGGATTTCTTCTATTTTCACTCGTAAAATAGATGCTTATAATCTGACACATTGAAGCGGGTTCGAGTTCGAAGTGAGCGTCGAAGTGACGGGGGAATTACCTTACAGAATGCCAATTCTTACGTCATCTCATACTTTATCTCTCGATAAACTTAGTTCAGCTCACTGACACGCTCGCAAGGGCAGCGCTAGTGTAAATCCGAATTATCAACCGAGTTTATAGAATGCCAATCAAGAAATTCACCGCGGATTCAGATTCGAAGTTTAGAATGAGGTCTTACAGAATCACACTGGGCCGATCAACAGTAAAGTAAAAAAAAATTGTAGGTGAAAATTTTAAGTCTGGACCTAAATTTTAGGTCTTTAATAGAGGATATCTGTAACTTCCTTGTATCCAACCGATAGCAGGATGATTCAAGATTAAAATAAAAAAAAAACGTAATCGAAAACACATTCATTTACAGAAATTGCATGAAAAAAACCGATCAAAGGTAGAAATTTTCCAAAATTGCATAAAACATAAAAAAACTCGGAAACCATAAGACGTTTACTGAGGTCATCATTTTTTTATTTGTAGATCTCAATGTGGCCTATCGGCAGGTAAAGGGTTACCCATGACTTCCCGGACACCCTGTATAGCCCATTACAGAAAACAATCACGATGAGCAGACGATGTTCGTTCCACTCCGTTCAATATCAAGTAAATTGAACGACGAATTGCGTCCGATTATCGCAAATTCTTTTTAAGGGTTGGTTCCACTATTCCCATTACCCATTGCATGGTAAAACTGATAGTCCATTTTTTCTCAAAACAGTCCCACTAAGACTATTGATTTAAGAATTGACCAATGACGTCCGTAAGAGGTAATGATAATTGTGGGAAAGCTAGTGCCACTATTACCATTAATGGTGATTCTCAATGGAAATAGTGTGACCGACCCCTTTTTATGGCGTAGGCCTACAGGTTGGAATCTTCATAAAAGCCTTTGTTAATCATCCAATCATCAAAAACAAAGGGAAACCCGCCCAACAAACGTATAATAATTTGTAGTTTCGCAGAATCAGGATTTCGTTTATCCAGTTTATCGTTCAATCAGTCCATTCTTCTGTATTCACAAGAACAGAGAATGGGAACAATAGGCACATTAATTACCATTTAAATTTTCTATTCCATTCCCGATTCCCGAAGGCTGGCATCGACGCGTGCTGCTGGGCCGAGGATCGATGCCTCGCTTTGTTTGGGATCTCTTAATTCGGCGATTAGCATAACAGAAACAATGGCCTCGTCGACAATGCGAGAGGATCTGCTGTCAGGTCTTTCAATAAATGCTGATGACTACCAACAATGGCATTTTAAATTGGAGATTGGATTAAGTACTTTATTTCCACAATGTATAAGTTTACTTTGCTTACTACAAAATCAGTCAAAATTCATCTTGCTTAGATTGTCAAGAAGTTTTTTTTTTATGCACAACGGGATTCTGCTTGGCCTTTACCTCACCTGATGTTAAGTGACGATAAGGCCGAAGGTGGAAGCGCACTACACCCGGAATCCTCATCACTGAGGAACTGGCTATCTTACTTCTAACTAACGGAACACAACCTTTTTTAATTTGTTGTTATGGCATCAGACTTAGGTAAGATGGTGGTAGCTAGCCAGGCAGACTTGAAATAAGCCCCTACCACAAACCAAACAGAGTACAAATTATACTCCCCCTGGGAATCGAACCCGGGAACCCTTGGCCTTACACGGGTGGGCAAACTACTACACCACAAAGTTGAATAATCTTGCCGTTAAAACACATTACTCTCTCTCTACCTTATCATTAACTAATGATTGAAGACGATAATAGGATTTGGTAAGCATACTTTTAAATAAAGGATTGTTCCACATGTTCCAAATAGCACAATACAACAATTCTAGTTGATTTTAATAATGTAACCGAATGATAAAGTTCTTATTTCATGGAACATGTGAACCAGGCCCTTAAAATCTCTGAAAGGTCCACATTTCGTTGGAAACTACTCAAGCCTTTTGTCAGCTTTTAGTTTCGCATCCAACGCCGATCCCGCCGGAGTAGCCTGAGTCTGATGTGTATTCGAGTCGCGTCTCTGTTTAACTTCCTAACTAATTGTGTTACGGTAAAAGGTTACTGTGTAACTCCATTACGAGCAAGCGACGCAAACAGGCTCTTTAGCTGTAACTAAGGCCTTTTGTGCATAAGCGAATAACACTTGAGCTTCTCAGGAGGTAGGAATGTGTTAGGTAGTGATAGATACAAAACTTATATTAAGTGAATTTAATTCATCGTTATCTTAGCTTGTTTTAACATTTTCTTGTTGTTAAAAAGTACAAATAGATCAAGGTGTTATTTTGAACAATATTCCCAACTGTCACCCAGCTCTGTCCCCCCCCGGGGTGACGGATGGAAATAAATTAGTCATCATCATAAAATTAAAATAGAAATTAAAAAATCCTTTGATCAAATAAACTTAGAAATTAAGTGCTTTTGAATTGTCTATACTTTTCTACCACCCATTCGATAGGTACTTTTTAGGGTTCCGTACCCAAAGGATAAAAACGGGATCCTATTACTAAGCCTCCGCTGTCCGTCTGTCTGACTGTCACCAGGCTGTATCTCATGAACCGTGATAGCTAGACAGTTGAAATTTTCACAGATGATGTATTTCTGTTGCCGCTTTAACAACAAATACTAAAAATGTAATAAAATAAATATTTTGGGGGGGGCCTCCCATACAACAAACGTGTTTTTTTGCCGTTTTTTGCTATATATTAATAACGACAACAGATACACAGTTGAAATTTTCACAGATAATGTATTTCTGTTACCACTATAATAAAAAATACTAAAAATAAAATAAAATAAATATTTGAGGGAGGCTCCCATACAACAAACGTGATTTTTTGACGTTTTTAGGTACGAAACCCTTCGTGCTTGAGTCCGACTTGCACTTGGCCGGTTTTTTAGCTAACAAGAAGAAGCCTATGACAGTCCCCTGCAGGACGTAGACTTCTTCTATGGAAGTATGTTGCTCTCCACGGATCGCATTGTTAGTTGACCATTATTACAGGAAAACTAACTTCCGCCCGCGACTTCGTCAGCGTGGACATTCGGAAAATACCCAGAGAACCTTTGACCGTTGACTTTTGCTTCTATTAATTAAAGTAAATGCTTCGAATTTGATTAATAAAGTAATTTTTCATGAAATCCGAAGCATTTACTTCAAATAATGAAAGCAAAAGGCAATACTTTAGTTTTGAGCTAAGCTGAAGCAACCTAGGCGATAGCTATCTATGTACCAAATTGTATCCATCTCCATTCATAGGTTTTTCCGTAACAATTGAGCAGTGTTTCTTTCAGGTACTCCGGGGGCGCCCCTCCGGGGCAGCCTTAGTGCCCCCCGGAGAAAAATGAGTTTAGACGGGCAAACTAGTGTAGTGATCGACGGACGAGCTCCCATGAACCTCTTAATTGCCCCCCCGGAGAATTTTGTCTGAAAGAAACACTGCAATTGAGTGAGATTGAGTACCATTTAACCGTTTTTGCGTATTGAGTAACAAACATCCAAATATCTAAATATCCAAACATTTAATATTATTAGTAGTAAGTAGGTACGATTAGTAGTGGGGATAAACAAGTATTTAATAAGGCAAATTATTGTTCTTGTGTGTTAAGGGTTCGGCAAGGATATGACTAGTATATGCTCGTAACCCCTGACAAATTTTACTTAGCAATTTCGCCTCTAGTGCTTACCGGGATTGCGGAATAAATTCTCGCACTACATTTTACGGCGCCTCTGGCCTCGCCTCACTTTGTTTTGCATTATGCGCTTCCTCCTGCACACACTTTGTAACAGTTATGGGGTTTTATGTATTCATGGAAGATGGAAGAGTGAATTAAAAGTGTTTCCTTACCTCAACTAAATACGTGCAAAATTAAGAACTTAGCTTTAAATTTCATTAGGATATTATTTAGCTACAGCAAACTCATCATCGCTTTTGTCAGCAATTTTGTTTGCAATCAGCATATATGAGCTTTTTTAATGTCCAAATTAGTTAGATGTCATCATGCTTTAAGGTCTCTGCCCACTACACCATAACATACCTACCATGACAGTGCTAGGAGCGTGTCAGAAAAAAAAATCTTTGTATTAAGAAGTATGACAAGTGCATGGCCGGTGACGGAACGGTCTAGTGGGAGTAGTATCATACTTTTCGACAAAAATAATATTTTTTTACCTGATACGTTAATAGCACGGTCATGGTACGGTGTAGTGGCCAGAAACCTTTAAAGTGATAAATAAGTATAATTTATGCGCACTCAGATCTCACTCTGTTGATCTCCACACACATTCAACAGATATGAATTTCTGTGATAATAAAATCAAATTGTTACTTAATCAAAGCAACAATAACTATTTTACTAACATATTAAGACGTGAAGGCGTAACAAAACCAACAAACGGACTTTCGCATTTATAATATTATTTCCATATAAAATATTTAAACCCTGGGATCAGAGTACATAATTTGTCTAATTTCAAAATCTATCGCAATCGCTTCCATTTTACAGATGGATGTGATACATTTATACTTTTTTTGGCACAACTGAAAACTTACTAAAGAAATGTAGCAATGTATCACACCGATCAAATGAAAGCGATTGCGATAGATTTGAAAATTAGACAATAAGTACACAGGTAGGTACGTACACATAATAAGATTGGGCTAACATTCCGTTACTCATTCCAAAATGTATATACTACGTATATCAGTTAAATGTACCTCGGTAGAGGGCCGTGGCGTATACAGATGACATCACATTACCACCCCGAGCCGGGGAAAACGATTGCATGGCATATTTCATGGGCCCATGGACATTCCATGAACCCTCTTTCTATTAGGATGAAGTACGTTGTCAATATTATTGTAGCGATTTAAAATTGCGTCACTACATCACTTAGATTTGACCTGGGGGCTAATTTTGTAACTTTGTTGTAATCAACTCTGACAGAAATCGCAGTTACATTGCTGCCTTAGGCCCTGTCCTAATTGGCCATCGGTCGTGCGATGGTGCGTCCGTACGATGAAACTGGTCGTGCGACCGTGCGATCAAACCTAGTGATATCTATTGAATGTCCTATTTGACGGTCGCGCATGCGATGCGTCTATTAGTTCAGTTTCATCGCACGATGAAATCGCAACGTATGATCGCACGACCGATGCCAATTTCTTAATTAAGGGCCTTAGTAAGAACCAATGTGACAACTATCCTACATGCAACAGTGGTTTCAATCGATTTCAATCGAGAATTTTTAGCGACAGAGTAACGCGGTAATCAGCAGGCTGTTTACCTACCAGTGGCGAAGGGTTCATACAAGACGATTCCCATCGGCTTACCTTTTAAAAATCCTACCCCATCAATCCACTATGCAGATCATAACATTTTTGTAGTACGGCTTACCTTCACCGTAATTTCACCCCTCGCCACTGTTTTTTTAATGTATATTGTGATATTATTATGTAAGCGGATCTTAGTAAGGGTCGTAACGTAATCACTTTTGACTGAAAAACTAAACTGTTGCGGGCTAACACAAAGTAAATAATCACCCAAGAGATATATTTGACTCAGTTCGAAAGATATATGCTTTTGCAGTAATACCTACGTTTATGCACCTCTATGCCAAGAGGTCGCATATTCCACAGGGGCTTTCCTCAAGCACTATCTCAAAGCGTATCGCTTAAATCTAGCGGTACAGCCGCAAAGCCCTATTGAAGACCCGCTTCAAAGACAAATTTCGCACATCTTCAAAACATCTCATCAAAAAGTTCTTTATGTTCATCCTGAAATTCTTTTATGCGTAAACAATCCGATTCTTTTCTCTTTTATAGCTAAGGTAAATGTAAATTACCACCATAACCGGTTAGTTCCGAAATTCATAAACATAATCCAGCTAATTCCCACAATCGTTATGATCTCATGAAAATATTACGGCTGCCTTTACCTCAGAGAACAAAAATACATTCCTTCGCAGAAGAATTTCAACAGCAATACAATAAAAGTTTACTCGCCACTAAATCTGTTATCGGCAGTGGTTTAATGTGATGTTTTTATTATCGTATTGCTCTGGTTTTAAAATGAGTTTGAAATGCCATAAAGTTTTGTTGTTTACTGTGGTAGTTGCGAGCGGCGCTTTTGATTTGGAAGTCTTAGAAGATGGGCAGGTGGTGTTCAGACTGGATCACAGAACAAGAAGTAGACTGGATAATTTGGACGACGAAGAAGTAAAGCAGTCGTGGCAGCAGAGGGTGGCGCGGGAGGGGCGGCGTCCACCTGCGCCGACGACGCAGGTTGTTAAGGATTACGTCACTATGATGGCGTCTCTGGAACCCGACTGCTTGTACCAGTACCCGGAGCGGAAGCAGGTGGATGCAATGCTCAGTAATATGATGAATGAGTTGACAAAGGTAAACTAAATAATATCGAATTCTTTACATCAAGTCAGACACTTTTGTAATCTGAAGCTATCAACAAATCCGAATCATTAATTAAATAGGTGCTTCTGGTGTTTTTTTAAATTAATGCATTATTAACATCAATGCTCTCCGGGTACGTATTACAATGCCAAAGTTGAAAGGACCGAATTTTACAAGACCTATAGACGAAAGACCTAAAATTAAAAGGTCGAATGGTTGTTTGGCCGTAGGTTTAAACGCACGAAAGGACATTTTACCTAAAAGACTAAATCTCGAAGCTCCAAAAATCGAAGCTTTAAAACCGAAGGTTAATTGAGGGTTATACGCCAGCAGATCGGTTCTGGCACTTCGCCGGCCGCTGCCACGGCACGCTCGCTTCGCTCGCTCGGCTCGTGCATTGTTGGTAATGGTCGTGCCTAATCTGAGCAATCACTGCGTATTTACTTTGTTCTCTGAGGAGTACAAATACTAGTAATAATTATTAGTAGGTAATAATTACATAGGGACCGTAATATTTAAAAAACGCTTTGAATTCAGATGTTCGTGCGAGTGCACCAGCTGGCGACCGAACAAGGCAACCGAAACGGCCCGATCAAGCGGTTCAGGGTCATGAAGAAGAAAAACATGCAGTTCTTCGAGGAAATCTTTAAGAACATGTCAGATAATTTCAGGTTGACTTATTGCTGTTTTTATAAACAAGTAGCATTTTTAGCTAAATTTAATGACAATGTACAAATAAAATGTCAAATCACAGTATTATATTTCAATCCAGTTTATGTCCTAAAACGGTGGATCGAAGAGAAAAAAATATCAACAGATCTACTGGTGGAGCTTCGTTAGTGAATCGTAGTGGAATGAGGAGACCCATGAACTTTCGCAATCCACGTAAATACTCTAACCAACTGAGCTTAGTCGTTAGAATCTTCTGTGGATATAATTTGGTTTTCGCCGCAGTTTTATAAATATCTAAGTCACAATAAAATGTTCTATGATCAGACGCTTCTCCAACGACGAAATGCTGCGGTTTCCGGCGCCACCCGACACATGCGCCAGTCAAGAGCGGCTGAAGACCATGTGGAAAGACCTGCTGGAGTCATCGACCAAAAACGTGCGACGTGCGACGTTACTGTGCGTCGCGGAGTATCTCCAGGTACGCCACTCATTCAATTTGAAACCAATCATCGAAAGTGGAGTATTAGTTTTGTGAAAAAAAAACTAACACTTAACAAACTCTTCTCCTGAGAGAAGAGTTTGTTAAGTGTAATTCAAGTAAAACCCTAATGTAATATTCTTTTTTTTTTTTGCTCTGTAATTGTGCTCATCATGTCCCCCGTCAGGTTAATGATTTTGAGAGATTCATTTTTCTGGAACATAGATTCATAGCATCCTAGCGATAATTTGTATCTAAATTGTCTTTTATTTAAAGTGTTGATTAGCAACCTTACCATACCAAACTAAGAAATAGTATTTCATGAAATTGAGTTGCATGTGGAAGGAAATGGTCTACTTCTGCGGAAAAAGCCGAGAAATGTTCACTGAATAGGTGGAGTAGGTTCTTGAGATGGAGTAGGTTCTTGAGACTTTACCAGTTGGTAAATACCGGCACGTAACTTGACAAGAAAAGTTGCGCAGCAGCTACAAACACTAAAATATGCGCATCTTTTGTCTCATCTTTGTCTTGCCAAGTTAGGTGCAGGTATCTGTACGATACGCTAATGACAAAAACGTTAAAAAAATCTGGAATTCGAATCTTATCCCAGGTGCAGCACCGCAGCAACGACGGGGCCACGCGGCGGCGCCTGGCCGAGTTCCTGAAGGGCGAGATGGCGCGAGTGCGCGGCAACCAGCTCAGCATGCTCTGCAACGAGTTCCAGCTCTGCTACAGCGACCTGCTTTGACACAATATGTTACTCCAACATATCGATGTCAACCAGCAATTTGTCCTATCTTAAAATTTTAAGCTAAACACTTCTATTCTTCACCAAATGCCATTCATTTGGTACTGTCCATCAGTCATTTTTAATGTCCTCACTGCTGGAACACAGGTTTTCCTTATGGGTGGATAAGGAGGACGGGCCATAGCCCACCACGCGGGCCCAATACAGATTGGTGGGTGTTAACGACTGCAAATGCAGCCGGGACCAACGGCTTAACGTGCCTTACGAAGCACGGAGGAGCTCGAGATAATAATTTATTGGTCACCCATCCCATGACCGACCCTTGCGAAAGTTGCTTAACCTTCGCAATCGCTGGGCCAGGCGCTAAACTACTACGCCACCGAGCTCCTCCATTGGGTACTATTTCCTATTAAATTGCTTGCAGTTTAAGCGCGAGCGCTGTTAGAATAAGTCAGATCAACTAAATTATGGCGGTAAATTCAAATTTTCTAGTAGATATTACATTTTGAAACGGTAAATAATAGGAAATAGTACCAATTGCCATTAAGAAGTGTTTAGCTTAAATTTTTAAGAGATGACAAATTGCCGGTCATTCTACTTCCTACTAATATTATAAATGTGAAAGTTTGTGGGTTTGGATGTTTAGTTGTTTGGATGTTTGTTCCTCAATCACGCAAAAACTACTGAAAAGATTTGGTTGAAATTTGGCACACAGATAGTAGATAGCCTAGATTAAAACATAGTCGATAATGGCATACGGAACTACCAGCTAACTTTTCGAATTTCGGCGGGTCTGCCGAGCTTCGAAACAGAAAATTCAAAGTAAGGAATATCGTATTGTACTATTTGCCGAAGTTATTTGGAAGATATCGATGTTCGTGTGACATCATGAACTGGGGTTCGCTATTTTGGCTTGATTGGGGCTCGATTTATCTGTTTTAATTTGAAGCCTGGCAGACTTGCCGAAGTTCGATGAGTTAGCCGGGTACGGCCTTTGATTCAGAAATCCAACTTACGATAATCGGACAAAATTCGCTTTGCGACATAAAAATCTAATAGGATCCAAAAAGTAAATCAACTAAAGAAAATGTTTGAATTATTGTGTTGTGATCCCATCTTCGTTATAGGTTCCTAGTTTATCGTCAGACCCACTTCACTACATTGTATTTGACATCCTGATGCTATATTTTGTTAACCGCATCATTATGTTGCTCTTAAGTTAGTTAATTAATAAATTAATTTAATAACTGCATAGTTTTTTAACTACCTAAAAATGATATTTGAAAAATAGATGTGCGTCAAAATTTCTCAATCGCCTACTAGTAGCACAGTCTTGTCCATCAGCCATTTTTAATGTCTCCACTGCTGGGGCCATAGCCCACCACGCGGGCCCAATGCGGATTGGTGGGTGTTAACGACTTGGTATTATAACTACAAGTACAGGAGCACTAGGGAAACTAAGAAATGCCAAAATACAGTGAATGATCACTGAGTACTTACAGATTTTTCTCTTTTTTCAATTATAAAAAATCGGGAACTAGCGTCAGAGGTGGAAAAAAACATAGTAAAGTAAAGTACTATTAATTATACCTATTTATTTAAATAAAATTTATACATATTTACAGCTATTTGTATTTAATACAATAAATTACTAGTGAATAATCGAAATAAATTATCAATCTATAACTTAAACAAATAATACAACCCATTTACATCACAATCAAATCATTTTGCGTATAGGTAGAACCAACAGAAGCACGATAATAAGTCTATGACGTATATACAAGGTGTTTGGTAAAAGCCTTATAAAGCCGAATATGGTAGATAGGGACCATCAAACTGAACAACTTTTACTATGGGACCAACTCTGAAATCGCGAAGAAACAGCTGTTTCATACATTTTGATATTTTCGTTATTAATTTTTGTATGAAACAGCTGATTTTTTTTTCGCGATTTCAGAGTTGGTTTTATAGTAAAAGTTGTTCAGTTTGATGGTCCCAATCTACCATATTCGGATTTATAAGGCTTTTACCAAACACCTTGTATATTAAGTAAACTGTCTACGACAAACAAAGTTTTCATTTTCATTCATTCACCTACAGTCAACAAAACATGATTCATTGTTATAACTAATATGAAAAACATACCAGTTTTGTTAATAAATACTTTAAATTTTTTGAATGACATAATGTTATGATAGTTCATTATTTTAGAATAATAATGTAAATGACGAAACATGGTATATATTTTCTAATCTTACAAATTCTAATAATTTACCAAGACTTTTAAGTTCAAGCAAAGGTTATGCTTTACTATACAAATATAGAGGGAGACAAAAGAGAAGGAAAACAAGATATCAATAAATACGATTTTACAGAAACAATCGTAGAATGAAATACTTATGTTTATCACACACATTTGGATCTATTCGAAACTGTAACTACAAGTTAGCCTATGACCATGATTGTTAACATAATGGTTGAAAGCGTGTCAATATTATCTAAGACAATAACTATTATACCCTCAAATGTCTGATTTGATTATTAGCAGATCATGTAATTATACAAATATGCCTGAAGCCTAATTAGTGGCAATCAACGACCGCTGTCGCGACATTATCGCGTCGTGACGCGATCAATCATCACTTTATGGCCAACAACATTGTTCAACACAAACAATACACAATCAATTCGAACAATCATGATACGATCAATATGCACGACTGTGTAATACAATTCCATATGCGCAAATAATAAAGTATAAGGAAAAGATCTCTGGAAAACTGAGAGTGTGAATTTTAACGCGGAAAATTATTTTATGGAATTCCAATTCTAACAGAGAAATTAATAAGTTTATTAAAATCAAACGGTAGGTACTTAAGCACAGGCGTAGGCAGGATTGTAAATGTGAGGACAGACAAAGAAAATCCTAGATCCTAGAATATATAGAAAATCACATTCCGTATTATTGGATTTCACAAGCCAGCCTTCAAGCCAGTTAGTTTCTTAGGTCTATGCTATGAAGCTCTACATAATTACAGTTTACCAGCGAACGACCGCTCTTCTGAGGGGGCAGCTGCCCCTCCCTGCCCGTACCTCGCTACGCCCATGCTTAAATATAAATCGAATTTAAACAATACGACGAAATATAAGAATCAAGATATCATTAAGAATATAAAAGAGCTCAATGTGCTTATTAAAGCGAAAATACCTTCTGCATTGGTGGCTATTATGAAATATTCCCTATAAACTTATAGTAGGGTGGTTCTAATTATTAAATGCAAACGTGAGGCAAAGCAGTTTTCTGTGAGCTGCGATATTTAATTAAAGGCAGCGAGTAAACGAACCTCTCGTGCGTTACCGCCATAACCACACGTAAACTCTTGTTTACTTGCGGAAATTAAATTGATAGGTAGTTTCTTGTCAACAAAGGTTTTCTTAGATTGCAGCGCAATGTGCAAGCAATTATTTACATCACCTATTTTATTTATATTATTTATACTAGTCAGCATACTCCTGGAGAAATGCGTGGTGAAATCGAGATATTGATTCTAAGATATGCTGGAACTCCTCACGCGAATGCAGGATTGTGGTGCGGAAGTGGAATGTCCCTGGTCGTTGTCCGAACCCAGTGCCGGGGACCACACATACGCCTGATAAAAAGCAAGTTTTTTTATTCACAACTTGAAACTTACGTACACAGGTACTCATAAACAAGTTATTAAATACTTGATTATTCAGTCTCTTAACTAGTGAACACAGCATGCATTAGGTATTTGTAAACATTTTAGAAACAAAAAGAAGAACTTTCTAAAGGTGGAACCCTGAGCGAAAGTGGCGCCGCGGTGAATTTTATTTAATATTATAATGCTATACACCATTTTAATAATGTTTTTACGTGGAATTTTTAGGGTCCGCAGTCTAGTATTTTTAGCAGGTATCGTTACATTCCCTCGTAGTCACTGCTAGAAGTAGATAGCAAAACTGCTAAAAGTGGCCGTTTTTGACACATTTGCTATCTACTTCTACGAATGACTACGAGGGCATGTAGTGATGCCCTCGTAGTCATTTATATCATCACCTTCTAAAAATACTAGACCATGGGCCCTAAAAACTCCACGTAAAACATTATTCAAATCATTTTCTATTAATAACTTATTAAATAAAAACCTCGGAGGGCGTCACTTTCGGTCATACAAACATCTTAAATAAAATATTTTGAAGGAATTGCTAAAATTAAACTTTTAGGTTTTAAAAGATCACGTATGTTATGTTTTGCTGAGATCAGAAAACCAGCACAGAATATGTTAAAATTCCGTCTAAACGATAACTAAAAATTGTAAAGAGAAAAATCGTATCAAGTAATGACTGTTTTACGTATAATTTTGGGAATTTCACTATCGCACAGTATACTAACCTGTCTCTTCGAGCAGCCGTAGACAGTAGAACTCGTCAGGAGTCATGTTGAGGTCGCGTGCCGCCTCCTGCGCCCGCACTGGGATCTGCACTCGCGGGAACGCAAACATCGAACCCTGGACAAACATTACTAACTTAGAGTTCAGAAATAGTTTCATGAAGATCGAACCCTGGACAAACATACTAACTTAGAGCTCAGAAATAGTTGCATGAAGCGCTCATAGCGGAACTTAACAGACTGCGATCGTACTCGATCACGTTTGGCCAAGTGTCGGATGGGTGACCGTTAAAGTGGCATTACAACTAAGCGCTTCCGTGCTTCGGAGGACACGTTAAGCCGTCGGTTCCGGCTGTTGTCATCTGATAACAGTCGTTAAGCCAAGTTAGAGGCATTACAGGTGGCTTGATAGACTAACTAACACCAAAGGTGGCCTCTAATCCACATTCGATACAAAGAAGACAACTAACATACTCTACAAAAAACATATTAAGCTAGACTTATGGATTATTCACACCACAGCTCAGTCATGTGAATGTCTCAGTCATGTCAACGGTCAGTCAAAATTCAATGCAAGTTTTGACAGTCATATGACGCGTCAGTCACCGGCAAGTCAAGCATTGACATGCTGTGTGGCATTTTGCTGAGTGGAGGCCTTTTCGGTTGCATAGCAATAAGTCTAAAACGTACTTTTATAAATGTGTATGACTGTGTGTATGCTCCGAATAAACATATTTTCTGTCTTTCTTTCTTTCTAAACTTGTAGGTATGAGGGCTTTTCAAAGTGACATTAAATATATAACTATTTGCCTTACTAATGGTGTTGATGGTCAAGTGAAGTGTCAAAACTGGCTTTGAGTATTCCTAGGTTTTCTACAGTTGAGTTTTGAGTATACCTTTTTATCAACGCCATCTATAGAGCCTACAATTTTTTGACATTTTGAAAAGCCCTCATTGAAATTTGACTTACCGTTGACGTGACTGAGATATGACTAAGCTGTGTGTATGATCCCTTATTCTATCTACACTCAGCTATGTAGGTAATGAAGCCAACGGAATTACTCACATCAATGGGGTTGCAAGAGAAGCCGGGGATTTCATTGAAGGTGTGATATGCGTCGGCGCTGCGCTCGCACAGCGTGCGCTTGATCTCCGACACCTCCAGCGCGAACTGCAAGTACGACGGCTCGCCCGGCGCTGGCGGCTTCATCTAACAAACATACGATTGTCCTGCTTAGTGACCATTACTACTTGTAAAACTATCATCAATGTAGGAATCACGTACGAATCAGCGCCACAATTTTTGGTGGATATCACAAAGATTTGCACTAAGCGTTTAGATTTTAATTTTGTCATTCGTACCGCTAGAAAGTGGAACTCCTTGCCTGAGTCTGTGTTTTCAAATAGGTACAATGTGGGGGCCTTCAAGTAGCGAGTGAATAGGTATCTTCGAGGCAATTGCGTTTCGTCGTAGATCGCCATCATCGCTTACCATCAGGTCAAGTGCTAGCCTATCTATCATAAAAAAACTGGTGGTGTTTTTCAAATTTTCTCATTTAATTTCTCACCATGTAGTTACATCTCGCGTTCCGCCGCACGTTTAACATACCATAGCGTACCAATTGCCGTTCCCGCATTAGTTTATTGAGACTTTTACATCAATGCAATGAGGTATGTCAGTTCCATTTCTGGCGCTTAAATATTCTTTAATAGAACCTAAAATAATATTTGGTAAATTCTTTTAGAACTTCTAGAGGAGATCGGTGGTGCAGTGGTAGACAAAAATAAAAATATCTCGCGCTCCTCCGCACTTCCGTGCTTCAGAAGGCACGTTAAGTTGTTGGTTCCGGCTGCATTAACAGTCGTTAACATCCACGAATCCACATTGTGCCCGCATGGTGGGTTATGACATATGGCCAATCCTCCTTATCCACTTATGAGGAAGGCCTGTGCGCCAGCAGTGGGGACATTAAAAGGGCTGATGATGATTAAATACTTTTAGAAACTTACGACACAATCGAGCACGCACTGGCCCAGCACCGTGGGGCACTGCATGACGGCCCTCGCGGCGTGGAAGGCCTTCTGCACGCGCGGCTGCAGCCGCAGCAGCTCCACGTAGCCCGAGCGCAGCCCGCACTCCGCCGCCCAGCCCTTGGAGCACGTCAGGAAGCTCGCCAGCTCCATGCCGCTGTACGGTGCTCCCATCTCGTGCATCACCTGGAAGAAAGTGAAAAGTTGAAATCTATGGAAGTACAATTATCGTATCGTATCAGCAGCGTGACAGTTAAGGTGCTAGTTCGCAGCGAGCTGCTTACTACACGTGTTTTTTTTTCTATTCAGAACGACTCCACGGGCCGCGGCCAAGCGTGATCGCTTCATATAAAAAAACTCGTGCAGTCGGCAGTTGCAGTTGACAGCTCACTGCGAACTTTACTCTCTATTGATTCAGGTCAGGGCTTTCGCCAAAATGCCATTGCAATTATCGATAGGTAGGCTTTGGTAACCAGCTCTGGTCAAACGGGTCTTTTTGTATTGAAATCCGACCACATTACATTTTTAACTAATTACAGCGCGTAGTTATTATACAGGTGTTATTTTAGAATTAGTACTAATTTAGAATTATTTAGTGCCGTGGTCACGTGACCACGGACCCTGGAAAGGTGTCGAAACGTTGAAAAATCAAAAAACTAATAATCCAAACTAAATAATTCTAAAATTACACCTGAATTAATAATATAGGCACGTGCTGTAACTCTTAAAATGTGTTAAAACTGTACGCGCGAAAGTCTTAGAAGTGTACACATTAAATTCCTTCCACATTCTCATGATCAGCTCCTCACGTACCTGCTTGAAAGAGTAGAACGGCTTGCAGACGATGTTCTCCTGGTAGACCTCGTCAGCTAGCAGAAACAGCTCGCGCTCGTACGCAAACTTGATGATTTCTTCCATATTCTCGCGGCTCAGAACCTGCCAGAAACAAATGAAATTCTAAACAAACTACCGTCGTAAGGTGGAGTAAAAGATGTATCTGATACATTGTATTGGCTGTAAAATTTCATTTATGCACAAAATAGTAAAAATACAGAAAACGGTATCCAAAGGTTTAAAAAAAGTAGGTAACTGTATTATTTTCGTTGGTAGAATAGATAATAGGTAATTTCATGAAGTACTTTCTGCTAAGATAGGTTTCGTACTTAGGAAAACAACTTTTTGCGTTTATAAGAAGAATTCATAAATAATAAGAAGTTCTAATACTCGTAATAACAAAAACGCTTTTACTTTTGTTCAATTTACCGATAAAAGAAAGCTTTCACATAAATCATTCGAGAAAGAAAAATAAATTCCACCAATGCCCTTGGTAGTTACATACACGATAAATCAAGAACACAACGCCTTTCTCCAAATAAGCAGCCGTGAAATTAAGCTGTGTAGCACGAAGAAGCGATAACAACCATCATTTACATATTACGTGATATTACAAATAAATACCAGGAAACCAAATCACATAGCCACTAATTCCTTTCACGTAAGGATGAAACTCGCACGTCAAGTTTTTGCCAACGTTCAGGCATTATTTATGAGTATTCAGAACAATCCACGTATCATTACAATCTGATTTTATCATTGAAATTGACCGAATTAAGTTGAATACTGTTATTTAAGTAATTAGTATGAGTTAATAAAGCTGTTTTATTATTTACTAGCTTCCGTCCGCAACTTAGTCGGGGTGGACATTCGAGAAAATCCATAGGGATCCTTTAGCCAGGATAAAAACTATTCTATGTTTTAATTTCATCAATATCCCATAATTTTCAGAAAATTACGCAAAATATGTTTGCTTATTTGTTTTTAGTTTCCAATCAGAAGCCTGAAATAAAATTTAGTGAGATTTACTTGAAAATTAATAACTTTACATGTACAACTTCATCCCTCTTTTTACCCCATCGGGTGAAGACGGCGTTGCTATAAGCCTTCGGGGATGGAATTATCAAAAACGCTGGGGCAGGTTAATTATTAATTTTTAATCGTCAGCTTAAGAGTCAATCGTCTGCAGCTTGAAGATCCTGACTTTGAAACTGACGGATTTTCATACAAACATTCATCCCCTATTTTACCCCTTAGGGGTTGAACTTTCCAAAATCCTTTCTTTGCGAATGTTAATGTTCTAGTGACGATTAGTGTGCCAAATTTCAGCTTGACCCGTCCAGTAGTTTGAGCTGTGCGTTGATAGATCAGTCAGTCTCAGCCTTTTATATATTTAAATTATTTTATTTTATGTAAAAACCTATGGCGAGGGCAGTAGGTGAGAGGGACAGAAGTCTACTTAGCACAAATAGAATACTTAAACAAAGAGGTCATAATGAGGCTATAGCCTCACTATAGTGAGGTCACAGGGTCATTATCTTGTGGGTTCTTATTCTTATTCCCACATAATGACATAAGTCGATTCATATCATATCAAAAAAAGCTCTTGTAAAAATCACAGGAAGTGATTTCAAACGATCCAATGTCAGAAAATTCCTGGCCACATAATTCAACTTCTGTTTGGACTCCAGACAGATTTTAATCACTTTCCGAGTTCCGGGACCTGGGGCCCTACTGGCTTACTTTCTGAACTTCGGCAAATATCTTCCACTTAAAACAGATAAATCGAAGTACGGAATTTCGTATCTGTACTATTTGCCAAAGTTATTTGGGAGACATCGATGTTTGTGTGACATCATTAATCGGAGTTAGCTATTTTGGCCTGATTGGGGCTCGATCGATAGACCGATTATGATTTGAAACCCGGCAGACTTGCTAAGGTTCGGAGCGTTAGCCGGTACGGCTCCTAAACAGGGGAAGAATTTTATTAATTTCCATTTCACTCGCTGAAATCTTACAATACCTTGAGCATAAAATCTTATCAGGTTTAGCGTGATTTACAATCGCAAAAGAACCTGACCGCAAAGTAATGATTTGTTCATTTGAGACGGTACAAATCAAACCTGATCGAACTACGATAAGTATTAGAAATCCTTGTAGTTCGATCAATCGAACCACAAGGACTAAAATTTCCTTGTAGATTGACTGAAATTGATCGAACTACGAAGAATTAAAAATCCTCCTGTTCGATTGATCGAACCAGAAAGAATTTCTATTCATCATACAACGCGATCGAACCTCGCGGCCGAAATACGAATCAGTATTTGGCCCCGAATAAAATGACTGATTCAGAATACTATCAAATAAAAAGACAATGTTTCATCGAAAAATTATGATTGCTGTATCAGGTCTCTTTCAATATGCCAGGGGTGATATATGTAAGATGAGATCGTCGCCTCATTGGTATTCCGGGGGCACGCGGCCGTGGACAGATGCCCCCTCCGCCCGGAGCGGTCGCTCGCGCCTCCAGCCCGCCTGCCACGGGGCTCGGGAGTAGGGTTACCACATGACAGGAATTTAAGGCTGCGTTCAGACGATACGAGACGATAGACGAACACAAGACCCGACCTCAACTCAAACTCACCGCAACCGCAACCCACCTTGAAATACATCGCTCACAATTTTGAGTCTTATGACACATTAATAAGCTCCTGTGTAATGTTCAGGTGAGTTTGAGGTGAGTTCGGGTTGAGTTTAAGTTGAGTTCAGGTTGAGTTCGGGTTGAGTGCGGGTTGAGTTTGAGTTGTGTTTGGGTTGAGCGCGGGGCGTGTGCAGTTGGATCGACAAAATATAACGGGGCTATTATTACTGTGTCATAAAACTCAAAATTGTAAACGATGTATTTCAAGGAGTGGGCTTCGGTTGAGTTGAGTTTGAGTTTAGTTTGAGTTGAGTTCGGGTTGAGGTCAGGTCGTGTGTTATTGTCTGAACGCAGCCTTAGGCGTGAAATACACAGAAGCGACGCGGCTCGGATACGGCGGCGATACGGTACAGATGTGAGACTTTCGGAAGCTTTCGACAAAGAAAATACACGTATCGCCGCCGTATCTGCGCTCTGCGCCTTATGTCCGCCGCATCTCTTCTGTTTATTTCACGCCTTAGGCATCCGTCAAGAAGTCAGGGGAAAACTGTAGTTGTAAGGAATTTTTGAAATTCCAAAAAGTGTAAGTACTTAATGAAAACACAATTTGTTAATCATTTTGGTGAGATAAAAATATTATACTTCAACTAAATTATGAATATAGATGTAGGTGTAGAAAGTGTCAGAAAATTTACCGAAAAGTCAGGAAATCTCATTATTAGATCTGGTAACCCTATTCGGGAGCGACGAACAACCGATAAGCCGGCATGAATATCGATGTCTTATTTCTGTCAATCGACTGGAAGCTTGAAAACCAAAGAAGAAATAATAACCGGCAATTCTGATGTAAAACGCCAAGAAAAATAACGAAGACTCCAAAATTGCCTCGGAATGGTCAAAACATAAAAAAATGTTTCAACAAAAGGGAATTTAGATATTACCAAGCTGAATTTTTAGGCCTAACTTTCAAGACCCATCATAACAAGTATGATGAAAATTAAAAAAATGCTCAGGTTAATTTCTAGAGCTAGTAAAGAGGCTCTTCGTTAAATTTTCGTTGAAATAATTTTAAGTATTAAGTTGAAGAAGGTCCATGAAAACAAGTCGTGCACAAAGGGTGAAGGTCACGCTACGTTGAATTATGAAAGGCTACGTAACAAGTTGATTAAAGCTACTCATTAACGAACCAGCAACAACCCAGCGTAATCCAAAGAAACTCTAAACATAACAATACAACATTGTTCATAATTTCCCTCTTATTAAGTTCAGAGCTTTCTTGCCGTTTTGTTATTCATGATTAATGAATTTCAGTTTTGAACTAAAGTCTTGATGGTTTCTGTCTCACTAAAGACCCAACTTTTAGATAGTATTTCCATTTAGTTTCACACAAAAATGTGATAAACAATCTTTGTTTCATTACCGTTTTCTAGAAAAGATGGTAGCAAACTATTTAAACCTAATAACACGCTAGTACTATTAACTATTCTGGGATTGAATTATTATTCAATCTTAAAGATAATATTAACTTTCATAAAACTGTAGTAAATACTTGATTATACAACTCGTAAGAAACAGCTCATGCAAACCTCTATTGCAAATACTCGGAATATAATAAAAGTTACTAGTAACAGTTATTTATTATTGACTAGCGGCCGCCCGCGGTTTCACCCGCGTGGTTCCCGTTCCCGTGAGAATATCGGGATAAAAAGTATTATATGTTTTAATCTAGGCTATCTACTATCTGTGTACTAAAATTCAACCAAATTCGTTCAGTAGTTTATGCGTGATTGAGGATCTTTCACATTTATAATATTAGAAGATTCATTTACTAGCCTCGTTGTAACTATATCCGGAAACATTCAACGCAAACTTTTTTGAAATGAACTTCATTTATTGCTCCGTAAACATTGCAGTATAAATAAACTCGTCAATTTTCTACATTTCCAGTGAAACTCGGACTCATAACGGCAGCCGATGTTTTGCGAGCCCAGAGTGCCTAGGGGTAATTACGTGGAAACGAGCCCCTCGCGTGACCCACCGCCCCCGATAATTCCCACTTTTCATGTTTTACTTATAGTTTTTCCGGCCACTATTTGCCATCAACACACGTGGGAATTTTTCCAACGAAATTTCGATAGGAAAAGAGATATTTTGTGCGCTTTTGTAGCCCTAGAATTTCGCTCACGTCACCGTGAAAGTTGGAATCTGTCTTAGTTGTTCTTACGAATGAAACTTGGGTACCTGCAACTTGGTTTAAGATTGGGGTGACGTGACAAAAGTTTCTTCGTCACAGCTCTCTTGATGAGACTGTTTGTTATAAGTATCAGGAGCTTCACAGTTTGTTTCTTTAACATTGAATATTTATTTAACGGTTTAAATATGTAGTCAAAAAGCTTTGTTTTTACCATCAGAAAAATGAAGAAAATACGAGGTATTTCTTTCTATAGATTCAAACAGTCATGAGACATAAAGCTTACTCCTAGATTAAAAAAATGGATTCATGTTATTGGTTTTAAACTCTACTCAAAATTTTAATTCAGTTATTTGGTACGCTAAATTGTATTTAAAGCCTAAAAAAAGCAAATCGAGAAAAAAATAATTTTGAATTATTTGGAGTGGTTTATTTTTAAGACGAATTCCGTGAAGGAAGTTATGATTTCAGAACATAAATTTGACACTCTACCTACGCTCATCTAGGGGTATCCGCCTCGCAGTGGCGAGGGGTGAAATTATGGCGAAGGTTAGCCGTTCTACAAAAATGTTATGATTATGCCAATTAGTAAGCCGATTTGAATACCGAGGAGCTCGGTGGCGTAGTAGTATAGCGCCTGGCCCAGCGATTGCAGAGGTTGAGCAACTTTCGCAAGGGTCGGTCATGGGATGGGTGACCAAAAATGTAATAATCTCGAGCTCCTCCGTGCTTCGGAAGGCACTTTAAGCCGTTGCCCCGGGCTGGAACTGCAGTTGTTAACATGTCATGGCCCATCTTCCGAATCCACCCATTTGGAAGGCCTGTGCTGTGCCCCAGCAGTGGGGACATTAAAAATGGCCGATGGTCAAGCCGATTTGAATGGACTCTTCGCCACTGCTGCCTTGACTACCATGTGGTGACCTAAGAATATCCATCACAACAGATCTTACCTGCCCCGTGGGGTTTCCAGGGTTGATGACGACGAGCGCCCGCACGGCGTACTCGCCCGCCACCTGCTGCCAGCCCCTCTCCAGCTCCTCCCGCGACAGCGCCCACTCGCGCTCCTCATCCAGGTAGTACTCCGCCGTCTTGATGCCCAGCTCCGCGAGCGTGCCGGAGAACAGGGGGTATTGGGGGATCGGGATCATTACCGCTGGAAGACAAAGCAGTAATGAGTATCAGGATAGAAGACGGTTTAGTTCGCACGATATTCAAATACCTAAGCATTGTTTATAATAAAACACGTTTTCGGGTTTACGCGAGTTTTGTTCTAGATCTTTTTAAAAAATAAAATATTAAGTAACTATTTGCCTCACTAGATGGAGTTGATACTCTTCGAAGCCTAAAAATAGTAACTATTTGAATAACTAGATGGTGTTGATACTTTTCGAAGCTTAGTAAAAAAATCCCTTTACTCACTTATGCTCTGAAATGTTATCATTCCATTTGAAAAAGGAATGCGGGGCGTTCAACATTTCCACGGGGGTCTGGTTCATCACATTCTAAATTTGAAATTCAGTGCGGAAATGAAATTCAATACTTACTTCCCGCACTGAGTGCGGGAAGTAAATGTTCCAAATTCAAATCGGCAGAACTTATCAGCTAGCTTTCTTTTTATGAAACTTTATGGTTGCATGACCGGTCAGTAAACATGGCCACGCGAACCAATTTAAATATCACATTTTTACAAAGAAAATTGTATTTCCTCGCATTTCGTGAGTAAAGTATTATACAAACCTTGTACTGGAAGCTACTTGCATTGCCTCGAATCATTAAACCATCCTCGACAATGCAATCCCTAGCTTCCCGTTCTCGGATGTAATGTACTATTGTTGCCCGTGGTACTACCAGTAGTACCACAGGTAAAAAAAAACTGTCGTACTACCAATCGATCCAGTACCGTTACCCGTGGTACTACTACATTATTAATAATTTTAAGACATAATAAGTTGAAGTAAAATTATATAAAAAAGGCCTTTAAATTACTACTTACTTAAATATGAATTTATATAAATGTATAAATTCATATTTAAGTATGGTTGAAATGAAAATGAATACTTATCATAATTACGTTAATCTTAGATCAAAAATGTACTGTAACTAGCGCCAATCGCGACCGGACTTAAACAAATATATTTAATAAAGTTAACCTCTTCTAAATCGATGCTACCCTGGTACTTTGGTAACGTAATATAAAGAATATAATATTTTTTATCTATTAAGAGTAGTCAAATAGGATTGAAAATGGCAGCTCACAGCGCTTCCTACAATAAAACTTGTTTTTTTTGTTTAAGTATTTATGGAAGTAACACGGGCAATTTTATTTTTCCCGTCTTACAACTTTCAACTGCAGTAGTAACAAGGGCAATCAAACTACCGTTATTACTACTGGTAGTAAGATTGGTAGTAACACGGGCAACAAAGGAAAAAATCACATTGACACCTTTTTCAACGCCATCTATCAAGCCTACAACTGTAGGCTTTTGGTCATTGTGAAAATCGCTCAAACAATCATGGGCAAATAAGGTCTTTTGATCTTACTGCTTCGAACGATCTGATATAAAGTCAAAGACAAAGTCAAGTGGCTGGAGATAGAATGAAAGGCAATATACCAGCAGAGATATAAGCTTTTTGTCTTCAACTTCATTCTTTTGTCTAAAAACTCAAGCATCATAAATCTTTATCAAAATTCCCGACTGGAAACAAAGTTCAATTTGCATAAAGTCAAATCCTACAACGCGATTTATTCCAGGATACATCAGTAAATGTAACTTTGCTTCCCGACCTCGCGACGGATAAGGAAGTGCAGCGATCCCGCGGGACGCAGCGTCCCGGTTCCATTTGTCCCAATTTTGAATAATGTCCCCCTTGGCACTTGCATAACACAGTGACAGATGCACATTATGTTGTGAAAGCTATTTTTAAATGGAGTAAAGAGAGGATGTTATTGAAAATCAATTTTATTTGTCTTTGCTGCTTTGCAGCCTTAGATTATTTTATATGTCTTGATAGAGTCTTAGGCGTTTCAGCTCATAATGACAACAGGCCAACTTTTTTAAGGTGGTGTGCATTTTTAGCATCATCGCGTCCAAAAAGTATTGTAATAAAAACTATGGCCAGGTCACACTACTGACAATGTGTGCGTGTTTTGGTCACCCAACTGTTGGGTGATATTTTTTTCGACGCTGTCGTAGCTTCGACTGTCTATCTAGACATATAAATAATCTAAGTTTGCAGCATTTTAATACATCCCTTTTGAAGTACCATCAGTCATCCATAACATAATAAAATAAAATATCTTCTCGATTCTTGACTTCGATGTAATAGCAAAAATAATTAATATGAAGCCGAGATCGGAGATACTAATTTATTCATTTCTTAGAAGCGATAAAAGTATACATCATGACTTATAATTAAGAATTTTAATTTGTTTCTTGAAAATAATGATAAGCCAAGTATCAAGCATTCAGCGAGGGATAATACCAGATTGTAGTTATTGATGTTAACAGGAAAACGTTATAGGTAGGTTGTACATAAGTTTTTCTTATAATCTGGCTTACTGTAATAATTTTTTCATATACTGGGTTTTTTAGGGATAATTTGTGGTAAAATAAAATATTACATGACCTAAGACCAGAATGTAATTATCTGACAAAATGCTATGAGCTATATGAAGGTAAGTGAAAAATGCTTAGGATCTACTGGGTCTGTATCTGCGTCACTGATTCAAACTCCATACATCGACTAATCTGGTGGCTTCCCGTCAACGTCCCCCACGAACATGGTGAGCACCGCCTTGATGACGTCAGAGGCGCCGGCGCCGACGCACACGCTGTCGGGCGAGGCGGGCACGCCACAGTCGCGAGCGCTCATGTACCGCCACGCGCTCTGTACGACGTCACTCAAGCTCTAATCAACTCTAAACACCAACTAACCTGGTTGCTTTCTATCAATGTCCCCCACGAACATGGTGAGCACCGCCTTGATGACGTCAGAGGCGCCGGCGCCGACGCACATACTGTCAGGGTGAGTCAGACACGCTGCAGTGGCGCTTGCTTATGTAAGCCGCCACGCACTCGGTATGACGTCACTCAATCTCTAATCAACTCTAAACAGCAACTAACCTGGTGGCTTTCCATCAACGTCCCCCACGAACATGGTGAGCACCGCCTTGATGACGTCATCATAGGCATCGGCGCCGACGCACACACTGTCGGGCGAGGTAAGTACGCTGCAGTGGCGCTTGCTTATGTAAGCCGCCACTCGCTCGGTATGACGTTACTCAACCCTTCAATCAACTCTAAACGTTAACTAACCTGGTGGCTTCCCGTCAACGTCCCCCACGAACATGGTGAGCACCGCCTTGATGACGTCAGAGGCACCGGCGCCGACGCACACGCTGTCGGGCGAGGCAGGCACGCCGCAGTCGCGCGCACTCATATACGCTGCCACGCGCTCGCGCACTATACGCAGCCCCAGGGACGGCGAATACGCGCCCACTGAGCCGCGCCTGGACATCATCATCATCAGTTATTTAATTCCATATACCTTCTCCACTTGTGTCTAAACCCAAGAGCATCAGCTCACTTTTAATAAAGCCTTAGGTGAGGAACTGGCTATCTTACTTCTTACGTCTCTTGGCATAATGAATGTTCAAATTTTTAAGAATGTGATGGTAATGGATTACGGAGCAATAAAATGGGCAGTATTACATCTATGGCAGCAAGGATTACCTACTATTTTTCAATATTCTATTTTATTTTATCTGAGCGTTCTCATAATAATTACAAAAACTTTTTAGTTAAGATGATTAATAAATGAAAAATAACATTGTGAATGCAAAAATCTAAAAAGTTTAAAAAACTTTTTAGTTACTTAAATATTTATTTTTAACTTCCTGGGAGCAGGGCTTAAAGAGTTACTATAATTAGGTGGCGAGTTACAATAGATCGTCTAGGTCGCACTAACCGAACCCATAACACTCAAATAATAATAAAACTTAAATATTTACCCATTCGGCTTTCAAAGAATATTTTACATTTCTTATGAATTTACTTTTGTTAGGTAACGTTTCCAACATTTTATGGCCCGGTGTGACACGGGGAGATAAGATGCCCCAATTACCGGAACCATTGTCCCGGAACCGGGAAAATGGGAACAGCCACTAAAACAGCTCTAATCAATCTATAACGAATTTGGGAAACTTCGACAGATCGTTTGTTAAAGGGAGGGTTTTTTCTTTCTCTCTCCATCATACATAAGTTACGCTCGTATTTAATGATTTACTTGAAAAGAAATCAGCAAAGTGTTCGAGGGTTTTTTCGTTTAGTGATTGTCCAACATTTCGAAATGATTCCACATCAAACTTCTAACACTATGACTTTATGGCATGATTTGATGATGGTAGAAATTAATAAAAGAAGTGGTAGGGAGGTCCCCTTAAGTTCACGCGCAACGTTGCCAAACCTAATAGCATGGCTTGTCTCAGGACAATAGAGAAGACTGTGACCTATCCAATAGTTAAGTAAAATGAAATTCAATTTTATTTATTCACCTCTCAAGCTTATACGCTCACTAGAAATGAAATAAAACACTTTTTAACGGATACTAGCGCGGTTTTATTGAAAGTACTTTGGTAATTACATAGTTGGTATTTGGTTTGATTTTTTATGTTTCCGACGTTTCAGCACTTTTGCAGCTTGCTCTCCAAGAAAACTTGGAGAAGGTTGCCGACCTCCGACTTTTATATTAGTCAATTTTAGTCCCAAGCTGGTGGAATTTTCCAACCATCGTCTCTACTGAAATTAGGATATTTATTGCTTTTAACAGCCTCGCGGATCATTCTAGGAATAAACGCAACTAATTATCAAAGCTCCCCCGACAAGGTGGACCGACGATCTGGTGAAGGTCGCGGGAAGCCAGTGGATGCAGGCAGCGCGGGACTGATCGTCGTGGAGATCCTTAGGGGAGGCCTATACCCAGCAGTGGGTGTCGTGCGGCTGATATGATGAATTATCAAAGTACTTTCAATAAAAAAATCGCACTAGTATCCGTTAAATAGCGTTTTATTTTATGTCAATTTTATTTAAAGACTCATCATAATAGTTATGGTTAAATGTATGTTACTCACATGCAATCCCCAAGTATCTCCCGGACTCTCTCCTTGACGTCGCTGGGTATCCCCGGACTCGACATCAGTTGAGGACACGCTGCCAGCGCCAGGACCTGTTCACAGTCAAACTTTTGGAACACTGGAAGCACTCATAGCGGAGCTTGACAGACTGATCGTACTCTATCACGTTTGTTAAGCAACGCTCGGTCCGGCCAGGTGTCGGATGGGTGACCGGTTAGTGGCATTACAAGTGAGCGCTTCCGTCCTTCGGAGGGCACGTTTAACCGTCGGTCCCGGCTGTCTTACAGTGGGTAAGCTAAATTAGAGGCTTTACAGACGGCTTGATAAACTCAAACAGCGAGGTGACCACTAATCCTCATACGATAAGAAAAAACTTGAAGAGAGGAAAGCGGAGAATTTTTCCAAGAAAAGAGCCTTCGCCTTTCTAAAGATAAAGGCTACTGAAATTCAGTTTATGAAACCAGGGTCTAGAGGTTGTTACCATTTGTATGACCATAACAAACTTTTGACCATTTTGACCTATCATATAATTTAAATATCGGCAACTTTCCCATACATTTTATTTATCGCGAGGTCTACAGCTCACTGTAACTTTTCCTCCGGGCAGCCAAACACTTTAGCTATCCATTGGTCTGTCTTCCTTAAACCCCTTCAATCATCTACAGAGATAAGCAGTCTGTAAATTCATGAAGACGTTGATAGTATTGGCCAAATTTGATCGTCTATATTGAATGGACCCACGTTGTGTTATTAGTAACCTAGATACTTTTCTAGTATGCCTAGCTCAAGCCGATGCTTTCTTATCAAATGCACTATAACTAAACCTATTTTATGACTGAAAAGTCTCATCACAAATATCTTAAAACTAACAATTTGGATAAAATATTTATAAATAAATTAAATAATATAACATAACAAGTATTTTAGTAGGAATGAGGTGAGGATAGAATAATAGGGTAGGGTTTCTTTTGGAAAACCTATAACCAAACTCACAGACACATGTCTTGTGAGTTTGGTGGGACCGCATACCTCCATAGACCTTATCAATCAACTGGGATGGTCAATCGATAAGTTCAAGCCCCAGGTCCCTTCCGAATCCTCTCCGTGCAAAATGGCACTGTTACCGAGTGATAAGTATTGCACGACAGTGGTGCTTCAACAAAGACGCAAACAGGGATAGGGACGTGAAAACCTAATTTCACAACTCTTTAGTAGGATGAGGTACAACCGATCCCACAGAGCGCCCCATCCATATCGCTGTGTTCATGCTATCAGGCATAGATAAAAGGTATGTAGTTCATCGGAATGTCCAAATAATGTATAACCAATGAACTACTCAAAGTGTTGGTGAGATTGCCAAGCGGCTAGCACGCTAGGCAATAATTCTCTCAAGCAAGAGGAGATCGGACATAACAGATTCATTTTGTAACGCCCTACTTACTTACAAACCATGTATCGACAGCCGAAGGAACTCTTCTACTTACTCATGGTTTGTCTATCAACAGCCGGGTTAGCTACCCCGAAGATGCTATACACGATCAACAACTCTTGCTCAAGATAAGTATGTAGATAGGTATGTATAGTGTGTATTCCATTCTCTCAAGCAAGAAGAGATTGGACATAACAGATTCATTTTGTAACGCCCTACTTACTTGCAAAACCATGTATCGACAGCCGAAGGAACTCTTCTACTTACTCATGGTTTGCCTATCAACAGCCGGGTTAGCTACCCTGAAGGTGTTATACACAATCAACAACTCTTGCTCAAGATAGGTATGTAGATAGGTATGTATAGTGTGTATTCCATTCTGAACAGGACGCACAGACTCGCCACTGCGTTCTTTGCTCTACTTTCTTACTTAATGTCCAAATCAGTCCCCAAGATATAACTGTGATTATACCCATAGATATTTTCACAACCATGATCCCAAAGGAATAACTGTATCATTATGTAAGTCAACAGCCGAGACAAGTAAAGCAGCAACAAGATCTCCAAGTCCATGCTCAAATGGAATAATAGTCCAATAAAAGGTGATAAATATACCTTCGACTTGTGGAGTTTGTGTTTGTATACATATCTCTGCATGACACAATCCCTCAGCGCATGGAGAAGCATCCCGTCAGACAGGTTGCAATGTTCAAATTAATATTGAACATACAAGCAGGTTAGTAATTAATTTAATATCAATTTTAATTAGGTATTCACTATGGAAGTGATAGGGTGATGAATGAGTAAGGAATTGTCATAATAAAATATATATAATTCAGAGACCCCAAGAAAGATCTCCAAACTATACAATAATTTGAGTACTTAATATTATAATAATAATAGCAAGTCTCAATCAAAAGATAGTAGGTCATTGCATGAAAGGCACCGGTTGCTCACTATAACACTCTACTAGTTTATTGAGTTACATGCCCAAATTAACTGAAGTCAATCATGTGAGGGGAACTGCATACCACTCATACAATAACCAAACACATTAAATATTCATGCTCAAAAGAGTAATCCTTGTGTGACAAGTACCGTCTCAGATGATCAATGTTGTCAATTTAGATAAATGTTCTGAAACCAATATAGATCCCAGAAGTTAGATATATGAAAACAATAATATCCTGTTCACATAATACTGAGCAAGATTTAATATCAAGTTTCATAAAGTTGGGCAAGTTCCATATCTTAGACTTTAAAATATGAAATAAGTGGATAGATTTTGTCCAATATAACTGTATTTCTGAACTTTAGCATTTTAAGTATGTAGGTATTTTAGACCAATAAATAGGACTAGACACATCATATATGTGAACAGAACATTTCTCACCGCACAATACCCAGTAACTATGCCCCATAATTTGTAAACAGTACAGGCAAGGAAACCAGTATTTACATCAGAGTTAAGATCTTGATCGTTAGATAATACCGAACCGATACCAGTATGATACCTAGTTAGTATACACACAGAACACACTAACAGCGTTATAAATAGGAACACAGATTTTCCTTTAATTAACCGGGGATACATTTTAGGAAACATGCCCTACTTACCCGCACTCCACCTGTCTATTAAGTGGATGTTTCTCATACCTCCCTCATTTTAGCAGCTCTCTCCCACAGGAAATGACTGCCACACACATAACATCACAATCACAAAACCCACATAAACACTACCACCTCTGCTCTGATACATAGAACCGGACGCCGCGACGCGAAACTTCGCTAAGCTTGGAGGCCGACGGGAGCCTCCCACAAGCTTTACGCGAGCGAAGTGGCTTACGGAAGCAGGTTGGGCGGTAAGCAGTTCCATTTAGTTAATCATAGCTGACCTCTAGCATTGTGCTAGATGTCTTGGAACTTTTAGACAATCGCGACGATGGATAGCAACTAGATTTTGACACCTGTGGCTATCAGAATCGGACAGCGTGGCGCCTCGCAGACCAACCCCGATATCCACAAGGATCGAGCAAAATAAACTCACGGGAATTTACAGTTACGACCCTCGAAAAATAAGACAATCTGCCTGCCGCACAACCTCACGCCTGCCTAACACAAAATATTAGCCCTAAACTAAATCTTCACTTCCGAAAACTAAACTTTGTAATATATAAAAAAAAAACAACTAGTAAACTTCCTACAAACTTTTCTAAACTTGGCTGACAGTTTTCAGCTAACGCACGCGACGGAATTCAAAATAAGACTCCACGAGACATCCTAATCTAGCTCTATTTATACTTATTTTTGGTCCCTGTTTTATTACCATAAAAGGCAATGAATCGTCCACATCCCCGTGTCCTAAAACCCTACCATATTTGGTCATTTTCTCAATCCAAAATTTCTCCCTTACTCCAGTTTCGGGTGGCCAGCCTCTCGTTCCTGAATCGCCCTCAAAATCCTATATTTGTCTACCTAGGTTTACTCATTGTACTTTTGTACCAATTTATTTGCACAAAATATAACAATATGGCACTTCCATTCACCTTCCAACCAGACTCTCTAATTTCCACTCATTCTCATTGATCGACCGATAGAATTTAGTACCAAAACATAGGTAAAACTAATTAAATAAGTACATATACTATACATACATAAATAACTAATAAAATGAACCGATATTTTAATCATTTTAGTAAGATAATAGCTTGTCATCTTTAAGTAATACATACGAGTCTTTGTAATGTTACAATATCTAATCAATATTTACGCTAATATTAATTTACGCCTTCTCATACATTATTTATCTTTTATTGCTTGTTACTTTCGCCCACAGTCATCATTTTAGACAGTTAATAAGATTTTCTAACATGAATATATTTTAATAGCAAGGACTATAAAGTTATTAAATTGGCCTAAAATAGGGCAAAATCCCGAAATACACCCGCAATTGCGCTAAACTCCTATTGGTTGAAGAACCAAGTTAGGCAACATTCAGATATGAACGACAAGACCATAGACAAGATGATTACTTTTTTTAATGTCCCTTTTACATTAGTCAAACACATTCCGATCGACTGGGCGATGCTAGTACCACAGAATAGAAAAATTACCGCGTTTAGTCAAAGCAGCCTATATCAGTACTTCAGATTTTATTACATAATAAGTATTTATTCAAAAAAAAATTTAGCTGGTAGTTACATGCGAAGCGTGAGAAAAAAAAATGGTGGTACTGATGGGGTTGGACCGGTACACCCGCCCCCTAAATAATTTATAAAAGAGCTTGCCGGAGTTATAAATTATTTACACAAATAGGTCCAACCAACAGTGACCATCATAAATATGAAACAGTAATATATGTGAGGAATGAAAGGATAGAAGACATATTGGGAAAATTAAAAGCCATAATTATTATATTTTTTATTTTATTATTATTATTAATATTTCCGGGTGTGTGTAGCCCCCTACCCCCTGAAATGACCTCCTCCACACGCCCCGCCGAGGAAGATTGTCATCGTAGCCGGTAGCGCTTGATAGTTTACTTGTTAACCAATTTTAGAATAATATTAAGATAACAGACCAATTGAGGTCATTGATTCGAGTTTAAAACGTAAAATTCAAGTTATTCATGCTGTCAAGCGTTCTGACAATCGTCCTCGAGTCATTTCCCTGACCCAGCGATTCCCCAAGATATTATCATTAAATATAACTAATATACTAACTAGTTAAATTAATAATGTTCGATTAACAATTACATTTTTCCAACAATAATGTAATAAAACTTTGTTAGACAAGAATTTTACAATAATAACATGATAATATCTGTACCCTATTCTTAGTAATAAGATCAACAAACAAACCAATATTGATATATTTAACTTGCTTTCATTTCAAAATCAACGGTAAATAATATCAAAGAACCTCTGCAAATCATGACATAGTTAAACAAGGAATCATTACATTGACATTTACGATTTTAGTTATGATAATATCCAAATACACAAATAAACTTAACTAACGTAACCAACTCAAGCTTACAAAACCTAACAATATCAAATCTAGTTAGTGAAATTAATAAAGTTAACTTACTCAAACATCAGAACTCTAAAATAAAATCAACGAACTTAACCAACATAATATTTACAGTATTTAATCCACAAATAAAATTAATGAAATTAACTTAATTGGATCAATTATACGATTAATATTTAAATCAAAATAAAGAAAGAAAAAAAGAATAAAGAACAAACAATTTTAACCCTACAATCTATAATAATATCACGCGATGAATCCTAAACTAAACCTATTAAAGAAAACTTGTAATTGAATATTTACACGTAACATCTATTTAAATGAATATCATTATCATATTTACAAAAGAATTTCATTTGAACCATCATTAATATTCTAAACAATATTGATAACATTAATTTCTGCCGACATGTGTGCTGGCTGACACTTGACGCGCTAATCGGTTGTAAAGTTGTTTATTCCGCTTAAACTTCTTCTTTCTGATCGGATGATTTTGAACAGCTGCCACAGCTTTTTGAGTAACGTTTGTTTGAGTTTGACTGCTGTGCTTGAAGTTGTGTTGTTTATTTACATTATCCAATTTCCGCAGAAACTCCGTAGCTTGCAATATGGATGTATTATTGCTAGCACTCCATGCGTATTGAACTTCAATCGGAAAGTGGGTCATGATGTCGCCTACTAATAGTTGCTCTTCGATAGGGTAAGTAAGCATCCTTGCTTGTCCGCACAATGATATAAAATGGCTCAGCATCGACTTTGTTCCATCCCAAGTGTTTTGCACAATTTTCCTCCTTAATTCCCTTTGGTCCGCTTCGCCCCAAAAGTTTTCCAAGAAGTCCTTCTTGAAATCTTCGAATTTCGCCCATCTACTCCTATATACGCGAGCCCATTCAAGCACTTCGTCCTCGAGCGTTGATAAAATAATATCAATATTATCGGTCGTTCCTGGTACATACTTCTTTAGATAAGCTGTTAAGTCTTCAATGAAGGTCACAGGATGTTTGAATTTCGACGGGAACTTGGGCTTCTCAGCAGCTATCTGGGGTACTGGATAATACACTGTAGTAGGAATAGGCTGTACTAAAGCTTGTGTATTAGTGTCGCCTTCTTGTACAGATGTACCTGATGCTTTTACAGGCGTAGAGATCGAGATCTTGTTTTCTAATTCAGCGACTTTATTATTGATGGTATTAACGGCTTGTTGCACTATACGTGACATATACTGCACTGAAGTGATCTTTCTTGGCACTGGAGGGGGTTCTGCTATAAAAGCCCCTCGAGTCACGATACTGGACCTTCTCGTCGCAGCTGCTTCAGGTTGTGCTCTTTGTTTAGGCATCTTGAAGTTACGTTCACCTTTAAATGTATCTCTCATAACGTACACCACCCACTACAAATCTCAAGGTCCACTTGTCGAATAAATTTAAGTTCACCTTAATACTATAAATTTTTCACTCACTTCAAAATCAAAAGAATTTAAGTCCACTTTATCACCAAAATTTTCACTTGCAATTAATTATAACATCACCATAATGCACTCTTGATAAGTCACTAGTTCACTTTTAATTTTTATAACACTCCGAAATCCGTTAATGCACTCTCTGGAACAAACGTGTATACGTTAAACTGATAATACCGTATTTATACTTAAAGATTAAAATTTTTTTTTTTTTCGTTATCCTATTAATGATAAATAGTGAAAAGTTTCAAAGATTAATTGAACTATGTTATTGTTTGTGTAATACATATTTATTAATACGGTGCTTTAATTAAAGTTGAAATGTTAGGTATGATACGAGCAAAAACGCAACAGAGCCGCGATATAGACTAAACGCAACGAAATCGTAACCGGAACAATCAAAATCGTGATCGCAGTCGAAATAAAATCTGAAATCAAAACCGGAACCGGCCCTGAAATTGAAATCCGGAATCGAGGAACCGCAATTAAAATTGAAATCGGTAACGAACTCAAAATTCGGAGTCGACATTGACATCAGTACTAAAATCGGAATCCGGAGTCGAAATCGAAAACGAAATCGGAATCTGGAGTCCACACAGAAACCAGATCCGAAATCGGAAACGAAATCTGAACCGAATTCGGTATCCGGATTCAGTATCGATATCAAATCCGAAATCCGAAACGAAATCGGAAGTCGACACTGGAACCAGAACCGAAACCCGAATCCGGAATTGAAATCGGAACACGTACCGGAACACGGACGAACTTAGAAGCAAATCCGGAATAGAAAACTAAATCGGAATTAAAATCGCCATTGGAATCCGGAATCCGAATCAAAATCAAAATCCAAATTCAACATCGAAATCGTAATCGTAATCGAAATATAAATCTAAGTCTCAATCCGGAATCGTAATCGTAATTTAAATCTAAATCGGAATCGTAATCGTATTTCGGAATATAAATCTAAATCGGAATCGTAATCGTATTTCGGAATATAAATCTAAATCGGAATCCGGATCGTAATCGGAATATAAATCTAAATCGGAATCTGGAATCGTAATCCAGAATCGACAGAAATCGGAATCCGGAAACCGGAACGCGGAGCGAAAATCGGAACAACCGGAACACGGAACAGAATTCAGAATTGAACAAACGGAACGGAATCGGAACCCGGGACAGAAATCAGAACAACCGTAACACGGAACGGAACTCAAAATTGAAACAAACAGAACGAAATCGGAACGGAACTCTGAATTTAAACACGACGGACCGGAACAGAATTGGAACACGGAATAGACGGACCGGAACATGAACTGATCAGCATACTGAACAAAATACGGAACGGAACGGAACGCAAGTGAGACGTACAACGAAATACGAACGGATCACGGAACGGAACATGAAACGAGTCGAGGATCGAAACGGAACGCGGACGGAACGCGGAGCGGGACACGAAACGGATCGCCGGACGAAACGAAACACGGAACGGAACATGAAACGAGTCGCGGAACGAAACGGAACGCGGAGCGGGACACGAAACGGCTCGCGGGACGAAACGGGACACGGAACGGAACATGAAACGAGTCGCGAATCGAAATGGAACACGAACGGAACGCGGAGCAGAACATGAAACAGATCGCGGAATTGAACGGAACGCGAAAAATCCGAAAACGGAATCAAAAGTTGAAGTCTAAGTTAAAAAGACTAGTACGCGGCGGCGGCGGAACTAACCCTTAAGTAACTGTAGGTGAATTTTAAAATTAAAATTTATTGAAGTAGGTAAAATTCTAGACTCTTCTTCTAGATTCATCTATAGTACTACTAGTGAACTAAAACAATCTCAATTTGTCCATAACAACGTTATTTAACACATCCTACAATATAGCTCACCTAAGATCCGACAGGCAGCGCTTAAATAAAAGTCCTAATCTAAATCTAGCTAGACGTAGGTGTCACCTAAAGTTTTTATTTTTTTTTATTTTTTATGGATGGTTTGTACATAACCAAAACCAATACTAACCATGTGAATTAATTAGAATACCTACCTAATAACCTAAATGATAGCATTATTTTATTATACCAGTATCAAATTGTAAAATATACTGTTTGCTTAGCTGAAATTCTCGAGTGTTAAGAAAATCTGCATGATGATATTGAGTAATAATAATAAGTCATCATAGAGTACCTACTTCCATCTAATTAAAACAAAACAACTAAAATAAGATTTAAAAGAAAATACTTTTAAGGATGTGTTATAATCATATATTGTAAATATTATCCATTACCTTAATTACCTTTAAGCATATTGAAATTATTGTTTCTAACTAAAAGATATAAAAGATCTTAGATCAGCGTTTCCCAACTAGTTGTACGCACATACCCCCAAGGACCCGCAAAGATAGTTCAAATGGCTTGCGAAACAAAATAAAATATTCTATCAATAAAAGAACTATTTATTTATAATACTAATAATTTTCATTTTTATTTATGAACATAAAGTTAGCAAATATTTTGGTGAGGTAACCGATATTTCAGCCAATAAATATACTTCCAGTAAATATAAACACCCCAATCTCCGCTCAGCCAGGAATCGAACCCGGTACCTTCCCGTGGCAGACCAACCTGCTGATCACTGTACTACTCAGTTCAACTCTAATAACTAAGCCGTTCCTTTATTCAACTGTAGTATACCTCATTTTAACATGTACTAGTGACCGCCCCCGGGACCTCACCCGCGTGGACAGTACCCTGTCTATTCCTCGGGAATGGTTCCCCTTTTCGGATAAAAGGTACCCATGTCCCCCTTCGCACCCCCGGCAACGTGCATGCAACATTCCACAATGATCGCTTGAGCAGTCAGGACATGAAAGCGCAACAAATAAACAAACAAACAAACAGACCTCCGCACCCACAATTTTAGTAAGGACCGCTGCGTTTCCCTTGATAAGCCGACAAGCTTCCTTGCATTCATTCCTTCTTTCAGCCATATGGTATCATAATCGGTGGTAAAGTAAAAGAACTGATAATTCAAAAATGCTTATTTAAATAAAGAAAGCTTCAATTTTCAACTTATAGTATAGAGTGTATTACCGTTACCGCTAATCTCATTCAGAATTGTATCAATATGCTTAATACCAGTAGATCAAAACCGCTTTAATAAGTTTCAACCAACTTACAATTCCTTATTTAAAGGGCTTACTATTTTTGATATCAATAAAACACCATGAATCTTATGTAAGTACCTAAGTAATATCAGTTTAAAATAGAACCAAACTAATAATAATATATGGCTGATTCCAATATAATACCTATATTTTATTACACAATAACCCAGCCACAGTTGTGACTACCAGCATGTAGGTATGGGCAGATCCTATCTTACCAAAGGTAAATATTACCTTTCCTGAACTGAACCCTAATGATAAATAAATAAGGAAAGCTTTATCAGAAAAATCCTAACTCACTCATCCTGGCTGATTGTAATGTGTTCTATATTAAGTATTTAATTTTCATACCTGTAAGGTTAAACTTTTCAGAGTAAGTTCTTCAAAAGTTTCATTTTTAGAAAAACACTTTAAATGTCTTGATCATTATTACAGTTCCCGAAACAAACATTATGTCACTTATTTCATTACATTTACTAATTAACCGCACTACTTTAATACGTATACAATATGTAATTAAACCTTACTTTAAAACTTTATTTCATAAAAACAAACTCAAGTTTTGAAAAAAAACTGCAAGCAAAGCAAAATACTTGCTTGACGTCAGACACGTTCCAGTAAATCCATCGCTAAGTCATCGACTAAGACTTGTCTATCGAATGAACAAAAGTCCGATGACTTTTCCGATGACACCGAATTTTAAGCTCTAATCACACCAAAACTTTTAAGGGTCAATTACACTACTGTAATCTAATAACGCGTAGACTAGTAACAGTTATTAGCTTTACCTACCTAATTCCCAAGAATTAATGTAACGATAATTTAGTTTTTATTTTTATAAGACGTGGCTTTATCTAACCTCAGTAAATGTAAACGCTATATAGCTTTTTAAATTTATAACCCTATTCATAATTAATAACCATAAGTGCTATTTAACTCTAGATACCTAATCGCAACATAAACACAAGTGCCATATTGTTATAACTCTTAATTAATATTATATAGTAACTCAATAAAAAAATCTAACAATTATTAAAATTTAAGGTCCGTAACGCAACAACGAGAAACCATTTTATTTTCTCATGTATCGTGTAACAAACCCTTAACCAACTAGCCCGTGTGTAGTGTCACGTGTGCCCCGGCATTAGTACACTACCCTAATGATAACTTATGCAAAAATATCACGATTAGTCTACTAGAGCTACTTAAACGATACCCGTTCTAAGCCGATCATGAGAGGAAAAAGTTTGGATTGAAATTGCCACGACCGTTGTTCTCTAAGCTTTGCCTAAACGTTATTTTAATAAATTTGAATATAGAAACCGAGAACCCTCCTTTACCTAAATTCGGTTAAAAAATAGAAAAATTGCCCTAGACAGTTTTTCAACTACTCTACCTATACCTTTCACCTACTATTGGGATTTTAAAGGAGCCAAAATTAGCTTTTTTTTTTTTCAGAATTAATTTGAATACTAATTTTAAGCTAAAAATAACTTTTACCCTTCTTCAGCAAATGTACACAGTGTGTAGACGGCCTAAACCATATAACAAAATATCAACTAATAATAAGGCTGTATGATCCTATCCTTAGTCTGTTTTCTACGAACGATTAGATTTTGACATTTCGAGCTTTGACATTTAAGACTAGGAACGTGACAAAAAAATCGATAATCAAGCTATTCAATCAATATGAGTTATCGATTCTACTTTTGAATGATCTTTTGATCGAATTGATTTAAATTGTTTTTCCCAATTTTAAACGTTATAAAGCATTAAAATAACTGCGTAAAACACCAAAGAAATAATATTTCTACTGTTTTTTGCCCCCATTAAAATTATATCAAATTTGACTATTTAGCTATTGTTGTCGTTCAAATAAATAGTTAATGATTTTATTAATAAACTTATCGATTATTTTGTCACTAAAGAGTGTTTAGTAGTAATTCCATTATAGTTTATTAAGTTCAAGTGGAATCGAATAATTTCGGTAATCGAACTGGCGAGTTAACGATAGTATCGGTACGGCACTAGTTTGTCAATGAAATATTTGTCAAAAAGTGTCAACAAAAGAAAATTTATAAAATGTTTCCTGTAAAGTCTGTATTAGTTAACTCAGCATACCTATAAATGAATGAACAAATATCGACACAATTGCAGAATAAATATGGAATGAACTATCTAGGTATCACATATTTTCTAGTTATTCTTTTGTTGCTATTGGATTGCAAATTTTGCTTGTGATGTTTGTTTTTAAGCTACAAACGCTACTGTCTTTGTTTCAGCTTGCCTGTACATACTGTTGTTTTGATGGGGACTAACAATTGAGCATGAACACTTGCACATTTTCGTTACCTACGCAACTGCACTCAAGATAATAAATTTACGCATCAGCACAAATATTAATAAAAAAGTTACAAGCAAGTTTTATTTTTATTTTGCTCTACGCCCCCTACGCTCTATAACTTCGCTAAGCACAGATAACCCTATTCGCTTTGCTATTAATGAACCTAGAGTGTGCATTTGAAAAACACCGGCTCGACCCAGGCATTTTTAAGACCAGATATCTGCGGTCACGGCAACATTGTAACTTTTCCTCCGGGCAGCCAAACACTTTAGCTATCCATTGGTCTGTCTTCCTTAAACCCCTTCAATCATCTACAGAGATAAGCAGTCTGTAAATTCATGAAGACGTTGATAGTATTGGCCAAATTTGATCGTCTATATTGAATGGACCCACGTTGTGTTATTAGTAACCTAGATACTTTTCTAGTATGCCTAGCTCAAGCCGATGCTTTCTTATCAAATGCACTATAACTAAACCTATTTTATGACTGAAAAGTCTCATCACAAATATCTTAAAACTAACAATTTGGATAAAATATTTATAAATAAATTAAATAATATAACATAACAAGTATTTTAGTAGGAATGAGGTGAGGATAGAATAATAGGGTAGGGTTTCTTTTGGAAAACCTATAACCAAACTCACAGACACATGTCTTGTGAGTTTGGTGGGACCGCATACCTCCATAGACCTTATCAATCAACTGGGATGGTCAATCGATAAGTTCAAGCCCCAGGTCCCTTCCGAATCCTCTCCGTGCAAAATGGCACTGTTACCGAGTGATAAGTATTGCACGACAGTGGTGCTTCAACAAAGACGCAAACAGGGATAGGGACGTGAAAACCTAATTTCACAACTCTTTAGTAGGATGAGGTACAACCGATCCCACAGAGCGCCCCATCCATATCGCTGTGTTCATGCTATCAGGCATAGATAAAAGGTATGTAGTTCATCGGAATGTCCAAATAATGTATAACCAATGAACTACTCAAAGTGTTGGTGAGATTGCCAAGCGGCTAGCACGCTAGGCAATAATTCTCTCAAGCAAGAGGAGATCGGACATAACAGATTCATTTTGTAACGCCCTACTTACTTACAAACCATGTATCGACAGCCGAAGGAACTCTTCTACTTACTCATGGTTTGTCTATCAACAGCCGGGTTAGCTACCCCGAAGATGCTATACACGATCAACAACTCTTGCTCAAGATAAGTATGTAGATAGGTATGTATAGTGTGTATTCCATTCTCTCAAGCAAGAAGAGATTGGACATAACAGATTCATTTTGTAACGCCCTACTTACTTGCAAAACCATGTATCGACAGCCGAAGGAACTCTTCTACTTACTCATGGTTTGCCTATCAACAGCCGGGTTAGCTACCCTGAAGGTGTTATACACAATCAACAACTCTTGCTCAAGATAGGTATGTAGATAGGTATGTATAGTGTGTATTCCATTCTGAACAGGACGCACAGACTCGCCACTGCGTTCTTTGCTCTACTTTCTTACTTAATGTCCAAATCAGTCCCCAAGATATAACTGTGATTATACCCATAGATATTTTCACAACCATGATCCCAAAGGAATAACTGTATCATTATGTAAGTCAACAGCCGAGACAAGTAAAGCAGCAACAAGATCTCCAAGTCCATGCTCAAATGGAATAATAGTCCAATAAAAGGTGATAAATATACCTTCGACTTGTGGAGTTTGTGTTTGTATACATATCTCTGCATGACACAATCCCTCAGCGCATGGAGAAGCATCCCGTCAGACAGGTTGCAATGTTCAAATTAATATTGAACATACAAGCAGGTTAGTAATTAATTTAATATCAATTTTAATTAGGTATTCACTATGGAAGTGATAGGGTGATGAATGAGTAAGGAATTGTCATAATAAAATATATATAATTCAGAGACCCCAAGAAAGATCTCCAAACTATACAATAATTTGAGTACTTAATATTATAATAATAATAGCAAGTCTCAATCAAAAGATAGTAGGTCATTGCATGAAAGGCACCGGTTGCTCACTATAACACTCTACTAGTTTATTGAGTTACATGCCCAAATTAACTGAAGTCAATCATGTGAGGGGAACTGCATACCACTCATACAATAACCAAACACATTAAATATTCATGCTCAAAAGAGTAATCCTTGTGTGACAAGTACCGTCTCAGATGATCAATGTTGTCAATTTAGATAAATGTTCTGAAACCAATATAGATCCCAGAAGTTAGATATATGAAAACAATAATATCCTGTTCACATAATACTGAGCAAGATTTAATATCAAGTTTCATAAAGTTGGGCAAGTTCCATATCTTAGACTTTAAAATATGAAATAAGTGGATAGATTTTGTCCAATATAACTGTATTTCTGAACTTTAGCATTTTAAGTATGTAGGTATTTTAGACCAATAAATAGGACTAGACACATCATATATGTGAACAGAACATTTCTCACCGCACAATACCCAGTAACTATGCCCCATAATTTGTAAACAGTACAGGCAAGGAAACCAGTATTTACATCAGAGTTAAGATCTTGATCGTTAGATAATACCGAACCGATACCAGTATGATACCTAGTTAGTATACACACAGAACACACTAACAGCGTTATAAATAGGAACACAGATTTTCCTTTAATTAACCGGGGATACATTTTAGGAAACATGCCCTACTTACCCGCACTCCACCTGTCTATTAAGTGGATGTTTCTCATACCTCCCTCATTTTAGCAGCTCTCTCCCACAGGAAATGACTGCCACACACATAACATCACAATCACAAAACCCACATAAACACTACCACCTCTGCTCTGATACATAGAACCGGACGCCGCGACGCGAAACTTCGCTAAGCTTGGAGGCCGACGGGAGCCTCCCACAAGCTTTACGCGAGCGAAGTGGCTTACGGAAGCAGGTTGGGCGGTAAGCAGTTCCATTTAGTTAATCATAGCTGACCTCTAGCATTGTGCTAGATGTCTTGGAACTTTTAGACAATCGCGACGATGGATAGCAACTAGATTTTGACACCTGTGGCTATCAGAATCGGACAGCGTGGCGCCTCGCAGACCAACCCCGATATCCACAAGGATCGAGCAAAATAAACTCACGGGAATTTACAGTTACGACCCTCGAAAAATAAGACAATCTGCCTGCCGCACAACCTCACGCCTGCCTAACACAAAATATTAGCCCTAAACTAAATCTTCACTTCCGAAAACTAAACTTTGTAATATATAAAAAAAAAACAACTAGTAAACTTCCTACAAACTTTTCTAAACTTGGCTGACAGTTTTCAGCTAACGCACGCGACGGAATTCAAAATAAGACTCCACGAGACATCCTAATCTAGCTCTATTTATACTTATTTTTGGTCCCTGTTTTATTACCATAAAAGGCAATGAATCGTCCACATCCCCGTGTCCTAAAACCCTACCATATTTGGTCATTTTCTCAATCCAAAATTTCTCCCTTACTCCAGTTTCGGGTGGCCAGCCTCTCGTTCCTGAATCGCCCTCAAAATCCTATATTTGTCTACCTAGGTTTACTCATTGTACTTTTGTACCAATTTATTTGCACAAAATATAACAATATGGCACTTCCATTCACCTTCCAACCAGACTCTCTAATTTCCACTCATTCTCATTGATCGACCGATAGAATTTAGTACCAAAACATAGGTAAAACTAATTAAATAAGTACATATACTATACATACATAAATAACTAATAAAATGAACCGATATTTTAATCATTTTAGTAAGATAATAGCTTGTCATCTTTAAGTAATACATACGAGTCTTTGTAATGTTACAATATCTAATCAATATTTACGCTAATATTAATTTACGCCTTCTCATACATTATTTATCTTTTATTGCTTGTTACTTTCGCCCACAGTCATCATTTTAGACAGTTAATAAGATTTTCTAACATGAATATATTTTAATAGCAAGGACTATAAAGTTATTAAATTGGCCTAAAATAGGGCAAAATCCCGAAATACACCCGCAATTGCGCTAAACTCCTATTGGTTGAAGAACCAAGTTAGGCAACATTCAGATATGAACGACAAGACCATAGACAAGATGATTACTTTTTTTAATGTCCCTTTTACATTAGTCAAACACATTCCGATCGACTGGGCGATGCTAGTACCACAGAATAGAAAAATTACCGCGTTTAGTCAAAGCAGCCTATATCAGTACTTCAGATTTTATTACATAATAAGTATTTATTCAAAAAAAAATTTAGCTGGTAGTTACATGCGAAGCGTGAGAAAAAAAAATGGTGGTACTGATGGGGTTGGACCGGTACATCACGGAGCTACTAGTTTTTATGTAGGTATTCAGTAACAGCTGTTGTAACAAATTAAACAGTAGGTTTCTTTTGAAGACCCTTTAATAGAATCCCATAATTAATTTGAAATTATTTTTTACTCTTTTTAAATCATTCTTCTCGGCAAACTAAACCCTATTTCAGCCATCAAAGCCTTCCATAAGAGGCTTATAATGCGATCTCTTGATGCTAAGAATCCCTTTGAATTATATTTTTAGAAGAGGCTTGAACTTTTCAAGAAAGTTCAAAAAACGTGGAAACTAATATATTTTCATGAATTGTGTTTTATATAAGTGTAATTAAGATGACTGTATTTGAGCCACAGGAGTATTTTAAGTGGCGCAGTGGTTAAGCGCCTGGCCCTGCAATTGTTGCAAGAGTCGGTCATGGGATGGGTGACCAAAAATTTATTATCTCGAGCTCCTCCTTGCTTCGAAAAGGACTTGAAGCCGTTGTAAACTGCTTTGGGCCTGCGTGGTGGGTTAGGGCTATGAGGATTGGTGGTTAACAACTTAACATTATCATATTATCGTCATGGATTATTACTCCTTATCAACCCCCTGTGCCTCAGCAGTAGGTCATTAGAAATGGCTGGCATTAAAAAGCGAGCGTGCCCCGGTAGCATCCGGCCAAGTGCCAGAACTGATCTAGCTGGCATATGATTCAACATCTGTCGTGATTTCGTAGTATCCCTAGGGATTTTGTGAAATAACTGGTTTCCTCATATCCCTGCGACATATATAACTTGTTGACGCCACCTACTTTCGTAATGGGAACTACGTTTTCCAACACACATGTTTTCATCCGAGAAACACAAATTAAAAACGTTAGTTTTTTGTTATGGCTCACCTGCCTGATGAAGGTGACGGGCGGCTGGCCCAGCGCGTGGCAGTCGCCGATGTTGGCTCGCACCACGCGCTCAAATGGTTTCACCACACCCTGTACGAAAAAACATCAATACTTAGTTACTTCGGCCGCATTCAGACGATAAGCACGACCCAACCTCAACCCAAACTCAACTCAAACTCAACTCGAGCTCAACTCAACCGGAGCTCACTTCTAGAAATACAGCGCTTACAATTTTGAGTTTTATGAATCATTAATAAACTCCGTTATATTTTGTCGATGCAACTGCACACGTCCCGCGCTCAACCCGAACTCAACTCAAACTCAACCCAAACACAACCCGAATTCAACTCAAACTCAACCCGAACTCACCTCAAACTTACCTGAACATTACACAGGAGCTTATTAAAGTGTCATAAGACTCAAAATTGTAATCGATGTATTTCAAGGTGGGCTGCGGTCGAGGTGAGTTTGAGTCGAGTTCGGGTCAACCCGATAACACACGACCCGACCTCAAGGTCGGGTCGTGTGTTATCGTTTGAACGCAGCCCAAACAACAATGTACCTAACTACACTGCATTTTTTTTATTTTACCAAGGCAAAACTTTTTTTCATCGGTTAGAAAGTAATCAAAATATTTTTCTCATAAGTAAATGTAATTTCAAAATAAGTTTTTTTTTGTCTTGGTGAACGTATTTAAATAATAGTGTGACGGCCATGACGTCACATTACGTAGAAGTGATATGGAGCACCAAGCGATGACCAATTTGGTCGCTAGGTGTCAAGTCACTACTCGCCTTATACACGAGAGCCCGCAGTTCGATCCTCTGTCGGATCAGAGTGTTATGATGGTTTTTACGATATTTCTAGAATGTTAACGTGTTTATACAATCTTTATTTACATATTTGATAGAGAAATAGAACATTCTAGTATAGTCGGGAATTAATGGAAAAAATGAAAAAGGACAGAAAATGGCTAGAAAAAGACAATCGAAAGGAATAACGAAATGACTATCGAAATTCGAGCTACTAGAAGGTTCTATTGGGTATATAAGCAGCGGCGAAACGCACAATCGATGTAGTTCAGTAGAAGCAGTAGTTGGGTAAAGAAGAAGGGAAAGGAACAAGGAGAAAAAGAAGATGAAGAAGTTGTAAAGTGGTAGAGAAGAAGTATAGTAGAGTGGAGAAGTCAGAAGATGAAGTTGTAGTGAAGAGGAGAAGTTTCGAGGTCAGGTACTAGCGATAGTACCTGAGAAGAGGATGTCGTCGTGTTCAGCGCCGAGAGGCTACGTTGTTCGAACGTGACGCTACTTGGAAGGGCGGACCGCGATATCGGAAGAGTAGTAGGGGGAATGTCATCGAGCAACAGCGCTGGGTGGTTACGTCATTCGCAGGAAGACTACGCCACACAGAAGAGCGGACCGCGACATTCAGAGTTTATGGTGTGTTTTTGGAAATAAAGCGTCGTCTCTGCAACCCAAGTGTTTTCCTTCCAATCCCGTATCCCGCGTCCGTAACAATAGTTTTTCGGCATCAATTTTCTGAGTAAATTAAGTTTGTCGCCTATTTTGTTTGTAAATTAATCAGAGTGGTTATTATTTATTATAAAAACATGTATTTTGTGTACGCAACTGTTGCGTAGGTAGGTACTCTAAAATTACTAGCACCACATTATACTCGGAAAATCTCTAAGGGAAATCTCTGACCAGGATAAAATGTATCCTTTGTTTTAAAATATCTGTGTGCCAATCCAAAGCCGTTCACTCAAAATCTATCGCAATCGCTTTCAATTTGGCACGAATGCTACATTAACCATTGCTGTGGCGATTACAAGACACAAGATTCTTTGAGACCCAGTGATGGATGTGGTACATGTAAAGCGATCGTGATAGATTTTGAGTAAAGCAATAAAGCCCCGGACTGCTCGAGCTGCACAATAGTTCAGGTTTTCAGTAGCCAGAGTATGCCCCCGGGTGCATTGACCCCGCCACGTGACCTGCGTACGCCCTCAACTACGGATGATGCTTTGAAAGCCAACACGTAGACAGTCTGTACAGACGGCAGACAGGACAATGATCGAGATAAATATAACAGAAATATTCACTTCTCAAGCTAACGCGCTCACTAGACATGAAATAAAACACTTTTTAACGGATACTAGCGCGGTTTTATTGAAAGTACTTTGGTAATTAGTTATTAGGTTTGATTTTTTATTTTCCCGACGTTTCGGCACCTTTGCAGCTGCCCTGGTCACGGGGACTGAAGCTACTCGTGAGCTTGCCTCAAGCGATGAACTTTTTAAAGACGTTCAGAAATTAATAATTAACAAACATGTTTAATTGGTTTAAGTTAGTTTATAATTTAGTTTTGTGGATTAATTTAATGCTTAAAAGAGAGAAACTACTGAAACTACCACCATTTCACAAAATTGGGAGGCCCCTTCAAGAAAGAAATGGTGAAACAAAACTTGGAGACTTTATAATTATTAAAATAAATTAATTTATTAATATAAAAGACGGAGGTCGGCTTTCCTCTCTAAGTTTTCTTTCGCCATTTCTTTCTTGGAGGGGACTCTGACTTTGACTCTTTTGTCTTGCATGGTTTCCAAGTTCAGTTAATTTCGTTTAATTTCGAATCGTATTAAGTGTACCTACAAATGGTATTGGATTTCGGGATTTTGCCTTGTTTCTAACACAATATAATGCGTATCTAAATAAACATTTGTTCATCTTGGAATGTAAAATCTAGTTAGGTAACTTTATTGTAGGGAAAATGACATAAATCAAACGATCCTATCTTAACTTGCTATTAAACGTTTGATACTCACGAAACGTAATTTGTCACTCTTTGTTAATAGAACAATATCAATAATGGCCTTAGTTCTGTCTCGTAAACTGGAGAATGTGAACTAGTGGCGAAGTGCCGCAGTAAATCTCGTAGGAGGCTGTAAACGCCTCTCAGACATGCCTTTTACTACTCCAAGTATTTGGTGAAAGATCGGAAACAAACTATAAATTCTGCAAAATTTGGCTTACATTGCAACTTTTGGACAAACACTTCTGAAAACAACCGTTAGAAAGACAGCAATGTATTAGCTTAGTTTATTTCTCGCTGGTAGTGGATGCTGGCGACCGTCATTTGTTTACTTAAAATATGAGCGAACAAATTTTTTTATTGAGATAGTTCTGTCCAATGGAACGGGTTTAAGTGACAGGGGTTGGCACTTACATACAGTGCTCTTAACTTGTATACAACTTGATTCAAACTAAGTTAATAGAAGGTTCTTTACAGGTAGGGCTGCCATCCGTCCGGGTTTCCCCGGATTTGTCCTAGTTTGGAGGGCGTCCGGGGAGCGTCCGGGTGGGGTTCTAATTGTAGTCCGGGTAAAACCCGGACTATAATTAAAGTCCGGGTTTTGGATCAAACTCCGCTCAAAAAAGTACTATATTCATTCAGCGCACGCGTTACCGGGCGCCTCACGTCACTAAGCGTGGCACACCGCGCAACCCGCAAAAAAACGCGCTGCGCGGCCCATTTCTTTTCCTTACTAATATCCTTACTTAATATTATAAATGCGAAAGTCCGTTTGTTTGTTTGTTTATTTGTTTGTTTGTTACTCCTTCACGTCTTTACCACTCTACTGATAATCATGCATACACGTTGCCAGGGGTAATAGAGAAGGACATAGGGTACCTTTCATCCCGAAATGTTTCGTTCCCGAGGGATAGCAAAAAAACATTCCACGCAGACGCAGTAGCGGGCGGTCGCTAGTTAATATTATAAATGCGAAAGTCCGTTTGTATGTTTGTTATGCCTTCACGTCTTTACTACTGAACCGATCTTCATGAAATTTTGCATACACCTTGTCAGGGGTACAGAGAAGGACATAGGGTACCTGTCATCCCGAAAAAGAGTGTTGTTCCCGAGGGATAGCAAAAAACTTTCCACGCAGGCGAAGTCGCGGGTGGCCGCTTGTTTTACTATCAACAAGCACCGCGAACCCCGCAAAATGTCGCGCATTTTTTTACTAAAAACAAACAGAGCGCACCCCCCAAAAATCACGCTGCGCGGCCCATTGTTTTTTTACTATAAACAAGCACCGCGCACCCCGAAAAAAACTCTATAAACAAGCAAGATTTCAAGGTTAGTGAAAAACTGACTAAAAATCGCGCTGCGCGCCTTTTTTTCGGGCCGCCCCTTGCTATTAGGGCATTTATTTAGGCCCGCTCCGATTGCAAAACTACTAAACCTGGACCATGACCCTCCACAAAATTGTGTTGGACCCCGGCTCTACATCATTACTAGTAAAACACACTATGCGAAAAAAGGCTTAAAATTCATTTTTTTTCAGTCAAGTAGGGTAAAAATTATTTTTTAACCAAGCTAAAAGTGAATATAAAAAAATCAAATGTCCGGGGTCAAGCCTCCAAAGTCCGGGGTTTTTACGCTTCCGGTCCTGGGCGGCAGGTTTTAGAGATGGCAGCCCTATTTACAGGATATATCTCGATATATTTAAATATGTTTTTATTCACTAAAAGTTGACGTAATCTTATTTAATGTAATGCGTATCCATATTAAAGTTTAATTTTATTAATCGAACCACAAATTAGGCACGTGACAATATTAATTACGTTTAAATGACACTATAGATTACTTAATCTAGATTTATACGTATTAGAGGGACTTTTCTGCGAAAAACGTTTCGATTAGCTTATTCTTAATAACCCAGAAACCGCAAAATCGGTATACTTTTAACGTTATCGATACTGTGCTCGTAATTTTATAAATAGTTGAAAAAAATGATTTATTTAGGTATATTAAGTTTCTTTAATTTTGCAATCAACTATTTACGTATAGTAAAAGTTGTAGTACTAATTCAATCAGATTAATAACTACATATTATTCATTTCTTAACTTTTTATTATTATGTATGTACCTACATATTTAGACTTATTACATATCACAAAATATTCTTCTGACTAAGCGATCAAAACAACTTCATATAATGTAGTTTATTTAGCCAGACTCTATTTAAATCGTCCGAATCTGCTCAATCTCACAAAGTTGCTGAGCGCTCACTCCGCTCGCTCGCGACGCTCAAACCGCTCGGTTCAGATCTTCGGTTGCATTTTTACGACTTGATTACTTATACACTTGTTCGAAGGATTCTACATTTGAAACAGACTGCATCAGCGCCATTTGAATATTTTACCATAATAAGTCGCTTCAAAGAATAAATATTTAATTTCGATTCGAGTTTTAGTCTATAGTTTTATTTCAGGAATTTAAATGTAGCGTCGCCTTACAAATATTACAGTTACATACAACGCACTCCCACCTTGTTCGAGTTTCTACTAAAATATTAAATTTTTTAAACAACTTGTTATACTTTTCAGTGAAATTACAAAGATAAATTTTGATTTTCTTTGAATGCAATAAGGTCAATCTAAATTATCTCAACCAATAATTTCGTTGAAATAAATAAACCTTATTAGTTAAACCATGGCTTGACAGAAAACTGGGTCAGGTAATATTAAAAAATGTTTTTTATGCCCTACGGGATCCTGCTTGGCCTTCATCTAGCCTGATGTTAAGTAACTATGAGGCCGAAGGTGGAAGCGCGCTACACCCGAAATCCTCATCACTGAGGAACTGGTTATCTTTCCTTTAACTGCCGAAACACAATTTTTTTTTAATAACTGTTGTTATGGCGTCAAACTTAGCTAAGATGGAGTTGCTAGCCAGGCGGACTTGAAATAAGCCCTATCTTGGTGGTAAGGGCTTTCAAGTCCGCCCTAAATTTTTTTTTATTATACATCGATAGTAACTTAATTACAAGATGTAAGTGTCGCCACAGCCATAACTATCGGCACATAAACAGAAGATGGTCGTCAGTCACCAGTGGCCGAAGGACGAAACGACGCGCCAACGCGAGAAGTGGCCAACTTAGGATGGTTTATTGGTCGTAACAGAAGCGCGGCCCGCTAGAACACGACACACTTTGAGACATATCCTTGTAGGGCTGTCTACTAAAATAAGTTTAAGACACAAACAAATTTCTGTCAGTTACAATCAGTTTATGCGTTTTGGATATTATACGGTTTGAAACGCATCACGCGTTCGCGCAATCGCATTACGCGTTTTGAATTACTGAAAATCTTATTTTTTCATTATTTCAGGTTTTTTTTCTTTTTGTCTAATGTAGTTATATGTTTTAACACCTATTATAATAGATACTACTGCCAATCAGAAAAACATTAAGGCCTACTCAAATCTGACCAGTATCCTGTACTGGTGGCGATAACGGTATCCCGATGAGTATGCGGATACCGTGCTGTTCAAACCATAGAGGGACTTTACTGCTACCGGAGGCGGTAACGGTGCGCGTGACCAGAGCGCTGCGGGCGGGCGGCGCGGGGTGCGTCCACGAGGGTAAGTAAAAATTTCGCCAAACACGCAGTACGTACCGCGTACGCATCCAGTATGCGGTTCCGGTTTCGCAACAGCTGCGGTAATACCATATAAAATATCGGTTGAGATTACCGGTACCCACTGCGGTGGTGGATACCGGTCAGACTTGAGTAGGCCTTCATTTAGGTATAGATTTATTTTTATTATTTTTTATCAAAAAAAATTCGGGAAATTCGGCTTGTAATTTCGTTTGGTCTAAGTGTGTCAAACGCACAACTGTGACCATTTTTTTTTTCAGTCATGAGATGTGTTTTTATTTATTTATCAAAAAAAAAACATACATTAGTGTTACACGCACCAAAAATCACGTAGATTTGTCCGGTGCGGAATTTTAAGAATATGTGTCTGTAGCATCCCTGCCCCCAGCGTGACGGCCGTCAACTAGTTCGCAACAACAAACATCCCGATAAATCTCCCGCATTGCGCGACATAACTCGCGAACTCCCACCAAAATATGTTTTTATTGCTCCTCGCCAAAAAATACCCGCCGCCTTCGCATTGTGTTGTTATTCATGCCGCTATCTGCAGCGGGTTACTATTTATGACGATTCTTTGGATTCTGTTGACTGTAATGTTACCGTTACGATATTGCTACGGTATTTGCTACGGAATTTGCTACGAAATTTTACTAACCTTTTGCAAAATTGATACATTGGTTTTCAATAACTTACTACTGAATTTTTTTTGTATGAAATATGGTGTGTATTACCTTTATTTTTGCATTTTTCTATTAAAGGTGGCACCCTGAGCGAAAGTGGCGTTGCGGTGAATTTTATTTATTAAAATTCTGATACCTACCCAATTTTAGTAACGTTTTACGTGGAATTTTTAGGACCCATAGTCTATTTTTAGACGGTATCGTTACATTCCCTCGTAGTCACTGCTAGAAGTAGATAGCAAAACTGCTAAATGTGGCCGTTTTTGACACATTTGCTATCTACTTCTACGAATGACTACGAGGCCATGTAGTGATACCTTCTAAAAATACTAGACCTTGGGCCCTAAATCCTCCACGTAAAACATTGTTAAAATCTTTTTCTATTAATAACTTATTAAATAATAAAAACCTCAGAGGGCGCCACTTTTGGTCATACAAGCGCCCTATTCTAATCGATAAGTAGGTATGTAGAAAAATATGGGTTTCAAATATCTCCACAATTTTTTTTTTACTTTTTATGTTAATAATGTTACAAAAGTATTTGAAATTATGCAGCCGAGAGTCGTAACCAAGTTTAAAGTATCGATCTTCACGTCGCAGCTGAACTCCAAAACCAGACAATTGCCAAATCGGCCAAGTTTTGGCGGTAACTTCTGAACTTGACTAATATTTTGACTTCGAGCCAATGCGCCTAGGGAATAGTTTTGTAAGAGCTGTATTCAGTTCCCATATGGAAAACCTATGCACAGTATTCGACGTGTTAATGAATTAACGCAAAATGAGAAAACCGTTTCTTCGGACCATCAAACTGAACAACTTTTACTCTGAAATCGTGAAAAATAATCAGCTTTTTCATACAAAAATTAATAACGAAAATATAAATGTATGAAACAGCTGATTTTTTTTCGCGATTTCAGAGTTGGTCCCATAGTAAAAGTTGTTCAGTTCGATGATCCGAAGAAACGGTTCGCTCATTTTGCGTTAATTCATAAACACGTTCTCAATACTCAATATATTTATTGCAACCATAATGTTATAAAGATGTTACAACTAAAAACAAAGTACAAATTATGGACCCTGTTGGGTATCGCAATATTGGGAAGAAAGAGAAGACACGTTGTATACTGTTTGTACTTAAAAACTAATATTATTTACCTAGTTACCTATACAATAGTTTTTGTATACCCCTGCTTGTGACTGGCGATTAATGATAAATGCTTTAGTTATCAACTGTCTGAAATCATTTTTTTAATATAAATATTAGAATTTTAATAGAAGCCTAAGCATTCACCTCTTTTGATATGTTTTTGATAAAAAAATATGGGATTCATTTATGTTCTCAACAAATTATCATTCTAAATATTTAGATCTGTGATTCTTTCTATTATGCATTAACAATGATAGACTAATAATGATTAAGAAAAACTTAAGTTATCGAATATATCTTGCAGAGAAAGTAAACAGACTCTTTGGGACATTCGCCATTTCAAGAAATGGGGTCAAGCGGCACGTAACTACAGCAGTAAATCTCACAGGGGTACGTCAAATTACGCGCGGTAGTGCCCCCTCAAAAAGTATGTCCCCAGATTTATAGGTCACGGAAACTTACGCGGTCTGGCTGGATTTATCTCCCAACTTTATTCCCTCCACTTACGTTTTGAACACTTAGGGTTAAGCTACTATTCTAACGAACAAATTACGTGCTTGGATACGATTTTTGTTAAAGATGTTTTTTCACAAAAGTTAGGTTTTATCAACGTATCGTAAAATTGAATAGATTTATTTCTCTGAAAGCTTTGACAAGATCCAAACAAACGTTTTGTATTATTTAAATAAATTAAGTTATAGTTATCATTTTAGGAGCTTGGTGACGATGGGTGACCAAATATTTATATCTCGAGTTCCTCCGTACTTCAGAAACACCGGCTTGCATTTGAAGTCGTAAGCACCCACCAATCCGCATTGGACCTTCGTGGTGGGTTATGTAATGGCCCATCCTCCTTATCCACCCACTAGCGGCCGCCCGCGGTTTCACCCGCGTGGTTCCCGTTCCCGTGGGAATATCGGGATAAAAAGTATTCTATGTTTTAATCCAGGCTATCTACTCTCTATCTGCCAAATTTCAACCAAATCCGTTTAGTAGTTTTTGCGTGATTGAGGAACAAACATCCAAACCCACAAACTTTCACATTTATAATATTAGTAGGATAAGGAAGGCTCGTACCCCAGCAGTGGGGACATTAGTTGTTGATGTCGATGTCGATAGTTATCGCAAAAATAGTTTAATGTCATGACCACGGCAGCTGCAAAGGAGTGCCGAAACGTCGGGAAAATCAAAAATCAAACCAAGTACCAATACAAACTAATTACCAAATTACTTTCAATAAAACCGCGCTAGTATCCGTCAAAAAGTGTTATATTTCATGTCTAGTGAGCGCGTTAGCTTGAGAAGTGAATAGTTTAAAGACTTTGTAAAAATGATAAGCGCTAAAAGCCGTTTTTATACATGTAATAATAATAAAATTTCAACACAAAACTTGTCGTTTGATACACTCAAATAAGCCTCATTTGGAGGAATTATGTCAGCTGCGCCTAGGAGATCTGTCCCAAACTTTTGGGCTGCGATAACCCTTTGTCGCCCACGCCGAGGTTTTTGTGAGATGCGGGTACAACTAAATTAATTGAAACATACATAAAACATTGTCCTAATTCTTTGCCCTTATGTGGTATTTACATTGGTGACTAAAGCCGCCCAACATTCGCCGCACGGCGAAAATTGACCGTGTAAATGGCAATTCGGCCTAGGCCGCAGGTGACTGAACTTAATTATCTGATCTGGGGCCTTACTATGAGCTCTTATAGCAGGACTTATATTGAACTGCCTTACTTTTTCGTACTATGACCTCAAAGGTTAGTATGAAAGCAGGCCTTAAGCAGTCTTGTTTAAGGCCTGCTTTTGAACTGAACGGTTTCTTATTTGCTGATGGTAGACCCTCTGGTGGCCAAAACTGGAACTAGGTACGTTAATACATATTGTTACCTAGTGTTATGGACATTTTTAATGACTAAAGACGCTGGCCAGCGCCCGCTGCCAGCATGACTGACACTGACAGACTGAGGAAAAAAAGGAATATCGACGACGACTAGAATAAAACTGTGGCTTATTTCGCCTTAGCAATATAAAAACGTGCCAATAAACTCTTTCTCTTACGTACCTACTTGTGCTTATTTCGACTGACGACGCAGACCAGCGCCTTCAACTAGGTTACACCATCAACTACATAGACGACAGCGACGCCATCACCTGCGATTCAATTTTGGAAGTGACTTGCTAGGTGACTTAAAGTCGAACGTCACAGGTGACGAAAATCAATCCATGTATAATAGCCCATAAACGTTGAAACTTCTTTAGTAACAAAGTTATATTTTGGTTGTGTGTTGAGATCAAATGCCGCATTAACTATAAGTGGGACACGATAGCAGAGGTTTTTACTTTTGTCAAAGTTTTATTGGCCTACCTTAAGACGATACACGATACTAAAATTTTACTTAATTAATTACCAACCAAAATAGCAATTTACAAATTGTGTGGCTTAGAAAAATTTGCACAGTTCCGATTTTTAAAGTAACCAAAATTGCAATTTACTAATTGTGTGGCTTAGAAAAATTTGCACAGTTCCGACTTTTAAAGTAACCAAAATTGCAATTTACTAATTGTGTCGCTTAGAAAAATTTGCACAGTTCCGATTTTTTTTAGTTCAGCTACAACTCAAAGAAGTTAGAAAAAACGGTTGGAATATTGAAGCGTGCCGCGGACGGTGAGGGTCCTCCCCCCTCTATTCCCCCCCTTTAAGATTCATTCGGCGATTTGGCAGATTCATGAGGTTCCGTGGAGACCCGGGCACCTCTGATTGATGCCTGCTACTTGTTTAAATGTTCTTTCAAGGGCCGTTTGAATACCCTCAAGTATATAATGACCTTTGCAAATCAGTTGGAAAGTTGGAACTTTCGCTCTAAGTGATCTATTTTGGTGCCAATTAGTTTTGTTTTAAGGATGCCAAAGGGCGATAGTTACCTGCCAAATACTCAATCAGGCGTACTAACTACCCCTTTTGGTATTATGGTTGGCGCGTATTACTAGTAAAGTAAATAATTCACTTAATTTTTGCAATGATATTTAACTATAACAATAAAAAATATCGTAATAAAAATCATCATCATCATCATATCAGCCGCACGACACCCACTGCTGGGTATAGCCTCCCCTAAGGATCTCCACGACGATCGGTCCTGCGTTTCCAAAATATCGTTTAATAGGTAATTGACTTATGATATAAAAAAAATATTATTTGCATAAAAGTATTACTTATAAGATAGTGAATTCGTTCAATTCTCACGTGTTCCACCGTCATAAAACGTTTTTTTTATTATAACAAGGTTCACCTTTTTTCATAAGTACAACGGGGCCAGAATGTTATCGAAAAATTACACATTTTGGTTAAATTTTTTTTTTTTTTTATAATAATAATTTTATCATATTTCAAAAAACTTACTTTTTCTAACTCCCTTTCAATTTGTATGGCTCGTTCCACAATCGGCCCTCGGACGGCATAGTTCACATTCAGCAAATTCTGGTTGATATTCTCAAAAGTAATAGTGTTTTCCAATTTCATTTTTGTAAAAAAAAAAATCACTTGAACTAATTATTAATTTACGACCGATACTTGATCGACAAGTGACGTTGTGTGCAGCTAAGCTGTGTACGCGCCGCTTATATGCATACGATTTTCCGTCTACATTAGATGAATGGGTTTGTAGTATGTATGTAGACACCAATTATGAGAGCGGTCCTGGGACAAAATGAGCAGTTTTTTAGGCCGCATAGTTTTCGACTTGTGATGAAAATTAAAAATGTCGAAAAAAGACCCCTTATTTCTGAAATTTGCAAATCAGAAAAATCTGAAATTATTATATGCACTAGAAATGTATGCAAAGATTACAAGAAAAATAAAACGATGTCTTCTAATTTTTATTTCCGTTTTATTTACGTTTTTTATGCATGCAAAAGTATGTATTACTATAAAACCACCGTTACTTGTTATTCCTTTTCGTGTATCTCTATTTCAGGCCCATCTGAAAATCAGCGTCGTGATCCTAAGTGGTCATGATATTGTTAGCTGAGCTGGTTGCCTTTTTGGTTACTATTACATAATTAATTTAGAAATTATACCTAAGTAATTTAGAATGCGTTTAAGTATTTTATAAGTGAATGTTTTTGTAAACCATTTTGTTTGTAAGTAACCAAATAAAGTTTTATTCATTCATTCATTCATTCATTCATTCATAATAGCACATTTTTTCAGCAATCATCAACAAAAACTACATTAGTTCCACTATCGGTCTAGAGATGGCGCTGACTTAAAACTGCAATATTATACACCGCAGTGTATTTACACATAATTATGATGGTACGGAACCCTCGGGGCGCGAGTTCGACTCGCCCTTGACCGGTTTTTTATTTAATTTATCAATACACACACATCGTTAAAAAATGCAGGTACTTAAGTAGTTTCATTATTTTTATTTGGAGATCGATAGGACCCCCTTAGATACCTGGATTGGACAGGACTTCCAAAGGACGCGGGTTCGATTCCCGCCTGAGACAAATCTAGTAACGAGTCGATTTTTTTCAAGTATAAGTATTATTAGATATTAAGTACGTATATAAAAATATTGTCAATTCTAAAATCTCAAATTTAAAAACTTAAATAATACTTTTACCATGTCTATACTATGATTTATTTAGGTAAGTGATAATTCTTATGAAGAAAATGGTAGTATGGAACATGCAACTTATTTTTTTTTTCAGGGCAATTCGATGGGTTAAAGCGCCTATTAGGATAATGTCTTGTTTAAGCCATATTATTCCTAAACATTTCCAATTCATGGTAATCCTAATGAAGACGTCTTTATCAGACCTTCCGTAAGATGTATTATCGGTAGTAAATTGTGAATCCCTCGCGCTATTTATTTACGAGTTTTCCTCTAGATAACTGCAGGTCAACCAGAACCAATGGTCAGACAAACAAATATGGACCTTGTTGGGAGTCGTTAATAACCAATTTAGATTGAGATCTGACATCTTTCAGAGAAAAGTCCCTTTCACGGCAGTTAATATTAACAGAATCTTGATAATCAAGTCGTTTACTTAATTTGTTTCGTTATTTTAGTCGAAGTTCATTCATCTGTCTAGAAAGAAGAATAATTTAATAGCTATTTTTATATTGTAGATAGATTAGTAAACATGATGATAATGAACAGACAAAAAATTAGTCAAATTACTTTTCGCTAGAATTGAAACCGCGTATGGGGAAGTACCTCTCCATTTTGCAGAAGACATCAAATAATCATTACCTATTTCTTGGTATAACACGATGAGTTCGTTCGTCATCATCGTGTCAGCTGCACGCCCTCCCAGGAGGGTTCAGAGGGTTGGGCCTCCCCCAAATTTCCATCTCCCTGCTCGGATTCAGTGGCTTCTAGTGATCTACTTCGCAGATCATCGATTCACCAACAGTTCACCTTGTAGGGAGTCTAGCTTGACCACGGAGCGTCGTGGTGCGCGGTCGCCATTCCAAAACCGTTTTATTCCAACGGCCATTAGTTCTTCTTTTTTTATTGTAGACTGGGCAAGAATTTGACCACCATTTTGCTTGGTAAATAGGATGTGGTCTAAGGTGTAGCACGCATGCCCAGGAAATGCCTATTCACTCTTGCCTTGAAGAGACCAAGGCTGTAACTATCAGGGAACACAGTCATGAGCAGGGGGTCAAGTCTGTTAATGTTTCCGTCAAAATAAAAAAAAAATAAAAAAAAAAACGTAGTTCAATGGTGTTTGAATGGTAATGCGTTTTGACACAGTTCTTATTTCTAAAACCCAAAACGGATACGGAACGTCTTGATTTTGGGTTTAAGAATCAAGAACTGTGTCAAAAAGCATTACCATTACAACACCATTGAACTACGATTTTGACGAAAACATTAGCAGACTTGACCCCCTGGTAGCGAATTCTATTCTTTAGCAGTTCGCATAAAGAAATGTATTGGCAAAGCGCTTGGTACGGACTCTTGGAGTATTTAATATGTAAGTGTGATATGCTAACCTGCGTCTGGTACCCCGATGGTGGAAATGAGCCTAATTCTCTCTATTGTGTCCTGCTGCTAACCAAGAAATTTATATTGAAACATCAACTGTAAATTACAATACAGTGCCTGTATTACGAGTTTGCAATGTTACGTTTACTATACTCGATCCTCATTGATGAGGATTCTGGGTGTAATGCACTTTAATCTTCGGCCTTATCGTCACTTAACATCAGGTGAGGTGAAGGCCAAGCTCTATCCCGTTGTGCATAAAAAAATTGCGACTGGAGTAAGCAAATTTGTATGCAATTTGACACAGCTCCTCTGGCGATAAATACACCGTCATTTTGTAGTCATTTTAATTAACTTCAGGGAGTGCTCTACTAATGAAAATAATCATTTTTGCCAAAGAAACATGGGTCGAAAAACGACAAAAATTTTGGACTTTCCCATACAAATACAAGTGTTTTAGCTCTCTATATACCTATAGTTAGTATGGGAGGACCAAATTTTTTTGTCGTTTTTTGACCCATGTTTCTTGGGCAAAAATGTTTAGTTTCATTGGTACAACACACCCTTAAGTTAGTTAAAACGACTACAAAATTACGATGTATACTAAACTAAATGTTGTTATACAAATATCTGTAAGCTACAAAAAAGCTGCTGAAAGCTAGTAAGCTGCTCGTATACCATTTGTAAATTATCTGTTATTAATATTCTAATATGTAAGTTATCATAATACCTAGGTCTAGGTACCTATCAACTTGGAAAATCAAATGTTTTTAATAGGTACGTACGCACAGTTTATCGATGTTTTTTCTTTAATCGACGCTAATAAGAACCTAGAAACGAAGGTCACAAACCATGATTTAAGGCGATTCCCTGACCGAAAGTGGCGCCCTCAAGAGGTTTTTATTTAAAAGTTGTTACTTAATAGAAAAATAATATTTTTATAAAACTTTTCGTGGAAGGGCTCTTTAGAACATAACTACCTACATTCCCTCTCGCAGTCATTCGTAGAAATCTTCTTCTAGCAATGACTACGAGCACAGAATAGAACTAGCTATGAGGGAATGTAATGACATCTAAAAATACTAGACTATGGGCTCTAAAAATTCACGAGAAATTTTATTAAAATATTGTGTTATGATTTGAATTACAATATTAAATAAAATTCACTGCGGTGCCACTTTCGGTCTGGAAAGCGCCTTAACTAAAATACCTATAAGTAACACCAATCTTTTCTATCTTTTGAGCAAATTTTATTCTCAGAGGAAACATTTTAAGCTTTCTTCATCCAAACAAAACATTCAATTCATGGAGCCCTCCTTAATTACCCAACCCCCTCTAGGGTTGCCATTAGTATTGTTATCTTGAACAAACATGCGTTAAAATTGAGTAGGTACCTAATGTAATTCTGACAACAAGCTATGTTATCGTAAATACATCTTAGAGAAGTATTTCCGATATTCTCACGGAAAACGAAATTGGTGGTATTTCGAACGGATCCGAAACTGTTTCTATTACCTACAATTAATGCGTACCGTGGAGTGTGGGGCATTATGGGGTTATATTTATAACAACTTCCAATAAAAAAAACTTGTTATTTCTTGGTTTCTAAACGTTTTCAATCGGTTTTTTTTTATGAAGCTGGCAGCACTGATAGTGCGACTGCGAAAAGCAAATGGCGACCATACCGTTTACTGTCTGCAGCTATTTTCAAGGTAAGAAAAACTCTTAATAAGTACACTTAGAATTCTACCATATTTAGATTATTATTGTTAGTTTTATCGAAAAGTATACACTTTCAGGAATGTGAAACATAGTTGAATGTTTTTGTTGATTTTGTACTTAAAATGTTTGAAAACAATCAGGGGTGTCTTTAATCAGAGGATGGGTTTACTTTGATGATCTATGAGGGGTTACATTGATCATGTTGTTGTAATGTTGAATAATTTTTATGATGGTAATCGAAGACTAAAGAATGACTGATTTGTTCTAACTAATTTAGATTAAGTTCCTAGCAATACTTTATTCAATAACCAATTTGTAAAATTGATCAAAATCCTTAACCCCAATAAAATGTGTTGGTCGGCGGTTGCCCGACGATGCGACAACCCTAGGATCAAAATATAACTTACTTGGTATTAATATTAAATTATACAGAAGGCCAACCAACTCAATTTTATATTTTTTACTTTTTAGAGGTTTTTTGTGTCTGGGTCCCTTAAAAATTTTGTTCATAATTAAGTAACACATCCATCACTGCTCTCGCAAAGACAGTCAAAACTTATAAAATAAAAGCGATGGAAGGAAACTGATACGTTTTAACGTCTTCACAAATGTTACAACCTTTGGTTACAACCCTATTTTCATTTGCGAAAATATCCCTTCCTCCGGGAACAGGGAAATATATTTCCCTTCTTTTTGTAGGCTTCGTTCGGTGAGATGGCAAAAAGTCTCTGCGAGGCGAGCTTGCTGTAAACATCACGGTTTTTCATGGGAAATTATTTACCTATAGGTACGCCGGCAGAGGTCGCCCGCACATCGACAAAAAACATTCATTTATTCAGCTTAAACTTTCAGGCACTTCATCATCATCATCATTATATCAGCCGCATGACACCCACTGCAGGGTATAGGCCTCCCTTAAGGATCTCCACGACGATCGGTCCTGAGCTGCCCGCATCCAGTAGCTTCCCGCAACCTTCACCCTCACGTCGGTCCCCCTTGTCGGGGGCCTACCCACGGAGCGTCGTCCGGTGCGCGGTCGCCATTCCAGAACCGCCCCGCCCCAGCGGCCATCGGCATCGGTTCTTCTCGCTATGTGTCCCGCCCATTGCCACTTCAGCTGAGCACTTAGCTCAACACAATTTAAGCACTAGCTTAAAATATTTAACTCTGTTTCACATTAGGAGTTGCTTAACGTTTCCTTTTCAAGTAAAAAGAAAACCGGGCAAGTCCGTGTCGGGCCACGTAGTATTCGGATTGTTTACTTTTAGGAAGTGATACCTACATTAGGTATTGATACCTGTAAAATTTTATGTTTCTAGATCAACAATAGTAAATACCAAATAAAATATGCTAAAGTCGCATTACTAATTTCCCAGCAAAAATGTAAACAAAGGTGTTGCCAGAACAAAACAACACAAAAGGAAATAGTATATTGCTAAGTCAAGAAATAAACACACTTACATGTTTTTTCATCACAAACCTAAAAAAAATAGATTAGATAAATATTCTGAATCATGAGTTTTGCGGCAAAAACAGTAATATAATTTAATATTTTATAATAACAGTTTTATAGTAGAAAACATTTTTACGATGCTGTGCACACATCAAATTCAAACAGTACACATCAACCTTTGGTAATTTTATAAATAAGCATAAAAAATAGTATTACGAGTAGTAGCTGTCATGTAGCTGTTACATTTGTCTTTTGGTATTGGGGGGGAAGAGGCGAAGATGCTACGTTTTTGATAGTTTTTGATAGTTTATGTACAGTCAAATATCTAAGTAAAATTTTCTTATCAGGGGCCCTATTTTTGAATCACTCGTCTCCAATCGAGCGCTCTTTTCTACTGATTTTCGTTCGATATTTGACTCAAATGTATGGAGATGTCGAACGGAAATCAGTAGAAACGAGCGCTCGACGCCAGCCGAGCGATTCAAAAATAGGGTCCCAGTTCGTTTCAAGAACTATTAACATCAAAAATTATGACAGTTTATAAAGATAAAATTTCTAATTGCCATCCTACTTTAAAATTACCTTGTATGACATTATATTTATTATGACGCAAAGTATAATAAACAAATTAAAAAGTAATAAAAGTGGCCAAGGGTTTTCAATATCTGAAAATGTCACTATCAGGGTCAGTTTGTCAATTTGACAGTGACGTTTCTTTGTTTACATTTTTGCTGGGAAATTAGTAATGCGACTTTAAGTACCTGACTTTTTGTATTGATTTTTAGTGTTCCGTACCAAAATGGTAAAAAGGAACCCTTATGGTGTGACTCTGTCTGTCTGTCAAACCTTTCTGTCTGTAAAACGAGAACTAAGTACTAATGGTATCAACTTAAAATTTGGAATATTTTAAAATGGCGTTTGCCCAACTATTTTGCAAATACGAAATAAATCTTTTTTTTTACTACAGGGACTGAAAAGGGGTCCTAAAAATTTGAAGTGGAGCTATTAGGGCGTGTGGGGTATCATATGAAAGAACTTTTTTAGGCCGCATAGTTTTAGACTTATGATGAAAAATATAAAAAACACCGTTCCCCCCCATTATCTCCGAAGTTTGCAAAGATAAAAATCAGAAATGATTCTATGGGATAGTAGGTAGTTTATATAAAGATTACAGGAAAAATAAAACGATGTCTCAAGTATAGCACACTTTTTTAGAAATTTACCAACAAAACTAAATGTAGTTTTGTTGGTAAATTTCTAAAAAAGTGGAACTGATGAGTTCCACTACTGGTCAACAGATGGCGTTGACCTAAGAATTACATATATTAGTTCCACTACTGGTCAACAGATGGCGTTGACCTAAGAATTACATATATTAGTTCCACTATCGGTCAAGAGATAGCGCCGACCTAAATCTGTAATAGTTATTTTATTATTCTACTCTGCAGTGTATTTATTATGGAGGTACGGAAACCCTCAGTGCGTGCGTCAAACTCGCTCTTGACCGGTTTTTTCCTAACTTTGTTACTTTTAATAATTTCACTTCAACTTTATGTCAAGGATCAGACAGACAATGGTAATTTTTTTTCCCCTTTGAAGAATTGAACACTAATTTTAATGTATCTACGCTATTAAGTTAAAAAGGCTTCTCTTTCCTCCTATTTTTTTATTATGCTGTTCATGTCTGTCATACGTGTAACTTGCATTTACTGACACAGAAAAGCAAAGTTACATTTACATACAATGTTTATACCCGAATTTCTGGTCGCGGGCCGTCCCCCCATAGAGTAAACATAAAAAATATGCCAGCGACTAAGTTTAGTTACCTAGGTACTGAGATAACGAATTACTTGGTAGGAACTTTACCTACTTATTTTACTTATAGTACAGTCGCCAGTGGTACATTTAAATCACAATAAGATTACCGTTTGGGGGCCATCCATAAATTACGTCACACTTTAAGGGGGAGGGGGTCGACGAAATGTGACAAATGTGACATTGTGTGATAAGGGGGTGTGGGAGGGGTACTTAATTTCGTGACGTCACTTTTCAAAATCATTGAAATAAAACAAATTTCTAAACTGCTTTTCAATTCAATACTTACCTAACTATTTCTAGATGCGAAATTGGAAAATATGTGACGTCACACTAGGGAGGGTGGGGTCTCACAAATGTGACCAGCTGTGACAAGGACGGGGTAGGGGGTCAAAAACCATGAAATTCGTGTGACGTAATTTATGGATGGCCCCTTGCCTTTGTGATATAGTTATTTATTACGCCATTTTAGATACTAAAACCATCGAAATAAAACCCAAATTTTACATATTGCAACCCGCCGTAACCTATTTTATATGATCTCCAAAAGTGATTTCTTTTTCGAGGTGGTTGGTTTGGAAATGGTTGGATTTTATCTAGTCTTAAATCTGTGCATGACCACTTTCCGTAGTCTTATTATTATCAGTGGCAATCAAACAAAGCTGTAGAACACAACAATAGCTAAACCAAGTGGTAACCTCGAAAAATAAAAAAATAAAATAATCACTTTTGAAGATCATATAAAATAGGTCACGGGCGGGTTGCGTTATGTAAAACTTGGGTTTTAGTATCTAAAATGGCGTACACAAAGGCAAACGGTAACCTTTTTCGTGATTTAAATGTACCACGGGCGCCTGTACTATAAGTATCAGCCGCTGGGAAAGTCTCTGTGACTGTGGCGGCTTATCTGTGACCTTTTAACAGACACTTTAGGAATGGCACAGAATCTAGATGAAAAATTATGTTCATGTTTTAATTTTGAGATTCTAGCATTCACAATGCTATTTTAATACAATATTAAATAGGTAATATAGGTAGGTATATAGGTATATAGTAGGGGCGAGCCTCAGCTACCTACCGGGTCACAGGTGGTGGATAGTGATAAATCCTACAGTATGTAAGATAGCTGCGAATAAAGGGAAACCGAAATAAGCAGTCCCGAACCAGAGGCGGTAAGGCTATCATAGGTACCTACTAGAATATGAGCATTAATGAAGTCGCGGGTTCGATTTCCGCCTGAGACAGTCCGGTGACAAGCTTTTTCGTGAGATTTTTTTATAATACCTACTTACCTATCTATACTTATATTATTGAGTACTTATATCTTATACTTATATCAGCCCGCTGCCCCACCCCACGTTTTAGTAATAAATAGGGTAGGTACTTTAAACTTTCGTCAGGCTAGGCGCACTCCGCAATTTAGGTACAAAGCTACAAGTAGGTAGCGGGTCCGTCCGGACGGACTAATTTCAGAGGGCTAACGCGTGCCGGCTGGGTCGCACATTAGCAGTTTGATTTCGATAGTATGCCTTAATACGAATAAAAAGTATCCGAACCTCACGTTTTTCACTCTTCCAAAAGTTCCAAACGACATAAAAACGTAAGAAGTGCTTGTCTACTAGGTACCTAGTTAGTAACTAGTATCCGTTTATTCTTATTGCTAAACAATCTTCGCTCAACTATTTATTGAAATAATAATTTATCGATTAGGTAGGTACTTACTTACCTACTTACTTTCGAAATAAAATAATTATAATAACAATTTCATTTCGTAATAAAGCCAATTGCTTTAAAGCCAGCATGTATAGTCTGATGTGGCGTTGACTGTACCTAGCCTATGTTTTTTTTAAACGTATTTAACTACACATTATTTCACAAACACATAACTTGTAATAAATTAACTACCAGTTATTTAATTATTATTTAAAAGAAGCCTGAAGTCGTTAGAAGAGATAAGAGCTACGCGATAGAAAGAGAGGCAACTTCTAGGTGAATATAACTGTAGGCAAGAGAGCGGCGTGCAACCTTAATTGCACTTTATTGGGTATGGAATAGAATCGTTATTTATTTAAATGACTTTGCGGAGTGGATCTTCTGTACTTGTACTATTATGTATTCTGTGCTTTCGTTTGTGTAGGTACCTACCTATAGCTAAATACTCGTAGGCTAGGTTTGGTGTTCCAGGAAAGTCAATTTTATTCAGACTGTAAATATAACGCAAACGCATATTATGTAGATACTATGTATTATAGATTTTGCAATGTTATTTATCTAGCTAGGATATTTTAGTTTTGATAGTGAAAGTGAAAGTGAAAGTGAAATATATTTTATTTAAATAAGCTCACATAATAAGCATTTTTAAATCGTCAATTCTTTTACCCTACCACCCATTATGACGTCTTTTAACTGACAAGAAAAATGGGCGCAAAAAAACTTGTCAGCTTTATCAATCAGATGGAACGATATTTACAAATATGTATATCGTTTCCAGACTTTATATTAACAAAGATTAACAAATAAATAACATTATTGAATTAGCTCATTTCTTAATGAGTTTCAAATTTCTTAATCAATTTACAGATTTTAAGCTAAATTCAAAGTTTGAACTTGTTATTCAGTCTAGGCTGTTACAATAAATAAAAATAAAAGAAAAACATACAATTCAATATGCATTAAGATAGGTAGTCAGAAGCAGACCCATTCCCACTGGCAGCACCAGTTCCTGAACATGACGCATGAACCAGCCATATCTTCGCTCAACCATATTTGAGCCTCATACGACACCACCGCAGAAATGATTAAAGAGAGCATGACATACTAAGACTACCCATGTTAAGGCATCGAATTGAAAATTTATATCCAAAAGCTTTTCATAGGTCTTTCACTAAACTACTGACTATAGAAAGTAAAAATATTGCAATTAAATAAATCAAAACAAGGTAAGCTATTAAGAATTATATTTTTTGAGTAAGAAGTGTCATACATACAGACAATATAAAACAGATCTTTTATATACAAACGCAGCGTCGTCAGAAACTGTGGCAACCCTAAAGGGAGTGGTCTTTTCTGCTACCAATAAATTTTGAAGTATAGTATAGACATCTCGCGGATCCGAGAAGAAACACCTAAGCGAGGGTAGAAGCGTGAGGTGAAATTCGACAACATTTGCTGGGGTGTAGATAGAAGCAGGGTCTTTAATCAAGGTGCCTTCCCACGGTGCGTGCTACCACGCACCGCACCGAGCCGCACGAGGGCGAGCACGCACCGATCCTTTGAAGTTAAAGGCGAACGCGTCGTCGTTTCCCACGGTATGTGGTCTTGTCTGGTGTGTGCGCTCTCGTGCGCCGATGGGAAGGCACCTTAACAGTGCCGCCATCTCGTTGTTTCGCAGAGTAATAGCCCTCAAGTGGCGCCCTCATCTCAATTAATGCTCGCTAAGTACCTACAGCATTGACCTGAACATTTTTTTTTCTATTTGACTACAGGTCAATGACCTACAGTGATGACTTACGGCAGTGAAACGTGGTCGCTAACTATGGGTCTCATAAGGAGGCTCAAGGTCACCCAGCGTGCAATGGAGAGAGCCAAGCTCGGCATTTCCCTGCGTGATCGAATCAGAAACGAGGATAATAGAATAAACTATGTCGGGATTTACACCATGTAGGTACCTGTTTATTTTTGAGACTCCGATATTCCGACATAGTTTATTCTATTAACGTCAATAACCATGGAAAGGGCATTGGGTAACTAACTATGGACATGTGGCGTCATCATTTTTATTAGCGGCCACTCTTGGCAGTTATTTTTTTTGTAAGAACAGTTCAATAGAAACAAGTTTTAGTATGGAGCTCATATAGCTAAATGACATCGCAGCCGAGATATAAACCTTTGTATTTTTCAAAGAAAATCAACGATTTAAAGCTTTTTCCTTACCAAACCAGGCACGTATTCAGATTTTTAATTCGGGGGGGGGGGGACAACTGCATCCCGCAAACCGGAGAGTGCCTCGCCCGCTAAATTTGAATTGAGTCCTGTACTGTGTGTTCTGGATTTCTTGGATAAATCCCAACTATCCCCCCCCCCCTTGGATACGTGCCTGTACCAAACTAATTCCTAGAGCATATTTTCATCACCATCATCATCTCCATAACGATCCAGCGCTGCCCGCATCCACTCTGGGAATCATTCAGAGATCTTCGAGCATTGTGTTCAGGTCTTTCAAGGTTTCCGCCATATGAACTATGTACATCATCGGCAAAACAAAGATGTGTTAGTCATCGTCGTCATATCAGCCGCACGACACCCACTGCTAGGTATAGGCCTCCCTCAAGGATCTCCACGACGATCGGTCTTGCGCTGCCCGCATCCAGCGCCGCACCGCGACCTTCACCAGATCGTCGGTTCACCTTGTCGGGGGCCTACCCACGGACCGTCGTCTGGTGCGCGGTCGCCATTCTGGAACCTTTGCGCCCCAACGGCCATCGGTTCTTCTCGCTATGTGTCCAGCCCACTGCCACTTTAGCTGAGTAATCCTTCGAGCAATGTCCGTTACTTTATTTCTCCTGCGGATCTCCTCAATTCTGATTCGGTCACTCAGGGAAACGGCGAGCATGGCTCTCTCCATCGCACGCTGGGTGAGCCTTCTTATGAGACCCATGGTATAGCGAACCTTGTTTCACTGCCGTAAGTCATCACTGGCAACACACACTGGTCATAGACTTTTATCTTGTGACACTGAGGTAAATCGGACGCGAAGATTTTCAAGATCGAATGCTGCCCATCCGAGTTTGATTTGACGAGGGATCTCTTTCTAGAAGTTAGACTTACCTACGTGCCGGACTACAGCTGTGCCACAAAAAAAAAGTTGGAAATCTGACTTTTTGACTATGCCATGATGAAGTCGATAATTTGTCGGAATTTGTCGCCAAAAACCAGAATTTGTCGGTCTTGCGTTTAGGAGATACGTGTGGCTCAGCTGTAGAGACGTCTCTACAGCTGGGCCACACAGATCTCGAAAACGGAAGGTCGTAGCGAAAATCTGATTACTCGTATGTGTAGCCGGTAATTTGTCGGATTTTGTCGCCAAAAACCAGAGTTTGTCGGTCATGCTTTTAGGAGATACGTGTGGCTCAGCTGTAGAGACGTCTCTACAGCTGGGCCACACAGATCTCGAAAACGGAAGGTCGTAGCGAAAATCTGATTACTCGTATGTGTAGCCGGTAGTTTGTCGGATTTTGTCACCAAGAATCTGATTTTGTCGATCTTGCGTTTAGGAGATATGTGAGGATACGCTGTGGAGACTTTTCTACCTGGATCTTGAGAAAGGAAGGGCATAGCGAAAATCTGATAACTCGAGTGTGTAGCCGTTAGTTTGTTGGAATTTGTCACCAAGAATCAGAATTTGTCGATCTTGCGTTTAGGAGATATGTGAGGATGCGCTGTGGAGACCTTTTTACCTGGATTTCGAGAACGAAAGGTCGTAAGCGTATCCTCACATATCTCCTAAACGCAAGATCGACAAAATCTGATTCTTGGTGACAAATTCCGACAAACTAACGGCTACACACTCGAGTTATCAGATTTTCGCTATGACCTTCCTTTCTCAAGATCCAGGTAGAAAAGTCTCCACAGCGTATCCTCACATATCTCCTAAACGCAAGATCGACAAAATCTGGTTCTTGGTGACAAAATCTGATAAACTACCGGCTACACATACGAGTAATCAGATTTTCGATACGACCTTCCGTTTTCGAGATCTGTGTGGCCCAGCTGTAGAGACGTCTCTACAGCTGAGCCACACGTATCTCCTAAACGCAAGACCGACAAATTCTGGTTTTTGGCGACAAATTCCGACAAATTATCGACTTCATCATGGCATAGTCAAAAAGTCAGATTTCCAATTTTTTTTTGTGGCCCAGCTGTAGACCGGCACGTGACTTACCTAACTGGACGAAAATCTCCGTAGTGCTTCCCAAAGAGTGGGTCATAGGATGAACATGGATATGGAGAGGAGAGAATGAGGAGAGGTGAGGTGGCTGACTGGCTGTCATCACCTCACTTATGTTGATGACGGAATTAAAAAGCTTCGGAATTTAAAAGGCTGAGCACGAGACCTTGGAATACCTGAACACAAAATGCTCGAACATCTTTGTGATTCCCAGAGTGGATGCGGGCAGCTTTAGATCGTTGTGGAGATTCTCGAGGAAGGCCTAAGCCTAGCATTGGATTTAGGCAGCTTATATGATGATGATGATGAGAATTTGCTATAAGAATTAGTTTTGTTAGGAAAATGCTTTAAATCGTTGATTTTCTTTGAAAAACACAAACGTTAATATCTCGGCTCCGATGTCATTTAGCCATATGAGCTCCATACTGAAACTTGTTTCTTTTAAACTGTACTTTCGAAATAAATAACTTCCAAGAGTGGCCGCAACATTTGAGAACGACGCCAACTTTACCCAAAGCCGTAACCGACATATCGCTCGAAGGATCGCTCAGCTGAAGTGGCAATGGGCGGGACACATAGCGAGAAGAACCGATGGCCGTTGGGGCGGGGCGGTTCTGGAATGGCGACCGCGCACCGGATGACGCTCCGTGGGTAGGCCCCCGACAAGGTGGACCGACAGGAGGGTGCAGATTGCCGGAAGCCACTGGATGCGGGCAGCGCAGGACCGATCGTCGCGGAGATCCTTAGGGGAGACCTATACCCAGCAGTGGGTGTCGTGCGGCTGATATGATGATGAAGTACCTACATAATGTAATAGTCGTCACATTGGTAAATTAGTGTGACCACGGGTTGGTCGTGCGTGACCAAATATTTATGCACTTGAAAAAATTTCGACTCGCACCAGATCATATTCTCAGGCGGAAATCGAACCCGCGACCTTTGGAAGTCCGGTCCAATGCTCTTCGAACTGCGCTACCGAGTCAGTAATGTAGTTCGTAATATTAGTAGTAGGCAAAAGTGACTAAATGGCCAGCTTTTTGCTGGCGCCACTTTAGCGTGCCCGCAGACTACAGACTTTCTGTCGGCCGATAGTTGGCCCGATAGTTGATTTTGTATGAAGAATCGGCTGATACCGAATCGTTCTAGTGTGCGCACTTGCATACACCTTCATACTGATTGAGAGCCCGACTAAACTGTCGGCCGATAGAAAGTCTGTAGTCTGCGGGCACGCTTAAGGGCTATAGGGCCCTCATGTTAACTTCAATAATACTTCTCTAGACAGACAGAGTAAACTTTCTCTTAGTATTAGTATGGATGCATTGGCAATGCCTCTATAAGAAAGTTGGAATTAATGAAAAAAAAACTGTCATTGTGTATACAACTTTATTTAAATAATAACAACGAGCAACAACGCCTCGACCAATCACAATTAAGATCCCTACCATTAACAGAAAGTTGTCCAGATGACGCGAAAAATGAGACACGTTTTCATCACTTACTCTTTACTTCAGTAAAAAAAACCCTTTGTGCGCAGTAAGACACTTCATACAATTCTTAGCAACAAGAAATATATTAAAACGCATCTCATCTTCTGGACAAGGTCTAAGGAATGTCCGAATCTAAATTTTTCTAATGATTTATTTAAATGTTACAATTTACATTACAACTTAGCCGACCAAATTAATATCGTATTGAACCGATTCAAAAAATGTTGCTGCTTTACATTTTATACATTTCTAGTATAGAAAATTATAATAATCACATACATAATCATCATAATACACTGCCACTTTGGCAATGTTAAAATATTTCACTATAAAAGTATAATAATAGATAAGTAACTTTATAATTATTTTTAAATAAAGCCCAATTTACATTACGAAAACGGTAAATTTAGTTGCATGTAGTTTTACCAAAAAATTGCGTATATCATGAAACTATTTTATAATGCATGCATTGTTAAACTTTGATGAAATTAGTGTCGCGACATTAATTTTATACCACTAATTTCGTAATGTGAATTCCGCTTAACTGTTTGACTAAATTTTTCAGTTATCAAATTATTTCGTTTCGATTCACAAAAATCTGAGAAGTTATTTAAGAATTTTTTCCACCCTATTTATAACTATCCCTAGTTCCTTTGCATTTTTTAAATATCATACCTTAATTCTGTAAAAAATGACATGTCACTTTTAAATGCCAAGCCGATTTTATAACAAAAATAAAGAGAATAAAAAAATATAGTCCACATAACAATAACTTTATTCGAACAATATCGTAGCTTAATTTTAAGCTAAACACAACTTTTATACAATATTTCAGGTTATATTAGAAAATATATTGTATGCACCTTAAATGTGACGTCACCGTTATGATGTAAGATGGCACAGCCAAGACTAGAGACCAATTTTCATATGAAAAACAGTTTTAAAACGATTCTTAACGAAATGTACAAAAGTATACTTATAAAAACGTGATACAAAAAGAAAATTTTGCGCACAAACAATTAAACATTAAAGTAACAAGGAAATCTCATTGATAATATGATAATTATTATTATATTTACCTATTCGATTCTTATTTGAAACATAATTCTTCTATTGATTATAAAAAAATGAATACTGAAGACTTTTTTTTAAATATTATCTAAAAATTATAAATGTGTTAATAAATAACTATTTAGGTAGTTTGATTATGTCAAGTCCTGTTTTTTAACATAATAGCAAACGACTTTCAAAATGCAAAAAGAAATTGTAGATTAAACGAAAAAAAAATGCTTTCAAATGTTTTAACTAATACCTATGTGAAAATATGCCTAAAACACCGTTGTTGGTCAGAGGGCCTAGTACGAGTTGTGTTTCTCACCTCACTTTGCGAATAGTATCGGGTGAAAGAGAAAATCATACGAGTGAGTGAACGAGTGAAAGAGAAGACGATAGTTAACTATTCGCAAAATGAAGTGAGTACAAAAAACCAACTCGTACTAGGCCCTCAGAACCGGTGTAACCATATTTATCCACGCATTTCCTCAATATTGTCTAGTATAAGCCAAGGTTTATTTGTAGCTGGTGGTGAACTTATCGAGGAAGTTCTGGAAAATGTCAAGCATTTCCTAGAGTAGCGATAAGTGACAATTATTTGACAAAAAATAGTCTAAAACTCCGTTGATGTTCAGAACCGGGGAAAGCATATTTCCTCAGGCATTTCCTCATTATTGTCTAATATAAGCTGTGGTTTACTTGTAGGTGGCAGTGAACTTATTATGGAAATATGTCTTAAATATCCTAGAGGAGCGATAATTCAGAAAATAGCCTGAAACTCCGTTGTTTTAGAACCGGTGAAACCATATTCTCTCAGGCGTTTCCTCAGTATTGTCTAATATGATTAACTTGTAGCTGGCGATGAAATTCTAGTGGAAGTTTTGGGAAATGTCGAACATTTTCTAGACTAGCGATAAGTGAAAGTTATTTGACAAACACAATACATAGTAAAACATAGTCTGAAATTCCGTAGTAATTCAGAACTGGTGAAACCAAATTTCCTCAGGTATTTCCTCAGTATTGTCTAGTATGAGCGGTGGTTTACTTGTAGGTGGCGGTGAACTTTTCGTGGAAGTTTCGGAATACGTCGAGCATCTCCTTGAGTAGCGCGGGCTGCGGCAGGATGGTGGTGCGGAAGTGGTACGTGCCTGGTTTTTGCCCGAACCCAGACCCAGGGACTATGCAGATACCTGAGAAAATTATTCAGAATTTGGTATTTGTCTTGAGAATCGATTCTACTTTTAAGGTATGATAGAACAAAATGGGAAGCAAAATAAACCTCTACACGAAATTTTAGCATGACTTAACGAATTTCACTATGATTTCTAAGACTCCAAAGTTGGTAAAAAAAACAAAATGCTCCAGCGACAAAATAGTTGAGCTTAGGGACTCGAATAAAAAAAAATCGAGTCGATTCGAATCACCAGTAAGCAGTTCGAATCGTAGATTCATATTCAACAATGATTCAAATCAATATGATTCTAATAAATGTGATGATTCGAATCGATACGATTATTCGAATCGATAACAACGTCGTTTACAATTATTTTACAATTAGCGGCCGCCCGCGACTTTGTCTGCGTGGACAGTTTTTAGGATATCTCTCAGGAACTGTACGTTTTTTCTGGATGAAAGGTACCCTATGTCCTTTTCTGCACCCCTGACGTGTATGCAAAATTTCATTATAATCGGTTCAGTAGTTACGACGTGAAGGCGTAACAAACAAACAAACGAACTTTCGCATTTATAATTATTAGTAAAGATTATTCATCGGACTGTATGTACATATTTGTAAAATTCAGCGAAAATACTAAATATGATTAAAGAAATAATACACTTTAAACGAATATTAAACTGCCTTCTCAGTAGTTTTCAACCCATAAGTTAAGCTGTAAATGGTAAGTTTGATGGCGCAGTACGCCATCAAATCAAACATTCGAATAAAAAAATATCGATTCGTATTCTAACGGTGATTCAAATCAGCTAACCAATTCGAATCAGGTGATGATTCGAATCAGCATAGATACTTATGCGAGTCGAGCTTGGGTTATCATCATTCGAATCAATTGTGATTCAAGTCCCATTACAACATTAGTTATAGTGGGCCATATTAGTGGGCCATAAGGGCCACATTACCTGTCTCCTCCAACAGTTTGAAGGCGTAGAACACATCTGGCGGCTGGTCGGCGGCTGTAGCTATAGTGGGCCACATTAGTGGGCCATAAGGGCCACATTACCTGTCTCCTCCAACAGTTTGAAGGCGTAGAACACATCTGGCGGCTGGTCGGCGGCTGTAGCTATAGTGGGCCACATTAGTGGGCCATAAGGGCCACATTACCTGTCTCCTCCAACAGTTTGAAGGCGTAGAACACATCTGGCGGCTGGTCGGCGGCTGTAGCTATAGTGGGCCACATTAGTGGGCCATAAGGGCCACATTACCTGTCTCCTCCAACAGTTTGAAGGCGTAGAACACATCTGGCGGCTGGTCGGCGGCTGTAGCTATAGTGGGCCACATTAGTGGGCCATAAGGGCCACATTACCTGTCTCCTCCAACAGTTTGAAGGCGTAGAACACATCTGGCGGCTGGTCGGCGGCTGTAGCTATAGTGGGCCACATTAGTGGGCCATAAGGGCCACATTACCTGTCTCCTCCAACAGTTTGAAGGCGTAGAACACATCTGGCGGCTGGTCGGCGGCCTTGGCGGCGGCGACCGCTTTGGGCGGCAGCTGGAACTGGGGGAATGCGTACATCGCACCCTGTGGAACAATATTATTCCATGTTTATTCATATGTGGAACATATTATTCAATGTTTATTCATCTGTGGAACATAGTATTCAATGTTTATTCATCTGTGGAACATATTATTCAATGTTTATTCATCTGTGGAACATAGTATTTAATGTTTATTCATCTGTGGAACATATTATTCAATGTTTATTAATCTGTAGAACATAATATTATTCAATGTTTATTCATCTGTAGAACATAGTATTCAATGTTTATTCATCTGTGGAACATATTATTCAATTTTTATTCATCTGTGGAACATAGTATTTAATGTTTATTCATCTGTGGAACATATTAATCAATGTTTATTCATCTGTAGAACATAATATTATTCAATGTTTATTCATCTGTAGAACATAGTATTCAATGTTTATTCATCTGTAGAACACATTATTTAATGTTTATTCATATGTGGAACATTATTCAATGTTCATTCATCTGTGGAATATATTATTCAATTTTTATTCATGTATAAGAATATCTTTGAAACATTTTTATATACATTATCCCTCGATAAAATGGAAACCCGAATGGAGATGAAATTAGACCGTAAATAAAGAAAAAAAAGAAATGAAAAAAATAAATTATTATTATAGTTTTATCATAGACGAGTGACCCCGCTCTCGCTTCGCATCGGTTCCTTACTTTTTTGCCAATGCCAGTCTAGGACGGCGGTTTTTTTATAATTTTATTATAGACATTATGATTATGGTCATGGTATACCTGCACAGGATTGCATTTGAACCCCTCCATAGTGTTGAACGTGTCGGCGATCATTTTGGCGCGCTGCTTGAGCGAGTCTAGGACGGCGGTTTTTTCTTTTAACCACAGTGCGTGTGAAGGCTCACCCTCTTTAGGTGGCGCCGCCTGCAATTAAACAAATGGCTCAATTTTGAATTAAGTAATTGTGATATTATTATTTTTGGAGGGTAAATACCTTTTCTCAAACATGCTTGGAAATTCGATCATTATTTTGACAACCTTCTTCGTGCTAAATCGGACTTTCCGGACAGACCTAAACCGCGCCGGCAACTATTGTATGAAAATCCATTACTAACGTGTAATAATGGATTTTCATACTAAAATTGCCTGCGTCTGACCGTAAAGGTTAGTACTGAAACTCATTATACACGTGTAATTCAGAAATGGAACGAAATTTGTAAATGGAAAGTTCCGAATCACGGTAACAGAGTGTCATGAGCGCAGTAACGCCCGCCCATTAATCCGTATTCCTGGTTACAAAACTTACGTGTAAAATACGATTCGGACAGGCGGGCGGCATAAAAATAACGTTTTATTATCTATGGATCTTGGCGCGGGAAGAATATTTTGTTGAAATTGTTTGTTGTTTTGTCAAATATTTTATATTCGATTTAAATTAAGTAATAAATCTATTATATAAATGAGTTCAAGCGATGAAAGTGATATTTTGACGCCACCTGAAATTCAAGAAGCGGCAAGAACTGTAATAGAAAACATGTTGACTCCAAAATCAAAAAAATAAGTAAACCAGATGTAAACCAAACTGCAATGCACAAAAGACAATCACAAGGGTATAAATGTAGGAAGTCTGCATCAAACGTGCAAATTTTCTTGTCTAGCATCAGGCAGTGTGTATTTGGATCCTAAAGTAAGTTTTCGTATTGATAAGTACCTAGGTACTACGAGTAATTTACCGCTTTGTTTTAGTCAAACAGCTTCACAACTTTACACGTTCTTTATTTTTGTTGCAGGTTTGATTTTTGGCATTTTCGGTGCATGAATATGCAACGACACTAGAGTATTTATGTAAAAGACGTAGAAACTCAAGACAGTGCGATTTTACTTTCAATCCAAGATTTAATCTTTGCTTTTAATTACTGTAATTTTAAATAAAAAATAAATGTTAGAAAAGTTACTACTTGGTTTGAATTTCCGCGCATTATTTGAGAAAAGTACTATACAAGCCTTGGCAGCAACTGGGCATTGATGGACTCACGTATGTGTGCCTCGGCTTCGCCTCGGCCCACATTTTCACGTTCGTCCTTCAATGCCTGAGTTGCCTGCCGCTGCAGTAATGTACTATTTATGGTGTAGGTAAGCTCTTTGAAAGGGTTTTGTAAAATTTTCGTTATACAGGCTGCTACAGGTTTTTCAAGTTTGTATGAGAATTTGTATAGGGCTGAAGGTAGAAACACCATTTTTTAAGGGTAGATACCTTTCATGGTGTAGATGAGTACTAAGGATTTTCTAAAACTCCTGTTATATCGGTTGCTACAGGGTGTTCCAGTTTGTATAAAGGTAAAGACACTATTTTTGGAGGGTAAATACCTTTTATGGTGTAGGTAAGCACTAAGAAAGGGTTTTGTGAAATTTTCGGTATACAGGGTGCTACAAGTTGTTCAAGTTTGTATGAGAATTTGTATGGGGCTGAAGGTAGAAATACCATTTTTGGAGGGTAGTTTCCTATTATAATGTATCTGAGCACTACGAAAAGGGTTTTGGAAAATTCCCGTTATACAGGGTCCTACAGGGTGTTCCAGTTTGTATGAAGGTAGAGACACCATTTTTAGAGGGTACATACCTTTCATGGTGTAGGTGAGCACTAAGAAAAGGTTTTGGAAAATTCCCGTTATACAGGGTGCTACAGAGTGTTCCACTTTGTACATGAATTTTTATGAGAAAATTTAAATGTGTAAAATGATGTCTACAGATAAATACCTATAGTACTGTAGTGGTGTAGGTGAGCACTAAGAAAAGGTTTTGGAAAATTCCCGTTATACAGGGTGCTACAGAGTGTTCCAGTTTGTACATGAATTTTTATGAGAAAATTTAAATGTGTAAAATGAGGTCTACAGATAAATACCTATAGTACTGTAGCCCCCGGACACCTAAATCACCAAAAAGGTTACCGCTTGTCTTAGTGTTATTGTTATAGATTTTGCAATATTGTATACTAAAACCGAAGTCTTAAAGATCGTAACCCGCCGTAACCATAGACAGTGATAAATCTAAAATCTCCATTTATGTTAGTTATTTACTTTCGAGGTTACCGCATATTTTCACTACTGTCATGGTAAACAGACTTGTTCAATTACTACACATATCAGTAAGACTATGGAAAGTCGCCATACACAAATTTAAGACCAGATGTAGTCCGGCCATTTTGATAATAATTTACATCATTTATTTATTCATCTTAATAATTTACATTTTAGTGTTACCGGTTCAAATTTGTACTAAAGATAATAGGCCCTCTGAACAAACCATAGACCAATTTTAAGACTGTTTCTGTGGCCGGTTTAGATTTTAAGACCCATTTGGTCCATTAACAAAAAATGCAAAAATTTAATAAAACGCACTTACTTAACTTTCTACTACAAAAACTTGAAGATTACATAGGTATTTCTCAAAATAATTGTACCGTAACGTACATGTAAAACGCAGTTATGCACACGTTTTGTTACGAACATGTAAATGTAAGTACAAAATGTTACGTTCATGTTGATATAAAGGTCGTTTCATAATAAAACATCCAATTTTTATTTATTTTTTATATAAATCAACTATATTTTAATAGAGTAACATTGTATGAAAAACAATGAGATAACAATTTTACAACATATAATCAAGTAGTCTTCCTTCATTTAAGCAAAAAATAATCATCTATACATATAAAACTCTAAATTGATTGATTGACTGATTGTTGGGATAGGCGTGGAGCCCTAACGGCTGAAGGTAGAGACACCATTTTTGGAGGGTAGATACCTTTCATGATGTAGATGAGCACTAAGAAAGGATTTTAGAAAATTCACGTTATATAGGGTGCTACAGGTTGTTCAAGTTTGTATGAGAATTTGTATAGGGTTGAAGTAGAGACACCATTTTTGGAGGGTAGATACCTTTAATGGTGTAGGTGAGCACTAAGAAAGGATTTTAGAAAATTCCTGTTATACAGGGTGCTACAGGTTGTTTAAGTTTATATGAGAATTTGTATAGGGTTGAGTAGAGACACCATTTTTGGAGGGTACGGGTAGATACCTTTCATGGTGTAGGTGAGCACTAAGAAAGCGTTTTGTAAAATTCCCGTTATACAGGGTGCTACAGGGTGTTCCAGTTTGTATGGGGATTTGTATGGGGCTGAACCATTTTTGCTGGTAGAGATACCATTTTTGGAGGGTAGATTCCTTTCATTGTGTAGGTAAGCACTAAGACATGGACCAAAACATGGACCGTCGTTTACAAACAGACACTGTCTATACTGACTTTCAGAAATATTTCGACAAAGTTGATCATGAGCTACTGTTGAAAAAATAAGCTTTTAATGGAATAAGGGGCAATCTGTTCAGGTGGTTCACATCCTACGTTAGTAACAGATCTCAAACGGTAGTCATCAATGGTTTTAAAACAGATCTCATTGATATATCTTCTGGTGTCACTCAAGGATCTATATTGGGTCCTTTATTATTCAATTTATTTATAAATGATATTAAATCTTGTTTTTTGAACACCCATTTTCTTATGTATGCAGATGACTTAAAAAAATTGAGAACATGTGTCAGTTCTGCTGATTTACTCCAAAGTGATTTAAATTGACTCTCAAACTATTGCCTCATGAATAAACTTCAACTTAGTCTTTCTAAATGCGTTTCAATAACTTTTACTAAAAATATAAACATTATTAATAATAAATATAGCTTGTTGGGAGAGAATTTGAAATCGGTTCAGTCAGTACGTGATTTGGGAGTTCTGTTGGATTCGAAATTACATCTAGATCAGCATATAAACGCTATTAGGGATAAGTCTCTTAGACTATATGGCTTCGTTATGCGATCGTCCTATGATTTTAGACGCCCATCTACCCTTTTGTTTTTTTATAAAGCGCTCATAAGATCCCAATTGGAGTACGCTGTACCAATTTGGAACCCTATATTTCAAAAGTACGTAGATGTTTTGGAGTATGTCCAGCGTAAATTCTTACGATATATCAGTTTTAAACATAGTCGCACTCGTCAATCAGACGCATGTCTACTGGAGGAATATAAGTTGCTCAGCTTAGAAAATAGGCGTACTCTTCTAGGTGCCATGACACTATAAAATATGTAATAATAAATTCGACTGTATTGATTTATGCAATGGCCTGTATTATTTGGTTGCGCGCAGTGCGCACATCGAGCAGTGCGCGTGCCTCGGCTGTTCTACTTGTCGACTTGCCGCACGCTCTCCGGCGCGCGCGCGCTTCTTTACCGGCTCGCTGACACCTTTAATAAAGTTTTTCCGAATTTGGACATACTTGCAGAATCAGAATCAAAATTCAAAAAGTTGCCCCTGAAACTTTAACTAATTCAGCTGATGATTTACCAGGTAATTGATTAAAGATTAATCGAATTAAAATTTCCTAACCTTATAAGTAGTTTTTTTAATAACAGGATGTCGAGGGTAATTCCTCACATTGATTAAAGAACGTTAAAAAGTTATTACCCAATTATTACCCGATCTTCCGAATATTGTATCCTGCTATAATAATCATATTTTCGTTTGATGAATCTTTTTATTTTGTTTTATGTTTCAAAATAAATTAATCTTTTTGTTAGCTTTTGTCACATTAGTTATTAAGTAATGAATGAGTATCACATAATTAACCCGTGGATGATGGTGTGGGCTTCGCAACGCAATAAGCTAATTTGGTTAATGAAATATTTAGATCTTTAATTACATTGTGAACGCTGTTTATCATCCCAAATAAATAAAATAAAAAAAGTGTACATAACTGCGTTTTACATACACGTTACGGTACAATTATTTTGAGAAATACCCATGTATCTTCTTCTATGTATCTTCAAGTTTTTGTAGTAGAAAGTTAAGTAAGTGCGTTTTATTAAATTTTTGCATTTTTTGTTAATGGACCAAATGGGTCTTAAAATCTAAACCGGCCACAGAAACAGTCTTAAAATTGGTCTATGGTTTGTTCAGAGGGCCTATTATCTTTAGTACAAATTTGAACCGGTAACACTAAAATGTAAATTATTATCAAAATGGCCGGACTACATCTGGTCTTAAATTTGTGTATGGCGACTTTCCATAGTCTTACTGATATGTGTAGTAATTGAACAAGTCTGTTTACCATGACAGTAGTGAAAATATGCGGTAACCTCGAAAGTAAATAACTAACATAAATGGAGATTTTAGATTTATCACTGTCTATGGTTACGGCGGGTTACGATCTTTAAGACTTCGGTTTTAGTATACAATATTGCAAAATCTATAACAATAACACTAAGACAAGCGGTAACCTTTTTGGTGATTTAGATGTCCGGGGGCTAAAGTACTACTAGGTATATTGGCAATTCGTGACTTTCAAAATAAATGCAAAACTATCTTAATCACGCGAACGAAGTCGCGGGCAAAAGCTAGACTATACATATAAAACTCTAAATTGATTGATTGACTGATTCATTGTTGGGATAGGCGTAGAGCCCGAACGGCTGAAGGTAGAGACACCAATTTTGGAGGGTAAATACCTTTCATAATGTAGATGAGCACTAAGAAAGGATTTTGGAATATTCCCGTTATACAGGGTGCTACAGGTTGTTCAAGTTTGTATGAGAATTTGTATAGAGTTGAAGTAGACACCATTTTTGGAGGGTAGATACCTTTCATAATGTAGATGAGCACTAAGAAAGGATTTTAGAATATTCCCGTTATACAGGGTGCTACAGGTTGTTCAAGTTTGTATGAGAATTTGTATAGAGTTAAAGTAGAGACACCATTTTTGAAGGGTAGATACCTTTCATGGTGTAGGTGAGCACTGAGAAAGGGTTTTGGAAAATTCCCGTTATACAGGTTGCTACTTCAAGATGTTCCTGTTTTTATGGGGATTTGTATAGGGCTGAACCATTTTTGCTGGTAGAGATACCATTTTTGAAGATACCTTTCATGGTGTGGGTGAGCACTAAGAAAGGGTTTTGGAAAATTCCCGTTATACAGAATGCTACAGAGTGTTCCAGTTTGTACATGTTTTTTTTTATGAGAAAATTTAAATGAAATGAGGTCTATTGTCTACCTAGGTATATTGGTAATCCGAGACTTTCAAAATAAATGCACAACTGTCTTAATCACGCGAACGAAGTCGCGGGCAAAATAGTAGTAGTATAATGTTATAGGCACGTCCTAAATAGACGTGATAATATCGAAAATTAGAGCTACCCTGAAACCTTCGGGTGATTTTCCTATAGCACGTACTTTAGAATACTAATTAGTATACGGGCGTGTTACAAAAAAACTATCTACCATATTTCCTAATGGCGAATATGGTAGACTGAAAAACTTGTATTATGGAACCAATTCTGAAATCGTGAAAAAAAAACAGCTGTTTCATACATTTTGATATTTTCTTTATTAGTTTTGCATGAAACAGCCGATTTTTTCGCGATTTCAGAGTTAGTCCCATAGTAAAGGTTGTTCAGTTTGATGGTTCCTATCTACTATATTCGGCATCAGGGGTATTTTTTGTAGCACGTTGTACCTATTGTAACTATAAGATGTAATTAATTGTTACTTATATAAGGTAATTTTTAGTTAATACAAAACCTCTAATGGGGTTGATCAGAAATCAAAAATAGTGTCTTCACTACATTATACAGGGTGTCCCAAAACTTTGCCACACGGAAGAAAAGTACCTTAAATATTAAAGATAGAAAATTTTACTGAAAGAAGACTTCATTTTGTTTTTAAAAAGAAACGAAACTGCATTCAAAGTTTTTTTTTTAAGGCTTCCATACAAATTAATACAATCCGTAATAATTGGAAAGATGCTGGGTTACTTAAGAAAAAATATCCTTTTAAGTAACCCTTCCGGTTGGTTTCGTAAAAAATAGTAAAAATATTTGTTCGTTTTTGGTGGGTTCGATTCCTGGTTTAGGCAGGCGATTTTTCAAAAATCTTTGAATGCAGTTCCAATTATTTCTCAAAACAAAATGAAGTCTACTTTCAGTAAAATTTCCCATTTTTAATATTTAAGGTACTTTCCCTCTGTGTGGCAAAGTTTTGGGACACCCTGTATAGGTAGATTCGATCCTCAGGAGTACGATGGTATATTTAACTCAATTTCGGCCAAAGTGTGGGTTGAGTCCTTTCTGCTTAACTACGTCCAATTATCAGAAACAAAATCTATTTGCATTTAGGACTGCCGCTACGCACTTTTTTAAAGAAAGAAATATATTGTTTTTATCCATTACTGAAATAAAATGATAATAAAAGGAATCCGAGTGTAAGTAACAATAATTTAATAAGCACTTTAATTATTAAAGTGCGGAAATCAGTGAATCTGCAGATTAACTAGTTGTTTCATTTCGTACTTTAACTAGCTAATCTGCAGATTAACGACCAAGGATCAGTTAAAAAATCCGTTTCCGATCATTTTATTGTAAAAAAATATAATAATATAAAAGGGGGTAGACATAAAAGCGGGGGGATGGAGGCTCAGGGGGAAAAGCTCCCCGCCATGGAAAAAGTCTTAAAGAGTTTATTAGGTTAGGTTAGTATTGCGACCAGTGGAAACTGTGTTAGCCTATGTATAAACATAATGCTTTCCATTCATATGTATAACTAGCTTGTGCCCGCGACTTCGTCCGCATGGACATTCAGAAAATCGCTATGAAACCTTTGACCGAGATAAAAACTATCTGTGTGCTATTCCAAATTCGTTCAGCCGGTTTTACGTGACTGAGTAACAAACATCCAATTATATTTTTCCATACAAAGTTTAAACCCCATTTGACCCCTTTAGGGGTTGAATAATGTCTACCGCTTAAAGATAAATTCCATTTTCGCAATCATCATCCCATAAAACCTCGATAACGACACCCATATCGATGTTGGGCTTTTTTTACCCCATTTACCCCTTAAAGGGTTGAGTTTCGGAAAATTACGAAACACGTGTTTGCTCATTTGTTTTTAGAAGTACTCCTACGAAGTTTCAAGTCGAAATGTCTATTTAATATTTTTCTTCCATACAAACTTTGTACTCCCATTTCAACCCTTTAGGGGTAGAATTTCCAAAAATCCCTTCTTAGTGAGTGTTAACACTGTATAAAATATCTATGTACAAAATTTCAAGTCTCTAGGTTTATTGGTTTGGGCTGGGCAATAGTCTGTCAGTCACCCCTTCACTTTTATATATGTATAATTATGATCTGTATGTTTCCCTTATCAAATAAAATAAAAAATAAAAAATAGGACCAAAAACGCGCGAGCCCAGCGAGCAGAGCAGCGTGCCGCGGGAAAGGCCGGAGAAGCGCCAGAAACGTTTGTGTGTGTGAGAGAGAGATAGAGATAAAGAAACACAATGTGTGTGTGTAATATCACTTACAACACACACGTCACAGTGATTTGTTCTAGTGATGTAGGGCACAACGCGCTAATGCCTTTACACAGCTGCGCCTCCACTTCGGGTTAAAGTTTAGTTTAGTTTTAGCTTGTGTGTGTGTGTGTATAAGAGAGAGAGAGAGAGAGAGAGAGAGGAAGATAGAAATAAAATAAAGAAAAACAATGTGTGAGTGTAACGACGCTAACTCTACTTACCACACACGACACAGTGACTTAGGGCACAACATAGCGTTAATGCCCTTATACATCTGCGTCTGCACTTCTGGGTCGAAGTTTAGTTAAGTTTTAGTTTGTGTGTGTGTGTGTGTACGTGTATAAGAGAGAAAAAGAGGCGAGAGATAGAGATAAACAGAATGTGCGTGTGTAACATCACTCACCACACAGGACACAGTGACCTGCCCCAGCGACGTGGGGCACAGCATGGCGCTGATGCCCTTGTAGAGCTGCGCCTGCACGGCCGCGTCCAGGTTGCACAGCTCGGCCCAGCCGCCGCGCAGCCCGCACTCGCCCATGTACCCCTTGCTCACCGACATAAACGACGCCAGCTCTACTTCACTCTTGTACGGGGCGCCCATCTCCATGAGCACCTGGGAACACAAAATCCTTACATATAATAAAACAGTAAATAAGTGTGTCTGTACATTACATATATTTCAAAAAAAAATATGTGGGGCGATGGAGACATAGTAATAGAGCAAGAATTTAGAAAAAAAAGTGTGTCTGTTTGTTTGTTTATTTGTCTGTTTGAACACGCTAATCTCCGGAAATACTGAACGGATTCGAATTAAACTTTTTTTGTTACATAGCTTTTAAGCCTGGGCATAGTTAAGAGTATAATGATTTTGGAAAATGGAACACCTGATGCAGTACCATAATAGTCCAGCTAAACTATACAAAATATAAAAATGACACCTTAGCAAAAGTTGTTCAGCCTGATGAGCATTTTTTGTTGAGGTATAAAAATAGAAGATCTGGAATACCTGGAAGACCTTATATGAGTACCCCGGATAAAGTCCACACGTACGAAGTTTCGGGCGTCAGCTAGTAGTTTTATAATTGTAAGGTTTATGATTTAAAAGCATCGGTTTTGTGCATAGCCTTCTATATCTTCCAAGCCCTGAAGTTGAGCAGAACGGCAACATCGCATGTGGTCAAGCACATAGTATAAAATTATTTTAAAATTATTTATTATTTGTTTTTCCTATATTATCTATGTTTAAACTCGTTGTAAATTGTGATGTAAGGTTATTTCAATAAAGTTTTATATTTATTATTATTATTTATTTATTAGAACATAAGGTTTGAGTCAAATTATTTGAACTTTTCGGGGGTCCTTTAGTACGATGAGCATTTTGATCTAAGCCTCCTCTAGCAATAAATCTTACATCATTGGAAAGGTATTTAAATTTGAAACACTTTATTGTATTAGTATAAACGTCAACTATTAGTACTTTGAGAGTTATAACGCTCTAAACTTGACCAATTTTTTTAACATTAATGACCTAAAACTCCGAAAATATTAACAATTAAAAGAAAGTATGTTTGCAGCAAATAATTGTCATATAAAAACCTTTCTTATGATATATCATTCATTTCTATAGGTGTGGTAGATCAACACCCATGAACAATAAACCACTTTTATACTTTAATAACCTTTAACTCCAAAAGTATTAACAATTGATATAAAGTATATTAATAGCAAATATTTGTCTTTAAAAGACCTTTCCAATGATATATCATTAATTGCTAGAGGGCGTGTTAATCAACTCCCTGCTGAAGAAAATCAACAAAAAAAGATGACATCTTTGACAGCCATTTTTTCCTGGTAAACATTGATATTTTTCTTATTGTTTCATATACAAAGCACTTCAATAAAAGAACTAAATTATTTTCATATTTTGAATCTCACACGATTACTATGAAAAAAAAATCGAACTCTTAAAATTGAAATATTCCCATACATTTAGTATGGAGACTGGCGGACGACATGACCACGAACTGACAGTAACAGACGTTGCCAAACTTATGTTCACGGCTTGGAAATAAAGAAGGCTATGGTTTTGTGATTTAGAAATTAAAAGTACTATTCACTTCTCAAGCTTACGCGCTCACTAGACATGAAATAAAAGACTTTTTAACGGATACTAGCGCGGTTTTATTGAAAGTACTTTGGTAATTAGTTGGTATTTGGTTTGATTTTTGATTTTTCCGACGTTTCGGCACCTTTGCAGCTGCCGTGGTCAGTCCCCCGTGACCACGGCAGCTGCAAAGGTGCCGAAACGTCGGAAAAATCAAAAATCAAACCAAATACCAACTAATTACCAAAGTACTTTCAATAAAACCGCGCTAGTATCCGTTAAAAAGTCTTTTATTTCAATTAAAAGTACGTCAATTGACTAGCGTAGTTTGACTGTTGAAAACAAAATGGCGGGGGGCAGCGGCGAGTGAAGGCATTCTTGAAATCAAACGTGGCATTTCTTGGGCGGTCACTCGGACAGGTCAAACGTATGCTGATGGCTTGTAAACTATTGTGAAGTGATGTATTCGGAATTTAAACGTTATCATTGTATTACGAATTAAAGTTATGTCAAGCTGTTATTGATGTTATGCCATTTTAGAAACACCCAATAAATGATTATAGTTACAGCCGGAGTTTTACTACATAATCAGACGTTTCCTGAAACTTTCAAACTTTCGCGTTGCATTTTATTAATTTAAAACACAAGTACAGTACGAAGCAAACATCTTGAAATCGGGTGAGATTTCAAGATGTTTGCTCATCGCGCGTAAAAAACTGGCCAAGTGCGAGTCGGACTCACGCACGAAGGGTTCCGTACCAAAAAACGGCAAAAAATCACGTTTGTTGTATGGGAGCCCCCCCTCAAATATTTATTTTATTGTTTTTAGTATTTGTTGTTATAGCGGCAACAGAAATACATTATCTGTGAAAATTTTAACTGTCTAGCTATCACGGTTTATGAGATACAGCCTGGTGAAAGACAGACAGACAGACAGACGGACAGCGCAGCCTTAGTAACAGGGTCCCGTTTTTACCCTTTTGGGTACGGAACCCTAAAAACGGGTGTAGATAAAGTCTTGTATGCAACTGTACATAATTAAGTATTAAAACACTCATAGGATAGACCCACATTCAAGTTTTAATACCCCTCATTATAGTACAGTTGCATAAATAACTATAAACACAACAAACCTTCTTGAAGGAGTAGAACTTGCTCTTCTCCGCGTAGACGTTGTCCTGGTAGACCTCGTCCGCCAGGATTAACAACTTGTTCTTGTGAGAGAACTTTATGATCGCCTCGATGTTGTCCCGCGTCAGCACCTGCGGCGCGACAACGTTCACTGTTAGCAGAGTTGATGAAGATTTGGATTTAATATGAATCATTTCCACACTTTGTCGTTTGATATATTTTAACGCATGAAAAAATGGGATATTTTTAATAGAGTGATTGGAAATAATAAAGGCGACTGTTAATGGGCTACATAAATACTAAACATTGCAGCGGTTTATTTTGTTTGTGATCCAATAACCTCAGACGTAAGTAAGATAATGGTAGCTAGCCAGGGGAACTTGGAATTAAACCACCAACCAAACCGAGTACAAATTGTACCGCCCCTTGCTGGTAATCGAACCCGAGACCCCTGCGTGGGTCTTACAGTGAGATAATTCTACGTGCCAGCTGTGAAGTGAACAGCTAAGTTTGACATTCAAGTGATTAAATAAATTAAAAATAGAAACGAAATACAGTGCAACTACCAATCACTCGCTATTAGGTATATACTAACCTACAAAGATTACCTATCACCGATGGGGTTAATGACATGTGATTGCAGGGCCAATGAAATAAAAGATAAAACTATCTTTAGATGATTCAGAATACTAAAATTGGATGGTAACTATGTAGTAACTATGACGTACATCCTCATTTATAGTCCTAGCCTTGGAGACGTAATACGACTTTCATACATATGCCATATATCGGACATACACCGCTGGCAATATGCCACAAAACTTTATGACTGAAGGTGAACAAAACTCATCTCGTTAAAAATTACCTTGTCAGAATACAACAGGTAATTAACTTGGCTTATTTGGAGTATTATTTTATTTTACTTAATACGTGATACATAATCTTTTAATAACTGTTCTTTGAGCATGATTATGAATGTCATTAAAAAGAATTTCTATCTTTATTACCAAGGATACTCCTTGACAATAATTGTAGTCTTAACCCTTTACCGCATGGTGTGCCAAATTTGGAACACTTACAAAATTCCCCCATAAATCATTAATTTCGCAATATTTACATTTAAATTGCTAAAATTTCGGTAAAATGAGGGTATATTTATAATTTAAGAATGAACCTGACTTATTTACGGATCTCAGTCTTATCGTTTTGCCGGTACAAACTTGTCGTGTGCATCATTTTGTGAACTCAAGGAATTTTCATACTTTGATGCTGAATTTCGGTAGTTTTTCATCCAAGTAGAAATAAAACAAGTGATTAGTTCAGCTGAATAATGGATCCTTAACGTTTTTATGTCAAAAAACGTACGTATCAATAAATGCATACTATTAATTTTGTCGATTAAACTTTGTTCCGAATTCGGAACACTATGCATTAATGCATTTAAACGGTGGCCAAATTTGGAACATTATGCAGTGTGGTTATTAAACTTATGTTATCAAATTTGGAACACCATCCAGTTACAGTTACATATTCAGGGTGTTTCATAGTAACCATTGAAATTTTATTTTTATTTGTATGGAAAACTACAGTGTGTTTTCGATAATCAATCTCATTACTAGGCAAAAGTAAAACATCATTTAGATTTAGGGTTGCCAGTTGCCACTATGTAGTTTATCATGAAATAAAAAAAGTGTGGTTTTTAGGATTTATAATTTGCCGGAGGTTGTAAGCATGGTACCTATGCATGCATGCATGCATATTTGTATTACAGATAGTAGTGAGAACGAAAATATATCTATCTGATGATGATCGAACCAATTTGAAGAATTTTTTATCGGATCATGATCAAGTATTTAACGTAAATTACATTTTACGAATTTAATTAATGATGTTGATTAATTTTGTTACTTCTTTTTCTCATTCAAATAGTTCTCACTGCATAATGTTCCATAAATGGAACATAGATTTTTTTGCCATAAGTGCATATTGTTCCTAATTTGGAACAATTTGTTTTTTCTAAATAAAACTTTTAAAAACAATTTTTTTTTTTTTATTATTTTTCCCATGTTACATTTAGTGAATAAAAACAAGTGTATTTTTTTCGCACGAGTTAAAAATTCCATGCGGTAAAGGGTTAAATACAAAAAAGAAAAATATTCGTTTAAGGGTGCACCGAGCGTCCACTAGCGCCGCCAATCAAGAAAAAATCATTACAACGAAATAACTATGTTTAACAAAATTCTGAAACATATAAAAACTAGTATTAGTTATAAACTATTTTTGTATGCGTAAAATTCTAAGTTTAAATGCGTTCGTGTGGTTAAAATCTGGATTAACGCCTAAAGTGGTCACTTTAGGCGTTAATCCAGGTTTTAACTACACAAACACATTGAAACCAGGAAAAAAACGCATACAAAAATAGTTTATAACTATTACTAGTTTTTATATGTTTCAGAATTTTGTTAAACATAGTTATTTCGTTGTAATGATTTTTTCTTGATTGGCGGCGCTAGTGGACGCTCGGTGCACCCTTAAGAAATAAGTGGAGATTTATCACTGGGTTCTTTTTTAAAAAAAAATTGAAAAAATAAGTTGTTTTTATGCACGACGGAATAGTGCTTAGCCGTTCGTTACCTAACCTGATTATTAAGTGACGATAAGGCCGAAGGTGGAAGCGCACTGCACTACATCCGGAATCCCCATCACTGAGGAACTGGCTATCTTACCTCTAACTGCCGGATCACAACAATTATAAATTGTTGTTATGGCGTCAGACTTAGGTAAGATGGTGGTAGCTAGCCAGACGGACTTGAAATAAGCCCTACCCCCAACCAAAGATTAAATTTTTTCGAGGTAAATAAAACAATAACATAAAAGTAGACATACTATTAAATACTATTATGTATTCTGTGCTATTAGGAAGTGCTATACTTAATTGAAAGACATCTGAGTCTGTGTAATGATTGCAAACAATACGTTTGGCAGACATCATTTGCAGGTCAATAGTTCAATTCTATCGGAGTGAATGCGTAACGTTGTGTTATCAAATGATGATTGTGTATAACTCACTCTATATCGCATCGTAAACACTGCGTAGTACTCATTTTACTTCACATCGTTTGCTGATAAATCTTTTGATTTAAACGGGTTTTCCTATAAGTAATGTATCTATGTTACAATTGCGTTGTAAATTTCATTCAAAGAACAATGTGAAAATTTTATAATTATTGGTCCATGCGTAAAAAAATTGATGTTATTTTGAATAACAAATTACTGAAAGAATTTAGTGTAGACTGGCGCGATTCTCGGTCGTAATTAATGTACGGTGTGCTTAAAAATATTTTTTTTTTATAAAAATAATGTATTGTACGAGTATTCCTTTATCTTCAAGGATGATTAACTTTTTTCCCTTATTATTCACATATTTACTTTACTGGCATACAATAAAATTATGTATTTTTTACGCTCTTTCATATGATATAATGATAAAGAGTGCTACAGAGGTTGGGACGCTTTTTCCCAATGTTCTTTAAGACTACAACCGCGTTGTGAAAATGCACATATTAAGAGTAAATTGTTTAGAGAAGATATGCTCAGGAATCATAGTTCAACAAATACAACGGGCCGGCCGGCGGGACCTATGTCCTGCAGAAGACCATAAAACGGGCTGTTATGCTGACAACACCTTAAACAGTTCTTGGCACCTTTAAAGTAGATAGATCATAGAGCTACATCTATTAGATACAAACCTGTCCCGTTAGGTTTCTGGAGTTGATGACCACAATAGCTCTAACAGCGTGTTCAGAGGAGCCTTCCTTTCTGGCGCGCTCCAGCTCGTTGAGCTGAAAGGCTCAGCCCTTGACTTCGTCCAGGTAGTACCCGATCTGAAGAGCTACATCAATCAGATACAGACCTGCCCCGTCGGATTCCCGGGGTCGATGACCACAATAGCCCTAACAGCGTGTTCAGAGGAGTCTTCCTTCCTGGCGCGCTCCAGCTCGTCGAGCTGTAAGATCCAGCCCTTTGCCTCATCCAGGTAGTACCTGATCTGAAGAGCTAACTTCAATTAGATACAGACCTGCCCCGTCGGATTCCCCAGGTTGATGAGCACAATGGCTCTGACAGCGTGTTCAGAGGAGCCTTTCTTCCTGGCGCGCTTCAGCTCGTCGAGCTGTAAAGCCCAGCCCTTGGCCTCGTCCAGGTAGTACGCGATCTGACCCATAAACAGTTCTAACACCTTTAAAGTAGATAGATCATAGAGCTAGTTCATTGAGATACAGACCTGCCCCGTCGGATTCCCCGGGTTGATGACCACAATAGCTCTAACAGCGTGTTCGGAGGAGCCTTCCTTCTTGGCTCGCTCCAGCTCGTCGAGCTGTAAGCCCCACCCCTTGGCCTCGTCCAGGTAGTACGCGATCTGACCCATAAACAGTTCTAACACCTTTAAAGTAGATAGATCATAGAGCTAGTTCATTGAGATACAGACCTGCCCCGTCGGATTCCCCGGGTTGATGACCACAATAGCTCTAACAGCGTGTTCGGAGGAGCCTTCCTTCTTGGCTCGCTCCAGCTCGTCGAGCTGTAAGCCCCACCCCTTGGCCTCGTCCAGGTAGTACCCGATCTGACCCAGCCCGTACTCCGCCAGGGACGCCGAGTATAACGGGTACTGGGGGATCGGGATCAGTACTCCTGAAAATGACAAGAGAATTTTAATACCTTATTGAAGGCGACATTATATGCAACACACAAAAAAAGAAGAGCTACATTTTGTCATACTTGAAGCTCTTTACCGTGATAGCCTGACGATACGCGAACAGTCTGTAGGAAATGTGGTAGGGTAGTATGGAAAGTATGGTGAGAGGTAGCCACTTGTAGGAAGGCCAAAGTGGAAGATCTTCCTCCGGGCTAGGTGGTATTTGCCCAGGGACCGCGGTCCAACCGATAATGGTTGGAAGTTGTATATATAGTTTGGTGGCTGAGAAAACTCCGATAGCGAGATGTAGGTTTCTCCATAATATTGTCCATACTACGAGGTGATATTCCTTACTAATCTTTGTACGACACTAGCGCCATCTAGTGACATGGTGATGAATCTCGTTGCAACCATGTGTAGGTATGTGCGGCGGTACGGTAGATGCCGCTACAAGTCTTTTCTTTGTCTCTGTTATTAAATAGTTAATATTCAACTTTATAATCTGATGCAAACACATAGATAGATGTTATTTGCGTGAAACGCGACTGAGTTAATTTTAGTTTAACGAGTATCTGACATCATAGATTTAATTACTAAATAGGCAGTCTATGAAGCGACTTAGGCCGAAGTTCACCAATACCAAAACAGGCGATCAAGTCCCAAACGTCTGTTTTTGACGTTTTTATGTATGGAGAAAATGTCAAAATCAGACGGTTAAAAATTAATCGGCCGTTCAAGTTGTTGGTGAAATCGGGTCTTAAAAGCTAATATACCCTAACCTATGAAGTTTAAACTACAGTTAAAGATTTACGCTCCTACAAAAATATGAAAAAATATTATTTGAATCTCATGCAACTTGCGCAAACATTGAGACACAACACATTATGGACCGTCGTCGGCCAACCAGGGTCATTTTCGATCTATCGCATATTAGCACCAGACCAAATTCGCAAGATGGCTTGGTGTTATCAAATATCATCATCTGGGTTGCGAAGTAGGAAGCTTCTGGGAGATATGTCACACTGAACATGGTCACTCATCGCTAAAAAAATATGGATTGCATATTTATATAAATGGTGAACAGGGTAGTGAGTGGCATCATTACCTGAACTATTTTTTGTGTTTTCATATCGATCGAATAAGGAACAAGGATCACAAGAGCATATGTATATGTGAAATGTACTTACCTGGCCTGACCTCCTAGACGCTTCCTGAAAGCGACGCAAGACTTTGGTTTTATATACGGCTGGGACCTGCCTCACCCCCTGAATGTAATTACATGCCAATATGTAGTCGATTATTTTTTGGAAAAAAAGTTTCTATGTTTCTACCCTGGCCTCACGCATGCTTCCTGAAAACTAACCAAGCCGATGTCTAACATGTTTGTAATGATGCCACATACGACCCTGTTCAACATTTATATCAATATTCGATCGATTATTTCTTGCGATTGAAGATCATTGTATGGGAGGCCATATGTTCAGGGTGGCATATCTTCCAGAAGCTTCCTATTTCGCAACCCAGACGACAATATTTGATTACACCAAACTAATGGCTATCTTATCAATGTGGTCTGGTCCCAATATGCGATAGATTGAAAATGAGCTCCTTGGCCGACGGTCCATTATTGCTGTGAAAAGGCGTGACATATTCCTTAACCGTATTTTTAACCAATAGTATAATTATTAGCGTACCTATTGGCAAATATTTACGTCGTGCAAGGTTCGTGGCTATTGACAAATTCATGATAATCATTACAAATCATGTTACGTGAATTTATACGATAACGAGTGATTATTATCAATATACTGTGCAAACTATTTAGATCTGATATAATGTACAGTTGTACATAACTTAATAGTTAGGTAATACAGAATACTACAACCAAAATTGTTTTTACCCTGTGCTACAACATAACTTAATAGTACATTACATCCGAGAACGGGAAGCTAGCGATTGCATTGTCGAGGATGGTTTGAAGCCCGAGCCGCAGGCGAGGGCTTTAATCATTCGAGGCAATGCAAGTAGCTTCCAGTACAAGGTTTGTATAATACTTTACTCACGAAATGCGAGGAATTACAATTTTCTTTTTAAAAATGTGATATTTAAATTGGTTCGCGTGGCCATGTTTACTGACCGGTCATGCAACCATAAAGTTTCATAAAAAGAATGCTAGCTTACCTATAAGTTCTACCGATTTGAATTTGGAACACTTACTTCCCGCACTCAGTGCGGGAAGTAAGTATTGAATTTCATTTCCGCACTGAAATTTAAATTTAGAATGCGATGAACCAGACCCCCACGGAAATCTTGAATGCCCCGCATTCTTTTTTCAAATGGAATGATGACATTTCAGAGCATAAGTGAGTAAAGTTCAATTACTTATTTTAATTAAGTGAGTAATGAGGACAATTATAACATTTGTTGATTGTGACTTGAACGTGACTGGGACATCAGAAAGCCACCGTAATGTCATCTAATATTATGTTATTGACACATTACCTGTCAATTACATAGGTACAGCGAAGTCTAGGCCTCATTTCTGTAGTATCTCAACTCTCGATGTTGTTTCAATGGTTTTGTTTTTTGACACAGTTCTTGTTACTAAAGCACAAAATAGAGAAGATAATTTGCTTATTCATTTGTTCTTGTTTATTTAAACAAGTTATTTTGTGTTTTAGTAACAATAACTATACCAAAAGCTATAACCATTGAAACTCCTTTGAGACACGATTGTTACTAGTTGTAAAAAGTACTTTGTATGAAAATAAAGTTTTTTTTTTGTATTTTTACCTTTAAAACATAATTTTAATTACTTTTGGCAATATTTAAACAAACTTTGTGAAATAAAGTATTTTTACGCACCTACTTTATTTTCCACATAAATTATTGTACAATGGGATGTATTTAATAGCACTTTAAATTTGATGAAAACAGCTATAAAATTATACAGGGTGGCCCAAACGGTGACGCTAAAAATTTTTTTTTTGTTTCCTCACATCTCGTTGTACCCGAAAATACCCTATGTATGTTCAGTGATTTTTTGTAGTTTTCGAGCTATGAATTATTTTTTAAAATTTTGAGAATTTTTGACTTGACAGACTAAAATATTTTTTTTTCGGAAATTATACATCTTTTTTTGAATTATTTTTTTGTTACATAGACCTCATGACTTGAACTTTAACACATAAAATACCCAGCTTCCTGTCATCAAAATAAGTTACAAAAATATTGACCGACAGTGAAAAATTGACGTAAAATCAAATCATAGTTAAATTTTCAACTTTGAATTAAAAATTAAAAAAATAGGTTCCATGACTTCTGAGTAATTTTAAAAACTTCACAAGACCCTAAGCTTTAATTCTAATTAAAAAAAAAATGTGCTTAATTAGCTTTTTTTAGCCGAAATCTGCCTTCAAATGCACAAAGGTGAAATTTTCTAAGATTTTTTATTGGCTATTTTGTCATTCACAAAATGATTCTTACCAAAATAAAGTTTAAAATGGTACTGTTTATTGAATAAAGAATTAAAAACAACCTTTAAAAGTATGTTATTACGAAGCGGTAACATCGATGTCATTTAGTTATAGTTATTTTGGTTATTTTAAGGATAAATCATATTAAATAAAACAATTACTACAAATTCAACAATTAAATTTATTTCCGAATAAGTTTTCAAAATGTCTCCCTCCCGCTTCAATGCACAACCTACATCGCCTTAAAAAAATTTGTTTTAAATTTCGGAAAGCATTAGTATTTTCTTTGATTTTTATTTCTGCTTCTCTTAGTTTTTGACGCAGCTCTGCTTCAGTGTTTGTTTCGTTTGCGTAAACCATCTCTTTGTAATAGCCCCACAGAAAAAAATCTATGGGGTTTAAGTCTGGTGAACGCGCAGGCCAAGGAATCGGGCCGCCACGCCCAATCCACCGTCTCGGAAAAGTCTGGTTAAGGTGCTCTCGTACTTCTCTAGCATAGTGGCACGGAGCACCATCGTTTTGAAATATCATTCTTCTTCTTGTTAGTAGATTCACATCCTCTAATAAACCGTTCAAGCTATTTCGTAGAAAATCCAAATATTGCGCTCCGTTCAACCTAGCCGGCAATTCAAATGGTCCTATAAATTCCCCATTGACAATTCCTGACCACAAATTTACACTAAACCTTGTTTGAAAATTGGATGGTCTTGCCTTGTGTGGGTTTTCAATGGCCCAACTGTGATAATTATGAATATTGAAAACTCCGGTTCTTTCAAAGCGTGATTCGTCTGTCCACAAAATTTTGTCGAAGAAATCAGGATCGTCTTGAGTTTTTTGAAGCATTGTTTCACAGAAAGTCACTCGTCTTGGATAATCTGCAGGTTGCAATTGTTGCACGCGTTGGATATGAAAAGCGTGGTATCCCTCTGAAAAAAAAAACACCGAAATTGTAAATTCAAAGCATAGGTAAGATAGTCTTTTTTCAGTTTCACCAAATAGTAGGCTAGTGATAATCACTGGTATGTACCACGCTTTCTCGCCCACTAGCGAGTGATTATTTTGTTGCCAAATACACATTCAGTCAGAGTTCAATACTTAAAAAGACCACGTGCTACAAAAAGTCGCTCATAAAGCACGTGCGTGCTATTTTTTTTAAGTCACAATAATTACAGCTAAAAAAAATAGCACGTGGGCATAGTGGGCGAGCTAATGGGTGCGTAATTATGAGGTTTAAAGACAAGATGAAATTAACCCACCTGACTTCAGTATCCTCATAACTGAGGTTCGTGGTACACCAGTCCTTCTTGCGATTGCTCTGGTGCTAGTCGATGAATCCCTTTCCACTTGTTCCACGACTTGATCCATAATATCTGGATCCATTCTGGGTATTCCTTCCTGAGATGAACGTCCAGGAATTCGTCCCTCCATAAATGTATTGTGAGTATTTTGAAATACTCTGTAATTCGGGTAATGCTCCCGTTGTTCTCCTCGCCGTTCCAATTGCTCTCGATAAAGCCTTGCTGCCAAACTAGCATTTCCTTGGGCAACACCGTAAAAATAGTGCATCTCTGCGTATTCACGCAAAGAATAGCTCATGTTGCAGCACAAAGGTCCAAATCACAAGGTAGGTAATCAAAGTCCGAAACACAAGCACAGGTAAATCAGTCACAGGAAGAATCAGAGTCCAGTTAGCAAGCGAGAGTAGTTGTATCAGAATTGAAAACAAAACCAGGAGTAGTAGTAACACGAGCGAAAGCTGTGAACAACTGAGGTGAAGGAGGGAGGAATGCGACCGACATGAGATGAATAGAGCAAGATAGCAAGATAGATAGAGCAAGACAGCAAGATAGATAGAGCAAGACGGCCTAGATGAGAAAGAGAGGACGTGCTTATAGACGACGCTGTGTTGGTCCCCCTTCTTTTGTTCGGCGCGCGGGAAGTCTATTGTTTGTGATTCTAGTGTCTGCCAGAACTATTGTTATTTATGATGTCGCTAAAGATAAACCGGTTGGAGGTAAAGACCATTTTCTTTGTACAAAGACCAACTTGTGCTGTTGAAGTGACAACATACTAACTACCACTAAACTAATTTAGAACTCTAAATTTATAAACTATACTAAATGTCAATTATTATGTTATATCAAACCTAATTAACCTTAGATAATAACAATGAGTGCTTTTAAAATAAATTACCTTTGTACATTTGAAGGCAGATTTCGGCTAAAAAAAGCCTATTAAGCACCACTTTTTTTTAATTAGAATTAAAGCTTAGGGTCTTGTTAAGTTTTTAAAATTACTAAAAAGTCATGGAACCTTTTTTTTTAATTTTTAATTCAAAGTTGAAATTTTAACTATGACTTGCTTTTACCTCAATTTTTTACTGTCGGTCAATATTTTTGGAACTTATTTTGATGACAGGAAGCTGGGTATTTTATGTGTTAAAGAACAAGTCATGAGGTCTATGTAACAAAAAAAAAATTCAAAAAAAGATGTATAATTTCCGGTAAAAAAAAAATTTTAGTCTGTCAAGTAAAAAAATCTCAAAATTAAAAAAAAAAATCATAGCTCGAAAACTACAAAAAATCGCTGAACATACATAGGGTATTTCCGGGTACAACTAGATGTGAGGAATCAAAAAAAAAATTTTTAGTGTCACCGTTTGGGCCACCCTGTATATCAGCACTTTAAAATAATGATAGACCTATAATTTAATCTTATCACTACAAAAATAATGGTTTGCACTTTAAAATAATAATAGATCTATAAATTAATATTATCACTACAAAAATAATGGTTTGCACTATAACTGTGTCCCAACTCCGAAATCATTTAATTTCTGTCAAACCATGTCAGACTAATGAGATGGCAAGTCTCACCAAGTCGGTTCTAGCGTTGTTGGTCGCAATGGAACCTAACCTCCTCCTCAGCTCCCCTCTCGATACGCCCGCTCGTCGTCGCACCTAGTCGTCTGTTTACCAGTACTAATGTTTTAAAATTAATTTGTATGGTGCAAAGTATTAATTTTAAAGCTAAACAATTAAATTGTATAGTGCAAAGTATTAATTTTAAAGCTTAGCATATTTATAGTGGAAACCATTATTTTTAAAGTGCATTCAATAAATTTTGATGCTAAACATTTTAAAGTGTGTTACATTATTTTTAAAGTGCAATTAAATATTCCCCTTGTACAATTACCCCCCAAACAAAGGATATACTTTATTATAAAGAACGGGTGGCAACCCTAATGGTTACGTCAAAATCAGCAGAGCCAGAATCGAGGCTCGTTTTCATACAATCCATTATGCCGATGAGCGTTATCAGCCGTGCTATAATGAGCGATTATGATAACTCACGATAACGCTCACAAACAAACCGCTAACGATATACTTGCACTCCACAAGATAGACTTAAATACCCATCATTATTATAGCTTTAGTTTGGAAAAATAAAGTGAAATAAACAACAGATAATATTACCTAATAGAAATTTCTCTGCACACATTTACATTGTGATTGTTTTCCACAGAAGTATTTTAGATAAGAATTTATCAAGTTGTATCTTTGTCAAACTTTTGATAAACTTAACAATTGAGTGCGAAATGTATAAGATTGCTGCATTACTATTAAACCTTTGACAATACTCTATTTTAGGCTAAATATTGAAACAGGTTTTGTTAATGCACTACGAGATAAGCACTATATCCTTCACCTCACCTAATGTTAAGTGACGATAAGGCCGAAGGTTAGGGCACTACACCCAGAATCTTCAGGAACTGGCTATCTTACCTCTAAATGCCGGAACACAACAATTTTTAAATTGTTGTTATGGCGTCAGACTTAGGTAAGATGGTGGTAGCTAGCCAGGCGAACTTGAAATAAGCCCTACCACCAACCAAACCGAGTACAAATTGTACCCCCCTGGGAATCGAACCCGGGACCCCCGCGTCTTACAAGGGGTGGGCGAACCACTAGACCACAGAGGCGGTTTAAAGTAGAGATGAAACGGATATCCGGTAACTATCCGGTATCCGGCCTACCCGGCGGCCTTAATACTATTCGGCCGAATACCGGATAACTACTATTCGGCCGGATAGGCATCCAGCCGAATTAAAAAAATCTGAATAAAAAATATATTTTTAAGTAATTAAAATATGCTTTATTTAGTCAGTCAAAACCTACGCGGATCAAATAGAGGTTATTATAAAAAAGGCTGGTGTACGCAGTGACAAAAACCGCAGGGCATGTATGAAAAGATTGATGGATATGAATGAAGCGAAAGAAGTGTGCAAGGATCGTAGCAGGTGGCGATCCATAGTCTCTGCCTACCCCCATGGGAAACAGGCGTGAGTGTATGTATGTATGTATGTATATGTAGTGTCACTTAAGAAATATAATTCCGAATGGAACCGAGTCCATCCGATCGTTTGCGCGCCGCCTACGCAGGTGTGTGTGCGCGATGCACCAAACGGCTAAGTTCCGCCGGATATCCGGCTATCCGGCCACACGGTTGGCCGAATATCCGGTATTCGGTATCCGGCCAAACAGCTATCCGTTTCATCTCTAGTTTAAAGTATCTCAGATAAGAATTAATTAAGTTGCGTCTTTGTCAAACTTTTGATAGACTTAACATTGAATACGAAATGCATTAAGATTGCTGCATTACTATTTAACCTTTGACAATACTCCATTTTAGCCTAAATACTGAACCAGTTCCACAATTCTGGCTAAAATTGGCTTGAATACATAACGATAAGCAGCGTCGTAAGCTGCAACAATAATTATAGACCGCGACGCGAAGGTCGTTGAACAAATGGATTCATTAGTGACGCCAAGCTGCCGTTGCGACTCTTATGTTCATACATCACACATAAGTAACATGTTTGGCTTTATTTTAAAACAATCGCCTTTTAACTATGTTTTTCGTTTTGTTAAGAAATGTCAAACCATAAGCCACTTACAGTGCGCTGTGCAAGGTTGTCAACCGTCCGTTTTTCGACCAGACTGTTGGGTTTTAAAATGAATTGTTGGGGTAAGGTCGCTAACTTCCGACCGGATGCAATTTGTCCGATGAGATAGAATTATGAAGATTTTAATAAAAAAAAATCCTTTACCAATTTTTTGTTAAGTAGTAATTGTTAAGTGTGTAATTTTCTTATAACGTTTTTTTCTTGTATTCTTTTTCTTAGTACAGTGGCGAGAATAAAGGGGTATATTGGCGATGAATACAAAAAACATTCGTATGATATCTCCAAAATTTCGCAATAGTGAGAATTAGTGTCACTATATTTTTTTAATGTCTTGCTAAGTTCTTGCAAATAAAATAAATTCTAGACCATACAACTTTTCGGTTTTAAGAGATATTGCGAAAGTTTCTTTACAGTTTTTCATGTGGTGTACATACATAGGTCTAACCGCCTCTGTGGTCTAGTGGTTCGCCCATCCATGTAAGACGCAGGGTCCCGGGTTCGATTCCAAGGGTGGTACAATTTGTACTCGGTTTGGTCGGTGGTAGGGCTTATTTCAAGTCCGCCTGGCTAGCTACCACCATCTTACCTAAGTCTGACGCCATAACAACAATTTAAAAATTGTTGTGTTCTGGCCAGTTAGAGGTAAGAGGAAAAAAGTATCTTTCGATCCACCGGTGGAGCCTCGTCGGTGGATCGTAGAGGAATGAGGGTAAGATAGCCAGTTCTTAAGTGATGAGGAGTACGTACGGGAGTAGTGCGCTTCCACCTGCGGCCTTATCGTCACTTAACAACATTAGAAACAAAAATAAAGGTAAGCTATTGGATAAGTCACTTAGCAAAATCGATGGCCAGAATCGTTCGTTTGAAGTAAGTTTCTATGTACATTGTAAGACCCCTTTACCCCTCCCCTCACCTTTGAAATTGTAAGCTCCTCTACGTTATAGGTCCTTAAAAAAAGTTACATAACGCTGTTGACAACACAATTTCAAATAAATTGGCAAGCATCTCCATTACTCATATAATGGGACTAACAGGAAATTAAGACTTTATGATCCGGAGGGCAATTTATGTCCGTCCATTGCCTTCACAGTCCTAACTGAACCCATTTTTACACGACTGCCCAAAGCAAAAAGAGTGTTATGTGTTCAGGATTCATGTATGTTTGTGGGTATGTGAGTTTCTTTATTCCACCATAACTTCTAAATGCCTGAACTGATTTGGATAAATGGGGTATCGTTAGAATCCTTACAGCATTCCGAGTGACACTGGCTATACAAGTAATATAAATAAAAAGTACATTGGAAAAATTTCTCTTGGTAACAATATAATAACAGACCCACAACAAATTGCGGAAGCTTTTAATGATCATTTTATTGATACGACAAATATTGATAACAGTCAATATTGTCATAACACAAATAAGACAAGGCTACGCAATAGTATGTATCTTGAGCCTTACACAGTTTAGTCCAATTAATGAGCATATTTGTTGTATGGAGACTTCCGAATAATTCTCCCGTCTATGAAATTTGGCATGTGATGAAGTTAGGTAATAAAGATTACAGATGCACAATAAGCCAATAAATTTTGTAACGAGAAGTTAGGTATTTTTACCTTAATATGAAAATTGCTTATATCTATCTGTGAATATTTCCTTGGGCTGAAACACTTCCTGTATACGTACTTATGTACGTTTTAGAATAAGTATGTAAAGGAATCCAATCTTTTTTCGATTTTAGAGGTACTTCAAATTCAATTTTTAACATTTTTCAATATATCTTCTATTGAAAAAATTATCTGTTGATTATTATTTTTAATATGTTTTTGTATCTGTAAATACATAGCTTTGTTCAGTAAGCCAATAAATTTTCTTCTTCAATCATATTTTTTTAATTTTTTGACTTTAAGAGGTTATTTACGTAATGTGAAAAAATAGTCGGTCCACTTTTATACGTTTATTAGATAAATTATTTTATATTAAAACAGATTTAACAATAATCCAATCATTTTTTGAACGCGCATATATTTTTAAGGATAGTCGCCGATTTATGCTAGAGCATAAGGGTTGACCTCAACTTGACTACTCGGCGCTGCTTTGCCACGCACTTTTGGAGTAGAGTGTAGGCGAGTTTGGTGGCCACCGTGCTCACTACAGTACATAGTCTAAAACAAAGTCGCTTCCCGCTGTTTGTCACTATGTATCCTTAGATGTTTAAAACTACGCAACGGCTTTTGATGCGGTTTTAGTGATAGAGTGATTCAAGAGGTAAGTTTATATGTATATGTTACGGCTAATACCCGAAGTGCGGCTAAACCTAGTTCTAGCCGGCTAAAACTAGGTGTGACCGATCTGCTTTACTCCTGTAGGTCCCGGGTTAGGTTAGAAAATTAAGGCGAGCGCGAAGCGCAGCGGAGCGTGAGCCTTAAATTTCGAGGTTATTTTTTTTTAACAGACAACAGAAAAAACTTTCTTTATATCCCATGCTGCACCTAGTTTTAGCCGGCTACACCTAGTATTAGCGGCGAGCAAATCGGCTACACCTAGTTTTAGCCAACAGCTATCGGCTACACCTAGTTTTAGCCGGCTAGAACTAGGTTTAGCCGCACTTCGGGTATTAGCCGTAACATATACATGGTGTCAAATTCCACACTACACCGAAGCGGAGGGTTACCTATCTTAAGATCGAATTTTGTGTTGGTCGAATTTCATTTTACCGACAACTTTTCGACTATTTTCGTTTCGCCTTTTTTTACTTCGTCGAAATCACGTTTCCCACTGTATCAGTTGACCTAATATTAATTCGAGTTTTTTCGTTACTCCGACGTCTCATTTGACCGAAAAACTTTTTACCGAATTATTGCTCGCTCGAAAGAATGTTTCGTCGAAGTATTATATTCCCGAACATTCATTACACCACTGATTTATTTGCCATATTTTCAGTTCACCAAACGCTACTACTACTACTACTACGCTAAAACTTGTAGCACACTTTCTCCGATTCCTAATCTTCGTAGCGAGTCGTATTTTTTCTAGTATAATATTAAATATTCTAATGTTATTAATTGATTTCCATAATTGTTTTAAACTGGAAACGGATACATTTTCGTGATGTTCTGAAAATTATTATTTATTAATTTTAATTATTTTATGTTTGACTCAATAAATATGCATGCAAAATAACTACCAACACTCGTTTCTAGGTTAACTAATATTTTCCCAAATTTTACAAGCATGCAACATGCAAGCAGGCATGCAGCATGCAAGCAGGCAGCATGCAAGCAGGCATGCAACATGCAAGCAGGCATGCAGCATGCAAGCAGGCATGCAGCATGCAAGCAGGCATGCAGCATGCAAGCAAGCAAGCATGCAGCATGCAAGCAGGCATGCAGCATGCCAGCAAGAATGCAGCATGCAAGCAAGCATGCAGCATGCAAGCAAGCATGCAGCATGCAAGCAAGCATGCAGCATGCAAGCAAGCATGCAGCATGCAAGCAAGCATGCAGCATGCAAGCAAGCATGCAGCATGCAAGCAAGCATGCAGCATGCAGCATGCATGCAAACAAGCATGCAGCATGCATGCAAACAAGCATGCAGCATGCATGCAAGCATTTTGGAGCTCCGCTCGCTTCGCTCGCTCCGCTGCGAGTGGTCAAAACACTAACCTAACCTAACCTACTGGTAGGTGCATTAAAAGTTTTTCTTTATAGCGGGGGGCCTCGGGCCCCCCGACCCCCCCGAGCAGGGGGGCCAGCCCCCCTGCATCCCCCGGCAAGCATTTTGCATTCAACATGCAAGCAGGCATGCAGCATGCAAGCAAGAATGCAACATGCAAGCAAGCATGCAGCATGCAAGCAAGCATGCAGCATGCAAGCAAGCATGCAGCATGCAAGCAAGCATGCAGCATGCAGCATGCATGCAAGCATTAATAAGTTCCACCCGCTTCGCTCGCTGTGCTACGAGTGGTCAAAACACTGACGTAACCTAACCCACCAATGTCATAGTCAAAGGTAAAGTCAAAGTAAAAAATATCTTTATTCAAATAAACTTGCGGCCAAATGATATTCGGTAAAATGTTGTTCTGGTGAAGTGAAAGTATGGCAAATAAGTTAGCTGGCAAATGAAAAAAAATCAAAAGAGACTTCGGCCAATAGTAAAAAGTTATTTTGAAAATCGGTGAAACGTAATTCGGTAAAATGAGACATATGCCAAATGATATTTCGATGATTTAAAAATATGGCAAACAAAACATATAGCAAAAAAGACGTCGGTCAACAGTTTTCGGTCAAATGAAATTAGGACAAGTAAATTTCGGACATGTGATCGGTTTCCGAAGCGGAGCGAGGGCGAGTATCTATATGTTACAGTAAAAACCCGTTTTTAGTAAAAACGTTTGACTAGTCAAAACTAGTTTTTACTTAAAGCCTTTGTTGCAATTAGTATTTACTGCTGCTAAATAAATATTATTAGTTAAAACTAGTTTTGACTAGTCAAAACGCGTTTTAACAAACTGATTCAGTAAGAACTGTTTCGAGCTAGGTCAAACTTCATCGTACCTCATTCTGATTGGTCAAGAGATGTCACCTGACTCGGGGGTGACACCTGTTGCTTTGTAAACAGCAAACGTAGATACGTCCGTCAAACGTAGGTACGTTTGCTGTCAGTTATTATAATAAAAGAAAATATTTCTGTTGTCTGTTATAAAAAATAACCCCGAAATTTAAGGCTCACGCTCCGCTGCGCTTCGCACTCGCTTTAAATTTCTAACCTAACCCAGGTCCTACAGGAATAAAGCAGGTTCTATTCGATTCGATTCGCTTGTGATTGAGTCATTTCTCAAAAACACGATTCTCTAATACTAGTTTTAACTAAAGCTCTCAGTAAGAACTAGTTTTAACTCAAATTGAAATACACTTTGTAGTAAATTCTAGTTTTGACTAGGTAAAACTAGTTCTTACAAAGGCACTTAGTTAAAACTAGTTTTGACTAGTCAAAACGGGGCCTAAATAATAAAATCGTAACGAGGCCAATTCTGTACATTCAACATTTTTTCAAAAAAGTGCTCCATGTTAAGTATATGATACTAAACCCAAAACAATCGTTTTTGGAATTTTTGTCTGTTTGTTTGTTTGTTTGTATGTACGCGCATAACTTTTAAACTACTGGACCGATTTGAACAAACCTTTTTTTATTATGTTGGCAGTATAATCTTAGGTACAATTCATTACGCTATGTCATAAAGGAGATAGGTAAAAACAGTATCGTAACTAGGGAATGCAAAACCGAAGTGAAAAGAAAACCGTCTTTTTTCCGGTTTTGAATCCAAAACTGGTTAAAACCGGTTTTGAAGAAAATATTGGAAAATGTGCAATACTAAATTTTTATTGATTTAGTTAAAATGTTTACAATTTTAAGAGTATCCCTATTCACAGTTTATCAAAAACTGCACAGTTATCAAGAACATTACCATTTTACACAATTTTTGTAACGCCAATCGATCCTGCTTCTCGATGATCAAATACTTCTATGGTATGGGAGGACCAACCCAAGTTTGAGACTAAAAAGTCAGACATCTCAACAAACTTCCATATATTTCGTAGGAAATCATTGCAGGTCCTAGGAAATAATTTGTGTAACTAAAATACAAAAAATATAACTAAGGGCAAATGATTACGTAGACGTAATAAGCTACTAAAGAGCTCATTGTTTTCATATAAATAAAACAAAATATACATACAATTTGTTTGGTTAGCGATGTCGGAGCTTTTAAAGGCATAATTTTATGCCGTTGATAATATTGATCATATTAATGATCAATTTTATCGACATAACCCCCCACATGTTGGGGTCTATCCCCTCTCCTGTTGGAATGACCCGCATTTTAAATTTGACTTTTAATTTTAGATGGCCTTGCCGAAAATTTATTAATTTCTCCGGATTTAAAAGTCCTACAGTTATAAAAGAAAATACTTTTCGAAAGCTAACAATATCATCTATCAAGTAAAAAAATAAATTATATAAACTTTTAACTTAAATAGGTATGTCAAAAAATTACTAAAATAATTTTTAATTCGAAATAAGTGTGTTTTTTTTTCATTTTTCTCACATATCTCAAAAACTAGGACATTAATGTGCATTTTTTTGCATTTTTACAATACATAGAAATATTATCTACAAAACGACATCAAAATCATTGCTCTGAAATGCTGTGGCTGGCAAACGCACATCAGACACAATGGGGAATGTCCGAAAAAAATCAAATTGGCTGAATATTTTTCTATAGGTAGGAATAAGGTCCCTTAGTAATAGAATAAACTTTCAGAATTTTCGGTTGGGTAAAAAAGTTTTTAAAAATCAAAGTCTCTTCGACTTCACAAATGTATGAAAGTAACAGCAGAATGGAGATTATACCTTTGCCGCTAACTGCCACAAAGACAACACGTATTTAAAAAAAAAAGTTTTGACATTTTGTCTTAAAACTTTTTTTTAATACCATGTTGTGGTTGTGGCAGGTGTTGGCAAAGGTACAATCTCCATTCTGCTGTTACTTTCATACATTTGTGAAGTCGAAGAGACTTTGATTTTTTGAAATTTTTTCACGAAACCGAAAATTTTGAAAATTTATTCTATTACTAAGGGACCTTATTCCTACCTATAGAAAAATATTCAGCCAATTTGATTTTTTTCGGACATTCCCCATTCAAGCCATAAGAATCCTCATCAAAAAGGCAAAAGCTATTGCTATTGCTATTGCTATTGCTATTGCTATTGCTATTGCTCGTGCTATTGCACGAACCTGCATTATGGTGTTTATAGAACTGGAAAAGGCGTTCGACCACGTGCCTCGCGATCTGTCCCCCTAGCCAAAGTAACATTTGCAAATTTTCGTTATTGCTTCGCTTTCGAAACATGTATGGATTTGACGTTTTAAAATTCGATTGTTAACGAAACCTTATGTCAATCCCATACATGTTTCGAAAGCGAAGCGATAACGAAGATTTGCCAATGTTACTTTGGCTAGGCCCTCTGATCTGGAAAGCCCTCCACGCGCATTCTGTCCCGGAGTTACACATCGCACTTTTCATCGGCATGTCACAAATGTCTCAATCTCAACACAATTGGTCTGCCCTGCAGGCACGAGTGTAAGCTTTGACTTGATGGTAGGGGTACATCAAGGGTCTACTCTGAGTCCACTTCGACTGTGGAAAGGAAAAAATGCTAAAGCGCCACTTTGGCCATTATGAGTTATCTATATCATTGGATAGCGCTTTTTTTTCGGCGTCGATCTGTCTAGGTTTCAAAGCAATCGGAGCACTTTTTTGGCGCTTTAGCATTTCTAAAATTCAACGTTTTTCACAAATTTACGCTGTCAATATGACTAAAGCGACGTATTTTTATTATTTTTGTAACAAATGTAGCATAAGAATTTTTATCCGGTCCACCTTTATTTCATTTGTACCACTTGAGCAATTTTCGTTTATTCAAATTTGAAAAGTAATGGTGATTTAGTAATTTAAGCATTTTATAGACTACAATGGTTTGGCGCTTTAGCAAAACATCATTGGTTTGAGAAGTAAGAACGGTTGGCGCTTAAGCAATTTTTGCTAGCTGTTTGTGTTATTATTACTCTAGTACGTTAGCGAAAATACTACTCTCAGATTTATTGATGCAACGTATATTACAATACAGAAGGCATAATTTGACATTATTTCGATTAACTGAAACATAGTAATACTAATTACTTCACGCTTCCAAGACACTCAATGGGAAGTCAACGATTTTGATGCTTCCCTGGTTTCACCCACCCAAATAATGTTGACCTCTGCACTACTCAGGTCGTCGGAGTATGGCTCTCAAACAGCTGAATAACAACCGATCACTACAGAACTTCTTAAAGTGGGTGATAAGCCAATACTAAAATCCCCCAGAAGCTTTTAAATTCCGTCATCGTTGAAGGCAGAACGCCGAAGGCATGACTCTCTTAAAGAACTACAGACCCATCTCACTTCTGAGCCATATTTATAAGTTGTTTTCGAGAGTTTTTACGAATCATCTCGCTCGCAGGTTTGGCGACTTTCAACCTCCCGAACAAGCCAGGTTCCGTAAAGGCTTAGCGCCATGGACCACATCCATACGCTGCGGCAGGTCATACAGAAGACTGAGGAGTATAATTTGCCACTCTGCTTGGCGTTCGTGGACTAAAAGACAGCCTTTGATTCAATAGAAACCTGGGCGGTACTGCAGTCTCTCCGGAGGTGCCAAGGGTAGTAGACTGCAGGTATATCGAGATGTTCAGGTACTAACACGAAAATGCCACCATGTCGATCCGGTCGAGTACGAGTACAGAACTAGAGCACAAATCCAATGCAACTGCAGGGAAATGTAATTTCTTTGAAACTGTTCACTGCTGCATCAGAGGACATCTTTAAACTCTTAAACTGAAAAGGACTCGGCATCAACATTAATGGTCAATACCTAACATATCTTCGTTTTACCGATGATATAGTACTGGCTGAGATCTTGGAAGAACTGAACACAATGCTCGAAGATCTCAGTAGTGCTTTGCTCCCCAAAGAGTGGGTCTCAAGATGAACATGGGTAAGACGAAAATTATGTCGAATGCGCATGTTGTGCCCGCTCCAGTTCATGTTGAGAACACTACACTTGAAGTTGTGGGATGGGCAGCATTCGGGAAGCTTTGAAATATCTTCACTTCAAATTTACCTTAGTGTCTCAAGACGAAAGTCAGTGCGTGTTGTCAGTGATAATGATTTACCGCAGTGAAACGTGGTCGCTCACTATGAGTCTCATAAGGAGGCTCAAGGTCACCCAGCTTGCAATGAAAAGAGCCATGATAAGCGTTTCCTTGCGTGATCGAATCAGAAATTAGGAAATCTGCAGGAGAACTAAAGTTACCGACATCGCTCGAAGGATTGTTCAGTTGAAGTATCAGTGGGCTGGACACATAGCGAAAAGAACCGACGGCCGTTGGGGCGGAAAGGTTTTGGAATGGCGACCCCATACTGGACGACGCTCCGTGGGTAGGCCTCCGACAAGGTGGATCAACGATGGTGAAGGTCGCGGTGCGCCGCTGGATACAAGCAGCACAAGACCGATCGTCGTGGAGATCCTTGGGGGAGCCCTGTACCCAGCAGTAAGTGTCGTGAGGCCGATATGATGATGATTTTAATATTAGCCAGCAAGTTTTCAGAAAAAATAATACAGCATTAATTTTCACCGTGCATCACCATCACCACACCGCACTGCAACTTGCAGACAAATTCCAATGTGATTTGATCGGATGGCAGTAGCCGAGCAGTAGCATAGCAGTAGCCTCTCCAAAGGCCGCCGTTTACAGTCCACCAGGGCGATGCCCGCGGGCTGCTTCAGCAGCCCGCGCACCAGGGCGAAATAATAGACAATTAACTGAAACATAGTAATACTTATTACTGATATCGATAAGTAAAAAAGAAATCTAATATAGAGTAATTGAGTTGGTGTTCAGCAATACTTGTTTGCATTTATTCTACAGCATTGGTGCATTTAAGCAATTTTCCCTAAAGGGTTCGGGTAAATCATCATCATGAGTAAACTTTTCTTCACTGCATCTGTTAAAGTTAAGGTCATTAAGCATTTTGTCATTGCCCTAGAAAAGATCATTGCGACTTATAATCAGTTTTCACTGACTGGGTTCTTACAATATTGTGGACATAAGTATTTTTTTCCTGACTGGAGTTTTCTCAAAAAAATAAGTATTTTTGCTTAAGCGACAAGTATTTCGCGATATAATAGAATTAGAAACCAATGAGTATTTCCTAAATTTGGGAAAAAAATAAATAATATGGTCTTTCATACACATGAATTTGCTTACGTTAATAACAAAAAAGTTATGATTTTTTTTTTCGAAAAAATGAAACTTTAAACCTCATTTCCCACAGCTAGCATTTTGGCGCTTTAGCATTTTTTCCTTTCCACAGTCGACTTGTATTTAACGTCACAATGGATTATTTAACTAATAAAAAGTGTCAACGAAAGGAGGGCCTTAGAATCTTCTCTATGCAGACGACCGACGTGGCCCTCATATCTAACAATGCGATAGATCTCCAGCGTGATTTAAACGGCTGGGTGGAGTCGCTGGAAGAAAATGGCCCCAAAATCAGCCGAAAGAAAGCGGAGCACGTATCATGTATTTTCGATAGCACATCACACCCCGATGACTTTAGCTTCTATGTGGGAAATGACCACCTACCAACAGTCAACCAGTTCAAATACATTGGCTCCGTGCTAAGCTATGACGGAAAGATTGACAGCGACGTCCTCCATATAGCTCAAACGGGCTGGATGAAATGGCGACAGCTCACAGGCGTCATGTGCGATAGTCGAATGCCTCTCTTTAGAGGCATAGCCATCTTATAGAGATCTTTGTGAAGGGACGAGTTTACAAAACAGCCATCATACCTGCCATGCTGTTTGGATCCGAATGTTGGGCCACAAATAAACAACATTTAAACAAACTCCATACGTCAGAGAGACGCTGGTCAGCGGGCGTCACTATGCTGGCTAGTAGCACCCATAACAGAAAAGCTGAAAGAGACGTCTACGGTGGTTCGGGCATGTACCGAAGGCGCCGGACGATCACATGGTGAAAATAGCCCTAAACATCCCAACGACGACACGTAGGCGCGATGGAACATCTGCCACTTGGCTGATGACGGTTCAGCGCGACCTGAAAGAAGCCGACATCGACCCCAACCTGACACTCAACCATGCACAGTGGAAGAGAAGGACAGGGAAGGCCGACCCCAAGTAAATAGGAAAAGGCACAGCACAGCAAGAAGATGATGATGAATAATAAATTTCCATAATTGACTTACGTAAGTCGCTATAAGCACCTTCGACCCGTTCAGCCGCACAAGTAGGTCACTGAACTGAACTACTTGAAGCAGTCAATCAAAATGGGGCGGTGCTTTTTCGTTTTGTATGTATTGCAAAGCATGAAACTTAACTTAATTTAATCAGAAAAAACTGGACAAAACCGGTTTTTCGTTTAAAAAACCGGTTTTATTTTGCGTGTGAAATCGACCGAAAACCCGTTTTTTTCGGTTTCGGTGAAACCGGTTTGCATTCCCTAATCGTAACGAGGCCAATTCTGTTAACTTTTAAACTACTGGAACGATTTGAACAAAACTTTTTGTATTATATTGGCAGTAACCTGAGTTATTTCTTCCTTCTACGTTCACGTTCATTTTTTTAATTTGAAATCGGTTCAGTAATCCTGAAAATACTGGTAAAATAAAAATGACTCGAGTTTTTATGGATCTACAGACATAACTTCTTTGTTTATGAACCGATTTAGATGATTCTTGTTTTGTTGGAAAGGAATACCTTAAGGGTGGTCTCATGTTAATTTCATTGGCATTGAACCTTGGACTTCGAAGATATTCATGAGAACTCCTCAAAATCAAATAGCATCGTGTAAGCTTTGAGTTAGAGCAATTCAGCTGTATGAAGGACTATGTTACGCAAATACTGAAAGTAGCTCAACAGTTACGAGATATTGGTAAGGAAGTAGATGTTGGATTACTAGCAGCGCTTATGTTACAAGGACTTACTGAAGAGTATACATACACCCCTGAAGATGACAATAGAGAATGCAAACATCACACTGACATCTAACTACGTCAAAACAATATTGCTTCAACAGTATAGTCCAATACCTTCAACATCCACTGATAATGCATTGGTTGCAAGAGATAGCCGTTCAAGGTACAAGAGTAGTTCCACGAACAGTAAGTAAAGGCAATCAGCAAAAACAAACGCAGCAGAAGCGTGAAAAGCAGGAGAAAGAGATAAGATGCTTTATATGCAATGGACCGCATAAAGCATTGATATGTCCGAATAATCCTAATGCAAACAAAGAGAAAAAGGGTAACACTTTTCTAGCTGCTTATAGCACCATCAAGAGTAATGACAATGAATGGGTAGTGGACTCAAGAGCGTCCTTTCATCTCACATGACCTACCGCAAGCTAGTTATAGAGACTTTAACAGTGATGTTGATATTAATGTAGCAAACGGCCAAAAGTTGTATGCATGTGGCTCAGGTGATGTCATTAAAGATGAGAGTATGCAATTTGGAGTGAGAGAGGTAAAGTAAGTCCCTGGATTGTCTGCAAATTTGTTGAGCGTGGAAACACTGGTGAGTATAAACATTATAGTTGTTTTTTTCCGAGAAAGGGTGTGATATATATCACCCTTACAAAGTAGATACTTCAAGGGTCAGTACCAAGCGCTTTGCCAATACATTTCTTATGCGAACTTTTTGGGCAGTCATGTGTAAACCAATTTCCATTGGCTAGAATTAAATAAAAATTAGTGACTCATAATAGTCATTACTAATAAATTGACATCGGATTATATGCACTAACAAAGTGCCAAAAAATTAAAATATGCACTAAAAACTATTAATATGTCCAAAATATGCACAATGAAAACTAAAAAAAAAAATTTTTTCACCCAATATCAATTTGACCGCCGAAAACGACCTCTCTATTTCAACTGATGTCATTGGCCAAATTTGGCGCCATTTCTGGAGAATCTGGAGATACTTTTTACGCAGGGTACCTGTGCCATTGATGAAGGCATTAATGTTCTTCGTTTTCTTCGAAGCTCTGGTTTTTTGCGCGAAATAGCGTCTAACTTTAACTTTATTCGCAAGTTTTCGGCTAAGGAATGAGGAATGGCGTTGGCATGTTCAATCATTGTTTACAGTATTTCTATTGATTTAAATAGAGGCTAGCTTAAAAAGCTGCCTATATTTAGCTCCCGCTACTTAAATAAATATGAACAATTGGGAAAAAAGGCTAAAATATGCTTTAACGCCGTAATTAGAGAGAGTTATATGCAAATGCATTAAATCTGATATCTACTTATAAACACACTTATTAATTGTTTTATTCAAAAATACCTACCACTATTCTTGAACTCTTGAAACTCTTAATTATTTTTGATAACAGTGGCCACCAAACTCGCCTACACTAGTCCAAAAGTGCGTGACAAAGCAGCGCTGAGTAGTCAAGTGAAGGTCAACCCTTATGCTCTATCATAAAGCGGCGACTATACTAAAAAATATATGCGCGTTCAAAAAATGATTGGATTATTGTTAAATCTGTTTTAATATAAAATAATTTATCTAATAAACGTATAAAAGTGGACCGACTATTTTTTCATATTACGTAAATAACCTCTTAAACTCAAAAAATTAAAAAAATATTATTAAAGAAGAAAATTTATTGGCTTACTGAATAAAGCTATGTATTTAAGGATATAAGAACATATTAAAAAATAATAATCGACAGATAATTTTTTCAATAGAAGATATATTGAAAAATGTTAAAAGTTAAATTTGGGGTATCTCTGAAATAGAAAAAAGATTGGATTCCTTCACATACTTATTATAACAAGTACATAAGTACGTATACAGAAAGTGTTTCAGCCCGAGGAAATATTCACAGAGAGATATAAGCAATTTTCATGTTTAGGTAAAAATACCTAACTTCTCGTAATAAAATTTATTGGCTTATTGTGCATCTGTAATCTGTATTACCTAACTTCATCACATGCCAAATTTCATGGACGGGAGAATTATTCGGGTTGCATAAGCCCCGTTGATCGGACTAGTTGACGAAATTTTAAAATTAATATTGACATTAAACAGTACAAGATCGGAAGGTTTCGATAATATTTCCACTGACATACTTAAGAAATGTAGGGCAGCTTTAGCCAGAGTCCTTACATATTTAATAAACCTATCCTTTGAAAATGGTACTTTTCCAACTATACTCAAAATGTCAGTTGTTAGACCTATACATAAAAAGGTGACACTAAACATTTAAACAACTATAGACCTGTCACCTTAGTTTCAGTGCTAGCCAAGTTATTTGAAAAAGCTATGGTTAAGCGTATCGTTGAATTCTTTACGAAATACAATGTTATTAATAAGGAACAATAATATGGCTTTCAAAATAAGAAATCAACAAGTTTTGCTGGTTTTGATCTTACTGATGAGATTATAAAAGGTATGGATAATAAAGAAAAAGTTACAGCCATTTTCTTTGACATGTCAAAGGCGTTTGATTTTATATCCCACAAAGTTCTATTGGATAAATTAGAAAATTTAGGGTTTAGAGGACCGGTTCTAAACTGGATAAATAGTTACTTAACAAATAGAGCTCAGTATGTTGAAATCACAAATATTAATGAATCTCAGATAGTAATGAATTATAAATCAAAAAGTAGACTTAATTTATATGGTGTTCCACAAGGAACTATACTTGGACCTATTCTATTCATTTTGTATATAAATGACTTACCTAACACAATAGAAAGTAAATGTGTTTTGTTTGCAGATGACGTTTAAGTAATAGTGACATCTAAGAATGATATTGACATGGATAATTATGAATTGAAAATTAACAATACTATTAATGATATTTCAAAATGGACCATGTGTAATAATTTATGTATTAATTTCGACAAGACATGTTTCATACAATTTATTAATTACGGTGCTTCAACTAATAATTTTAATTTAAAGTATAATGGGCAAGATATTAAAGAGGTGACTGAAACGAAGTTTTTAGGAATTATATTAGACAATCACATGAATTGGAAAGCTCATATTGATAAAGTATGTACAAAATTAAATAGTTACATTTATCTTCTCAGTAGACTCAGACGGACAACATCGCATAATACATTAATTATAGCGTACTATGCTTATGTATATTCAGTGCTGGATTATGGCCTGTTGCTTTGGGGTAACAGGGGGGTAATTACGTAACTTTGTTGCAATCAACTCTGACAGAAATCGCAGTTACATCGCTGCTTTAGTAAGAACCAATGTGACAACTATCTTAACTAAAGCAGCAATGCAACCGCGCTTTCAATCGATTTCAATCGAGAATTGTTAGCAACAGACTTACGCGATCAAGGGGCAGTACAGACGCTGATAGGGCCTTTATCGGCCAAAAGAAATGTATCCGAGCTATGTATGGACTGGCACCAGATGATACTTGTAGGTTTTTATTTAAAAAATTGCGTATCTTGACACTGCCATGTATGTACATTTTGAATTTAGTTTGTTTCGTAAAATCAAATAATCATCTGTTTACTAAATTTAAAGACATTACGCAGAGATCCACAAGGCATTCTGACAAACTTACTTACAGTATCAGACCAAAGACTAAACTCTATTTAAAAAATTGTGCGGCTATGTTTGTCAACGTATTTAATGCGCTACCCAATGAGTTTAAAATTCTTCCAGAAACACGGTTCCGTAGAACCGTAAAATTATGGCTACAGGAACAGTCATTCTAGTCTATTGAAGAATACTTAAAATGACTCTTTATTTTAATATTATGTTTTTTGACGTGGAACATTTATGACATGTAAATTTATAATATGTAAATCTAACAACGTAATAATTAATATTTAATGTAGTAATAATTTTAATATAATAATTTTTATTGTATTTTAATATTAGTGGATAATTAATTTGTCATTCGCATACTAATTTTAGAGTAACATGTTTGGACTTCATATTTTTATTTTAACATCTGTATACCGTGTTTCGTGTGAATAAATGAATCTGAATCTATATTTTTTTTAGAAAAAAACAATATGGCGACTATACGACGCCATTTTCAAATGTGAAAAAAAATATTTTTTTCTTCTATTATTACAATATGGGCATCAAATGAAAGGCCTTGACGAGCACATTCCAAAACTATATAATATGTCACTAAAATGTGTGAAATAAAAATAAATAAATTAAAAAAATATTAAAAACACGACTGCCCTGCCAAAAACGAACTAAAAAGTTAAACAACAAGTGTCATTGCAGTCGGGGGACCTCTTTGATCAAAAATTGTTCCATAATAAGGTCCCCCGACTGCAATGACACTTGTTGTTTAACTTTTTAGTTCGTTTTGGCAGGGCAGTCGTGTTTTTAATATTTTTTTAATTTATTTATTTTTATTAATGCATAAGGAACTAACATTGACGCAATATTTCACTGATCAATACTAAGTAGCCTTCGGTAGCGAATATAGAAGTAGGTAGAAGTACCTAGTTAGCATATGTACATACGTTTGTACTAGTACATAATGGAGGTCAATTCTTCTAGGCTACCTAAAAATCGAAATTGATTTTTATATTGACAAACTATTTTCAGCGCATGTAGAATTATTGGAAGTGTAGTGTCATAATATTATAATTAATACAGTTTGGTAAATTGCTGGCGTGACATTAGCGCCTAGGATTCGAAAAAGAAAAACTGCGGCGCGGCGTGAATAAAACAGAATTTACTATGGATAGAAATAGAAAATACTAGGTTAACCACTTCAAAATTCGTGTAATTATGACTCCACACGACATTAAGATACAAAGGAACTGGCTTAAAGTTCAACAAACAAATTATTGTGACAATTTCACAAGCCAGCAGCGAGGTCGCAGTTGTAATTATTTCTCGAGAACTCGATTTGGAAATGTTGATTAATTTATAAGCTACACTGTATTGTTAGAACTAAACACTGAATTGGGAACAATTCATTTAATAGAGTTTAGAATTCCATAATCAAAAAACGATTTGTAAGGAAAACCGGCGGCAGCTATGCAAACTTTCGTAACGGTGTACACAGATGTTAAATTATATTCATTGACGTCTTTCGACTAGGACGACAATACGTTTAAAATACCGACCATAGCTACATTACAAAAATAATATATTATGAAAAAGTAAAAAGCTTCAAAACTAACGAAAATTAAAAGTATGAGGCAAACCGCTTGAAATTTTATCGCGCATGTGCTCTTGTGAGCGACCAATAGCGCGCGCCCCTCTCCCACCGCCCGCGTACTTCACCGCTACGCATGCCCAAAATACGCGTTTCGCGCAATCCCTACCCGATTTCAAGATAGTTGCCTCGTACTGTATTTAGACTTTTTTTTCTGTAATCCTGTGCTTACTATAAAAACATCGTATACCACTATACTTTCGGGCTCTCGCACGCCATGTTATTGGACACCGGACATGGCACGTGATTAATGCACGCAGCGCTCGCGCAATTTGCAGTAACCTAACTTACGCAACACGTGAGCGCAAGGAGTCGGGTTATGGCACCATTCATTACCTGACATTACGTTACGCACGAGAGCGCACTGGATTGGATACGATACCGATCTTAGTTACCGTTTAAGATCGGTTACCTATTAAGGGCCCTATCACATTTTTTCTTCGAAATTTCGATTTTGACGGATTTTAGCGATACAACCTAGAGAAACCTTTGGGTCTACTAAATACATTTTCACCTCTCCAGCACGAAAAGGGTGCTTTTGGCGCGTAAAAACTCGCAGCAAAATCGATTTTTGCTGCGAGCGTGAGACAAAGTGCTTTTTTAATTTCTAACACCAACTTTTAAAATAATAAAGAAAAAACAAATAAAGTGACAAGGATGACACTTGTAAAATTGATATGTGAGAAAAGGATAGATAGAGTGCTTTATGGTGTCATACACGGATTAAAAAGTAAAAAAATATAATGCACGGATATACCAAGGAGTTGATAATTCGAAATAAAGAGTATGTAGGTAATGAGGTCACATGTAGGAAACAAATATGAAATAAGAAAAATTAATGAAATGAATTAACAAATTATATGTTTTATGATTATAAATAAATAAATAAGACGGAATATTAATGAATAAGAGAAAAACACAACGCAATGTCATCAAAACGACGGACGGGAATCTACTTTACTGACTCTATGAATAAAAATTTTCAGCATAGGTTTGATTGAATTATTTTTGTGATAAATTACAAAAATGAATGCGTCCAACAATGAAGATAGTTGTCTAACTCCAAAAGAGTTAAGTGAACAAGTTTCTAATGCTGAATTAAGCTTTTTTACCAGGAAAGTCACGTGAAAATTTTCTCGCTGGTCGAGGTGAAAATTTGTATGTTTTACACGAGACCAAAATGTTGTTCTGCCTCGTGCATTTAAATCACTCACTGTGCTCAGTAGTCTATATTAGAATCACTCGCTACGCTCGTGATTCAATTCTAGGCTACTTCGCTAGTTCGTGATTTAAAGTCGCCACTCGCAGCACAAATTGATTTTGGTCACTTGTATAACAAATAACTATTTCACCTCTCCAGCACGAAAAGGGTCCTTTTGGCGCGTAAAAACTCGCAGCAAAATCGATTTTTGCTGCGAGCGTGAGACAAAGTGCTTTTTTAATTTCTAACACCAACTTTTAAAACAATAAAGAAAAAACAAATAAAGTGACAAGGATGACACTTGTAAAATTGATATGTGAGAAAAGGATAGATAGAGTGCTTTATGGTGTCATAGTTGTCATACACGGATTAAAAAGTAAAAAAATAAAATGCACGGATATACCAAGGAGTTTTAAATAAGGATTGTAAAAAAGAAGGTTGATATGATAATTCGAAATAAAGAGTATGGAGGTAATGAGGTCACATGTATGAAACAAATATGAAATAAGAAAAATTAATGAAATTTACGAACAAATTATATGTTTAATGATTATGAATAAATAAATAAGACGGAATATTAATGAATAAGAGAAAAACACAACGTAATGTAATCAAAACGAAGGGAATCTACTTTACTGACTCTATGAATAAAAATTTTCAGCATAGGTTTGATTGTATTATTTTTGTGATAAATTACAAAAATGAATGTGTCCAACGATGAAGATAGTTTCCTAACTCCAAAAGAGAGTGAACAAGTTTCTAATGCTGAATTAAGCTTTTTTACCAGGAAAGTCACGTGAAAATTTTCTCGCTGGTCGAGGTGAAAAGTTGTATGTTTTACACGAGACCAAAATGTTGTTCTGCCTCGTGCCTTTAAATCACTCACTGTGCTCAGTAGTCTATATTAGAATCACTCGCTACGCTCGTGATATGGAGGTAATGAGGTCACATGTATGAAACAAATATGAAATAAGAAAAATTAATGAAATTTACGAACAAATTATATGTTTAATGATTATGAATAAATAAATAAGACGGAATATTAATGAATAAGAGAAAAACACAACGTAATGTAATCAAAACGAAGGGAATCTACTTTACTGACTCTATGAATAAAAATTTTCAGCATAGGTTTGATTGTATTATTTTTGTGATAAATTACAAAAATGAATGTGTCCAACGATGAAGATAGTTTCCTAACTCCAAAAGAGAGTGAACAAGTTTCTAATGCTGAATTAAGCTTTTTTACCAGGAAAGTCACGTGAAAATTTTCTCGCTGGTCGAGGTGAAAAGTTGTATGTTTTACACGAGACCAAAATGTTGTTCTGCCTCGTGCCTTTAAATCACTCACTGTGCTCAGTAGTCTATATTAGAATCACTCGCTACGCTCGTGATTCAATTCTAGACTACTTCGCTAGTTCGTGATTTAAAGTCGCCACTCGCAGCACAAATTGATTTTGGTCACTTGTATAACAAATAACTATTATATGTGTCCGCGACAAAAAGTAATATGATGGCTCACTGCAAAGTTAAAGGGTTAGAAAGGAAAATTAAAGTTGTTGAACGTTTTTTTAGAGTCAACTTTGAACATACACAGAAAGCCACACAAGTACAAACAACAAATAAAAGTATGCAATTTGATTTTCTAATGAACTAAAGATTATTATGATATAATTTTTACGTAATAATAATAATGTATCTAGGAGAAATCCACAGTTAATTCTGAGCTTTTTTAGTAGTTTTATGGTTTTTGATTGGGTTTTTTTTTCTCATATTCTATACATAATTTCAAAATTTCGAGGCCGCTATGAACTATTCGACTATATAAGGCTGGCCCCAGACCTACCGGTTTCATTTCTTTGCTTTGCTGTTCTACCATGGACCGCCGGCCAAGAGGCTCATTTTCAATCTATCGCATATTTTGACCAGACCACATTGGCAAGATAGCCATTAGTTTGGTGTTATCAAATATCATCGTATGGGTTGCAATGCAACGCGAAGTTTTAATTTTAGTTTAAAAAAAAACTGCTGTTTCATACAAAAATTAATAACGAAATTATCAAAATGTATGAAACAGCTTATTATTTTTTTCGCGATTTCAGATTTGGTCCCATAGTAAAAGTTGTTCAGTTTTATGGTCCCTATCTACCATATTCAGCTCTATAAGTCTTTACCAAACATCTTGCATAACTATTCATTTATTTTTTAACGATCAGAGTCCATGTTCAGGGTGGCATATCTCCTAAAAGCTTCCTACTTCGCAATCCCAGGCTATCTTGCTAATTTGGTCTAGTCCTAAAATGCGATAGATTGAAAATTACCCTGGTTGGCCGGCGGTCTTTCAAGCAAGGTAGAACAGCAAAGCAAAGAAATGAAACCGGTAGGTCTGGGGCCAGCCTAAGAGATAACATTCATTTTTTTTTATTTCAATTGTTTAGCACAGTTGTTCAATCCATGAGCTCAAAAAAGTGCCTTCGCGCATTTTATGAAAATCTTTCTCTGCAATATCGGGTTTAATTATAAAGTTAAGCAAATTTTAAAAAAAAGCGAGGCCGCTATGAACTATTCCAATAGCTATTCTGTACCATTCAATAAGTCAAAAGTGTTAATGTATTTTTGTTTCTGAGATCGATAACGCCAAAATTGGCCATTTATTTTATTTTATTTTTTATTTTATTTATTGATCACCAACATAATAAACATTGACACAAGAAATAAGGACATAATTATAAGAGAATTCAGCATAATGCTATTATAATTATAGGTGAAGATTTCATGCGTATATATAAGAAGCAACAAAAATATTACAAATAAAAATTCCAAGTATAAATAAAAAGTTCCAATTATAAAAAAAAATACAAATAATGATAATTCCTGAATAAATAATTAATTAAATAAATTAAAAAAGAACTGGATATGAAATACTTAGCCTAAAAACAATCGAAATATTTATTTAAATTAAATCTATAATGTGCTATAAGAGCGCTCTTTTGAATTTGCGAATGCCATCTATGAACAAATCCAGATCTTTAGTCCTACTCACGCTTTTAAGTTCTCTGATAAGACGATTTAAGGGTGCGTAATGACCAAGATTGGATTTGCTATAGGATTCCACGAGAATGTTAAATCTTGAAGGTCGAGGAAGTTTTAATGGAGCTGAAAATGAGAGTATTTGCAATAATTCAGGAACATCAAGAATGCCATTCGCTAATTTATATAAAAACAACAAGTCATGCATGCGTCTTCGATCCGAGAGGGAACTCATTTTGAAGTGATCCAATCTCTCTTCGTATTTTAATAGTGTTTTACCCAGGTTGCAGGAATAAGTGAGGTGCCATAGAAATCTCTTTTGGATGCTTTCAAGTCTTTTTTTGTAAATGTCATAGAAAGGATTCCAGACCACGCTGCAGTACTCCAATCCACTGCGGACGAAGGAATTGTACAAGAGGATCTTAGTTTTGGGAGACCTGAAGTCTCTACAGTTCCTCAAAATGAATCCGAGGTTCTTAAATCCCTTAGAGCAAATCGTGTCTACATGAACATTGAACCTCAATTTTCTATCCAACAATACTCCAAGATCTTTCACTGTGTCGATGTCTTTCAAGGTGTCATTCTTGATTTTATATTGATAGTTAGTGGTGATCTTTTTTCTTGAGAAGTGCATACTAAAACATTTGGAAACATTCAAATCCATCCATCAAAATCAATCCATTTTACGCAAAAATCACAGTCGAAATGTAATATGCCTCTTAAAACTCTGCAGCATTTTATGGCTTTAACTAGCTAGTCACGTCAGAATTATGCATGTTGTAGCTGCTCTGTAAACTGGCCCTATTATCATTGTTAATTAAATAGTAACTTTCTAAGTTCAGTTAAAAGCTAGGTTAGCTTATAAACATTTGTGTTGCAAAAGTAAAAAGCCGCGGTCACAAGCTGTCAGCTGTCGTAACTTGACCGAAATGTCGGCAGGATAAAGATAGGTGTGTAAATGCACATTGAGCCACTAAACACGACCACTAGTGGCTCAGTCACGCAGCCATCGATCGCAGCCGCTGGTGGCTTATGGCCGCCGGGAAGGAGGCGGCTACTGAGACCGGATTATATGCAATATTTGCATATTTAACCTCTTTTCAGTGGTAGTTGCACATTTTGGCAAAAAAATGAAAATCATGCATATTTACGCTAGATCTCGTTCAACGTTCAGATGTCTAACATGTCCAAATAATGGCACTCAAATTTAAATTCTGCCCAATCAACGGACCTTTCCGCTTACAAAAATATAATTAAGACAATTTGTCTTCAGAACATTTGGAACAGTACTTAGTTGTATACATTTGAAAAGGTAAAATTCAATGTCAAATATTTTTTGTAATTGATATTTTCGCAAATACGATTGTTAGCTTTGAGTAATAAATACCTTTTAAGCATAAAAAAACCTTAAAAAACTATTTTTTTATTATTTCATGTTGCTTATTTTGGCTTTTTTTATGGATTTCTGTGCATATTATAGCTATTTTTCTTGCATATTTGCATGCATATTTTGGGCTTTTAATGTTGCATATAATCCGGTCTCTAGTAATTAGTACCACCTCACCTGACTGTTTCCCGCCGACCTTGTTGCAGAACAGCTGCAGCACGTTCTTGATGGCGTTGGAGGCGCCCCCGGAGAGGAACACGTCGTTCCACTTGGCGGGGTGGCCGTCGCGCCTCTCTATGTAGGCTGCCACCTGCCGCCGGATCAGCTCGATGCCTTGCGACATCGTGTACGCGCCCGCAGACTTGCCACTGGGACAATCAATATCATGAAATGAATGAAATAAAATTAAATGAAAATATATTTATTTAAATGAGCTCACATGATAAGCATTTTTAAATCGTCAAATCTTTTACCCTACCACCCATTATGACGTGTTTTAGCTGACAAGAAAAATGGGCGCAAAAAACTTGTCAGCGTTATCAGATGGAACGCTATTTACAAATATGTATATCGTGTCCAGACTTTATGTTAACAAAGATTAACAAATAAATAACATTATTTAATTAGCTCATTTCTTAATGAATTTCAAATTACTTAATCAAATTACAGGATTCAAGCTAAATTCAAAGTTTACAATCAACATACAATTCAATATGCGTTAAGATAGGTAGTCAGAAGCAGACCCATTCCCACATGAGACATTATGTCCCCAATGCTGGGGTACAAGGGGGTGTTACACCGGCAAGTGCCTAAAGTGGCCACTTTTTGCTCTATCAACTCGATGCCTTGCGACATCTTATACGCGCCCGCAGACTTGCCGCTGGGACAATCATCACAATCATCATCATGAGAATGAGACATTAGTCAAAGTGGCTTTATTCATATAAACTTAATAAGTAAGTACTTTTGAATCGTCTATTCTATATTTTCCTACCACGTCTGTAATGTTTGCCTCGTACTGTATAGCCAGGCCTCCTTCACTCGCTCAAGGTCGCGACTCGCGAGATAAGCACCTACCGCTAGTCGTTCCGCCGGCGGAACAAGTGAGCAGAGGGCCGCCACGCGCCCGCCACCGTACGTGCGCGGCATCTTACTGCCTGCGTAAGTATTGTCTCTTTATAACAGTAACAATGTCGAGTCGACATTACTGTGCCGTGTTCGGATGTTAAAATCAAAAAACCAATAAACAATTGTCGTTTTTCAAATTATGATATATGCTACGCAGTTCATTTATAAGAAGACAACCCTAACGTTGCGTCATTAGAAAAGGTAAGAGCACGCGATAGAAAGAGAGACAACTAACTAGGTGAATATAAACTGTACTGCAGGCCATTGCGCGACCTGAATTGCACTTTATTGTGTCGGAGCGAAAGTCGCTATTTATTTAAATTACTATGCGGCGTGCTGCTTCTGTACCTTGTACTATTAGTTATTCTGTGGTATAGCAGCGTTTCCTCACGACATAAAAGTGCAATATACGGCGTTTGTTGATCGAGGATTTTTCTAAATTGCTTCCAGGACGTTAGATAAAGTATATTAGAAGTTGTTTGGCGTATGTTTCATAAGAATTCATTTAGTGGTTTTTTTCCTGCAAGAGCCCAAACTTAGTATGTTTGGAAAATTATTTTCCGATTTTTTTTTAGACCAGTAGCTGCAATGTACCTAATAATATTATATATTTTTGGAATCAGCTCAAAAATTTATTTCATCCGATATCCCACACGATGGGTTTTGAATAAAAAAAAAAACTAATTCCATACAAAAAAAAGATTCTATTTTATCTCCCTCCCATACAAAAATCTAAGATGGCTCCCCTTCTTAAAATGATCTAAGGTTTCAGAAGGTGCAACCTGTCAAAGGTTATCCCTGGATCACCAAACGCCGTATTTTTTATTGAGCACACTGGACTAGTACACTGGCAAATGTTAATAATTTTATTCATGGGTCAATGTTTGTAAATAACTATAGAATCTGAGCTTCGATCTATGTATATGAATTTTCAATACATCGTGTACTTAGCGAGGAGGAATTGATTTAATTAAGATGAGGGTGTCCCTTCGAGGCCATTAAAACTTGCCAGTTATCTGAATGGCTGTAAATGCGAGAGAAAGAGTGAGAAAGAGATGAAATTATAGCGATTCATAATAAAATCATAAGTATTATGACCTCTTATTTCCAGGCAGTTTTCTGACTGACTATCAATTTATCTCTTTTATTTGCTATACGACGAGAAAGAGATGTCACTACAGCAATTTATAAACCTGGCAGGATTTAAGAGCTTGTAATACGGCCTCTGGCAAGTTTTAAGAGGTTGTAATACCCCCCGGACTTGCCCGCTCGCCGCCAGTTGGACGCGGGGTAATTACATTTTTTCCCTTACATTAAAAAGTTGATTTACCTAAACAACAAACAATAGATTTTGTATATTTGTATTGCAATGAATGTGTTAAATAAAAATGTGTTAACATGTCCTATTGTTTAGCTCTCGCATGCAACGACTGCATGCAGTCTAAAAACAACATCATGTATATTTCAGACATGCTAAAGATCATTATAATGTCCTGTAACCATATCGGTACATAATAGTCCGATATATCTCGAGCCACAAAAAGTGCCGGCGTCGAAGTATTATACGCTCTGTTAATTGGACTTACAATATTACGCGTACATTGAGCTGCGGTCAAAACGGTTGGGATAGTGACCGCGTTCAATTAACGCGTTTTCCCTTCGTATTCCCTTGCTTTACCTTACCACAAAGGAATTTCGTAACTCAGCCACAGGTTAAAATATCAAGTTTGTATTATAGTATTGTTTCGCGTTCAGAGGTGTGGTACCGGCCTTTAACTTACCCCATTCCACTGAGAAGTTCTGTAGCTCTTTTTTTAACATCTTCTGGGTAGTCCCCCTTCTGAATTAAGTCTGGTGATGCTACGCACGCCAAGACCTATATGAAACAACAATATGAATGTTATATACTGATCAACTTTGTCTAGGGATGCAGGTTTTTTTTTTCATATAAACGAGGTAACTTTGAAGCCTTGGTTTTCAGCAAGGGATATTCCGTGCTGTGATCTGATGATGGCTATCCAGGGAATGAATGGAGGAGATTCAGATCGTTCTACACACCCAACTGATCTAATCGGCATTCTAAAAGATAGAAGGGTTAGAGTTCTCAGTTTCGGGATCTCCATACATTTTAATGCTATTTTCGCGGTTTTTTTTAAACATGTCCTTTAATCATCTAAAATGCTGATCAGAGCAGTTGGGTGTGTATGGCGATCTGAATCTCCTTCATTCACTCCCTGGATAGCCATCATCAGATCAGAGCATGGTACATCCCTTGCAGAAAACCAAGGCTTCAAAGTTACCTCGTTTGAGGGATGAGATGTGGTTAAAAGTCGAACGGCTTTCAGGGGCCCAAGTCTGCTAAATTGTTCGTGTTTCAATTGCGTTTCGGTTTTGAGTTTAAGTAACAAGAACGTTAGTACTATTATATATTCTGTGACTGTGTCAAAAATAATTACAATTCAAACACAATTGAAAGACGATTATGACGTAAACAATAGCAGACTTGGGACCCAGGTGGGTCGGCCGTTTTAAAAATCAACTTAACTGACCCCGGTCTTCAAAGGGTCAAGGCTGATGGGGGTGGCTTCGGACTACTGATCCTGCAGAAGACGTTTCAAGGCCAAGCGATAGTTAGTTGGGGACAAAATGCGGCTTTCTCATAAATGTGTGCATGTATGGCAGAAAGTTTGGTGACAGTTTAGGAACCTTGCCAAAAGTGGCTGATATTTTATCATTATTATGCAACCACTACCTATTTCAAGATTAAAGTAATCTTCTATAAATAGTAACAGATAAAACTGATTATGTGGTACATTCCACTTGAGTGACAACAACTTATTATACTATGCAAGCACTTGACATTATTGCAAATTTTTGGTAAAAAAAGATTCATGGATAATTACTACCACTGCAGCCTTGATTTTAAATTCACAAGAATTACTAAATTAAGTAATTAATACAAACCTGTCTGATGAATGTGATGGGAGTCTGCCCCATGGCATGTGCATCTCCAATGTTGGCTTTGATGACCCTTTTGAATGGTTTCTGTGCACCCTATGAAACATAATTACATGTGAAATTCCTCATAAAATAGCTGAAAGGCATTTTGCCAAAGTAAGATTAGCTTTCAAAAACCGACCAAGTGCGAGTCGGACTAACGCACGAGGGGTTCCATTAAAAAATCACGTTTGTTGTATGGGAGCCCCACTTAAATATTTATTTTATTCTGTTTTTAGTATTTGTTGTCATAGCGGCAATAGGAATACATCTGTGAAAATTTCAACTGTCTAGCTATCATGGTTCATGAGATACAGCCTGGTGACAGACAGATGGACAATTAGGGTCCCATTTTTACTTTTTGGGTACGGAACCCTTAAAAGGACTAATCTGTAATGTCATTTTCAATATGAGTATTGTTTGTAAGCCCAACCTTTCTTCTTTACAAGTCAAATCGTCGAATCACACTCCAGTTATTTTAACTATCAGTGTCCATGTTTTGGAAAAAACATCTCCTCCAAAACTATACAATAAAGGTACGGACTGGAATCGATTCCGTGAAATCATACAAGAAGAACTAGATCTGAAAATTTCTTTAAAAACTAGTGATGATATTGAAAATGCAACCATAAAATTTACTCAAACAATCCAAAAAGCATCATGGACCAGTACCTCAGAATCAAGGCGGACTACCCCCAGGCACAAAACTGTTCCTATAGATATACGTCACAAAATCTTGGAAAAGAGGAGACTTCGTCGAGTATGGCATACGAGTAGACACTCGTCTGATAAAACTGCATTTAACAAGGCAGCAAGAGAATTGCGAGATCTCATCCAGGAAACAGAGAATGCTACCACACGATCCCAAATTGAAAACTTAACAGCCACTAAATCAACGAATTATTCATTGTGGAGAGTGTGTAAAACTCCGATCACACCTAAACCTCCAATTCGCTTGCAAGACAATACATGGGCTCGTACTCAACAAGAAAAAGCGGATGCATTCGCAAATCATCTTGCTTCAGTATTCAAACCCAATGATGGTGATGAAGAAACGGACGACCTATCCATGAATGAAGCTCTCCAACAAGATTTTCAACTAGACCTACCAGTAAAACCGACAACGCCTCGAGAAATTAAATCTCTAATAAAAAACATGGAGGAAAAAAAAGCACCAGGATTTGACCTAATAGATAAAAAGGTGCTAAATGAACTGCCACGAAAAGGAATAGTATTTCTCACTGTACTGTTCAATGGTGTCTTGAGAACAGGATATTTTCCAGCTGCATGGAAGATATCGCAAATCATAATGATAGCAAAAGCTGGCAAATCACCGCATGACATGACGTCGTACCGTCCAATTAGCCTATTACCGCTTATATCTAAACTGTTTGAAAAAATGCTGCTGATAAGAATACTTCAAATACTCTCAGAAAAAGCTATAATTCCAGATCATCAGTTTGGATTTAGAAAAGAACACGGAACCATAGAGCAAGTCCACAGGGTATGCAAATTCATTAGAGACACCTTTGAACGTAAAGAATATTGCTCTGCAGTTTTCTTGGACGTGCAGCAAGCATTTGACAAAGTATGGCACAAGGGTCTCCTGTATAAAATCAAAACGCTCCTTCCACACACTTTCTATCCAATACTGTCATCATATCTCAATAACAGACTCTTCCAAGTTAAGGAAAATGATTGCACCTCCACTTTTCATGAAATCCTTGCAGGAGTGCCACAAGGATCAGTACTTGGACCAATTTTATACACTATCTTTACATCAGACCTACCTGAAACTACGGGAACAACTGTGGCTACATTTGCAGATGATACTGCCATTTTAGCAACCAGCACAAGTAGCGAGGAAGCCTCTAAGCTCTTACAAAAAAGTCTCGACAATGTCGACCAATGGCTAAGAAAATGGAAAATCAAGGCAAGCCCATTAAAGTCGATCCACATAACATTCACACTTCGAAAAGATAACTGCCCTGAAGTGAGATTGGGTTGCAACCCTCTACCAACCAGTGAATCAGTCAAATACCTGGGTATTCACTTAGATCGTCGTCTTACCTGGGCCAAGCACATTCAAACAAAAAGAGACGAAATAAACCTCAAGTACCGAGGAATGTACTGGTTGCTCGGAAGAAACTCAAAGTTGTCTGTGGACAATAAGTTACTCCTGTATAGTGCCATCCTCAAACCCATATGGACCTATGGACTTCAATTGTGGGGTTCGGCTAGTGATTCCAATGTCAACAAAATTCAAAGAGCACAGAATTATATTCTAAAACAGATCTCAGATTCTCCTTGGTTTATTCGCAACTCAGAAGTTCACCAACATCTCCATATCAACACTGTCAGGGATGAAATCTCGAGGATATTTGACAAATACAAAAATAGGCTAGACAATCACCCAAATGAACTAGCAAAACAGCTGACATTGCCGGATTGTATGAGACGCCTGAAAAGGCGCAAACTACCAGATATGTAAAACTCGGCTAAGACTAATTCAAGAATGAGTGGGCTCTCGATGGAGCGCCTTGCTCTACATGTCATTCTTTACAACAAATCTGCTCATAGTCCAGGAGACTGATTGCATGATAAAATTTATAAAAAAAAAAAAAAAAAAAAAAAACAAGTCAAATGTAATTTTTAGGTATTCTAGTAAAAAGGAGTTAATCTTGACAAAATGTAGATGCTATCATAAGTAGATAACTTGCAGATAGCAGATTATCTTATCGGTTAAGTGATATTATATTATATTTATTCAGAATGTTCTTTAAACCACCTGTATCATGTCATTTTATAAATTACATAATTTTCTTTCTATGTTCCTAACTCTATTTCTGAATAAGTTTGAGAAATAAAATATTAGCTTGCTGTGTTTATTAAGTGAACTTAGGGTTGCCACCTGTCACTACTTGATATAAGGGGTTATCAGCATAAAAAATACAGGGTTTAGATTTTTACCGGAGACAATTAAAACAGCTGTTTTATTATTAAGAGTAGACTATATTATATAAATCAATATATTAGATTTTAGACAGCCGATTCTTTTATCCCGTATTTTATTTTCACAATTACAGGTTTCTAGATTATCTTAGCCTGAAAAATGGGGTAACCCATATTAACCGGGGCATCTGGCAACCTTGAACTGTCCTATACTGACATCGAGTTGATTTTAAGTAGGTAGGTACTATTGGTGGTGTGATGGTATTCCTACACTGTTGTGAGTGACAATTCTAACAGGCTATAGCTACCTAACTGAATAAACTGTAGCCTACAATTTAAGTTAAATATTCAGTTTAAATAACTAAATTGAAAACCAATTACCTAGGTACTTTTAAATATTAAATACTACCAAATCCACTACATCTTTTATAGACTGGTCAACGAAAGCTAAGGTGATGAAAGATAAGTTAAAATAAGGTGCAAAATTAGTTCCATTTCCAACCGAGTCTCATCTTTTGTTGACCAAACCCTAGTTGCCATTATCATAGTTTACACATATGTTTTTCTCAGTAGGTATATTCAAAATGCAAAAAAAATGTAAGTAAGAGTACTTAAAACTTCTCATATCACATTACATGACCTTGAACTTACCACAAAGCCTGACACAGATTATGTAAACCAGTCCTGCGGTGTCAGCTTACATAACATGCAACCAGTCTCAATGTCATCTAAGGTATCACAACTCTATTTGTTATCATTATCATACTCCCATGCTTAACTAATAGTTGACATTTATTTTTTGTTAATACGGAAGTCCTGATTTAAAAATAGCTGTCATCATAAGCTACAGAGCTTGTTACCAGCTAGATTTAAATAGTTTTTAATAGAATGACTCATGTGGACGATTACATTTACATTTTAATTAACATGCTATTAAAACTTCAAATTGAATTTGAAACTATACTAAGTGATTTTTGTTTCTAATCTACAAAACACATTCATTTATAAAAGATATTATACTTCCTACTATTATTATAAATGTGAAAGTTTGTGGGTTTGTATGTTTAGATGTTTGGATGTTTGTTCCTCAATCACACAAAAACTACTTAACGGATTTGGTTGGAATTTTGCACACAGATAGTAGATAGCCTAGATTAAAACATAGGATACTTTTTATCCCGATATTCCCACGGGAACGGGAACCACACGGGTGAAACCGCGGGCGGCCCCTAGTATGTAAATAAATTGGACCACTTTGTTATGATAAAATATAATGGGGTTGATCACAGTTCTGTACCAGTTAGGTACTTGGAAATTTTAGGTAACCTTTATTATTATTGGTTATGTCACATTGATACTAAAAACTGTAAGATTTAATTTAAATATAAAAAAGCAGGTGCCTACACACTTAGAATATAAAATTGAACCCCTCTTTTTCTAATCAATTGATTTACATACCTTTTCGAGCTCCTTTTCAATTTCTGCGGCGCGGATGACGAGCGGCCCGCGGACAGCATATTGCAGCTTTATAATATTGGGGTTCAAATTCTCCAAAGTGAGCACTTTACTGGCCATGGTTCGGACGCCGCAACTTTTTATGGATTCCGAAAAACACAACAATCCTGAGCCTTCCGACCGCACCACAACGCTACCGAACACACGACTGGTGCTGCGCGCTAACCACCGCGTTTGAGACATGTTTATCAATCAATTGCACTACTCTAAAAACGTCACGACTGCCGGCACCAGCGCAGAGCACTATTTAACCTATAGATAATTTGTAAGGAAATATAATAATACTTTTTATTTAGCAGAAAACTTCCTATTTCACACGGATAGCACAGAAATAAACCAACTTTGAAAACGGTCAGCTGTCACTGGTTGGTTTGTTCGGTTCGGAACTCGCGATTTCGATCGATCGACAGTCTGCAGTTCGGCACTATTATTTCCACATTTAATAAAATAGGTAAACAAAGTTACACAACTTGTTTCAGACGGTGTAGTATGATAAATATTGGGTAGTGTTCGCACCACGAAATTTGACCTTTCGGAAAGGTTATCAGAATCTAAATAAACTTACGCAAACACAAGTTTTCTCACAATTTTTACCAATAATTCGCACTGTTCAACAACCTATGCCAGAGCATATTATATATGTTTCAGGAATTGCAATTTTTACATAATCAATCCCACTAGTTACGTAAATCTAATGAGTTTAAAAAATGTTTACACTAAGTATGTACTCTTGGCAGCTGATTTGATTTTTTGACATGACATTTGTTTGTCAATATTGACATTTGACATAAAAAAATATGGGAATGTTGGCAGAACCGTACAAAATGTCAACGGGAGCATTCCGGCAGGCATAGCCTTCTATATCTTCCAAGCCATGAAGTGAGCAGAACGGCAACATCGCATGTGGTCAAGCACATAGTTTAATATTATTTTGATAATTATTTATTATTTGTTTTTCCTATATTGTCTATGTTTAAACTAGTTGTAAATTGTGATGTAAGATTATTTCAATAAAGATTTTATATTTATTATCATTATTTATTTATTAAGACATACCGTTTGAGTCAAATTATTTGAACTTTTCGGGAGTCCTTTAGTACGATGAGCATTTTTGATCTAAGCCTCTCCTAGCAATAAATCTTACATCATTGGAAAGGTCTTTAAATTTAAAACACTTTATTGTACTACAATAAACGTCAACTATTAGTACTTTGAGAGTTATAACGCTCTGAACTTGACCAATTTTTTTAACATTAATGACCTAAAACTCCGAAAATACTCATAATTAATAGAAAGTGTGTTTGCAGCAAATATTTATCATATAAAAACCTTTCTAATGATATATCATTTATTGCTAGAGGTGAGGTAATTCAACTCCTATAGACAATAAACCACTTTTATACTTTAATAACCTTTAACTCCAAAAGTATAAACAATTGATATAAAGTATATTAACAGCAAATATTTGTCTTTAAAAGACCTTTCTAATGATATATCATTTATTGCTAGAGGGCGTGTTAATCAACTCCCTGCTGAAGAAAATCAACAAAAAAGATGACATCTTTGACAGCCATTTTTTCCTAGTTAATATTGATATTTTTCTTATTGTTTAATATACAAAGCATTTCAATAAAAGAACTAAATTATTTTCATATTTTTAACCTCACACGATTGGTAGGAAAAAAAATATCGACCTCTTAAAATTGAAATATTCCCATACATTTAGTATGGAGACTGGCCGACGACATGACCACGAACTGACAGTAACAGACGTTGCCAAACTTATGTTCACGGCTTGCAATTATAGAAGGCTATGCGGCAGGCCATAGCCTTCTTTAATTGCAAGCCGTGAACATAAGTTTGGCAACGTCTGTTACTGTCAGTTCGTGGTCATGTCGTCGGCCAGTCTCCATACTAAATGTATGGGAATATTTCAATTTTAAGAGGTCGATATTTTTTTTCATAGTAATCGTGTGAGGTTTAAAATATGAAAATAATTTAGTTCTGTTATTGAAATGCTTTGTATATTAGACAATAAGAAAAATATCAATGTTAACCAGGAAAAAATGGCTGTCAAAGATGTCATCTTTTTTGTTGATTTTCTTCAGCAGGGAGTTGATTAACACGCCCTCTAGCAATAAATGATATATCATTAGAAAGGTCTTTTAAAGACAAATATTTGCTGTTAATATACTTTATATCAGTTGTTAATACTTTTGGAGTTAAAGGTTATTAAAGTATAAAAGTGGTTTATTGTCTATGGGAGTTGATCTACCATACCTATAGAAATGAATGATATATCGTAAGAAAGGTTTTTATATGACAAATATTTTCTGCAAACATACTTTATATTAATTGTTAGTTTTTTCGGAGTTTTAGGTCATTAATGTTAAAAAAAATGTCAAGTTTAGAGCGTTATAACTCTCAAAGTACTAATAGTTGACGTTTATAGTAACAATAAAGTGTTTCAAATTTAAATACCTTTCCAATGATGTAAGATTCATTGCTAGAGGAGGATTAGATCAAAATGCTCATCGTACTAAAGGACCCCCGAAAAGTTCAAATAATTTGACTCAAACCTTATGTTCTAATAAATAAATAATAATAATAAATATAAAACTTTATTGAAATAATCTTACATCACAATTTACAACTAGTTTAAACATAGATAATATAGGAAAAACAAATAATAAATAATTTTTAAAATAATTTTATACAGCTCGCGCAACATAACTTGACCAAATTTTTAGTACCACGTGACCTGCGCACTACAATTTTTGTACTGAAAATTGCTACTGCGCAAGCTTCTTTGTCTATGGTTTGGTTCAAGTTATGTTGCGCGAGCTGTACTATGTGCTTGACCACATGCGATGTTGCCGTTCTGCTCAACTTCAGGGCTTGGAAGATATAGAAGGCTATGGGCAGGCTAATCGCTAAGTAGGTATTCTCCTTCTTATTTTTGTTATGGCAATGAACCATAGCCTTCTTTAATTGCAAGCCGTGAACATAAGTTTGGCAACGTCTGTTACTGTCAGTTCGTGGTCATGTCGTCGGCCAGTCTCCATACTAAATGTATGGGAATATTTCAATTTTAAGAGGTCGATATTATTATTCCTAGTAATCGTGTGAGGTTTAAAATATGAAAATAATTTAGTTCTTTTATTGAAATGCTTTGTATATTAAACAATAAGAAAAATATCAATGTTAACCAGGAAAAAATGGCTGTCAAAGATATCATCTTTTTTGTTGATTTTCTTCAGCAGGGAGTTGATTAACACGCCCTCTAGCAATAAGTGATATATCATTAGAAAGGTCTTTTAAAGACAAATATTTGCTGTGAATATACTTTAAATCAATTGTTAATACTTTTGGAGTTAAAGGTTATTAAAGTATAAAAGTGGTTTATTGTCTATGGGAGTTGATCTACCACACCTATAGAAATGAATGATATATCATAAGAAAGGTTTTTGTATGACAAATATTTGCTGCAAACATACTTTCTATTAATTGTTAGTATTTTCGGAGTTTCAGGTCATTAATGTTAAAAAAATTGGTGAAGTTTAGACTGTTATAACTCTCAAAGTACTAATAGTTGACGTTTATAGTAATACAATAAAGTGTTTCAAATTTAAATACCTTTCCAATGATGTAAGATTTATTGCTACAGGAGGCTAAGATCAAAATGCTCATCGTACTAAAGGACCCCCAAAAAGTTCAAATAATTTGACTCAAACCTTATGTTCTAATAAATAAATAATAATAATAAATATAAAACTTTATTGAAATAATCTTACATCACAATTTACAACTAGTTTAAACATAGATAATATAGGAAAAACAAATAATAAACAATTTTTAAAATAACTTTATACTATGTGCTTGACCACATGCGATGTTGCCGTTCTGCTCAACTTCAGGGCTTGGAAGATATAGAAGGCTATGCAATGAACAGATTTCCACAGAACTGACAGTACCTTTTTTATTTCCTTTATTTTTCTTAGATGACGCAAATGTGTTTGTGTTTTAGCGTAGTGAATGTAGTAGTGCTAGGCCGAGTCAAGGCCGGCCAATATTGTCTCGTATACGTATAATACCTAGTTAAATAATTTAATTAGTCCAGTCAGTCAATATTAAAAATGAAACGAACATATTTGATGAAAATCCTAAACATTAAAATTTTATTCAGGGCCCACTTAATTTGCTCGCAAGTGCACATGAGCAAACCTTCCCCACTCCGTCGAAAATATTTCACGATATTTATTTGTTCCGATTCATTCACGCTTACAGCGTGTGACGTCATTCTATACCAATCCGAATCATTAGCACGCTGTCAGCACGCACACGAAACTATTGATTCGGTCCGCTGCTCGTGAGAGCGCTAACGCTGCAAACGTAACCTCAAAAAAGAATAATTTCGGTAAAGTAAATATTGTACTTGGAACTAATTAGTTCCTAGTACACTCACTCCTCCTGAGAGCAGAATCTATTGCTCTCAGCCAATATGGCGATATTCAAATGGGCGCAAAAAATTGCTGTCATTTCATGACAATAGCCTGTCCAGCGTACTTGTATAATGGACGTCAGTGGTGATATAGCATTTTATCGACGCTCAACTGCCAAACTCCTTTGTCTTTTTGACAGTTAAATGTGATAAAACCATAAAGTTAATATACCTAATATTAACTTTATGGATAAAACGCTATATTACGCAATATAAATCGGTCATGCTAGGCAGGCTGGTATGCTTTGTAGACGTACCTAATGCGAAAACGAGATAGCGCTATACCAGTCGATGGGTGCATTCTGCCAGACAAATCTCTGAGTCATCGATCGCTATAAAGTTTTCAACCATGGAAAGTAATTTGTTTAGAATGTTCAATATTTTACTTTTCATGGTTAAAATAGGAGCGGTTTACCTACCTACCATTATAACGCATATATTGTGTCTGAAACCATATTCGAAGCCTTGGTAAACAGATTGAGAATACCGGAGCCTTTCCGTTTCCCGTTCAGCATCATTATGGTCTATCTTACCAAATTACGTCACATCCGCGTGTCCTATATCTTGGCATGGAGTGTGATACCTGGCTGCCTAGCATGACCGAGTTATATCGCGTGATATAGCGTTTTATCATGTTTAACTGTCAAAAAGACAAAGGATTTTGACAGTTGAGTGTCGATAAAATGCTATATCACGCAATATAAATCGGTCATGCTAGGCAGGCTGGCTTCGAAAACTGTAACACCGATTTCCACGTCCCCGAAAGTTCACTAATACGAATCACTTAACAACGAATGCAGGCTATCACGAAAAACTTATCACCGAAACCACGCGACCTCGAATAACCAAACTTCTAACGAGAAACAAATAAATTATTCGGACCTCCAACACCTACTTAATGTACTTACCTAACCTAATAAAGATCAAATTTTTGGGTTTTGGAGGGAATTCATGCAACACGATTACGATTAAAACCGCAAATCCATCTACCTATACAGCATAGCCGTTTGATACATACTTGAGATCAAAACAATATTTTTGGACACGCAGTTCTTAATTTTTTTTCCCTTAGAACCTAGGAGTTATGATGACATTTTTATTTAATGGGATTTTTTTCCACAACCTATCGTGTTTGGTATCCAATTAAGGCCAGTATATTCCAAAAACTCTGTCTCTGTCTTTTTCTTTACGTGTGAAGAGTAGTGAAAATAACCTCACTTTTCCATTTTTTTTATGTTTTTGTTGTTATTTTGAGCATAAAAGTCACTTTTTTAAAAAGTAACTGTAAAATTTTCTTTTATATGTCATCATTACCTATTTTTCTATATATTTTTCGTGAATAAGGGATTAATAAACTTTAAGTAGGTATTATCCAAAAAATATAAAATTAATGAAAATTTTCTTTCTCTTTGCATATTTTTTTAGTTGAGTGAAGATACAAATATCGTATTTTTAACCATAAAATAATCAAGATCGTTTATGAAACTTTAACATATATTTTTAACTGCTCAAAATAAAGAATATTTGATTGTTTATTATTGAATCAAAAATAGGCAAAATTCGATAATTTGGAATATAACTGGCCTTAAAGAGCTTTCTGAGCCTGTTCTTTAAATCTCATCGTTACATTTCAGACACTTGTTTTTGAATTAAACCAAAAAGCATTTTTAAAAGCAAAAATATTCCAAGTTTTGGGCTCCTACAGATACGATATTATGGTTGAATTATTTTTGATAAAATATAATCCCGTCTGAGTTGCTACGGGTGAGTCGATTTTTTCTAATATTTTTTCAATTATTAATCATCGTAATATAAAAATAGCATTGTGAATGCATAAAAAATCTAAAAGTTTAAAATATAATATCTCATATAAAGAAAGCAATTTTGAAAACATTGACACTTAGTATTTATTTTTCATGATTAGGTGACATAACTAGATGCAGACTTTTTTGGCACCGTGGCCGGGCCACGACGTAGCACGCGTTACAGTTTGTCCACGAAGAATGTCAAAATTCCTCGTGGTCAAATCAGTTTTACTACTAAGTTTGACCACGAGGAAGGAAGGCAGAAAATTAATAATTTACTGAAAAAATACTTTTTTTTTAAATACATTTTTAAAATGGATTAAAAGTATAAAAATCGGACTAAAAGTATAAAAAGGGACTAGTAAAAACAAACTAACTAATTTTGGAGATATTTTAAAGAAAACAAGTCATTCATTCATCATTCATTTATTTTTACACAATGTTTTCAACTAAGGTCAGACGATTGTCTTAAAACTATAATCCCAATACAAAAATATTTCATCTCCTTATATAATTATGATATTTTCAATTATATTGACAGATTTATACCTTTTTACATTTATATCAATTCTCATACATGTTTTGTAGATATATGTAGCGTATAATTTAATGTGATGTTATATTCACAATGGAATCTCTTTATATTATACAATACTAAACAAAAAACAGATTTAATAAAATTTCGACTTTAAATTGTACATTACAAGATTCACAAGTCAAAACACAACATTATTTACAACTTGTGGAGGCCCCAGTCAACAAAAACTGTAAAAGATTAAGAATAATTATAACAGAAACATTATATCTCACACATTTATGGCAAATCGTCAGTGAGTCCCACAAATTAATTATAATTTTTATCAATTAATAGACAATTATAAAACACAACACGGCTATATTTTACATAGTCTTAAACCGAAATAAATAAATTATTTTTCTATAAAGTTTATTGCTTATTGTCGAACGAATTTAAAACCCTACTAAAGAGCGGTCGACGCGCGCCGGCCGCGTCCAAACAACAATTCCTAAGTTACTTATTTATGTACTAAAGTCATATAATACTTACTAAATCAACGACATTTTTACAGATATTCAGGAATGTAGAACGAATGAAACAAGCAATCGGAATGACCTCGAGCATTGTGAAACATAATTATATTAAAGGTAAATATAACGTACATAAATCATTATCAGTCCCTCCGTCAGCAGACGAAGTCGGAATGTAAAATTTTAGTCTAAATTACAATTTATAAATCTCTCTATATACAAAACGTTTCGTAAACGGTATATCACGCGAATGATATGGTTCACTTCGATCCGTAATAATAACGAATAATTTTTAAAGTAAAGCTCGATTCGGACAGCGTTTGTCATTTCGGTGGTGGCCAACGGAGCACCAAACGCTGTCCGTGTCAGACGCTCCGCTGAGACGCGTCGTAAGCGTGACGCTGAAGATAAGTACAACAGGCGTAAGCCAAGAAGAAGTTTGAAAAAGTTGGACGGGTGAAAAGATCAAAGTTGAGAGGGAGGGAGACATAAGTGTCACTTTTGCGACGCGTCTCACTAAATTCGGAAAGAACGTCGTATTCTCTGCCGCCCTTTACACTACACTTGCTTCGCTTGTTTTTGGATTTTCATAAGCGCTCAGTTGTTAAGCGGTTTTTAATCTTGTGACATGCGTATTTACGCTTTATAATATTTGTGAAGCTTGGCCGATTGTCACGAAATTAACACGTCAGCGGCACAGGCTTAAAATTCTAACCGTTAAAATATTATCAGGGTTTCGGCCGCATTTCCACCTACAGGATAACTTTTGCAAGATTTCGCGAAGTGCAGGGAGGAAAAGCGGCTTAACCCCGGTTTCTAAGGTTGACGGAGGTTTAACTTTATCGGAAAGGGTCTACATTATTTGGTTTCAGATAATTTTATTACTTTAAAACCAGGGTACTTATTGTCTAATTTCAAATCTATCGCAATCCCTTTCAGGATGTGATATATTGATAGTTCTTTTTGGCACAAATAAAAATTTACCTAAGAAACGTAGCAATGTCACATCCATCTATCAAATGAAAGCGATTGCGATATATTTTGAAATTAGATAATAAGTACTTTGATAATCGACGACGATAGGACTCGCCTCTGTGGGTAGGCTCCTAACAAGTTGGACCGACGATCTGGTGAAGGTCGCGGTGCGCCGCTGGATGCGGGCCGTGCAGGACCGTGCCGAGTGGAGATCCTCGGGGGAGGCTTATACCCAGCAATGGGTGTCGTGCGGGTGATATGATGATGTCTTTTCCGATTAAGTTAAACCTCCGATAAAACACTTCAGAAGCCGGGGCTTAATACCGTCAGGCGAACCGTCGGCTTCCATTAAAGGTCGGGCGTAGTTGATGCTAGCAGGCCTTGTCCTCGCTGACCAGCTGCTGCGTGTCGCGGCCGGTGTCGGCGGCGGGGTCCAGCGCGCGCGCCGCGCCCGGCGCCGCGCCGCCGCGCCCCGCGCTCCGCGTCTCCGTCGACGACGGTGATATCACTGCTGATACCACTTTCTCTTTTAGCTCGTCGGGGACTTCGTATATTCCGGCTGTGAGATGAAACACCCGGTTAAAAAAGTCTAGGATTAAGTAACAATGTATTTGATGGGGTGTACAGTACAGTATAGTGCGAGGCATGTATCTTGAAATTTTATCGACAGAGTAGGGATAAGTTCGCGCATGTGCTGTTGTGAGCGACCAATAACGCGCGCCCCTCTCCCGCCGCCCGCACCCCTCACCGCTACGCATACTCAAAATACGTGTTTCGCGCAATCCCCACCCGATTTCAAGATACATATGCCTCGTACTGTACGTGGCAGACATCTTGAAATCAGATGGGGATTGCGCAGAACTAGTGTTTTGGGCATGCGTTGCGGTGAGGTACGCGGGCGTCGGGAGAGGGGCGCGCGTTATTGGTCGCTCGCAAGTGCACTTGCGCGAACTTATCCCCACTCCGTCAAAAAAGTGTCAAGATGATTGCCTCGTACCTGTATTGTAGTGTTCTTGTAAAATATAAGCATTTTATTATCATTTTATGTTATGTAGAACTCTGTTCAACAATGGTCCTTCGAGCCATATAAGAGATGTTTTTCCATAAAACTCAACTACCTACCTATTTCAATACGTAGATAAGATAAATTTGCGAGTTTGTGTAACTCAATCTTACAAAAGATCTCAGTTAGTCAATATTAAAGAGGATAAGAAAAATATGAATTGCAAGTACAGTCAAGAGCATCTAGTGAATTTTCAAGTTTTGAGATGGGGCGTGATTTTTGGGAAAAGCAAGTTAATTGCATGGCTTTAGGACTTTAGTTATTTTGCAGTTAGCTAAATTCTTTAGCCATTAGTGGGGGGCAGCTGCCCCCCTGTCCACCCTTGGCTAGAAGTCTGTCTATTTCTAAGAGTATACTTACGTAGCGGCGGCTCCGGTTCGCCAGGCGCCCTTGCGCGCGTGACGGCGTCGTACATGGGGTTGCTGAAGTCGCGGCCCTTGCGCGGCGCCTCCTCCAGCGTGTAGGCGGGCTCGGCGCCGGCCGCGCCGAACTCCACGTTGGAGCCCTGCCGGAACGACACGCTCTGGGATGACGCTAGGCTGCCCAGGCCGCCGCCTTTGCCGCTGTTGGGGAAAAAATTAGGTAAGATATGGGTATACATATCCTATGAAGATAAACGCTACACTGTCGTGTTCTCGATGTCGTGTCGACGTCAATCTCTGGAGACAGTGCACTCGATCGCGAGAGACACAACAAAAAGTGCTTTGCTTGTGGTAGCAAAACAAGTAGCAACAGAACGGTACGGAAGGCGGGTGCGACGGTTTTGTAGTAAAAAATACCCCAAAAAGGAAAATGCTTTTAGTCAATCTCAATAGGCCCGGAAATTTTAAAGTAGATCACTACCCTAGACAAGTTGGTCACCCCTGCGCTACAGAACACTAAACAAAATAAGTGATTGTGCTGCTTCAATAAGTTATGATGTCAGTTAAAATTTTGACCGCCTTTGTGGTCTAGTGTGCAGGGGTCCCGGGTTCGATTCCCAGAGGGGTGCAATTTATACTCGGTTCGGTTGGTGGTAGGGCTTATTTCAAGTCCGCTGGTCTAGCTACCATCTTGTTACCGAAGTCTGATGCCATAAAAATTGTTGTGTTCCGGCAGTTAGAGGTAAGATAGCCAGTTCTTCAGTGATGAGGGTTCCGGGTGACAGTACACTTCCACCTTCGGCCTTATCCGCTATCGTCACTAACATCAAGTGAGGTGAAGCCCAAACACTATCCCGTTGTGCATAAAAACTCCCCATCCCCAACAACAACCAGTATTTACACAACGATAACCACAGTTGGCATATGGCACACTAAGAAGACTTCTTATCTCATAATAATCACAATGGTCTCTTCCTGATGACGAATCACGTGCCCACAGCGCCTAGTAGGTACTAGTAAAACCACCGGTAACACAGGCACAACAACAAGCACATCGCCACCGCTCTCGCCGACAGCACAAGCGTTATTCAAGGTGGATTCTGATTTGATACTCACATTGGTCTCTTCCTAATGACGAACCACGCACCCGCAGCACCCAGTACCAGCAACACCACCAGTAACACTGGCACGACAACGGCCGCAGCGGCCGCCGCACACGCATTTCGCCGCGCCCTCTTCATGCTACATATCAAATCTTTAGCTACTCACAATGGTCTCTTCCTGATGACGAACTACGCGCCCGCAGCGCCCAGTACTAGTAGAACCACCAGTAACACAGGCACGACAACTGTCTGTTCCGCGCCGCACACGCACTTCATCGAGCCTTCTTCTAAAGGCTACAAAACCGACCTTTCTCTTTGGGACAGTCCAATGCTCAATTATCCGATTCTATTCTTACCATTGTCATTGGCACCGCCCATTATACGAAATCTTCAGCTACTCATAACGGTCTTTTCCTGAATACAGGCACAACAATAGCCGCGTTGCCATCGCTCTAGCCGACAACATAAGGTGGCTTCTGATTTGGTACTCACAATGGTCTTTTCCTGATGACGAACCACGCGCTCGCAGCCCCCAGTATTAGCAACACCACCAGTAACACAGGGACTACAACAGTCGCAGCAACCTGCATCTTTCTGACAGTCCAATGCTCAGCTCATAATGATCCGCTTTCAAATCAGAAATCACGAGTCACAACAGCCTCAAGCGCTGCTACCTCCCTATTGTTATTGTCATCGCGCACCACTACATACAAAATCTTCAACTACTCACAATGATTTTTTTCTAATGACGAATCACGCGACCACTGCTCCCAGTACCTACTAGTAGAACTACCAGTAACACAAGCGCAACAACAGTCGCGTTGCCACCGCACTCGTCGACAACACAAGCGTTATTTCTGATTTGGTACTCACAATGGTCTTTTCCTAATGACGAACCACGCGCCCGCCGCTCCCAGTACTAGTAGAACCACCAGCAACACAGGCACGACCACGGCCGCCGCGGCCGCCGCGCGCGCCGCCGTGACGGGCGCGGCGCCGGCGCACGTGGCGCCCGTCTGCCTCGCGCCGCACACGCACTTCACCGTGCCCTCTTCTTCGACGCACTTGCCGCCGTTCTCGCACGGGCAAATTAGAGGTAGAGGTCGCTCGGGTTCGACAGCTGGAAGGAAAGATGAAATAAGGTATAGTTTAATGAAGAGGTTTAATTTAACGTTAATTTAACGTTAATTTAACCGCCTCTGTAGTGGTTCATCCACCCTTGATAGACGAAAGGTTCTGATTCCTAGGAGGGGGTAAAGTTTGTACTCGGTTTGATTCACAGATTACATAATGCTTTAGTTTGATTGGTGATAGGGCTTATTTCAAGTCTGCCTGGCTACCTACCACTATCTTACCCAAGTCTGACACCATATAAAAACATAAAAATTTCTTGTTTTCTGGTCAGCAGTCACTTCCTCACTAGGATCCCGGGTGTAGTGCACTTCCAACTTCGTTTTAAGGTCATTTAACGTCTGGTGAGGTGACGGCCAAGCATTATCCTAGAGGTTTTTTAATAGTGGTTACTCACTTTACTGTACATTCTCACGTTTAAGCCTTTTAGAATGACACAACATTAAATCAAGTTTAAAATTGTCTGCGAAAACAAAGGTATCCCAACCTGAAGACATTATTATAGCAAAGACAGATTTATGAAAATAAAAGAACAACAAATTCATGTAGTTCACAGAAAAATCCTCCATAATAGTCAACACTTGCTAAATTCTTAGGTTTATCTTTAGCGTCCTCTATGAGTAGAAAAAGTGTTTCTCCAGAGTAGACTTCCGTAGAACATTAGATGGAAGCATGCCAGTATAAGTTAAAATGTATCAGGGGGGAGGGGGGTGCGGGTATTACTAACTCTTAGAACTTGCCAGGTATATGGATTGCCATAGTTAGGTACATCTCTTCTTTTCTCTCTAACAAATAAAAAGCCATTTAGAAAACTGGCAAGTTTCAATCGTTTTTAATACGGAGGCCATACTAGGCGTTTCCCTGCGTGATCTTATCAGAAATGAGCAGATCCGTATGAGAACTCAAGTAACCGACATCGCTCGAAGTATTGCTCAGCTGAAGTGGCAATGGGTGGGACATATAGCGAAAAGAACTTATAGTCGTTGGGGTGGAAAGGTTCTGGAATGGCAACCGCGCACCGGACGACCCTCCTCGTAAGTAGGCCGTCGCGGGATTTTACTGGATGCGGGCAGCGCAGGACCGATCGTCGTAGAAATCCTTGGGGGAGGCCTACAGATAGCAGTGGGTGTCGAGCGGCTGATATGATGATGAATACTGACCAGCGTCGCAGGCGCGGTCGTGCGCGGGCCGCTTGGGCGCGGGCGCGAGGTCGGGGCACACGCAGCGGCGGCCGGCCGGCACGCCCAGGCACAGGTGCGAGCACGCCGCGCGCGCGCACGCCGCGCCGCCCGCGCCGCCCGTCACGTTGTAGCGCCACGGGTGGTACACTGGACATAGTCAAACAAAATGGTAAGAACATCGGACAACTCTCAATAATGTACATGCAGGGCTCTGTCACTCCGCGCGCGAGTCTGAATCGCTCGGCGTCCTCTGAGATGACAATTTCATACATCAGAAAAGATAAGACCTATGCGATAGAGAGAGAGGCAACTACTAATTGAATGTTTTGGAGCAAAGGGAGCGCTGTGCGACCTGAATTGCACTTTATTGCGTCGGAGCAAGGGTCGCAATTTATTTAAATGATTTTGCGGAGTGCAACTTCTGTACGCTAGTACTATTATCTATTCTGTGGTACACGGGAAATAGTAAACATAAATCAAAAACACATCGGACAACTCTAACTCAATAAGGTACACTGAAATTAGTAAATATTAAGAGCCCGTAGCGATTTTGCCGCTGACTGAAGCTCTCTCGCTCGCACATTTCATGTTTTCTCAAGATTTCTTAAATCTGAGTGCGTATTTGAAAAATGTGTCTCGACCACTTTTCGCAATTACAATAAGATTACAGACATTTTAAAATATATTTCAGTTTTTTGCTGCTAAAGTACAAAAAGTTGTCGTTTCTAACAATTATTTGAATTGGGAAATACGATAACTTTTTGTAAGTAGGTACTTCAGCAAATTGAAACTAAAATGAGGATCAGTAACAGGTTTGAATCCTATAGTTTTATTGATATAATATAAACACAAATTGATAGCTATGAAACCTAGTGAAATAATTTTTGAAATCCGTCTAGAAATGGTTGAGTTAAAAGGGTTTGAAGGAAATGGCAAACTCAATGCAATATGTGCTTTATCACGTACGACATAAGGTTCGCGTCCGTCACGATGACGTCATAAGGACCCCCAAAAAACCAGTATTTTAGCTCTTATAACTTCTCAGGTTTAAGAGATATCGTAATTTTTTTTTCACAGTTAATCACGTGGTGGCATAAGCTTTCTAATTAGCCACTAAACAAAAATCGTTACTGATCCTCATTATCTGTTGAAAAGTCCATAATCTTATATTGCGAAAAGTGGTGGCCCACAGACACATTTTTCAATTACACATTCAGATTTAGGAAATCTTGAGACAACATTAAATGTGCAAGCGAGAGAGTGGCAGTCAGCGGCAAAATCGCTACGGGCTAAAAACACATCGGACAAGTCTCAATAATTAAGAATTTATTCAAAAACTAAATAACTTGTATATTCAGAATGAAAATTGAAATCTGAAGAATTAAAAACTTTCAGATATTTACGAATCGACATCAGACACTTTAGATGTCCCCACAGGCCTTCCTTATAGGTGGATAAGGAGGATGGGCCATAACCCACCGCACAGGCCCAACGCGTATTGGTGGATGTTAACGACTGCAAAGTGCAGCCGGGACCAACAACTTAACGTGCCTTCTGAAGCACGGAGGTAGTTGAGATAATAAATTTTTGGTCAACCATTCCATGACCGATCCTTGCAAAAGTTGCTTAACCTCCACAATCGCAGAGGCACTAAGCCACTGTTTCACCGAGCCCATCAATTTACGGATACGAGGATATATTAAACGGACCTTTAGTAAAGTTACAATAGAATTATGATGATAAAAAAAATTGTTTTAAAAAACAAAAAATCGACTTCAAAAACCTGCCTCTAAAAAGCAAGAAATAATATTCAAATCATTAGATACGCATTATCATTGTTATAACAACACGTCTATTGAAGTCGGGTGGGGCTGGAGTACAACTTCCTTTTTTTATTCTAAAAGCCCCACCCGACTTCAATAGACGTGTTGTTATAACAATGATAATGCGTATCTAATGATTTGAATATTATTTCTTGCTTTTTAGAGGCAGGATTTTGAAGTCGGTTTTTTGTTTTTTAAAACAATTTTTTATTTTATTATTTTTAGTGTAAGTACCTTCTATATTAGGTATATTATTATAGGTATATTATTGGGTAGAAAAATCGGCTCAGCCAAACGTGAGATATTCGCGGAGAAACATACATCCATACAGGTTAAACTGAGGGAGAACCTTTTTTTTTTGAAGTCGGTTAAAAAGACTACACTAAAATTACCCCTTTCCCAACAAAAAGAAACATCTAATTCGGTTCATAAATAACAAAGTCGTCATGTGAGTTGATGAAAATTATAGTATTTTCAGGATTTCTCGAAAACTACTGAACCGATTTGAATAAATGGGACCATCTCGCAAGAAAACTCAATCGAACAAAAAAAGAATCATCAAAATCGGTTCATAAATGACGAAGATATGCGCGAACAACGATAAAAAAAAACATACAATCGAATTGAGAACCTCCTCATTTTTGTGAAGTCGGTTAAAAAAAATTGTTTCTCATTAAATTTTATTGTAAAATCTAGAAAAAAAAGCGCACAGGTAAAATAAATCTCACCTTTTACAGCAGACGGGTTGACTAGATCCTTCGATATGACAAAAGGCACTCCTCGTCCAAATTTGTCCTGTCGCACCAGTTCCCCGGTGTCCCGCGTCACCCAGTACAACGAAGACTCGAACACGTCCAGCGACAGCGGATGCCTCAACGCCTCGCCCTGCATCACCACCTTCCTCTGAGTCCCGTCGTACTTCATCATCTCAATCGTGTTCAGTTTAGTATCAGCCCAGTAGACCGAGTGATCCATTCCCATATCTATAGCTAAACCAGTAGGATGCCTGATGTTTTCTGTGATCAAAGGCCGGCGTTTCGAACCATCCATCCAAGCAATTTCAATCTTGGGTGCAGAACCGGCGTCGGCCCAGAACATCCTTCCCATTTGAGGATCCAAAGCTATGGAAGTCGGGCTTTCAATACCGGCGGAGACCAAAGCACGTCTGTATCTACCGTCGGTTCTTGCCACCATCACGCGGCCTCTAGGTTTAGATCCTGTTCTGTCTACTTCAGTCCAGTATATGTTATCGCCCATGTAGTCCACGGCTAAAGCTGTCGGTTTAGCGTTACCCTTCATATTCAGATCTTGGGCAAAACCAGTCTTCACTTGTCCATCGAGAGCGTTAACCATGTAGGATCGTTTGATTGTCTTGTCGTAACTGTCGGCCCAGAACACCATCTCGCGTGTGGGATCGTAATCTATGGCTTCTATCCTCTTCTCTGAGGTGATTACGTCAAATTCATCATTCCTATCTTGTACAAACGCTCGGATTTCGGGTCCATTTGCGAACATCAACACTACTTCTTTTTCTATTACTTTACATACTCCAGATAAGCTGTCAGCCAATCTGAAAAGTAAACGGCATTTGTAAAACGTGATTTTTGTTGTTTCGCAGATTTAAATTCTCAGAACCTTCTTTGTGTAAAGTTGGACTGTAGATTTTTAAGTCATGTATGATACTTTGTCGTTGTAAAATGTGTGGTTATTTCTGTTTACTGACCAGGCAATAGAATAGTGCCAGCTCAGGCTTTTGGCCTGACCACACATAATAGTGGTCAGTGGGGCGGTCAAAATGTTTACAAATGTTCAGGATTATCACACGGTCTTTAGTTAGGAATTCGTTTGCCTCTACTAGTCGCTCTGTCCTATCGCTAGGAGTTAGTCCAGTTAAGGAGGTCTCACCCTGCACTTAAACTTTTATATTAGCCTACAGTCGTGGCTCACTCAGTCGAGCCAGCACACAAGGTATGTCGTGTGTCGGTTGAGACAGAGTTGTTGACTAACGCGACAGAAAGAGAAGGTGCATACATTAATAGGCACGCAGCATTGTGCAATTTGAAATTGTACTTTATTGCCATGCAGCGAGAGTAGCTTATTTTTTGATTGTCCTCGCGCGGATGGGCTTCTGTGTGTTTAGTACTAATATAATATAATCATGTGCCTTACTTCACTGTATCTATTGAATACAACACGATACACATAATATTACAAAAGTAAAAATAAAAATATTCTCTACAATAACAATTGAAGTGACGTAGCAAGGATCATAATAAAGTTAAAAAAAACAAGCTACTGGACTAGACCCCCACCTCATATCTTTACCAAATTCAATAGTTAGGTTCCAGTTATGAATATGAATAGAATAATGCTAACATTGCCTAATCTTATATGGATGTTCCCCGCTACACCTGCCTGGGTTTTGCTGAATCGACATTTGCAACATTGTATGACCGCTACACACCCATCCAGAAGTACATACTTGAATCCTTCTCTGCAAGAGCAGGAGTAGGAGCCGTTGAGGTTGGCGCAGAGGTGTGAGCAGTGGTGCAGGCCGGTGGCGCACTCGTCCACGTCGGCGCAGCGCTTGCCGTCGCCCGCCGCCACGATCCAGCCCTGGAAGCACGTGCAGATGTACCCGCCCGTGCCGCCCGTCGTCAGGTTCGTGCAGAAGTGCTCGCAGCCACCTGTACGGAACACAAAAAGTAAGGATTGGAAAACAATTCAACTGTAATTGGTTAGTAGAAAGTTCCTAATCCAGGTCAAAGTTAAAGTCAAAGTCAAAAATAGCTTTATTCAAATAAACTCAATTATTAAGTAGGTACTTTTGAATCGTCCATATTTTCCTATCACCCGTTCCAGACTTTTTAACTGAAAGGAACAACGGGCGCACGAAACTTTATAATCAAGTTTCTTTATAACTATCATGGACGAAAAAATATTTTTTCGTCCATGTAACTATGGAAGTTTTGGAAAAAAACTGAATAGTGATAAAACTACGCAATTGATTTTGACTGAAGTAATTTTCGAATAATAAACCATGCCATCATGATTATGATATGAACATATAGAAAAGTTGTGGTAATGTAATGTTACATGAAATTTAAGAATTTATCAGAATTTGGTTACACTAGTAGTGAATAGGTGAAACAAAAGTATTCTACAAAGAAGAAACACTAACAGTTCAGACATAAGGATTGTATTGTACTGACTACTTTCTAGCCCTAAAACACTGACCCTTGTCAAGATGAGAGCAAGTGAGCGCCTGGTGGCATCCCAGCTCATCAGAACTGTCGCCGCAGTCGTCCTTCAAGTCGCATAGTTGCGTGCGCTCGACGCAGTGCTTATTCGCGCACTGGAACTGCGTGTAGGGGTCGCAGGGGCGGCCGCGGAGCGCGCACAGCGTCATGTTGTTCTCATCGGACCCATCGCCACAGTTGTCTACGCCGTCACACACTTGGTATCTGTGGGGGAATAGAGAGTAGTTTAAAGTACTGTTATAGAAATCCTGTTAAAAATAACGCCTTATGATAATATTTTTTACACTACACAATAGTAATAACTACCTGGGCACACATCTATGGTTGTCGCAGTGAAACCGGCGCAGCGTGTCGCAGTTGAAGTTGCTGCAGATGGCGGGCGCCTCGTCGGATCCATCACCGCAGTCGTCCGTGCCATCGCATAGGTCAAGTTGCGATACACACAGGTTGTTCGTGCATTGGAACCTAGTACATACAACATATTTGTGAGGATTTGTATTAGTGTTCGCAATACGAAATTCGTAAGCAATGCATCTATCATTGATGATGAAAAAAGAAATAATGAAGCTAGAATCATTGATGGGATTAATATAGTATTTTCTAACCTGCTTTCTGGACAGTATCTGCCACCAGGGAACCTCGGGGGACATCCGATCTCGTCAGACAAATCTCGGCAATCGCGGTCGCCGTCGCACCGGAAGTATGCAGCAATGCAGTGGCCAGATTTACACTGGAACGTGCCGTTCTTGCACTTGAACCCGCCGCACTCGAGTTCGTCCGAGTTGTCGCCGCAGTCGTCCTCGTGGTCACAGCGCCAGCGAGATGATATACATTTTCCGTTTCCACATTTGAACTCAGATTCTGAACAATCGCGGTATTTATGCTGGCACACTGATTCTGCCTCGTCACTACCGTCACCACAGTCGTCCGTGAAATCGCACAACCATTGCCGAGGCACGCAGCGCATGTTGTCGCACGTAAAGTCTGTCTCAGAGTTGCAGCTTGGGCAGTTCTCCGGAAGCTCGTCCGATCCGTCGCGGCAGTCGTCCTTTCCGTCACAGAACAACCATTTAGGTATACATCTGTAGTTAGATTGGCCGGGGCATCTGCGCCACCCGGTTGTACAGTTCTTCTGTCGACACATGTACGCGGGTTCGTCTGAGTCATCACCGCAATCGTTGTCAAAGTCGCACATCCATAGTTTCGGGATACAACGGCCGTTCTTGCAAGCGAATTCGGAATCAGGATCACACGGTCTATTATGACACATTGCCGGATCTTCGTCGCTGTGGTCTTTGCAGTCAGCGTCGCCGTCACATTTCCAACTGTCCAAGATGCATCGACCGCTCGACCGGCACTTGAATTCTAGAAGTGGACAGTCGTGGGAACATTGAGCTTCATCGGAGCCGTCACCGCAGTCGTCTGTACCGTCGCAGATGGTAGCCGCAGGCGTGCAGTTAGTGTTGCGGCACTGGAACGCTCCCGCTCTGCAGTGTCGAACGGGACAAGAAGCAGGCTCATCGGATCCGTCCAAACAGTCCCGTTCACCATCGCACTTCCAGAACCAAGGCACGCACTTCTCGTCACGTCCGTTACAGCGATGCTGACCGTCCGTGCAGTTGGCGATACAAGTCTTCATGTCACGCGCTAGGTAGAACTGGTTCGGGCACGCACATTTGAAGGTGGTCGCTCCTTCTTCGCCGTAGCCTTCGATGTTAAGGTAGCTGGATGCCGGAGGTGGCGCTATCAAGCACAGATGTGAGCATCCCCCGTTGTTATCTCCACAAGGGTTGGGATAAGGAAGCTGTCTCAACGGATGCACGACGTGAATATCGTATGGCCTATGCGTCGTGTTTCTCAGTATTTTCAGATTCTCGCCGGAATGTTTGTTCGCTTTGCTGATCGCCTTGAGATTCCAGTCCGTCCAGTAAATTTCATCGTCGAATAGACTGAGAGCGAATACATGAGGCACCTTAGACCCAGATAGAACTACATGCCTGTGTCTTCCCTCCAAATCAGCGGAGCCAATGTAATCGAGATGAGCGTCTGCCCAGTAGATTCTATCGGTAAAGTAATCGATGGTCAAAGCGTTCGGCCAAGCGATGTCTTGTTCCCAGTTTAAGATGACGGTGAAGTTGGAGCCGTCCATTCCCATTTTACCAATGTAGGCTTGCAGATGCCAGGAAGTGTAATACAAGTAGCCAGTGCCCGGGTGCACGACTATTGCTCGAGGATCGGCGATGCCTGTTTTCAGCGTTTTTCTTCTAGTTCCATCAAGTTCGGACACGTCCAAGTTCTTAGAATGCCTATCAAGCCAATATAGTTTCCTACCGATCCAATCGACCGCTATTCCTTCAAGACCGTGTGAGTCATGCCTTATGACTACTTCCCGAGTCGGATTCGGATCGGTGTAATCTGATTTGTAGATAGTCTTGGCTGAAACATCGGCGAAATACATTTTCTTCTCTTTCTCGTCGAAGTCGATCGCGACGACGTTCATGAGGTCTTGGTGCACTAGATTGTAGAGGGAAGCGTCCGTTGACATGTTTCGCACGTAGTACTTGTTGGTAAATATTACCCACGCAGTAGTGTTATCCTTGCGCTTGCATGTTCGCTCGTCAGCCTCTCTTTCGTAGTATAGATCGTTGCACTTGCAGTAGTAAGATCCGGGAGTGTTGGAGCAATATTGTGAACAGACGCCGGGTGTTTCAAGACATTCGTCGACATCGGCACATGCCTTGCCGTCAGGGAGGAGTTTATAGCCTTGGTTGCAGTCGCAGTAGTACCCAGTTAGAGTATCAACGCACTTGTGGCCGCATTGATTTACTTCAAGTTTTGCACACTCGTCTACATTACAGTGAGCCGGCTCGTCCGATTCGTCGGCGCAATCAGGCACTTTATTACAAACGAGGCGGTTGTCAATACACTGCCCGTCGTTACACTTGAACTGATTCGCAGGACAAGTCTTATTTTCTTTAGAACAGCCAACCTCGTCGGATCTATCACCACAGTCGTCCTCGCCGTCACAGCGGAAGTGGTTCCGGATACATTTGAAGTTCTGGCATTCGAATTCTTGGTCTGAGCACTTTTTATAGACAGTGTTGCAGCGCTTGCCTTCGTCGGAGCCGTCACCGCAGTCGTTGTCGTGGTCGCAGAGCCAGCCTTCATTGATACAGCGGCCGTTGTTGCACTGGAACTGTTCTGGAGCGCAGGGCGCAGGAGCAGCACAGTGATGGATCGTGGCGTTCTCATCGGCGCCATCGACGCAGTCCGGATCCCCATCACACAACCATTTCCTCGGTATACATTGTGCACGGCCCCAAAACTTGTTCGCCTCGCACGTGTACTCAGTTTCTGCGTCGCACTTTCTTTCGTTGCACTGGTGTCGGTCGTCCTCGTCGCTGTTATCAAGGCAATCGTTGTCGCCATCGCAGATGTAGATGCGTGGAATGCAGTTGCCGTTATCACAAGTAAACAGGTCACCGAAGCAGGTGCGGCCCTCGGAGCGGCAGTACTCTGGTGGTTCGTCTGCGTTATCACCGCAATCGTCGTCACCGTCACAGTACCACGTGGCCGGGATGCAGCGATGGTTCGGGCAGCGGAAGCTGTTCTGGGGACATGTTCGTTGCGCGCAGTGTAGCGGGTCCTCATCAGAATTATCGCCACAGTCGTTGTCGCCGTCGCACAGCCAGTACGGTTCGACGCAAATATTTGTTTTTTCGCACTTGAGGTGGTTGGCTGGGCAGGTGGTATTGCGCGGGCAGCGCTCGTGCGTTTCGTCGGAGGTAACGTTATCCTTGCAGTCGTTGATGCCGTTACAGAGCTGCGCGGCGTGGATGCAGCGAGAGTTGAGGCATGTGAACTCGCCGTCCGCGCACGGTGGATACTGGCAGCCCTCCTCGTCCGATCCGTCCTTGCAATCGTTCTCATGATCGCACTTCCAAGATTTGAAGATGCAGCGGCCGTTGTTGCAGCGGAACTCATTCGGCGAGCACGAATGATACGCGCAGTAGTTGGGGTCCTCGTCGGAATTGTCGCCGCAGTCGTCATCACCGTCGCACGACCACATGCGACTGATACACTTGCCGTTGCCGCAGAAGAACTTGCTTTGGTCGCAAGAGATGTTGCGTGCGACGCACATGCGGCCTTCGTTGACGAGCTTGGTGGTCTCATTGCAGCGGCATTCGACGGTGTTGTTGGGCGCGGGGTGGCAGCTGTGGGCGCAGCCGCCATTAGCGATCTTGCACGGGTTCACAGTACAACGCTGCCGTCCTGGACTGTAAATATGAATGTCACGCGGCGAGTCGTCCAGCCGCTTCACCATTTCCACCATGTTAGCCCCTGTGTGCTTCTCTGCTCTATACACTCCTCGTAATTGTAAATCAGTCCAGTAGATGTAATTTCTAAACACAGTGATCGCGAACGGATATATCGTAGCAGAAATGAGAACTTCTCTATCGGAGCCGTCCAGCTTTGATCGTTCAATCTTCTCGCGCACGGCGTCCGTCCAGTAGAGCATGTTCTCGTCGAAGTCGATAGTCAAGCCGCTCGGTTGGGACAGATCTTTGTCGATGATGGCCTTTTTCAAGGATCCAGCCATCGTCGTGCGGTAGATTTTACCCGATGTTCCAAATCGGCCCCAGTCGGTGTAGTATAGAGTGCCGTTGCAAGGATCGACGACGATCGCTCGAGGTCTCTCGACTCTGGCGATCATGACTAGTTCACTGCCGTCCAAGTTCATCGCGTATATAGAGTTGTTTGAGCTGTCCGTCCAATAAATCTTCTTCTGGGTCCAATCGTACGATATGCCTTCCGGATTGATGCCCTTGTTGATGATGTTTTGAATGCCGGCTGATTCCGGATTATTGGCAGACATCCAAGCGATTCTCGCCCAAGGTCTAATTTGAGTGAAGAACAGTTTGTTGTCTGTGTAATCGAATTCCACTCCAACGACATTCGTTAGATTGCCGATGGGTTTGAAAGGCACGCCGGTTGACTTCGGGTCGAGGTTGATGGCACGAATCTCAGTCCTGGTTGTGAACACCAGGTACTCGTCGACGACGTCGCATTTCTTTTGGTTCTGTGCCAGTTGTCCGGTGGCACAGTCGCATCGGTGCGTGTAACCTTTATTGGCTTCCACTGGGTAACTGAAGCAAAGTTGGTCGCAGCCTCCGTTACCGAATTTCCTACACGGGTTGTTCTCGTCGGTCGGCTGGTTATTTACGTCGAATATAACGATATCTCGGAGTTTTGGTAAGTTTGTTCTAACCTTTTCTGGCATAGACATGTTACCGGGTAGTTTTGAAGACTTGTAAATAGTTTGTAAATTTCTGTCGACCCAGTAGACACTGCCTGTGTGAATGGCTATACCCATGGGATTCGGCAAGTTCGATCGGATCAGCTGTCTATTGCCTCCGTTGTAGGATATTTTCTGAATTTGATCTAGTTTCGAATCGACCCAGTAAACGTCGTGAGTGAGCATATCGATGGTCAAGTCTCTTGGGTTGGAGATTCCGGAGCTGACGAGGGTTTGCCAGTTGGACCCGTCTAAGTATGCTTTGCCAATTCGCGGGTACTGGCCGTAGTCGATCCAGTAAAGCAGCCTCTTGAGCGGGTTAACTGCAAGTTCCCTGGGGGCATCCATTGTCGTTTTGACGATGACCTTTCGATTAGAGCCGTCTAGCCAACACATTTCTACATAATTTTCATGTGGAAACACATTTGTAAAGTACAAATTTCCGGCCACCCAGTCGATAGCCAGCCCGCGGATGCCGTTGCTTCCGATTCCGTCTTTAACAACTCGTTGGAGTTCAGTACCATTCGGTCTGATTCGGAAGATACCATTCCACTGGCCTCTATTGAACTCAACCCAATAGATGTAGTTTTCAGCGAAGTGGACATCGACGTGTAGGATGTGATGGCCTTGGCCGGTGACAGGCACCATCGCTTCCGAACTGGAGTCCAAGCTGTAGCCTCGGATAAGGTCGAGTTGCGATACGACAGCGAAAGTTTTGTAAGGCACGCAATGTATTTCGTTTTCTTTGCGGTACCCGATGGAACAGCCGCAGACACGAGATCCACCTTCGCTCGGTATACAGATTTGCTCGCACCCGCCATTGTTTAGAGTGCAGGGGTGGTGAATCATCTTCCTCTTCTGGAATATGGTGAAGGACTTCAAATCACTTTCGTTATCGATGATCGTTTTGATGTTGTCGCCATTTGGAAGATCGGCTTTGATTATCTTCTCGTGCCGGGGGTCGAGTACGTATAGACGGGAGTCTAACACGGCTACGACTTTGGGGAAGGATATGGCGTTAGCTTCAGTTAGGATTGTCTTCCGGTCGTTGCCGTCGGTGTTGACGCTGGCGACGCTGGCGGGGTACTGGGTGCTGAAGTAGACGATCTTCTTCTCGATGTCAATAGCGATTGCCTCGGGCCGCTCGATGGAGTCCACCAGGATGATGGGGTTGGAGCCGTCCATGTTGGCCTTGCCAATCTTTGCTGGCACCCCGTAACCTCCTTCGTCAGACCAATAGATTTTGCTGCAAAAAATAAAAGCGCAAATGAAGTATTGCAAATAACTAAAACGGGCCAATTACTCTTTAAGCGTCCCCCTCTACAAGTTAAATCTTTACAACTGATAACTGAACACCATTGTCAGGTTCTAATGACCTGTAGACTGCTACGCGGCCAGTCAAGGCGACACTTTATGTTAGCATTGTGTAATGTAAAGACGAAAGTTTAGTGATAGTTAAAAAACAAAACTTACCCTTCAGTAGGATCAAGACAAATTCCTTTGGGCTTAGCCACAGACAACTTGCTGCCATCGTTCGCCATTACAATTGTCCTGTATTTCACTTTGCCTTCCACTCTGACCATTTCAATGTTACTCGCAACCCTGTTAGCCATGTAGAGGTTCCTTCCAAGCCAATCGAATGCAATAGATGATGGAGCACCAACTATGCCGGTGTCTTGCCCGAAGAACTCGACCTTATTGCCACCTCCGTAAGGCATACTGTAGATTGTGCAGTTCTCGTCATCTTCGCTGTCGCCAGATATTGATTGGAGCCAGTATAACATGTGACCTTGGCGGTCGTAATCCAGTTGGACGCCACCTACAAAATATAAATTGTGTTATATAATATTTTTGATTAAAATTATTTCAAATCTTAATTTTGTAGTATACCTAATCAAAAACCTCGTTTAGGAGGAGTGACATTGAATGACGGCTTTACCTTGAATTCCAACAACTGAAGCGAGTTGTCCTGCTCTGCCTGAGCCATCTGGTGAGAGATCAATGATCTGTGATCCCTTCAGAACCATCAAGTAAGCGGATTCCTCTGCAAGAGAAAACATAACAGTTAGAAACAATACAACTTCAATTATTCGTATTCGGTGAACACAGTACGTAATTTTTTGGTCCTACCTTCAGCGCATTTTCCTTCAGGAAGCAGTTTGAAGCCAGGCTTGCACATACAAGTGTACTGCGCCGTTATGTTCGGGCTGAGCAAGCATAAATGTTGGCAGGGGTTGTTCTTGCAGGGCGACGTGTATTGGGGTTGTAAAGAGGGATGATGAACGTGTATAGACAGAGGTTGCGAAATCAAGTGTGACACCACAGTTTGGTTCGTGCCTCTGAACTTGTGTGCTGATAAAACCCTGTTTAACTGACGATCCGTCCAGTATAATGTATCCTCAAATAATGTTAAAGAGTGAGGGTGTAACAAGTAATGGCTGCCGGCTAAAACTTGCTGCCTTCCGGTTCCGTTGTAATAGCAGAAATCGATGAAATCTAATTTCGAGTCTGCGAAGTAAACCCTCTGCGTCGCCGTGTCTAAAGTCAACCCATTAGGCCAGTAAATTTTGGTGGTTATTATCGCTAATCTTTGCGTTCCGTCCATGCCGATTCTTTCGATCCTCGGGTTTTCTCCCCAGTCGGTCCAGAACAGCCACCTCGCATTCGGGGCTGGATCTAAACACATCCCTCTCGGCTGCGTTATATTTCCGCTCAGCAAAACAGTTCGGGCACTTCCATCTTCTTTGGCTACTTCTATCGTATTTATTTTGCTATCCAGCCAGTAAATATTTCCCCCGACCCAATCGTAGGCTAAACCTTCGACAAGGTCTAACCCAGTCGAAATGATAACTTGCGGTTCGCTCCCGCGGTCTAATCTGGAGATTTTCTTGAGTTTCATGTCCGACCAGAAGATGGTGCCAGTGTGCATGTTGGAAGCGGTGGCGACGACGTTCTCGACGTTGATGGGCACGCGCTCGAGCCCCTGCTCGTTGAGGTCGGCCACGAGGATGGAGTGCCGGTTGGAGATGATGAGGAAGGCGGCCGAGTGGTTGTCGGCCTTGCACGTGTGGTTGTCGGCCGCGAGACGGTAGCCTTCTATGCAGCCGCACGCGTATGAGCGTTTCGTGTTTGTGCACACCTGGAATACACACACCAATGTTTAAAATTTAGTACAACGGTCTTCGTAAGATGTTTTAGGAATTTTGAATTTGAAATTTAGGAGACGAGTAAATTTTTTCTGGGTCTACTCTATATCATTTATGTATGTTACGTAACAGGGGTTCCAAATCTGGCTGGGATACTCGAGATGGCTGCGGACATAAGCACAATAAAGGATTTTGATGGTTTTCATGCGTTTAAAGGCTTAGACAGACGCATAATAAACCCTAGTGAACGAGATGCATTATTGATACTATTGACAATATGTTTATCAAATAGCAGTTTAGAATCAAGGATGACTCCTAGGTCTTTAGCTTCCTGACGAATGGATAATTTTTCATTTTTAATACTGTTAACCATTGTTAATGATCGATCTGTTTAAAAAATGAGATTTTAATATAATATAATTCAGTGCAATAATATAATATAATGGTTACGGGAGTTACATGTGACCCGCGGATGCCACTTAAGTTAAAGGGCAAAATTTATAAGTCATTTATAAGTAAGTAATAAGGCCAGTAGTCATGTATGGATCAGAATGTTGGGCTATGAAGAAGATGGATGAAAGGAAATTATATGTAGCAGAGATGAAAATGCTGAGATGGATGTGTGATGTGACGCGAATGGATAAAATTAGGAATGAGTATGTCAGAGGAAGTTTGAAAGTAGCACTAATAACAGAGAAGTTGGAAGGGAATCGTCTGGCTTGGTTTGGGCATGTTATGAGAAGAGATGAAAGCCATGTTACTAGAAGAGTAATGGATATGGATGTTGAGAGCTGGAAAGTAAGAGGAAGACCGCAGAAAAGATGGATGGATTGTGTGCGGAACGATAAGAATGTGAAGGAAGTGGATGAGGAGATAACGACTAACAGGAAGGAATGAAAGAGAAGGACGATCTGCACCGACCCCAAATAAATTGGGATAAGGATAGGGGGATGATGATGATAATGCAGTGCAACGCGAAAGTTTTAAAGAGAAGATATAAAATGCATCAATAGATTGAATAATAGCCCTTATTCTTTTGGTTTTTGAGGAACATGTAATAGTACCTGTGAGCATAATCCTGGCGGGTCACACTCGTTAACGTCAGCACAGGTGCGTCCGTCTGGGCCAAGTTGTTCCCCCGAGGGGCACAGGCACAGCGGGCCCAGCGGCGTCTGCTTGCAGCCGTTGGAGCACAGCCCCGCTTGGTGGCTGCACTCTGCGAAGTCGCAGCTTGCACCTGTAAGCATCATGGAAATATTATTAACTAGCTTCCGCCTACGACTTCGTACATGTTGACCCTGGGAGACCCTATATATACTGACAGTTATTTGTACACACTATAAAGTTGCATTCGCCAAATATTACAAACATATCGTATTTAATGAGATAATTTTGCTTTGAAAATATATAGCTAGTTCATATATAGTGAACAATTGTCGTTAGTTGTCGGAACACACTAAAATACACCGTTATTTTTTTAATACATCTAAAAATGAAATGGGGATTTCAGACCTCGTAATAAATGAACAACTTTTACTATGAGGCCAACCACGGAATCGCGACAAAAAAAACAGCTGCTTCATACATTATAGTCGAGTCGATGTTGTATTTTTTTATGGAACTCCTGATTTTTTTTTCAAAATTCCGTGTTTGGCCCCATAGTAAAAGTTGTTCATTTACGTGGTCTGATCCCCATTTCATTTATCTGATCATCATTTTCATATTTAGATATGAGCAAGGCCTTTGATTTTGTGTCTCATAAGCTGTTGCTAAATAAGCTTGAAAAATATGGCATCAGGGGGAACGCTTTGTCATGGATAGAGAGTTATTTGACTGATAGGAAACAGTTTGTACAAATAACAAAGAAAATTACTCCTCGGATTACTGTTTTAATAGATGTGGTGTTCCGCAAGGTAGTGTGCTGGGGCCTCTATTATTTTTATTTTATATAAACGATCTTCCAAATGTAATAGACCAGAAGTGTATCTTGTTTGCGGACGATACAACAATCATTATAAAATCTAAAAATAAACAAGAATTGGCGGATGTAGCTAATGTAAACTTAAGTAATATTATAAAATGGCTAGAGGAAAATAACTTACACATTAACTTAAATAAAACAAAATATATACATTTTAAAACACATTACAGATTAACATAAATTATGACATCAATTATAATGGCAATAAAATAGATAATATAAATAATACAAAATTTTTAGGCATACACATTGATGAAAACTGTAACTGGAAAGCTCACATAGAAATGCTAGTTAGTAAAATTGATAGGTATGTTTACGTTATAAAGAGGATAAGACAAGTAGCTTCTAGAGAAGCAGCCCTCCTAGCGTACCATGGATATGTGTCAAGTATGCTACGGTATGGGCTCATACTTTGGGGCAACTCTGTTGATGTGCAAAGAGCTTTCAAGATTCAAAAGAAATGTGTAAGATGTATATGTGGTGCAGATTATTTAGATAGTTGTAAGCCCTTATTTAAAACATTAGAAATATTATCTTTACCCTGTCTTTACATCTTTGAAATAAGTCTATTTGTAAAAAAATATGACAACTTATTTACCACTAATTGGCATTCACAATACAGAGGTAGACAAGGAAATAAGTTGCTAATACCTAATAAAAGACTTGGACTATATTCTAAAAATGCGTATTGTATGGCAATTAGCATTTATAATAAATTGCCTAACAAAATGACTGAATTGCCGTTTAATAAATTTAAAACAAGTCTGTTTCATTTTCTACTAGATAAAACATATTATTCTGTTAAGGAATTCCTAGAAGATAAATTGACTAATAATTGATTTGAATAATGAATTGTTGACATCCCTAAGAATTATACTAAAATTGATTGAACTTAATAATAATGAGATTGCATTGTATTGATATTTAAATTAAGTAAGTATGACTAATAATTCTGTTTGACATTTAATAAGTTGACATCCCTAAGTATTATAGTAAAATTGATTGAATTTAATAATAATGAGATTGCACTGTATTGACATTTAAATTAAGTAAGTATGACTAATAATACTGTTTGACATTTAATAATAATGATAATAAGTGTTTGATAATATTTAATTACTTTATTCACGAATGACAAATATTTGCACGTCGACAATATCGACAAGTCATGCTGTACTATTATTTAACTTGTCACCTGTAATTTTTTACCATGTCTTGGCAAATAAATAAATTATTATTATTACTATTATTTATATACTTATTGTAAGCTAAAATCCTGGGAAACCACGTTTTGTGCCTACAATAGCGAGTCGCATGCTAGTGTAACTTTATTAGTCTTCAAAACTGACGGCAGTATATTTCAATGTTTAGTAGCGAATTAAAATCTGACCTTCATCAGCGCCGTTGGGGCAGTCGAAGTTGTTGTCGCACACCTGCGTGAGGTTCACGCAGCGCCCCGTCACGCCCGGGCACGCCCACTTGCCGTCTCCGCATCTAGGGATTTTAAATATTACAGAATTAGTTTACATACAAACACACTCTCAATACTTAATATCAGGATTTGACTAATAGTTTTCACAACGTGGATTGCATTTTGTCTGCGATTGTGGAAAATAAGAAACTTTTTCTAAGGCCCGTATTTATAAACCGCTTTCAACGTTGAAAGCTATCCTGATATAATACTTGAGATGCACTTCTTAGGTCAAACCGCACTACAGCGGCGCGGCGCTGCGCGGCGCGGCCAAATATTATTTCTATCGATTGCAATGATGCAAACCGCACTACAGCGGAGAGGCGCGGCGCTGCAGATTTGGGTGCAAAAGAATATTTTGCCGCGCCGCGCCGCGCCGCTCCGCGCCGCTCCGCTATAGCTCGCGGCGCGGCGCGGCCGAAAATTCTTCATAATCGAGCTTCAGTCTATAGAGGGTATTTGGAAATATCTATTTCTATTGATATTTTAGTGTACAAATTTTGATTAAATTACAAAGTGGTATTTTACGTGATCATTTCATAAATCATCATAATCATAACTCATCACAAATAAATAAATAAAAAATATGAGGATGTGTTGCTAAATCGTTCCTTGGAAATTCGTTTTAGGGAACGCGTGACCGAGCGTTCCCTTTTCGTTTGTGCGTCCAACTTCAATGAAATCTTGCCACGTCTGGCAATGCACTACAGCGGAGCGGCGCTGCGCGGCGCGGCACTGCAGCGGAGCGGCGCGGCCAAATATTATTTCTATTGATTGCAATGATGCAAACCGCACTATTGCAGAGAGGCGCGGCGCGGCGCGGCACGTACCGGCGCGGCGCTGCAGACTTGGGTGCGAAAGAATATTTTGTCGCGCCGCGCCGAGCCGCGCCTCTGCCGCTAGTGTGGTATAGCCTGCGGCGCGGCGCGGCCGAATATTCTTTATAATCGAGCTTCAGTCTATAGAGGGTATTTGGAAATATCTATTTCTACTGATATTTTAGTGTACCAATTTTGATCAATTTACAAAGTGGTATTTTACGTGATCATTTCACAAGTCATCATAATCATAGCTTATGATAAATAATGCAAAAAAATATATAAGGATGTGTTCCTAAATCGTTCCTTGGAAATTTCGTGCGTCCTACTTCAATGAAATTTTGCCATGTCTGGCAATTTGAGCCGCGGCCGCGCCGCTCCGCTGCAGTGCGGTTTAAGAACGGCATCTCGAGTATGATCTCAAGATAGCTCTGTTTATAAATACGGGCGTAAGATTTGTTGTTAGAAATTGAAATTCTAAATTCGAAAAATCTAATTTTGTTCCCGCCTGAGTGATTCGTTTGTTTTCTCAATGTATTTTCATCCACAACAAAGACCGAAGCCCAATAGTCAAGATTTTAAAAGGGTTCATAACCCACCACCTCCTATGGCCATATACCAACCGTGTTGTTATAATGGCCGAACGAATCACGAGAGATTCTTTTTTACTTTGTTCCTTATGTCCTTGTACCATTTCTCCCTAATCTGGGGCATGGTGATATCTACTCCTCGCTCCAGCGCTCCATGAGGCTGTGCCAGAAGGGGATAGTTACCTAGGCGGCGGCGGATGGCAGGCGTGCTGCAGCCCCTCGTCGGAGTTGTCGCCGCAGTCGTCGCGGCCGTCGCACACGTACGCCTTGAACACGCAGCGCCCGTTGTCGCAGCGGAAATGGTTGGCCGCGCACACCGCCGCGCCGCACGACGCTGGCTCATCTGACAAGTCTTCGCAATCGGGGGTGCCTGGAGGAGATACGCCAATTTAAAACAATGGAGAATATCACTGGGTCTGTTAAATCACTTGAAACTTTATGACCATGTAGCTAAATGTCTAGCAATACACAAACATGTTTCATTTAAATCAAGCGAGTAGTTTCGAAGTTATAAAGGTTTGAAGGAAATGCCAAGTGCACTGAATAAGTGCTTTATTACGTACGATGTAAGGTTCACCTGTATGTCCAATGACATTATTCGACAACACAAAATATCTGTGTTCTAATGTAAACCATATAAGTGATGAATGGTTCTATAGGCTTATCCAATGGCTTAAAGGTCACTAAAAACATCGCTGTTACTTCATTGACACTCGTGGAAAAGTATGGGTCATTCGTTAGACATACATGAATTTAATTGGATACATATCAACAAATATAGATTTTGTTGATATAGTAGAGTTGCAGCTTCAAAATGAGCCTTAATATTTAGCGCGCCCTAGTTATTAGCTACTTTCAGTCAGTGCCTTTAAAGAAAAACAGAGGATAGATTCTTCGAGAATATTACGTTCAATGTGCGCTGTCGCTAAAATATAAAACTGGATATTGATGTCCAGGGGTTAAAAATCAGTTGGCTGACCCAATTACCGCTGGATCCAAGTCGCCAAGGACCTGCATGAACTCTTGGAGAATAGCGACTGGCAAGAGATCGCATAAGAGACCTTATAGGCCAATACTCGGGTCGCTGAGCCATCGGAGTAAGTTAAGATATTGATAATAAGGTCATATCATCATCATTATGTCAGCCGCACGACACCCACTGCTAGGTATAGGCCTCCCCCAAGGATCATCACAAGGATCGGTCCTGCGCTGCCCGCATCTAACGGCGCACCGCGACCTTCACTAAATCGTCAGATCGTCGTATGATGCCGTGTATGTGCCGGCTTAGAATAGAACTACCCCCTCTCATCCCGTGGGTGTCATAAAAGGCAACTAAGGGAACTCAACCATCAGGAGACAGGCAGCAACGCCAAAAACCTTGACCTACTGCGATTGCCAAGCCAACCCACCTGCTTAGTGTGGCGATTATGGCAACTCCTTACAGTACCTACATGATCATGGATAATAAGGTATTTTATTTATTTTATTTTATTAGGAACAACAAACATTTAAGTTATACTTATACACTTACATAAAAAACATACTGATTTTGTAAACAACCACGTTATCCACTTGAATAGTTTCTATAGTTAGGTACATTATAATTTAATTTAATTTCAGATCTTACATCATCGTATCTAAATTTTAAAGATGCAGCAGGACTTCCGTCCTGAACTGCCCAGGAGAAAGCTTAAACAAATCGATGTCAACAAAATGATCATTGTAATTTTGCATAACGTGACGCAAGGGCGCACGTTTACCAGCATTAGTTTTACACATTTTCAAAGCAAAGAGTTTATGTGCTCTGGAGTTGCGTATACGTTGAGATCTACTTGGTATGCTTAAGGAAACATTATTTATTAAATGAGTGCAATCAAACTGATTCTTTATGACTTTGTATAGAAATGTTTGACTTATAAGCATTCTACGCGATTTTAGAGAAAGCAGAGAAAATTTATTGAGAAGTTCAACGTATGACGATTTGTTATGAAAGCATTTATAATTGACAGATCGTACAAACTTCTTTTGAACTCTTTCAAGTTGGTCACTATATTTTAGGTAAAATGGATCCCATACTATTGTTCCATATTCCATCTGTGATCTAACTAGCGATCTATATAAGGCAAAGTAGGAGGAAGGACGCTTGAAATATGCACAAGTACGCATGACAAAACCATACATTTGAAAAGCCTTATTCACAGCACTGTCCACATGTGCATCCAGATGCAATTTACTATCTAGAAGAACACCCAGATCTCTTATTAACGATACTTTTTGTAGTGGAATATTTATTTTTTATTTTTATATTTATTTTATACCTATGGAGTAAGTATTGAAAATTAACTATTGGTTTTCTTAGTGAATGTGATACTTTTGCATTTGGAAATGCTAAGCTGTAATTTGTTCTTGACACAGTAATCGGAGAGACGATCCAGGTCTTCCTGTAACTTAACACAGTCGCCAGTACCTGTGATGTTTAAAGGTAATCGTCAAAAATGCGTGTTAGACTGACCGTCGCAGTACCAGGTGGTGGGGATGCAGATGCCGGAGGAGCGGCACTGGAACTGCTTGTCGGGCTGGCACTGGTGCGGCGCCAGCGACGGGCAGCATGGATAATAAGGTAATGTGTGTTGCAGACTGACCGTCGCAGTACCAGGTGGTGGGGATGCAGATGCCGGAGGAGCGGCACTGGAACTGCTTGTCGGGCTGGCACTGGTGCGGCGCCAGCGACGGGCAGCATGGATAATAAGGTAATTTGTGTTGCAGACTGACCGTCGCAGTACCAGGTGGTGGGGATGCAGATGCCGGAGGAGCGGCACTGGAACTGCTTGTCGGGCTGGCACTGGTGCGGCGCCAGCGACGGGCAGCATGGATAATAAGGTAATGTGTGTTGCAGACTGACCGTCGCAGTACCAGGTGGTGGGGATGCAGATGCCGGAGGAGCGGCACTGGAACTGCTTGTCGGGCTGGCACTGGTGCGGCGCCAGCGACGGGCAGCATGGATAATAAGGTAATGTGTGTTGCAGACTGACCGTCGCAGTACCAGGTGGTGGGGATGCAGATGCCGGAGGAGCGGCACTGGAACTGCTTGTCGGGCTGGCACTGGTGCGGCGCCAGCGACGGGCAGCATGGATAATAAGGTAATGTGTGTTGCAGACTGACCGTCGCAGTACCAGGTGGTGGGGATGCAGATGCCGGAGGAGCGGCACTGGAACTGCTTGTCGGGCTGGCACTGGTGCGGCGCCAGCGACGGGCAGCATGGATAATAAGGTAATGTGTGTTGCAGACTGACCGTCGCAGTACCAGGTGGTGGGGATGCAGATGCCGGAGGAGCGGCACTGGAACTGCTTGTCGGGCTGGCACTGGTGCGGCGCCAGCGACGGGCAGCATGGATAATAAGGTAATGTGTGTTGCAGACTGACCGTCGCAGTACCAGGTGGTGGGGATGCAGATGCCGGAGGAGCGGCACTGGAACTGCTTGTCGGGCTGGCACTGGTGCGGCGCCAGCGACGGGCAGCATGGATAATAAGGTAATGTGTGTTGCAGACTGACCGTCGCAGTACCAGGTGGTGGGGATGCAGATGCCGGAGGAGCGGCACTGGAACTGCTTGTCGGGCTGGCACTGGTGCGGCGCCAGCGACGGGCAGCATGGATAATAAGGTAATGTGTGTTGCAGACTGACCGTCGCAGTACCAGGTGGTGGGGATGCAGATGCCGGAGGAGCGGCACTGGAACTGCTTGTCGGGCTGGCACTGGTGCGGCGCCAGCGACGGGCAGCCCGCCTCGTCCGAGCCGTCGTTGCAGTCCGGGATGCCGTCGCACTTGTACGCCTCCTGCACAACAACATCCGGGTTACATGAATTATTATTTTTGTGCATACAATAAGACGATGGGAATAAAAATACTGGGACGGCCAAATGGCCGTCGACTGGTTGGGCGTTCCAGATACCGCTGGGAAGACGAGGTTGAGAAGGATCTGCGCGAGCTCCACGCGGGCTACTGGCAGGAGATGGCGCAAGTCAGACTCAGATGGAAGCTCTTATTATCGGATGCTAAGACCATCCTAGTAAGTAGGTAAGTAAGTATACAATAAGACTAGAAAAGACTACGGTCCGTATTATAGGACGAGACTCAAGCACTGCTTTCTGCTTGAGTACAGTTAGAAAGGGATGGTGCTATTCATAGCATATAGCGCCATCCCTATCTAACTGTACTCAAGCAGAGATTTGAGTTTGAGTTTGATTCTGTAATACGAACCTAAAAGTGGCCACACACAGTTGGAATTCCGTATATACGTAATTCCGAACGCAGCTAATCCATATAAATCTATGGACCTACCACACACATGCGGGATTTTTCCGTACGAAATCTTTATACATTATCGAAATTTCCTTTCAGAATTCCGAATCAGGATTCCGTCTGTATGTGACTGGGCTTTCACAACTTTCGATTCTTCTGGATTTAAAAAACGAAAAGCATAGCTACAAAATGGTTTATCAAATGCGTTTGCGGTTGATTGAGACACGTACACAAATAAGGCTGCTGCCAGTAAGAACCCGGCTAACAGTATTTGCACCTGCATCTTGCATCTGGCTGGCGAGGCAGGACACGGGCGGGCAGTCGGCCTCGTCCTGCAGTCGTCGCACTAGTTACCTGCACGCACTGCTTGAGGTCCGCGCACTTGAACTGGCTGGCGAGGCAGGACACGGGCGGGCAGTCGGCCTCGTCCTGCAGTCGTCGCACTAGTTACCTGCACGCACTGCTTGAGGTCCGCGCACTTGAACTGGCTGGCGAGGCAGGACACGGGCGGGCAGTCGGCCTCGTCCTGCAGTCGTCGCACTAGTTACCTGCACGCACTGCTTGAGGTCCGCGCACTTGAACTGGCTGGCGAGGCAGGACACGGGCGGGCAGTCGGCCTCGTCCTGCAGTCGTCGCACTAGTTACCTGCACGCACTGCTTGAGGTCCGCGCACTTGAACTGGCTGGCGAGGCAGGACACGGGCGGGCAGTCGGCCTCGTCCTGCAGTCGTCGCACTAGTTACCTGCACGCACTGCTTGAGGTCCGCGCACTTGAACTGGCTGGCGAGGCAGGACACGGGCGGGCAGTCGGCCTCGTCCTGCAGTCGTCGCACTAGTTACCTGCACGCACTGCTTGAGGTCCGCGCACTTGAACTGGCTGGCGAGGCAGGACACGGGCGGGCAGTCGGCCTCGTCCTGCAGTCGTCGCACTAGTTACCTGCACGCACTGCTTGAGGTCCGCGCACTTGAACTGGCTGGCGAGGCAGGACACGGGCGGGCAGTCGGCCTCGTCCTGCTTGTCGAAGCAGTCGTCGTCGCCGTCGCACACCCACGACGCGGGGATGCAGTGCCCGGTGCGGGGGCAGGTGAACTGCAACAATCAACAAAAAGCTTACAAATCAACCTCAACCAATGATTGATGGGAACATACAAAATATATAGCAGGGACTGACAGCGAAAGTATTTTACTTTCAAGGATTTGAATTGTTTTTATTCTTCTAGATTCCGATCCTTCCGTCTGGAAGTATGGAGGGAGAGCAGTCCAAACCAAACTACACGAGATGCTACTCAAGATTTGGGAGGCCAAACAGCAACCTATGGGGAATGGAACATGTGTCGTCTGTCCAATCCTTAAAAAAGGGAGTAAAAAAAGGTGCAACAACTACCGCGGAATAGCCCTTTTGCCGACAGCGTACTAGGTCTTATCGTATGTACTGCTCAAAACGCTTGAACGAAATGCAGAACAAATTCACGAGGATTACCAGTGCGGTTACCGGCCGAATCGTAGCATGGTAGACCACATATTTTTTCTGATATAGCTGATGGAGAAAAAAAGGGAGTACGCACAAAGTATCCACGCACTATTTGTGGTCTTCACAAAGGCATATGACAGCATCGATCGAGAAGCCTTGTACGCCATTTTGAAGAACTTTTACATCCCAAGGAGACTGGTCGACATGATTGAAACTGCTACAAAAGAAAGCAAAACTAGAGTCCGAGTCCAGGGCGAGCTGACTGATAAATTCTCGGTGGTTAGCCGATTAAAACAGGGGGAAGCTCTGTCACCAATACTCGGGACTCTCAATAATATGTTCGGGATCGAATTTAACTGAAAGCACAAGGTATCTAGCTTTGCTTGGTGAAAATGGTATTCAAGTGCAATACTCTGCGGTGACCCTAGGGGGCAGAAGCTCTGAAAGCTCTGAAAGTCTTAAGATTAGCCACGAGGAAACAGAACATCTCCACATGAAACGCTACAGAAACCTCCGTGAAAAACGTAAAGATCTGCATGTCGGAGATATTGCGTATAAAGGAGTGGCTAACTTCAAGTCCTTGGGCTGCACAATCACTGACACTAACACGCATCATGAGGAGATAGACCTTCGCATCCAGAATGCCCTACGATGCAGCGCAGCACTAGACAAAGTGCCGGTGTCCGGGTTTCTTAGTAGAAACACCAAAATCCGGATCTACAAGACCGTCATCAGGCCTATTTTAATGTATGGAAGTGAGGCCGGACAATAACACTTAGCGAAGAATATAAGCTACTGGTCACCGAAAGAAAAATCCTTCGTAAGATCTTTGGTCCTAAGCATGATGCTGATGGAAGTTGGAGGATCTTAATAAACGCTAAAGTAGAACAACTCATGGCTGGGCCTAATATCATTGGAGAAAGGAAGGCACACAGACACCGATATCAAAACGACAGGGGTCTATCGCGCTTCAGGTCCCGTGTTAACTCGACCGGGTTATAAGTAAGATTCCGATCCTATCGTATTTCACCTCGAAAGACAGAATGATACTGCATTTGAAATTAAAATTGAACATTTGGTAAGTATAAAAATTGATTGGTATTTCATTAAACTATTTTCCAAATATCATAACCACAGTTTTTTAAACAAATACTGTACCTGGAAGTAAGCGCAAGTTTTTTCAGCACAATGCGTCCCCTCATCGGAGCCGTCGCCGCAGTCGTTCTCGGAGTCGCACTTCCAGGTGTTGGGCACGCAGCGGCCGTTGTCGCACTGGAACTGCGAGGCGCTGCACGTCACGTTGACGCAGCCCGCCTCGTCGGAGTAGTCGCCGCAGTCGTTCTCCGTGTCGCAGCGGAACGTGGCGGGGATGCAGCGCCCCGACTTGCACATGAAGTCCGTCGGCCCGCATGTCGATTCTAATACAAAAATAATAATAGTAAAGACTTTATTTCACACGAAAAAAACATAATACAGGCACAAACAAAAAACAAAAAGAAAACACACGACAGGTGACCTTATTGCTACATAGCAATCTTTTCCAGGCAACCTTGGGTGAAAGAGAAAAAATAAATAGGACAATAATTGGGAACCATGCACCCATGGTAGAGGAGAAAAATACTGACTTATTATGTTCAGCAAAATTCTTACATAATTTTAAAAGAAGTTATTAAGAATATTGCACGCGGAAATTTTTACAACAAACCAGGAGGCTAATTGTCTAATTTAAAAATTTATCGCAATCGATTTCATTTGACAGTTGGATTCGACACATTGCTGCATTTCTTTGGTAAGTTTTTATTTGTGCCAAAAAGAAGCATCAATGTGTTTCATTCAGCGATTGCGATAGATTTTGAAATTAGACAATAGAAATGCTGGTCAAACTTGATTCGTTTACAGACTTTCAAGAAGATGTTTTATTTTCTGGTCTATCGGTTCTGAATCACCTCTTTCAAAGTGTCTGCAAGTCAGTAATAGTTAGAAGAATAGCATAGGACAAGGCAATATACAAAATCAATAAAGTGTACTCACTGGTACAATTAGCGAACTCCTCATCGCTGTTATCGAGACAGTCGTCATCGCCGTCACATATCCAGCTCTTAGGAATACAGCGCTGGTTGCGGCAGGTGAAGTCCCAGGCGTTGGGGCACGCCTGCAGCGGCGGCTCGGCGCCCGGGTCCGGCGCGCACGACGTGCCGTCCGGCTGCAGCTTCTCGCCGTACGGGCAGCCGCACCGGACGGTCAGGATCTCCGTGTTGTTCCGTGGAACCGCGAAACAAAGCTTCTGACAGTTTCCGTTGTTATGAGCGCACGGTTGCATCGGATCGATCTTTTGAATCTCCTCGCTGTACACTTTAACACCGTACAATCTGTTAGTTTGTGGCTCTCTGACCATTATTTCCTCCTGCTCTCCTGTTAACTTGTGCAACCTCACGATCGCGTCCAGTCTCCAGTCGGTTATGTACATGAACTCTTTGTGTATGACGATCGAGAACGGGTGCCTGATCAATCTGGAATTGACGGTCTTCACGTCTGTGCCGTCTAATTTTGCGTGTTGAACGTGATCCAGTAGAGCGTCGCACCAGTATATCCTGTCCTCGTCGAAATCTATCGATAATCCGTTCGGCCACCCGAGGGTGACGTTCTCGAAGACTAGAAGACCGGTTCCGTCCGTGTTCGCTCGGCTGATGTTCGCCGGTCGATCCCATTCCGAGAAAAATATGTACCCTTTGTTGGGGTGGACGACTATAGCACGAGGTCTCTTCAAATCTTTCAGCAGGGTCCTCTTGAATGCTACGTTTCTGGTCGACAAGACGTTCAGAGTGCCCTTTCTAGAGTCAATGTAATACAAGTTTTTCGATGCCCAATCTACAGCTAGGCCTTCGACACCTTCGTTTTGTGATGCTAACACTATTTCTCTCGTAGTGCCGTTCCTGTGCACCCTGTAAATGACGTCTTGAAGCACGTCCGAGTAGTAAATATGCCTGTCGCGGGCGTCGAAATCTAAACCGACAAATCTCGCTCGCCTAGATACTACCGGAAGAATAGCATCGCTGAATCCTTCTATCACTGGATCCAGCACTTTTCCTTTGATAAATCTCTGCTGGGAGTACATCAAAAATTCTTGGACGAGGTCGCAGCTTCTCAAGTCCTGTTCTAACCTATAACCTATGTTGCACGCGCAGCGGTAACCTAGTCCGCCGCTGGGCAATGCGCTAACTATACACATTTGGGCACAACCACCGTTGTTGTTCCCGCAAGGATTATTTACAGAAGTTTGTTTTAAAGAATGTATCACAGTTATAGCTTTGGGTTCTCGAATGTCCTTCATTTTATATATGGCTTGTATGCTGGAGGCGCCTTCATATTTGTTGACGGAGCTGATGCCCTGTTTGGTGCTATCTGACCAGTAGACCCTGTCTTCGAACAATGCCAGTCTGGACGGGCTGGGAACCTGTTGGCCTCTGAGGACCAGAAACCGGTGGTTTCCGTCGTAGTCCACTGTTTCGATGTAGTCCAGCAAGGAGTCGCACCAGAATACCCTCTTCGCGATGATGTCGACGGCAATGCCTGACGCTTTGTATGCTGCTTCAGAGACGATCGCTTTTGTGTGTGTTCCGTCCATATTTGCTCGAATGATCTGGAAAAATAGGTATGAAATTAATTCTGGGTTACTTTGGGAACTTCTTTAGGTTATTAATCCTTTAGATTTTTTCCCCCTTAAAAGCTATGATGACTCGATTGTTAGTTATTTGATATTTGAATTATGTGCATTTAAGCACCACCGCACAAGAGTGACTTTTGTCTCCGCAACTATTTTGTCTCTCACATTAAGTCTGGTTTGTATGAAAGCACGCATACGTCGGCAACTTTTTAACAAACACAAACCATGCGAGTGACAAAATATTCGGCGCTCTCTCTAAAGATATTAATATATAGGTAGTATAAGTCTTAATTTACTTAGCAGCTAACAATTTTAAAATTTAAAAACATTCTACCAATGTTGACTAAAATAAAAAGGTACCTATACTCTTTTAATTAGAATGTGAATAAAGATACGTGAGTTATTGACCTGGCTGGAGTCGGCGATGAACATGTAGCCGGTGGTGGGGTCCAGCGCGATGTCGGCCGGCGCCGTGAGGTTGGAGCCCAGCACCACGGCGTGCCAGCGCCCGTCCAGCTCGAACACGTCGATCTGATACAACGCACACATCAGACACACATCGATAACGTCGTAGGCTAAGGAGATGATAGGTACTAGGAGATAGATACAGTGAAGAAATTTAAAACATTCCACTGGACAGTTGTAGTAGCTAATTTAAGCCCTTTATTCCACCTATCCCACCTGTCCATCCCGCCTGGAAAAGTGGATTTTTTTTCACTTTTCCCACGTCAGCGAAGCGGGACGCGGGATACGAAGCAAGGGCGTCCAGAATTCGAACGAAAATCGTCTCGCGTTGTGGTCGCGCAAGTGTGCAAGGCGCCATAGATAAACAAGTCTACTGCGCGTCTGACGCTCCCGTTTGACAGTCGCTTTGGTCGCGCAGGTTTAGCCGAAGCCTTAACAACCTTTAAAAGTGAATTTTGTAAAAACGAAAATTTATCAAGATCTATTGTACCCAGTCGACAGCAACAGCCACCAAGAAGTCCGTGTCTCTGGCCTGCTATTATGTGCAGCTATTGTAAATAGTCACTCTGCTTTAAGTGTTTTTTCATGGTTATTGACGCTATTAGAATAAACTATGTCAGATTTTACACCAGATTCCCGTTTATATTTGAGACTTCGATATTTCGGTATGGAGCGTAATAAAAGAACTAGACGGATGGTAGACCGATTCGTCTGCCAATAACATCTACCCGCACGCAATAACCGACAGTTCTTCCGTGATCATGGCGCATGCGATTGCGCCGATATAATATCAGAGTCTCAACAATAAACATGTAATTGGTGTTGCCGACATAGTTTATTCTAATAACACTCTGCTTCATGTTTCTGTATTACCTTCTGTCCGACAGCGTCGGCGACGTACAGCTTGTCGCCGACCCAGTCCACGGCGATGGCGGTGGGCGCCCAGGAGGCGGCCGCCACGGAGATGTCCGCGCCGCCGCCCGCGCCCCGCGCCCCGCTGGTACCCGCCGGCATGCTCAGCTGCTGCGAGTGGATCTGGAATAATAACATATTAATTAGCGAGAAGAACCGATGGCCGTTGGGGCGGAAAGGTTCTGGAATGTCGACCGCGCACCGGACGACGCTCCATGGGTAGGCCCCCGATGTGAGGGTGAAGGTTGCGAGAAGCCACTGGGTACGGGCATCCAGCGTAGGACCGATCGTCATAGAGATCTTTAGGGGGAGCCTATACCCAACAGTGGGTATCGTGCGGCTGATATGATGGGTCTCGATCTATCTGTATTAATTTGAAGCCCGGCAGACTTGCTGAAGTTCACGGCCCCAGGCTGAAACTTAAAATATTGGGTACCAAAAGAAAAAAAAAATCATGCCACCAAATTAACACGACAATAAATCACCTTTCTTGTCTTGAGATCGGACCAGAACAGCAGATTCTTCTTGTAATGGAAATCAAGCCCCGCCGCGTGCGTGGCGTTGGCGAGCGGCGCGGGTGCCCTTCCATGCAGCTCCATGCGCAGCACGCCGCCCGCGTGCGCCAGCGCCAGCCACGCGCCGCCCGCGCCCTCCGCCGCGCAGCGCGACCCCTCCACCACGCGGTAGCCCGGCGCGCACGCGCACTTGTACGCTATAAACAACAAAAAGACAATTAGTCTAAAAGATCAGACACTGTATGTTGCTTATATAAGTTACGACTGATACCCGAAGTGCTGCTAAACCTAGTTTTAGCCGAATAAAAATATGTGTAGCCATTAGCTGTTGGTTAAACCTAGGTGTAGCCGATTTGCTCGCGGCTAATATTATTGAGGCTAATACTAGGTGTAGCTGGCTAAAACTAGGTCCAGCATGAGGTATTAAGAAAGTTATTTCTGTTGTCTGTTAAAAAAAAGAAACCACGAAATTTAAGGTTCACGCTCTGCTGCGTTTTACTCCCCCCTTAAATTTTTTACCAATATTCGGGGCCTACAAGAGTAAAATAGATCGGCCACACCTAGTTTTAGCCGGCTAAAACTAGGTTAAGCCGCACTTCACCTATTAAACAAAAAAGTATTCGTCAATACAAAGTAACGCAAGCATTGATCCTGCGAGCCGTATTTAGATGCTTCGAAAAACCAATATTTGTATGATAACTTTCTTAGATAACAGATGCCTAAGTGACAATTTTTTATAACATACAAGAAAATGTAGATTTCTACGAAAATAATGAATCAGTAGTGTATTGAAGCTTATTCTAACACAGCTGATTACCGTTAATTCATTGTATATTTACATATCTAACCTATTTTAGTGCTCTTTATTCTTTAATTATTATTCTCTTTATAACTTTTGAATAACAGCATAGGACACGTTATTACAGGTTAGTAGTAAAGCTCGCGTCGCGTCTCGTGTCGCGTTCTTTCCGCAAAAACAAGCTAATACTCCACTTCTCTTATGCTCTTTTTACTAGTATACTCACACCCAGGAGTGTTGACACACAGCTGGTGGCAGTAGCCCCACTCCTTGCACTCGTCGCGGTCCACGCACGTGCGGTTGTCGGGCGCCAGCGCGAGGCCGGCGGCGCACGCGCACGCGCCGCCCGCGGGCGACGCCACGCACTTGTACTCGCAATCCAACACGGGACAGGACGCCGTCGCTGTCAAATAAAAAATTACGGATGAGTATTCGACCACAGAGTTTGGTCAACGAAAGATGAGACTAGGTTGGAAATGGCACTAATTTTGCGCCTTATTTTCAGTTTCCAATAACTTAACCTCTAAACGTTAATTTAACAGGGAAAGTGGCGCCCCCATTTCAGTCTCATTTATCGTTGACCAGACTCTAACTAGGAATATTTTCAGAATTTTAATGAAACCAACACGATGTAATTATTTGCTGAAACATCAAAATGACGTCTTTCACCACCATTTTTTTACCGTAGCTAAACCTGCCTCAGGGAACTTTACAACGGATCAAGATTACAAATGCTTTTGTTTGTTTTTTTTATGCACAACGGGATAGTGCTTGGCCTTCACCTCACCTGAAGTTACGATAAGGCCGAAGGTGGAAGCACACTACACCCGGAATCCTAATCACTGAGGAACTAGCTATCTTATCTCTAACTGCCGGAACACAACAATTTTAATGTTTTTATGGCATCAGACTTAAGTAAGATGTTGGTAGCTAGCCAGGTGGACTTGAAATACCTAAGCCCTACCACCAACCAAACCGAGTACAAATTGTACCCCCCCTGGGAATCGAACCCAGGACTCCTGCGTCTTATACAGGTTAACCAGACCAAAAATATTACCCATTTATACTTACAGCAAGCAGTTTCCTCATCAGCATTATCCTCGCAATCCTTTTTGCCGTCGCAGAGTTGCGACCTGGCTATACACTTGTGTGTGCCCCCGGGTCCACCTTTAGGGCACAGGTATTTATTATCAGGGCAGGCTATAGCTGTGCAATTGGCCTCGTCGGAGCCGTCAGAGCAATCTCGGTATCCGTCGCAGTGGTACGCCGCGGGAATGCAAAGAGCATTGCTGCACCGAAACTGTCCTATATGGCACGCGGGGAAACCTGCAACGAAGGGGCTAGTTAAGCATTTTCCTTGTGTTTCGGCTACACGAGTTTTCATCCAAGCGCCAACACGCTGTGAATCGCGCTCGCGTAGCAAAATCATGTGACGTAGTTGTAGAAATGGCTCCTAATTTGTCCAAATATTAAAAGTTGGGCGTTTCCTTAGCACCTTTGTGACTGAATGAATTGACGACGGAAAATAAAGTGGATGAAACGCTGATTAAAGGAACAGTTAATTCTCAGCCATTCAAACTTATTGGCGCCATTGGAACTTATGGCACAAATTAGATTTTAGTACTACGTCTTATGGGTCCGTGAGAGTCATTTTGTACTATCCCCGTCAATTGGTAATGCGCTGGAACCTTGTCAAATTAACATACACATCATCGTCATCCGCAACTAAAAATGACAAAAAACAGTAAAATTCTAATAGGTAATATAATATATTAATTATTGAATTCTTATTTTCAATAAGAAAGGGTCTAGGTATATGAGAAAATTACAATTGTTTTTCGTTGTTGAGGTTAAAATCATGGCCGCCAGGCGCATTACCAATTGACGCGGATAGTCCGGCCGCCTGCCGCAGCGCAACTGCCTTTGGTTGGATGCAATCTAGCGGCTAGATGGATGCAATTCGCGCACCCGTCTTCCAAGGACGTTGAAGGTTAAATCAAAATTTGGATTACATCTACCGTCTAGATCATTGGTCGCCTTTAGCCTAGGCCAGACTAACTCCTCAACGAAGTCCCAAGGGCCAGCTAGCCTAGTTAGCTCATCGTACCAACATACTGTAAATTACAGTATGTTGGTACGATCCGGCCGCTTTCGCGCGCCGGATTGTTGGTATTCGCCGGCCGGAGCTGGCCCATAGAAGACCCCTGGTCTAGATGGATGGCAACAAGCAATGTCACCTCTGATGGGAGGCCAGATTACATCCGTTTAGAACATGCTTTAGTTAGGAAAGTCAGTTCACTTGAAGATTTGCGACTTACTACAGTGCGCCTCATCGGAGTTGTCGCCGCAGTCGTCCTTGTGGTCGCACTTGGCGGTCGCGTCGACGCACTTGGTGCCCGACGCGCACCGGAACTGGTCCAGGCGGCATGCCAGTGTCTGTCCCGGGCATGACTGCTCGTCTTTGCCCGACCTACAATCTAAGTACCTGGAAGAAAGGGGGAAGACGTTAATGATAAAAAAGTAAGTTGCGATTCAAGGGAAGTTTTTTTTATGATCATCTACTACCCTTATCCCAGTTTATATGGGATCGGAGCAGTGCGTCTTTCTCTTTCATTCCTTCTTGTCACTCGTCATCTCCTCATCCACTCCCTTCACATTCATATCATTTCACACACAATCCATCCATGATCCATCTTTTCTGCGGTCTTCCTTTTACTTTCCAGCCCTCAACATCCATGTCCATTACTCTTCCGACTTCCGATAAAAGAGTAAGTTGCGATTCAAGAGAAGATTTTTATAATGTGTTTTCAAATTCTTGTCAGTCCCAATAGCATTACACTATCTTTGACTATTTCGCAACATATTTTTTTAGAAATGTTTGGTGAATCATGAAATAAGATAACACTTATTCTTACACTAGCTTCCGCCCGCGACTTCGTCCGCGTGGATATTAGAGAAAATCCTTAGGGAACCTTCAACCAGAATCCGACCAGCCGATTTTATGCGATTAGGCCGGTCCCCACCAAGCGCGCTGCCTCGCGAGGCAAAACGTTTGCCGCGTGTGGCAGGCCTCGCACGAGGCAGGCTGCGCGCTTGGTGGGGACCGGCCTAATCGCATAAAATCGGCTGGTCGGATTCTGGTTGAAGGTTCCCTAAGGATTTTCTCTAATATCCACGCGGACGAAGTCGCGGGCGGAAGCTAGTTTATTACAACAATCAGAAGTGGGTCCAGAGATATTAGTAGTATCCTGTTCCCGTTTCTTTACCCTTTTCCGTTCCCGTTTGGTCCCGTTCCTGTCCCCGGTTTCCGTTCCCGTTCGCGTTCGCTTTCGAGCGATCGCGTTTGCGTTCCCGTTCCTTTCTCGTTCCCGTTCCCGTTCCCGTCCCCTGCGGCTGAATCATGTCCACCGTGTTGGACTTCAAAATAAATGTCATTTTCGCATTCCTCATTCCATAAAACCTCAAGAACAACATCCACATCGATTTTCATGTTAACTTGCCCCATTTACCCCCTAAGGGATGATTTTCAAAATAACAAAATATATATTTGCCTATTTAGTTTTAGACATGCTTCTTAGAATTTCAAAGTTGTAATGTCTCATCATCATCATCATATCAGCCGCACAACACCCACTGCTGGGTATAGGCCTCCCCCAAGGATTTCCATGACGAACGGTCCTGCGCTTCCCACATCCAGTGGCTTCCGGCAACCTTCACCAGATCGTCGGTCCACCTTGTCGGGGGCCTACCCACGGAGCGCCGTCCGGTGCGCGGTCGCCATTCAAGAACCTTTCCGCCCCAACGGCCATCGGTTCTTCTCGCTATGTGTCCAGCCCACTGCCACTTTAGCTGAGCAATCCTTCGAGCGATGTCGGTTACTTTAGTTCGCCTGCGGATCTCCTCATTTCTGATTCGATCACGCAGGGAAACGCCGAGCATGGCTCTCTCCATTGCACGCTGGGTGACCTTGAGCCTCCTTATGAGACCCATAGTTAGCGACCACGTTTCACTGCCGTAAGTCATTTTATATTATTTTTCCATACACAATTTGCACCCCATTTTCACCCCTTTAGCAGTTAAATCATGTCCACAGTGTTGTACTTCAAAATAAATGTCATTTTCGCAATCACCATCCCATAAAACCTCAAGAACGTCATCCATATCGATTTTTATGTTTACTTACCCCATTTACACCCTAAGGGGTTGATTTTAAAAACCACAATATATATGTTTGTCTATTTATTTTTAGACATGCTCGTACGAAGTTTTAAGTTGTAAAGTATATTTTATATTGTTTTCCATACCAAATTTGAACCCAATTTTCACCCCTTTAGTGGTTAAATCATGTCGACCGTGTTGGACTTCAAAATGAATGTCATTTTCGCAATCGTCATCCCAGAAAACCCCAATAACGACATCCATATCTATTTTAGGTTTATTTACCCCATTTCATCACCATGGGGGTTGAAATTATACCAATACAATATGCGTTGCGTTAGATTTCCATCCATAAGCCTAAATTACAAATCTAGCGATTTCTACTTCAAAAATGAAGGATTATCTTCTAAACACAACTTCATCCCCCTTTTCACCCCTTTGGGGGTAGAATTTTGAAAAACGCTGAGACACGTATTTATTTATTTTCAATCATCAGCCTAAACACAAAATTTGAAGATCCTAGCTTCAAAACTGAGGGACTTTCATACAAACTTTCATCCCTTATTTCATCCCCTTAGGGATGGAATTTTCAAAAATCCTTCCTTAGTGGATGCCTACACTGTATAAAGTATCTGTGTGCAAAATTTCAAGTCTCTAGGTTCAGCGGTTTGGGCTGTGCGTTGATATCTCACTCAGTCAGGACTTTGAATTTTATATATATAGATTTACAACAGATAATGCGTGGTCGTTCATTGACTACTATCGATGAGCGATCTAAGGTCAAAAACTACACTTTTTTTATTGGTCACTGGGCAGGCTTTTGACCACCATCTTGCTTGGTAAACAGGTGTGGTCTAAAGTGTAGCACGCTTGCCTAGAAAATGCCTATTCATTCATACATACTCTGTTTGGTCTTTGAACTCGGCCATATTTTTTTTTTAATTATCGTAGGTATTCTAAAGAGTCCATACCCGTCACATTTCTTCTCCTTAGGTATACAAGGCCCCTGCGTGAGTTTGCCCGTGTCGGACCCTTCCAGCCCGCACTCAAAGTCCTCTGGCTGGCACTTCCGGTACACTGGAACAAAACATTATTTCGTTATGAAACAAGAAACGGAAGTCGTACTTAAATAAATGCTGAATTAATACACATCTGACTTATTACGGTGTACGCAGTGACAAAAACCGCAGGGCATGTATGAAAAGATTGATCGATGTAAATGAAGCGAAAGAAGTCTGCAAGGATCGTAGCAAGTGGCGATCCATAGTCTCTGCCTACCCCCATGGGAAACAGGCGTGAGTGTATGTATGTATGTATGACTTATTTATAGGATTTAAAGACGAACTAAATCTATCAATCAGGTTAAACAAACGAAATATCTGCTCACGATTGGAAAAAATGACATTATGTGTTTATGCCAATCTATGAACCTAAAAAGATCTTAAAATGAAAATATTGATTGCCTACTTATGAATAAGAAAATTATCATGAAAAATATAATACTGATAATAATAAACGATATCTATTAGCCACACTGAAAGACATCGAAATAACATAACATAACTAATATTCCAACCGCGCTTCAACTTATCGGCCGCGCGCAAGATAATGCAGTTTTCATACAAAGTTATGCAAAAACAAAACTCCTTTGAAGCGAGTGCCTTCGCCCGCTGTTTGTGCCCGCGGCGGCGGGCGGCCTTTGTGCACTTTGAAACACTTTTTCTAAGAACACCCTGGAAAATAGCACGTGAAAAATGCACAAGTTACAACGCTCAAAGCTCTGAGTTTTACTTTAACGAAGTGCCGCTGATGTTTTGCATAATTTTTGGCTGTTTTTTCTTTTGTTTTTGGCTGGGCTTGACATGGAAAATGCAAATGACACATGTGTAAATTGATAGGTATCGATTAGCAAGTCAGTCAGTTACTAAACCGGGAATTTTACTCTGTGGTCTTAATTACTGTGACTGTGACATAAGTGAATTGTAAAAAAACATACACCTTGTACCAAGAATCTTATACCTATTAATATTCTATTGCCTTGTACCCCTTGTACACAAGACGCTATGAAAAATCTTGAGTATTTCTGAGGGACATACGGCGACTCTCCATTCCGTCTGACAATATGTACAAGTGTTTTGCATAAACTAGTTGGAAAAAGACATAAATTACATGATCTTGTAAATTAATTCTTGTAAAGTATTCTTGTAGACTTGTCAGTTTTGATAAACAGGGCACGTTTTGGCTTCCATAACAAATTCTTCATACGCTATGAGACACCTAGCATAGCAATAATCATCTTGGTTCATAGTTTGTTTGCCACTTCTTTTTGCATACTAAAGAAATTTGGTCATCCCTTATATTAAGCTTGAACCCATGTCCCACAATATTTTCTAGAAACAGCCTGAACCCATGTCCCAAAAGTCTGACAAAGGATTTCTCAAACTTTATGAAGTGATTGTAACAACCTTAAGGGCTCGCCACACGGGGCGGCCTGCTCGTCCGGAAAAAGGTCCTGTTCACACTTCGCTGGCGTAATCATCGGTAATCAAATCTATTGTTTTCCTGTAGGCGAGCCGTTTCTGTATTGAAGGTTAAGTGAGAAATTCTATAAATAAAAGTTAAATGGATTCGTTGGTTACGAGTTATTAAAATCCACCCTAGAATTAATTAAAATCCACCCGCAGTTGAAATGAGGGACGTATAAATTTCATCAAAATTAGAGTTAATGAATAAATACCTGCCCATTAGATATTCTAAGCTAGCATAACGTTCATTTCAATTAACGTCTGAAACGTTTAGATTTTAATCACTGTGATGATTAGTTCTTTAGGAATCTCTCTTTCCACCGTCTTTTCACTTTTAAATAGGTCGATCTATTTTATTATTCTAAAAGTTTAGCTTATTCAATATACCTAGTTCTGTTTAGGCTTTTCGCTATTTAATTGATACATCTGATTTCCGTTTTTCTTGAAAATTAAATTCTGTTTCCATTTCAGGATCACAAGGGGCCTTGAATAAAAACAAACATACCTCTTAACTTTAATACAACATCATAGCGAATATGTAAAAAAAACTGACATTTATTTGTGATCTTTTCCTTTTAATTATTAATCTTTGATTCCAAGGCGTTTCTTTATTAAAATGGTGGTCCTTCGAGCCACATACATAAAAGTTAATTAATTTAGGTCAATTGAGTTGTTCTATTTCCTTCATCTCACATTTCACCTTTACTTGCAGTAATACCTCTCTAAAATCAATTCTAGTCATAGGTAGCGGTAGACCCTTGTGAATGCGCCGCCTTAGTCGCGTCGCAAGTCGCAAGATTACGCGCGCGGCCCGGATTGCATCCAGATGAGCTTGCATCCGCGGGCGCCTGTCTTATTTGTTCGGATTCACGATTCGGGAATCCACGTATATTGGAGTGTGGATGTGGCGTATGCAGATTGAGATGTGGCGTGGAATTTGCAGCGAAGATTGAAGTGTCAAATGAATAATTTATTTTCGAGTTTTACTACTTAAAACTAAATAAAAAATAGGTACTTAAGTATATATCGCAGAGAGAAGCCTACTTATCTTCTAAAGCCAGAAGTGAGCGAATATTGCAAGTATTTGCTGATTATGAAAAATTATTTTCAACCCGTTGAAATCTAACCTTACACATTATTTTCAGGGCAAATTCGAATTCAGTTACTGATAGGGAATTCTTTGTAAATTAATTGACTGAGTGAGCGAAGCATACCAGTTTAGAGATTGGCCAAAAAATGATTTTTTCCATCTGACTGTTCTCGCCTACTGCCTACAGGTCGCATTTTTCAAACGATTTTGATGAACAATTGGGACACACGTACATACGTTGCATATGAAATGATGAATGCAATTTATATTTTTACAAAAAATTATAACAATATAAATAAAATATAATAAATATACAATATAATAAATATTTTTACAAAAAATTAAACAATATAAATTCGCAGACTTTTTTATAGATATAAGATAGTTTGAGAAAATCCTTATTAATATTAAAAATGCAGCGAAAGTCCGTTTGTTTGTTTGTTTGTTACGAATTCACTTCTTAACTTCTGAACCGATCATCATTCATAGACATTGTCAGGGGTATATAGGTAGAAGGATGGACATAGACTTTTATCCTGGAAAAATGAGTTCCCAAGGGATAAACAAAATACTATCCACGCAGACGAAGTCGCGGGCGGTCGCTAGTAAGTAATAATTTAAGAATAAAGATACAAACAAAGCTCGTTCAACGAAATGGGCAATCAGCGGGAACTACCGAGGAGAGAGGTGTTTTCCAATTTGGGAAAGAGTGAGAAGATCAATCCCAGCGGATCCCGCGGGACCCGTGATCCCGGCGGCCTGCGATCCCGGGAACGGATAGTTGAAATAAAAGTGATGAGATCTTTAACATGTAACGAAGAAAGATAATCGTAACATCATAAATAGACAACAGAGAAAATATTCTAAATTAATATTACTTACTATTTTATAACTCACTAACCTAAAATTGAAAATCTTCTCTTTTAGATCCCGTGTTTCACAAGAAGAAAAACTTACTAACGTAAAATTATAATAAAACACTTTTTTTAACGGATACTAGCGCGGTTTTATTGTAAGTGCTTTGGGAATTAGTTGGTATTTGGTTTGAATTTTGATTTTTTTTTCCTATGTTTTGGCACCTTTGCAGCTGCCATGGTCACGGGTCACTAACGTAATCAACAATAAATACTCTGAATACTTATAATAATATTAATAACTATATTATGACTAGTGAACGGTGGCCTATTAAATCTCGCAGCTACAAAACAAAGGTATTTTCTGTAAAGGTACGTAAGGAGCTTCGAACTTCTCCATAAGTAAGTCTGACTTCGAATGCGGGTGGAATGAATTAATGTTTTATGTCGCGTTCGAGCATCGCCTTGGGGAATGCTTTTTAGGGTTCCGTACCCAAAGGGTAAAAACGGGACCCTATTACTAAGACTCCGCTGACCATCTGTCTATCTGCCGGTCTGTCTGTCTGTCACCAGGCTGTATCTCATGAACCGTGATAGCTACTTAGACAGTTGAAATTTTCACAGATGATGTATTTCTGTTGCCGCTATAACAACAAATACTAAAAACAGAATAAAATAAATATTTAAGTAGGACTCCCATAAAACAAAGGTGATTTTTTTGCCGTTTTTTGCTGGATGTTAATAACGACAGCAGGTAGACATTTGAAATTTTCACAGATGATGTATTTCTGTTGCCGCTATAACAACAAATACTAAAAACAGAAAAATATATATTTAAGGGGGGCTCTCATACAACAAACGTGATTTTTGCTGTTTTTTGGTACGGAACCCTTCGTGCGCGAGTCCGACTCGCACTTGGCCAGTTTTTTTTCATAGACAACGATAAATCCGGTAGAGACTTTTTACGAGGCTTCAAGTCTACAAATGAATGAACAACTTTTCCTACTGCCCTGTTTAACTCGGTTGCGATCGCCATAACACTTGTGATAATATTTTATAGCATTTAAGTTAATAAGCTGGCAAATATTGAGGGACATGTTCAGAAAGGAGTGATTAATACTTCATTATCTAAACTTAAAATGGGAAAAAAGTATTTTCCTCGAAAACAAAGTTCTACCACAGTATCAAAGTAGGGATAGGTATGTGAATAGAGTTTCCACTTATTCCTATCAGTAGATCCTTAGTAGATCTAAGTAGTTTTTTTCCACTTATCCCTACCAGTAGGGATACCTTGCTATTGCTAGGGATATGTGTACCAGGGGAAAATGGAATCTTGACTTTTTACCATGACACTTAATATGTCTAATGTATTCTTTGCTTATTTATTTAAAGTACTAAGTAAAAAATATCTGTTCTGTGAGTTTCACAAAAACAGCCATCATTTTGGTAATCATCATCATCTTTTATAAATAACGATTCTAGTGGTTTACTTAAGTTTTTCATTGCTCATTGGTTTCTCAAAGTATGGATATTAAGTTTGGAAGTTTCCTAAAAAGCACCTTTGCTTATTATAAATTGATAAGTCCCCAATCTTGAGGGTTCGTTCGAAAACTCTAAAGACAACAGATTTCCTCGAAAACAGCACATCAGCAATACTACGGTACAAACAAAAACGCAATTTCCACACCATTAAAACTTACCCACTTGTTCGATCGTCTTTTCCAACTTAACTTGAGCCCTAACTTAAGAGTACCCGAGTTCCAAATGTTCTTCAAATTCTGAGAGGGTCGCGGATCAAGTTAGATCGGTCGTTATATTCCGTTTACAAATTCTTTTTAAAAGAAATAGGGCAATTCGGAAGCTGAGTTTATTTAAGTAAGCATGATAATGAGAGTAGCCTTAAAGATTTTGAATAGCAAATTTAGCTGGACTTGTTGCCGATAATTGAGATAAAAAAAGTTAATAAACTTTTGTAGAGTCTTTAAAAAAATAAGTGTCTTTTTCTAACTCGTTAAAAATAATGACTTTCTAGTATGGCGAAAAATAAGGTTAATTTTTTTTTGACGTAGAACAAATTTGTTTTCTAAATTAAGTGGGTATTTGTCACTCTAGCAAGATGTGATAACATAGGATTTATTTATTAGCTTAGAATAATTACACCTAGAACGATAATTCCCTACAAAGCGCGCTGTTAAAAGTGAGGCAACAAAAACAGCCAAAATGGCGCCGTTTTCTGATTTTTATTGTCCATTATTAAATAATCATGCCTAATAAGTACAAAACAGTTTCAATTTCCCTACCTTAAAGAGATTAATTATTATATTATTGGATTTTAGTTACGATTAGGTAACGTATGAAGGATATAAATCTGAGAACTGAGCCATTTTGGCTCAGTATAAGTTGCCTCACTTTGCATACAAGGACACGGCTTCTAGGTGTAATTATTCTAAGTTTATTAGGTATACTTTTTAGAACATAACATAGGTATTTTATTTAATATCTCTTCTTCCTCCCTTGTGTAAATAAGTAAGTACATAACAACCTATTGAGTCCGACACAACCTACACCGAAAATCGTGTACTGACTTGATTCCGTGGTAGGTAGTAAAGATACTTTCAGAGGTAGATTTCTATAACTTCAGAACTTAGGACTTGCTGAAAACAAATACCTAAATTTCATTTAATATTATTTCATATTTCGTGATTCACGTTTCAGTGAATAGATATTATGAAACCTTATACCGTGTCGGTAACGTTATGAAAATTTTCAGGGCAATGATTCGAGCAAGAATTTCTCTTGAGGCAAATTATTTTACGAAAACAAGAATTCAAAACTTGCGTGTTACGTTCGTACAATGCTTGGGTATTGTAAAGGTACCTATTCGCTTGTATTTCTTTGATAAAATTTTTGAATACGTATCTTTAACTACCTACTACATGAAGTCTGTTTTTCTTTTATACGATAGGTATTAATTTTTTTTTAATTGTTATGAAAATACCTCACCTCGTCCAGGGGGGTCTCATTCTAGCCTACTACTCGCGGCTGACTCAGTCGAGCCAGCGCATGAGGGATCACAAAATTTTCTTTGTTCTGTGTGAGGGATGTCTCTTTAGTGCATCTTCTATACTTGTAGTATTATTGTATTATTATTTATTCTGTTATATTCTGTGGTTTAGGTACGCGGGCTGTCGGAGAGGCGCGCGCTATTGGTCGCTCGCAAGTCCACATGCGCGAACTGATCCCCACACCGTCGAATATGTGTCAAGATATTTGCCTCATACTGAGCGCCCCGGTAACGATCATTTGCGATTGTCAAAGTTTACGTCATTGACGCCCATTGATGCGAAAATTGATCGTTTACGCGTGCAATTGAAGCGATTATCAATTGCTCTAACAATGGCATTGACGCAAAAATTGACAATCGCAATTGATCGTTACCGGCGGGCTTTATGTATCTGGTATTGAATAAAGGTGTGTACTCACTGCAGTCCGCCTCGTCGGTGCCGTCAACGCAGTCGACGTGCATGTCGCAGCGGTAGTGCGGCGGGATGCAATACGTCTTGTTCCATACATACTGCCCGCACGTCAGCTGGCCGGCGTCACACTCTGGCGGCGCTGGAATGAAAAATGTATAATTAAATTATTGGCTACTTTACAAGAAAAAATCGAATCATGACCAGATCATTTTCTCAGGCGGAACAAAACATTATCTAGTAGGTATTTTTTCTAGATTATACTTATGGTAAATGAAAAAGCATTGTAAATGCTATATAAACATTGGCTAATTAATATAGTGCTTCCGCCCGCGACTTCGTCCGCGTGGACATTCGGAAAATTAAGAAAATTTGTCAGGTATAAAAACCATTCTATGTTTTAATGAAGGCTTTGAACTATCTGCGTACCAAATTTCATCCAAATCCGTTCAGCCGTTTTTGCGTAATTGAGTAACAAACATCCAAATTTTCACATTTATTATATTAGTAGGCTACAAAAATAAAAAAATTAAGTGGACGGTAAAGTAAACTACGGTGACATAACTTATTACTGACGATACCGAGAAAGTAGTATATTAAGTAAGTACTACACACAACTTCATGAAAGTGTAGAAAGAATCAATGATAGTTCTTAAAATTATCATAATTGTGAAAAAAAAATGATATTAAAGGCATTCTAATTTAAGAAACATTCACACCTCTTTCAATATAACGGAAATCCCCACAAATGTATTTCCTTATCCAACGACTTTAATGTCGAAACCCATTATTCACTACGCTGGACAGCAGACCTTCGTAGTTTCGCACTACAAGCCCGAGTATAAACTTTTGGATCACACAATCGGAATCAATCTACCGCTATTAGAGTAAGGGAGGGCAATCAGAGAGGCATCAATCAGGGGTCGAGGGCCCTCGACACGCCGCGCGTGTGCGCGCCCCTTAATCGAGGTCACTCAGGTGCGGGGTTACTACTAGGTGTAAGTTTTTTTTTACAGTAGAATTTTAATGTCTTTCTTTTTAAACAAAAAAATACGTTGGTTAGGTACGGATTTTTGACAGTTTTGTATAACCTCACGTGCTGCTGACTGTACTTAATTCTCGAGCGTACAAATATTTCAATAAATTAAATTTGGCAAGCGGATAAAGCCTTCCGCCACATAATAGATTATTTCCACTGTCAATAAAATCATAAAATAACATCAGAGGATTACAGGATTTATTAAATATTTCGGTTATCAACAAAATAGTCGCGCTCAGCTTACATAATTATTATTTATCCTTAATTACCACTTTGTTCAGGTTACATTCGAGTTAACACTGAACAGGCAACTACTACCTACTTAGATATATTTTAAGAATTTTCCTCAGTGGTGAGGTTTCTGGATTTGGTGCACTTACACTTTCGGCCTTATTGTCCCTATTGTCACTTAACATGTGAGATGAAAGCCAAGCACTATCCCGTAGTGAAAAAAAAATCTAAATTGACATTCTGTAAATCACTACGTAAATTATACCACCAACATAATAAGTGAGCTTGCAGTTAGGGTTACCAGATGACAGGAATTTTCCTGACATGTCAGGAATTTAAGGCATCTGTCAGGAAAACAGGGAAAAACTGTAGTTGTCAGGAATTTTTGATATCCTAAAAAGTGTAATATTTGTTAATCATTTTGGTGAGATAAAATTATCAAACGTCAATTAAATTAAGAATGTAGATGAAAGTATGGAAATCTCATTATTAGATCTGGTAACCCTACTTGCAGCTGACGGACGCGCACAGGATGCAGGCTGCAGCACTCATTTGACAGCTGACGCGCGGTAAAGCCTATTTTTAAACCAGAGGCCATTTTGGACGCGCGGGAAATCTAGCGCTGCGCGCCAAAATTGTACCGCCATTTTTCATGTGCAACAATGGCGAAAGAGCGGGTGTTCACGGATCGTGTGTTTACGAATCTGAGTGACATATTACTGTGACTTTCAGTTTGTAGTCACAACCTTGTCACAGGGTTTTTATCCGAATTTTAAAAGAACAAACTCTTATATAGCTGCTATTGGAGCTAGTTAATTTTACGTTAGTTATCGTCACAGATCACAGAATACTGTGTTCTGAGGTTATCGTGATGGCCTAAAATCATGCAAACACTTTGTAAAGTGTCATGATAATATTAACAAATGAAACATAATGACGCTTCCTTTCTTTAACAAAACTGATTTTTGAGTGTTAAAACGACGTTGCTAGTTTACTTTACTACATCTTATTTCCACTTAAAACATGCCTACATTTCCGAGCTGCCGCACCGAGAGACCACATTTCATTCCACACAAGTGCCAACATTGAGATGTTTTCCAAACACGATGTGAAGACTTTAAAATAAACATAAAGCGGGGGTGTATTCTCTCGGCGCGCGTACGTGCCCCCGACACGTGATCCGACGGTAAGTGCAAAGTAATTGACAGTAAGCCTATTTCCCGCGCTCGCGTTCGGCGCTCCGCAAATATGGCGGGAAATTGCACTATCATTCCGTGTAAGTACACTCGTGAACGTAGCTGTAACTAAATTGGTAGTAAATCAAGATGGCGATTTATTGTTGTTACAGCTACTTAGCAAAGAAAGTTTAATTAAGTAATAAACTACTTGTGTTAAGCTTTCAGTTACAGGAAGTTTATTAATCGATAACCACACGTGGACTGTTTTGTATGGGTTTAAATAAGACTGCACTGAAGTCTAATACTTACGAGGGGAGTTCAAAGTAGGTATTCTCGGTATGGATATGAAGAAAAGGCAGAAAAATCTGAAACAATTTTATTTTTTATACAGGGTAATTTTTGGACCCCTTTTCAAAATTTGTCAGGTCATTCTATAACAGCAGTACAATCAATTTACGAAGTGAAAAAAAAATTTTTTTTTTTCATTTTTACCCCAAACTTTTCCCTACACAAATTGAAATTGTTGTCACTGTTTGTGCATCGTACGGTCGACCCGCGCGAGCCCCCCTCCCGCCACCCGCCTTCCCCCGCTCACGCCTCGTGCGCGAGAGAGAGCGCGCGCGCGCCTAGATTTTTAGGATATAAACAGTGGCTGAAAACTGTGAATTTAAAAAGAAATAATTCAAAATTATCTCACCAACTTTTTTTTTATTACTTCCTTGAACATATATTTGATTTTGTAAAGGGGTCGCAAAATTACCCTGTATAGTCCCCTGGAACCTTAATACAGTTCTTACAACGCGAAATCAACTTTTCAGTACCCTCTAAAAAATAAAACTTCCCATCTCTGGAAAATGTTAGTCTATAACTCGACGGAAAATCGCTTTCCATGAAGCTCTTTTTTCAGCTTTAGGAACAAAAAATAGTCACTATAGGTGCCAGATCTTTGCTGTAAGGTGGTTGATGGATCTCTTTGAAACCACACTCCTGAATAACAGCCTTGGCAACGCGCGCCGAGTGAATCGAGCACCACCGTGGTCGATTTTGGTCAACATTTGCGTTCAGACATTTTGTTTCACTCGAAGCACGATTGTGAAAAAACAAACGATAGTAAACTGACGAAATTTTCTAATGGGGAATGTCCGAAAAAAATCAAATTGGCTGAATATTTTTTTATAGGTAGGAATAAGCTCCCTTAGTAATAGAAAAAAGTTTCAGAATTTTTGGTTGCATGAAAAATTTAAAAAAAATGTAACTCTCTTCGGTTTCACAAATATACAAAAGTAATTGCCACCATCTGCCACAACCACAACATGGTATTAAAAAAAGTTTCAAGTTCAAAGTTTTGACATTTTGACATTTGTCATTGTCAAAATGTCAAAACTTTTTATTTTTTATTCTTGTTGTTGTTGTGGCCGGTGGTGGCAAAGGTATAATCTACAATCTGCTGTTACTTTTACACGTTTGTAGAGTCGAAGAGACTTTAATTTTTTATAATTTTTCTACGCAACCAAAAATTCTTATACTTTTTTCTATTATTATAGGAGCTTATACTTATTCCTACCTATAAAAAAATATTCAGCCAATTTGATTTTTTTCAGACATTCCCCATTGTCACCTTGGATAATGTCGTAAGAGAATCATAGACAAAAACTACCCTCAGTCACAGAATATATACTCTCAGTACTAACCAGAAAATCCCGATACCAAGAATACTTTGAACTCCCCTCGTACTGACAACCACAACATAAAATGCAATCGGCCGAGCGAGCTCGCGACGAGACGCTCGCAAGCGTCTGATGTGGTATTACGTCGGTTTAAACACGCATTTACGAGGGAAAATTCCTTGTCAACATAAGATGCAGTGTTTGCTTCGAATGCAAGATGTTGTGGTTTTTCTTAGGATTTATCATTGAAAACTTCGCTCCCTCTTTAAATGGCAAAAACTTTACTGTAAAAATGTATCACAATCAGTAAAAAAATACTTTTTATTCACATCATCATCATCATCATGATCAGCCTATCATCGTCCACTGCTAAACATAGGCCTCTCCGAGTGCACGCCACTGAGCACGATCTGCGGCTATACTCATCCAGTTTTTGCCGGCCACCTTGCGAAGATCGTCGCTCCGCCTTGTCTGAGGGCGATCCACACTACGTTTGCCGATACGCGGTCTCCACTCAAGTACTCCTTACTACTTACTTACGTACTTTTTATTAAGGATAGATTTATCGCTTGTGTAGTTTTGAAAATGTCTTCTTAATACGGTGAGCGCGAGTACTCTTAGATTAAGTATTTGCTTTGTTCAAAAAAACTGAGCTGTGGCTTATGTAAGTAGTCTGAGCTGCAATTATTTATACTTATGAGATTATTCCATTATTATCTTCATAGCATCACTGAGCACCCACGGGAAGAAAGCGCAAATTAATTGGCAGCCTACGCGTTGGATTACGCCGCCATTTTGACTTTAAGCTTGCCAGTAAACAAAATAAAACCTATTAACATTTATTGTGTGATAAAACGACAAAAAATGATCATATTAATGTATTAAGCTAACCGGCAACCGTGGTAATCATCAATTTTTAATATAAACATAATCGATTATTCCCATACGATACTTACTGTTACTATAATATCAAACCACATCATTAAAGAAGCATAAATAATCTCATTTTTTAACATTAAGTTAATATACCGTCAGCTTTATTTACTTTATGATTTTTTACTTATAAGTAACAAAGTATTAACCCGTTACAATCTTCTTTTATTTGATACGCGTACTTATATCACAGAATAGATATAAGTACTACCGCTTATATCTCAAAAGAGATTTCATCCTTTAAATATTGTTTGAAATTTATGCAAAAATTTAAAAGTTGGATATTATTATTAAGAAATAATAAAATTACTCCAACTTGCTTAACCACTGAAATAGGTTTAAAAGAGAGCCATTATGCAAAACAACTTATTAAGTAGGTACTAATAGGGAATATGCATAAGTCACCGATTTGGATAAATTTGAGCTTAGTCGCTTCGGACACGTATAAAAACATGAAGGAACAGAAAAATAAAAAATAATAATGTATTATAACACGATGAAATCAGGGAAAAATAACCTTTTTTTTCACTTTCGGATAAAATGATCTTAACAGTCAGATAGAATATCGAATAAGAAATATTTTTTTGTATGACACATGTACTTAAACGCAAAATTTAGGGAGATTTCTTTTGGTTGCTGCTGCCTGCTAACTTCAAGTAACTATATCACGAGAAAAAACGCAAGAAAAAAGTTTCAATATTACAGTTGATTTTCTCACGCATTATACTTTTGATTTTGATTAAAAAAAATTGATGCATATTCCCTATTGTGAGTAAATCTCGCAATCAACAAATGTCAGAATTTGTATATAACACAATATTTAGTAGTATACTACGCAATCTGCAAAGCTATAACAAAATAGATAATTACCAAAACGTATTGTTAATTATAAAGGCAGAAAGTTGAAAAACTAATTTACAAAGAGGCAAGGCGTATCAAATTTGAAACAAAGTTAAGTGAGACGAGCTGCAGCTGAGCCTCTGGGCATCAATCAAAGCTGTCTGTTCACGGCGCGACGATGAGGATAGAAGTATGCACTTTGCATTTGCTGATCACTTACAAGTGATTGTCTACTATCCCTGCAAATCGACAATGAACCTGACGGCCATTTTATAACCTCAAAAACAAAAAACAAATTGTATTTTTTTATATACCTACCTAGACCCCATCTTATCGACCAAGAGGTATTGGAATTTTATTGTTACGTGTAATTTTTTGATGTGGATAACGTCAACGTGGATGTTAATGTGACAGAGTTCCATCGTATTACCAATTTGGGGATAGTAGTTTGTGATTGTTTTGTCGTGTCGTCGGTTTAAATAAAGATTTAATAAAATCGCCGTCTGGTCTAGACTCTCAAATAGAAATTGTTTTGTTTTTCAGTCACAGTTAGTATTCTTTGGCCATGATTAGCATGTTTTTATTTACTTACTGATACACTTATTTTGTAAATGACTGCTAACATACAATACACAGATTTCCTTCGCGTCGGTGGCTTTAATACTTTTATTGAGTGATAAATGCAGCACTTCATCATCATAAATCGTAGTAATCACTTTTAAACATAAATAACAAAAAAACGAGTTAAAAATGAATAAGTTATTTTCAGAAATAAATTCAGCATAAAGTATTGAGAGTACTACAAAGAAACGTTTTCTTAATCCGTAGCATCGTAGTCTACAAAATCCTGCTACGAACCTACTACGCTCGTAGCAATAGACGTGTAGCAAGTTGCAAGTTTTGTAGAAACTGCTTATTTATTCAGCTTTGTTATTGCCAAAAAACTGGCTTAATAAGATAAAAAATTGACTTTAAATAAAATAAATGCGACTTCATGTATAGGTATATCCCTTCCTACTTCGAGGGGGTAGGGGAGGAAGGTATGTTACTGTAAAAACCCGTATATTGGTAAATCCTAGGTTTTACCGAAAAATCTTAAGATTTACCGACATGAGTTGGTAAATGCATTTTATAAAAGGGAGACCATTTTTCGGACTTTTACCATTAGAGTTTTACGATTGGTAAATGTTGGAATTTTTAGTAAAACATTGGATTAGCTATCATAATTTAGTCATTTATTTCAAATTACCTGTCAGTAAAATCCTTAAATATGTATTTTTCATTATCGTTTTGATTTATCCTTTACTATCTTTATTATTTTTATTTATTTTAGGAGTATTTCTAAGGCATGCATTACAATAAAATTAATCGTCATACAAATCCTTTGTTTAAATTATTATGATTTGAAAAAATTATTAGTAATAAGTAAAATATACTTTTAGAACATTTTCAAAATAAATATTTTTCAGCATTTACCGCGTCTCTCAGATAAAACGTACGATTTACCAACTGAATGGTGGTAAATGATCGAAATGAACGATGATCACAGAACAGTTCAAACTTTTACCATTATGAGTTGGTGAATCTTAGATTTTACTGGAAAATCTTAGGATTCACATAAGTTCGGGGTTTCACAGTAACATATAGTATAAGATAAAAAAAATCGTTCATACGAGCTTTCCAATTTTTTTATTGTTTTGTTTTAAGCAGTGGGTAGTTTGAAACAAACGCACAAAGCTTTTAGACGTGCAAACGGGACTGTTTTCACAGGTTTTTTGTGCGCAGACAAAGCGATGGCCGAGCTTGTTTTGTCCACTGTATGTTGTGTGTTATTATTGAGTTATTTTTTAACCTATTTTTGCAAGACTCATTGATATGGCTAGAGTAGAGGTATATAGCCGCTTTCAAAATAGTACAAGGTACAAATTTGTAATACACTAATACAAGCAAGACAGCATTATAGCTTACTTAATTAATTATTTAATAAACATGAAATTTGTCAGTCACGATGTTTTTGTTTTTTATTTAAATAAGTCAAGTGAATATTTTTACAGTTTTGTTATTATCAAGATAGATAAATCCAATTTTCACCTCTCCAGCACGAAAAGGGTGCTTTTGGCGCATAAAAACTCGCAGCAAAATCGATTTTTGCTGCGAGCGTGAGACAAAGTGCTTTTTTAATTTCTAACACCAACTTTTAAAATAATAAAGAAAAAACAAATAAAGTGACAAGGATGACACTTGTAAAATTGATATGTGAGAAAAGGATAGATAGAGTGCTTTATGGTGTCATACACGGATTAAAAAGTAAAAAAATAAAATGCACGGATATACCAAGGAGTTTTAAATAAGGATTGTTAAAAAAGAAGGTTGATAATTCGAAATAAAGAGTATATAGGTAATGTATGAAACAAATATGAAATAAGAAAAATTAATGAAATTAATTAACAAATTATAATGTTTTATGATTATAAATAAATAAATAAGACGGAATATTAATGAATAAGAGAAAAACACAACGCAATGTAATCAAAACGACGGACGGGAATCTACTTTACTGACTCTATGAATAAAATTTTTCAGCATAGGTTTGATTGAATTATTTTTGTGATAAATTACAAAAATGAACGCATCCAACGATGAAGATAGTTGTCTAACTCCAAAAGAGTTAAGTGAACAAGTTTCTAATGCTGAAATAAGCTTTTTTACCAGGAAAGTCACGTGAAAATTTTCTCGCTGGTCGAGGTGAAAAGTTGTATGTTTTACACGAGACCAAAATGTTGTTCTGCCTCGTGCCTTTAAATCACTCACTGTGCTCAGTAGTCTATATTAGAATCACTCGCTACGCTCGTGATTCAATTCTAGACTGCTTCGCTAGTTCGTGATTTAAAGTCGCCACTCGCAGCACAATTTGATTTTGGTCACTTGTATAACAAATAACTATTGTCTATGAGTTTAGCAAAAGTTCGTACACGTTACCATAATAATTTCTGTTAGTACGCTTCACGACCGCCCGCGACTTCCTCTGCGTGGACAGTCCCTCAGGAACCGTATTTTTTCTAGATGAAAGGAAGCCTAATATCCTTTATTGTACCCCTGACATTGTATGCAAAATTTGATCGTATGAGTAGATAAGAAGTGAAGGTGTAACAAACAAACAAACTTACTTTCGCATTTATTATATTTTCATCGGTATTTTCTAATCTGCCCCCATCTATTCTGTGGCACACACCGTCGCATTTCGCATGTTTAATCGTAAACTAGCAAACATGATGAATAATTCGCACGTAATGCGCGCTGTCGTGATTTAGGCTTCGATTATATTTGCCTGAAATAACTTCATTAAACTACCTGAGCGGATTATTCAGTTGATTATTGATATCCGGGATTCACTAATGTTGCATAAGGAGATATTTGTGATTTGCTTTTAGCATCTGTTCAATGAAATACATCGACACCAATAGTTATTTCACAATCTAAATAAACAGTATTTTTAACGTTCTGTTCGAATCCTTTAAAGGTTTTCTCTAAAGTTTGTTGCCCTCGACAAATACAAAGAAATTTTTTTTGCAAGACACAAATGTTTCAGACTTCATTAATTTATTCATCAATGCCCGCGCGGACGCCGGCCGGCGTCGTCCAGACAACAATAGAAAATCTATTATTGTGTCTCATTTTCCGGGCGTTGATGGCTTAAAAAGGTTAAAACTATATTAATTTCTCATGATAAGGGTACTCACGACACGACTGGTACTCGTCCTCCCCCTTGTCGCAGTCGCGCTGGTAGTTGCACACCCACAACGCGGGGATGCAGCGCCCCTCCGGACACCGGAACATGCCCGTCGGACATATTGTAAGGATTAGTAAGGATAAGGATACTCACGACACGACTGGTACTCGTCCTCCCCCTTGTCGCAGTCGCGCTGGTAGTTGCACACCCACAGCGCGGGGATGCAGCGCCCCTCCGGACACCGGAACATGCCCGTCGGACATATTGTGTCGCCTGCGGACAACAACCACATTAGGAACTGCTTAAAAAGGTATCTCTACATATCTTGTTACAGTCGAAACTCAATCATGATCAAAAGTATTTTCACAGGTGATATTAACAACACAAGAAAGTCTTCCCGGCGCTTCACAGGTCGCTGCTGCAGCGCGCTCACTTTGCTCGCTTGGCTGGTGCTTCTGACACAACCGAATCATAATTGATACAGTCTGTATTTACATAGTATTATACAGTCTGCATAAGAATTTTGACCGATAAAACGAAGTTCTTTGAGTTTGGACTGTAAACATCAAAACAATAATATCAGAAACAGGTAATATCGGTAATTACATAAATAACAACAATATTAAAGGAAATAGCTACAATATCAATTTACTGAAAAAGAAAACTCCAAATAATACGAGCCAAAAAATACCACACAACATAGCAACTAAGCCACTACAGACAACACTCAATTAAGAACCCCATAAAGTGCTTATCAGCAATTAGTTACGTACGCCGTAAGGGTCATTCTTGCGCGGCAACTCGCCGGCAGCTGTATTTCCCGGGGGAGACGCGGCGAAGTTTGATTGCTCTCATAATACGCTTTATCCGCGGTATTGCTGCGTCCACTATTCCACTCCCACGACACAACTAGTAAGACTGATTAACGGGTATCACGTAGAAGAAATGATACACCGAGGAGAAGTTTTACACCTCAGATATTTTTACTCAGTACAATTTTATGAAGCAAGTAAATGCTTTGTAATTTTCAAGTTTTCATAGTGCGCCAGATGCATTAGACAGTGTTTTCGTGTATGTAATTATAGAATAAATGCATAAAATAATCCTTTTTTTTCACTACATTTACGCTTAAAACAAATACATTGTAGAATTTTTTTAGAGTGAGTTGAAAGGTTTTTCTAGTTCTTTGGCATTATTGTTTTTCTTCCATATTTAATTGAAATGTATAACACTTTAAACCGAGTAATTAATTGTGTAACAGTAATACCTCTGCTAACAACGGGACAATAACAAAATATATAAAATGATAATATAAAAAGTACATTTATGTAGAGTTCACGTACGTCTGTATTAACATGCAAATGAGCGCGGCTCGCGCGACGCGGGCGGAAGCGCGGTGTATAAATTAACCCCAGTTTACCCTCCTTTTATCATTGTTTGTTTAAAACATTAATTGTTTACGTCGAACACTGAACGCCGGTTCAATTCAGACTGCCATGCTGAGGTTGCGTTTTCAGCTTCCGAGTATCGTCGAAGAGAATAATTACACGAAAAATGATAAAATGTTGTTATTTGTTATTTGTTTCCATAAATAAAAAAATAAAAGCTAATTGTATTTTTTAACATTATTTATTAATGATTTTTCATCTTTACTGGCAATTGCTAATTGAAAACCTAATTTGGGTCCAGGCAATTTCTTATCTACCATCTAACTCGAGGAAAATGTATACTGTATTTTACAACAACAATGCTTCGATTAACTCTGGGTCAAACCGAATGCGTGTATATTGCTGGACAGCGCGTTGCGTTGCGTAGCGTGACGACAAACAACGTTGTTGCAGGGTTGGCATGATTAAAACAACACGTGTTCAAAACAGTGTTTAAAACAATTTGAAATAAATCGATGTTTTTTATTAACTGTTTAAAAACACAGCTTGAAACAAGTTTTAAACAATATTAGTAGGTAATGTCAACGCAACGCTACGCGTTGTATGTGGGAAACGTAATTGCCATAACTGTGTAATATCGTAACGATACAATTTGAAGATCACACACGAATATGCACACACCGAATGGAATAGAGCAAACAAACAGTCTTGTTAAAACGGAGCGTTACGTTCGGAAACACAAACATTATTACGAGAACGCGTTACAGTTAATTAGCGCGAAATTACTCGTTATTTTAATAGAATCCTGGACGAAGATTTTTAACTTGAATTACATTGCCACTTTTATCCCGATTTCTATTTTTTTAATTTTAGAATTTGTGCGTTTAATTTCAAAATTAAAATAAAGTCTTATTTTAAAACTTTTAAATGTCGATCAGTTTTATAATTAATTGATTTACAAACTGTTCTTAAGTTTCTTAACAAATGCACATGCGAAGCTTTCTAATATAAATATTTTTAGATTGTCGAAATCTTTAATTTCGACAATCTAAAAATATTTCAAGTTCATACGTACTTGAAATATTCGTACATTTAAATCTGGTTGTGGTTGGCATTCCAATACATTACCTCAAGCTCGATAAGAATCACCCTTTTGATATATCCGGAATGATCCGGAAAGTGCATTTGCAACAAAGGTGGCGGAAGTGAAAGACCAAGTCAAAGCTACACCGTTCCATTTTCAAACCGCGACCGTTGAAAAATCGCGCTATTCCCGCGCATTCGAACTCGCCGTTCCATTCGAATTTGAATTTCGAACAGAAAACAAATGATTGATTTACGACCAGTGTCCGATATTGGTACCTTTTCAATTCCACACACACATAAAATATGCAGTGTGATGTTAAAACGTTTGACAGTTTTTAGGTTTTTTTTTAGACCGCATTTTCTGCGTTTCCCAAAAAATGTTTCCCTGTTCCGACAGTTGATGCCAAAAATTACTACCTCGATGCAAGTTTTGCAATATTAAAATACATTTGTAAATAGCGAAATCATTATGGATATTAAAATTTAGTTTCGGGAACTCAAATCTGTTATTAAAAAAGTTCATCTGTGTTTATTTTTCAGTGAAAATTTTCAGCTATTGTGACCGTCACAGTCACAATACCGAACGTTTAAATATTAACAACTTTAGAATTATCAATTGTTCTATTATCACAGTATCAGATTCACTTTTTCTTAATCTAAATAACACAATCCACTCAAGGTTTATCTTCCAGTCTGAATTTATTCCATTGCGTCTGAATTGAAGTAAAATAAGACTTATTGACGACGGTTACGGTCTTATAACGCAGCAGCGTTCGCAGGTTCGTTCGGCGACGGTCGTCAATCTGGGATCCGTTCACATTCACTCGTTCATCGGTCTGTTGAATAAAAGATGGCCGTCGGCCCGGGGGATACCTAACGAGGCGGGAAAATGACGCTGTATCGAGGTAAGTAGCCGCCATCCAGATAGCAACGGATACTCTTTTCAAGTGAGCTGGATTAAGTCACAAAATAAATGGAAGGCGCCAGAAGGCCCGCTTGGCGGTATACGAAAAACATGTCTTTTGATTTGTTGCTAGGGTTCGACATTTCTTTTTATGCACAATTGGACAGTGCTTCGCGCATTCACCTCACCTGATGTTAAGTGACGATAAGGCCGAATGTGGAAGCGCACTACACCCAGAATTCCTCATCACTGAGGAACTGGCTATCTTACCTCTAACTGACGGAACACAGCTATTTTAAATTGTTTTATGGCTTCAGACTTAGGTAAGTTTGTGGTAGCTAACCAGGCGGACTTGAAAATAAGGCCTACCACCAACCAAACCTAGTACAAATTGTACCCCCCCTGGGAATCAAAACCGGGACCCCTGCGTCTTACACGGTTGGGCGAACAACTAGACCACAGAGGCGTAGGCGGTCAGATTTTGTTAATTTTTGACGTCTAACTTCATATTTGACTTCTTGGTCACGCGCAGAACATGCCTGCTCCATGCGCGCTCTCGTTGCCATATCTCTGGCTACGAGATGACTCGAATTTTACATTTTGTTGAGCATAGACAAAAAATCGCCATTTCTTCTAACCGAACCTTCTGTTTAAAAAGACAGTCTATTTTGAGAGTAAGTTACTTGGAATTGTATAATTTTGCACTTTACGCGCCATTATTATTTTGTTTAAACGATGCATGTAAAAAATCATTCTTTGTATTTTATTTTCATGTAAGTGGCGTTAAGTAAGTCACTTTTGAAAATAGTTTTTAAACTTAATGAAAATCATAAACAACGAAGCTACCTCAACCAACCTGAGACAAGACAAATAAAAAGGTATATTTTCTAAATTAACCCAGACGGGAATCGAATTTGGGACCTCCAATACCATAATTATGTGAAGACTGCTTCACAATATACATTTTAACGTGGCTATAACATCATTGTTTATTGCATAATGAAAAGTAAAATAAGATTTTATATTCCTCCTACCAAATTACATTTGCAACACGTTAGGCGTCAACAACACAACGCGTTTCTTTGATATAACAGTACGTCCTTTTCGAAATGTGACACTTTCTGTTTATGACTTCGAGCGCCTTTTATTATGTGTTTATATCTTTCCGTTTAATGCGACTCCGCGCGGAGGTACACACAGTCGCAACTCTTTTTTACGAGTAATAAAGAGACACGTTATAGTTGTCGTAAGTCGCAAACTTATTAGTAGAGTCGCGTAGTGTCTGGGAGGTATGAGCGCGGAGTAGAGATACGATGACATATATGGAATTGGGCGGCAATCTGAAGCTATGTGAAGTGAGTTTTGTAACATGGTGGGGCACAGTGGGGCGTTGTAAGTTTCATAGAGAGCTTGATAGGGCGTTGTAAGTTTCTTTAATTAGTGATTCATGTAGCTTTACCATGAATTAATGCAAACTTTTTTCGCTACCCTAAACTTTCGTTTGTGAGCAGTATTTTCCATAGTTTTCGGCAGCGAAAACAGTTTGCATCAACTCATGGTGGAGCTACTCGTTGGAAGGTTTCTGGCAATGATAAAAATTTCATAGTCTTATGATTGTATCCTGTATCGTATCGGATTTGGGTAAGTAATTAAACCAGACTCGGCGTTGTTTACACTTCAAAAAAGTTACTTAAATAAGTTACAATCGGAGGGCCTATTAAAAAAAGAATTATGATAGTCGGACGATGTTCATTGATCGATTTACTTGATTTTGAACGTTATACATGAGTTAATAATGTCACGAAGTGGGACGAACATTGTACGCTTATTACGATGCTTTTTTGTAATAGGCCCTCAGTCTCAGAAGAAAAAATCATATTTGTGAAAGCAATACAGAACGCCGCATTTGAAATATACTATGTGTTAGCTCTTCTCTTGCTTCAAAAACTCTTGTCAATTTTGGAATTGATTTCTTTCGATTGCTAAATTGATTATCATTTTAAAAAATGTGACATTATGTAGGTACATTGTTAAAAGCTAGAAGATTTTCCTTTTTTTCCAGCTGAGTGTAGTAAAATGTACGTGATGTTATGAAGTACTTATTTTTATTGAGCTACACTACGTTCAAATCAGTATAAGTGGCAATACTTCAATACTTTGTATCCAGACAGGGCCGTAATAAAAGTAGTTTTAGTGTCGTCTGCTGTCACGACAGTTACCGTAAACATTTGCCATAAAACGATTAACTTAAGGACACTTTTATGAGGCCGACACTGGCTGAGGTTATTACAAACTTCATATAGTAAAACCTAATAAATGTTATTAGCAATACATACTTCCATGAAGTTTTTCTTTGCAACTGGACCTAACATCATAGTGGGCTCTGCGACTGCGATATTTTGTTAATCTTGATTTTGACCCAAGTCAACACGATAAAATTAGTAACTTAGGTACCTGGGGGTCTATTACAAAAAGTGTAATGCGATACACGCAGCTGCGTCCGTGCTTCGTTCTGATTGTTTTCCTATTACAAAACACTTGCGTATGCGATATTGCAAAGTGATTGCGTAAGTTTGACAGTTTCTCTCTAGCGGATCCGACATCATTCGTTCGATAAGCTATGGGCTACGATACCCAAATTGAAAATGTGTTATTGCCACAACCGACGAACTGCGGACGACTATCGTGACCAAGTGATTGGAGTACGTTTTTTTCGTAATAGGCCCTTAGATTCAACAAGTAGCATTACCACCTATGACCAATCTGGAATATGCCAAAGAAAAGGGATATCAATGTTTTCTTTAAAAAAATATCCCTTGCTTAAATATAACATGAAAATTGAAGATAGCAAAGTTTTGCTTTCATAGTAAAAATGCGTAGAAGCAAAACGCAAAATCCTACTAATATTATAAATTTGAAAGTTTGTGGGTTTGGATGTTTAGATGTTTGGATGTTTGTTCCTCAATCACGCAAAAACTACTGAACGGATTGGGTTGAAATTTGGCACACAGATAGAAGATAGCGTGGATTAAAACAAAGGATACTTTTTATCCCGATAATATAACTAGCGGCCGCCCGCGGTTTCATCCGCGTGGTTCCCGTTCCCGTGGGAATATCGGGATAAAAAGCATACTATGTTTTAATCTAGGCTATCTACTATCTGTGTGCCAAATTTCAACCAAACCCGTTCAGTAGTTTTTGCGTGATGGAGGAACATACATCCAAACCCACAAACTTTCACATTTATAATATTATTAGGAAGTAGGATTTATGATGAAGGCAACTTTTAATAGAGGCTTTTCCATGTTGGTTTATTAAATTAAAGCATCTTCCACTATAATAATGTATTGGTAAATCTGATTATTAAATCGTAAGCGTTACTATAATATAGGTAAATTCATAGCGGTATAAATTTGTCAGGATCCGTGGTTGTTAGTGAAGCCGGATCACAACTTATAATGGGGCTCTGGTTACCTTTGAACGCGGCTTTTTGAGTAATAAAACCGATTCGTGATAGCATTACCGTAACTATCAACTAACAGTAACTGACATACCAATACTTTAAGTGTTTTGTCATTTTTAAGAAAAGATATTAATGTGAGAAATTTTAGGTCAATTTTATTTGTTGTGCAACTCCTTGCTGTTCTAGTTTAAGTTTAATTTCAGGATGTTTTTAAATCAAAATTCTTTATTTTGTAATTTTTTTACTCTGTAAGATACTCTAAAGCTGCTGTTGTCTTTCTTAGTTGCTACAAGCTTGTTTTTCTATGAAAGGTAATTTAATTACAATATTATACATTATATCAATCAATCATCTTACAATCCTCTTGCTTTCATTCCAACCCTGTCCTTATCATCATTAAAGGTGTGGTAATTAATTACTAAAAATATTAAAGGTCGTAAGGCTGATGTCATTACCTTGATGAATAAAACAGCCAGATTAAATAACACTATTTTAAAGGAAGATATACTCGTAACAAGAGGATATCATACTGATAAAGCAACAAAATAAGCATTATTACTTACTTTTTTATGTAGGATACAAACAGTCTTATAAATTGGTACCTATTGCAGACTAAAATATGAGTTTCTTATAGACCTATAGATCCTATTTATACTTTTTTACGACTAAATTTTTTTCTAAGTATATCAGATAATCGTTGTTCATTTCAATGTCGTATATAAAATAGAATAAAACCACTAGTACATCAGTGAGGCGACATATTTCTCGCGTCCACTTAGAAGATGAGACTCGGTGGGCCGAAAGTATTTCCCTGAGGCACGCTTGCCGCTGTCAACTCGCGGCGCGGCAAAATTGTGACCTCGCCTCAACCTTTAGACAAAATAGCTTGGGGTCTGTGTTGCAACAAGCAAGAGCTTAGGTATAAATAATAAGAAGCAGATAAAATAATGACAATATGCAGCTTTAGATTTTTTGCATCTCTTTTGTTTAAATGCGAAAGTATTTCAATCCTTTTAGTCACTCCGATTAGATTTATGATTCAATTATTAGAAACTGAAATTAGAATTTCGTGCTAGCGATGTAGTTTTTCTATTTAGAGTTGATTTATTATAATCCTGCCTTCTCTGTAAGGAAAAATGACGATTTTGATAATAATCTTATAAATTATGAAATCAAAATAATTAGTTACAAGTAGGTGTACTTCACGTTCATTTGTAATCACCAGTTGAAAGCAATCACTGCGTCAGTGATGAAAGATAAAAAAATAGCAATCGTATCACTTGTTGATGAATAGCAAATAGCAGCATTGCAATTAAACACAATAGGGAATATGCATCCATTTTTTTTTATCTAAATTAATAGTATAATGCGTGAGAAAATCAACTGTAATATTGTAACTTTTCTCTTGCGTTTTTTTCTCGTGATATAGTTACTTGAAGTTAGCACGCGTCAGCTCCCGCCGAAAACGCTCTATACAAATATGTGACGTCACTATTATTACGTTTCAGGTGTGTTTCAGGCGCGTTTAATATGGAGTTAGCCAAGAATCTTCAATTATCTCCTTAAATTTTGCGTTTTAGTACATATGTGTCATACAAAATATTATTTCTTATTGGATATTCTATCTGACTGTTAAGTGCATTATATCTGAAAATGAAAAATAAAATATCGTTATTTTCCCCTGATTTCATCGTGTGATAAAACTATAATAATTCATTTTTTTTATTTTTCTTTCTGTTCCATCATGTTTTTACAAGTGTCCGCAGCGATCAAGCTCAGTTTTATGAAAATCGGTGACTTATGCATATTCCCTATTAACGATATTAGCATACCCACCACACTGTAAGATATGGGTAATCAATAGAACTCTGATATTAAACTTATTAATTGATCGAGAAATCAAACACAAGAGACGTGAACTTTCGACTTTTCATATTAGTTCATAAGTTCTTTAATTAAAATAATTTACATAAAACGACACAGAAATATCTTTCTTATTAGAAGTCCAAAGTACTTTGCATCAAATTGTAAGAAAATCCCGAACGATATGTAGAATAAACAACCAATAGGTTGGTTCCCACGGCTGCATTTAAATTTAGTCTCGTAATGTATAAAAGGGCGATAGTGTTTTCGTTGAATAATTCAGAAAAGATGTTTCTGGCAGTCATATTATGTCACCAGACACATCTTTGTTATGTTCTACTGAAAATCAGTCAATCTATTATTGATTCATTGACAAACTCCTCAGCTCCTCAGTCATCCTCTGTCAATCACAAATTATTAACAACTTGTCACATGGCTATTACCATTGTTCTTTAAAATATGTATTCGTAAGAAATATTATTATCATACTCAATAGGTATGTAAAAAAAATTACTCATAAAACTTCGCGTATCTTGTTCCATTCTATTCCAAATTCTCAGATTGCGTAATGTAAAGTAATTGTACTACGGCGTCAAACATACTGCAGCACTCAGCACACGTCCGCTCTCGGTGGGGGCCCGCGTGATAATAAATAGGCACGGCTCATCCCCACCACACCACCGCCGAAGCCTTGCCATGTTGCCGGAAATGTCTGGAGCGCGGGAAGCGTTAACCCGCTTCCGTACCGACGCACTTCCGGTCTGCGTTCGCATTCGCGGAGGTGGCGGGTGAGAAATGTCGGGAATGAACCGCATTTTTAAAACGTGCTGTTTTAATGATAAAAGTTCCGTAATTTAATATTATTTTTTTAAAGTCTTAAAGTAATAAAGTTAGGTATTGGCCAAACAAATAGCTTTTATTAAAGGATGCAACTCGCAGGCTAGACCTAGTATATTCAAAAATCTTTTTTTTTAGATATAAATAACTATAACTTATAGAAATTCTTTAATTTGCAAAGTTTTAATTCGTAATCAACCAATGATTATCAATCTGAATAAATTTCCACCTTTATTATTTTTAAATGCACCGAATGCCTACCAGATTTATCCCTTGTTCAAAAACAATTAAGATGTATATTTTATGCATTAGTTCTTTATGTTAAGTAAATCAAATTCAAAAATAATATTACATTTTCATTTATTTATTTATTTAATTCTTAATGCACAATTGTGCAATGGCGGACTTAATACCTTAGGCATTCTCTACCAGTCAACCTTAGGGTGATGTGGAGACTTTATATATCAAATATCTTGATATAAAAATGTAATATTATTTTTGAATTATTGTGAAATACAAATAATAATAATAATAGTAATACATTATTCCTATTATTATCTAAAAGTTTTTAAATATTGTATAAATGAAAATAATAAATTTCATTAAAAGCGAATAAGATAGAGATGGGTAGGTAATACGATATGCTGTTGAAGTACTTTATTTAATTTCTTCTTTTGAGTTGCAGTTTCTTTTGAGATGCAAAATGCAGCAAACGATTACAAATAAACCCCTTAAGGGTGTCGCAACAAAAAAAACATGTATCTTTGCGTGCGTCTGAAATGAGTGAGCAGCCTTTGAAAAAAAAAATCATTAAATAAAATCAATGCTCCTTTTTTTATTTGTTTAAATTAAAAAAATATAATGACAATTTATTTTTAACTAAAAAAGTTAAAATAAAACCATGTAAGTATTACATGATTCTTGTCAAATATTCTTATGTTTTTTGTTTCGTCATTTTGTTACCGAGTACCTATAAGGTACTTAACGATGTTACATTTGAACTTACTGCTGTGATTTTAATTTAAAAGTAACAGTGCTATTGGCATAATCAAAGTGAACGGCGACCTCCGCGTTATTTGTCAGGGACAACACTACGGTATATTGTACACTGATCAAGTAAAAGGCTAGAAGATGGCTATTCTAATAAACAGACTACCTTTATTCGTAAAGTGTTAAAGTTAGTGTTGGTCACTTTTTATGACTAAATAATACCACACCACACTCTGTTTGCACTTCGCAGGCGGAAACGTGATGGTTTAAGTACGTCAAAGCCTGGTGCAATTTTTTTCAATGCCTTAACTCCAACGTAATCTTTAGTTCTTACATAATACGCTAGGTTTTTTTACTTCTGGTTACAAAAACATAGATTAAGTCAGATCGTGTCATCTATCGACTGTTTTTATAACCATTTTCTCAGCGCAACGAAACATTATTAGCATTATGTCACTCTTTGAAGTTAAAATCATGATTGATTGGCAGACGAGAAAAACTTGATTCACTTTCAAGTAAATTGTAAGGAAAAAAACATAAGGTTTCCAAAGCACATTACTAAGCTTAAAAATGATTAAACTGAGCAACTTCTGAGAAAAGAAAGATCTAATCAGAAATTTGGTTAAGTTCATCGTTTAACTTACAACATCTACCAGTTCGAAAAAATGATTTTCATACCTCGACATCCATATTATGTTTTGATATTCCTATCACATCTAGTCATAAACTCAATAAACGCACGAGGTAACGAGAATAATGTGTACCAACGGTCCATATATCCCAATTGCAGTGACGTATAAAGTATGAAAATCATAATGAAGAGTTGTGATTTACGTGCGGATCGTCGGCGGCTCGTCGGCGAGTCGGTAACGAGGTAAAGAGGCCCATCGCTTGCCGTAATAACATCGGGAAAAATATGTAATCAGGAGTTATGCAGTTTCGCACGCGCCGACCGCTGTGGAAATGGCGAGGAGCATAGTGAAAGTAGATAAGTAGAAAATCTATATTTCTTTTAATTACTACAGAGCTTTCAAATGTTATCTTACAATCGCTTATTCCGATCTGTTACCCAAAGAAACCACCCTGAGGTGAATTCTAGGAAACGTATATCTGAAAATTTACCCTAAGCTAGGAAGGCATAGGGAAAATTCTCGGGTATAGGTTTCCCAGAATCCACCTTAGTATGGATCTTTTGAGGTAACAGATTGTTGTTTTTACTATAGCCAGTGTTATCTGAATTCACGATATTTTTTTCATTTTCATAATAAGCAAGTTTTTTTTTACTTTTAATATACGATAATTATGAAGCATACCTAAGGTTAAGGACAAGGTATGATCTGCAGACATTAGTATTAAAAATACCCATTACAGTACCGGTGGTGCAAGCCGGTGGTGCTATGGGCCTAAAAGGAAAAACAGTACCTATTATACGCTAGAAAATATTAACACACTTTTTAAATGGTATCACACACTGCGCCTTTGTTTTATGGAGTCATACAATGTAGGTTTTACTCTGAAATACTAGACTGTAATCAATTATAGATTTAAGTATTATAAAAAACATATTTCCCTTACAAATGCTGCATCATTAGAGGCTTAAATTACCAATATTATTATTACAGAAACCTAAACGACCGCAGCTTTCGCATTCAATAGCATAATATATAATGTATTCCACTCCACGCTAAGCGAAGCGTAAGCTATACAGCCCCAATCATGCAGCGGGTTAGCATTGAGTTCAAATATTACGATTCACTGAACACAATCATATTACAGGCATTAATATTAATCTGGTACGCGGTTCATATCACCAATATGGAGGATAGCATTCAAGAACATTATAATAATGTAAATTTTTAACCAATACTTTATAAATAACTAGCTGATGCCCACGACTTCGTACGCGTAGACTTTATGAAAAACAACCAGTCCTTAGATCGACATCAGAGGCATTAAGCGTCTGACCCGTATTTAGGCAAGTCGATATCAAAAATTAGGCCCAAACTGTTACCGCCTTCACCACGTGGAGGATTTCCACATCAAATGATCTTATTTTTTTTTGTAAACACATGTATTATGCAAAAAAAATAAACTTGGTTCTGCATCAGGTGTTCCATTTCCCAAAATCAATTATACCCTAAACTATGCCCAGGCTTAACAGCTATACAAACATCAGGTGTTCCAGATTTTCGATTTTTATACCTTAACAAAAAATGCTCATCAGGCTGAACAACTTCTGCGAAGGTGTCATTTTTATATTTTGTATAGTTTAGCTGGACCATTATGGTTCTGCATCAGGTGTTCCAGATCTTCTATTTTTATACCTCACCAAAAATTGTCACCAGGCTGAACAAATTTTGCTAAGATGACATTTTTGTATTTTGTATAGTTTAGCTGGACCATTATGGTTCCGCAGCAGGTGTTCCAGATCTTCAATTTTTATACCTCAACAAAAAATGCTCATCAGGCTGAACAACTTTTGCTAAGGCGTCATTTTTTATATTCCTTATAGTTTAGTTGGACCATTATGGTTCTGCATCAGGTCCAAAACCAATTATACCCTAAACTCTATGCCCAGGTTTAACAGCTATATAACAAAAAAAGTTTCATTCGAATTAGTTCAGTATTTCCGGAGATTAACGTGTTCAAACATACAAACAAACAGACACACTTTTTTTTCAAATTCTTACCCTATTACGACGTCTCTATCGCCCCAAATATATATTTCTTAATTATAATTATGTAATGTACAGACACACTTTTTTTACTGTTTTATTATATGTACGTCTGTAAGAAAAACTTCAAATATTTTTTTGAGGGGGGGCAGCTAATTTTGTTAATTGGCAATTAATTCGCAAACTCCCGATAGATGACGCCATTTTCAAAAAGTGAACTTTGCAGATGAGTGGTTAAGAATGTAGTGTGGTTGTAAATGTTGATTTTGAATTAAACTTAATAAACCGTCATAAACACAAACACCTTCGTTATTCATCCAATAATCTTCGAACCCAAGACCTCCAAGACAGATCGTTGGCGCAAGACTACTCGAGATGCACCAAGCTATCATTTCCTCGTTTTACAATGGTTTGAGGCAGCGGACATATGGCATGAGCGGAGCCGATTTTATCATAGGTGATTTTAGCTGGTAGTAAATTATTATGACGAAAAGTCCCAAAAATTGTGGAAGGCCATAATTATGTCAATGACGTTTTAAAAGTGACTAACTTTAAAATTAATAACTTGTGTTACCCAAATCCAATGACTAGAATCTTACGATAGTTATTTAAAGGGTCAACTAGCGATGCCAAACATTGAATTTAATATTATAACTCTCCTAAGCCAGTGTCAATGAAATAGGAATATAATTGAATGTATCGGGGTGGCGCTAATTTGTAGGGCCTTAACTTTTTTATATCTTCAAGAAATGTTGTAGTTATAAAAAAACAGCCTCTAGCTAGAGTATTGCGATACCACACACAAACCCATGTGATCCGCTCCGCTAAAGCTTACGTTATAAGGACACCCAAACATAGAGTGCTGAGACAATCTCGCCAACAACAGAATAAATTGCAAACGCGCCTCAAGAGAATTGTTTTTAAATTTCGTTACACAAACTCCGGTCTACGTTCTGCTGGATTTGGATTGGAATGGAACAGAGATGGTTATGTAAGAATTGAAAGTGTAAGACAGAGATAGTTGTGTGAAGCGACGCGGTTCTGCAGTTAGAGCATTGCAATACAAAACTTGGAAGTTAGGATTTAACAAGACGAAGTTTGAGCTGGTAAAGGTAACGGTTTGTAGTTTGCGAATTTGATGACATTTTTGCAGAGAAAGTCTCTACTTAAAGGTATGTAGAGGTCGTTTCTTGTAGGTACCTTGACCATCAGCCATTTTTTGATGTCCCCACTGGGGCACAGGCCTTCCTTGTGGGTGGATAAGGAGGATGGCATAACCCACCGCGCGGGCCCAATGCGGATTGGTGGGTGTTAACTGCAAATGCGCCCGGGACCAACAGCTTAACGTGCCTTCCGAAACACGGAGAAGCTCGAGATAAAAAAAAAAATGTCACTCATCCCATGACCGACCCTTGCGAAGCTTGCTTAACCTCCGCAATCGCTCACGCCATCGAACTCTTCCTTGTACCTTACTTTAATATAATCATCATAGTCAATAATATTAAAAGATGTCAAAAGGTAATCATTGACATTTACTCAAAGATAATAGATATACCATCTGAAATGCGTAGACTTTTGTCCAAGCTTTTTTTTTATTTTTGTCAATTATAAGAAGATACGAATAACTATTTTTAGCATTAAGTCCGACATTTGTTGGTTTTTATAAATAGCAATAATAATAGAACAACAAAATAAATTACTAAGTATACGATAAAGTTAATCAACGCTAAACTTAACATAAAAAAAAATTGCAAACATTTTTGCAAAGAGATTTAATGCGGTCGCAATTTAAGAAATAGGGTAGATTTAAAAAACGTTAAAGGGTATAAAATACATATTTTTCTAAAACTTTGAGCTTACTTTCACCGACCCCAAGACAAACAAACGTTTCATAATATTAAATGTATCAAGAAAGGTCGCTATCGCACCATCTGACATTATGACCGGAAAGAAAGCGGCTTATAGCGGTGATACACATTTTGGCGAAGACTTATATTTCCTGATTAATTAATTACTTAATTATAACTTAATATAAATTTTAACATAATTCTTTCATATTATGAAACTATATAGGTACATAGTTAAATCCAAAACTATAATTAAAAGTAGAAATTGTCTTTACTTTATATCAAAATAATCTGAACATTAAAAAAATCCATGCAATTCATTCTTCAATTCAATATTTCAGTAAATTCAAAAACATAACTTAATAGAATGATGCAGAACAAAGCTAACCGAAAACTTCAAAACTGATGCAGAATTGTTACGCCAAATATTGAATTTCACTTTTGTAAAATTAATATTTAACTTTGTTAGCGCTTTTAAATTTTCAAGAGCTGAAAATATTCATTTGAAATATTGTCCTTTTTAAAGGTGAGCCTTTGGGAATGACATAAACTGAAAAGGGTCAAAAGAATAAATTAAAAGCAACATAAAAATGTTTCATTTTAATTCCGACAAAGTTCTGTTTCAAATGAAAGCAACACTTCTCAAATTACGTAAAAAATAACTTGAAGTTATGTTTTTAATAAAATGTTTTAGTTTCTGGCAGGCTGAAAATTAAATACTGTTCATGACAGCTCTTCCACATGTTAACAAGAAAATTAAATACTACTCAACGATTTATTTACTAGTATTTAAAGTTATTTGGTCTTCATGAATCACAAGAAAGCTTGTTATTAAACAATTTGACAATAGAAATTTTGTCACATTCATTGTAATATTGTGATCACCTGTCTGTTCGAAATGAATAAATAACATCTACTTTACAATTTAAATCTAACATCCCATTAAATCTGATGGAAAGAGATTTGAATACCAAATCTGGGTGTGTATGGTATTTTAATGTAGCCTTTTATGGCATTGATGTGGTAAAAAGTGATTTCCGCGAAATATTTGACCATGATTTCGGCAAACTGTGACCTAGATACAGGGTTATTTGTAAAACACCAACAACCTCGCAGGAGAAGAAGAAGATCAGACAAATTGACTTTCCATACAAAGCTCGATCAGCTGTTAACGATAGCGATCAGATATTTTGTATGGAAAGTCGATTTTTTGTTTGTTTTCGGAAATTTATTAGAACAAATTTTGTTGTTTATGATGTTAGTAATTTAGTCCAGCGAGATTGTTGGTGTTTTACAAATAACCCTGTACTGCAGCTCTGATTCGTTAGGAATAATAATAGTTACAAATTTTCAGCTACTTACTTTTTTTTTGTCTCTATAATTTATTGTGTAAATGAGTTTTAAGATTGGTACCTTACCGCCTTTTAACGACTTCATCTTATAATGATGTGCATAATAATTGCAATTCTCATCAAATCATAAATCATAAACATCTCATAAAAAATAAATCATTTCAATCATTTACGATTAATCAATTCCTCTTTCATCCAACCGACCATATACTTAGTGAATTGGATTCAGCCGTAAAGATGAAAATTTCCATTCAGCCTGTTTCCTCGTCAGCCTTTCACCGATGCCGATGCAAGGAGTTTAAAAAATTGTCAAGAGCGAGAAGCACTAAAGCAAAGGTTTCGGTTATACAAGGCTATTTTTAGTTCATTGAAACATCTCGTGGGGTTGATCAGACCATCAAACTGAACAACTTTCATTATGGGACCAACCTTGAAATAGCGAAAAAATATCAGTTGTTTCATACATTTCGATGGAGTAGGCATTGTACTTTTTATAATAATTCATAATTGTTTATTTGCGATTTTGTATGTAACAGCTGATTTTTTTTCGTGATTTCGAGGTTGCTCCCATAATGAAAGTTATTCAGTTTGATGGTCTAATCAACCCAAGGAGAGGTTTTCAATGAACTTAAATAACCTTGTATATCCTACTTAAAGTTCAGCGATAAAAATGCTACAACCAACAGCTATCGTTACCGGAATAGGCGGGAAGTTTAATCATCCCCTGATTTTGTAATTTTGTTGCAATCGACTTTGACAGAAATTCCAGAACCTACATTGCTGTTTTAGTATGAACCAATGTGACAACTATCTTACTTAAAGCAGCAATGATTCTGCGGTTTCAATCGATTTCAATTGAGAATTGTTAGCAACAGAGGGCTGGTTAATTTCGAAAATATCGTTTAAGATTTAGTGCGATTGTTTAGTTGTTTAAGCGTATCTTAACTTTGAATCAATTAATAAGCATTATACAGGTGATGAGGAGCTCGGTGGCGCAGTGGTTTAGCGCCTGGCCCAGCGATTGCGGAAGTTAAGCAACGTTTGCAAGGGTCGGTCATGGGATGGGTGACCAAAAATTTATTATCTCGAGCTCCTCCGTGCTTCGGAAGGCACGTTAAGCCGTTGGTCCCGGCTGCATTTGCAGTCGTTAACACCCACCAATCCGCACTGGGCCTGCGTGGTGGGTTATGGCCCATCCTCCTTACCACTCATAAGGAAGGCCTGTGCCCCAGCAGTGGGGACATCAAAAAAAGGCTGATGGACATACAGGTGAATAGAAACAATATTACGTTCAAATGCGAAAATCACTACTAGAACGAATTTTGGTTTTATTCCAAAACTGGACTGAATTTAACCTGTTTTATGACAACTGCTTTAATATTTTAACCTACATTACAAACTTTTACAATTACCAATTTTATTACACTTCGCACAGACATAACATTATAACATACTCGTAACTAACAATAATTTATGTTAGAATGTTGAATGATGTTCGAATGAATAGGCTTCTTCTGGGCAAGCTCGCTTCATCTTCGGCCTCTTCTTAGCCTCATGGTTCTAAAATGTGGCCAAGAGTCATCATCATCATCATATCAGCCACTCGACACCCACTGCCGGGTATAGGCCTCCAAGAGTAAGCCCTTCGAGCATCGCGGCTTCGTTCCGAGCGCGTCTTACTCTAAGAGTAAGCCCGTTTAATGTAAAAAATGAATAAAGTTGAAGGAAAATGTTCTCATATGAAACATCCAAGGAACCCTAAAAAGTGTTAAGGTCCATATATTCCGGAGGGCCGACGAGCAGCAGATATATGGAGACTCGGGATTCCGTGCGGCCGTAACTCAAGAGACAACATTTGAATGTTCGCTTTACTGAACATTACCCGTATGGCAATATTTTAGCAAAAACTGTCGCACTTTAGTTATATTATAATACCTATATAACGGATTGGATGGAGATACTTTATGTATATGTTACGGCTAATACCCGAAGTGCGGCTAAACCTAGTTCTAGCCGGCTAAAACTAGGTGTAGCCAATAGCTGTTGGCTAAAACTAGGTGCAACCGATCTGCTTTACTCCTGTAGGTCCCGGGTTAGGTTAGAAAATTAAGGCGAGCGCGAAGCGCAGCGGAGCGTGAGCCTTAAATTTCGAGGTTTTTTTTTAACAGACAACAGAAAAAACTTTCTTTATATCCCATGCTGCACCTAGTTTTAGCCGGCTACACCTAGTATTAGCCGCGAGAAAATCGGCTACACCTAGTTTTAGCCAACAGCTAGCGGCTACACCTAGTTTTAGCCGGCTAAAACTAGGTTTAGCCACACTTCGGGTATTAGCCGTAACATATACATTACCTATGAAAGATAGTAGTCAGATGTTAAAATTATAACCTCAAAAATAAGACGGATTAAATCCAACAAAGTTCATTAGCCATGTGTGAACGCCAATTTGCCAATCCGCATTGGGCCCATGTGGTGGGTTATTATGGCCCGTCCTTCTTATTAACCCTTAAGAAATGCCTGTGGCGCAGTGGGCACATACAAATTTAATACTCAGCTAATGCGAGAATGATTAGCCTAAGGTCTACGCTAGTACTATTATCTATTCTGTGCTAAGGTGTGCATACTGCCACAGAATAGATAATAGTACTAGATACTGCAAAGTGCATGTCCAAAACTTGAAAAAAATAGCGTCATGCAACCATCAACTTTTTCTAATATCTATAGCCAGTGTCACTCGGGACATATTAATGTATTATGGATGGATTCTAAAGATACATCTAAATCTGTTCAGGCATTTAGCAGTTATGGTGAAATAAAGAAACTCATACATACAAACATACAAAGAACCCTGAACCAAATTACCTACTTTTTGTTTTCGGCAGTCGTGTAATAAAACACTTAACTAAACTTAAACTCTTAGCCAGTAGCTGCTTAAGTTTTTCTAATTAAGTATTTTTGTACAAGTTATTGTAAAAAAGCGATTGTTTGGAAATAAACAAAACGAATACTACTGCAGTTTTATTGAAAGTCCTTTGGTGAATAGTTTGGATTTTATATTTTATGTTCAGTACGCGCGTAAACTTTAGAAATGTATATAGGTATGTTCAAAACTTCTTCTTCTTCTTCTTAAATTTTTATATAGCATGTTAATTGTAAAAAAATATTAAAAGCAATTGACTAGGTAAATTAGTATCACGTGATTAGTGTGAAAGGCAACCGGCGGTGAATGTACCGAGGTCCAAGGATATTCAATACAATTGTTGATTTTTTGCTACCTATTGTGTAACTAACTTCAAAGGTTAACTAAGTTTATTTTAACAGTCTAGACATAATTCGTGTATTTAGCGGTTACTATACCGTATCAGTTTTAACGAGAGAATTAAAGTGTCAAAATATGAACTTTCAAAGTCTTTCAATACAAAACATGAATTGTGTTTTATCTCAACATCAATAAACGTCAAATTTATCTTAAATTATTTGAAATGACTTAGTTAAAATATGATTCTTTTGCAATTTCTGTACGCCTCTGCCCCTCATTTTTTTCGGTCACATCAACAATAAAATACAAAAGTAACATTTTATATAATACCAACGTAACATCTATTTCAGTAAGATTCAGACTTCAGACAGTTATTTTCAGACTAAACCACTTTCAATTCAGTTTTTGCTGTGTTGTTTTTACAAGTAGAATTTATTATACATTATTCATTGCTTTTTAAGTTACTGTAAGTTTATGTAACAAACAGAGAGCCCAGAAAATATTTTTGTAAATAAGTAAATATATTAGGGTTTATTTTTGTTTAAGACGAATATTCAGTTGGTTAAGGGTCCGTAATAGGAAAACATAGTGTGGGAAGTCTCTATTTTTATATAGAAAACGTAAAGTTGTAGCCACAACATGACAAGATAAAGAATTTCTCTAGTTGTTACAAATATAAAATTGCGTATAAAACTCACAGATGATTGTGAAAAAAAAAAACATAAAATCACCAAAAGCGCTTGCGTACGTTCATTTGTTAGCGTACTAATAGCGGAAACGTATTGAATTCGACATAAAAATACACTTTAACCTACGGTGAAGTTGCTTTAATTACTTTCATTCAAGAAAGATAGTTGTGATAATGATAATGATGAAAAACAACGAAACACATCGAAAAAATGCAGAAGTGAGTTTATATCCCTTGCTTTTTACATGTAAAGAAAAAGACAGAGACAAATGTTACAATGTAACCGAGCCTTAATGAGAACAGATGAAATGGATTTTCAAAAACTATGTAAGATATGATTTTTTTAGATAGTTTTTTCTCTCTACTGTTTAGGATAAGTCAAAATATTTTTAAATAGATCAAAATATTTAATAAGTACTTATTTGAAAATTATTTTAATTTGATAAAGCCTATTAGTTGCAAGGATTTCCTGCTAAATATCACATTTTCCCATAGAAATTAGGTTCTAAATATCTAGTTGACTCTATCCGTGCTAAGTGGCCTAAGTGGTTATGCAAATGTTTGCGCAGCCATCGAACGGGTCCGCGTTCGATGCCCGCTCGCGTATGTTTGCTATACTTAGGTCATTATCACCGAGTACTAATCATGCAGATAATTAAATTTATAAACTTTACTATTTAAAGTCTACTTTTCCTTGAAAACTGTTTTATTTATATTCTTTACGGTTATTTTCTAACCAGAATATAGCAACGAGTAGTATCTAAATACCAGTAACGAATATTATAAGTAACAAAAAATACTTTCTATTAAAAATAACTTTCGGTCTAAAGTATTTTACGAACAAAAATATGTATTAGCTTACGTAGTATAGCAAGTATTTTTGAAGAATCCTTACTTCCTTACTAATATTATAAATGCGAAAGTCCGTTTGTTTGTTTGTTACTCCTTCACTGAACCGATCATCATGCAATTTTACACACACGTTGTCAAGGGTACAAAGAAGTACAATTAATCCCGAAAAAAGGAACTGTTTCCGAGGGATAGACAAAATACTATCCACGCGGGCGAAGTCGCGGGCGGTCGCTAGTCTTACTATAATGTAGGTTTACATGTAATTTTTCATATACATTAATGGTGTATCTCGTTTAAGCCAGCTGTCTATTTCGTAAGGAATGATGAATCATCTTCAGAAAGGGCAGTTATCAACGCCCTCGAGGATCCCTCCCTGCACTCAGTCCATTATACACTATGCCATTTATTTCCCTCCCTGAATGAGAGGTATTCCGGCGATAACAGTGGCTGTATGTCTTTATTTCTTTGACGAATGAAAAGCGTTACTTTTCAGCATAAAGAGCTTTGTAAATGCGCAACAACGTTTTATATGAAATTGATGGCTCTTAAAATAAATATGCGTAGAAAATTTGTTACAAAAACGTATTGATTGATCGTGTTTGTTACATTGGGAGATGAATTTTAAAATATATTTTTAAGTATATATGATATATTTAAGATTGAAGTAATATATAAAGCCCGAGTTTTGTAGTTTTAGGCACCAGAAGCAACCTACTGACGTTAATCTTTTTTTCAGTTAATTTCATTTAATCATTTCAATAATCGAAGTTAATCATATGAAAGTATTAAATAAGCGATAAAATTATTATTCTATTATTAAAGTCAGTTACTATAGACTCTGTATCCAAAAAAAAGTTCAAAGTTAGGTATATTTAGCAAAGAACGCTTACAGCCGTGACGCGCTCAAACGCGTATCAAATGGTATTTCTATAAAAATCGCATGAGATATTGGAGACATTTTTCAGTGAAACGTGTCGAGAAGTGCTGAGTCTCTGAAACTTTGCTGAACGCCTGAAGTTCAGTGCTGAATATTGCAGTTAAACTTTCCGAGCGATATTCTAAAATCTTAGAGACGTTTCGAATTTTGCCGTTGTAGAATGTTTTGTATAATAATGCCCAACTTCTTTATGACTTTGCTCACCTGATGGGCTCACAGTTTCTGATGAGTGAATCACAGTTTCGAGGGGATGCTTGTATGAGTGAAATTTGCACTTTCTTGAAACCCATATTTAAATTGATTTGCCATACGGATAAAGTGTCTAAGCTTTTTCGTTTGGGTATGGGAAGGTCGCGGTCCGCCGCTGGATGCAGGCAGCGCATGACTGATTGTCGTGGAGATCCTTAGGGGAGGCCTATACCCAGCAATGGGTCTCATGCGGCTGATATGATGATGATGATGGGAATAGTATCATAATTTCAAAATACAAATTACGGCAAACCAAGGATATTGCATAGAACAAGAAAAACTACAAGAGAAGTCTACAAAATAATATAATAAATATCAAGAATAAGAAAGAATACAAGAGGTAGTCCACTTTTTTAATTTAAACAAAAGTGTGAAAATGCGATAATCTTTAAAAATTCAGTGTTGCATATTTGCAAATCTACATCAGAGGCTTGATTTAATTTAAGTTTATCGCATTTTATCCAACGATAAAATCAAAGAGTGTGATTAGAACATTGATAATAACACACAAAACTATTTAGGTAAACTACGTATTTAAGATGAATACCAAAAAACTATTGAAAAAAGACATCCCAAAATTTGAAAAGGGTGAAAACTAGTTACTTCTTAAAGAAACAGAACCAACTAAAAAAAATCCTATCAATAAATATTAAAGTACTCACCTTTTATAAAGTAAATATTTTTTCCCAAAACATTTACTACCTATACTTATTGCCAGAGGTTACTACTAAAAAACAGAAGTTGGATAAGACAAGACCCAAAAAAAAACAAAAAAAAAATACATCAACGAAAAACTAAACACGCTCTAGGCTACAACTGGCCCACTACGACGTACCTTTGAAGCGTATTTTTTTTAGAAACTGTTTTGGCAGTCTAGACTTCACTCGCCCCGTTCGTCCTGAAAACACATGAAAAACTCAGATCTACGGTTTTGTTCCAGCCTAGTAGAATAGTGTAACTATAGGCTAGTTGACAAAATTTGGAAAATAGTTTAAAAATAAAGTTTGGTATCTATTTTACCCCAAAAATATATTATTTTAAGAAAAATAGGTCATTTTACCTATGAATTTTGCGTTTTAAGAAATGAATTCAAAATGACATCGAAAAAGGCCAAAACTGTCATGGCGTCTTGAATGACGTCACGCCTCGCGAAACATTCGTGTTTGACACCTACACACATACACCTCTGTGTGTTTGTGTGTGTGTGAAAATGACAGCAACAACAAAGGTTTCGCGAGGCGTGACGTCACGCGTCTCTGATTGGTGTTCAATGTCACGTGATTAAATGGCCAATTTTGCCGATATTATTTTCCGTAAATATTGGTAATCTTTATTTATTTTAATGAAAAAAGTGTTTTTTTGGTTACTATTCAACACGATTAATCATTAGAAACCTTATTCTAGCCGATTTATTATTAGTGGAAACAAGCCTATACTAGGTAACCATTACGTATGTCGGGTGTCTGCAGGGCAGCAATTTTTATTTTGGGTAAATAGTTACCTTGGGACATATATTTTTGTCTATGCAGGGTGTTTGGTAATAGCCTTATATAGCTGAATATGGTAGTTAAGATACCATGCATACAAACCCTGAAAATTTGTATGGGAAACCACCATATTATGGCTGAGATTTTTTTATTTGTATGGAAAATTGCTAAGTAACAACCCTAGACGCAAAAAGACTATTGTTTTCGATAATCAATCCTATTATTGGCAAACCCAAAACATAATTTTGGTCTAGGGTTGCAATTAATGCTCTAAGTTGTATTGTATATACGGTATCATTGTATTTTTAGGGTTCCGTACCCAAAGGGTAAAAACGGGACCCTATTACTAAGGCTCCGCTGTCCGTCTGTCTGTCTGTCTGTCACCAGGCTGTATCTCATGAACCGAGATAGATAGGAAGTTGAAATTTTCACAGATGATGTATTTCTGTTGCCGCTATAACAACAAATACTAAAAACAGAATAAAATAAATATTTAAGGGGGGCTCCCATACAACAAACGTGTTTTTTTGCAGTTTTTTGGTATGGAACCCTTCGTGCGCGAGTCCGACTCGCACTTGGCCGGTTTTATTTTAGGTTAGGTAACATAATGAAAAACTTATAGATAAGAATTAGGTTCATTTAAATAATTAGGATAAATCTTTGTTAAGTCCCAAAGATAATGCTGATGTTTAATATTTAGATTAGGGAACGTCTCCCGACGCGGCGACGAAATATAATTACTTATGTTTAAAGATTCGCAATTTCTCGCGAAATGCTAATAAGTACGAAACACCGAAAATATTTGTATTTTCTGCCTGTTCCTGCTGATGTTGTTGCCAATAATCCTGTCACCCTGTTGTAATTTTCTGGTAACGATATATTCAAGTTTGTAAATATCGTTACTTATGGCTGTTACAGCTGATAAGTTTCTTGCGCCCGTTCTTCTTGTCAGCTAAAAAAGTCTGGAACGGGTGGTAGGAAAATATAGACGATTCAAAAGTACTTAATAATTAAGTTTATTTGAATAAAGCTTATTTGACTTTGACTTTGACTTTGATGTTAGTGTATCAATCGTGTATCAATAATGTTTCAATAGTATTGTTTATTTTAACACACTTTCGCTCACGTGCTACACTTTCGAGCTGCGAAAATTTTGTATCAAAGATTTTTGAGGCAACTTTTGTGAGCGACTTTTGTAGCTCTTGAGAACTTCAGTATTGAACTTTGAATGTTCAATCAGTACTCGGCAACAAAATAATCGCTCGGGACGAAAAGCGATACCATTATAACATCATTGAGATACAGAGACACTATTGTTAGTGGGTGTTAATTTTATATGAATGAATCTTTTCGCTAGAGGCAACTAAAACCTTTATAACTGTGTCATGTACGCAGTTATATAAGAATTTAATTTTATCTTGTGTAGGGGATTAGATTTTTAGCCAGTAAATAATCAAAGAAATCATTAATAACTTAAATAAATCATTTTTCACATAACATCTACTAATTTCAAAGATTGCGATTAGGATTTTTTTAATTGATCCTACCAGTTAGTATCTGTTATATATAAACGTACTTTTTATCAATGTAATAAGTGTCCAATTCACACTTTTCCTTTTTATAAAATCTACAAAATGCTACCCTTCCCTCTAAACTAAAATATGGGCCTTTTTAAAAATCCATTAGGAAAGTGAATTATTTGATGATGCAAGTACCAAGAGTAAGTTCTTTCATGAATATTCAAGATTCTGTAGAGCTTTATTAGCATATATCTTAAGGTCCTTTTTACCTTAACAAAGGTCATTTCAAAATTATTATTGTTTGTATTTGTCTGTTATTGAAGAATTGAAGAAATGTTTTTGTCCATGTTCAAATAGATTGGTTTGCTATTTTATTTTACTTAGAGCTTAAACACTCAGGCAGAATGAGGATCAGTAACGATTTTTGTTTAGTGGCTTACCAGAAAGCTTATGCCACCACATGATTAGCTGTGAAGAATTTTTGCGATATCTCTTAAACCTGAGAAGCTTTACGAGCTAAAACGTGCTAAAACACTGTTATTTTGAGGGGTCCTTATGACGTCATCGCGACGGCGCGAACATTATGCCGCACGTGATAAAGCACATATTGCATTAAAATTGCCATTTCCTTCAATTCCTTAATAACTCAACCATTTCTAAACGGATTTCAAAAAATCTTTCACTAAGTTACATATTTATTAATATGATTTTATATTATATCAATAAAACTATAGGATTCAAACCTGTTACTGATCCTCATTCCGGTCATGCGATCCAATCTCAGATCGCTGCGATCTATGCGATGTATGAGATCGGAACTTTCGAAACGCATTGCCCCCTAATTATGTAACTTTGTTGCAATTAACTCTGACGGAAATCGCAGTTACATTGCTGCTTTAGTTAAGAACCAATGTGACAACTATATTACTTAAGGCAGCAATGTAACTGCGCTTTCAATCGAGAATTGTTAGCAACAGACTTACGTAATCAACGGGCTGGTTGACTGGTTGCGTTCGGATCCCATAATCGTTTAGCATGTAATCCTTAAGAAAATAGTTATTAATTTATTCAATTTTATTACTCTATGATGTTGTAAACAGAAGTTTTTAAATTGTGTCTAAATTCAGTCTCTAAACCATCTAAAATTTTGATTTAGATTAGATTTTAGCATTAAGATAAGAAGAAGCGTTATGACATCATGATTTAGTTAGATTCTAAATCATGCATCTTGTGAATTAGTAGGAATTATATTAAGGTCACCCATCCGAAATCACTCTGTCGTATGAGGCACCGTTTCTTGATAACGTCGACATACCTGTAACAAAATGGAAAATATATTGTTATTTTTTTGTACACGTGTAACTGAAAAAAAATCAGATAGATAGATAATATAATTCTTTATTTCAACACCACAATAACATAACAAAGAAATAACAATAAAACTTAGCCTAGTGTTAAAACATAGCGGTTTTATCGCTAACAGCGATTTCTTCCAGACAACCTACGGTATGGTGAGATTATCAGAGGAGGATTACAGACGGGCAACGAGCAAAATGGCGTGGAATAATGTAAATAATTATCTAAAATTCTAATTCAAATAAAAAATCAATTAAAGACTAAAGTGTCATAAAATTTTGAGTGTGTGGGTACATAGGTAATATATTACAAAAAGAAAACAATTTTATATAAAATCTAATTGATCGAGTAAAATCAATAATAGACTTTGAATAAATCAAAACCTACGTGGTATTTCCGTTGACCTAGAAACGGTAAAAAAAAAACTAAACTTACAGTAAAATTAACACTTGTAACGGTTATCAAAGAAAATTATTTAAATAACGCTTGTTTTCCAAGTTATAACTTTATCAGTTTTATAGAAAACACATGCGCTTTCCAAAATTTCGTTATCTAACGAACTCACTATGCACCAGATTGGTTTTTCCTTCAAAGGCAAATTACCTGTTTGGAAATAAAGGCGCCAACCCATTTACATTTTTATGAGAGTGTCTGAATTAAAGCGGTGGGAGACAAAACTACAGCGATAAACTAATTACCCGCGCCGGACGCCGACCACGCCGGACGCCGACCACGCCGAACGCTGACCACGCCACCCGCCGCAACTGAACAGAATCATTTTCACGCTTTTCGTCCGTTGTTTCTGACTGAAAAGTTTTTTCTGGTTGTATTGTAAAGTGGAAAAAACTCGAAAGGGGGATGGATAGCTTTACTTGCGTTTAACGATAATTTAACTTAAACAACTTTCTTGAAAACTAGTTTATTATTATTATTTAAAAAAAATATATATTATTTATTTATTATCCATTACATATTTTTCCCCGCAAAACCATTTTCAATCTAAGAAATAATTACTCAGGTTCAGTTGGACCACCTGACTTTAACGATAACAAGCTTGTTATAGTACCGGTTAAGCAGAAGTTAGCCAAAAAAAGAGCATGATGTCAAACTTGTCAAAGGTCGTCATGTTGGCTGGCAACCTCTTTTTTTGGCTAACTTGTGCTTAACCGGTACTTTAACAAGCTTGATATCGTTAAAGTTAGGTGGTGCAACTGAGCTTTAATCAATCTATTAGATAGCTTTAATAGCTAAATTCCACACTGGGTCGGTAAAATTTGTGAATTTATTTTATTTCTGATTGATTTTGAAATATCATTGTGGCGAACACAGGAATCTTCGAATAAGAAGATTACATATCATTACAACATGGTAAAACATAGTGCTCGTTTCTCATATGAGTGATCACAAATTGTTTGTTAGCGAAACCGTGTCTTTTCGACAACTATTTTACCACTATTCTGCGGGAGGATTAATCCCGCTCACTATTTTTTTAAATTTTGTCAAACAGACAACTGTTAAACAAATAACAATATTTTACCAAACAAAATAATTTTACTATAGTAATCTCACTCTTGTAATTTTTTTCTTCGTTTCGCTTTAGGTGGACTTTACCTAATGTTGAAGCAATTAAATGGTGTTTGTTTTTTAAATTTTATTAAAATCTCCTCAGATGTACTTGAAAAAAACATTATTTAAGTCTTAAAATCATTTTAAAAGGCGTTTGTTTTATTAATTTTCAGAAGAATGCCCTAGTTAAACTGTCCACTTTTGTAACGTCTGTAATTTTATAAAAAACCCTATTATTATGGATAATCTCAACTTGATTACACTTTTTACATAAAGTCTCAACACACTCCTGGCCTGTGGGAACACACCACGTCGTCGTATGCATTTTATTTTAAAATTGTGTTTCCAGTTGTTGCCTTGTCGCCGCGACGTCGCGAGACGTCGAGTGCATAGTTGGACGACATACTTCGCTGGCTGGAATCACAGCTTTCATATTAGCTGTGTTGCCGGTGCAAAGTTTCTGTTATTGCATTTCATGAAATGTTGCACAGCTATCTCATATTACCTGTCTGTAGCTGAGTATTGTTTTTATTAAATGGATGTGTTGTGTGAGGAATGATATGAATGTGAAAGGAGTGAATGAGATGTGAAATCCTACTAATATTATAAATGTGAAATTTGTGGGTTTGGATGTTTAGATGTTTGGATGTTTGTTCCTCAATCACGCAAAACTACTGAACGGATTATGTTGAAATTTGGCACACAGATAGTAGATAGCCTAGATTAATTTTATTTATGGGATATTTTATTCCGATATTCCCACAAGAACGGGAACCACGCGGGTGAAACCGCAGGCGGCCGCTAGTAAAAAATAAAGAGAAGGACATACTGTGCCCGCCTTAAATAAACTGGGATAATGGCAACGGGATTACGAAACGATGATGATTACGCCTCATTTCATAACGACAACTTGGCACAACGAAGACTTCTCATAACGACAACTTGTCACAAATGACAACTATATGGATGGATTTTTTTATCCACAACGGGATAGTGCTTGGCCTTCACCTCATCTGATGTTAAGTGATGGTAAGGCCGAAGGTGGAAGCGCACTACACCCGGAATCCTCATCATTGAGGAACTGGCTATCTTACCTGTAACGGCTGTAACTGCCGGAACACAACAATTTTTAAATTGTTATTATGGCGTCAGGCTTAGATAAGATGGTGGTAGCTAGCCAAGCGCACTTAAAATAAACCGAGTACAAATTGTACCCCCCCTGGGAATCGAATCCGGGACCCCTGCGTCTTACACGCGTGGACGAACCACTAGACCACACAGGTGGTTGAAAAATAGAACTTTTTCAAAAATCTTCATTCCTCCTCTAGCTTTCCGATAAACTTAAGCAACCTCTTCTACAAGATGAGTTACAATTACAAACGTGTCTATCTCTACAAAGTGTGTTCAAAAATCGTTCCTAAACTAGAAGCCAAGTATAGTATAAAACAAAGATTGCAGCGGTTGTTCGTTGTAATTTATCGTCTAGCAACCCTCCCTCGTGTTGTCGGCTTGTTTGCCAATCTCCAGGGTGCTCTCATTAAGTCCTTTCATTTAGTCCCGTACTACCCTGGGACGTATTACAGCTTATTAGAATAAACTATGTCGGTATTTACACCATGTACCTGTTTATTTTTGAGCCTCCCATATTTTGGCGCAGTTGCATGCGCCATGATCACGGAAGAACTGTCGATTGTTGCGTGCGGGTGGATGTTATTGGCAGACAAATTGGTCTACCCTCCGTCTAGTTCTTTTATTACGCTCGATACCGGTACCACTGTCTGCGATCTCACTATTCACTCGAATCTGTTCTTGACACACGACGCTCACTGTATCTGTACGCGAAACGGCACTTTTTTATTTTTGTTGTTTTTACACAACCGGACTACTGGATTCCAGACACTAGACAATTTAAACCCATCCTAAATAAATCCCGACATTAGGTTATTCAAATAACGTCAATAATCATGGAAATTTAAAACAATATAATATAGTAATACAGCTTAGTTAAACAAAAATGAAGAAAATATTTTTGCTGATAAATTAAATTTAACATGTGACAGTTCTTTTAAATATATACGTTCTAACTTTACACACAGTATTTTCCCAAGAGATTCAAACAAACGTCTGAATTTGGCAGAAGTTCAGAATATGATAAAACTCACACGTTTCACTTATGAGTTTTAATATTCAACGAATAATCTATTTTTGGAAGCCGCGGGGATTGCTCCTTGTAAACTTCTTTTGAGGTCAAGAAACACGAAGTTTTTTTAAGAAACATATTGTTTTTTTTTATTAAAAATAAAATAAAATGTTACGTATAAGTTTAAAAAAAAATGTACGTACGCGCACTTCATTATCAGCAATGCATTGAATTTGCCACTTCTGGAGTACATGCCCTTCTTATGGATGTGTGAGTAGAATGGAATGGTAGACTTTGGTAAGATGGTGGTAGCTAGCCAGGCGGACTTGAAATAAGCCCTACCACCAACCAAACCGAGTACAAATTGGACCCCCCTGGGAATCGAACCAGGGACCCCTGCGTCTTACACTCTCTCACGTTGGATGATGGAACCACTACCAGGCTAGGCGCACTCCGCGCTTTAGGTACAAAGCTACAAGTAGGTAGCGGGTCCGTCCGGACGGACTAATTTCAGAGGGCTACCGGGTGCCGGCTGGGTCGCACATTAGCAGTTCGATTTCGATAGTTTGCCTTAATACGAATAAAAAGGATCCGAACCTCACGTTTTTCACTCTTCCAAAAGTTCTAAACGACATCAAAACGTAAGAAGTGCTTGTCTACTAGGTACCTAGTAAGTAACTAGTATCCGTTTATTCTTAGGTATTTACTTGTCTTATTTGCTAATCAATCTTCGCCCAACTATTTATTGAAATAATAAATTTATAGATTAGGTAGGTACTTACTTACCTACCTACTTTCGAAAAAAATAATAATTATAATTACAATTTCATGTCGTAATAAAGCCAATTACTTGTATAGTCTGATGTGGCGTTGACTGTAACTAGCCTATTTTATTTTTTTTAAACGTATTTAACTACACATTATTTCACAAACACATAACTTGTAATAAATTAACTACCAGTTATTTAATTATTATTTAAAAGAAGAAACCCTGAAGTCGTTAGAAGAGATAAGAGCTACGCGATAGAAAGAGAGGCAACTTCTAGGTGAATATAACTGTAGGCAAGAGAGCGGCGTGCAACCTGAATTGCACTTTTTTGAGTATGGAATAGAGTCGTTATTTATTTAAATGACTTTGCGGAGTAGATCTTCTGTACTTGTACTATTATGTATTCTGTGCCACTACGCCATCGAGCTCCTTGTGTCGTCAACTATTTGTCACCTCTATAATAATATAATGCCTGATGAACATTAACGCCCGAGTACAGAGAGCAAACGGTAATTTGCGGTTTCATTGCTGACAATAAATTTAGCTGAATCGCTAAACTTAGACCTGCATGTATTGTATTATGTACACCTATTAGTATTATTGTATTAGTCTGTAATGGTATACTTCATGTTGATGACTTGTTTGGTGTTAATAATTTATCAGTAAGAATAGAGATTTCTAGGTTTGTGCTATCGAGTTGGAACACTTGGAATAAAAATAATAACTTAGTATAAATAAATGTACTATAGAGGGAGCTACTTAAGTAGTAAAAACTACTTCTTAAAATCTATTTCTTTATCTACTCTTACTGCCGGTGCCGTACAAATAAACGAAGAATAAGTTATACCTAGTTTAACCAAAAATTTTGTTTATCAATATTATGTTTAACGTCTCAAAGCGACATATTTCTGAACACAGTATTTGGTTATTTTAAGTATAAACTTATTCTTCGTTTATTTGTACGGCAGTTATAATAATATATACTAGTAAGCAAAAGATAAGAGACTAATAAACGAACAAAAATAAAGGCATCCATTTTGTAATTTCTTCAATACAACCCGATCCAGCGTTAGAAGCGAATACGGATTGCAGAGTGCGAAAAACTGGGTTCATGTTTCAACGGAACGATGAGAAACCGCAGGAACAACGGAACAGAACAAAATGAAACGGCGGAACAAAATGAAACAATCTGCAACAGGAGCTCGATTAAATGCCCGACACCCGGTGATAAATCGACCGGATAACTTTTAACAACATTATTTTGCTAGAATTCGGAAAGGCGGTTTTTTTCGTCTCAAGTTACCGGTCAAATTTTCTTAGAGGAAAAATTGGAACAATTATTTATTTTAAATGGCTTGAGCCTTTCACAAAGTTTCACGCGAATGGTACGATTATTTCGTTATTCATGTTTTTTTGCTAATGGCACAACATGAAAGCCTTTTTGACAAAATCTCTTCTCTCGTGACATACATATTTTCACTTAGATCCAACTTAGATCACAGGAAAAGATAATCCCTCAGGCAAATCTATGTAATGTTCTTTGGAGAATGTTTTAGTTTCAGTTTTAGCAACACTATTACCTGCTTCAGTATCATCACATCATATTTTGGTTCCACCTTATATAAGTACCTAAGTAAAAAAAAAAAAAACTTTCGAAACTCCATTATTGATTTCAAGGCTCCTTTATAACAGAAGTTATAAAGCCACGGTCGTTACTAAATAACTTATATTTGTAACCAAACAACCATTTAAGTTTCCCAACTTAGACAAGTGGAATCCAACAGTATTTTTCTAAAGTCGACAAATTTTTGTTCGGAACTTAGGAGTCCCGAATAGCCCGCATATCGGACGAAGACGGACAGAAGAAAAACATCGATCCAACAAGAAACTGTTTAAATGGTTTACTCAGTTAAGAGTGGTATATGTATGTCGCCCCAGTATCACAACAGCCCCCCTAACATGACCATTGAAATTCGATATTTTGTAGCAGTTTCACGTTTAAATGTCAAAAAAAAAGGATTTTGACTTGATAATTTCAACCAGTTTTAAGTAACCATTATTAAATATTTTCAAACACGAGCCTAACAACTTGAAATAACAAAAGATGACGGAACAATGAATAAAGCTTTGCAGACTTCGAAATGAAATGAAATTTATGCTTATAACGTACAATATGCAAATTGCCGGCCACCCATCTCTAACTCTACAAAAAGAAATGTTGCTTAACATTTTTCACCTTTTTACAAAGGTTTAAAAAACACAACAAAGACTTATATCTGGATGATCTCGGACGTGCGAGATAAGCAACAAAAGAAGTTTCATTAGGATTCCTGTAGCGAAGTGAGGTCCCTGAGGAATGGCTTTCAGAACATGCTACAGCATGTGTAAATAAATAAATACAGTTACAGTTTTTGGCGAACATTCATTTAAGATGTATGTGGAATTCTAGGACTGACATAGTAATAAAAGAACTGATGGCTGTTTTAGCTTTAAGAGTCAGAATAATGCTAGGTAAAACATTTATAACAAACTGGCTTCTGCCCGCGAGTTCGTCCACGTGGATATTAGAGAAAATCCTTAGGGAACCTTCAACCAGGATTGACCAACTGTGTTTACGCGATTAGGCGGGTTCCTACCAGCGCAGCGCGCTGCTTCGCGAGGCAAACGTTTGCTGCATGTGGCGAGGCTCGCACGAGGCTGCTCGCTTGGTGGGGACCCGCCTAATGGCGTAAAAACGGCTGGTTGGATCCTGGTTGAAGGTTTCCTAAAGATTTTCTCTAATATCCCTCTCCCTTTCCCTCTCCCTTCACAATGCGAATGTGGAGATCTCTCAAAAACTATAGAGCATCTGCTGGACATGGGCGTATCTAGAGATTTTTACCAGAGGGGGCCTGACCCCCAGGATGCTAGAGCCGTGTTAGAGTTTTGAAGGGCAATAGGAAAATATATCCGGTTTTTTCTGGAGTGGGTCCTACACCAATGCTAGTGGAGTGCCCCTTATGAGCCGCCACCTGCAACACGCATGACCACGCGATTCGGGTTGCTTGCTACACTCTGGGCAAACCGAGTGTTACTGGAATCATAGACACGATGAAGAGAAAAAGATTCTTGCGTATCGAAGTCTAGTCGCACGAGAACGATTGCCGATATACAGGGTCTTTTTTTATTCACTATCCAAATTTTGAGGAGTCCTTTGTGGAGTCTTTTGTCGGAGGAGTATTTTGTTCAGTCCATGAAACTGAACAACTTCCTCTAAGGAACACTTGGCCAAATGTGTAAATCAAAGATATCACGTGATCAATTTAGTGTGGGATGACCAAAACTTTATGGCAAAATTCGACACGTCATGTTTCTAAGAGAAAGTTGTTGAGTTTCATGGACTGAACACATCCTTGTGGATGGTAAGTTCAAAATGACCCGATATAAAAAAGAGTGATACTACAAGTACCGATATTATTACTAATTTTTAACATAAAATATGTGCCTACACCGTTACGATCACTTGGTTCTTATGTTTACATCATATCAGCCACACGACACCCACTGCTGGGTATAGGCCTCCCCTAAGGATCTCCACGACGATCGGTCCTGCGCTGCCTGCATCCACTGGCTTTCCGCGACCTTCACCAGATCGTCGGTCCACCTTGTCGGGGGCCTACCCACGGAGCGTCGTCCGGTGCGCGGTCGCCATTCCAGAACCTTTCTGCCCCAACGGCCATCGGTTCTTCTCACTATGTGTCCCGCCCATTGCCACTTCAGCTGAGCAATCCTTCGAGCGATGTCGGTTACTTTAGTTCTCCTGCGGATCTCCTCGTTTCTGATTTGATCACATAGGGAAACGCCGAGCATGGCTCTCTCCATTGCACGCTGGAGATGCACGTTCTTATGTTTACGCGCGACGTATATTATTTGATGTTTTTATTGATCACATGTTTTCAATGCATTACTTACAAGTGAAAAGGTTCTATATATTTTGGGATGACACCAAATGTTTTTTATCCACGATTTATTTCTTTATATTGAAGTAGGTTCATCTGATTTTCCGCTCGGCTTATATCACTCGCCTGGGGAAGAAAAATCCATTTAAAGAAGATTGCATATAAAAACACATACTCCTTAGGGATATATTTTCCTTATGTCATGTTCTAGATTCTAGAATATAACGATATAGGGGAATAAAATTCAAAGGGTCAGTTTTCATTACAATGCGCCTCTAGCATCCATTCTATACCTACTGCATTGCATAAAAGGAAAAAGGCGCAAATGAAATGCAAATTATTATTCCATTCCACGATATAATTCACCATAATTCCTGAGAAGAAATGGTTGGAAAAATGCTGGAAGCCGGGAATAGGAGGCACCTCGTAATGACCATGAATAACGGGAATGAGCGGGAACAAGCCGCCCGCTATAATTTATTTATTATTATTTGATTCCCTTAGTTAGCGCTGTAGGGCCACGAAACCAGCGAGTGAAGTTGTAAATTGCGTCTGGAAAAACATTGTTCTGATGAAAACAAGTATGTTTGTAAAAGAAATGGATGGAAAGAACTGGATGGAAGAAAATGTGTAAAATAAGTACATTACTTTTTGAAAAAAGAATATATGTAGCTTACTTCCGCAAACAGTATATGCAAGATGCACCGACGCCCAAAAATATGCACATGCACACCACAAAATATCAGTGCACAATACCTGCATTTAGCAAGACAACAACACACCTTGCGCCTTCACCAATTGGGCTACTCTACACGTGTTTCGCCCCAACCCGGAGCATCCTCAGGAGTTAGTCGTGCGTAAACCATCACCAAAAACTTGGAAGTAAGCTACATACCTATATTTCTTTTTTCAAAATGGTTTGGTACTTCCGCCAAGTGACGCCTGAATCAATCAAATAAGTACATTACTCTGGTAAAAAAAAATATTATAATACTCTTCATTGAAAATCTTGTCTTGGCATCATCGGAGTCAAGCAGATTTTTTTGTTCTCTATCGAGTAAGTATTTTAATTTAATTATTGGAATCTTTTAACTTATCAGCAAAATAATAATTTGATTAAAAACTGTGTGACGAATGTTGGTTAGAAACACAATCTAATTAAATATTCGTTGCTTTCAGGGTATGCCTAATATAATAATTATTATAACTGCTTAATGCTATATCTAGTATTTTTGATTAGACAAGCCTCGAAAATAGAAGCTATACCAACATTTTTATCGCCAAAATTAACCCAAGGTGACATACGGTATAAAAGTATTGGTAATTCAATCACAATTTTTATGGCCTCAAACAAAATCTACTTAGAACTTAATCAAAAAAAGTTTAGCTCTGCCACAGTACTTCGGCGGGGCTGCGCTGAAAAATTAAGTTTCAGTAGCATAGTTTCGTAATCCTGGGATTAACTATGGACTACCGTCGGATTTAATAAGTGGCAGGATTCATAAATCCAGGGATTATTTCAAGAGATATTAATTATTATAATAAGTTATGGATTAACAGGGTTCCTTGTCTATATTGGAGTTGCAGAAGTATCTATTAGCCTTCATTTAAGGACCCCATTTGACTCTCCAAAAATTTTTCTTTACTCCACATGATCTCTAGGTGTATCATAAACATATACGGGGTTGTTTATTGTTTAACCGCCTCTTTGGTCTAGTGGTTTGCCCATCCGTGTAAGACGTAGGGGTGCCGGGTTCGATTCCTAGGGGGTTACAATTTGTACACGTTTGGTTGGTGGTAGGGCTTATTACAAGTCCGCCTGGCTAGCTACCACCGTCTTACCTAAGTCTGACGCCATAACAACAATTTAAAAATTGTTGTGTTCCGGCAGTTAGTAGGTAAGATAGCCAGTTCCTCAGTGATGAGGATTCCGGGTGTAGTGCGATTCCACCTTCGACCTTATCGGCACTTAACGTCAGGTGAGGTAAAGGCACAATCCCTTGAGCATAAAAAATATATAATAGGAGGTCGAAAGTTTACTTTTGTGAAGAAATGTAAAGGGTAGGTACTAGATCTCGAAACGAGTTTTGGAAAAAGGCGGCGCCGTACGGGTCAATGTAGTTTATGCCTCAGGTATTCAAATATTTGCGTACCTATAGCTTCTCTCCATCAAGCCCTCATGCAAATAGCCGGTTGTAAACATGCGATGGCGGCCCTTTTTGGAGGGCTTATTATACTTGTGCATAATCTATTGGAAATGGCCCAGGAGACGTTTGATGTATGGCCTATTCAGGAACTTGAATAGGAAATGTTGATACATGAGGTCCAGCAAAAAGGGGACGTTAAGAAATTTGTTGTGACACTTGAGGTCTTATTTTGAATATGCTATTGACAGTTTATTATGGTGGGATGCTCATTTTGTACGAAAACGTCAACGTCATACGAGTGAAAGAAATGAACTATCTAATAATAAATAATACGTTGGGTTTCTTAGTTACCTTATGGCCGAATACTCAAACGCTACTTAACTTTGAGCGGCTCTCAAACAACATGCTGTCTTTGTCATATCTTTGACATTTAATGCGACAGGACGACGTTTGAGAGCCCCTCAAAGTTAATTAGCGTTTGAGTATTCGGCCATTAGTTAGATAAAGAAATTGTAGATTAAAAAAACGTTGAAAAAGGACATAATACGTTTCTGATACAAGATAACGCAATAATTTTGTTCAAGAGCGTCACGTAAGTACGCACATAGAGGCAAAAGAAGAACAATTATTTCGTTGATTTTAAATTGTTACTAGCTGACCCGACAGATGTTGTCCTGTATTAGTCACAGAGGAAATAATCACTACTGGTCTTAGTTATGATTTATGAATATCGAATTTGAATTTTAAATGACATTCAGTTTTTTTTACATCCTCTTTGATGATATTTGCAGCCCGCATTCTGTCAATTCTATGTCAAACGTCATAAGGATACATTAAAAAAGTTTATATTGTCCAAATTAAATTGTATATGGTGTATTTTTAAATTTTCTAATTTTCCCGCGCAATTTTATTTATTTTTTCATTCATAAGAACCTTCTCCTGATAATATCAACCATAACAAAAAAATAATTAGCGAAATCGGTTCAGCTGCTCTCGAGATTTGCGCTTAGCAACACATTCAGCGATTCATTTTTATATTAGGTATAGGCAAGTTCTGCAATTTTAACGCTAGTATTTAAACAAAAACCTAATTGATCCAGCTTCTTTAGCCCCCACATGAACACCCGTTAATCAGGGAGCACATAAACCCGCTGGCAACATAGACGCACCGCCAATTTTCCGGGCGGTCACCCCTCATGTGGCCACCCCGCGCCAATTACGCCGCGTCAAACTTATGCATTTGCTTTTTGACCGGCTATAATTAAGGGATCGTACAACGTCAATTACACAATAATGAAGGCTTTTCAAGTGACATTTAAAAAATAAAAATAGTAACTATTTGCCTCACTAGATGGCGTCGATAGAAAGACAAGTGTCAAAATTGGCTTTTAAATGGCATGTACCGAAGAGGCAAGTAAGCGCTCCTTGGCCTGCCTATCTGAGTACTCTTCGAAGCCTAGTAAAAAAATATTACATTGACACATACATTTTTATCAACGCCATCTATCGTGCCTACAGATTATTGTCATTTTGAAAAACCCTCATTGATCAACAATTCGATACAGTATTACTTGATTTATCGATCCCAAAAATAATGTAGATAGTACATTATAGTCAAGCAGTTATGTGATTGACGGAAACATGACAGCTAAAACTTTTCTTGAAAAAAAAAATCCTCGAATTTTGTATAGTTCTCAATTCTCAATCTGTGCCAACCTTTATTAAAAATCTTGAAACTATAATAAAAACATACCTTAGTCTAGCCTAGCTCTTTAGTTTTATGATTGACAGTTTTCCAAAATAAGGAATACTCAGGCTCTTATTACAGAATCAAACTCAAAATCCAATCCATGCTTGAGTACAGGTAGAAAAGGATGGCGGCGCTATATGGGATGAATAGCACCATCCCTTTCTAACTCTACTCAAGCAGAGATTTCTTATAATACGAGCCTTATAATTAGTAATCTATTAAAAACAAAAATGTTTTCAATAATTTCGATAATGTTTATTTAACCTGCGTTTAACGCCCCCTTAAGCAGCAAATGTGTATCATTCGCGTATCCGAACGCAGTTTTGATGCGCAACTGGACGTTGGACCACGTTGAACGAAACGCAATTTCGGTCTGCGGTCTGGTGCGATCAGTCGGAAATTTAGTTGGTTTCTCTTTGTTTACACTAATTAAATACCTATAAATGCTGGCTGGTGTGTTTGATTAGTAATTGCCAATATGATGGCTTAATCTGCAGGCCTATTATATAAAAACAATCGCAGTAAATGTTCGTCTCACTCCGTCAAAGTCAAAGTCAAAGTCAAATAAGCTTTATTCAAATAAACTTAATTATTAAGTAATTTTGAATCGTCTATATTTTCCTACCACCCGTTCCAGACTTTTTTAGCTGACAAGAAGAACGGGCGCAAGAAACTTATCAGCTGTAACAGCCATAAGTAACGATATTTACAAACTTGAATATATCGTTACCAGATAATTACAACAGGGTGACAGGATTATTGGCAACAACATAGACTTATTATATTATATTACTTCAACAAAGTACTTACAGTAGCAAGTTATGTGTTACATCATTTCCACGCATTTAGATCTTTAAGATAATCGTCTACTTTATAATAACCTTTACCCATGAGCGTTTTTTTAACATGGTTTTTAAATTCATGCAAAGGAAGATCAATCACTTGTTGTGGAACTTTATTAATGAAAGCTATGCCTTTCCCCATAAATGAACCTCTAGTTTTTGCAAGCCTAAATCTTGGAACGGCAAGTTTATCTTTATTTCTTGTATTAAACTGGTGAATATTGCTGTTTTTAGCAAATGAATCATAGTGTTTCCTTACATAAACTAAATTTTCATATATATATTGACCTGCCAAAGTTAAAATATTAATTTCTTTAAACAATTCTCTCAAGCTATCTCTTCGCCGAAGATTATATATGGCGCGAACAGCTCTTTTTTGGAGTACAAAAATATTTTCAATACTGGCAGCTGAGCCCCACAATAGCAGTCCATACGACATTACGCTATGAAAATAACTAAAGTATACTAACCTTGCCGTTTCAATATCAGTTAAAAGCCTTATTTTCTTAACAGCAAATGCCGCTGAACTAAGTCTACTTGACAAGGCTTCAATATGTGGATCCCATTGCAGTCGGGAATCTAGTGTGATACCTAGAAATTTTGTGCTCTCGATAAACTCGACTTCATCGTCATTCAAATTAATATTTAATTTTGTCTGCTCAACATTAGGTAATGAGAATTTAACACATTTAGTTTTTTTGGGGTTAAGTGCTAAATTATTACTATTAAACCAGTATGAAACTTTAGAGAGGGCACTATTTACTTCGTCCGAACAGTTATTACCTCTGTTTACTTTAAAAACTAAAGAAGTATCATCCGCAAATAGTACTGTTTCACATAAATTATTCGCGTAGTTGGGAAGGTCATTTATATAAATTAGAAACAGCAATGGGCCCAATATTGATCCCTGTGGCACACCCATATTGATGGGGGCTCCAGTAGACTCAGTTCTATTAATCACTACTTTCTGAGTTCTATTGTACAAATACGATTTCATAAGACTAACTGATTTATCAGAGACACCATAATGTTCTAGCTTCTTTAATAGTGTTTGATGATCAACGCAATCAAATGCCTTAGAAAGGTCACAGAAAATGCCAATTACATCTTGCTTTTCTTCCCAAGCATCCAGAATATGTTTGAGAAGTGCAATTCCAGCATCAGTAGTACTTTTACCCTTGGAAAAACCAAACTGATTTTTATGAAGTATATTATTGTATGTGAAGTAATCTAATAATTGGGAATATATAATTTTTTCAAATATTTTACTAAGTGCTGGTAGTATAGATATTGGCCTAAAGTTAGCTGGGTCACTTTTATCCCCAGATTTAAAAAGAGGAATCAATTTACTATTTTTCATTAGATCAGGAAAGACCCCTTCGTGGCACTATTAACTCACAAATAAGGTTCAATATCAAGTAAATTGAAAGACGAATTAAGTCCGACTATCGCGATTCTTTTTATTATGTAATATTCCTGCAGGATATAAAAAAAACAAGCATATTGACAAGGCTGTGCTGCATTGGGTAGCATCAAAAGTGTGTGTGTTTTTTCAAAGACAAAATACTAACGTAGAACTGATTTGGTTTCTTGATTTAGCTACAAGACTATCTCTTTAGACGCATACTCTGACCTTTTTTAATCCAGCTCACACTACGAGAATAAATTACAAATTTGATTCTGCATGGCAATAATTATTTATTTCTACATTTCAGAAAATACGTAGTTTGTCTGTGAATTTGTGGTGTGAACACAACCTTTACAAGGTTTTTTTAACAAAACTTTGGCAGATTGGATACAAAACAAAGTTTACGTTTACCCAAGCGCTAAATAGGCGTAATATCTTAACAAAGCCACTCCATCAATCTTAGATTATGTAAATAAACTTTTAATCTCGGCAATCGCTTTGACGGGGTCGCTCAGATCGCTCGGCAAATTGCTTCGCTCGCTCAGCTAAATTGCTCAAAGCTCCACAGACAATCAGACGGTCATTCCGTCGATATTCGAATATATAGTTACTATCTATAGTTATTAGGACAAGTCTTACTCTTTGAGATTCAAAAGGGAAGATAGTTTTTTTCTTGCACGCCCGAGTGTGCGAGAAAGGCAGAATTTTAATTTTCACTCACTTTTTTACAATGGTAGAATGAGTAGGTATAGTGATTGGTTGGCTCAAATTACTTTCAATAATTATCGAACAATCATAATTAGTAAATTCAAATAATAAGGAGGGTATACCCTATATATACATATAGGGTATTAAACTTCTAACTAAAAAGTAACAAAGAATTGGATCCTCTCTCATGCGTATTTCACTTCCATGACGTAAAAACGCACTCTTATCTTTCAAGCTATTAAACTGCTTTGTCTTGAAATAAGATAACGAAACTGGGTTGCAAAGAAATTGTATTAAAATATCGTAAGAGAAGCAGTGGAATTAAACCAGTGGTCACGTGCAAGACTTTAATATCCTGGTTAAGTTAGTACTAAGGTAGTTAAGAGAAAATAGCTTTCATAAATAATAAGCTGAATCGTGATATCTTTAAGAATGCATTTCAGTATCACTGCAAAGCCAATTAGTCGCGTAGCCAGAGAAAAATTACCTTCGATAATACTAAAAGTTTTAGTTTTTGCTGAGTGTATAGATTATGTGCATTGTGAGCTATTGTTGAAAAGTTAGAAGTTTTATGCCGGTGCTTTAGGTATAGTTTAGGTATTTAGTAATATTTCGTTTAACGTAATATATATAGAATTAAAGTTTGAAATGTTGATTGTTTCATAATAAGAACTATGTTATCTTCATGTTGTAAAATATTTAGAAAGTTATTATGTGTGGAAGTGCGTAAATCACAAAATCACTCTTTTGTGTTCGAATAAAATTTTAAAATTTCTGAAATATTATTTTAAGACTTTCAGTGGTTAGATATACCAGTTCAACAAAGTTTAGAAAGTTAAGTGGTGTGCTTCTTTGATATTTTCATTTTTCCTTTATAACATACGGAATAATGAATTAAAAATTGATAAGATCGCTCTTACAATACCTTTTCAATGCACTTATATACTACACAAAAAATTAGAAACATACATAATGTGGGTTTTGTTTAAATTACGGATAAATTATTGCGCTAAAATACGAATTATACGGGACGCGCGAGCGGGTGCATGCAGGGGCCGCTGACTGCCACGCGGCGCGCGGGCGGGCGCGGGGCCACAAACAATAAGCTACTCTCGTTGCATGGCAATAAAGTACAATTTCAAATTTCACAGCGCTGCGTGCCTGATATTACAAGCACCTACGAAGCGCCACTCTTTTTGTCGCGTAATCGATGAAATTACACAGAATACTTATAAAATAAAATTAAGCTACCTACCTACTAAATAAGCTTATCATAATTGTTTTTCTAAGGTAGTTTGGCGAATCAACTTTTAAGGCATTCCTTTCAGAGCATTTTGAAACAGAAAACAAAAATAAATTTAATTGAATTTACAAGAATTTATATTCGAATTTATATCATTTATCTAATTTTTAGATTTTAAAGGTGGCCACGAATGGCCACGATGTTTGACGTTTAGTTTTTGAGATTTTTGAGAATAACAAAAGATCGTCTTAAAAATTTCCCCTCTGTTACCTATTTTGTGTTTTTTTTTGTGAATGAAAATGATACTTTAAGAAAATCAGATACCGTAAACTGCTGCAACTATGCACGAAATTTAAGGTTTTTTTTTATATCTCTTCAAGTATTTACTATCTGTGTCCATTTTTACATTAGCGCGCGAATTGGAGATGTATGTCATATATCTTAAGGTTCATAACGCCGAAACGGCTGTTAGATTGATCTCCAGAAACCGTCAAAGTCGTAGGCAAAGTTGTGATAAAATATCCCAACTTTGCCTAGAAGATTATAAGCAAAAATACGAGCCGCATTTAAAAACTGGTCTTAATTATAGAGCCATACAAATTGCGTTACCATCGAGATGTGCATGGATTACCACAATAAGCATCAATATTTTTTTCTGGCAAGCAGGCGAAGTTGGGCACAAGCAGGCAAACTTTGAGCAGTATCAGTAAATATTTCCATAGTAAATTTGGAGCATACTACGGATTGCCACAAATAGAAAAACACAAAATTTAAAAGACTTACTATAATTTCAATAAAAATGGGTAAATCCGGACGTAAACCAACTAAAGTCACAGGACTAAACTAATTTCATTTCATCTGTTTTAATTTCTTTATTTTGAATTTATTATTTTATTTTGAATTTATTTTTATATAACTATTAAACCTTTAAACATTTATAATTACTTTTGTAAGATTGTTTTCTATTTTTATAGCTGTATATCTTTTTATTTAATAACTAAACAAAGTAAACATAGACTGCCCTCCAAACCGCTTCACTGTCGTTGAGTAAGTAGTGGCAACCCTAGGGCTAGGCAAACTTGAGTCACTAATGCTCGAGAAGCCTTTTACAACATTGCCTACCGTGGTTCTAGCCGTAAATGATTGACATTAACAAGAAAAACCCTTATAAACAGGAGAAAGAGCATATTTGCTTACCCTATAAATACTAAGAGAGCTGAAATTCTCGATTTTTCCAAGGAAAAACTAAAAGTTGGCGACCGTTGACAGCTGACAGACAAAAAAGTAACGGTGTTGCCACTTTGAATAATAATGAAATGGGTTGCCAATAAAACGAAGGTATTTCTCTCATTATCAAAAGTAAAAAATGGATGGCGGTTATGAAGTAATGTTAGTTTTACTAGATTAGGCAATCTTGCAGCAGTTTACGGTACTTACATTTAGTATTTAATACAACAAGAAAGTATCCTATCAAAATAATGTATCTATGTTTATAGTAATAGTTTCTAAGATTTACATGATTTTAACTCCACTGCGTTACTTTGACATAAATGTATGTTAAACTTTAAAATAATTTGATATTAAACAGCCACTTGAAACTTACGTCTATGTCAGGCAGTACCTTTCTTTTCTTTATACATATTACGTTCACTGTATTGTTTACAAGTATAATTGAATTGTATAAATTATTTATACATAAAAACCTTCGATCAAGTATATCCTAGATAACGCTTACGAACTAAAACAGTATGCAAACATGGCACCTCAATAGCGTCCCACTTACAAACTTGGCGCTTATTTTGTACATGATCACCTCTTATTTTGTACAAACTCACATTTTATATCACTTATTTTGCACAAAATAAGCTTATTTTTTACAAAAATACATCTTTTATCACTTACTTTGTGCAAAATAAGCACCCAGTTTGTAGTGGGACGCTATTTGAGGTGCCATTTTTGAGACTCTGACCAGACATCTAGGGTATTCTTGATCAAAGATAAAAGTAATCAAAAATTAGGGGACACCAGGGTAACACTAGAGAATATAGTAACTCCAGAGAAAAGAAAATAATTAGAGAATACTAGCTTCCGCCCGCGACTTCGTCCGCGTGGACATTCGAGAAAATCCTAAGGGTACCTTTAACCAGGGTACGAAGTATTCTATGTTCTAACGTCCTGCCTCGCTAGGCAGTACGCTTGGTGTGGACGTACCTCGCTTGCAGGCAGGGCGTTTGCCACTTGCGCGTGAGGATGCGGCCCGACATCGCACTCGGTCGCTATAGTACGCGCTTACCAGCCAGAGGCCGGCTGCGCGCAAGGCATGTTCACACCAAGCGGGCTACCTAGCAAGGCAGGATATTAAACTTTTTATCCAGGTTAAAGGTTCCCTAAGGATTTTCTCGAATGTCCACGCGAACGAAGTCGCGGGCGGAAGCTAGTAGTATAAAATAATATAATACTTAGAAAGCGGGCTTAGATTTTACTGCATTCACGTGCGATTTTTTCTGAGAAATTACAAAAGACAGACCCCAAAACTCGACACTTTATTGTTTACTTTTAAGCCATTGACCATTTTACCGTGCCAGATGAGGTCCAGGTAGTCGTCGTTCTAACAGTATAGTTCCCAAAAGATATTGTTACAACGAATTCATCGTAAACTCTTCTTAAAAACTTAAAAGTCGTATATCTTTTGATTGAGTGAACCGATTGCGATGAGATAAAGACTAAATTACTTCGCAAAATACATAGTATATTTCTATGTAAACATCATTACGATTGAGTTAGCGCTTTTTAAGTTATTAGCGCACAAACATACAGATAAACAGATAAACAGATAAAAAGGAGACAACCCTAACGGCGTCAGAAGAGATGAGCGCTACGCGATAGAAAGAGAGAAAACTTCTAGGTGAATATAACTGTAGGCGCTGTAGCGGTGTGCGATCTGAATTGCGCCTTATTGAGTCGTAGCAAGAGTCGCTATTTAATTAAATGATGTTGCAGAATGCGGCTTTTGTACTTGTACTATTATGTATTCTGTGACAGAGTGCACGAATTTCAGCTCTCTTAGTATTTACGGGGTAAGCATATATGCTGTTTCTCCTATTTATAAGGGTTTTTCTTGTTAATGTCAATCATTTACGGCTAGAACCACGGTAGGCAATATTGTAAAAGGCTTCTCGGGCATTAGTGACTCAAGTTTGCCTAGCCCTAGGGTTGTCACTACTTACTCAACGACAGTAAAGCGGTTTGGAGGGCAGTCTCTGTTTACTTTGTTTAGTTATTAAATAAAAAGATATACAGCTATAAAAATAGAAAACAATCTTACAAAAGTAATTATAAATGTTTAAAGGTTTAATAGTTATAAAAAAATAAATTCAAAAGAAAATAATTAATTCAAAATAAAGAAATTAAAACAAATGAAATGAAATTAGTTTAGTCCTGTGAATTTAGTTGGTTTACGTCCGGATTTACCCATTTTTATTGAAATTATAGTAAGTCTTTTAAATTTTGTGTTTTTCTATTTGTGGCAAGTTGGCAACCCGTAGTATGCTACAAATTTACTATGGAAATATTTACTGATACTGCTCAAAGTTTGCCTGCTTGTGCCCAAATTCGCCTGCTTGCCAGAAAAAAATATTGATGCTTATATGTGGTAATCCATGCACATCTCGATGGTAACGCAATTTGTATGGCTCTATAATTAAGACCAGTTTTTAAATGCGGCTCGTATTTTTGCTTATAATCTTCTAGGCAAAGTTGGGATATTTTATCACAACTTTGCCTACGACTTTGACGGTTTCTGGAGATCAATTTAACAGCCGTTTCGGCGTTATGAACCTTAAGATATATGGCATACATCTCCAATTCGCGCCTTAATGTAAAAATGGACACAGATAAAAAATACTTGAAGAGATATTAAATAAAAACCTTAAATTTCGTGCAAAGATGCAGCAGTTTACGGTATTGATCAAAGTGTTTAAACTAACTTGTCTTATTTATCTATGTAGCTGCCTACATCTGTGGTTAATTTCATAAAATTACTGTCGTCTTTAAGGGGCCTTCTAATTTGTGGCAATTGTATAAATTAGGTAGGTAGGTACATTAGTTAGAGAGCTAGGTAGATTAGACTCGCACTATCCATACTAATATTATAAATGCCAAAGTCTGTTTGTTTGTTTGTTACGCCTTCGCGTCATGATTACTGAACTGATCATCATGAAATTTTACATACACGTTGCCAGGGGTATAAAAAAGGAGATAGGGTTTTATCCCGAAAAAAGTATGGTTCCCGAGGGAAAGCAAAAAAACTCCACGCAGACGAAGTCGCGGGCGGCCACTAGTGGAATCATAATAATATCATTTCGGGATAAGAGATAGGTTAGATAGGAGTCGACACGTCTTGTAAGTAGCCGAGCGTACAACTTGTAAGTAGGTAGCTGTACTGTAGGTAGTGTAGGTACCTTCATACACTTCGCGCGCGAGCATAAAGGTGGCGACTGACCTGTAACATTTCATCATAACGTAACGTTACGTTACGACGAAATGTTACAGATCAGTCGCCACCGTCGCCACCTTAATAATAATTTATTCTTATCGCTCTTTTCTATTGATTTTCGTTTGACATTTGACTCAAATGTATGGGATGTCGAACGAAAATCAGTAGAAACGAGCGCTCGACACCAGTCGAGCGATTCAAAAATAGGGCTCCTGGACTGGCGGCCGGCCGCCGCGCCGCGCCGCCGCGCGCCGCCAGCGGCACCGGACCGGCGCGGGCGGCCTGTAGCGACAATACTACATATTTTATCCGTAATTAAACAAAAGCCACTGTATGTATTTTTCTAATTTTTTGTGTAGTATAAAAGTGCATTGAAAAGGTATTGTAAGAGCGATCTTATCAATTTTTAATTCATTATTCCGTATGTTATAAAGAAAAAATGAAAATATCAAAGAAGCACACCACTTAACTTTCTAAACTTTGTTGAACTGGTATATCTAACCACTGAAAGTCTTAAAATAAGATTTCAGAAATTTTAAAATTTTATTCGAACACAAAAGAGTGATTTTGTGATTTACGCACTTCCACACATAATAACTTTCTAAATATTTTACAACATGAAGATAACATAGTTCTTATTATGAAACAATCAACATTTCAAACTTTAATTCTATATATATTACGTTAAACGAAATATTACGAAATACCTAAACTATACCTAAAGCACCGGCATAAAACTTCTAACTTTTCAACAATAGCTCACAATGCACATAATCTATACACTCAGCAAAAACTAAAACTTTTAGTATTATCAAAACTTCTTTATGAAATTTAATGTCCCACGACCGGACTATTCGTCGACGTGGCAAGCATTTTTATTAATTTATATTTAGGGTACTTCGACTGAAAATGACAAAACATACTCTTGACTATGACAATGACACTGACACGACACGGTACGACTAACAGACGGAACAGACTAGACAGATTACAAAAACCACAGACTAATCAAAAATTTTCTTTTTTCTCTTTTTCCTTTTCTCCTTCCTAAAATCACGGACTCCTTTCTTTTAAATGTTGGCATATGTATTTATTTGTTTATTTATATTATTATTCCCTAAAAGTCACCACCTTACCTAGGGAGCTGTCTGAAAATCAGCGTTTCTGTGGCATTCTACGCAATGTCGCAGAAGCACAGCTGAGGCAGCTACCCGTTGGCCCTCGCACCTATCTCTTTGTAATTATTGTTTCCTTTCTTTTTTTCCTTTACATGTTTGTTGTTTAATCGTTTAATGTTTGTTAAGTTTTAAGGTGCAGAGACCAATAAATGTTTTTCTTTCTTTCTTTCTTCTTCTTTCATCACACGCCGGCCGAAGTCATAAAGTCCACGCGTACGAAGTCGCGGGCATCAGCTAGTACTAAATAAAATTCACCGCGGCACCGCTTAAGGTCATACAACCGCCTTTAAACTTTTGATACAAGTTATAATTGGCAATTAAAAAGCTAATCCTGCGAACTTAAACACAACAATAATTTGCTTTTAAATTTTTAAATAGTTAATAACTTGAATATTATTTAATATCACGCATACGCGATAATTATAATTTGAGTGGTACAATGTCTTCATTACCTACATAAGTAATTAAATTTTAGTGTTTGTTGAAACTGACCTGTATGATTAACATAGCAATAGTCGATATACGACAGTAGTAGTATGGTAGGAGCTGCCACTAAAAGTCTGCCACTAAACTGTTTGTCGGTAAGTTTTATAAAAAAAAACTGGATGTAAGACACAAAGTTTTGCACTTCTGGCAACACACAAATATTTGAGTATAGAATGTTATGTTTTTTTAACTTTAGAACTCATTCATGAAATTAAAACAAAAATTGAACGGAAGTTGCGAGTCATTAGTTTTTTACTTGTTTTTTATCACAATGCGAAGGTCGTCGCTCGTAGCAAAAATTAAATAACACGAAAAGATTTCAGGGTGAAATTTTTTTATGAGTTTGAAACTTCGCTTTCACTGCAAGTTTGCACTGCTTCACTTCTAAATGCTTTTATAAAAGGAAACACTTTATTTGAGTTTCGTAAAGCATGATACGCAGAATGTAATCGTTTTCTTGTCTCTCTCATGATGAAATTGTTGAAGGTCGGCATTCAAATGCGATCACTGTGCAAAAGATGACACATGACTATTGACACATGATTAATTAAAGAAATCCGGCATATTACCTATTGGATAATTTGAGGATACTTGGGGATTAATATGGCATAAAATTAAAAAAAAAATTCATCAGCATTCAAATGTTAGGAAACTTTGTGGCCGCTGGATTTTTAATGAATCATGTAAAAAACGGGATCGAATTGATTGATGTAAAAATATGTTGTTAAGTGTAAACACGGTCGTTCAAATGTAGTGTATGATATTAATACCTATAGAAAATAAAATATGAATTTATTTTTCCGGAATCAGAAAGATAGCAACATTATTTTATATGGAAGTTCGAAGTCGACAGTAAACCGATAAAATTAGACTGGCCAAAATCGCGGGCAAGGATTTGACTGCATTCTTTTTCTCCTAGACAGGTTCTATCTAAAATAACCTACTTGAGAAACAAAACACAGTAAATGGTGAGTAGATCACTACCATTTGTCGTTAAAAAATAAGGAACAACGACCAAGAAGTGACATCCTATTGCACGATGTAATTTTTTCAGTGCATACCGCGGTAAGGACAAAGTCATTTTTGTCTCTGAAAAGACGGAGTTCATGATTTATTCTACATTAATTTTAGACCTCACATCTTGCAATTTCTCCACTATGAACTACTGAAGCTGATGCTCAGGGTAGGCTTACGAGCAGCTTCGGTAAAGTTGTGCGGCACCAGCACGAAATTATCCTCACGCGAAGGTGCTGAGGATTCCGGGTGTAGTGCGCTTCCACCTTCGGCCTTATCGTCACTTAACATCAGGTTAGGTGAAGGCCAAGTACTGACTCTTGTGCTTAAAAAAAAGGTGCTCGCGTAGAATCTTGTGAAGGCTTCCCGAACCAATCTGCAGGCAGTAGGTAAAATGCTGAATCTTTTCGTATGTAATTTTCGTGTTTTCTTCATATTTAAGAGAAATTTGACATTATTTGACGGAATAAAACACTTTTTTACAAATACTAGCACGGTTTTATTGAAAGTGCTTTGGTAATTAGTTGATGTTTGGTTTGGTTTTTAGGGTTCCGTACCCAAAGGGTACAAACGGGACCCTATTACTAAGCCTCCGCTGTCCGTCTGTCTGTCTGTCTGTCAGTCACCAGACTGTATCTCATGAACCGTGATAGCTAGATAGTTGAAATTTTTACAGATGATGTATTGCTGTTGCCGCTATAATAACAAATACTAAAAATATAATAAAATAAATATTTAAGGGGGGCTTCCATACAACAAACGTGACTTTTTGCCATTTTTTGCTTTATATTAATAACGACAACAGGTAGATAGTTGAAATTTTTCTTAGATGATGTATTTCTGTTGCTGCTATAACAACAAATACCAAAAACCAAATAAAATACATATTTAAGGGGGGCTCCCATACAACAAACGTGATGTTTTACGTTTTTTGGTACGGAACCCTTTGTGCGCGAGTCCGACTCGCACTTGGCCTGTTTTTAATTTTTCCGACGTTTTGGCACCTTTGCAGCTGCTGCCGTGGTCACGGAGGACTAAAACTGCTCGTGAGCCTACCCTCAAGCGTTTCGGGAAAAAAAAAATCAAACCAAATACCGCGTATCTACGTAAAAAAGAGTTTTATTTCATTACTAGTGAGCGCGTAAGCTTGAGAGGTGAAAATAGGTATATAGAAGAAAACTTTAATTTATTTAAAAAATTTGGCATAATATAATTTTTTGAAATACTTATTAGACTTAATATCAAGATCACACTGGAACCGAAACCAAATAACAGACACAATCACTCACAATCATTTTCTGCTGCGACTACACTATCTAATTATAATCTGGGAAAATACAAAATATTCATGAGGTATATCTTGTTTCTTAGTAATATATCATTAATTTCCTGACATCTTTTATAATCATGTGGCTAAAAGTACTTTTATCTTTGGCCATTCATAATTAATTGTAAATAGACTAAATTGATAGATTATTGGGAAATGTAATCATATCATGTGATGATTTTTATTGACTATGATTATTACATTGTTTATTGCTAAAAATAACGATTACTTACTCTATTTTTTAATACAATATTATTATATTGAACTAGTTGACCCGACAGACGTTGTCCTGTCTTATATTTATGAATATGCGAATACCTTTTCCATATGCGAATACCTGTTAATAGCTAAGTAGATTTAAGAATTTGTTTCCATACAATGTATAACTGCTGTTGGTATTCCGAACATAATAAAATAAATTAAATATTGAATTTAAATTGGTATAATTAATGAAAAGTTGGGTTCAGAGATATTAGTGGGTCCCTTTCCCGTTCCCGTTCCCGTTCTTGTTTTCGTTTCCGTTCCCATTCCCGTTCCTGTATTCATGTATTTCCTCAATAAAATAACTCCGACCGAAGCATCTGTTTTATTACATCCTCTTTGACGATATTTGCAGCACGCATTAACGTCAATAGGTTACATTAATAGTAGTTTATGAAACTGACACATAAAGAGGGGTATTAAAACACGAGTGTGTGTTTAAAAACCGAGTAGTCGCGTAGCCAGAGAAAAATTACCTTCGATAATACTAAAAGTTTTAGTTTTTGCTGAGTGTATAGATTATGTGCATTGTGAGCTATTGTTGAAAAGTTAGAAGTTTTATGCCGGTGCTTTAGGTATAGTTTAGGTATTTAGTAATATTTCGTTTAACGTAATATATATAGAATTAAAGTTTGAAATGTTGATTGTTTCATAATAAGAACTATGTTATCTTCATGTTGTAAAATATTTAGAAAGTTATTATGTGTGGAAGTGCGTAAATCACAAAATCACTCTTTTGTGTTCGAATAAAATTTTAAAATTTCTGAAATATTATTTTAAGACTTTCAGTGGTTAGATATACCAGTTCAACAAAGTTTAGAAAGTTAAGTGGTGTGCTTCTTTGATATTTTCATTTTTCCTTTATAACATACGGAATAATGAATTAAAAATTGATAAGATCGCTCTTACAATACCTTTTCAATGCACTTATATACTACACAAAAAATTAGAAACATACATAATGTGGGTTTTGTTTAAATTACGGATAAATTATTGCGCTAAAATACGAATTATACGGGACGCGCGAGCGGGTGCATGCAGGGGCCGCTGACTGCCACGCGGCGCGCGGGCGGGCGCGGGGCCACAAACAATAAGCTACTCTCGTTGCATGGCAATAAAGTACAATTTCAAATTTCACAGCGCTGCGTGCCTGATATTACAAGCACCTACGAAGCGCCACTCTTTTTGTCGCGTAATCGATGAAATTACACAGAATACTTATAAAATAAAATTAAGCTACCTACCTACTAAATAAGCTTATCATAATTGTTTTTCTAAGGTAGTTTGGCGAATCAACTTTTAAGGCATTCCTTTCAGAGCATTTTGAAACAGAAAACAAAAATAAATTTAATTGAATTTACAAGAATTTATATTCGAATTTATATCATTTATCTAATTTTTAGATTTTAAAGGTGGCCACGAATGGCCACGATGTTTGACGTTTAGTTTTTGAGATTTTTGAGAATAACAAAAGATCGTCTTAAAAATTTCCCCTCTGTTACCTATTTTGTGTTTTTTTTTGTGAATGAAAATGATACTTTAAGAAAATCAGATACCGTAAACTGCTGCAACTATGCACGAAATTTAAGGTTTTTTTTTATATCTCTTCAAGTATTTACTATCTGTGTCCATTTTTACATTAGCGCGCGAATTGGAGATGTATGTCATATATCTTAAGGTTCATAACGCCGAAACGGCTGTTAGATTGATCTCCAGAAACCGTCAAAGTCGTAGGCAAAGTTGTGATAAAATATCCCAACTTTGCCTAGAAGATTATAAGCAAAAATACGAGCCGCATTTAAAAACTGGTCTTAATTATAGAGCCATACAAATTGCGTTACCATCGAGATGTGCATGGATTACCACAATAAGCATCAATATTTTTTTCTGGCAAGCAGGCGAAGTTGGGCACAAGCAGGCAAACTTTGAGCAGTATCAGTAAATATTTCCATAGTAAATTTGGAGCATACTACGGATTGCCACAAATAGAAAAACACAAAATTTAAAAGACTTACTATAATTTCAATAAAAATGGGTAAATCCGGACGTAAACCAACTAAAGTCACAGGACTAAACTAATTTCATTTCATCTGTTTTAATTTCTTTATTTTGAATTTATTATTTTATTTTGAATTTATTTTTATATAACTATTAAACCTTTAAACATTTATAATTACTTTTGTAAGATTGTTTTCTATTTTTATAGCTGTATATCTTTTTATTTAATAACTAAACAAAGTAAACATAGACTGCCCTCCAAACCGCTTCACTGTCGTTGAGTAAGTAGTGGCAACCCTAGGGCTAGGCAAACTTGAGTCACTAATGCTCGAGAAGCCTTTTACAACATTGCCTACCGTGGTTCTAGCCGTAAATGATTGACATTAACAAGAAAAACCCTTATAAACAGGAGAAAGAGCATATTTGCTTACCCTATAAATACTAAGAGAGCTGAAATTCTCGATTTTTCCAAGGAAAAACTAAAAGTTGGCGACCGTTGACAGCTGACAGACAAAAAAGTAACGGTGTTGCCACTTTGAATAATAATGAAATGGGTTGCCAATAAAACGAAGGTATTTCTCTCATTATCAAAAGTAAAAAATGGATGGCGGTTATGAAGTAATGTTAGTTTTACTAGATTAGGCAATCTTGCAGCAGTTTACGGTACTTACATTTAGTATTTAATACAACAAGAAAGTATCCTATCAAAATAATGTATCTATGTTTATAGTAATAGTTTCTAAGATTTACATGATTTTAACTCCACTGCGTTACTTTGACATAAATGTATGTTAAACTTTAAAATAATTTGATATTAAACAGCCACTTGAAACTTACGTCTATGTCAGGCAGTACCTTTCTTTTCTTTATACATATTACGTTCACTGTATTGTTTACAAGTATAATTGAATTGTATAAATTATTTATACATAAAAACCTTCGATCAAGTATATCCTAGATAACGCTTACGAACTAAAACAGTATGCAAACATGGCACCTCAATAGCGTCCCACTTACAAACTTGGCGCTTATTTTGTACATGATCACCTCTTATTTTGTACAAACTCACATTTTATATCACTTATTTTGCACAAAATAAGCTTATTTTTTACAAAAATACATCTTTTATCACTTACTTTGTGCAAAATAAGCACCCAGTTTGTAGTGGGACGCTATTTGAGGTGCCATTTTTGAGACTCTGACCAGACATCTAGGGTATTCTTGATCAAAGATAAAAGTAATCAAAAATTAGGGGACACCAGGGTAACACTAGAGAATATAGTAACTCCAGAGAAAAGAAAATAATTAGAGAATACTAGCTTCCGCCCGCGACTTCGTCCGCGTGGACATTCGAGAAAATCCTAAGGGTACCTTTAACCAGGGTACGAAGTATTCTATGTTCTAACGTCCTGCCTCGCTAGGCAGTACGCTTGGTGTGGACGTACCTCGCTTGCAGGCAGGGCGTTTGCCACTTGCGCGTGAGGATGCGGCCCGACATCGCACTCGGTCGCTATAGTACGCGCTTACCAGCCAGAGGCCGGCTGCGCGCAAGGCATGTTCACACCAAGCGGGCTACCTAGCAAGGCAGGATATTAAACTTTTTATCCAGGTTAAAGGTTCCCTAAGGATTTTCTCGAATGTCCACGCGAACGAAGTCGCGGGCGGAAGCTAGTAGTATAAAATAATATAATACTTAGAAAGCGGGCTTAGATTTTACTGCATTCACGTGCGATTTTTTCTGAGAAATTACAAAAGACAGACCCCAAAACTCGACACTTTATTGTTTACTTTTAAGCCATTGACCATTTTACCGTGCCAGATGAGGTCCAGGTAGTCGTCGTTCTAACAGTATAGTTCCCAAAAGATATTGTTACAACGAATTCATCGTAAACTCTTCTTAAAAACTTAAAAGTCGTATATCTTTTGATTGAGTGAACCGATTGCGATGAGATAAAGACTAAATTACTTCGCAAAATACATAGTATATTTCTATGTAAACATCATTACGATTGAGTTAGCGCTTTTTAAGTTATTAGCGCACAAACATACAGATAAACAGATAAACAGATAAAAAGGAGACAACCCTAACGGCGTCAGAAGAGATGAGCGCTACGCGATAGAAAGAGAGAAAACTTCTAGGTGAATATAACTGTAGGCGCTGTAGCGGTGTGCGATCTGAATTGCGCCTTATTGAGTCGTAGCAAGAGTCGCTATTTAATTAAATGATGTTGCAGAATGCGGCTTTTGTACTTGTACTATTATGTATTCTGTGACAGAGTGCACGAATTTCAGCTCTCTTAGTATTTACGGGGTAAGCATATATGCTGTTTCTCCTATTTATAAGGGTTTTTCTTGTTAATGTCAATCATTTACGGCTAGAACCACGGTAGGCAATATTGTAAAAGGCTTCTCGGGCATTAGTGACTCAAGTTTGCCTAGCCCTAGGGTTGTCACTACTTACTCAACGACAGTAAAGCGGTTTGGAGGGCAGTCTCTGTTTACTTTGTTTAGTTATTAAATAAAAAGATATACAGCTATAAAAATAGAAAACAATCTTACAAAAGTAATTATAAATGTTTAAAGGTTTAATAGTTATAAAAAAATAAATTCAAAAGAAAATAATTAATTCAAAATAAAGAAATTAAAACAAATGAAATGAAATTAGTTTAGTCCTGTGAATTTAGTTGGTTTACGTCCGGATTTACCCATTTTTATTGAAATTATAGTAAGTCTTTTAAATTTTGTGTTTTTCTATTTGTGGCAAGTTGGCAACCCGTAGTATGCTACAAATTTACTATGGAAATATTTACTGATACTGCTCAAAGTTTGCCTGCTTGTGCCCAAATTCGCCTGCTTGCCAGAAAAAAATATTGATGCTTATATGTGGTAATCCATGCACATCTCGATGGTAACGCAATTTGTATGGCTCTATAATTAAGACCAGTTTTTAAATGCGGCTCGTATTTTTGCTTATAATCTTCTAGGCAAAGTTGGGATATTTTATCACAACTTTGCCTACGACTTTGACGGTTTCTGGAGATCAATTTAACAGCCGTTTCGGCGTTATGAACCTTAAGATATATGGCATACATCTCCAATTCGCGCCTTAATGTAAAAATGGACACAGATAAAAAATACTTGAAGAGATATTAAATAAAAACCTTAAATTTCGTGCAAAGATGCAGCAGTTTACGGTATTGATCAAAGTGTTTAAACTAACTTGTCTTATTTATCTATGTAGCTGCCTACATCTGTGGTTAATTTCATAAAATTACTGTCGTCTTTAAGGGGCCTTCTAATTTGTGGCAATTGTATAAATTAGGTAGGTAGGTACATTAGTTAGAGAGCTAGGTAGATTAGACTCGCACTATCCATACTAATATTATAAATGCCAAAGTCTGTTTGTTTGTTTGTTACGCCTTCGCGTCATGATTACTGAACTGATCATCATGAAATTTTACATACACGTTGCCAGGGGTATAAAAAAGGAGATAGGGTTTTATCCCGAAAAAAGTATGGTTCCCGAGGGAAAGCAAAAAAACTCCACGCAGACGAAGTCGCGGGCGGCCACTAGTGGAATCATAATAATATCATTTCGGGATAAGAGATAGGTTAGATAGGAGTCGACACGTCTTGTAAGTAGCCGAGCGTACAACTTGTAAGTAGGTAGCTGTACTGTAGGTAGTGTAGGTACCTTCATACACTTCGCGCGCGAGCATAAAGGTGGCGACTGACCTGTAACATTTCATCATAACGTAACGTTACGTTACGACGAAATGTTACAGATCAGTCGCCACCGTCGCCACCTTAATAATAATTTATTCTTATCGCTCTTTTCTATTGATTTTCGTTTGACATTTGACTCAAATGTATGGGATGTCGAACGAAAATCAGTAGAAACGAGCGCTCGACACCAGTCGAGCGATTCAAAAATAGGGCTCCTGGACTGGCGGCCGGCCGCCGCGCCGCGCCGCCGCGCGCCGCCAGCGGCACCGGACCGGCGCGGGCGGCCTGTAGCGACAATACTACATATTTTATCCGTAATTAAACAAAAGCCACTGTATGTATTTTTCTAATTTTTTGTGTAGTATAAAAGTGCATTGAAAAGGTATTGTAAGAGCGATCTTATCAATTTTTAATTCATTATTCCGTATGTTATAAAGAAAAAATGAAAATATCAAAGAAGCACACCACTTAACTTTCTAAACTTTGTTGAACTGGTATATCTAACCACTGAAAGTCTTAAAATAAGATTTCAGAAATTTTAAAATTTTATTCGAACACAAAAGAGTGATTTTGTGATTTACGCACTTCCACACATAATAACTTTCTAAATATTTTACAACATGAAGATAACATAGTTCTTATTATGAAACAATCAACATTTCAAACTTTAATTCTATATATATTACGTTAAACGAAATATTACGAAATACCTAAACTATACCTAAAGCACCGGCATAAAACTTCTAACTTTTCAACAATAGCTCACAATGCACATAATCTATACACTCAGCAAAAACTAAAACTTTTAGTATTATCAAAACTTCTTTATGAAATTTAATGTCCCACGACCGGACTAAATCAGTTTTCTATTCAAACAATTTGCCAATAAAAAGATTTTGGCCTGCAAATAATTCGTAACTTACTCAGAACTAATAAATTCTTTTGACTTGTCAGCAGTGATGAATAATTATATTACCTGAAAAAGAAACAAAACATTTTAACATATTATTATAAGTTAGATTGCATAAACAAGCAAAAATTGCGAAGTCAACTAGGTATAGCTTTGGATTAACTGAGTATCAATGGTGTTACAAAATGGTATTGCTTTTTGGACACAGTTCTTGTTACTAAAACACAAAAATCTAAAGTACTAGCTTCTGCCCGCGACTTCGTCCGCGTGGGTATTAGACGAAATCCTTTTAAGGAACCTTCAACCAGGATCCGGCCAGCCATTTTTACGCGATTAGGCGAGTCCCCATCAAGCGCGCTGCCTCGCGAGGCCAGACATTTGCCGCGTGTGGCGGGCCTCGCACAAGGCTTCCAGTTCCCGTTCCCGTTCCCGCTCCCGTTCCCGTTCCGTTTGCGTTCCCGTCCCGTAAACGTCCCGTAACCGTCCCGTACCCCTTCCGTTTCCGTTCCCGTTCCCATCCCGCTCCTGTCCCGTTCTCATCCTGTTCTCGTTCCCGTTCCCGTTTCGTTCCCGTTCCGTTCACGTTTCGTTCCCGTTCCCATTCCCATTCCGTTCCTGCTGCGTTCCCGTCCCGTAAACGTCCCCTAACCGTCCCGTACGCCTTACGTTCCCGTTCTTGTTCCCGTTCCGTTCCCGTCCGGTTCTTGTTCCCGTTCCCGTTCCCATCTTGTTCAATCACCGCCCGTTCCCGTTTCATTCCAGTTTCGTTCCTGTTTCGTTCCCGTTCCGTTCCCGTTACGTTTCTGTTTCATTCCCGTTTCGTTCCGTTCCTGTTCCGTTCCCGTCCAATCCCGTCCCGTACCCCTTCCGTTCCCGTTCCCGTACCCGTCCCGTTCTAGTTCCCGTTACCGTCTCGATCCCGTTCCGTTCCCTTCCATTCCGATCCGTTCCGTTCCGATCCGTTCCGTTCCGTTTCCGTTTCCGTTCCCGTTCCCGTTCCCGTTCCCGTTCCCGTTCCCGTTCCCGTTCCCGTTCCCGTTCCCGTTCCCGTTCCCGTTCCCATTCCCGTTCCCGTTCCCGTTCCCGTTCCCGTTCCCGTTCCCGTTCCCGTTCCCGTTCCCGTTCCCGTGCCCGTGCCCGTTCCGGTTCCCATTCCCGTTCCCTGGATGTGCATGTCCAGGTCAAGGTCCATATGTGTCATGTCCACCGCGTTGGACTTCAAAATAAATATCATTTTCGCAATCACCATCCCATAAAACCTCAAGAACGACATCCATATCGATTTTTATGTTACTCACCTCACTTACCCTCTAAGGGGTTGATTTTCAAAATCCCAAAATATATATTTAGACGTGCTCCTACGAATTTTAAAGTTGTAATTTCGATTTTTTTATTCTTTTTCCATACAAAATTTGGACCCCATTTTCACCCCTTTAGGGGTTAAATCATGTCCACCGTGTTGGACTTCAAAATAAATGTCATTTTTGCAATCGTCATCCCAGAAAACCCCAATAACGACATCTATATCGATTTTTATGTTTACTCACCCCATTTACCCCCTAAGGGGTTGATTTTCAAAATAACAAAATATATATTTGCCTATTTATTTTTAGATGTGCTCCTACGAAGTTTAAAGTTGTAATGTCTATTTTATATTATTTTCCCATACAAAATTTGGACCCCATTTTCACCCCTTTAGGGGTTAAATCATGTCCACCGTGGTTGGACTTCAAAATAAATGTCATTTTTGCAATCGTTATCCCACAAAACCCCGATAACGACATCCATATCTATTTTTAGGTGTTTTTAACCCTTTTCACCCCCATTTCATCCCCTTTGGAGTTGAAATCCTAACAAAAACAATATACGTTGCTTTAGATTTCTATCCATAAGCCTAAATTATAAATTTAGCGATTTTTACTTCGAAAATGAAGGATTTTCTTCAATACACAACTTCATCCCCCTTTTGACCCCTTCGGGGGTAGAATTTTGAAAAACGCTGAGACCCGTATTTATTAATTTTCAATCGTCAGCCTAAACACAAAATTTGAAGATTCTAGCTTTAAAACTGAGGGACTTTCATACAAACTTTCATCCCTTATTTCATCCCCTTAGGGATGGAATTTTCAAAAATCCTTCCTTAGTGGATGCCTACACTGTATAAAGTATCTGTGTGCAAAATTTCAAGTCTCTAGGTCGAGCGGTTTGGGCTGTGCGTTGATAGATCAGTCAGTCAGTCAGTCATTCAGTTTACGATTTTATATATTAAGATTGAATAGTAGTTTATGAAACTGACACATAAAGAGGGGTATTAAAACACGAGCGTGTGTTTAAAAACCGAGCCGCAGGCGAGGTTTTTAATAGTATCACACGAGTGTTTTAATACCTAGTTATGTGCAGTTTCATACACTACTTTATCTACACTCATACATTTGGGATTGAACCTACTAAATAAAAGATCAACGTTAGAAAAGAGAGAGAGAGACTTTGTTTGTATTAGCTAGGTACCTACCTTGTAATAAGTCATTTCCTTAGTCTAAGATATCGGGCAGAGTCCATTTTTTTCACATTTTAAAGCAAGAATTAAAAAAAACTACAAAATTCAGTAAGTATAACAAAATGTAAAAATTGAAATCAAAACTTTATTTGAAATGCTTTAGAAATGGCGCGCATTCCATTAGAAAAAAAAAGATGAGTGCATTCCAACAATTTAATCGCACTAAGTCATCGATTACCATAGAGTGCATTTTAATCAATGAAAATATGTGGGAAAATACCGTTGTTTTTTTTAATGTTACGGCACTGCCTTCTTTTTGGATTTGCCCTGTATCGTAATGAGAAAAAAAGTTATTTTATGATGCAGTTGACTGCATCGTAATGAGTTTATTTTTTAATTTTACCTATCCACGAAAATAAAGTACGTATTTATATTACCTTTTTTGAATGAATGAATTATCATTTAATCAGGCAAATTACACCCATTTTCTACAATACAATTATTAAAATGACTAGGTACCTATTTAATTACAAATTCATTAGAAATAAAATTATAATAAAATAAAATTGTATTAATTCAAAAAATTAAAATAAATAATAAATACATAATACAATTAAAAAGTTAAAATAAATCAAATTAAAAATTATGGATAAAGAATTGTTAAAAATTTACAAACAAAATTATGTCATCAAATACCAAAATTAATAAATCAACATGTCAAAATTAATGAAATAAAAATAAAAATTAAAACCGTAATGTCACATTGAAAAATAATATAAAGGTAAAGAAAAAAATAAAATTTAAGCAAAACAGCAATAACATTAACATAAAACAGACACCCGAAAGACGATATTTACAGAAGCTATCAGTACTTCCTGTCCGGCATTGGCTTGGCGACATGCCTTTTTGAACAATGCCAGATGTAAGGGCAGTCGAGCCTACCAGCAATCATTGCCAGGACAGTGTTGGAACTGTCCCGCACCCTGTATACCAGCGATGCGGCGCGTTTGCGCATAGTTGCGTGAAAGCAGTCGGTGTTCGCCTGCGCAAACATGCCCGACGCACTGCAGTAACGGGGCAGTCCCAACACTGCCCTAAAAGCGTTATTATATTGGACGCGGATGGCGTTGTAACTTCTCGCACTATAATCAGCCCACAAGTTACAAGTGTAGAGCGAAGTACAGTATGCTCTAAAGAGCGTAACCTTTACATCTATTGAGCATCGTGCAAATCTACGGGCGATCATATTAGCTCTTACTGACAACGCCCTCCGTTCCCGATCCATGTCTGCATGGTCCTTGAGGTCGACGGTTAGAACATGCCCCAGGTATTTAAATTGCTCAACTCTTTCTAGAGGAACACTATTAAGTTTAACCAGTGGTATACTGCATGGACACTTCCCTCGAGCGCCCTCAAAGACCATGAATTGGCTTTTTTTTGCATTATAATTTTGAATTCATATTTGGAACATTACGTTGTGAGTGTAGATAAAAACTATTATGACACAATTAAGCAGTATGGATGTCGCTGCATCGGACTAATATCTCTGTAGTCACGTATGTACTGTTAATTGATACATTATTTGATACTGTATTGGTTCTTTTCTTTTAGTTCTATTAGAAAACTTCGCAGACCAAGTTGAGAACTTTATTAATAAAAACAATAAAGTCATATTTTTTTATGGAATCGGACGAGGTGGACGGACGTTCGGGCCCATCGTTGTAGACATCATGGGCCTATCATTAATCAATCAATATGATGATTGTATTGTGTCTCCGTTTCAGCTTTGGCAAAAATGGTTTCATATGTCCGGCTATCCGTTAGGTCTCCTCTACAGGTCGCATTTCTCAACAGATTCGTGAAATTTTGTGAGCAGATAGGACCTGCTAATTATAAAGATTTTTTTGTCGGTTCAGTTTTTCGAAATGAGGAAAATCATATTTCAGCCACTTCGAAAAATTTTAAAAAGTCCCACAAACGCGAGATCTACAGCTCTACAGAGTAGTTATCATTGGATGGTTGGTGGAAGGAAAATCATATTTCAGCCACTTCGAAAAATGTTCAAAAATTACACAAAAGCGAGGTTCACAACTCTACAAAGCATTATCATTAGAGTATAAATAATTGCTTCTTTTTAACCGACTTCAAAAAAAGGAGGAGGTTCTCAAGTCGACGGTATTTTTTTTTTTATTTTTTTTTTTTTTTATGTATGTTTTAACATAGCTTCGTCAGTTGTTACCCGATTTGTACAATTCTTTTTTCATCTCAAAGAAGATAGTTCGTGTGTGGTCCCATAAAATTTTTTCAGAGATCTGGCCAGTAGTTTTCTTATAATCCTGAAAAATATCAATTATTTAGCTCGCCATCGTACGAGTTTTTATGGAATTTCGGACATAACTTCTTTGTTTATGAACCGATTTAGATGATTTTTTTTTTATTTAAAAGGGTATACTTCAAGAATGGTCACTATTTAATTTCATCGTTATTGGACTTCGAACTTCGAAGATACACAAGGGAACTCCTCAAAGTCAAATAGTATATGTAAAGTGATTTAGGTTTTGGTAAGTTTATGGCAATCCAAAACAAACCAAATCATGGTTTGCGATGCAACGTTCTGGACTAGACTTGGACTACGAAGACACAACGGAACTCCTCAAAAACCAACAGCGTAAATTTGGAAATTGAGTTCTGGGCATTTTACCATTGAAAATGTTATAATATAAAGTTAAAAAATATTTACACGCTGCGCTTACATACCTACCACAAAAAAAGTTGAAAATAAAAAAGCTTTTTAAAAAAAAAGAAAAACCGCCTTCAAAAAACCTGAAAACAAAAACAGCTTAAAAATTAAATACCTCTAAAAAGCAAGAAATAATATTCGAATCATTCGTTACACATATCAATATTAATAAAACACGTCTAATGAAGTCGGGTGGGGCTTTTAGAAAAAAATTAAGTTGTCCTCCAGCCCCACCCGACTTCAATAGACGTGTTTTATTAATATTGATATGTGTAACGAATGATTCGAATATTATTTCTTGCTTTTTAGAGGTATTTAATTTTTAAGCTGTTTTTGTTTTCAGGTTTTTTGAAGGCGGTTTTTCTTTTTTTTTAAAAAGCTTTTTTAATCCGTTAAGTTCAGGGAGTTAGCGGTGAGATAACTAAAATCAGTCTTTAGAAATCAGATTTTGGAAACCATTGCGTTTATTGACCTTCATATCTATTCTGTGTCCATACCTTCACTTAACGTATGTAAACTTTACTGGTAATGGCATTCAAAAGCTCCTCGTTCTAAAATAAACTAAATAAAATCAATTGTCTTCAGCTGAAGGTATAAGACCAATAAATTACTAACAACATCATTCCAGGAACCAGGAATACCGGTTGATCGAACAGGACTCACATCCAGAGAAACTAGTATAATGCTCCAATTAAAGTTGTCCGTGATAAGCGGCAAGTTAAGACTAAGTTGGGCAAGTTTGGGCTAAGTTGGGCAAGTTGCTCTGCAGCACGGCGTGATGCGCGATGATCCAATCCTAACTTAGTTCTTACTTGAACTTTGATTTGCGTCTTTGGTGTTCTTTAACTGGAATAACATTTGGTAATGTTTATGCAGTTCAATTAAGCATTTAATTGTCAGAAAACGCAATGGCAGACTAGACATGACCGTAACTTAACTTGTTCAATTTATTACAAAATGCCAGGTTTTCACATTAACTTTATGATCAAAATATATTGAGAACATTTTGATAGGCCAACCTTCAGTAGAGAAGGCTTTCTCTACTATTTAGGTATATTTCGTTTATATTTATCACTTCCCATTTCTCACAATAAATCGAAAATTAAGTATCCCGATATTTTTTTTACAGTCAGTAGTTAGATTTAACTGATTCGTTTCCTCCACTTTCAGGACATTTTTTGGAGTGGTTTTATAATAAATTGTCAAAGTGAAAATTCCACTTTCAATACGAACTTAAAACAATATTAAAGTGTTTTCAAAATCGTCGTCGCGCAACTAGCCGCGGCTTATTTGCAATTCATGACTTGGACATTTCGGGGCAGGCTGAAGGAAGTTGGACAGCAATCGCATTAGACAGGCTGTGGCCATGAGAAAAACGACGAGCGGGAACTGATATCTGCAGCAGCTGCAATATTTTACCTATGTCTCCATGTTTTTATAATAAATTGTTTTTCAGTGTCGACATTTTTAACTCATCTAACATGTAACTTTTTTTAATTGGAAACTGGGCAGGCATTTGAGTTGGACCACCATCTTGGTTGGTAAACAGGATGTGGTCTAAAGTGTAGCACGCTTGCCTAGGAAAAAGTCATATTTAGTCAAGAAATACACAACTTGTGCGGACATCTTCAATTAGCTTCGTTTTGAATAATATAAATTGAAACCTGAACACTTATCATGTATTCTGTGGCTGAACATTGTTTGAAGTAACAATGAAAATTATCGAAGGAAAATTGCACGCTCATGTCATTATTTTACAAAATATTGTTAATTTCAATATGTACTTTGTTGATCAATTGTTGTTGCGCTGATTAAAATGATACAAAAAGATTAACGCATTTTGACCATAGCTTTGAAAATAACGCATGTAAAATGCTCTCTTCTCTTTCAGTGACCAAAGCTTTGTGTCACAGTGCTCACAAAATTAGCTCTTCACAGCTACGCTAACCGCTGTTATCTAGGACCCACTGCAGCTCTAAGGCGACTGAATAATACCATTTACAGGTGTTTGCCAACTTGCTTATTCCGCCACCAGCATCACGAGCTTAAAGTTAGCCAGTGTTTTGAGAACCAGTCTTGATATTATATGGCCTGGCAACATTTCAAATACTTAATTAATTCTAGTAAACCCACGGAAGCCAGTTGGTCTTGAAATTAAAACATAGGTAGGCCAATCCCACCCAATGTTGTAAGAATGTGGACGAATTCCAGAAAGACCACGTAATACATGCAGAATGGCAGTACGAGCTGTATTAATAGCATGAGCTAATAGCTGTTAATGTTAGAAGTATAAGCAATAAAAAAATAAACATGAAATTCTTGAAATACTTAAAACATGCTATACGCATTGAGTTTTTTCATATTTATTGCATTTCCTGACGCTTTGGCACTTTTTCCATGGCCGATGGTCACGAGATTAAGAAATAGATAAGTTAAATTGAACTAACTAGGTTGAAAAGCTATGATTAAACAACTTAAATACGTATTGATTGAAACACTACCAACAGTTTTATTATAAGCTCAGAATACATCAGTTTAGTTAGATAGAACCAGGGAATGATAACGTTATTTTTTAATGTAACGTTATTTTTTTCTTTTTTTAGCGTTAATTTCAAAATAACGTTATGTAAATAAATAACGTTAATTTAGATAACGTTACATTGAAATTAACGTTATTTCAGTAAATAACGTTAATTTTAAAGTTATTTCTTACTTTTTTATCGTTAAACTTTAAAATTAACGTTATTCCAATTAATAACGTTATTTTTTTGCGATAATTTTACCGGTATATTGTACCGGTAAAGTTTAACGCTATATTTAACGCTAATTTTACCGGTAAAATATTTTTAACGTTATTTTTACCAGTAAATTTACCGATAAAATGTTTTAACGGTATTTTTAACGTAATTTTTTTTATCGTTATTTGTTTTTTAACGGTATTTCAATCCCTGGATAGAACTGATAATCCTTAGACGCAAACCGGTGTATATTCAGAATTTGGCCAGCATACCTAGCTCGGAGTCACAGCCTGTAATCCCACAGGATAGCCTGGCAAGTTTAAATTGCCGGGTCGGGAACTACGGCGGAGTAGCACAGAAGCACCGTGTTACTAGTTTGGATAGTCGACTGCAGTAACTGGTCTAATTGATCACCAAATTTGGTCTTGATGTTTGCAGTAGCAACAGTTTCACAAGTGCTTGGTTACTTTTGTATCTATTTAACCGCCTCTGTGGTCTAGTAGTTTGCCCACTCGTGTAAGACGCCTTGGGTTTGATTCCCAGATGGTACAATTTGTACTCGGTTTGGTTGGTGGTAGGGCTTATTTCAAGTCCGCCTGGTTAGCTACCACCATCTTACCTAAGTCTGATGCTACAAATTAAAAACAAAATCTGTTCCGGCAGTTAGAGGTACTCGTAAGGTAGCCAGTTCCTTAGAGATGAGGATTCCGGGAATAGTGCGCTTCCACCTTGCCTTATTAGTCCGTGAGCCCACGACAGTATTGCCTACATCATATGACATCACGATGAAATGCATGGTACACGGTCGGAAAAGTTGTGCTGAGCGAGGATCAGAAGATTATCGCAAATAAAATTGGCCGGAAGCTTGAGAAAATCTTCCACTTCCGGTCAAAATTTTAATATTATATTTACGTCATGTGGCATCAGTAAGAGACCCGTGTCATCCTATAGTTTTCAATCGTAGAGAGAGTAAACATAAGTCTGTCAGTCCTGAAATGGCCGGAATACCTTAAACTTAGAATTTTTGTTTTTTAGTCATTTCAGAACTGACAGACTTATGTTTACTCTCTATGCGATTGAAAACTAAATGATGACACGGGTCTCTTACTGATGTCATATGACGTAAATATAATCTTAAAATTTTGACCGGAAGTGGAAGATTTTCTCAAGCTTCCGGCCAATTTTATTTGCGATAATCTTCTGATCCTCGCTCAGCACAACTTTTCCGACCGTGTGCCATGCATTTCATCGTGATGTCATATGACGTAGGCAATACTGTCGTGGGCTCACGGACTATTATCGTCACTTAACATCAGGTGAGGTGAAGGCCAAGCACTATCCCGCTGTGCATAACGATATCGTGTTGTTTCTATTTTTTTATTATAGACAACATCACAAACATTTATCTAATTCCAAATGGAATTGAGTGGAAAGAATTGAGGAACGTAAACTAAACATTTTTTTACCATTGAAAATGGTTATCAAATGCAAATCGCCTGAGACGTATTTTTGGTCATAGTTCCGAGGATTTTAGGAGGATCGAGATGGGAATAGTACCAAAAGTAGATAAATTTATCGAGACACGTGTGAACGTTTGAATTTTGAAAATCGGCTGGTAACTTTTTTTGAAATTTCGAAAAATTCGGGTTTTTTGGGGGGTGTTTGTTCACTAAATTGTAAATATTTCGAATGAAAAAAATGGTCCAAGGGTATTAGTTTAGCTACAAAATAGCGATATTTTTTTGAAAATCGGTTTATAATTGTGACCTGTAGGTGGTCCCTTTAGATTTGGAATTGTAGAAAAACGGGTATTTCGGTATATAAAAAGTGATGTTGTTTCTATGATTATTGACCGATCGTCATGGTAAAGGTATTGAAAGATGCGGACGCAGACGAGAAGTGCATTCGTTGATTTTTGTGAATCGGTTAATAATATTTCAGCCGCGCCGAAGCAGTCAGGGCTTGGACGAATTAACCACCAATTAACCAGTGGTTAATTCGTCCAAGAGTCAGGGGCACGTAAAAAGGGCAGTCGATCGTAAAAATAAAAAGGTACCTAGATACCTTAGAAAAATTATAGGATTTTGCTTTTGATTTGATTTAGTTTTTTCGTAAATTTTTGTGTTCATTTTCAATGCTCCGATTCTTGCGGGAACTGCGAAATCTGTGAATTTTTGTTTATGTAGAGTAAAATTAATAGCTACAAGATCGTTTAATACAAAAGCACAAATTCTAATTATCGACAAAATTAAAATAAAATTTGATTGCAAACGACCGCAAAGCTAAATGGTAGAGGGTGCCTTTGAGTCGGACGTCCACTTCGGTGGAGGTGACCACAGCACCACTAAACACGGTCCAACTGGTACCTGCGGACCGTCAGATCCTATTATGTCGTGTGGTGGTCGCCCTACGAGCTCAAAATTAATGGAAAACCGCTAATCGATGTACAGCATAGCCGTTTGGGACACGTATACTTGAGCTCAAAACAAAATTTTGAACCCGCAGTTGTGAAAAATTCTTCCATTAAGAGAGGACTTATGGTGTCATTTTTTTGTATAGGGTTTTTTTTTGTTCTAAAACCTATCGTGTGAGGTATCGAATGAAAGGGCTTCCTGAGCCGGTTCTAAAAATATATCACACCATAAAACTTCAGTTACTTGTTTTAAATTAAACCAAAAAACATTTTCAAAACATACCAAGTTTTGGCTCCTACAGATACGCTAAGGTTGAATAATGTTTCTATAATGGAATATTCAGGAAACGTATTAATTAATAAATGAATATAATTTGACAAAACTGGATGTGTGTGCATTGGATTAACAAACCGAGGATGCTGTAGTAATATTTTTGATGTCATCATCATCATACATAATTATGACAAAATATTTTCAGAATTATTATTTCGACAATTACATAATGATTGGTCAGCGCTCAATCGTAGTTGATTCATTCTGAGCTTCCAACAATTTTTTTTTCTAGGGACCGTAGACCTCTTACCTATTTCAATTTCAACTAAACTTGATACACCTACACCTACACGCATTGAGAGAAAAAGGCCCAAAACAGCGTTAAAAAGGGTTATTGTAAACTCGTCACTGCAGTTAATTCGTCACCAGAAAATCTATACTTAGACAAATGGCGTCAAAAGGTTCAAAACATGCTGATACGATAGAATCGTAACAAGTATCAAATACTGGTTCCAAATACGTAATGTATTATTAGATATAACTCCAATTTGATTCACTAATGTGAATAAGATCATAAGATCTATCTGCTCCATTGGTTCAAACGCACCGATCAAGATAGGTATTGAAGTGAACCTAAATTGCCTTTATATAAGCAAATTTGCAAATCTTAGAGCGCCAAGGTTCAAAAGGATTTTATCTTTATAGCCTTATTATTGAGTTAGCAACGCGTTCGTTTCTATCTCATAAAATACGATTTTAATATCGTCTAGATATTGAAATGAAATATGTAATGAGATTTAGTATAAATCAACGACTGGCAAACAGTGGGGCGTAGAATTGACATTATCTCTTTTCAATAACTGCTATGCCTATAATAATAAACTAACTACATGAGCGACTAAAGCCGCACAACTTTCGCCGTGCGGCGAAAATCGGCCGTGTAAATGGCAAGTCGGCCTAGGCCTCAGGAGTCAGGTGACTGAACAAAATTATCTGATCCGGTGGTCACCAATGTGAATACCACATTAGGCGATTCTTAAGTTTAGTGCAAATGGGTGTGTGAGTCTGTTGACTGCACGACGCAGATAGTATGAAAGAATCAAAGATTTCAAAAGTCGTTTCTTTGGTCCAGTAAACACAATGTTTTGTCTTTTAGTTTCCATCTAAGTAGAGTACTTTCCTTTTAACTACTTAAATAGAATTAAAATAGTTGCACTATATAGGTATAATAAGTACTTACTTCAGTGTTAAGACCACATTTTACATCATTTGCTCTAATATATTTTGTTAATATGTTCAAAGTAAATACTGAGTTCTCTCAGTATTTCGCTTTCACATTAAAAACTACTTTCTTTAAAACCAAAAATATGATAAAAGCTTTTTAAACAGTAATTTGAGGTCGGCTTGCAGTAGAGTGCAATTTTCATAATGCTGATTATTTATACGCGTCCTGAAAGCGACGACAGCTGACTTCTTCGAGTTCAGATTGTGTTTCAGTTAAGGGTTACCATACGTACAATTTTGTAAAGAGGGCTCCACACTCGCGCCGCGAATCACGGGCGCGGTTCGCGCATGAAAACGGTGCGAAAAATATAGCCCTCCAGACTCGCGCGCGAACCGCGGCCGAGAATTGCGGCAACATTAGTTCGGCACACAAGTCCTTTGACGCGGACCAAAAAACCGCCACCGGACGGGGAACGCCGCGAAGCGCGAACGCGAAGCCGCGAAGCCCATACGCGAAGCCGCGAAACCCTCCACACTCGCGGTTCGCGGCCTTCGCGGGCTTTCGCGGCGTGAGTGTGGAGCCCTCTTAATAATAATAATAAGGTATGTCTGCCGTAGAAATAAACGAACAATAAGTTTATATTTAGAATAAAGAAAAAGTTTGTTTTGACGTTTTGAGACGTCAAACGTAAGCAATATTTTTGGTTTAACTAGTTATAAACATATTCTGTTTATTTGTACGGCAGTGTGTAACTAAGTTTAAAGATTTTTTACCTACTGTTTCGTGACATATTTTTAAGGTGCCCGGTGTATGGTCCTGACTTTTAAAATTTCGATATGGTAACCATAGTTTCAGGGTAATGTTAAACGAGTTCAGAGCTGAAAGCGGTCCAGAAATATGTTTGTTAAATAGGATTTTATGAAGGAAACTTGTTGAAATGTAGAAAATTTTAGTTTTGACCGTGTCGGTTAAATTGCTGGCTTATTTCATGACGACTTTTCATTATTATATTGTTTCGTACTTTTCGTACTTACAATTAGCCGCGGACAGACAGACGGACATGGTGAAACTATAAATGTGCGGAAACATTTGTCTGATGCCACGCGTTAATACGTGTTAACACTCCCTCAGATGACATCGGTTTCCATAGTAAATGTATGCACTAGGATCACACTTATCTTATAACACGCCGTCCATATAAATACGGCGTGTTAACACGTGGCGTCAGACAAATATGTTGGCTTGACTATGGAACCCTTAAAGGCGTTGAATTCTAATAACGCATTAATTATCCGATTTTAGGCTGTTAGAAACCATGTAACGAGAAGAACCGGTAAGAAACTGTTCAAGAACTTACCTTCTTGATTTTCCCCGAAAATTCGGACTTGTGACAAGCAGTACACCCTTCGATTCCTCACTATCTTTGATCAGCTAAAGCACCAAGTAATTCAATTACAAAACCAATACGCGCAGAGTTAATCCTCAGGATAGCCGGTGTGGTATTAAGGGGGCATTCTCTATGTAAATGGGGTCAGGCGACTAAATTGTCGCCATCCATAACTGAATGGTGCGTGCTGATCCAATTACTGGCTTATCAACTGCCTCTAATATATTCAATGGGATTGAGGGATCATTTTAGTCGGGGTTAGTACAAGTTTTCTGTCATTTATAATTGACTAGCGACCGCTTGCGACTTCGTCTGCGTGGAAAGTTTTTTGCTATCCTCGGGAACAATACTTTTTCGGGATAAAAGGTACCCTATGTCCTTCTCTGTACCCCTGACAACGTCTATGTAAAATTTCATGACGATTGGTTTAGTAGTTAAGACGTGAAGGCGTAACAAACAAACAAACGGACTTTCGCATTTATAATATTAGTAAGGAAAGGATTTGCATTTATAATATTAGTAAGGATAGTAAAAAAGTACTTAGAATGCCGTCAACATGTAGTTTTATATCCAAATCCATATCTAGATCCAAAATTTCATATCGATAGCATCCCTGTATTTTACTGAAACTATTGAAAATTTTAATACTTTCCAAATCATAGCAGTATGCTAAAAGAAGACATGTTAATTAGTTTTACTAAACTAATTGCTTATTTCAGTTACATTGATCGTGTTTTCAGGTTCTGCATCAGGTAATGAAGAACGTGCTACTTTCAGCCACGAGGAGATTTCCTCAGACGTTAGAGCAAACAATGCACTAAGTCAATATTAAGTAATTTAGATAATTTTTGTTTTACTTATTCACTTTTGAAGGTAAGATAACTTTACATGGCTTTACGCACTACAAAAAAATGATATCTATAAAACAATCAGTTCGTTGAAAGCAACAACGCTTTCTCTAAACAACGATTAGACATTCGTAGATGATAATTATATGTATATAGGTATTATGTGTTTAAATGAGACTACATTCATTCTCATAGATTCACGATTTACAGTTTACAACTTGCATGTTGCTTTCGTTATTTCTCAAGTTTTTGTGTTAGCTGAAAATGGAACATAATGTCAGATAAGTTTATTGTCCGAACGAGCGCAAAGCGCGAGCGAAGCGTCTCCGGACAAAAATGCTTTCGTATGTCTGTCTGTCCGGCTGTGCAGCTGTTCCCTTTTACAGGGCGCATTTCTCAATAGATTCTCGTGAAATTTTATGAGCAGGATCGATAATTAAATAGTTGTTGAAAAAGAAAAAAAACATATTTCAGCCATTTCGAAAAAAAAATTACACAAATGGACTGGCAGAACTGCAGCTCACTAATTTAGGACTTATTCAGAACTTCTGAAACCAGCTTCCAGTATCACTAACTAAAATGATGTAGGTAATCCATCCGACGCCACTCACGCACGTCCGTGACACTAGCAGGACTATCCAGCGGCCGTATAGCCGGATTATAGGCACGATTAACCGGACGCCGGCGCCGGTTCAGGCGGCCCTAATTAATCGTTTGTCTCTGCTTCGGGTACATTTTTCACTGTCGCACACACTTCAGGCGATTCGTCACTACCCAGACACATCGTGTTTCGGTAGGTACGGTTTATGTATGTATGTACCTATCTACCTATTTATATTATTATTCAAGGTCAAATTACGGCCGTAATTTCGAAAATAAAATGACTGAGAAGACAAATCAAATCCAGCTCTTCTTTTATACATAAACAGAAAACTAATTATAAGTTCAGTCTATGGTTTCTGCTGCTGAAGTGGCAGTGGGCTGAACACATAGCGAGAAGAACCAATGGCCGTTGGAAAGGTTCTTGAATGGCGACCGCGCACCGGACGACGCTCCGTGGGTAGGCCCCCGACAAGGTGGACCCACGATCTGGTGAAGGTCGCGGTGCGCCGCTGGATGCGGGCAGCGCAGGACCGAGCGTCATGGAGATCCTTGGGGGAGGCCTATACCCAGCAGTGGGTGTGGTGCGGCTGATATGATGATGATGATTTTTTTATTTATTGCACTTCACAAATTTACGTCAGTCTAAAACTGTAATTTTCATACTGTTTTATATTTCTGCACAGAGTTGAAATTTGATTTCTGTGGTCTCATTTTGATATAAGTTTTAAATAGGTAGAAAAATGTAATTTCTTGTACATTCGTTCTCCCAGATGGAGCATCCCTATTTATATATTTATTAACAACTTTTAATGATAGCCCGACATAATCGTTCCACTCCGTCGCCGTACACGCATCCGGCGAAACTTCGGCACTAACCCTTTGAGTGCAGCCTCTCGAGGCTTAATTCTTATAAAGCGAACAGATAAAACGGAATAGGTTTCAGGAAGCCTAGTGCCGCCAACAAACAGCGAACATCGAATATCGATAAGATTGATCACCAACAAAATATCATAAATAAACTATTTACATGTAATTTTAGATATGATTATTATAGCATCAATCTATCTTGCTTGAAATAAACTAAAGGGAAATATCATTCAAGCGCAAATAATTGTTTTGCTGCAGCGTAATCTTTACATAATTATATTTATAAAATCATTTTAAGGAGAAAAAATATCAGGCATGATATATTTTCATACCTTTATATTTTGGTCATTAAGGCGTTTAAAAGATATACGGTTAACGTAGTAAACCGTATTCCATAACCACGTAGCGGTGCGGCGGCGCTATCTAACTTCGGCAAAAATGTGATTTACTTTTGTTTTTTTTTTTTCATTCCTGTAAAAAAATAAAAATATGCGTATTGTTTCGAAACAATATCGAGTTTTGATGAGTAAACATTGATGGGTTTATCCAAAAGCATTTTTTTTATTTTTTATTTATTTAATAATAAACAATGATGCAGAACATAATTTCGACCGTACAGTGTTGCAAAAATCTGCATAGATTTTTCTGCACACTGCCATTCACCATCTATATCTAAACATTACAAAAATCATAAAATTGGGATGTTGACTAATGAATAAAATAACGAAATACTAATAAAAATCGTAAACATATTAAACTTTTAGAGTAGCTTGTATACCTCTTGGTTTTATAATATTGCATATTATTTGTTTTATGACCCTTCAAAGCTGGGTGGACAAGTCCATTTAAAATTATAAAATTTATTAAAATAAATGATACCTTTAATTAGTTCGTAAAATGTATAGCTGTCTAAGAAACCATTTTGATAAACACAATATTTAATATATAGCTGCCGAACAAATTTCCTACGCGTTGCATACAAACTACTGAGGCGTGACGTCATAATTCAGTAACCGTTAGTATGGAGCGTTTTTGGGCGAGTCCATTTGTGTGCATTTCACACTGTGATATCTCGGGCAGTTTTCAAGCTAGCGAAATAATTATTTTACCAATGTTTCTTTTTTTGAGAGGTAATTTATGTAATATAAAATAAAAAAAGTTGTCAACATCCCAATTCTTGCTTTTGGATTGAGTTGTGTCTATCGTTAGACGAGTTCACACCGCGTCCCTAGCTTCAGTACTGGTTCGAATCCGTATTTTATTCATGACAGATTACGCGTGGTACATCGGCCGTATAAAATATAGACGCTCGGCATCTGCGGCTCTGAGCGAGCGAGCGTAGCGATCGGACCACATTGTGAGCCGCAGAGTGCGGTGTCGACGGCTCTTATTCTTGTAGATTACAAACAAGAAATGATAAATTTTAATGTGTAAGTTCCGTTGTGTACATACTCCACTAATACAGAGCAGATAAGTTCGTTTAACTGGTGAATGGATTGAAAGATCCATCGAATAACGAGACGTACGAAGCTACGCCACCGTTTTTTGTGAATATTTCCCAAAGACTCGCACTTATAAGCGTTTTGCTTCAAATTTTATTATCAGTAGGTACCGCTAGAGAGTGGAACTCCTGCCTGAGTCTGTATTTCCTGATAGCACAGACCGTAGGTAGACCATACAACAAGTACGCCTGATAGGTACAATCTGGGATCTGGGGCCTTTGAGTCGCGAGTGAATAGGTTACTTCTAGGCAAGCGTGTTTTATCGTAGATCGCATCATCGTTTACCACCAAGCCTTGTACTATTAGTTATTCTGTGACCAAGCGTGATAGAGGCACAGAATAACTAATAGATAGAGACTTGCGCAAGCGCTTGAAGTAACTCGTTAAAATATAATTGTGACCATATTTCCAGTCACTTTTTTAACTTATTGGTATTGGTGAAAATCGAATCGAAAAGGGAAGAATGAAGAATTATTTCTGAAAGTAGTATAAAGTGGTCTCTATAATTCTCTCTTCATTAATTATTTTTCTCTATTCGCGTGTTGAAATGACATCGTTATCGTCGAGTCGGATGTCAATCAGAAATGGCGGTTGGCTGGTAATTAGTAACCGGAAGTTAATTAAACAATGCCACGATCGCCAGCGAACCAATTAAATGACGTGGAATAACTATTTACATGAATCGGGGTGAAAAGTTAAAATAACATAAGTAATGCCAAAGATATATGGGGTCAGAACAGAAAAATCAATAAAAAATTTAGGGACACAAAAAATATATATTGGACTTAAATACGTACAGTATTTAGGCAGATACTACTAAAATACATTAAGTACCTAACCTAGGTATACCAACTTGTACATTTTTTAGAAATAAAATATAGCAAAAAATTTTACGTTTTGCGCTGAAAATGCATGAAAAAATACACAATAATGTATTTCCGACACAGTTAAACAAACTATGCCGCATAACTGTCGTACCTGCTGTTGCCCCGGATTCAAACCCGGTACCTCGAGGACGAGCTCGTAAAGTTTTAAGGTCCCCGGGGGCAGCACGTGATCCTCCTCAATTTTGTTTACGATGAAATTCTCAATAAAAAAGTGGCTGATCGGAAAGAAACGTTGGCTGCATGTTGTGGAATCCTTTGCCCAAAAAAGTTGAGATTGGCGGTTTTTTTGGCCTCGTATTACTGTCGTTTTTAACCGACTTCAAAAAAAGGAGGAGGTTCTCAAGTCGACGGTATTTTTTTTTTTTTTTTTTATGTATGTTTTAACATAGCTTCGTCAGTTGTTACCCGATTTGTACAATTCTTTTTTTATCTCAAAGAACATAGTTCGTGTGTGGTCCCATAATTTTTTTTCAGAGATTTGGCTAGTAGTTTTCTCATAATCCTGAAAAATATCAATTATTTAGCTCGCCATCGTACGAGTTTTTATGGAATTTCGGACATAACATCTTTGTTTATGAACCGATTTAGATGATTCTTTTTTTATTTGAAAGGGTATACTTCAAGAGTGGTCACAATTTAATTTCATCGTTATTGGACTTCGAACTTCGAAGATACACAAGGGAACTCCTCAAAGTCAAATAGTATATGTAAAGTGATTTAGGTTTTGGTAAGTTTATGGCAATCCAAAACAAACCAAATCATGGTTTACGATGCAACGTTCTGGACTAGATTTGGACTACGAAAACACAACGGAACTCCTCAAAAACAAACAGCGTGAATTTGGAAATTGAGTTCTGGGCATTTTACCATTGAAAATGTTATAATATAAAGTTAAAAAATATTTACACGCTGCGCTTACATACCTACCACTAAAAAGTTGAAAATAAAAAAGCTTTTTAAAAAAAAAGAAAAACCGCCTTAAAAAAACCTGAAAACAAAAACAGCTTAAAAATTAAATACCTCTAAAAAGCAAGAAATAATATTCGAATCATTCGTTACACATATCAATATTAATAAAACACGTCTAATGAAGTCGGGTGGGGCTTTTAGAAAAAAATGAGGTGTCCTCCAGCCCCACCCGACTTCAATAGACGTGTTTTATTAATATTGATATGTGTAACGAATGATTCGAATATTATTTCTTGCTTTTTAGAGGTATTTAATTTTTAAGCTGTTTTTGTTTTCAGGTTTTTTGAAGGCGGTTTTTCTTTTTTTTTAAAAAGCTTTTTTTCATCACATCTTGAGGGCTTTCCAAAATGACAAACAACTGTAGGCTCGAGAAATGGAGTTGATAAAAATGTATGTGTCAATGTATTTTTTTTACCAAGCTTCGAAGAGTACTCAGTTTGGAAGGCAGATGTAACCCTAAAATATTTATCTTTGGGCAGATGTCAGCCAGCGAGCGCTTACTTTCCTCTTTGGTACAGAACATTTATTTTTAAAAGCCAATTTTGACACTTCTCTTTCCATCAACGCCATCTAGTGAGGCAAATAGTTAGGTACTATTTTATTTTTTTAAATATCAATTTCAAAAGTTCACGGATTATCTAGTTTTTTTTATATATCTTGGGTCTGGATATCAACAACTTAGTTCTCTGTATCATCCTTATTTTCTTATTTATTTAACTTAATTCATCTACTTTTTTTCCTGTGGCAACACCGACGGCACCAGTTGTCAAATTTTGCTCCCGTATTTAAATTTGAAATATTTTAATTATTAGCATAATAATTGTGGCTAATTCCATTGAATCACGTAACATTTACGTATAAAATTAAGTGTAGTGAACACCAACAGTGAGTTGTTTGTGTATTTTGTGTGTTTTGTGACGTCGAACTACGGTCACTTTCACTTACCGGTATGACATGACATTGCATTTTTATCTGTAAATCATTGTTATCTCTTTCAAAGTAGTAATTTTTGTATGTGCTTTTAGTCTAATCTGTTCAGTTTATAACTAGTAAGGCTACATTTAAAGCCGATAGTGTAGTGTTATCATTTGGATAACCTCACTATAGTTGATTAAACAACCCCTTGGAATTACTTAGGTTTAACAAACACCTTTTTATTTCCACAATGTTGACCCGTAAGGCCGCATCTCGCCAGGAGGAGGCTAAACTCCATCAAACCCTACAGGAACTAAAGGCCACCAAGGAGTTGGTTAAGCAACTGCATTTGGAAAGAGATGAGAATGAAAAGGAATTGTTAGATGTGCTTCAAAGCAATACACAACTCAAAAAGGAAATGTCTGAGTTACATTTGTCACAACAGAATATGTTTGAGGAACGTAATAGGTTACAAACTTTAATCGATGGGTTCGACCAGTGCAGAGATGAGTATGAGAAGGCCCTCAGACTCATCTCTGGACTGGAAAAGCAGCTACATGACGCTAATAACCGTATTTATAAGTTAGAGTCAGAACAAAACCAAGCGGTAGTCACTCAGAACTTGAGTCTTTACGATGAGTTAGTCGGCTGTGACCCAAAACTTGTTTCTCCCTCACTTAACCATAAGCCAACAATCACAATTGATTTAACTTCTGAAGACTCAATTAATTGCACTATGAGTCAGGCAATGGTTGGTTGTAGTAGAAACAAGCTAAAGAAATATGAAAAAATGTTAAAAATTAACAAGTATATTTCAAAAACAAAAAAGTTACTAAATAAGCAGAAACACTTTTTCAAAAATATTAGTCACATTAGAGAGCGTAGACAACTAATTGAAAAGCTGGATACATGTCAAATTATAATCAATGAGAATAGACTGACATATGAAAATAACATTGCTATGTTAAATACTAAAATTCACTCATTACAGGAGTCATTATCCAGGATGACCCAAAATTATGACCGTTCCAAAAAAGAGATAGGGGAATATATACTGGCACTTAAATGTTTATCCACCCCCTCTCTGTCAGAAAACCATTCAACCCATAATGATAGCTCCTTAGCGTCAGGCCTAGATGCTCGGGACCATTTACAAGACCAAACAGTGTATGAGCCCTTAATCTCAGAACATGTAAATATTTTAGCAAGCACAAGTGAAAATAATTCCTTTGCCACTAACAAATTTTCAAACATAATGTTGTGTGATGAAATTGGAAAAGATTTAGGCTACTTATTCAATAATCAATTGGGAGAAAAAGTTTTAAATTATTGTATACCGGGTGCGACCCTACATGACATTATGAGAAAAGTAATAACTTTAAACTTAAATGAAAATACCAATTTAATTATATTAGTTGGTCAAAGAGGTAATGTAAACAAGAAGGATCTCATTTCATACTACAATAAGTTATGCAGTTTAAATATAAATAAATTTGTATTGTTTACACTACCTTACAGTGCTAGCTTGCCACAGGAAGAAAATAATATCAGATATAATTTGAATTTAACACTAAGCAATATGACTTATTATAATAGTCAGAGATGTCACATAATAGACATAAATAAATTAATATTTAATTTTAAATTGACAAAAGATAAATATTATCTTACAAATTATTTTAAAAGACAAGTAGCTTTAGCGCTACATTTTATTTTAAACATTTAGCCAAGAACTTGGCTATCACTTCTGCTTCTATTGAGCAGAATAGTTTTGACATTTTGAATGTGACCTTGGAATCCGTTCCAAGTAATAATAATACAATTTTTACTCCTGCTCCTATTGAGCAAAAAATTGTTGACATTAAAAATAACACTTTGGCATTTGTCCCAAGTAATTCTTTTATTAGTAATTTAAATTACATAATAAGACAATAGAGGAAGTCTCTAGCCGTGTAATGACTAAGGAAAAGCCTAAATATTTAACTATAGTTCACCAAAACATTCAGGGCTTTTCTGGCAAAGAATTAGAGTTAGAACTTTTTTTAACTGAAAAAATTGTTAATATTTTATGTGTCACTGAGCACTGGCTTAAGGAATATGAATTAATTACAGGATTTCAATGTTATAAAATTGCTAGTTCATTCAGTAGGAAATCCACCACTAGAGGGGGATCTTTGATAATTTTGCAAAACAATATGAATTTTAAGGAACGAAAAGATGTGATATCCCTCTCTATTGAACAACACGTTGAACTGTCATGTGTGGAATTAGATCAGTTGATAATGATTTGTGTGTATCGCCCACCAACTGGTAACTACCCTCAATTTGAGTCCGCTATGGAGGACGCTCTAAAATTAGTCATCAAAAAGAATAAAAAAATTGTGGTGTGCGGTGATTTTAACGTAGACATCTTAAAGCCGTCCTCAATTGCAAGTAGGTTTCTGAATTTGTTTAAGTCCTTCAATTTAGCAAACACCTTTTGTGAACCTACAAGAATCACTGCTACATCTAAAACTTGCCTAGACAATATTTTTAGCAACTGTAATGTACTTGATAAAGAAATAATAAATTGTATTCGTTCTGACCATAGCGGACAAATAGCTTCCCTTGAGCACCATCATGTTCCTCATCAGTGTAATATAATTTGCAGACCTCTAACTAAAAATAAATTGGAAAATTTTCATAATAATGTCACTGCCAAAACTCTTTGCTTACCTAGTAATGATAATCCCAATACTCATTATGATGATTTATTTAATTTAATTAAAGTAGAATTTGATAAAACATTTAAGCAAAGATCTATTAAATCCAAAGACTTTAAAAAGAAATTTAGTGATTGGGCAACACCAGGCATATATGTTAGCAGAAATAAGTTGTTTGAATTATATGGTCAGAAAACAATTTCAAATGATCCCGAATTTCATGAATATGTAAGAAACTATTCAAAAATGTTTAATAAAGTATGTACTTTAGCAAAAGCAAAATGTATATCTACAATAATTCATCAGTCAGATAATAAAATAAGAGCCACTTGGAATATTATAAATAAAGAGACTGGGAAAACTAAAAATAATGACCGTGAATACTCATTAGTATCAGACAATAAAATTATTGAGTCAGATGAAGGAGTGGCAACAATTTTTCAAGATTTCTTTTCTAAAATACCTATTGCAACTACCAGTAATTTAAATTCATCTCCAAAAATTGCTGTCTCCCTCTTGGAATCATGTGTTGATAAGTGCAATAATGTATTTAAATTTAGACATATCAATAGTGATACCATTCTTAAAACATTTAATTCAATAAATATAAAAAAGACTGAAGATCTCTGGGGCATTTCAACTCACATAATTAAGTCTATAATAACGACCATTGCTCCCCATCTTGCTTTTATTTTCAATAAGTGTGTTGATGAAGGTATATTTCCAGACTTAATGAAATATAGTAAAATCATCCCTCTTTTTAAATCTGGGGACAAAAGCGATCCCGCTAACTTTAGACCCATTTCCATTTTGCCAGCACTAAGCAAAATTTTTGAAAAGATCATTTATGATCAATTATTAGCACATTTTCTTATCAACAAACTACTTCACGAGAAACAATTTGGTTTTACTCGTGGTAGATGCACAACTGATGCTGGAATTGCACTTCTCAAACACGTCTTTGAAGCATGGGAGAGTAAACAAGATGCAATTGGTATATTTTGTGATCTCTCTAAAGCATTTGATTGTGTCAGTCACAGTACTTTATTAGATAAATTGGAACATTATGGTGTATCAAAAAATGCAATAAGCCTTATGCAATCGTATCTGTCGGCGAGAACCCAAAAAGTTGTTGTAAATAAAACAGAATCCTATGAAGCACCCATTACCATGGGCGTGCCGCAGGGATCGATATTGGGTCCATTGCTTTTTCTTATTTATATTAATGACCTTCCTTACTATACTAAAAACTTATGTGAAATAGTACTGTTTGCTGATGATACTTCTTTAATTTTTAAAGTTGATAGAGGATGTAACTGCAGTGACGATGTAAACAGCACTCTTTTCAAGGTGATGCATTGGTTTACTATTAATAATCTGAAGCTTAACTCTAGTAAAACTAAATGTGTAAAATTTTCACTTCCTAATGTGAGGCAGGTTCATATGACTATACATGTAAATGGTGAAGCAGTCGAATTTGTTGACTCAACAAAATTTTTAGGTATTACTATAGACTCGCGGTTGCAATGGGACCCTCATATCGATATCCTGTCAAGCAGACTTAGCTCTGCTGCCTTTGCAGTTAAGAAAATAAGGCTTCTGACCGACATTGAAACAGCAAGATTGGTTTACTTCAGTTATTTTCATAGTATTATGACCTACGGTTTGTTGTTGTGGGGCTCAGCTGCTAATATTAATAACATATTCATCTTACAAAAAAGGGCAGTGCGCGCTATATACAACTTACGGTCTAGAGATACTCTTCGTGACCTATTTAAAGAAATTAAAATATTAACGGTAGCTTCCCAATACATCTATGAAAATATAATGTATGTAAAGAAAAATTTAGATAGCTTTGTAAAAAATAGTAATGTTCATAAACTCAATACAAGAAACAAGAACAAACTTGCTGTTCCAAGGCGCAGACTGCATAAAACCGGAAGCTCTTTTTTGTGTAGATGTATTACCTTTTATAATAAGATACCAGAACAAGTCACAGAACTGCCCTTGGAAAAATTTAAAAATACTGTTAAATCCAATTTAATGAGTAAAGGTTATTACACTGTTGACGATTATTTGAAGGATAAAAAGGCATGGGCATAGCTTTTGTATTGTTAATTATTACTCTAATACCTCAGTATTGATTAGAAAAAGTCCGGGGTTCTTTCATAGGTCTAGATAAAAGTCCTTTAATTAAACTCGAATCGTGATTTTCTTTTCTAAGTATAAAATTGTGAGAAGTATCCTACCTACTTAAAAACGTACTTCTGGCTTCTTGACTCGAAGACTTGATATGGGTAGCTTTAGTATGTCATGCTCACTTCAAACATTTCTGCGGTGGTGTCGTGTGAGGCGGGTCGTTACGTTCCCTCAAATATGGTTGAGCGAAGCGATGGCTGGTTCATGCGTCATGCTCGTGAACGGGTGCTGCCAGTGGGAATGGGTCTGCTTCTGTCTGCTTGTATTAAGGGCGTCGTATAACTCGTATATAAAAGATCTGTTTTATATTGTCTGTATGTATGGCACTTCTTACTCAAAAAATATAATTCTTAATAGCTTACCTTGTTTTGATTTATTTAATTGCAATATTTTTACTTTCTATAGTCAGTAGTTTAGTGAAAGACCTATGAAAAGCTTTTGGATATAAATTTTCAATTCGATGCCTTAACATAGGTAGTCTTAGTATGTCATGCTCTCTTTAATCATTTCTGCGGTGGTGTCGTATGAGGCTCAAATATGGTTGAGCGAAGAGATGGCTGGTTCATGCGTCATGTTCGGGAACTGGTGCTGCCAGTGGGAATGGGTCTGCTTCTGACTACCTATCTTAATGCATATTGAATTGTATGTTTTTCTTTTATTTTTATTTATTGTAACAGCCTAGACTGAATAACAAGTTCAAACTTTGAATTTAGCTTAAAATCTGTAAATTGATTAAGAAATTTGAAACTCATTAAGAAATGAGCTAAGTCAATAATGTTATTTATTTGTTAATCTTTGTTAATATAAAGTCTGGAAACGATATACATATTTGTAAATATCGTTCCATCTGATTGATAAAGCTGACAAGTTTTTTGCGCCCATTTTTCTTGTCAGTTAAAAGACGTCATAATGGGTGGCAGGGTAAAAGAATTGACGATTTAAAAATGCTTATTATGTGAGCTTATTTAAATAAAATATATTTCACTTTCACTTTCACTCTACTAAACTTGGAATAATGACGGAACATTGTTAGTATTGTCTTGTTTAAAAGACGTTACTGCTTATTATTATCATCATCCTATGATGATAATAATGAATAATTATCTTTAGCTATTTATTAAAAACAACCCCTGTGTTAAAGCTACTCTGAAATAGACAATGCTTCCCTGATGCTTCCAGTTAACCCCCAGCTCAGTAACCGCCGTAAAGGCGCGCACACACTGTTCATCTGCTGAAATTAAGCCTGAATGAAACAAAAGCCTGAACGCATAATAACCTGGAAGCTCTTCAGGACTCAAGTAGCTGTATTAAACGGATTTAGCCCGCCTTTATACGATTAAATGCGCTTGAATGAAGAGAGTTTTTCTATTTTATTCAAAAATTCAGTCCAAGTATTCCAACTCCGTCCGTGTCCCCACACGAAAAAAAAGAACACAGGAAAAAAAAAAAGGTAGAATATTAGATGTGTACTTAAATAAAAATTACTAAAATAATTTATCTTCTTAAACATTTAACAGAGAATAAAGTAAAATAACACAATAACCAAAGTTAACATGGCGTTAGACTGCGGACTAACGCCATTTTAGCGCAAATCGTATTCAGAGTGACAGTTTAACGTTTAGTCCCACCGTTTAAGGATTAAAAGGTGCATTGTGATTGGTTTACAAGCATTAAACCAGGTTTTGTTAGAACAGTCTTGCACCCCAGTTTTGTGAAACATATCTGAATAAGTAAGTGTTTTTTAACGACTGGCTTATAATTTCAAAATGAAATAAGCTGTGATCGACGTGATCGTGTATACTGTTAATTCTTTTGTCTATTTCTTTTTTGTTTATACTTGTGTGCACAGAATTAATAAATAAATAATAATGTTGACAATTTAATGTTTCCTAGTTCTGTTGTCTTTATAGTTGGCTGATCCTGACAAACGATTGACACGGCCAACTCACCGAACTAAGTTGCCGAAATACAGTTAAAAAGTTGGCGTTGGCGGCCAACTTTAAATTGGCTGGAATCAGACACATAACTCGCGTGCCTTAATCCTGCGAGCTGAAAGGTAATTCCAAGTTCTGGTGGTGCCAGCTACTGAATATACAGGATGTTCCTAATGGCGTATAAATATCTAGCTAGAAAAACTCATCTCAAAGTATTTTATTAGAGTATTTACCTTACAGATTTTTTCCTGTCTAAAAAAATAAAAAAAAAATGCTTCAACTAATAAAGATATAAATTTGTATCACTCTGACATGGCATCGAATATTATAATAATAACATGATTATGTCTGAGAATTTAGTCAACAAATAAATTAAGGGACACAGCTTATATTTTTATTACATCTTAAATTTTTAATGTTCATTAGAATTCTAGACGCAGTAGGTAGTTTTAACAAAAATAGCGTCTTTATTATATTCTACATCGTCAATAATAACAATCTTAGTATTTCTCCTTTCAAGACATTGATTTTAGTCCACCTGTACATAGGGACATAATGCACGCGTGGTCATCCAACTAAGGAATTAAAGTCGTTACTTACGATCAAGAATTCTATTTAAGATAGTTTCTCTGAGTGTGGAACTTTGCTTCGAAATCTTTATTTAGTGCTAAAAAATAGTATCTACCGTCGTGTGGAATTGAGATACTAACTTTTAAGTTCCTATATTTCACTTTGAATGTGGTTACATTTGGATTACATAACAATCTTTGTCTAAGTATCCGCAGAAGTACTTTGAGTCGCAGATTTTATCACTGTTTTTGTATTTGAGCTTTCTAATAACTAATTAGTTTTCATACTTTTAAGCAAACAATCAAGTCCTAATGTTTATCAAGTCTAACATGCGTCAATCATTTAATTGAACTTTGTGAACAATAACCATGATGTGTGAACGCACATTCTGTGTGTCGCGAGAGTCAATGCCGCACACCTGATTTAGAACATGACCTAACTCCGACCTCGGTGGCTGCTAAGATGGATTGGACTCACTGCATTTCGTTAAGTGAATACATACAGGATGAAAGCTTTTTACATGATTTTTCATACATAGCATATTCTTACTTACTAAATTCGAGACTCGTCATAGCTATAGGATAAAAATTTACTATGAGACTGACTACTATACAAGGTGCATTTGTAACTACTCTCCAAATTTTAAGGATGTGTTCAGTTTATGAAACTGAACAACTTTCTCTAAAAAACTGTAGTGTGTGTCACCTCTTACAGAACATAATTTGTTTTAAGAGCAATAAATCAGTTAGTATCCACTATGTAAAGATCAAATATGTACAAAAATGACTTTTCATACAAATCAAAGAGATCACGTGATCAGTTTAGTATGGGATGACCAAAATTTTTTGGCGTATTTCGACACATGTTTCATGGTGAAAGTTGTTCAGTTCAGTCCATGAGAACTGAACACATCCTTAAAATTTGGAGAGTGGTTACAAATGCACCTTGTATAAGCCAGAATTGCTAACTCTAAAATTATTAATACAAAGTTTAAACTAGTCACACAAAGTAATGTGTAGTATTTTGTTGATATTAAAGTAAAAAAAGTGAGGTATAAATAGTGGCAAGTTTTAAGTGATACCTTTTCGCGAGTATTAAAGCGAACCGTACCGTAGTAGACTTATTTACCACACCTATACAACGTGTTAAAAAAAACCTTATGCCGAATATGGTCGAGAGGGATCATCAAACTGAACAAATTTTACTATGGGACCAACTCTGAAATCGCGAAAATAAATCAGGTGTTTCATACATTTTGATATTTTCTTTATTGATTTTTGTATAAAACAGCGGATTTTTTTTCGCGATTCACACTTGGTTTCGTAGTAAAAGTCTTTCAGTTTGATGGTCCCTATCTACCATATTCGGCACTAGGGGTTTTTTACAATTGAAAATGGTTATCAGATGCAAATCGCCTGAGACGTATTCTTGACCATATCTCCGAGGATTTTGAGAGGATCGAAATAAAAATAGTACCAAAAGTTGAGGAATTTTTTGAGACACGTGTGAACGTTTGAATTTTGAAAATCTATTGGTAACTTTTTGAAATTTTGCAAAATTCCAAAAATTCCGGGTTTTTTGGGGGGTGTTTGTTTACTAAATTGTAAATGTTTCGGAAAAAAAACTGACTTGAGAAAAATGAAAAAAAGGGTCCTAGGGTATTAGTTTAGCTACCAAATGGCGAAATAATTTTGAAAATCGGTAAATAATTGTGACCTATAATGGTCCCTTTAGATTTGGAATTATAGAAAAACGGGTGTTTCCGTACATAAAAAGTTATGTAGCTTCTATGATTATTGACCGATCGTCATGGTTATAGTGTTAAAAGATGCAGAAGTAGACGAGAAGTGCGTTCGTTGGAATTTTGAAAATCGATTAATAATATTTCGGCTGCGTCGAGGCAGTCAGGGGGCGCTTTTGTGACACGAGGCGGAGCCGAGTGTCACAATCGTAAAAATAAATAGATACTACCTAAGTTATTTATAATAGGATTTTGAATTTGATTTGATTTTGGTTTTTCGTAAATTTTTGTATTCATTCACAATGCTCCGATTCTTGCGGGGACTGCAAAATCTGTGAATTTTTGTAACACGTTGTACTTACCTATATCACCAACCATGCTCGACAGTCTCCAGTTCCGTGTGTATCGTGCAATCTGTCTAGTTCGGAGGTGTTGTTTAGCATTCAGCCGGCGACAGGTGGTCCAACTTAGTGCTCCGGTGACCCACTTGCATGCATTCCCCTCTAGTACTTCTAGACTTATGCTTAGCTGACAATACTTCTCATTCTTCTTTTTCTTCTTCCCAGATCTTGTCCCATTTACTTGGGGTCGGTCCTCCCTGTCCTTTTCTTCCATTCGCTACGATTTAGCGCTATATCTGGATCCAGATCAGCGGCTTTCAGGTCTCTTTTAACCGTCGTAATCCAAGTAGTGGTGGGTCTTCCGCGTCTCCGCATCGTCATGGGAATATCCAAGTCAATTTTACCATGTGGTCTTGAGGCCGCCTTTGAATATGTCCGGACCATCTCAGGCGACGTTCCACCAGTTTATCTGATGTGTGCTATTTTGAAACTGCCTCTGATGAATTTGTTTTGAATCCTATCGAGTAAGGTGACCCCCGCTATGACCAGCGTAACATGCGCTGACAATACTTCTCATGATAGTTTTTAACTTGGAAGATTTCTGACATGTTTTTTTATGAAAGATGGACAAGAACGAATGAAACGCTATCTTGCCTAGAAGTAACCTATTCACTTGCGACTTGAAGGCCCTAGATTGTACCTTTTAGAAAAAACAGACTAAGACAAGGACACAAACTATACAACAAGTAGTCGGCAAGGAGTTCCACTCCTAGCGAGTGAAACGGGTGATAAAATTTGAAGCAGAATCATTATGATAAGAATATTTCTGAACATAATACATATGAATGATGGCACAATATGTAGGTAGATTGTTAAAAGATAAAGTAATCCTACTTAAGTGAAAGTTTGTGGGTTTGGATGTTTAGATGTTTGGATGTTTGTTCCTCGGATGAAACGGATTTGGTTGGAATTTGGCACACATGTAGTAGATAGCCTAGATCAAAACATAGAAAACTTTTTATCCCGATATTCCCAGGGGAACGGGAACCACGCGGGTGAAACCGCAGGCGGCCGCTAGTTAAGAATAAATTAGTCTTTAAAAAATGCATTAGCAATTTAATTTAGATACATGATTATCATTTTCGGTCACCCATCTCTACACTGGCCTAGAAGTTGCTTAACTTTAGAAACATTAATTAACGTCCTTTAGCTTTTGTTTTGAAAATAAAACTTTCTCGTACATATTTGAGGATCGCCAGATGAATAATGCCCGGTATAATGAAGCAGAAAAGTTTAAAATTGTACTCAAAAAGTTTAATTTATCCCAAAAAAGTTACTGAGAGATACTTTTCAATGCGGCTCAATAAGCATACATTAATGTTTATTGCTTTGTTCTCTTCTTCTGCAATTGATGTTTTATAAATTTTCTAAAAGTAACTTATTAGTTTCAAACTCAAACTCATTCAGTCTAGGCTGTTACAAGCACTTGCGAATGTCATAGAAGCTACGCCATCGGTTCGCAAACCCTAAGCGGGAGACCTTGTAACACAAGGGTCTGACATGCTTTGATAGAGCGAGATCGTCTTATTGAGATTCCTATAGGAGGAAATAAAGAAGAGTTTCATGTTTTATCTCTATCACCGACCGGACTTTTTTTCATGGTCGGGTTATAGGCACAGTTCAACTAGGCAAAACAAACAAGTGAGGTTATATCAAAAGTGCCAAAGAAATTAAAGGTTTTGTGGATTACTACCTAATTTATACATAAAATTTATTATAAATCGAATGTGTAGTGTTTGTGTCTAGCCAACAAAATGGTGGGGTGTTCAATATTTGGCTGCAAAAGCAACAAATAAAGAAAAGAAGCGGGTGTTACATTTCATGCGTAAGTACACTGTTTTCTATATATTGATCACGTATTTCTTTCTCAAACCTTACAGGAACCAAGTTTCTGAGCTAAATCATTAGTTATATCATGAAAAACCTGATAAATAGGAAAACTCTAAAAATTATTTCTAAAAATAACCTCGGAAACATTTGACATGCAAACCAGGAAAATTGCGTATTAATCTACGTAATAGAAGCCAGTTCATATGCATGCGCAAGTCAAAGTCCACGCGTACGAAGTACGGGCATCAGCTAGTTACATATTATATTTTAAAAAAAATTGATTGTCTGTTTGAACACGCTAATCTCCGAAAATACTGAATGGATTCGAATGAAACTTTTTCTGTAATATAGCTGTTAAGCCTGGGCATAACTTAGGGTCGGTCTGGACAAAAAGAGTGGTTGGTCGGGACCACTTATTTTCGCGATTTCGCTTGCAATACTTTGTTTAATTAGCGAGTCAAAATGTTGACTTTCACTCACTACGGAATTCAAGTACTGTAACGATTCCAACTACATTTTAGGGTATTTTTTTTGCGATCATGGCAGCCCCATATTTTGACGTCATAATATAAGGTGGTACCAAATTATCTAATGATACTTAAACAGGTGATAGTGTTGCTTACACTGAACAACTTTCTCTATGAAACATAGGTCGAAAAACGAACTTTTTTTTTCGCCTTTCCATAGTAAGTCGGTCAGCTGACCAGTACATTTTGTATGGGAATGTGAAAATTTTTTTTCGTTTTTCGACCTATGTTCCTTGGAGAAAGTTATTCAGTTTAAGCAACACTATCACCTGTTAAAGTATCATCAGATAATTTGGTACCACCTTATATATCTATCCCTTACACCCGGTCGCTCGGTGGCGCATCTACCCCTTTTTAATATACTATATCTATGTTGTAACAAGAAGAACCGACATGAAACTCGTCAAGGGCTGTTTTTTTCCTGCAGTATAGTATATTACACACAGAGTCGTTTATTAAGTAAACTAGTGGCTCCGTGAGCTGTAGACCTCGCGTTAAAAAGTAGCTCGAATTGTATGTTGTTAAAAAATAATCTAAAAGATGTCGCCACCCCTTTTTCCCACACTGCCGAGCTTTTCGAAGCACAAAGTGGGTTCGTGCTGTTTGGTATATTATTTGGTATGTATATTTGCAGCTAGATGGCGCTTCTAATTTTGACCATTTTTCGAAATAGGTGATTTTTTGGAAAAATTCTAAAAACTGGCTCGAATAAAAATTCTATATAATTAACGAACCTGCTCACAAAATTTCACGATAATCGGTTGAGAAATGCGACCTGTAGGGGAAAACAGACGGCTGGAAAGTCGGACTGAAACATGATTTTTACGTATCTCTGCCATTTAAAAAAAATAAAAAAATGGCGTGACAAAAAAAATCTAAATTATTTTCGAACCAGCTCACAAAATTTCACGAGAATCGGTTGATAAATGCGACCTGTAGAGGAAAACATCGAGCGCCAGAAAGCCGGACTGAAATATTATTTTTTTACATATCTCTGCCATTTCAAAAAATTTAGAAAAACTGGTTCTACTTAAAAAATCTATATCATTTTCGAACATGCCCACAAAATTTCACGGTAATCGGTTGAGAAATGCGACCTGTAGAGGAGAAAAGAAAAGCCGGAAAGCCAGACTGAAATAAGTTTTTTTAACATATCTCCACCATTTTTAAACTTTTAGATTTTTGCATTCACAATGCTATTTTTTATATTAAGATGAATAAATAATGAAAAAATATTAGAAAAAATCACTACGGGTGAGCCGATTTTTTCTAATATTTTTTCATTATTTATTCATCTTAATATCTCCACCAATAAGAAAAATTTCAAAAAACTGGCGTGACAAAAAAATTGTATGTTATTTTCAAAACTGCTCACAAAATTTCACGAGAATCGGTTGAGAAATGCGACCTGTAGAGGAGAACAGACAGCGCTGGAAAGTCGGACTGAAATCTGTTTTTTTAACATATCTCCGCCATTTTGAAAAATTAAAAAAAAACTTGCAAAACAAAAAAAAAATTACATCATTTTCAAACCTTCTTACAAAATTTGACGACAATCAGTTGAGAAATGCGGCCTGTAGAGAAGAACAGGCAGAGCTGGAAAGCGGACTGCAATCTGTTTTTTTAAATATATCTACGCCATTTTAAAGAAATTCAAAAAACTGGCTCGACAAAAAAATTATATATAATTTTCAAACCTACTTACAAAATTTCACAAGAATCGGTTAAGAAATGCGATCTGTAGGTTGGAACAGACAGCCGGACATACGAAAGAATTTTTGCCCAAGCTGAAGCAGAGACGCTTCGCTCGCACTTCGTGCTCGCTCGGTCAATAAAATCAAAAATACATTAAATAATAGCATTTAATTTTACTTTCATGAATTCGTGATCATTATTTTATTTGATATCTAACCCCTAACATGGGTCATGTTGATATTATGTGTTTGGTCTGGTAATTAGGTAGGTATATAAGTATATTTTCTGTCGAAACCGTTTTGCAAAATTTTTCAAAAAAAAAACTGCCTTTGCGAAAAATGTTCAAAAATATCACAAAACCAAGCTCGTTAACTAGAGTTACTAGTTGTAATTCTTATTTCCAGGTGTCCAGGGTTGCAGGTGTCGGGACACAAAGTCTCCTGACGTCACGTTGAAGCTGACAACAAAGGGGAATAGCGGACAAAGGAACTGCTGGGAATGAATAGGCACTGAAAAATGTAGCTCATCAGGAGAATAGGTGGAAAAATTCGGACATGTCAAAAATATTACGTAGGTACTAAAAATAAATTCTGGAGTGAACTGATGCTATTTTAAATAAACCTAAATCTAAAATTTTATGCCAAGTCTCTTAAGTTAATTAAATTCGATTGATTTGTGAAACCGAAATAAGTCTTTTGTTTGTGTAGGTTCTCTGGATCTCTGGTTGAAGCGTTTTTGGCACTATTTATTCATAGATGGCGCTTAAACTATATTTTTTACAAGACCTATTACTCTATCTCTTAAGTATTAAAAACATTAAAAACCTCGTTTTAAAGCTCCCAGTGACTTGCATACGAATTGGGAGGATAAATTACGTTCGCGCGTAAACAAATGTGGCTATTTGAGCCGTTAGGAAGACGGATCACCGCTCGGGGATGCGCAGAAAAGGATAAAAAATCCGATGAGCTACTAGCCTAAACAGGTGAAGGGGGCATGCTATCCATCAGGGGCCCTACCGGCTAACTTATCGAACTTCGGCGGGACTGCCGAGCTTATACTTAAAACAGAGAAATCAAAGTAAGGAATTTCGTATTGCTCTATTTGTCGAAGTTATTTGGAAAATATCGATGTTCGTGTGACATCATTAATTGGAGTTTGCCATTTTGGTCCAATTGAGGCTCGATATATCTGTTTCAATTTGAAACCCGGCAGCCTTTTCGAAGTTCTATGCGTTAGCCGGTACGGCCCCAGGGGCCCTACCGCCTAACTCAAAGTTTTAGCCAGAGCGATAGCTAGACTATATCCATCCTTGTCATATCATAACACGATGACAAGGACGGACAGTGCACTGACGTCATAAACCAAAGCCAGAGTCAAAGCGAGAGAGTTAGACGGTCCGGGGGCGGATAATAACCAGGGGCCCAATTGCGCTTATTCTGAACGATTAATCCAAAACAGTTGCGTTGTTATTTTAGATTTTACAATGTGTTACAAAATAGCCCCTAATACCGAAATGGTAGACCATCAAAAGATCAAACGGAAATTATGCGGAACCAACTCTGAAATCGCAAAAAAATCTGTTGTTTCATACGTTTTGATAATTTCGTTATTAATTTTTGTATGAAACAGCTGTTTTTTTCTGCGATTTCAGAATTGATCTTATAGTAAAAGTTGTTCAGTTTGATGGTCCCTATCTACAATATTCGCGATTAGGGGTAATTTTGTAACACTTTGTATAATCCAAAATAACAACGCAACGTTGTGCGTGTTTTTACACGAAGGAACTATAATATGGAAAGTATAATAAAATAAATAAACATCGCAGCTTCTAAAGTTATAATACTGAAATCCATAGATAAGTTTTTGATTGAATCAGGCGTCACTTGGCGAAATTTCCCAAACCATTTTGAAAAAAGAAATATATGTAGCTTACTTCCGCAAACAATACTATATGCAAGATGCACCGCCCGCCCGCCCGCAAAAATATGCACATGCACACCACAAAATATCTGTGCACAATACCTGCATTTAGCAAGACATCAACAACATGGTTTACGCACGATCTAACTCCTGAGGATGCTCCGGGTTTGGGCGAAACACGTGTAGAGTAGCCTAATTGGTGAAGGTGCAAGGTGTGTTGCTGTCTTGCTAAATGCAGGTATTGTGCACTGATATTTTGTGGTGTGCATGTGCATATTTTTGCGGGCGGGCGGGCAGTGCATCTTGCATTTATATTGTTTGCGGAAGTAAGCTACATAATATTTCTTTTTTCAAAATAGATAAGTTTGTCTGTCGATGATCATAAAAGTGTCACGCGGCGGGGTGTTTATGTCCCGTGATCAAAAAGTGGCATGTAATGTGCAGTAATGAAACGGCCTCGTGACTTCCGGTACATATAGCATACAATGGGGAATACGGGAAATCAGCCCAAATTAGCACGACATGTAGTGATAATGACATTAGTTATTATTTGCTACATTTCCCACGTTAATGATGGCGTTCCGGTTGCTTTACCACAGAGTTTAGCAAAGTTACATACAAAATGTCCTCAGTCTGATAGATAAGTAATATGTTAGAAAAATACTAGAAAAAATTGATGGAAAAATGAAAAAACCCTAAAGCCTTATTTCAATCACCACTACTTAACATAGTATAAAACAAAGTCGCTTTCTTTGTCCCTATATCCCTATGTATGCTTAAATCTTTAAAACTACGCAACGGATTTTGATGCGGTTTTTTTTAATAGATAGAGTGATTCAAGAGGACGGTTTATATGTATAGTACATGGTGTCAAATCCCACACTACACCGAAGCGAAGGGAGGGCGGTTCGCTAGTAAAATATATAGTCGTTTGTCCGTCCGTCTGTCAAGATCAAGACCCATTATTTCGAAAACGCGTGGAGGTATCGAGTTGAAATGAAAACCATAATATACTTACTCAGGTCTACAGTCCCTTGAATCTGTGAAAAAAATCTAATTCCTTAGTTAACGTAAAAAAGATACGGCCGTTTATGCCGCAAAAAACGTATATTTCGACACTCTCAAGGGAATCAAAACTAGGGTACTTCCCGTTAACCTAGAACTATGAAAGGCAAGTAATATTGTCTTATACTACAAGTACAGGGAAAAGTCTGAAAACTATACAGTTGTAAGTAATAAATAAAGTCTTTTTAAAGTACTAAATATGTACCTACAAATTTGTACGGAACCCTCAGTGGCTTAGGTGAGTCTAATTTGCGCTTGTCCGGTTTTTTTATTTCCCGATCCCATACATATTTCGATAGGGAAATTCATTAGCACTTTAGTAAGTGTAACTTTAGCCAAAGGGGTGGGTACTTTATTAAGGCTCAGTTGCACCAGCTTACTTTAAAAATAACAAGCTTGTTAAAGTACTGGTTAAGCACAAGTTAGTCAAAAAAAGAGGTTGCCAGCCAGCATGATGTCCTTTAATAAGTTTGACGTGAAAAATTGGTAGCATTATCATTTGAAGATAACTTTGACAGCGTTTTCGTACAACTCATCCTTAAAGTTTGCCTTTATCATACAAAAGCTCTCATAAAAATACTTAAACAACACAAAATGTCAATAAACGATAAATCTATAAAGGAAGTGATAGCTTGTGATAGTGATAAAAAAGGTGAAGAAGAAGTGAGAAAACAACATTAACTTGTTGTCTCCGTTTCCGGTCACCGGTAATTACATCCGGTTCGTTGACGTTTGCTTCTTTATTTACTTCTAGTCAATACAGTATCCATTTTAGTCTAGTGACTGCTAAAAACTATTCTAGGTTAGATTGTTTTACCAAATATAATTACCATAATTACATAGAATTTGACTCCCACGCTTATTTTTTTATTTATTTATTTAAATAGGACCACATACAAGTTTACAATATATTCCTTTAACAACACAAACATTACTCATAGTCATAACTCATAACAAAGCCAAAACAATGGTCACGACTTATTTAATTTTCTATGTAATATAGAAAATTAAATAAGTCGTGACCATTGTCGTGACAAGTGGGACTTAAATTATCCCAGACATATACACATCATCTATGTTATGTTTAAGCTAAATTTTATTGTGTTATTACCTACAAGAAAAAAAGAACAAAACAAAAAAGAGCAGGTGACATTATATTTAAGTGTTAATCATTTAAATATCTACAAGTAATATGTGTAATAATAGAAGTTTGTAGCTTTTGGACATGACAATTAATGGAAAAATTAATGTTTGTGTCATTTAATTTAATACCAAGGTGCTCATTTTGAAAATGCTTCAGTTAGTGTGAATACTGATAACGCAAGCAATTAACTCAGTAAGGAATGTTATTCTTGTCATATCTCATACAAAGCTAGCTTCTCGTATCCCTAAATACAATAAACTGAATAAAGAAATCGTTAAAATTGTTCGCATCATATTATTTGGGTATTCATTCTCGCCTACTTCACAGTTGCATTCTGGACCTGCAAGAGGAACGAATATTAAAAGTGATCTCACAAGAAAACGCATGGGAAATGCGCCAACCACGTGCAATTCCTAAATTGTCCTCAAGCCGGGACTCACCGCAACTATGGGCTAATAGAATTTAATATTTCATCCCGCTTTTAATATTATTCGGTGAGAAAGAACAAGAATTTGAAGAATGTAAGAGTAGTATTTTTATGCTTGCTGATTTGTTCTTTAGATATAGCATTGTAGCTAGAACAATTACCTTTTTCTAATAATCAATTATTATTCTTAAATGAAACAGTAAATTCAAGGATATGATACGCAGATTCAATCTCTTATATAAAAGTGAAGGGGTGACTGACATATTAAGGGCGTCGTATAACTCGTATATAAAAGATCTGTTTTATATTGTCTGTATGTATGGCACTTCTTACTCAAAAAATATAATTCTTAATAGCTTACCTTGTTTTGATTTATTTAATTGCAATATTTTTACTTTCTATAGTCAGTAGTTTAGTGAAAGACCTATGAAAAGCTTTTGGATATAAATTTTCAATTCGATGCCTTAACATAGGTAGTCTTAGTATGTCATGCTCTCTTTAATCATTTCTGCGGTGGTGTCGTATGAGGCGGGTCGTTACGTTCCCTCAAATATGGTTGAGCGAAGAGATGGCTGGTTCATGCGTCATGTTCGTGAACTGGTGCTGCCAGTGGGAATGGGTCTGCTTCTGACTACCTATCTTAATGCATATTGAATTGTATGTTTTTCTTTTATTTTTATTTATTGTAACAGCCTAGACTGTATAACAAGTTCAAACTTTGAATTTAGCTTAAAATCTGTAAATTGATTAAGAAATTTGAAACTCATTAAGAAATGAGCTAATTCAATAATGTTATTTATTTTAACTTTTAGATTTTTGCATTCACAATGCTATTTTTTATATTAAGATGAATAAATGAATGATGAATGAATCGGCTTAGACGGGATCCCGTCTAAGTTGCTACGGGTGAGCCGATTTTTTCTAATATTTTTCATTATTTATTCATCTTAATGTTATTTATTTGTTAATCTTTGTTAATATAAAGTCTGGAAACGATATACATATTTGTAAATATCGTTCCATCTGATTCATAAAGCTGACAAGTTTTTTGCGCCCATTTTTCTTGTCAGTTAAAAGACGTCATAATGGGTGGTAGGGTAAAAGAATTGACGATTTAAAAATGCTTATTATGTGAGCTTATTTAAATAAAATATATTTCACTTTCACTTTCAAACGCACAGCCCAAACCACTGGGTCTAGAGACTTGAAATTTTGTACAAAGAAACTTTATACAGTGTAGGCATCCACTAAGAAAGGATTTTTGGAAATTCCACCCCTAAAGGGGTGAAATGGGGGTTCAAAGTTTGTATGGAAAAAAATATTAAATAGACATTTCGACTGAAAACTTCGTAGGAGTACTTCTTAAGACAAATAAGTAAACACGTGTTTCATGGTTTTCCGAAAATCAACCCTTTAGGTAGTAAATGGGGCAAAAAAAGCCCAAAATGACTGACAAATCAACGCACAGCCCAAACCACCTGGACCTAGAGAAATGAAATTTTGCACACAGATATTTATACAGTGTAGGTATCCACTAATTAAGGGTTTTTGAAAATTCCATACCTAGGGGTTGAAAAAGGGATGAAAGTTTGTATGAAAGCCCCTCAGTTTTGAAGCTAGGATCTCAAAATTTTGTATTTAGGCTGACGATTGAAAATTATTAAATATGTATCTCTGCGTTTTTCAAAATTCTACCCCCGAAGGGTTGAAAAGGAGGATGAAGTTGTGTATAGAAGAAAATTCTTCATTTTCGAAGTAAAAATCGCTAAATTTATAATTTAGGATTATGGATGGAAATCTAACGCAACATATATTTTTTTTGTTAGTATTTTAACCCCTATGGGGATGAAATGGGGGTGAAAAGGGGTTAAAAACCTAAAAATAGATATGGATGTCGTTATCGAGGTTTTGTGGGATGACGATTGCAAAAATGACATTTATTTTGAAGTCCAACACGGTGTACATGATTTAACCCCTAAAGGGTGAAAATGGGGTTCAAATTTTGTATGGAAAAATAATATAAAATAGACATTAGGTACAACTTTAAACTTCGTAGGAGCACGTCTAAAAATAAATAGGCAAACATATATTTTGTGATTTTGAAAATCAACCCCTTAGGGGGTAAATGGGATGAGTAAACATAAAACTCGATATGGTTGTCGTTCTTGAGGTTTTATGGGATGGTGATTGCAAAAATGAGATTTATTTTGAAGTCCAATGCGGTGGACATGAAACATTATGAACCTGGACCTGGACATGCTCATCCAGGGGACGCCGGGACGGGAACAGGAACGGGAACGGGAACGGGAAAGGGAACGGGAACGGGAACGGGAACGGGAACGGGAACGGGAACGGGAACGGGAACGGGAACGGGAACGGGAACGGGAACGGGAACGGGAACGGGAACGGGAACGGGAACGGGAACGGGAACGGGAACGGGAACGGGAACGGGAACGGGAACGGGAACGGGAACGGGAACGGGAACGGGAACAACGGGAACGGGAACGGGAACGGGAACGGGGACGGGGACACGAACAGGGGCGGGAACGGGAACGGAATGGGAACGGAACGCAAACGGGACGCGAACGGGACGGGAAAGGGACGGGAAATGGAAAGGGAACGGAACGGAACGGATCCTGGTTGGTTCAGATTCCCTGAGGATTTTCTCTATAAAACTTAATTGACTCACTTCAATTCACTGACACGGTTTTAAGTTAGCGAAGTTGAAGCTATACAGAAACATTAAACATGTACTTACTTCCGTCTGTCAGCGACTGACATAAGCAAAATGTGTCTCATATAAAATTCAAGCAGGTGGGTTAGGTAGAGCTTTTCAATTTAAAGCTGACTAGTGACTATCCGCGGGCTGATTATCTAATTAAAAACCACCTAGCGACTGGTTGTAGTTCACAGATGATCGTGATCCATTGCTACTTCTTTTTGGGTTAAAAAAAACATACCAAAGAAAAGTGGCAATGTATGTCAAATGCAACCGGTCGCTAAATAGTTTCTTTTTAGATAATCAGGGTGCCGAATAAGCATTTCATACCAAAACGTCACAAAATGCAACAAAATATATGGAAATGCAGTGGATGCCTTAAAACATTCAATAGCGAGAGACATCTGCCACTCGTGGGGGGAATAAATCAGCAGCAGATGCGACCGCCGAGGACCTAGCCAGCTGGAAGCGACAATGGGGTCCAAGCATGATTTAGGAGGAACGTAGCTGATGTCGTCATGGAAATGCCTTCTAAGTGGCATGAAGAAGCGCTGCAGTGAAGCGACTGTGGCAAGGAGCCGCTTCTAATTTTCAAGAGACATCTGCCACTCGCGGGGGGAATAAATCAGCAGCAGATGCGACCGCCGAGGACCTAGCCAGCTGGAAGCGACAATGGGGTCCAAGCATAATTTAGGAGAAACGTAGCTGATGTCGTGATGGAAATGCCTTGAGCTTAGTGACATGAAGAAGCGCTGCAGTGGCGCGACTGTGACAAGGAGCCGCTACTAATTTTCTAGAGACATCTGCCACTCGAGAGGGAAATAAATCAAGCTGATGTCCTGATGGAAATGCCTTGAGCTTAGTGGCATGAAGAAGCGCTGCAGTAGGCCGACTGTAGTAAGGAGCCGCTACTAATTTTCGAGAGACATCTGCCACTTGTGGGGGGGGAATAAATCAGCAACAGATGCTACCGCTGCCGAGGTCCTAGCCAGGTGGAAGCGACAATGGGGTCCACGCATAATTTAGGAGGAACGTAGCTATTGTCGTCATGGAAATGCCTTGAGCTTAGTGGCATGAAGAAGCGCTGCAGTGGAGTGACTGTAGTAAGGAGCCGCTACTAATTTTCGAGAGACATCTGCCACTTGTGGAGGGAATAAATCAGCAGCAGATGCGACCGCCGCCGAGGACCTAGCCAGCTGGAAGCGACAATGGGGTCCAAGCATGATTTAGGAGGAACGTAGCTGATGTCGTCATGGAACTGCCTTCAGCTTAGTGGCATGAAGATGCGCTGCAATGAAGCGACTGTGACAAAGAGCCACTACTCATTTTCTACAATATGTACAATAGAAGCGCAGTTCTAACTGCACTGTGTCGTCGAGTCAGTAACGTTTTTTTTTTGCCGCAATTTTAGGCCACAAACATCGACAATAATAGGAGAGGATAACTGAATTGCAGACAATGGTCCGAAAATCTAGATCTTATAATTCTAATTGTTTTCTAAACTGAAACAGCTGCAGGAAATCTTCGATATAGTCTTCAATAGACTAGTTGACACGTTTTACTTAGCTGCTGGTTTATTTTGTCTAAGCACTAATTCCACGTTTCCAGCTTTATCTGTGATCTAGAACACCAGCTCCGACTATTATGTTTCAGTAATATCTATCACCAATACTTGCGCATGAATTATGCATGCCTTGTTACACCGTTGCAACTTGACAATTGAATATGTTCGAGCCGTGGAGAAAATCATGCGACCGTCGCCAGGTGTCGCTGCAGCCAATCGGAGGAGCCGAGCCCCCAGCTCTCGAGGACGGCCGGGCCGCCATTACGCATTCCTATATCGAACTTAGTCCCTCACACACATTGTAGAACCACCATAAATCTGTTTTTTGATTCTAGCTCTTCTTTCATTTCTTCCTTGTTTCCGAAGTAAACAAGAATTGGCGACCGTGACAGGACGACACGAGCCTAGAAGGGAAAGGAGGAGAAACTCGCTGCAAGGTGGTGACAAGAAAGAAAAGGCGGAAGAACCACGTGCCGAGGCGCCAGCCTGCCACGCCTGAGCCTGCCTGCCACGCCTGCACCAGCCACGCACGCACCAGCTACACCTGCGCCACGCCACGCCACACCCGGACCACGCCACGTCGTCGCCGGCCCCTGCCACCGCAGCAGCTCGCTGGCTACCTACCATTCTAATAGTGAGCCCGTTCCTTTTCTTTTTCCTAATCTTATCCCCTTTTATCTGTGTGGATGCTAGGCCTAACTTTTTAACTGTTACGTGATATCTTAATTTCCTGTCCAGTTTCTACAAGTGCCTAGTCTAATCTATCTCTCAAATTAATTACCTAATCTCGAGGGGCTTAATATAGTTCGAATCACCTAGCCTTTTATTTTTTGTAGGCCAACCCTACCTACCTACCCACTATTTTAATTTTACGCACTGCACTACATCTTTACAATTTCTATTTTTATTTGCTAATTTTATTGCCTAATTACCTACCTACTTCTAAAGTGCAGTTTAGAAACAACTTCCCACTTGCCATTATCTTTCTACGCCGATTCTCCATCTATCTCAAGCATTTATTTATTACGTACTTACGCAAATTTAAAGTAAATCACTATAATCTTTTCCCACTATAATTCACTTCGCTTGCTCAAAGGCAATAATCTTTCGATCACTAAGTTAACAAACCTTTTTCCACAGCATACGCTTTTGTCACTGCTTCTATTCAATTGCATTTAACTGCCATTCCAGGTGAACCTAAATCATCGTAGTTCGTACGTGCCTGCGCGACACTGACTGAGTGAGCACGCGGTGCAGTTTCTCGCTGCAGCCGGCCGCCGCCCGCCGCCCGCCGAACAACAAACCGGTTCTACGCGGAAGGATCGTCGAAACGAGGGGCGTAACGTACCTACCTATTTCATTACTTGTGTTTTTTCTTGACGCTTTATTGCAAGATGACTTTGGACGTTAAACCTAGTGCAACGAGTTCGGACAGTAAATCTAGTGCAATGAGTTCGGACAGTAAACTTAAGGATTTAGTTGCAAGGCGAGGGTCCATTAAGGGACGCCTTACCAAGTTTAAAATTTATTTAGATAACTTAGTGACTTTAGAAGATGTGTCTCAAGTGGAAGTCAGTAAACTTGCAATGAAGCTGTCACGAATAGAAGCCTTATTCATTGAGTTCGACGGGTTGCAGAGTCAAATAGAGATTTTAAATGAGTCGAATCAAGATAACGAATTAACCACGCGCGATTTAATTGAATCTGAATTTGATAATTGCATATCGTTTGCGCAAGAGTTTATTAGGGAACATAGCGTGCCTTCCAAACAGGAAAGTAATAATTTGTCGAGTTGTTCTCACTCCAACATCAACTGTCACCATCATAATCATAGTGAATGTGATAGCCCTAGTTTTAAATTGCCGGTTATAAATATTCCGAAATTTGATGGCACCTATTATAGGTGGTTGGAGTTTAAAGAAATATATTCGTCATTAATTCATGATAACTCAAAAATAGAAACCGTTCATAAGTTCCACTATTTAAGTTCCTATCTGGAAGGCGAAGCTGCGCGTGTTTTAAGTAATTTAGAAGTATCTGCGAAAAATTATTCGGAAGCTTGGTCTCTCCTCTGCAATCGGTACGACAATAAAAGACTGTTAATTAATAATCACTTAAAGTCCCTATTTAGCATTGAATCGGTTAGAGAATCAGACAAGTCCTTAAGATTCATAATTGACCATGTGAACAAAAACTTGCGTGCCTTAAGCACTTTAGGATTACCTACTGATAAGTGGGATATCCTAATCATTCACATTTTAACCGCGAAATTAGATAACAGTACTGTATTTAAGTGGGAAGAACATCGGAATACTTTGCCTGAAGTACCTACGCTTAATGATTTCTTTAGTTTTCTTAAAAATCGTGCAGATGTGATTGAAACTGTCAATCGAAACAAAACTGACAGACTAGACAAGCCTAAACATTTAACTAACTTTTCTCCTAATAAAATGCAAACTAAGTCATTTATTGCAACTTCTAAGAACCAAACTCCTTTAATTAAATCTAATTTTAATTGTAATTTTTGCAAAGGCAGTCACCGTCTTTATGAATGTGTTTCCTTTAAGTCTAAGTCTCCTGAGGAAAGGGTTTCTATAGTTAATAATTTTAAATTATGTCACAATTGTTTGAGACCCGACCATAACGCGCAGGCTTGTAAGCTGCCTGGTTCTTGTCGCACATGCAAAAAAAGACATAATTCTTTGTTACATTTGCCAACTGAACTGCCTCCTACGCCTAGTACCTCTGAAACTGTTTTGTCTACGTTTTGTTCATCCGAAGTTTTATTATGTACCGCAAAGGTGCGCCTAGTCAACCCTCAAACTGGTGATAATGTCACAGTTCGAGCGGTTCTTGATAGTGGTAGCCAGTCATGTTTTATTACAGAAAGGGTAAAACGGACCCTTAACTTGATTCCTCAACCCTCCAATATAAATATTATTGCTATCGGTAACAATTCATTGAATTTAAGCCCAGATCGTTGCGTTTTAGATTTACAATCGATTACCACTCAATATAAAACTACTGTAACTTGTCTTGTTTTAGAAAATATTACCGAACAACTACCCAAGTCCCCACTTGACATCAGTCATCTGAACCTAACTAAATTTGAATTAGCAGACCCTAATTTTAGTGAGCCTTCCTCTATTGATATGCTCATTGGTGCCGACCTATTTTGGATTCTAATAGGCACTAAAAGGCACTCTCTAGGGTCAAGCAACCCTATTCTTCAAAGCTCTAAGCTTGGTTGGCTCATAGCAGGTCCTATTCACACATCCAAACCCCAAGTCACTCAAAACAAGTCTACATTTTGTAATTTTTTAACTAAAGGAGAAAACTCACTAACTTTAGAGGAACAATTAACTAGTTTTTGGGAACTTGAAAATATTCCCGCTAATCAACCCTTTTCTATTGAAGAAAGGCAATGTGAAGAGCTTTTCCTTTCTCAAACTACTCGAACAAGCGAAGGTCGCTTTTGTGTAGGTTTACCCCTAAAGGACTCTATAGACTGTCTAGGTGAATCTTACTACATTGCTAAAAGCCGTTTCCATAATCTTGAGACACGTTTTCGCAAAAACCCTGAGCTTAAAGCTCTCTACTCCCAATTTATACACGAGTACGCCGAACTCGGTCATCTAAGCTATTTGTCTGAGGACAAACCTCCAAACTCTTATTTCCTCCCACACCATCCTGTTTTAAAGGAAACCAGTGAATCCACCAAACTTCGAGTGGTGTTCAATGCCTCTCAACCCACTACTTCCGGTTTTTCAGTAAACGATCTCCAGATGATAGGACCTACCACCCAAGATTCTTTATTTAATATTTTATTACGTTTCCGTCAGCACAAATATGTGTTATCTGGCGATATCGCTAAAATGTACAGACAGGTCCTAATGAATGAGTCGTACCGAAACCTGCAATTAATACTCTGGCGCGATGATGAAAATGAGCCACTTCGCACACTTAGGTTAAAAACCGTAACCTATGGGTTCGCCAGTGCTGGCTTTCTGAGCACCCGATGTATACGGCAGATCGGCGCTGAGTGTGATGACCCTAAAATTAAAACTATTATTCAATGTGACATTTACTGTGATGACCTTCTAACTGGGGCTGAAACAGAAGATGAGTTGCGTCACATTCAGCACGCTGTCTCATGTGAACTATCAAAGGGATGCTTTCCTTTGCGAAAGTATAGGTCTAATTCACCCAAATTACTTCTTTCTCTCGACTCAGAGAAAACAAATCTAATAATTAGTAATTCAACCAGTACATTAGGCATTGGTTGGTGTCCCACAACCGATGAAATTCACTTCCCCATTCATCAATCTAATCTCTCTAATAAAAGCCTAACAAAAAGATCTATTTTATCATCCACCTTTAAAATATTTGACCCCCTTGGCTTATTAACACTTTGTACCATTAAAGCAAAAATATTGCTACAAAAATTGTGGATTGAAAAATTAGATTGGGACGAACCAGCCCCGCCCTCTATACAGAAATCTTGGCTTAAATTCAGCGAACAACTTCATATAATTTCTGATTTAAAAATTGATAGGCATGTGTTAATTGGTGGTTATATCTATCTTGAACTACACTGTTTTTGTGACGCGTCTCAACAGGCATATGGTTGTTGTATTTATGTTAAATCCATTGACAAAGATTCCAATGTAAAGGTGAGCTTACTGTGCGCCAAAGCTAGGGTCGCTCCTATAAAAGCTTGCACAATTCCGCGTTTGGAGCTTTGTGCCACAGTTCAAGGGGCGCAGCTAATGTCCGCTGTCAAAAAAGCCCTCAGACTTGAAATAAATAAAGAGGTCTATTGGACGGACTCTAATGTAGTACTAGGGTGGCTTAAGACCCCTAATAAAACTAACACGTTTGTAGCCAATAGAATTGCTACAATCATTGAGCTTACTGACCCACTATCCTGGCGCCATGTTCCTTCACTTGAGAACCCCGCTGACCTTGCTTCACGAGGTGTTGACCCCCATGAAATTAATAACGCTCACATCTGGTGGCATGGGCCCACTTTTCTTATGAAATCAGAGTCCAATTGGCCCATGGCCTCATTAAACCAAATAGACCTGCCTGAAATGAAAGCAATGCCCGCTTTGGTGGCGGAGGCTTCACCTGCAATTACAGCAGGTTTTGAAAGATTTTCTAACCTAAATATAATACAAAGAACCTATGCTTGGCTTCTTAGATTTATTCATAACTGCCGTAACCCAAAAAATAAACAAACAGGGCCTTTGCAAGTTCATGAGCTTAAAAAAGCTCTGACTACACTTATTAAAATATCTCAAGCCGAGTCGTTTTCTAAAGAAATTAATTATTTGTTAGCAAACAAATCTTTAAAGGCTACTAGTAATCTCAATTCTTTAAATCCATTTCTAGACGATGAAAAGGTACTACGCGTGGGCGGAAGAATAGATGCGTCTGAGCACCCATATGAAAAAAGGCACCCTATTGTAATTAAAGCTGATCATCGTTTAACTAAATTAATATTCCGAAATGAACATTCACGCCTATTTCATGCGGGTCCTCAGTTGCTACTTGGCTCTATAAGGGAACAATATTGGCCTATAGGAGGCCGCAAACTAGCTAGGGACGTTGCCCGCCATTGTTTTGTTTGTAGTAGATTTAGAGGAAAAACAATGACTAATATAATGGGTAACTTACCCGCTGATCGCGTTGAGCCCGACTTTGCTTTTAGCACCTTAGCAACCGATTTTGCGGGCCCATTTCTCATCACGGACCGTAAAGGCCGTGGTTGTAAAATAACGAAGTGTTATTTATGCATTTTTGTATGTTTTAGATATAAATGTATACACTTAGAATTAGTAAGCGAATTATCAAAAGATGCCTTTATGTTAACACTAAAAAGATTCATAGCTCGTAGAGGACTGCCTAAGTTCATTTATTGTGACAATGGCCGAAATTTTGTGGCGGCCTCAAAAGAAATAAATCAATTTTTAAAATCAAACAAAGAATCTATACATGACTTTGCTGCCCGCCAGGGCATTGAATTTCGCTTCTCTCCGGCGTACGCTCCTCATTTCAACGGTCTGGCGGAGGCCGGTGTAAAGTCGGCCAAATTTCATCTTCATAGAATTCTAGGCCAATCTCACTTAACCTTTGAGGAGTTGGCCTCTGTATTCACACAGATAGAAGCTATCCTAAATAGCCGACCCCTTTGTCCTCTGTCCCCGTCACCTAACGATTTCAATCCGCTCACCCCGGGTCACTTTTTGATTGGTAGGCCAATGACTGCGCTGCCGTCGCCGAGCTTCGTGGACGTCCCTGCGCATCGCCTCGACCGCTACAAACGACTCGAGCAAGCAAGACAACATTTTTGGGCAAGGTGGTCAACCGAATACATAGCTGAACTTCAGCAAAGAACCAAATGGAAGTCAGTATGTGAACAGCTTGAGCTTGGTGACCTTGTTATTATAAAGGAGCAGCAGACCCCACCTCTGAACTGGCGCCTCGGACGAGTCAGCAAGCTATTCCCAGGATCCGATGGGGTTTCTAGAGTGGCCGATATTCAAACTGCCAACGGTGTCGTTCGACGCGCCCTCAACCGCATATGCAAGCTGCCCAATCCAGAGTACCATGCCAATGATGCTTGAAACCAAGGTTTCAACGGCCGGGAGGATGTTCGAGCCGTGGAGAAAATCATGCGACCGTCGCCAGGTGTCGCTGCAGCCAATCGGAGGAGCCGAGCCCCCAGCTCTCGAGGACGGCCGGGCCGCCATTACGCATTCCTATATCGAACTTAGTCCCTCACACACATTGTAGAACCACCATAAATCTGTTTTTTGATTCTAGCTCTTCTTTCATTTCTTCCTTGTTTCCGAAGTAAACAAATATTTTCGGAGTACTGCCTGCATTTGCTGCACGGGAGAAATTCTTTTTCTAGTGTGTTTTCTGTTTGTGAAATGTCAATGTAGGTAATACAACTTTATATTTTGATATGATAACAGCTAAGAAAATTATAACAAATTCAAAACTCTCTAATGTTTAGGAACGTTGAACTGAAACCAATGTTATATAACGGAAAATTATTGGTTTATTTCATGTCTTGTCGGTAAGAATCCAAGAACTGCTTATTCAGTTATCTTGTGTATCACAGCAAATCCCTTTAATTTAGCTATAAATATTTTTCGTACAAGTACAAATTAATTTATTAGAATACAAACGCGAAACATTAAAAAAAAAACATGGCTAAGGTATCCAGAATTTGATACTCCAAAAAAATATTTTTGAATAAGTAGGTATTCATTTTGATAAATGAATTCGGTGATCTATTTACTTACTAAATTTTATGATGTGCCAAATACATATAATGCTACATGATCGAATACTAAAGCACACGATTGCAGAGTCAGAGTTAAAAACAATCATTGTTATAAATTACAACTAATACAACTTTTAGAAAGAACGTATGTTTAAATGTGTGAAGAGATTTAACACGGTTGTACGCCGTGGAATATTATTCCAATTGCAAGGTTAAAAATTAATAAGTACTTAAGTAGCTTGAAGAAATATGAGCAGTAAGTAAGTACCTATCACAATCGCGTCACGTAGAGTCGAAATTTTTTAATAGAAAAACAAACTTGTTATTTCGTCATTTGAATAGAAGTCATAGAAAATAACTACAAGGTATATTGTGCCCCAAATCATTAGTTTCCCAAATGGGCCCCTCCGGCGTCCGCAAATTGTGAGGAATATATAAAAACCGAGATGTATCACCACTATTAGGCCCAAATTGGGGTCGGATGGGGCGATGGGGCTCGCATATGAGGCGGTAAAGTAATATGTCAAAAACATTATATCTGTTTTAGTTTTTTGTGCATTTTGTGCAGGCGTGGAAACAGGTCGTTTGTTATCAGTTTTAGCATATTTTGTCTTATACATTTGTCTGAGGTGAGGAATAATAAGGCTGATGTGATGAGGTTAGACCGTTAGGGAGAACAAAATATGACGTGCGTTGTTATCAAGTGCCTACAATTTTATTAGTATGACTAACGTCCACGTGGATATTCGAGAAAATCCTCAAGGATCCTTAAGCCAGGGTAAAAACTATTCTATGTTTTCATTTCATCAAAATACGATAACCCTCAAGAGGTTGATTTTCAGAAAATTTCGAATTCAATTCAATTCATTTATTTGCAATAAATAGGGTAGGTACAATTTTACTGAAGGTGTTATAACAACTTGGTAGAACTTATGCCTATTTAACTATATCATGTCATAGCATGCAAATTAGTAATAAAAAAGTTTGTAATAATTTGATGTTATTTACCTATACTATATTATATAATTATTTATCTACACTCACAACGTAATGTTCCAAATATGAATTCAAAAAAGGTAATATAAATACGTACTTTATTTTCGTGGATAGGTAAAATTAAAAAATAAACTCATTACGATGCAGTCAACTGCATCATAAAATAACTTTTTTTCTCATTACGATACAGGGCAAATCCAAAAAGAAGGCAGTGCCGTAAAATTAAAAAAAAACAACGATATTTTCCCTTGTTTCCCACATATTTTCATTGATTAAAATGCACTCTATGGTAATCGATAACTTAGTGCGATTAAATTGTTGGAATGCACTCATCTTTTTTTTTCTAATGGAATGCGCGCCATTTCTAAAGCATTTCAAATAAAGTTTTGATTTTAATTTTTACATTTTGTTATACTTACTGAATTTTGTAGGTTTTTTTAATTCTTGCTTTAAAATGTGAAAAAAAATGGACTCTGCCCGATATTTTAGATGCAGCTAAGGAAATGACTTATTACAAGGTAGGTACCTAGCTTATACAAACAAAGTCTCTCTCTCTCTTTTCTAACGTTGATCTTTTATTTAGTAGGTTCAATCCCAAATGTATGAGTGTAGATAAAGTAGTGTATGAAACTGCACATAACTAGGTATTAAAACACTCGTGTGATACTATTAAAAACCTCGCCTGCGGCTCGGTTTTTAAACACACACTCGTGTTTTAATACCCCTCTTTATGTGTCAGTTTCATAAACTACTATTATTCTGGAGAAAATGTCTAGTGTAGTTAGTACATCGATCTTCCTTACTCTTTATATTTGAGGAAATCTTCAGTACAATAGAAGCCTCTGTCCATCAGCCATTTCTTTAAAACTATCTTAAATTGATTAAAAGGCAAAAGCTTAATATCCTCGGGTATTTTATTATAAATTTTTATAGCCATCGCATAACCATTCTTATTAAACCGAGTAGTTTTTGTTGCCGTGTTTAAAACGAGTCTGTTTATATTTCTTAGGTTCCTACTTGTTTTATCCCCGACTCGTTGATAGAGGTGCTTATTTTGGTGTACGAATTTTCCTACTTCCAAAATATATAAACACGGGAGTGGTAGGATATTAAGTGACCTAAAAAAAGGTCTACATGAAACATCTGGTGCTATACTGCATATGGCTCGAATGCACCTCTTCTGCGCGACAAAAACTTTTTGAATATTAGTACCATTTCCCCAAGTTATAAGTCCGTATCTAATAATGGATTCGACAAACGCAAAGTAGGCCATGATTGCCGTTTTTTTATTTGCTATTTTAGTAAGTTTGAATAAAGCATACGCGAAGCTGTTTATTTTTCTAATAACTTTTTCTATATGGTCTTTCCATGTCAGCTTAACATCGATAGTGATACCTAAAAATCTTACATTTAAAGCCCACTTTATATTTTCTCCATTCACGTCAATATTTGTCAATTGATTTTTAAAATTGTTGAAATTAATTATATTTGTTTTATTTATATTGATTTGAAGATAATTATTATTAAGCCATTTTATTATACATGTCAAAGAATTTATAATGTCAATTTTGTGTTGTTCTACTGAATTATGTCTGTCAGTAGATACTAATACCGAAATGTCGTCAGCAAATATTTGCTTTATAAGTAGTAGAATTAGGAAATTAGTCTGGATTTTTAAGACGTTGAGACATGTGATACCAAGAGATATAGGAATTGACCGCGCCTCGCCAAATAGTTTATTGAATACTATATACATATCTTTAGTACAGTCTGTCTTAACATATTGCATCACTATATGGGGAGGTGCGGGAAAAACAAAATTTCTAGAATTAGAGCGGGCTCAAAGGTCTCTCATAAAAGTGATGTATTTCAAAAAATGGCGTTTTCCAACTGAAAGTCTCTATCAGCTCAGTAACATCCTTTCTGTAAGAAAGCTATATATTGTGCAGAGCACCCTCAAACTTCACAAAACCCTGACATATGACCCGGGTATAATGAACAAAAGAAGAAAAGATATAGTTGCTTATGCTCCAAGAGTTAGGACCAAATTTGCACAATCACAATATCTTGTTCAATCTGCTCACCTCTACAATATTATAAACCGACAGCTAAATATATATAACAAAACACACAATGAATCTAAAAAACTTATAACTAAATGGCTAAAAACTTAAACTTGGGAAGAGACAGAATCACTTCTCTTATTTATAACGTAATAAGTATACTTATTACAAATTCGAAATAATAAATCTATATATGATATACACACACATACGCACCCACACATACCCACACACACACACACACACACACACACACACACACACACACACACACACACACACACACACACACACGCGCACGCACGCACACAAATACATACAACTGCATGCAAATCTGAGTCTTGGCTTGTTGGGTAGGTATTTGTAATTTATTGTTATTTTAGTTTGTTGTTGTATCTTTTTACAATTTTAAGTATGTATAATCATTAAGGAGGAGCGGGGCTTCTTAACACAGGCCTTAAAGCTTAAAAGGAAGCTCCAACCCTTTTTATATAATTATCAACATTGTTAATGGAAATAAACAATTTTTATTTTATTTATTATTTAGCAAATAAAGTGAATTTTTCGTTTGAAATAGCAGTTATGTCGTTGATATTGCCACGTGGTTCTCTAAGAATACTGCCCGATGAGAGCCACGGAGCAAAGAAAATTTAAATTTAAATGTAAAGGGAAGAAAAATAAAAAAATGGTATGGGTTGAAATGGTCTATATTGAAAAAAAAGAAATTTTGGTTTTACCTTACAAAAAAAAGGAAAAAGAAATCTAAATACTAGCTTAGCGATAGGGGTCGCTTTACATGGGTACGATTTGGTTGGTGTGCGTTGGGCCGCAATAGGTAAAAGTTACAGTTCTACGTCGAGAAACCGAGCCCTACATGGAGATACCACGGTTCACTAAAAGAGCTAAATTGTATTGAAAGTTACACCGACCTCTTGTGTCCGATATGATGACAACTTCTAGTTATTAATGCTCCTGTGAGTCCTGAATGAAATTAGGACTCGGTGGACAGCAATTTGTTCAGGCCGGTGACGTGGCCGTGGATGGACAGCCCAGAAGGGTGACAAATTTCGTTGAAAACATCAACGGAACACTATAATTGAATTTCCCAATGCTGAAACAAACGTGTGGGATTAGCCAACTGAAAAATAGAAGTCCAAACGTTGTGGCCAGGCAACATGGCGGCGTGGCGTGGGATAGTATGCTCGCTGTTCTTACCAGGTTTTCGCTGAACAGAAGCCTGTTTAGCTGATCTTTAAACCACCTGCTCCCGCCTCCCGATTCGATATTTCTCAACGACTCAAATGCCTGAGGTAGGTAGGTATAAAATCGAACGGCTTTCACCTGATATCAAAAAATAACCACCATGGGTTTTAACTGCGACCTCAGTCGCTTTCCTGGCTAAAATGTAAATGCCTCTCCCCAAAATGAATCCTTTACAAATCAACCTGACATTTCTTTTCTGAAAAACTGAAGTTTGGGTTTGGGGTTGCCCGAACCCGCCTCGAGACTCCTTCCAAAACGTTTCGTTTTCCACAATCCCACTATGAATTGAAATTAAAAATTGACCAAATATTTTTGTAAATAAAATTTAACCTACAGAAACGAATACTTGTGCATTTGTCGACTATAAAACTTTTGGACAAAACACAAAGAACTGTCACTCGACGCTTCAATCTGCAAAAAGGTGTTTGCGCATAACTTCATTAAAAGTGTCAGATAGAAGAATGTGACGCGAAATGGCAACACCGCGGCTCCAAAATCAGCCTTCCTATTGGGCGTTGTTGCTATTCGTCGAAATCAAGAATCTTACATTCGTATTGGTCGAAATCATGACACGCCGCACGCGCCATTTTCTATCGTCAAATTATCTGCAAAACTGAAGCGAATATTGAGAGACTTTGTTCTGTTTTCCAATGTTTATTAATTTCAAAACCCTATTCATATACTAAAAAATTCGAAAAGACATTTATTAAAGTTGCGGCTGCTACACACATCCGCCAATGACGTTAAAGGGGAGGTGCCAATTCCTGTAAGGTACTGAAAACTACCATTGCGCTTCCGCGCCAAAATTTAACTTGGAAATTGTCAGAACACAACGTTACAATATAAAGTAAAAATAATAGTGGACCCAGTATGCTTCCTTGAGGAACTCCACTTTCATTACGCTCATATGTAGATCTATATATTTGTGTAGTATGTTTCGCGTCTATTTGTTCCACTTCAACGCATTGTAATCTATTTTCTAAGTAAGATTTCAACCAATCATGAGCTGGCCCTCTTATTCCATTACGATCGAATGCTTTCGACATGTCAATAAAGATCACCGAAGTGTATTTACCCTCGTTGACTTTTTGCAAAACATACAACAATACAAATACAATTTGCAAACACACAAAAATGTGTTTGCTTACTTGTTTTTAGTTTCCAATCATAAGCCTAAATAAAATTTAGTGAGTTTTACTTGAAAATGAATTACTTTCCATTTACAACTTCATCCCCCTTTTTAATCCTTCGGGGGTGGAGTTATTAAAAACGCGGAGGCAGGTAAATATTAATTTTCAATCGTCAGCTTAAACGCGAAATTTAATGATGCTGATTCTAAAACTGACGGATTTTCGTACAAACTTTCATCCCTTATTTTACCCCCTTAAGAGTTGAATTTTTCAAAATGCTTTCTTTTTACAATGAATAATATTTTGTACTTCAAATTCTCAATTCGCGGTTCCAATTTTAGTTCTAGAAACCGTCCATAGATGGCGTTGTACAACAAGATTTACTAAATACCATGACAGTTTGACTGAGCGTCGGTCGGTGCTCGGTGGTAATCAGTTCCGCTACTGCCATTGTCAAGTACAAGGTTATGCCATTGTTAAACGCCTTCTGAGCAGAGGCCACGGTGACATCTTATTAGTATTGTAGTGTATTGACTGGAAAGTTTTTTGAACTGTCTCCAATCAAGAGGGGGGAATCTTTTGGCAGGGCAAATCCAAGGGTTGTTTTTTCTTGCGCCCGTTCTTCTTGTCAGTTAAAAAAGGTCTAGAACGGGTGGTAGGAGAATACAGACGATTCAAAAGCGCTTGATTACTAAGTTATTTTGACTTTGACTTTGAAATTCTGTTTTTACAAGCAATAATTTTGAAAATATTCCGAACGCTAACAATACTGTTTAGTATACCTACCAGAACATTAAAAAAATATCTAGCACATGGTGATACTTTTGAAGAATAACCAGATTACATATTTGTACAAAAATGTTTGACAAAGGACAAAATATGGATTTCCACTCAATTTGTAGTGTTGGGTAGAACTGTATGACAAGAAAAATAAAACCAAAACTCAAAAGTTTGATAATTTGCAAAACCATTACAGTGAAAATTTAACATATTAAATGTTATACCTAAGTAATCTGTAGTTGGTCAATAATGATCTTTACTAAATTTATTATATATCTAAAATATATACTTACCGGGTTTTTATCCCCCATCTAAATTTATACCAACTAAGCTGTATCGCTCGACTGCCCATAAAGTAATTTTATTACTAACAACAAAAATGAAAGTAAAGTCTAAAGCGAAAGTTAATAATTAAAATGTCGGTTAAAATATGTGTTTTTGTTCTTAAATTATTTCGCTGGAGCAAATTTTGATCATGAGCGCTACAAATGCCTTCACACTAATTTAAATTAATTAGGTACATGTAGGTAATTTACTTTTAACTTTCAGTATTTATGTACTAAAGTCATTATAAATTTATTTTTTATCTATAAAATAAACTAATCGTTAACTGTTACTTGACCTGAGACACTACTATTTTTCGATCAAATGAAGAAAACTGTCGTTTCAATTCTAACTATATTTTTTATTAAGACTAGAAAGTTGTCACAGTTCGAAAACCGCCATTTGAAATAAAAGTAAAAAAATAAGTAATAAGACACAGACCGGTGAACCAAAGAGGCACTACAAGTTTTATTGTTTTTCTGCGAAGTAGTAAGAACTATGTAATTGATCAATTTAGATAGAGTTATTAATAATTCTTTGATATTATACTAAGCTGAACTATTATAGCTAGCGCCACAGCACAGAACACAGAAATTTCGTCTGGCTAGCGCTCTTATTATCAAAAACATAACCTTTTCTTTGCAGTCGGGTAAAAACATCATCCATCACAATGAGCGGTTTTCAAAAGACAGTTTAAGAAAAAAAAATCACAGATTTCCCGTAAGAATCCGAGCATTGAAAATGAACACAAAAATTTACGAAAAACCAAAATCAAATCAAATGCAAAGTCCTATTATATTTTTAAAGTTACCTAGCTATTTATCTTTACGATTGTGACACTCGGCTCCGCCTCGTGCCACAAAAGCGCCCGCTGACTGCCTCGACGCAGCCGAAATATTATTAAGCGATTTCCAAAATTCCAACGAATGCACTTCTCGTCTGCTTCTGCATCTTTTAACACTATTACCACGACGATCGCTCAATAATCATAGAAGCTACATCACTTTTTATGTACGGAAACAGCCGTTTTTCTACAAATCCAAATCTAAAGGGACCACCTACAGGTCACAATTATTAACCGATTTTCAAAATTATTTTTCCATTTGGTGGCTAAACTAATACCCTAGGACCCTTTTTTTCATTTTTTTCTTAAGTTAGTTTTTTTCCGAAATATTTACAATTTAGTAAATAAACACCCCCCAAAAACCCGGAATTTTTGGAATTTTACAAAATTCCAAAAAAAGTTACCAGTAGATTTTTAAAATTCAAACGTTCACATATGTCTTGATAAATTCCTCAACTTTTGGTACTATTTTCATCTCGATCCTCTCAAAATCCTCGGAGATATGGCCAAAAATACGTCTCAGGCGATTTGCATTTGATAACCATTTTCAATGGTAAAAAGTAGGACATAAAAAATAACTATATGGCGTTATACAACTAAGTAGGTAGGTTTTTAAGAAAATGGCAAAGGATGAAACGTAATTACATTTTATCATACGTTTGTTGTGTATGTGGTTTGTTGCGTTGTGCGTTGTTTGTTCTTTGGCGTGTTCCGAAGTTCTGACCCTTAGTGGGAATAAATTTTTAAAAATCTACCTAGTTGAAGTAGCGCCATCTATCGACATAAAATTTTACTTAAATTATCAGCAGTCAGAAAACCACTCATTGAAATTGAATAATATAGTATTAAGGATAAATATTTGCAAGTGTTTTTCTTTATTTTCATCTTTGTGAGCAAAGCAAGTTAATTTATAATCTTGATGGGTACGGGGTCCGCCCATTTGCATGAAATTATTAACAAATTATATTCAAACCATCTACGTGAATAATCGAAGACCGAATCAAATTAGGACTACAATATATTTGAGGTTAATCTAGAGGCCGGGACGGGACGATTGACAGGTTAAGGTAGTAACTTGAATTTATAACAAAGAAACGGTAAAACGTATTTAATTATTGGCAAAGTATCTTCTAGACCCGGAAGGAATAAGAACCTAACTCAAAGTCGGTGTAAACCACTTAAGTCAGACATAAGCATTGAGCTTACAGCTCAATGGACATAAGTGGTTTTTGTCGAAGATGAAATGAGTCAGATTGAACATAAGATTATTTAGAACAGTCCTGAGTTTTAGTCGTAATCGGCCGCAGTGACTTACGTGTTTGTTCCAGTCGGCGCATTGAACAAAAATACGCGTATTGTGATTTTTTTTAATTCTTACATTTTTATAAAAAATTAACGTAAGTAATAAGTATAAAGTCGAGCGAGGGACATGAAAAATTCACTAAGTACAAAAAAAGGAAAAATTATCTTATTCCACTAAGTACATTAAAATATCAACAACTTTCCCAGGAAAACGTCATCCATAGGTACCTATATTACTTTACGGAATTCCCAGAAGCAAAAATCACTAAATCCAAAATATTTGTTGAACTCGGCAGGTAAAAATTCACTTAACTTACACCATTATGTTAATGTTCGTCAATTACTTAGTGGATTTTTCCTGTCACCCAACAGGTAAAAATTAACAGCGTTGACTTATTCCTAAGTTCGTTGCTTTGTGATTTTTTCTGTCACCCAAATAGCATCATACTAAACTAACTATTCTATCAATACTATATAGTGGCGTCAGTAGGGTGAAAAATACGGCGTTTTGTGAACCAGTGATTTCCTTTGGTAGGATTGGTCCTTAGGACCCTAGGATGGATATAAGAAGTGGAGCCACCACGATTTTGGTAGTAAATTTTTTGAAGTTTTGGCTTTCAGCCCAATCTCGATAGATGTATTAGTTAAGCTGCTATGCCCAGTTTGATATCATATTCGTATGAATTTAGGGTGTCGAATTCATTTTTGGATTCATGTTTGTACGATTCAATTGTTAAACTATTTAAAAAAAATAAAAACAAAAATAAAATACTCGCTTGATTAAAGAAAAAAATTGCCATTAAATACACAAATTGGAATATTGAAAAAAGAAAAATACCTCGTAGCAGCCCTATTATCCTTTTATTTTGAAAATAATAATAAAAGAAAATATTCTTGTTTTGGCTAATTAAAAAAAAATAACTTCGTTACCGTTGTAAGGAAGTTATTATTTTTATTAAATATTAAAATTTTAAATATCAATTCGAAACTTGCTTGTGATAGGCTCAAATTGTAGCAAATTTAGTTAGCTTTATAAAAGGATAGAGTAGAGATACCTGAAAAACGCTTTCTTAAGGTAGTTTTTTCGAAAATACTGAAACAAGTGCCAAGTTTTTCCAGCAGTACAGGGTTTCCATGGGTTAAAACTTGGGTAAAACTACTCTCAAGGTACCTAACAATATCTGAAAAATATCGTACTTACATGCGCGCTTGTGATATTAGCCTTTTTTGTCGGTATTGACTGGCATTTTTGGTTTTTCTAATAATTTACTGATATTTTTCAATTCTGCGTTATACTTTTTAAGTTTATTTCAAAACAGTTTCATAAAAGTATTATAATGTATATATATTTGGAATTGGCTATTTATTACCTTTCATTTGATACCTATATTGTTATGATAAAAAATATTAATATTTCCATAGGTGTAAAAGAAATTGACGGCACGCGACAGTGAAATTTTTTTTCGCTATTAATTGTTAATAAAAAAAATTGTAAGTTATATTTTTTCAAGTCTTCATTCTATAAGCTTTGTTAACGTGTTTTTTGTTTGCAAATAAGAACATCAGTTTAATATTTACGGTGACTTAAAGTAAAAAAAAATGTAGTTGAAAATATTGGTTATTGTGTAATGTTTAGGAAAGTTCTTAATAAATTGCAATTTTTATACCAAAAATAAATTCTACGTCATTGATTTATCCGAAAATGATACCAAACTTGGCTTAGTACCTAAACTTAGGCAGTTATTAACCTCGGACTTCATTAAAGCAGAATTCCCCCCTCCCCCCACCTGCTTGAAAAATCCAGGTGGCTCCACTTCATAAACCCATTTTAGGTACCCAAGGATCAATCCTACCGAAGGAAATCTTTGGTTCATGGATAGCCGTATTCTTCGTTTTTTTGCTTCCTACGACTGGGACTAATAGCACAATTAGTTATTCTGTTACTATAGCAAGTAATCAAAAAGCGATTAAATGAAAAAAATATGTTGTAAAATTGGAACCATTGCTTAAAGTTAATTGTCTTAAAACGCGTATAAAATTAATACGGAGTTATAACACCTATTTAATTTTATTGCCTTTATTACACGTGCTAGATTTTTTATTGTGAAAACCTTGTTGTATGGTCTGTGTGAAAACCCTTAACAAATAGCTTTAAACCTCCTTACTTACCCCATATTGCGTCCTTATTTACTCTATCCCAGCCACTTTTCATTAAGTCCCGAAGGTTTGTACATACCTGAAACAATTAGCAATTTATCATTATGAACGAAAATAATTTATTATTAAAACGGGAATAAGAGTCTCGACAGGATTTCTGGTTAATTGGAAGCTTGAATTTATTGGAATTTCTTCGACGCGTAGTCTTGTTTAGACTGAGAATTCATGTTAGTTTTATTTAAAAAAATAGGGGTTACTTTGTAACACGTTGTATTATTAGATTTGATTTGATTAAAAAACGTGTATTTTTTTTAAAGCATATATTTTCTAAGTTTGCCTATCTAGAATGCATGCAAATCGCTGACCTGAAACTTTGCAGAGGTTTTCAAAAAGAAATTCAACATACTAAATTTTAAGACCAATCTACGAAGCCGTATGTCCATAACCAGTTGAGAATGAGGAAAAACGGGAAAAATCATACTTGACTATTTCGAAATATGAATATTTATTCCTCATTTTTGCCCAAACTAAAAACGGAGACGCGTCGTTTGCGCTTCACGCTCGCTCGGTCGGTCAACAAGGTAAACTGTAGTTATAACATCGAAAAGTGTGTGTCATTTTCTGATAAAAAAATGAGACGAGAGCTTATTAATTTATTACACCGGAAAGCTGTTTTAAGCTCTTAAATTACGTTGCTTACTCTCCAGGCAATTATAAACTTGAAACTGACACTTTTTTAATTATTATCGCCATTTTTGTAGAGCCTTAGGTAAAGTAAAATGTTATTTGATACACTTTTTGTCTGAAATACTTAAGAATTACTCTGATTAAGGTATTTTTGCGATAAATATAATTGACTATCTTGTTTATGACAGTTTGTATTCCTGAATATATTTTTTTATTTCAGTATCACCAGAGAAAGGAGTTCTTATAATTTTCGCATGAAAAGTACGTAAGTATTTTCAGTAAATACTTACCTAGTTGATTCTTGATATAATAACATTTTTGTAAAAAACATCAGGAGCTTGGTGGCGCAGTGGTGTAGCGCCTGGCCCTGTGATTGCGGATGTTAAGCAACTTTTACAAGGGTCGGTTATGGGATGGGTGACCAAAATTTATTATCTCGAGTTCCTCCGTGCTTCGGAAGGCACGTTAAGCCATTGGTCCCGGATGCATTTGCAGTCGCTAACACCCACCAATCTGCATTGGGTCCGCGTGGTGGATTATGGCCCGTTCTCCTTATCCACCCATAAGGAAGGCCTGTTCCTTAGTAGTGAGGACATTTAACATGGCTGATGTCGGAATAAAAAATATGATGATGCAATAACTAAATTGATTAATTAATCATTCAATACCGATTTAGACATTGAAATTAAATCGGAGTCTTAATAGGTCGCACCCTTTGAGGTGACGGTATATTTGAACATCCTCTTCAAATACTGAAATGCCCAAGTCTACCACAATAGTTCGTCAATAAAGCTATCTTTGAGCCTATTCGTGGTCGTAAGCTATGGTAATTTAGGGTTTCTCATTTTGTATTCCTGAGTTGGTAATGTCAGCATCAGACTTGATAAATAAAGATTAGGAACTTGAAACTTAATAAATAAAATTGAACAGGCTTAAATCCATACTAATATTATAAATGCGAAAGTAATTCTGTCTTTAATGTTTTCATGTTTAGACCGCTGGACCGATTTTGACCTTTGGTACAGATGTAGATGGGACTTTAGGGAAGGGCATAGGCTACTTTTTATCCCATTGCTGGGCACGGATCTCCGCCCGCATGATATTACCTGAAATTCACGCGGACGAAGCTACGGGCAGAAAGCTAGTTTGTTATAAGTTCAATTGAATCCCTCCACAATTACAGGACCAAGCCCTATGCCTATTAACTATACAGGGTGCATTTGTAACCACTCTCCAAATTTTAAGGATGTGTTCAGTCCATAAAACTGAACTACTTTCTCCATGAAACATGTGTCGAAATACGCCAAAAAAAATTGATCACCCATACTAAACTGATCACGTGATCTCTATGATTGGTATGAAAAGTCATTTTTTTTACATATTTGACTCTATGTTTCTTAGAGAAAGTTGTTTATGGACTGAACACATCCTTAAAATTTAGAGAGTGGTTACAAATGCACCCTCTATATTATGTGGCCAAGCGCTTAACCACTGCGCCACCGAGCTCATCAATAAGGGCATTTCTTTTAAATAATATTAATTAAAGACAATCCAATTTTTAATCCAATATTTTAGCCTGTTTAAATCCCAGCTGAGACAAGCGATTTATTAAAAAAAATGTTGAAAATAAAGGAATGTTTCCTTTAGCAAAATTTACTATCATCAATAACTGACAATTGTAAAATAACTAACAGAATAAGCTGCAAGGAGTATAAAAACAGTAATTTAGGAAGAACCTTCTCCTTACCATGATGTACATTAATGATACATGATCCTGATGGAGTGCGAAGGTCAAGTTTTCTTCGTCAAGTATTGTCTTTGGCTTTTAGCATCTGATATGGGGGGAAATATTAAGATGACCGTGACCTTGCGTATTAAGTGTACTGCGCAGTCCAAATAAGAAGAAAAGGACAAATAAAGCCTTTGTCTCATGATGATCAGTGGCCATAAGTCCAAAGAGAAGCACACTTCACCCGGGATCCTCAACCAATGAGGAACTGGCTAATTTCTTAGGCCACGTACTTACGCACTGACAGTTAGCTTGCTTAGCACCTAGAGCCTAGATAATCACCTAGCGTGTAGAGCAGTGAGAGGAACGTTATAATTTTCGCGCGCTTGGCGCCTGCTCTATGATGTTACGAGTATATTATCAAACTTAGATTGGTACATTTTCATTTCTGTATTACAGATTCTCTACCAAGCGCAAACAAAAAATACAGAAATAAAAACGTGCTGAGCCGGTCAGGAAAGTAGCTTTAGTAAAATGGTAGTTAGCTAAGCTAGCCAAGTTACAAAATTAAGTGCAAATAACTATGTGTCACATTAAACTAGTAATTTTCCATACATAATATCTCAGTTTTCTTAGCGTACTTTTCATTTTCCTTATTATAATTTGTTCAAATTAGATGCAATCTAGAATTTATGCTAGAGACTATTCCCACAAGAGATCGCTACGCTCTAGGGCTGTCAAAAATTTAAAAAACATTTTTTTATAATAGTAATGTTTCAAATTTATTTCACATCACTTTGTTTACATCTAATAATTCTCAGCTGTTACTTATACAGATGAACCAAAAATGTTTTCGTTATTTCAGAGCTAGGTGAAAGTTCTTCAGTTTGATGGTCCGAAGAAACGTTTTTCTCATTTTTAGTTCATTCATTTTAATATTCAATGATTAGTAATAGGAGTAAGTAGGGTCACCTCACAAATTCGAATGATGTAACGCACAAAATCATACTTCTGGAGGCACACCTACACTGATATTTACAAAAAAAGGTAGTCTAAAGAATTAAATCTTATCTTTTGAGATTTTTTTAAATTTATTTAAATATTCGTGGAGTCGATTGTAACAACCCTGTGCAATACAAAAACTACATGGCGGAGTTTGCGATTAAGGCTCCGTGCGTCCGAACTCCCTGCATAACCCTGACTGAATACAGTTTTCAGTTTCTGAAGACTGCAACATTCTCAAATAAATTGAGAAATTCACTTGTAATAAATTTACTATGTGTTTCCTTATCAATATCGATCGATCTACTAACATCACTTTTGCAAGTTAAACATGCGGTGAATTTAAATAAAGTAGCCGTGAAATTTTGAACTGAATTCAAATAAGGCGGAAGCCGTGGAAATTTGTTGCGAAAGTATTTGACAGTCATTAGGATCGGCATGCAGTTTATAAAAGACAACTTTGGCCCGTGATTTCGTCCGCGTGGGCATTTGGATCCCTAAGGAACCTTTGACAGGGATAAAAAGTATTCTATGTTTTAATCTAGAATATAAACTACCTGTGTGCCAAAATTCATCCACATCCGTTCAGCTGTTTTTGCGTGATTGAGTAACAACATGCAAGCAAACATCTAACCCACTTATTATTGAAATTATATTTTATCAGTTCAATTATCAAAAATCATCAAGTAAAGTAAAACAAAAAACATTTTTTTTTTCATGCATTTAATGATTTTTATAACGATCAGTTGCTTTAACTGGCCTAAACATTTACAACAGTTTAACGAAGTTACGTAGTAGTACAGTAGAACGTTTCCTGAAAAGGCTGAACGTGTGGCTAATGCAATATTCTGGATGTTTGTCAACCCCGTAGTCGAGTGGTTTTGACGGTGTTGCCATCTCTGAGGTCCCGGATTCGGTACAGAAAACGAACTTATCTTTATTGGCTCATGTCTGGGTATTCGCAGTTCCACCGTTGTCTCCGATTTCCATAACACAAGTGCTTTAGCTACTTACCTACTTTGGAATCGCAAAAAAAACAGACAGAATCACCACTGTGTAAACATAAATCCGTTAAATTACCGCTATTACCACCTGTGTAAACCGTACTTAATTAAACATTCGACACCAATCAGGTGATCAATTCACCATTTACGTGATCAAAATCGTTTGATTGACCCGATCATGCAACGGAACCCTGGTATTCAATAATTGTGCAATTAAATAACTTAGATTAGACTTAAACACTCCTACCAGTTGGTTTATCGATTACATCGATCCATCGATTCTATTAAAAAAAATCAAATAAACGTAAAACGACTCTACATTTTTTTCAATACACTAGACATCGTGTAAGGTAAATAAAACCCAAAAACAAAACATCATTTCAAAGATTACATAACAAAAATCCGAGAAGTGCCAAGGTCAAGATCGAACAAAAAGCGTCGAGAATTCGAGTTGTGTTCTAATGGAACTGGAAGAGCCGAGAACCAACAATCGATATAGCAATTTGTAACTGTACTCAAGCATGCGCAAGCGCCTGGCACGACGTGGTACGGCCGACGACACACGACAGCCTCCGACAACGCATAACATACTTTAAACACAATTGATAAAGTCCAAATTAACACGGCTGCATCTGTTTATGCAAGTTTCAATGTAAGGGCGCAACAGGGAAACACAACTGATGATGATTTTGAACTTTAACGATAAGAAACTAAGAGTCATCTGAAGATGAATAAAACGAGTTTTAAAAACGCGCAAAACGTTGAACCTTATTAAAAAGAAATAAAATTCAGATTAGGCCTTGTTGCGTTTATCAACATGTATATGTGACGTAGAATCATCCTTTGACAACGTGTTTTTGGTTAATTATACTAATTCACCTTTCGAAGGTGAGGTTTAGCTTCAATTAGCAACGTTAATAAACTTAAACTTAATAGTAGGTTTTTCCAAGAAACCACAAAATGGGTAAGTAAATTTATATGCAGGTAATTTTCTTACGAACGAGGAAATAAAATCAGTGATGAGGTAAATAAAAATAACACCTACGATGACTGTACAATATACAAATTACAAACTATCAAGCGAGAGTGAATCTAATACTATAGGTATTAAAGATAATAGTGTTATTATTTATATGGCAGGATAATAAGACTTCTAACATGATGCAGAATGTCAATCCACTTATGGAGCAATAATACGTAATACTAATATCTATTCATTCTGTGTGCTTTCAAACGCTAGTCATTTCCTTTGATCAGATTCGATGTGCCTTTCTCCTTCTAAAAGCCGAATGAACCTACTTCAGAGATAGGCCTCCCCAAGCCCAAGACAATACGACATTAGTTAGTACGAACGAACGTAAATCTCTGCTGAAACTGTGTACCGTGAAAAACCGACAAGAAACTTGGTAAAGGACGTTGGCGGTTGTAAAGTCACTTCAGCTTATAATTTGTAAAGGGCATAATAGTCCTTTGATAAAGGTTTTGTGAAACACAAGAGATATGGTGTGATAACTTCTCAAGGAGCAAAATTTGTAAATAAAATTCCTTGGAAAGCAGTAAATACAATCTTATTTAAAATCTGAAACTTTGGCTTAGATCCTGCTGTTTACAGTTACAGACAATGGAAATTCATTTCATTGATTATAATAACTTTTAAAATGTAAAGTTACTATAATTTTACATAAAGTGGGTCGTAAAAATCTTTCAGAATAACCGAAATTAATAGCTTCTTCATTATTTTGAGTTTTCGACTTTCTCTAACAACAAATTAAATACAGTTTTGAAAATGTTCGATCAACCGACAATTTATGTATTAAAATGCAAATGGCGATAAGTTGAACGGTTTTCTTTGCCTCCCAGACGCTTAAATCAACTTTAACGTCGTAATTGTATTATTGGCGTTATGAGAAAATTTGGGTAGATTATAGAAATTAAGTGTAAATTCTAATATGATTATGAAACATAATTTAACAACGTTTTCAGTCTTTCATTCAAAACATCGTATGCACAATGGTTTGTGATTGCTACTGGTAAAGGCATAGATTTTGATCTTAATATTTGACTAATCCATCATAATATTGTTTTCATACCACAAATATTATACTTAAAATAAATCACTGCTAATCGGTTTATTTAATTAAAACTGACTCTTTTGCAAATACTTTTGTCTTGACCCATTGCAATATGATAAAAACAAAATAATGTGAGTACTTATGAGAATATTCCTAATAAAATAAGCATTAATTCGTGACGGTCGTGTCATACATCCGATAAGACTAATAATTAATTCATACACACCACTAATACTACATCCTAGTAGTGGTCCTTGAACACCCAGTCACGATTCTGCCAAGTAGTGCCTATGTCTTTAGAAGAAACTAGATGTTACTGAATGAAACTATTGATAATATTAACTAAAATGCTTCGGTTGACACTTTCAGAATTTATGTAGGTATAAATAAAGTGTAAAAATAATCTTACATAAGTACTTTATAAATAAAAAAATAAGACTTGGAATAATAAAATAAGAATCCGAAAAACTCATTTTGCACGAATAGTGGAGACATTAAAAGTGTCGAAGTTAAAAAATACTAAGCGATGTGACATTGATGATGATGTTGACACTAGTATGTTTATATGTGACAAACCTAAGTTTGTCGATAACGTTAAATTTGCATATTGTTTTCTGCAGTTCGATAAAAACATTATTGTTTTTGTCAGTAAAATCACTAGTACCTGCCCGTGCCTTGTCCGAATGTTGTTAGCACTTATCGTTGTTAGATTTTACTGACAAAAACAATTATGTTTTTATCGAACTGCAGAAAACAATATGCAAATTTAACGTCACTGACGTCATATCCTTAACCAGATCTGAGTTAAAATATAATAGTGAGTGTCTTTTCTTTCCATTTTATTTTTAAACAGGGAGGGATGCATAATGCCTGTTATTATCACCTGATATTACTGAACTATCTCACCTGAATCTACCGAAAAACAACTTTATTTGTTGCCACTTGTGGTAAAGAAAAACGCTTAAAATTCTAATAAATGTTACCATCGTCTAAGGGTGTTTAATTAGAGTTACAGATTTCCACAGCAAACTTTAAGAACTTTTTCTAAGAAAAGCAAAATACGAATCTTGATTGTTGTTTTGTTATAATAATGAAATCAAACTACAATATCATTACAAAATTATGGAAACGTAGTACATCAACAGAATGCAAAAGTATCAAAACAAATACAGGCTTATTACAAAACATCTATAGTCAGTTTTACGAAAAATATTTTTAAATCAGCTGAATTTGAGCTCTAACACCAAACAGTAAGGTTAGCATTATGAAGAGGTGAAGGATGGTGAAGGCTTACTCCGTTGCTAGGTTACGGAGGTCGTTGACCCTGCGTGCACGCAGCTCGTGGGAAATTGATCTTTCGCGATGTGTTGAGGATGGAAGGCTCGCTTGTGTCATTGGGCAATATGACATTATGATTGATTGTGGATTTGAGCAGACATTTGAATAGTTATTAATGAATATTTTATACTTAGTAAAAATTTATTAAAAAGCATTGCGAAAAACTAAGTAACCTCTGAAACTAAAATTAAATTGTATCTACAGATTAGTTAGCCAAAAACTCAAAGTTTAATTGCGTAATTATTTACTGCTTTGGAGATGATATTAAAATAAACAAAGAGGGTTAGAAATCATTATCACATAATATATTTAGACTAAGTTATAAACTAAAAAATGTTAAGACAGTGTTTAGTGACGTACCTATTTTAAAAGAAATGACGTCAGTTGTAGTGATGTACAAAACTCGAGTCATCGAGTTCTACTTTTGAAGACTCGACTCGGATTGGCAGGACTCGGTGAGCTCAGTAGTCTCGTAAGTCCGAGCCTAGCCGAAAAACGAGCTCTCTGAGCCACGCCTCGAGGCTTCAAAAGAGTTTCAAGCCTTCAAAAGAGTTTCAAGCCTTCAAAAGAGCTCGAACCTATTAAAAGAGCTCAAGCCTTCAAAAAAGCTCGGGTCTTAAAATGAACACGAGCCTCATAAAAAGCTTAGAGTTTATGTTCATAACTTTAATATCTCCGTAAATAATAATATTGTATAAAGCCGAGCCTATCGAGCTCACAGAGCCCTGAAAATCTGACTCTAGTCTTCAAAATTAGAACTCAAAAAGATAAATGTCTTATGTTATAAAGAGCACCGTAGATGCTTAATCTATTGTGCTTTGGCTCTACTTATCCTCATTCATCAGCAGCCCATCACAACTAGTGCGCCGAAAAAGACTCGGGCCGTGAAAAAGCCTCGAGATCGACCGAGTTCTCAAAAAGACTCGAGCCGTGAAAATGGCTCGAAGTCGGCTGAGCTCTGAAAAAGGCTCGAGCTCTGAAAAAGACTCCCGAGTCGTCGAGCTTCATACAAACGAGGCGAGCCCTGTAAAACGACTCCGAGCTCTGGACAAAAGGACTCGGTGGACTCGAGTCTTGTACATCACTAGTCAGTTGACGCAAGCGAACCACTGTGTATATTCCAAACACCATTAATTAATGTTATATTAAAGCTCGAGCCATAAAAAGATTTCGAGTAAGTATTGTCTAATAAACGAATGATGATAAATAGCTTGTTAGTATTGTGTACACTATCAATTGTCATAAGTCACGATTCGTCCATTTTCGGTACAAGAAACATGTCGAACTATTGTCTGTAATACAATTCGTGTCGAGTAAGTATTATGGAGCACTATACAGCAAGCAGTTCCGTAGAAATAATACTAGAGGTACTAACTTTACTATTCCCGCCAATTGCTTCGCAGGAACCTTGTCACATTAACATCCACGTTAACTCATCCACTAAAAATGACATGAAAAAAGAAAATTCTCATATGTATATATTTAATTTAATATACCCTACTATAGTAATAATTGAATATTATTTTCACTGAGATAAGGTTTAAGTTTATAATATTTTTACAATTTTTTTTTTCTTTTTGAGGTTAAGAAATGGCTGCCAAGCGCATTAGCAATTGGCGGGGATAGTAATCCAATAATAACAGCTGAAACTGCAAAGCTTTCCCATTATCATAGAAACTCAACGGTTTGCCCACTTATATAAAGGACATCATCCATTTTGGTCTAAATGTCAAAGTGCCGGCCAAAAAGCAAAAGTGCTTTATTCTGATAGATTTTGTTCACCTAAACATTTCTTATTATGGCACCGAAGCTGTAGCACCGCTTCTTATTTGGACCAAAAATGTATGAAATGTGGATGATATCCTTTATGCACTAATGCATTGTCATTAGGTACTCCTTTGTTCGTTAGTTCAAACCATAGACTTAGAAAATTTTTCGCTACGCTCAAGTAGACGAACAAAGGTGCGAGTGAGAAACCGATTCTTACGGCTTATGCGATGTGCGACAAAGAGTAAAACAAAACTGACAGCTAAACCGGGTTTGACTTCATTTATCATCGTTTATCACCTTGGTGAAAAGCGTCAACAAGATTATTTTGTAATTTTGATCGCGATCGGGTCGGTTTGGCTCTCAAAGCTATATTAATCAATAATGGTGTCGTGTTCTGTACTGGATTGTAATGTTACTTACGACAATAACTCAAATAAACACTCATTTCACAGGTAAATATGATTGTACTATTACCATTTTCATAATTCATATTTTAGTTGAATATATTCCCAAACACACTAAGTTATGTACTAATATGATGCTATTAAACGCCTATTTCCTAAATAAAGGCTGATTTCTAAGCATTATGTGTTAGATAAAAAGATATTATGTCCGTGAACTTGAGAAAATAAAGCGTAGATATTGATCAAAAATTATCGATATCGATACTCATGTCGATGATTTCCAATATAACTTTGTTTGTCTTTGTGAACACTGATAGTTTTATTTAAAGCTGCTTGTAACCGACAGTTTTCAAATGGTAAATTAAACCAACCCAAGTACTAATTTAACAATTATTTCCAGGTTTTCTGTAAATCCAGTGATTAAATTAAACTGGATAAATGTCATAAATAAATAAGCAGGGAGCCTCAAAGGAGACCTTTAGAAATTATTTAAATAAAATTGTTCAAAATCTTGTTTGTGTTTTATTTATTAGAGCAATAATACATTATGGTTATCGACAACCTAAAATGGACTTCAGTGCATCTCTAAATTCACGCACACGTTTACATATTTACAAACACTGGCTCATCTCACTTTTGGTTTCGCAGCCAAGCGAACTCTGTTCGTCTATTTCAGTGAATATTAAGTTTATGGTTCAAACGTTAATAAAAGACCTATCAACGGGGGAGTATTTGGTCAGGAAAGGCACAATTTAGATACAAAACGAAATCTAATCACAGTTAACTTCAGCTTTAAAAGGAAGGAGACAAGGCGAGACAATTATTGAGAATTGAGACGAGGCGCGGCAGTTATTGAGGCGAGGCGAGGCAATGTTATTAAGTCAAGCGCGATGTAACAACATGGGAGCTCCATTCATGGTAGACTCGAGGGGATCGCTCAATGGGATTCTTTGAGGCCCGAGTCATGAGAGGTAGCGGAATGGTTTTACACTTATCAAACAAAGTTGATAGATAAGAAGAGAAAATAGAATTGAGCTTGAGAATGAAACCAAAATAAGAAAAACAAACAAACAAACGAGAAAGCAACCTAATAAAAAACCGGCCAAGTGCGAGTCGGACTCACGCACGAAGGGTTCCGTACCAAATAACAGCAAAAAAACACGTTTGCTGTATGGGAGCCCCCCTTAAATATTTATTTTATTCTGTTTTTAGCATATGTTGTTATAGCAGCAATAGAAATACACGATCTGTGAAAATTTCAACTGTCTACCTGTAGTCGTTATCAACATGGAGCAAAAAACGGCAAAAAAATCACGTTTGTTGTATGGGAGCCCCCCTCAAATATTTATTTTATTCTGTTTTTAGTATTTGTTGTTATAGCAGCAACCGAAATACATCATCTGTGAAAATTTCAACTGTCTAGCTATCACGGTTCATGAGATACAGCCTGGTGACAGACAGACAGACAGACAGACGGACAGCGGAGGCTTAGTAATAGGGTCCCGTTTTTACCCTTTGGGTACGGAACCCTAAAAACGTGTTCAAAAATGATCATAACCTAATGATACACAGAAGCAGTAGAAATTATAAATACAAGTAGTTATTAGAAATGAATACTTCTGACTGTGAAATTAAAAACGACTTTTTTGAGAACGCATTTCTGAACCCAAACCTAATCGAAGTTATCAATTCAAAGGCCGAATTTTATAAGCATCAAAGACCTAAAAATATAATTTAACTGTACATCCTTTTACATCTTAAACACAAAGTTCGTACACAACTTACATCTTGAACTACAAAAAAGGCCTCATTTCATCTATCCGAGGCTTATGCCGTGGAGTATCTGCCTTGCCCCATTCACTCCGCCTTTTGTGGACCTCTGTCACTCTTTCAAGGCACTCTCACGGAGGACGCGAAAATAAATTATGTCGCCGTGTTGACGTAAAGCAAAGACGATCCTATTACTCAAATTCTGAGATATCTAAGCTTGTTAGGTAAATTGGGCACTGTGTGATCCAAATTGAGAGAGATAAGTTTATGCCTACGTTACACGGTGTCCGGAATGTAACGTTACAATGTTACGTGAATCATTAACGAAATATATTTTTTCTGCGTTTATTTGTTTGATATCTACTTTTCCGGCCTTACAACACGGTTTATGTGTTGCAGTATTTTTCAAAAAAGTGTCAGCATCACATTTAAACAGTGCGCAGTGTCTAACTAAATTGAACAGTGTTCTAAAATCTTTTGTGGTAAGGCCGCTAAATTTTTAATCATAATTTGAAATTATCTGTAATATTATTCCCAGATTTCATCAAACTATAGAATTGAATGAATAATAACGTGTTCTAAGAATTTAGATAATAACATTGAGAAATGAAAATCGGAAGACTGACCTTTACTTAACCCAAGAGCTAAAATCGAGACTATAGTCCAAGTCTATTTACTATGTGCCCAAAAGCTCACAAAATCCCGGCCCAATTCTCTAGGACTCAGATATTGATCCTACGCTGCTAAATCCAGGAGGTCAGTGGGGTTACCGCTTCAATACCAAAACGGCCGCTTCTCAATTTAGCCGCTTGCTGTAACTGCTAAGTGTGTACTGTTATCTTAAGCATTTGTCTGGAACACTGTTCGTTATAGACTAGTGATTAATAAGGGGATTGCGACTATCTAATTACTGTTAGTACTATTATTTTGTTATTCTACTGCAGTACGAAAAGGGATTTGATTCGTTAGCCTCTAGATTGAATTCTGCTCGAAGGACCATCAGCCTAATTAAGTCTTAGTGTGATACATGAAATGAATGCATAATATAATATATAATAGCTCTGGCATTATGCGTTATTTTTTATTGATTATAGGACCGCCATGTACTTAGTAGAAGTTTATGGCTGAAATGGCATTTCACTGGAAGGAAACATTCCTTTTATAAGACTGCATTCAAAGATTTTTGGAAAAAATAAAACGATTAATTAGGTACAAACTATTTTTTTACTAAACCACAATTTTTTTATCTTTCTTGTCTCTACCCTTAATTTAAGATACTAGGTATGTTATTTAGAAGAAACCATTTTCATTGACCCGTTCGATCGGCATCATAAAAGTACTTGCAGGGTGTTACGTTTTCGTATTTTAGCCTGTTCGATTCCCGGCTTAAACAAGCGACTTATCAAAAATTGTCAAGGTACTTTTCCTCTAACTACTGTCTTTTTTCACCCTGTATAGCACAAGACAACATAAAAAAGTACCTATATTTTGTCAGTATTATAAAAACACTTATTTTCTTGGTCAAACTACAATAATATTACATTTAATACCAAATCTACTCTTACAAGCTCATTTTGATCGCATAAAAACGAATGTTCAAACCACATCGTTATGTCTCTTGAACTCCGCAATTTGCACCGTGTCGTCTTGCTACACCTATCTCTTTCACTCACCCAGCTAGAAGTATGGACCCATCCTTCTCTTCCATTGTTATTTTTTACGATTGCCGAGATGCAGAGAACGGCTTGTGCATCTTTGATATTAGTGTGAAATAATATTCTGAGTGACCGAGAGTTGGAAAACGTGAGCTGACTTCGTTATTTCATTGAAAACCTACTTTGAGGAAATATTGATTTTAGAAATTGATAAGTAAATTCTTGATTTAAAGGATTTCTTTCGTTGGCTTGAAAAGAAAGTGTTTTTGCACTTTTTCGATGTTTTTCGTTGTTTTTTCATCATTATCTTTAGTACAATTATCTTTCTTGAATAAAAGTTATTGGAGCTACTTCACAGTACGTTAAAGTGTATTTTGATAAAGAATTCAATACTTTTCCACTATTATTTACGCCAAAAATATGAATCTTCGAAAGCGCTTTTGATGATATTCTGTTTTTTTACAATCATTTGTGAGGTTTATACGCAATTTAATACTTGTAGCTACTAGAGAATTACTTAAGCTTGCCGTATGTTTTTTTTTGTGGCTACAACTTTACGTTTTCTATAAGTATAAAAATATAACCCCCGCAAACCATGTTTTCCTATTATGAACCCTTAAAACTAGTTTTGTGCCGCAAATGCAGATCAAAATGCACGAAATATATATTATAACAACCAGACTTTAGCTGGAAATAATTCGGGCCCACGCGGTTGCAGTTTAGCCCATATCTGGTAACACCATCCGCTGTGTCTGCATCCGTTGTTGCTATCTGCCATTTTAGCATCCGCCATTTCGGGCGGCACACGTTTGGGGCGGCCATTTTGTGTAGTTGCCCGCTAAATTTAACTGCTCGAGAAAAAATATGTTGGTCGACCAACATATTTTTACAAACGACCAACGAACAAACCAATATACAACGTGTTAATGAAATAACGCAAAATGAGAAAACCGTTTCTTCGGACCATCAAACTGAACAACTTTTACTATGGGACCAACTCCGAAATCGCGAAAAAAAATTAGCTGCTTCATACATTTTTATCTTCGTTGTTCTAGGCCTTCACTTCACCGATGTTAAGTGACGATAAGGCCGAAAATGTAAACGCACTACAGTCCTCAGTGAAAAGGATTCCGATGTCTGGGTACACCAAGACATCGGAATCCTCACCACTGAGGACCTCAATACTGCCGAAACAACAATATTTGAATTTGTTGTTATGGCGTCAGACTAAGAAGTAGTGGAGGTAAGAAAGATGGCATAAGTAGGTGACAGGTCTAGCCAGTTAACTAGCCGGACTTGAATTGATAAGCCCTACCACCAACCAAACCGAGTACAATTTGTACCCCTCTCCTGGGAATTGAACCCGGGACCTCTGCGCCTCAGACAGAGGCGGATCTTTATCCGCCTCTGTGGTCTAGAATCTAAATCTTTATTTAGTTAGATATCCTTATCCTTACTAGTATTATAAATGCGAAAGTCCGTTTGTTTGTTTATTTGTTTGTTTGTTTGTTACGCCTTCACGTCTTAACTACTGAACCGATCATCATGAAATTTTGCATACACGTTGTCAGGGGTACAGAAAAGGACATAGGGTACCTTTCATCCCGAAAAAAAGTATTCTTCCCAAGGGATAGCAAAAAACCTTTTCACGCAGACGAAGTCGCGGGCGGCCGCTAGTTTTATCAATAATTGAATATCAATGTTAATATCAATGTTTTTTATAAATTAACTTTAATATCACTTTTATGTATAATTGTTCACTAAATTTTGAAGATAATCATTAGAAATGTACTTTGCATCCACTAATTTGTTTTGAAATAGAGATTTTGACTTTTTTTTAATAGATACAAAAAGCTATTTCAGGAACTCAGTCCATCTTTTCACGAATTCGTATTGGATAATGCAATTTGTGTGCACCATGCAACTTATAATTGCATTGCACACTGCAACTGGAATGAAACTGCAAGCAAATTATTAATAGCATTGGTGCGATGCTGCGTAATAAAAAAGAATATTAATTAGTTGCAAGAACGTGGTGGAATTAATAATCAAGATGATTAGTATTAAACAGTTCATTAGAACATAATTAATATTTATATTGTCAGTAAATAGCGGGGAATACCTAGATTCATTAATAAAATGGTAGGTAATATAAAATAGAAACGATAATAAACATATTTTTACTCGACTACGGTGAAGCAAAAAGGAAGGTTATGATTTTGATCGGTATGTATGAGGATACGTATGAGTATGTGTGTATGTATGTATGTTCATCTGTTTCCTCACAAATATCCCAAACTACTTATCATTTCCGTCCATTTCTAGACAAAGAGGCAGCCACGGTTATATTTTTTGAATTTCGTACTAGAATATTTTCTTGGCGCGATATTTCAGTTCTTTTTTTTGATTAGGTACCAACGAACGATACGCCAAATTACGCAATTAAGCTCACCATAATAATATGGTGTTATCACTTAAGTACATTAATCTATGAAAAAAGCATTATAACAGCAAGAGATGAAAAAAATATTTTTAAGCGTTATGTTAGCAGGTACTTATAGGTTTTTCTGTAATGTAACGCATTCACATTCACAACCTAATCCTACAAGATTTGAGATTAATTCTAGCTTTTAAGAAAGAATTTAGTTAATAAGGCCTAAGTGGCGTTTTGGATTGTTTTACGAATAGCGAAATTGCTCAGTTGGCGGCCACAGCCATTAATATTCTTCATACACTTTTTAATTAACAACCTCTTCCAGCCGCTTGGTTGAAGCTTGTACAAGAAAAGATATCGCATTAAAATCCTCTTAGATTTCGCTCGCGAAATAAAAACAAGATTTATGTTCAATAACAACTTCTAATTTATTATTGTCTAGCTGTAGCCGCGATTTTGTGTGTACAATTTGTTAAATTTTATCAAAAACTTAGAACCTAAATAGCGGTAAGTTTTCCTTACAAATGATCTCGACTGTTTACTCCCTGATTTTTGACTCTAGATCAATGTTTTTTTCAAATACGATCAATATCATCAGTACCTACCTGTGTCTGTATGTGTGATTTTTTTTAAATTTTGTTTTTATGTGTTCTAGGTTACTCCAAATAGTGCTTAAAACAGCCCATTAAATAGGCCGCAAACAGAAGCCTAGATCTGAAAATAAAAAGGACAAAATGAAAACAGTCCTTCACAGAATATTTCCTTCTTTTTTAGTTTCCAAAAGTTTGTTACGATTGGCGAAGTTTTGGAGGAGGAAACAGTCGAGAACGGAACCTCGATTTTTGAGTTTTTTAACGAGGATTTTTAGTCAGAGCAGCAGTTGTTCTTATCACACTCCGACGCGGTCCCGCCTACGTCAGCGAGACGGAAATAAGTATTGGTTGAATTCTTACATCTGAAAAAGGGCAGCTAATGTATCAAATTGCTTCAGAAGCTAATTCTAAGATATACGAATAAACCAATATGCAATCAAACTCGAGAACCAGAAAAACGATTTGAGACTCAGCCACAGAATAAATCTGGACCTGAGAGGCATACCACTGTAAGTCAATTTTTTTGTGTTTTCTGCTTCTTAGGCCAATCTATATAATTTGGCGTCGTCTATCCAGGCATAAAACGATAAGTTCAAAAAGTCAGTTAGAACACTGAAGTTTATAATTATATAACAATGTAAGAAACAGTTACGGCTTTGATGCATAGTATGATGCAAATGACATACAATAAAATACTCTGAAACCTATAAGATGCATTTCATTGTATGTGTTTTTACATTCTTACGTTGTCAAGGCGTTTATAACATATTTTTTATTTATTTAATAAAATAACTATTCTAGATAAAAAATTAACACATTTTGAGATCAACTTTTTTGTGTTTTTGGTTAAATTTTAAATTTAATAAAAAAATCACTGGTATGTACATACAGTGATATGCTTCGAAAAGTTATTACAACCAATGGAAGTTACATTATAACATAAAATTAAACTATTTCATAATGTCTATAAAACTTTTAAGAAAGTAGATTCAATTGTTTTAAAAAAAATATTATGAAAGATGAATAAATTAACTTTTTAAATGATAATGAATGTTTTTTATTATAAATTTTCGACTATGTTAAACCTTCAGAAATAGTTATTTGTTACTTGGAAATGTTGGAAATTGAACTAGAAGAAGTATTGTTTTTCCAAAAATAAGTTTATTTATTAATTTTTAGGGTTCCGTACCCAAAGGGTAAAAACGGGACCCTATTACTAAGCCTCCGCTGTCCGTCTGTCTGTCTGTCTGTCTGTCACCAGGCTGTATCTCATGAACCATGATATCTAGACAGTTGAAATTTTCACAGATGATGTATTTCTGTTGCCGCTATGACAACAAATACTAAAAACCGAATAAAATTAATATTTAAGGGGGGCTCCCATACAATAAACGTGATTTTTTTGCCGTTTTTAGTACGGAACCCTTCGTGCGCGAGTCTGACTCGCACTTGGCCGGTTTTTTTTTATAATAGTTACTTGTTTTTATAAACAATTAATTATATTTTCTTAAAGTTTTATAGATATTATAATACAGTTTTATAATGTAACTTCTATTAGTTGCAATAACTTTCCAAAACATAACACTGTATGTAACGGAGTTTTTTTTAATCACTTCAAATTTAACCAAGAAAAACCAAAAAGTTAATCTCAAAGTGTGCCAATTTTTAATCTAGACTAGTTTTTTTATTAAGTAAATAAAAAATATTTTAATAACACCTTTGGTTTTAATTGCTTTTCAGGGATAAAGTCCATACACCATCAATTTTATCACAAAATCGTCTCTACTGTAAAATTGTGCTTTTGGCACTTACAGCTAGATGCTTCTCAGGTCCAGAAATATAAGTACTACCTCAGCATTTTAAACATCAGACAGGTAAATGTTCTAGGTTCTGCCGTGCTAGTCTGAAACGAAACTCGCAACTCATTTCCAAAGTCACCTCACTTCTCACGAGTTTGATATTTGCAAGAGATTTCAGGTTCGTTTTTTACTTATCTAATTTTAATTTTCAATTGATAACCTACAATTATCTAATTTCCGATATCAAACTCATGCTAAGTGACGCGACTTTCGAAGTAAGTTGCGAGTTTCATTTCAGAATAGCACGGCAGTTTCAAAATAGGTTTATTTGTTCCAGTTTCCTTATCATAGCCGCCTCTATGGTTTATTGGTTCGCCTACCCGAGTAAGGCGCAGGAGTCCCGGGTTTGTATTTGGTGGTAGGGCGTATTTCAAGTCCGCCTTGCTAGCGACCACCATCTTACCAAGTCTGACGACATAACAGCAATTTGAAAATTGTCGTGTTCCGGCAGTTAGAGGTAAGATAGCCAGTTCCTCAGTGGTGAGGATTCCGGGTGTACTGCGCTTCCACCTTCTGCCTTATCGTCACCTAACATCAGGTAAGGTGAAGGCCAAGATCCCGCTGTGTATAAAAAAAATCCTAACATTGGCTAGATAAATACACATGTAGACATTGCCATCATACACTATGATTTGATGAAATACACACAAAAAATAACAATTGAATCTGCCACGTTTTTGTAATACTAAGTATAGTCAGGTGGGGTAAGTGAAACACCGGGGTAAGTGAAACACCCAACCATATCTAAGAAACTATCGTAGTTTATTCTCATAGCTATGTGTCGATAAATCAGGAATGACGAATTACTTCCCTTAATACAACACAGATATCGCTGCGGTCATTAACCTAGCTAGTAAACCAAAAAGAAATTCATTAGATGTCAAAACGCAAAACACGATGTTTTTTTGATAAATCTTTAAAACTGGACCCTATTTTATGAGAATTTGATACATTTTGGATATTAACGGTTAAACATGATCCTTTTGTCCTGTTTTTAATTAAATGGACACAATATTTAAAGCTATTTTGGTCACTGTTTTACTTCCCCCTTGTCAGGGGTAAGTGAAACACTTCTTAGCTTTTTGTGATTTTGTTGCTTAATGCAAGTCTTTAGATATTTATATTCATACCGTTAAATGCTGATTTAATTAGGAGTACATTGCCTATACAGCTACTTTAATTGCGAGTTTTATAGCTTTACTACACCTTGTTAAATAAAAATAAAAATAAAGTATGTTTCACTTACCCCACCTGACTATACCTAATTTGTTTTTGTCTGTTTTTTTTGCTGACCAATTTTAGTGATCATTGCTAAATTGAAGAAGTATGCAAAATTATCTATTAATGCGATCTTACTTCTAATACGAACTATTACATAGTAACTAGTAACACATAATAAACTCCTTTTATTCCCATTATCGTCGAACAATATCGCATCGTATTATTTCATTAGTACGGTACACCTGCCACTTACGAAATGTCCTCTTTTTTTCTGTTTTTCTTGATTTGGTAGAAGAGTAGAAAAACATACCTGCAACAAAAAAAAATAATTTAATAACTTAATGTCAAATTAATTTGTGTTCACTTACACTAAAAATCGTCAATATTTTCCTACTGGCTTCCGCCCGCGACTTCGTCCGCGTGGACAGTCAAAAAATCCTAAGGGAACCTTTGACCGGAATGAAAAGTGTTTTAAAACAGGCTATAGACTATATGTGTGCCAAATTTCAACCAAATCCGTTCAGCCGTTTTTAAGTAACAAACATCCAAAAGTAGAATGTAATATTATCGTTTGTATACATGCAATATGTAAAGCAGGGGAATCATTTTAACCTAGTAAAAAAACTTTCTTATTACCTAAGATAAAAAACAGAAATGACGTTTTCTGTGATATTTTTCCGTTAGTAAATTACTGTTAGTAATAAATCAGTAAGTACAAATGTTTTAAGTTAAAACAAGTCATCGTGATAAATCACATAAAGGCCCATAGGTTCTGGGCTAGGGCGGGGGACAATTTTTTGTAAATTAAATATATTGTATGGCAAATAAGAACTTTTATTGATTAAAGGAGTGGAGGTAAACAAAATCCAGAGGGGGCAGCTGCCCCCCCCCCCTTGCCCCCCCCCCCCCCTCAGTACGCCCATGTAATAAATTTAAGTTAATATGAGGGCGCCACCTGAGGTATATAGGGGCCTTAAAAGTTGCTAAAAATATCACGTGTTTAATGGGCGACTCCTATTGGGCCAGGTCTTGTTCTAAGTCAGTTCTAAGCTGCAGTCATGTCCTAGGTAAAAGCTCAGCAACAAACAGACTACCTACCTACTAAGATTTCCAGACACCTGTCGGTGCCCGGTGGACGCAAGCTGTTTGCAGTGCAGTGGTGCCGTCTGCGTCAGTTTGCTTTTACTTAATTGGGACTTCGCCCAAAGTCCCAATGTTGACTCAAATAGAATTGTAAACTTGCACTGGAGATAGGATAATTATTTATTACATGCATGGTTAAAATGGTTCTTTATCAAGTATTTTTTAGGTTTCCGGCATATTTTCTTGGGCGGGGATAGATTTCCAATACCTACTTGTTTCCGACTTTTGCCCATTTAAAGGAATTACGTTGGTGTTTTATATTAGACGTGATTAAAAAGATATAAAATCGGCCAAGTGCGAGTCGGACTCGCGCACGAAGTGTTCCGTACCAAAAAACAGCAAAAAAAATTACGTTTGTTGTATGGGAGCCCCCTTAAATATATTTTTTTAGTATTTGTTGTTATAGCGGCAACTGAAATACATCATCTGTGAAAATTTCAACTGTCTAGCTATCACGGTTCATGAAATACAGCCTGGTGACAGACAGACAGACAGACAGACAGACAGACGGACAGGCGGAGTCTTAGTAATAGGGTAGGTTTTTACCCTTTGGGTACGGAACCCTAAAAAGGAGTATAGCTCGACTTTCATACCAATACCTTAAGATTGTATATTAATTATTTATCTTTTGATGATTTTATGGTTTAGAATTTGTAGCAGTTAAATAAAATTAAAAACAAGTTTGAAATAACAATTCCTAAAATATATTTTAGATAATTGAATGTTAGGAATGTGGATTACTACTCTCATCACAGAAATATTTAGTAATTATCTTAAAATAGACATCATTTCCAGGTAAGAAAGACGTCACAGCGAGTAATGGTGACCTTCGCCAGCACCACATTGTTCAGGAGTCGACAAACAACAGCATTCGCAGCTGTAACAGATAGCCGTGGTGCGGACCCAGCGGTAAATTTGCTTTACGGACCGGGATAATTACCCCTGCAACTGGAGTGACCAGGCTGGTAGTCCCAAGTTAAGGACAAAGTTAAACTAAATCATAGAACAGCCGCTTCATGTAAGAAATACCTCGCTAATATTTGCGCAGCGCCCTATTCAGAGTAGACAAACAACAGCGTTCGCAAATATAACTAATAGCCGTGGTGCGGGCCCGGCGGTAAATTGCCTTACGGGCCGCGATAATTACCCCTGCAACTGGAGTGACCAGGCTGTTAATCCAGAGTAAAGGACAATGTTAAACTTAAGAACAACCGCTTCATGTAAGAAATGCGTTTAAATAATCATGATAATTGCGCAGCGCCCTATTCAGAGTAGACAAACAACAGCTTCGCAGATATATAGAATAGCCGTGGTGCGGGCCCGGCGGTACATTGCTTTACGGACCGCGATAATTACCCCTGCAACTGGAGTGACCAGGCTGTTAATCCAGAGTAAAGGACAATGTTAAGCTTATCATAGAACAACCGCTTCAAGTAAGAAATACCTCGCTAATATTTGTGCAGCGCCCTATTTAGAGTAGACAACAACAGCGTTCGCAAATATAACTAATAGCCGTGGTGCGGGCCCGGCAGTAAATTGCCTTACGGGCCGCGATAATTACCCCTGCAACTGCTGGGGTGACCAGGCGGTTAGTCCCAATGGGGATGGCAACGCAAAGCTAATTGTAGATGTCGCTGCGTATGCTTGTTCCTAAGACAGTACTTTTGATTGGTTAAAACATGTCAGAAATGACATTTGACATTTGAAACAACCAATCAAACGATTTTGGTACAAGCGTTTGTGGCGCCATTAGTTCCACAGTTTGCATCCCTATTAACAGAAAAAACCATAATTAATATCTTCATTATAATATACCATAAAATACAATAAAAAATAATGCTAAATGCGTTTCAAAAATTGTTCAAATTACCCAACTTTCACCTATCTCGTATCTTTTTTATTGACCAATTCAAAAGTTTAACTTATATTGACTATATTTTTTTTAAATCTGCTTTATTGCCTCTACATTTGCACTTTCCCAATCCCCACTGGTTGTCTGGGAGAGAATGCACTTAATTTGCTGTATTTTTATAAATAGCAATAAAGAATAAATTAATAAATAACTCAGTTAAAGTTTATTTATTTATGGGCAGTCAACAAAAACATGTACTAACTAAAACGATAAAGGCTTAAAATATTGATCTTAAATTTAAGTACTTATAGTTTTTAATTAAAGACAGCCAAGTTCAAATTGATTTTGTTCACAGTCTTAGAAGTCTTACAGAAATGGAGTGTGTGGTCCCACTATTGGGTGTCCTCAAGTAACACAATATCGCAGGCATATTTCAGCGCGATAGTGGTATGATAGATCGCTTGGCAACCTTTTGTATGGCTGAGTGAAACGCGTTTGTAAGAGGGGATAAGAGACGTTATAATAAGTCATTTCTGGAATAATAGCTACAGTATAATGAAATATTATGTTATGCAATAATAAGTGGGGAACAAATGAGAGTGAAGAGTGAATAAAATGAATAAATTAATAATAATAATACAACATTTTATTGCACACTAGAAAAATAGATTACAAAAGAAGTAAACAATAATAAAAGGCAAGGGTACACAAAAAGCGGCGCCTTAGTTCTATGTAGCAATCTCTTCCAGGCGACCTTGAGTAGAGAAGTATTATAGGGAAGAAGATGAGGGGAATCCCCCTCATAGGGGTGCAAAAATACTGGACAACAGATATAAATGTGCATAGAATATGTAAGTAGATATATAAAATAACACTTGAAAGGGAAATTGTAAGGACAAATAACGTAGATACGAGTATGTATGTGTTATGCCGCCTCTTTGGTCTAGTGGTTCGCCCACTCGTGTAAGACGCAGGGGTCCCAGGTTCGATTCCCAGGGGGGGTACAATTTTTACACAGTAGGGCTTATTTCAAGTCCGCTTGCCTAGCTACCACCATCTTCTGACGCCATAACAACAATAAAAAAATGTTGTGTTCCGGCAGTTAGAGGTACGGTAGCCAGTTTCTCAGTGATGAGGATTCCTGGTATAGTGCGCATCGACACACACTTAATATCAGGTGAGGTAAAGGCCAAGCACTATCCCGTTGTGAATAAAATAAAATAAAATATTCAAAGTAGAAATTTTTTGTCAGTCAAGATTTTTTCTATCTTGTCGTCTTATAGGTACAGTTATATATAAGTAATTCACGAAATTGCCATGCCCTGTAAGTGTAACCCATAACGGCTCGGCAAATGAAAAAACTGCCACCGTGTGATTTATTCCGTGTTTAATTTCCATACGAAGATTAGACTCTACCTGAGAGATATATTGCGGAACTCCGCACGTCATCGCGATTGCCCATTTTCCTTGAAACACTCCGCTATAAATATAATGTATGTAAATGAAGGGATATAGCGATACATACTAAACCTTATACTTATGTAGTCACACTTTTCATCCCCATAGGTTGAACACAAATTTTGAAAACACTTGAAATAGGTACTTCGCTATAAATATAGAGTATGTAAATGAAGCCATATAGCGATATACATATTATACTAAACTTTATACTTAATGTAGTCACGCATTTTATCCCTGGTTGAACACAGATTTTAAAAACTCAAGCTTAAAACCGCCTCCGACTTATTTCAAGCAGATTCCGCAATAAATATTAAGTATGTAAATGAAGGCATATAGCGAAACATTATACTAGACATACTTATGTAGGCACGCTTTTTATCCCTACAGGTTGAACACAGATTTTAAAAACTCAAGCTTAAAACCGCCTCCGACTTATTTCAAGCAGATTCCGCAATAAATATTAAGTATGTAAATGAAGGCATATAGCGAAACATTATACTAGACATACTTATGTAGGCACGCTTTTTATCCCTACAGGTTGAACACAGATTTTAAAAACTCAAGTTTAAAACCGCCTCCGACTTATTTCAAGCAGATTCCGCAATAAATATTAAGTATGTAAATGAAGGCATATAGCGAAACATTATACTAGACATACTTATGTAGGCACGCTTTTTATCCCTACAGGTTGAACACAGATTTTAAAAACTCAAGCTTAAAACCGCCTCCGACTTATTTCAAGCAGATTCCGCAATAAATATTAAGTATGTAAATGAAGGCATATAGCGAAACATTATACTAGACATACTTATGTAGGCACGCTTTTTATCCCTACAGGTTGAACACAGATTTTAAAAACTCAAGCTTAAAACCGCCTCCGACTTATTTCAAGCAGATTCCGCAATAAATATTAAGTATGTAAATGAAGGCATATAGCGAAACATTATACTAGACATACTTATGTAGGCACGCTTTTTATCCCTACAGGTTGAACACAGATTTTAAAAACTCAAGCTTAAAACCGCCTCCGACTTATTTCAAGCAGATTCCGCAATAAATATTAAGTATGTAAATGAAGGCATATAGCGAAACATTATACTAGACATACTTATGTAGGCACGCTTTTTATCCCTACAGGTTGAACACAGATTTTAAAAACTCAAGTTTAAAACCGCCTCCGACTTATTTCAAGCAGATTCCGCAATAAATATTAAGTATGTAAATGAAGGCATATAGCGAAACATTATACTAGACATACTTATGTAGGCACGCTTTTTATCCCTACAGGTTGAACACAGATTTTAAAAACTCAAGCTTAAAACCGCCTCCGACTTATTTCAAGCAGATTCCGCAATAAATATTAAGTATGTAAATGAAGGCATATAGCGAAACATTATACTAGACATACTTATGTAGGCACGCTTTTTATCCCTACAGGTTGAACACAGATTTTAAAAACTCAAGCTTAAAACCGCCTCCGACTTATTTCAAGCAGATTCCGCAATAAATATTAAGTATGTAAATGAAGGCATATAGCGAAACATTATACTAGACATACTTATGTAGGCACGCTTTTTATCCCTACAGGTTGAACACAGATTTTAAAAACTCAAGCTTAAAACCGCCTCCGACTTATTTCAAGCAGATTCCGCAATAAATATTAAGTATGTAAATGAAGGCATATAGCGAAACATTATACTAGACATACTTATGTAGGCACGCTTTTTATCCCTACAGGTTGAACACAGATTTTAAAAACTCAAGCTTAAAACCGCCTCCGACTTATTTCAAGCAGATTCCGCAATAAATATTAAGTATGTAAATGAAGGCATATAGCGAAACATTATACTAGACATACTTATGTAGGCACGCTTTTTATCCCTACAGGTTGAACACAGATTTTAAAAACTCAAGCTTAAAACCGCCTCCGACTTATTTCAAGCAGATTCCGCAATAAATATTAAGTATGTAAATGAAGGCATATAGCGAAACATTATACTAGACATACTTATGTAGGCACGCTTTTTATCCCTACAGGTTGAACACAGATTTTAACCGCCTCTCTGGTCTAATGGTTCGCCCAGCCGTGTAATACGCAGGAGTCCAGGGTTAGACACCCACAGGGGTACAATTTGTACTCGGTTTGGTTGGTGGTTGGGCTTATTTCAAGTCCGCCTGGCTATCTACCACTATCTTACCTAAGTCTGACGCCATAACAACAATGTAAAACTTGTTGTGTTTCGGCAGTTAGAGGTAGCCAGTTCCTCAGTGATGAGGTTCCGGGTGTAGTGTACTTCCACCTTCGGCCTTATCATCACTTAAAATCAGGCCAAGCACTGTCCCATTGAGCATAAAAAACACATGCTTATTAAAATCGCCTGACTTATTTCATGGAGATCCTTGAGACACGCCTATGTTTAAAAACCAAACGATGATGGATGGTGATGAAGAAGAATTTCATTAAATTCCTGATAGTTTTAACCAATTTTAAAAATAGAGAAGGAGGAGGTTCTCAATTTATTGTCCGAGTACATTTTTTATCGTTCTTCGCGCGTAACTTCGACATTTATGAACCAATTTGATGTTGAGTTCCGTACCTCAAAAAGAAAAAACGGAAGCCTTATAGGATCACTTTGTTGTCCGCCTGTCTGTCTTAAGACCCTTTATCTCCGAAAAGCGTGGAGGTATCGAATTAAAATTTAAACCATTATACTTATTCAAGTCGACGATCCCTTGAAGCTGTAATAAAATCAAACTTCTAAGTTTACGTAAAAAAAAAGATACGGCAGTTTATGCCGCTAAAAACGCATATTTCGACACTCTCTAGGGAATCAAATTGGTTGAGTATTTAGTAACTTAAAGTTGCACTTTCTTTTGTTTTACCCTTCGATCATAGAACAGTTTATGGAACAGTATTTATCTCATACCTAGGTACAAAATTTACACAATATACTGACTAAAAAAGTTGTATAAACTGTTATTGCTTTGGGCAATAGGCAAAGTGGCCCCGCCGGATGCCCTGATTGAATCGGCCCTTCCTTTCCTCGTCTATCAATCATTTGTCTATAACGAATGTAGATTGCGACGCAGCTCGGATGTGTCATGTTTTAGTGTCAGTAAGATCAGTAACATGGTTTGAGCAGGAGCATTCTTTTTAATATCGCATGAGGATTAGTGGCCACCTCTGGTGTTAGTTTATCAAGCTGCCTGTAAGGCCTCTGACTTGGCTTAACGACTGTTGTGAGATGACAACAGCCGGGACCGACGATTTAACGTGCCCTCCGAAGCAGAGAAGCGCTCAGTTGTAATACCACTTAACAGTCACCCATCCTACACCTGGCCGGACCGAGCATTGCTTAACAAACGTGACCGAGTACGATCAATCTGTCAAGCCCGCCATGAGCGCTTCTTTGGAGCATTGATTTTGTTGAAAAGTTAAAGACGAATTTTAATAATAATAAAAATGCTTTATTTTATAATGAAGTTATGACGAAGTAAGATCGTTACAAGGTTGGCAACACAGTCAACTTATGAAGCATTGATTGAAAAGTTTAGGACGAATATTAATAATAATAAAAATGATTAGGTAAAACAAGCAGTGGACTCTCAAAAGAAAAGTATCTTGGCCTCTTTCAGAAACGTTCCTCAGTTGTTTAAAAACAAAACAACTTTGTTACATCCAACATGGCGGCTTGCTAACTTATTCCAAGTAAGAACCAAACCAAGTCGCAGAGAATTCACAAGTCGAACTATGCGCCTGAGTTGCCACACTAACTCACAAAGGTTCGTTTGATTGAGCCACAAACAACTGCTTTGTACGTTTGTACAAATCGTCCAGTTGTGTACTTGCGTCGTATTGTTCTTGTAGTCTCGTGTAGTTATTAGAAAGTTTTCTCTGTTCCTCCTTGGATAGTTCTTTGATATTGTAATGGCTGATGGTTGGTCAACAGTCGACCTTATATAACTTTATAATACATAACTCTCACATTGTATAGCTGTGGTTTAAATACCTAGTAAAATTGCGACTTACCGAATTTGCGAAATACATAGTTGCGATGTTATAGTACTAATGTAGTTTCTCAGACAGACAGCCAGACCGTACTAATCAGATGAAAAAACTAACTGTTTAAATAATACTTTAAGGGTAAATCTATTACACATTTTCCAAATTAAAGCGAAGAAAGGTGCAGGCCTCAAGTTAAACTTGAAAATACGTTTATAAGTATAACAAGCTTTAATTTAATATATTCAACTCTCAAGTTTTTTTTACAAGCTTAGGTACGCACTCACTAGACATGAAATAAAACGGATACTAGCGCGGTTTTATTGAAAGTACGTTGGTAATTAGTTTGGTTTGATTTTACCAAATACCAACTACCTGCTTACCAAAGTACTTTCAATAAAACCGCGCTAGTATCCGTTAAAAAGTGTTTTTATTTCATGTTTAGTTTATATATTTTTTGTTTACCTACGTTTTTACTAGAATAAGTGCCTCCAAGGCTCTCGTCTCGACCCCCGCTAATGTTATTACCGACGACACTCGTCGTGTCTCGATTGATTTAATTTCCGCTGAACAGTTTGTACCTACGTGGCTGCAATAGCACAGAATACATAGTCTGCTGCATGAAGGTACGGTAAACATTGATTAGTAAACCTCGTTATAGGTATAATATCGGTCCATATAATAAAGGAGCATGTAACTTATATGGTACTTGCCATTGACCTAGAGATAAGGAAAGATCATTGGGCATATTTGACATGCTTGATAAAAGTTCGCGTACAGAAACCAAACCAGTTTTGAATTGAAGAATTCAATTCTACTTTTCAAAAAATGTAACATTTTTTTATGTACCGATCGGCAGAAAAAAGTTATTTTACAGTATGTGTGTGAGTATATTTTTAATGTTATTAAACTTTTGTTAATAAAACAAAAGTTATTACTTTCAGCGTTGTTAAAATTAGTGGTACAAGCATAATAAACGTTTTTATTGTCTTTTTTTTAATTTAATTTTATTATTATTGAAATCCTATGATATAATGATAAAAAATGAAACATGGCCTGCAAGAATGCGACCCATACCACTGAGTAGCAGATACATTTACCTACTTAGGTATTTAACCCTATTTCGTTTGTGTACGCCGTAGGTCAAACGTCCGAACAAAATGCCCAATGACCTTTGACAATCAGGAAAATAAAAATACAGAAACGTTCATTTCACCGCTTTCAACCGCGTGGAATTTCGTTTTCCATCGTTATTTTGGCTTTATACTACTGACTATAAATTACTTACCTTGTAGGTGCAATCTATCTTTATTAAGTAACGTATCAAATTTTCTACAAAATATAAATTTAGGCGTATGCATTTAAAATATTATTATAATTATAACAGTATAAATACTCGTACAACTAGTATTACGTAAGTAAGCTGTTATTTATGTAAGCTGGTAAATAAACTAGAAAATATTCGAGTTTAAAAAAAGCTAATAACATTAACTCAAAACTATTATTCGAGCTTAAATAAATCTGTTACAAACAAATTAATCCAAGGCCAATCAATAAAAATCACGCAAAAAAATCAACAATCAATTCTATTAAAATTGTAAGCTTTGTATAAAATTAAATAAAACAAATGGACTAAAAACCCATTTATTCCGAATCCATTACTATTCCAACAAACATCATTTTTGAAAGCTTCATACAAAACACGCCATGTATTGTGATATTGTGATACTACGTCAGCATCACGTTGGTTTTGTGATTCGTATTAAAGGTGAAGGGTGGGGTTCGAGTGCGAGCGAGGTCCCGAGCGCCCGTTATCTCAACCGCGCTAGGCTCGCACTGTGGATGCCTCCTCAAAGGAACCGCAACATTGGCCTTGTAATTAGCCTGTTTACTCCGCATCCCTTCGTCTCTTTCACTCATTAAGGAGGTGTACAGAACAAAAGATAGCGGAGAGCACTCTTACAAAGAATTTATAGAAATTATCTCAGATTAAAACACGAGTATTGTGGATGGATAACTAGGTTTTTTATTGCAAAGTAACAACATATCTATTTCAGCAAGTATACAACCCAGCTATATTTAAAGCCCCCTGTGATATGCTTCTCCTGGGCAAGCTCACTCCATCTTCGGCTTATTCTTAGCCTTATGTTCTCGAATGTGGCCAAGAGTAAGCCCATTTAATGTAATAAAATAATGTCATCAACAATTATATTTACCTTTTCATTCTGTAGTCATAAGAAGTTAATAAAAATATTCTAAGAGCACCACCCGACTTCAATAGACGTGTTTTATTACAGTGATATGCGTAGGTATCTAGTGATTTGAAAATTATTTCTTGCTTTTTAGAGGTTTTTAATTTTGAAGCTGTTTTAGTTTTTATTTTCAGGTTTTTTGAAGTCGGTTTTTTTGTTTTTAAAAAAAAAATATTTTATTCTTTTTATAGTGTAATCACTATACAGTTCCTATTTGATTTTGAGGAGTTCCCTTATGTATCTTTATAATTCAAGGTCCAATAACAATGAAATCAAAATGGTATCATCTCTAAAGTATCCTCTTTCAAACAAAAAAATAATCATCTGAATCGGTATATAAACAAAGAAGATATGGTCGATCATCCGTATAAGTTCACAAAATGGTAAAGAAAACGACAGTATTTTCAGGTTTTCCTGAAAAGTACTGAACCAATTTCAAAATTTTAAAAAATGGGACCAACTTGGAATCAAACCTGATCCAATAACGTTTTAATCATTTCAATCGGTTCAGCCGTCTTCGAGTAATCGGTGTACATACAAAAAACAAAAAAAAAACGGGTCGAATTGAGTACCTCCCTCCTTTTGAAGTCGGTAAAAATGATCGAAGTTATCCTTGAAAAATTTACTTTCAATTTTTCTAATCCCATATTTACCTAACTTACATTATCCTGTCAAAAAATTAACGTGTTTATAAAAACTTTAGAAATATTGTCACACTTGGGCCGCGCCCAACCCTCTACCGCCTATCGCTCAAGCCGCCTCAGTGTTTGCGCTGTCGCCGCGGTAGAAACGGGCCGATCAAATATTTACCGTGTCCCAGAACCGCGTACGCTCGCTGTTTACGCCGCGCAGCCTGAGTAATCTTTTCCCAGAAATTTCTACTAGCCTGCAAGAATATCGGGAAAAATCCCGAACTATTGCTACCTATGAAAAACAATTTTGCAAGATCACAAAAGTGTGGTTTACATTTTTACCTTTGAAAATGGTTTGATGCAAATCGCCTGAGACGTATTTTTGGCCATATCTCCAAGGATTTTGGGAGCATCGAGATGGGAATAGTACCAAAAGTTGAGGAATTCATCGAGACACGAGTGAACGATTGAGTTTTGAAAATCACGGGTAACTTTTTTTATCTTGCAAAATTCGCGTGTATGGGGGGGTGTTTGTTTACTAAATTGTAAATATTTCGGAAAAAAAACCGACAAGCAAAAATTTAAAAAATTGCACCTAGGGTATTAATTTAGCTACAAAAAGGTGTTTTTTTTTTTAAAATCGGTTAGTAATTGTGACCTGTAGGTGGTCCATTTAGATTTGGAATTTTATAAAAACTGGTGTTTCCGTACATAAAAGGTGATGTAGCTTCTATTATTATTGACCGATCGTCATGGTAATAGTGTTAAAAGAGGCAAAAACAGACAAGAAGTGCATTCGTTGGAATTTATAAAATCGGTTTATAATATTACGGCGCATCGAGGCAGTCAGCGGGCGCTTTTGTAAATTTTTGTATTCATTTTCAATGCTCCGATTCTCGCGGGGACTGCAAAATCTGTGAATTTTTGTCTGCAGGATGGGTGGTCTCATGATCCAAGGAAACAAGGTCTGGCATTCCGGGATGACAGACTTACATTTACCTACGTCACTATCTAGTTGCCACTTTACAAGAATGAAGTTTTATAGTTTTAGATAAAACTGAAAGGAAAACTCGTTACTTACACAGTTTCCATAATTTTACTCGTTACTTACAGTATTTTAAACTACAAAAACGGAAAATGAATTATTAGGTACAACTGGCGCTTGAAACATCTGGTGGATGGTAATTATTATTTAAAATAAGAAAGTGACTATAAACAAGTTCAAGAAACACCAGCTGGTGTTAATGTCTTAGTTTCATCTGCCAGGAGCCATAAAAAAACTTTTTTAGGCTAAGTGCAAATGACCGCGCGGTACTGCGCAGAACTACTAACCGCGCGGTACATGATTATAATAATCTGTGTTATAACTACTACAATACCGCGCGGTGCATGCTGGTGGATGGTGTATTTTAGGTTCGCTCAGTTCATCCAGATCATCCGAAATGGAAACGGAAGCTTTTAATACCGAATTATCGAATCTATATCGAATTACCGAATAAAATCACCGTTAAAACTTTTTCAAATATAGAACTCAAACTAAACCAGGGCGGCCCGCGGCAACGCGCGTTCAACGCCTGACAACAAGCGCGCACCATGTGAACACTATACAAAAAATTTACGCGCGTTCAACGCCCGTTGAGCGCTTGTCATCCGAACGTACCCTTAAGCCGCGCGGTTTGCGTAGCGAATTGCCTCCTCCACGTCAATGTTGTTGCCAGACTACCGCTGCTATATCATGTGAATGCTCCTACCGCGCGATGACGCACGGCACCGCGCCTTCGTATGAACTTAGCCTTATGGCCAATGATAATTTAGAATTCAGCCTAACATAATATGTTAGGTTTTAAGACCGAAATAACTTATTAAGTCTAACTATTCAATTAATGGGTAGGTATGACTAAAGATCACCGTACTTATAATGAAGCAATAATAACTTTAGCAACATTTTTAATATTGGCATTTATAAAAACCGTACCTGCCAAAAAAAGGAATTTCTTCCCTAAATATTAAAAAAGTTAGAGATCCCGTAAGACGCATCCGGATAATCGGATGCAAATCTATGTAAATACCCCCTACCCTCTGTAGGGGGGGGCTTTCCACTAATTCCTGAGACAAAGAGCCGTCGTGTTAAATAATTCATAATTATTATTCATGCATATTGCTACCTTCGCCTTGAAACCATCGGAAACCTTATCTGACGCACAGTGAAGTCGAGTACAGTAGATTCATAGAAATATTTATATTCTATCTATGTACTTCACTTTTTATAAAAGCTAGGTATTTATAAACATGAGAAACAATACCCTACAGCATATTTGTATAAAGGTACAAAGTATGATGGATGGCCATAATAAAGCTTAAAAAGTAATAGGTCTTTAGTTAGATAAATAATAAGAATAAATAAATAAATAAATACCTTCGATCAGAATCGAAGGTAATCTTTACCTATGAAACTGCCAATTTGTATAGAAAAGAAGTTTCATCTTTCCATGTCATACTAGAATTTTCTTTGTTCATTTAACAACCATGAACACTCATGTAACAAAACTTTTATGTACTAATGTTTGAACACTAACTTATTCCATTTACTTTAAGCGAAAAAAAATAGTTTTGGCTAAGTTAAAACCCCTCTTTTTTGCTCAAAAAAAAGAGTCACTTGCAAGATCTTTTTTAATGATATGAAAGCTAAAATAAGGACTTTTACTGATAGTTCATAGTCATAATTCGATATAATATCAAGAGATTGTTAAATACCTATTTTAAATTATAGAAGATATTATTTTATCTGTATGTGATAAGATAAAATATCGGCAATTTCGTAGGTAAGACCTAATATTTTATTTTAGGTAATTGTAATTTGGATTTCACTATGCATTTCTGCTGCATCCAGTTTTATATTTCATTGGTGTTTATTGTCCCAAAATAAATTTTGTACATACACTAGCTTCTGCCCGCGACTTCGTCCGCGTGGATATTAGACGAAATCCTTTTAAGGAACCTTCAACCAGGATCCGGCCAGCCATTTTTACGCGATTAGGCGAGTCCCCATCAAGCGCGCTGCCTCGCGAGGCAAGACATTTGCCGCGTGTGGCGGGCCTCGCACAAGGCTTCCAGTTCCCGTTCCCGCTCCCGTTCCCCGTTCCCATTCCGTTCCCGTCCCGTTTGCGTTCCCGTTCCGTAAACGTCCCGTAACCGTCCCGTACCCCTTCCGTTTCCGTTCCCGTTCCCGTCCCGTTATATTCCCGTTTCGTTCCCGTTCCGTTCACGTTTCGTTCCCGTTCCCATTCCCGTTCCGTTCCCGCTGCGTTCCCGTCCCGTAAACGTCCCCTAACCGTCCCGTACGCCTTACGTTCCCGTTCTTGTTCCCGTTCCGTTCCCGTCCGGTTCTTGTTCCCGTTCCCGTTCCCATCCTGTTCTATTCTCGTTCCGTTCCCGTTTCATTTCAGTTTCGTTCCTGTTTCGTTCCCGTTCCGTTCCCGTTTCATTCCCGTTTCGTTCCGTTCCCGTTCCGTTCCCGTCCGATCCCGTCCCGTACTCGTCCCGTACCCCTTCCGTTCCCGATCCCGTACCCGTCCCGTTCTAGTTCCCGTTACCGTCTCGTTCCCGTTCTCGTTCTCGTTCCCATTCCGTTCCCGTTCCGTTCCGTTCCGTTCCGTTCCATTCCGTTCCGTTCCGTTCCGTTCCGTTCCGTTCCGTTCCGTTCCGTTCCGTTCCGTTCCGTTCCGTTCCGTTCCGTTCCGTTCCGTTCCGTTCCGTTCCGTTCCGTTCCCGTTCCCGTTCCCGTTCCCGTTCCCGTTCCCGTTCCCGTGCCCGTTCCGGTTCCCGTTCCCGTTCCCTGGATGTGCATGTCCAGGTCCAGGTCCATATGTGTCATGTCCACCGTGTTGGACTTCAAAATAAATGTCATTTTTGCAATCATCATCCCAGAAAACCCCAATAACGACATATATATCGATTTTTATGTTTACTCACCCCATTTACCTAAGCGGTTGATTTTCAAAATAACAAAATATATATTTGCCTATTTATTTTTAGATGTGCTCCTACGAAGTTTAAAGTTGTAATGTCTATTTTATATTATTTTTCCATACAAAATTTGGACCCCATTTTCACTCCTTTAGGGGTTAAATCATGTCCACCGTGTTGGACTTCAAAATAAATATCATTTTTGCAATCGTCGTCCCAGAAAACCCCAATAACGACATCTATATCGATTTTTATGTTTACTCACCCCATTTACCCCCTAAGGGGTTGATTTTCAAAATAACAAAATATATATTTGCCTATTTATTTTTAGATGTGCTCCTACGAAGTTTAAAGTTGTAATGTCTATTTTATATTATTTTTCCATACAAAATTTGGACCCCATTTTCACCCCTTTAGGGGTTAAATCATGACCACCGTGGTTGGACTTCAAAATAAATGTCATTTTTGCAATCGTCATCCCACAAAACCCCGATAACGACATCCATATCTATTTTTAGGATTTTTTAACCCTTTTCACCCCCATTTCATCCCCTTTGGAGTTGAAATCCTAACAAAAACAATATACCTACGTTGCTTTAGATTTCTATCCATAAGCCTAAATTATAAATTTAGCGATTTTTACTTCGAAAATGAAGGATTTTCTTCAATACACAACTTCATCCCCCTTTTCACCCCTTCGGGGGTAGAATTTTGAAAAACGCTGAGACCCGTATTTACTAATTTTCAATCGTCAGCCTAAACACAAAATTTGAAGATTCTAGCTCCAAAACTGAGGGACTTTCATACAAACTTTCATCCCTTATTTCATCCCATTAGGGATGGAATTTTCAAAAATCCTTCCTTAGTGGATGCCTACACTATATAAAGTATCTGTGTGCAAAATTTCAAGTCTCTAGGTCCAGCGGTTTGGGCTGTGCGTTGATAGATCAGTCAGTCAGTCAGTCAGTCAGTCAGTCATTCAGTTTACGATTTTATATATTAAGATGACACACAAACAGTTATGCCCCTTCCAGGATTATTCGAATCCTTAATAAAGCTCAAAAGAAAAGATCTCTGTCACTGCCAAGCGGCCGTCAAAGCGACTTTGGATGAAATCATAAATACGGTGGCTTATAGAGCTATTATAATGTTGTCATACTGTGGTGTGCTCAGAAATACGGTGGCTTATAAGAGCTATTATAAAGTTGACTTACTGCTACTCTCTTACACTGTTACCCGAACTTAACAGAAACCAGATAATGGGTATTAGCGGGTAATGAAGCAGGAATCTCGCTATTCTTTCCTTTATTCAAATGGCGGCGCCGCCGGCTCTCCCAAATTACCTGAAAGAAAAAAAACTTGATAAAGTAACAGACATAATTAAAACAAGACGCCGAAAAAACAGGAGATGTTAACGGGAAAAATGGTTACATTTGAATCTACGCGTAGATAAAACGAAAAGCCTTAAAGGTGTTTAGATCTCAAGGTTTCAATCAATTTCATTTATATAAGAAAAGCCTAATTACCTAATCAAAATTCTTATTAAATAAGTTGCGAATTAAGTTCCCATTTCAATATTTTTACCCAACTACGGAAAAAATATTTTTTCATCCCTTCTATTCGAAAAAGGATGCATTGTTCCTATATAAGTGGGACCAAAATAGCTCTTTTCTGGTAAGAACTATTTAGTGGGAAGAAAAGAGATTTGAATTTAGAACATGTATCTTTCAAAGAATTCGAACGCCGCCGCCGGCTGGTATGTATTGACTGGCTGTATAGACGGCGCGGCGAGGTCGCCGCGGAGCGATAACCCGCGCAAACTGAAAAAAAACATAAGCGCGCGAACTAAGTCTGTGTTCTTGTAATTAGTACATACTTACGTACTTAGTACAATAACTTTTGAAAATTGCGCTAGTGTATCAAACGTAACTATAAATTTGTAATTATTTTTACTTTTGACGTGTCTTTTTTAAATAAAGAACATTTTCATTAATTACATAAACACAGTCTCCTATTTATTTTCTCATAGAAAGGGGATGAAAAGTAGAGTATATGACTCGGGCGCAAAATATTTTTGGCGAGGGCGACATACTTTGAATCCCTCGCTACGTTCAGGATTCTACTGAAGAATCCCTCGCTACGCTCGGGATTCTACTCTAGAATCCCTCACTTCGCTCTGGATTCAAAAAAGCGCCCTCGCCGTAAAAATATTATTTTGCTCCCTTGTAATACAATCTACTATTACAATGGATTTTAGTGGATCTAGGGAGAAAATTGCGCTCTAAAAAGTACGAATCAAGAAAATATTCGACTCCAAAATTATGATAAGTTCAGAAGGTATGAGGGAACTGATGGACATACATACATATCGGTTAAAATAATAACCCTCCTTTTTGCTTCACCGTATAGTCGGGTAATAATAAAAGATCTAGCTAGTGTCTAGGAGTATGATGAAATAGTTCGATGCTACGTCAAAATTTTATTTTAATTATTAAAATTGAATATCCGAAAAGGTAACTCGAAAGTCCTTTAATTTAATACTACAAGCTTAAATTAGCAGGGTTTTTTTTCAGTTCGTGTATCCTGTTTTTAGGTCCAAATTCCCGGATTCTTTGTACTTGGTCCGGTACACGTCCAACGTTTGCCCTAGGGTTCAAAACGAACCATAAATCCTTGCCTTGCCGTCCTACATTATGTATGAACCTAGGTATTGACTTTCACTATATCTGTGAATCTAAAAGTGACTCAGTTTTTTAGGGTTCCGTAGTCAAGTCAACAATTCACCCTTTTAATTTCGCCATGTCGGTCTATTCGTCCGTCCGTCCGCCGCTTAGCTCAGTGGCCCTTCCTTCGTACTCGAAAGCTATTATTTGGCATGAATTAATGTAGAATAAAATCAAAAAAATATAAAATTTTAGACTACCCCTCCCCCTACGTGTAGGACCTTCAGGATAGGTCTTTTTAAAATGTCTTGTAGAGTTTTGAAGACACTTTTCGATTCAGGGGTCCGAATAAAAATATTGTTTGGTTTTTGTTTATTTTTTGTCTAGGTTGTTTATTATATTACAATCATCCTAGTTTAGGATCAAAAGTAATAGAGATCAAGTTCTTTGCTTCCACTCCTACAAATAAACAATTTCATACTCAGATACACAACATACCTAATTTAAAGGCTTGTTGTGTATCGACTTGTCGTCTCGTGGTAAAGGAAAGATCTCAAAATAAACACGAAAATTGCACGCACGGTCAAGGGCGCGGACGATTCGCATAACAGCCTGCGAGAGAGGGACAGCTATAAAGTCAACAACTCTACCGACCATAGACTTAAAACAGGACTTACTTTTTTAAGTTAATAAATTGGTACAATTCGCCTGCCAAAAACGTTGACAAAATAATTGCAAAATTTTTAAATCAGTTTTTTTTTTCAAACGTTTAGTTTTGTTGGTAACAAGATTGCTATATCGTCAATGTTATACATTAGGCCCTTCTTATTTTTTCACACGAAAATACGGTTTATAAACTTACAGAAACAAAAAACTGTATTAGTATTATGCTACTGTTAATACTTTCTAATAGTAGCATTATAATAACACTAGCTTCCGCCCGCGACTTCGTCCGCGTGGATATTAGAGAAAATCCTTAGGGAACCTTCAACCAGGATCCGACCAACCGTTTTATACGCGATTAGGCGGGTCCCCACCAAGCGCGCTGCCTCGCGAGGCAAAACATTTGCGACGTGTGACAGGCCTCGCACGAGGCTGCGCGCTTGGTGGGGACCCGCGTAATCGCGTATAAAACGGTTGGTCGGATCCTGGTTGAAGGTTCCCTAAGGATTTTCTCTAATATCCACGCGGACGAAGTCGCGGGCGGAAGCTAGTTTATTACAATAATCAGAATTAGGTCCAGAGATATTAAGAGTATCACGTTCCCGTTTCTTTACTCTTTCCCGTTTCCGTCCCCGCCCCCGTTCCCGTTCCTGTTCCCGTGTCCGTCCCCGTCCCCTTGGGCTGAATCATGTCCACCGTGTTGGACTTCAAAACAAATGTCATTTTCGCATTCCTCATCCCATAAAACCTCAAGAACGACATCCACATCGGCTTTCATGTTTACTTACCCCATTTACCCCCTAACGGATGATTTTCAAAATATGAAAATATGTGTTTGCCTATTTATTTTTAGACATGCTCCTACGAATTTTTAAGCTGTAAACTATGTAATGTCTATTTTATATTATTTTTCCATATATAATTTGTACCCCATTTTCACCCCTTTAGCGGTTAAATTGGACTTCAAAATTAATGTCATTTTCGCAATCACCATCCCATAAAACCTCAAGAACGACATCCATATCGATTTCTACGTTTACTTAGCCCATTTACCCCCTAAGGGGTTGATTTTCAAAACCACAAAATATATGTTTGCCTATTTATTTTAAGACATGCTCCTACGAAGTTTTAAGTTGTAATGTCTATTTTATATTGTTTTCAATACCAAATTTAAATCCAATTTTCACCCCTTTAGGGGTTAAATCATGTCGACCGTGTTGGACTTCAAAATAAATGTCATTTTCGCAATCTTCATCCCAGAAAACCCCAATAACGACATCGATATCGATTTTTAGGTTTATTTACCCCATTGCACCCCCATTTCATCACCATGGGGGTTGAAATTATACCAATACAATATGCGTTGCGTTAGATTTCCATCCATAAGCCTAAATTACAAATCACTTCAAAAATGAAGGATTATCTTCTAAACACAACTTCATCCCCCTTTTCACCCCTTTGGGGGTAGAATTTTGAAAAACGCTGAGACACGTATTTATTTATTTTCAATCATCAGCCTAAACACAAAATTTGAAGATCCTAGCTTCAAAACTGAGGGACTTTCATACAAACTTTCATCCCTTATTTCATCCCCTTAGGGATGGAATTTTCAAAAATCCTTCCTTAGTGGATGCCTACACTGTATAAAGTATCTGTGTGCAAAATTTCAAGTCTCTAGGTTCAGCGGTTTGGGCTGTGCGTTGATATCTCACTCAGTCAGGACTTTGAATTTTATATATATAGATAATTTGTAAAATGTTACTAACAATGGAAAAACTTAGTCTGAAATATGTTTTTTTATTATTTTTTATTATTAATCTTACGACTTCCAGGAGCATCGGTGGGGATTTTCCCGGTCCAGAGTTCGAAACCTGGTCCTCGATTCTGCTAAATGTAATGTAGTTCAATTGCACGTCGTCAGCATGGCAATAGCATAAAATAACACTTTGGTATTCTGCTCCTGTTATGAAAGTTGAATAGCGGTTACCCAGTCTCTATTGATACAATTTGGAATTCTATTAACCAATAGCGTCACAATAGCGATGCTGACATGCCAGTGATATGCTGACGACGTTCTTCTCAAAATTAGAAGAATACCGATTTTAAATCAATGGCGTTAGCAAATCAATGGCGGATTCGAGGCCCAGATGTCATGAGCATAAATAATTTGTTTTCCATGGATGTTTAACTGTATTTTAATTTTGTTTTTATATGATAAGTCAACTGAGTCACATGCTTTGCTAAGTTTATTACAGGCTTTGCTAAAATAATTTATTGGTATGATTTATTTAATAACTACCGCCTAGCCCGCGGTTTCACCCGCGTGGTTCCCGTTCCCGTAGGAATATCGGAATAAAAAGTATTGTATGTTTTAATCTAGGCTATCTATCTACTATCTGTGTGCCAAATTTCAAGCAAATCCATTCAGCAGTTTTTGCGTGATTGAGGAAGAAACATCCAAACATCTAAACATCCAAACCCATTAACTTTCACATTTATAATATTAGTAGGATAATAATAATAATACATTGTTTATTTAATAACTAGCGGCCGCCCGCGACTTCGTCTGCGTGGAAAGTTTTTTGCTATCCCTCGGTAACAATACTGTTTTTCGGGATGAAAAGTACCCTTTGTCCTTTTCTGTATCCCTGAGAACGTTTATGCAAAATTTCACGATGATCGGTTCAGTAGTTAAGACGTTAAGGCGTAACAAACAAACAAACAAACGGACTTTCGCATTTATAATATTAGTAAGGATTAAAATTTAACATAAGACATCTGTCTGTTCTGTTTGTTCATAGTTCTGTGCGCGGAAGGAGCGAGCGAGAGGGCAGGTGTCGGTGTTTGTGACGCGTGGCGCCCGCGCGGGCACCGGGTGGCACGGCGCAACGTGACGCGCAACCAGTTTCGCTAATTCAAACTTAATCAAATGTTTCGTAACTATGTCGGTTTCCATTGCAGTCATAGGAAATGTTTGTCATAATTTTGTCATTCGCTTCGTAAACAGAATGAAAAGTGTTTTCCTTGTCCTTTCGGAGGGCCTAGTGCGAGTTGATGTTTTCACTTTTCACTATCGAAAACTATCGGATATGCTGCTCTTAGTCAATGCGAGTGAAATAGACAAAACGATAGTTTTCAAAGTAAATATTTCGTACCATAACGTCCTATAAAGAAGATCGTTTCTAGCTCAAATTTCTTTGCAATTTTCTGACGATCATTCTTTAACTTGTTCACTCTTTGACAACAAATATCTAACTTAACGTGAGTATAAGTAAGTATCTATCTATATCGCTTACAAGTTCTATAACATTTTTCTCGAAGAAACAAAGTTGTCATACAAATGTCAAAAGTCAAAAGCACCGGCAATTTTTCTACCGGCGAATATTAATAATTAAGAATTTCCTCATTTGCTCTTTTTGTTTTTAACATAGGTATAAAAGAAAGAGATGTAATCAAATTCTATTTAAGTGAGTGTTGTCAGGATCGTATCGTACCCCCCACTGGATTCGTAAGTGGCACTTATTAGAATTCCCGACGCGCCAAGAATGTATGCCCGATGCCTTCGACGGCCGACTACCGAATAACTAACACGACGTTTTATATAGAGACAAAGGACGCATTCCTTTATGTATAATGCTAGATTCTGACTGCGACATTATGTATTCTGTGCTGTGACTTCGTCCGAGTAGTCCATTTCGCGTGGACATTTTCAAATATCCTTTCTTAGCCAATGTTTAAATATCTGTCAAATTAATTTAAATGTCAAATTACAGCGATCTATTTAGAAGTTAGGGCTGTGCAATGTGAATATTATGTCTATTGTCGGTCACGGTGACCAAAAATATATTATCTCATGTAAAAAAAATGAAAAACAAATTGCATAATTGTTAAAAATACACTATTAACTAACTTCAATGTTTCTAAGAAGCAATGATATAAAAACTTAGTAACAGGATGTGAAATCACTAGGAAAACGCGAATTAACTAGCTATTGAGTATTTTGCAATTTATTGCAGAATCAAGACACATTGGAAATGTTAAACATACTTGTTATTTAATCAAGATAATTTATTTAATAACAAATACGCGAACAGGAATTCTTCCGGGTGTAGTGCGCTTCCACCTTCGGCCTTATCGTCACTTAACATCAGGTGAGCTGAAGGCGAAACAAAAAGATAAATACTTATAAAAAGTACCGAAACAGCAAAAAGTATGAAAGGCCTAGCTAGGTCATCGATGAGATTAGCCGGACCGTATGTAAGCCTGGTTTAGCAGGCGACAGCGTAAATAAATATTTTGACGTTGATATATTAGGACTCGTAAAAAGTTGAAAAGGCTATCTCGCGATTGCTTAGATATCAAAATTACTTGGTATCGATATAACATCGTCTAAAAAAGTTCTGATTGATAAATATATTATCTAGTAATCTAGTAAATATCGATCTCCATAAAACTTATTAGTTCTTCTACCAAATTGAACCTTATGTAGGTTAAAAAGTAATAGTGACATAAAATCAGGGCATATACTATTTATATAAAGGGTAATGCAATAAGTATACCACGATGTCTAAAAATAATTTAGATGAAATCTACGTCAAAAATAAGACTTAGGCCATGCAAATTATCGAGATCGAGAATTTTAGCTTCTACATAATTATCTCGATTTTTAATTCAGAATTTCAAAATGAATTATTGTACTTTTGCCCCGTCAAAAAGGTTATACAAAGTGTTACAAAAAACCCCTAATGCCGAATATGGTAGATAGAGACCACCAAATTAAACAATTACTACGGGACCAACTCTGAAATCGCGAAAAAAAATCTGCTGTTTCATACAAAAATTTATAACGAAAATATCAAAATGTATGAAACATCTGATTTTTTTTCGTGATTTCAGAGTTGGTCCCATAGAAAGTTGTTTAGTGTGATGGTCCCTGTGTATCACATGCGACAATAGGCATAGACTAATAGACTTATTATATTACTAGGCATTAGGGGTTATTTTGTATTACGTTGTTTACGTATTAGGCATACCTAATTAGCGAAAAAATATTTTTCAACTTATATTTACATGTCATTCATTTATTTCTTTTCATTTATTTGTCTGTCACCCAGATACAGTAACTACGGCTCTAAATTCGTAGCGCACGTTGCCTCAATAATAATACATTTCAAGTTGCGTATTTTCTCATAGCTAGCTAGTGGGCAATATTTGCGACTTTTGTTCGGCGGTGCCGAAACAGGTTATGTTATGAGAGCAATGTCCACGTGTTGGCTCGAGATCCTTTGAATCAAACAGGTACTTTTCCGTCCTTTGATGAACTCAATCATGCTATTCACGATATTACAAAAGTGTCATACAAGAACTCGTGACTTTATATGAATGATAAAATTATTTAGGTATGCGTAGTTTTTGTGACAAAGCGCAAAGTGACGTTTGTCACCCAGTATCAATTTGTACGCCGAAAATGACTTCTCTACATCAACTGACGTCATTCATTGGACAAAATTTAAAATTTGGCTCAATTTCTAGAGATACCTGTTAGGCAGGGTACAAGAATCTTATATTCATATTCTATGACTCTGGATTTTGCCGGAGTCATATATAAGGTTCTTTGCAGGGTACGACCTGAACCGTTGATGTAAATTGTAGGCGTTAAGGTTCTTCATGTCTTCAAGACTAGGGTTTTTACGCAAAATAGTGTTTAATTTTTTAAGGATCTTTTCTAATATGGAATAAGGAATGGCGTTGGCGAGTTCAATCATTAGTTGACCGAGCGAGCACGAAGTGCGAGCGAAGCGTCTCTGCTTCAGCTTGGGCAAAAATTCTTTCGTATGTCTGTATGTTCTCTTCTACAGGTCGCATTTCTCAACCGATTCTCGTGAAAATTTGTGAGCCGGTTCGAAAATTATATTGAATTTTTTTGTAGAGCCATATTTTAAAAATTTTTCAAAATGGCGGAGATATGTTAAAAAACAGGTTTTACGGCTTTCCAGCGCTGTCTGTTCTCCTCTACAGGTCGCATTTCTCAACCGATTCTCGTGAAATTTTGTGAGCAGGTTTGTAAATAATATAGATTTTTTTTGTCACGCCACTTTTTCGATTTTTTCCAAAATGGCGGAGATATGAAAAAAAAACATATTGCAGTCCAGCTTCCCGGCTCTGTCTTTTCTCCTCTACAGGTTGCATTTCTCAACCGAATTTCGTGAAATTTTGTGGGCAGGTTTGAAAATCATATAGATTTTTTTAAGTTGAGACAGTTTTTTCAAATTTTTCGTAATGGCGGAGATATGTAAGAAAAATGTATTTCAGTCCGGCTTTTTGGCGCTGGATGTTCTCCTCTACAGGTCGCATTTCTCAACCGATTCTCGTAAAATTTTGTGAGCCGGTTTGAAAATAATATAGAATTTTTTTGTCACGCCACTTTTTCGATTTTTTTCAAAATGGCGGAGATATGTAAAAAAAATATTGCAGTCCAGCTTCCCGGCTCTGTCTTTTTTCCTCTACAGGTCGCATTTCTCAACCGAATTTCGTGAAATTTTGTGGACGGGTTCGAAAATCATATAGATTTTTTTAAGTTGAGACAGTTTTTCCAAATTTTTCGTAATGGTGGAGATATGTAAGAAAAATGTATTTCAGTCCGGCTTTTTGGCGCTGGATGTTCTCCTCTACAGGTCGCATTTCTCAACCAATTTTCGTCAAATTTTGTGAGCAGGTTCGGAAACTACATAGAATTTTTTTGTCACGCCAGTTTTTTGAAATTTTTCATAATGGCGGAGAAATGTAAAGAAACATATTTAAGTCCGACTTTCCAGCTGTCCATTTTCCTCTACAGGTCGCATTTCTCAACAGATTCTCGTAAAAATTTTGTGAGCGGGTTCGATAATTATTTAGATTTTTTTTTAATTTAGCCAGTTTTTCTAAATTTACCAAAAATCACCATTTCGAAAAATGATTAAAATTAGAAGCGCCATCTAGCTGCGAGCTGCGAACATACCTACCAAATAATACCAAACAGCACGTACCTACTACGTGCTTTGAAAAGCTCGTGAACAGTGTGGGAAAAAGGGGTGGCGACATCTTTTAGATATTTTTTTAAACAACATACAATTTGAGCTACTTTTTAACGCGAGGTCTACAGCTCACGGAGCCACTAGTATTTATAGAGGCTAGCTTAAATCCCTATAAATACCTCCCGCTACTTAACGAAATATGCACGATTGGGAAAAAAGGCTTAAATATGCATTAACGTCGTAATTCAAGAGTTTTATGCATTTGTATATGCAAATGCATAATGATTAGACATAATAGGGAATATGCATAAGTCACCGATTTTGATGAATTTTAGCTTGATCGCTGCGGACACTTATAAAAACATGATGGAATAGGAAAAAAAATAAAAAAAATGTATAATCCTAGTTTTATCACACGATAAAATCAGGAGAAAATAACGATTTATTTTTTTCATTTTCGGATATAATACACTTTACAGTCAGATAGAATATCGAATAAGAAACAATATTTTGTATGACACATATGTACTTAAACGCAAAATTTAGGGAGATAATTGAAGATTATTGGCTAACTCCATATTAAACGCGCCGAAACACACCTGAAACGTGATGTGTGACGTCACCGTTTTGTATGGAGTGTTTTCGGCGGGTGCTGCTGCGCGCTAACTTCAAGTAACTATATCACGAGAAAAAAACGCAAGAGAAAAGTTTTAATATTACAGTTAACTTTCTCACGCATTATACTTTTGATTAAGATTTAAAAAAAAATTGATGCATATTCCCTATTATCTATTTTTCATATCATAACAGATGTCAAACCATTTATCAAGTAAGATACTCAGAAGTTACTTTTTGATTTGTCGTGTACCTACTTATTTTACTTTTTCAAATTTTCCAACTTATTTTGCTTGTTTTTATAAGTTACAAATAAGTTTACGTAATGTGTACGTAATACTATAAAACAATACAATACCTCAACTGTTTACAAAATAAGTCATCTCATTCACACAGTTGTATTAAAAAAATACTCGTACTACAAAAGATATATTAATAGAAAGCTTTACTGAAGGAGAAAATCCTATTAGAGATATTATAGTATCTCGATGACAAAAGGCGATCGCCTCGGATATAGTCAGGGTGACTGGAGACAAAATTTAATGAGAACTGTCACCAGCACTCCATACCCCCTAGGATACCCATTAGTTGGTAGAAGGCCCTTTTGATAGACCCGGAATACTCTATTCAGATTGTGCCTATTCACATCTTCGGACACAATGGTTTATATCGATTCTGGCTTTAGCGATGGAATTATGAAGGTTAATGGATCTCTTTAGATGGATATAAGTACCTATGCTTAAGTTGTGATTGTGAGAGATCATATTAATCAAGTTTTGGAATTTTATTGAAGTTGGATTTTGAGGGTGATAATCCTCCATAGAATGTCATCATATTTAATAAATTGTGTATTTAAAGCGATTCCCTTACCGAAAGTGACGCCCTCAGAGGTTTTTATTCAATAATTTGTTAATAGAAAAGGATTTTAATAAAACTTTACGTGGAATTTTAAGGGCTCATAATACTCTAGTATTTTTAGAAGGTATCACTACATTTCCTCTCAGTCATTCGTAGAAATAGATAGCAAATGTGTCAAAAACGGCCACTTTTGCTATTTACTTTTAGCAGTGACTACGAGAGAATGTAATGAAACCGTCTAAAATATTAGACTATGGGCCCTAAAAATTCTACGAGAAGTTTATTAAAATTGTGTATTAGAATTACAAAATTAAATAAAATTCACCGCGGCGCCACTTTAAGCTTAAGCTTTTTTTAAATAATTAAGTATTATGTATTTTACTACATAAAAACTGTTGCAAATCAAAGAAACGCAGGATCAGCTAAAAGTACGCATGGAAACCTGACTCAGGATATTGAAGTTTTCTACGAAACTGCAAATGTAAAGAAATTCCAATAACTAGCAGTATGGATACCAGAGCACAGAGATAAAGCTTTAATAGAAGTATTTCTCATTTTAATGAAATTACGGAAATAAGGTCCTGCCTTTAACAATGATCACGATATCTAATAACCATCAGCCACCAATTTTAATGTTCCCACTGCTGGGGCACAGGCCTTTCTTATGGGTGGATAAGGAGGATGGGCCATAACCCACCACGCAGGCCCAATGCGGATTGGTGGGTGTTAACGACTGCAAATGCACCTTAACGTGCGGCTTAACGTGCCTTCGGAAGGCACTGAGAAATTATAGATAGGTAATAAATTTTTGGTCACCCATCCCATGACTGATCCTTGTGAAAGTTGCTTAACCTCCGCAATCGTTGGGCCAGGCGCTAAGCCATCGAGCTCTAATGTCTAATAAATTACCTTTTATTCATTTTACTCGATTCCAGCTAGGCGTATAATTGTCTTTAGCTATGTTTTATCAAGTAATAAATCGTAAGTGAAACAAAAGAATTTAACAGCACAATAGTATAGATTATACAACAAGTGAAAAAAGAAGGAATTTAGTTCGAGGTACTATGTTGGATCCCGAGAGCAGCGAAGGATTCTAGAGTTGAATCCCGAGCGTAGCGAGGGATTCAAAAGTAGAATCCTGAGCGAAACGAGGGATACAAAGGACCGAGATGAAATTTTTTTTCACGAGTTGTGTACTCTACTTTTTACCATTGACTGCGAGAAAACATAATAGCAGTACTTACACCTATAGTACCTATTTATAGTTATCAAATTTTATCATTTAGATAGGTAATCGGTAATTTAACCGTTAGAAAATAGTGAAACTATAAGTTTTCCAATGACATAAAACAACCATGCTAAGAGGGAAATTACATAATCAGTCTGACATCAGTCCATTTCATCAGTTTGTATAGACTTTGAATTTTTACAGACTGAAGATCGTACCAGACTGATGGAATGGACTGATGCAAGACTGAACATCCAATCTCCCTCTAGTATAAAGAAAAGAACCAAGACACTAAAAAGAACCTAATTAATTTGGCGCGATATTTTTTTTAGAAAAGAACCCAAAGATAAGACTCTAAAAAGAACCTAAATAAAATTGGCGGGATTTTTTTTTATTTAATTGTATAACTATGGCTTTATCTATGGAATAGCTCTATACTTTCAGCACGTTTTATTTTTTTTGTGCATAATTCAAACGATGCGCGCTTGTTCCAAATTCAAATTATTTTTATTCACTCGGTGAATAAAATCGCTTATTATTCACTCTTATCGTTGAATTAAACGCACTTTTTAGAGTGGCGATGGTAAAAAAAATATAAAGAAACTGACACGTTTCATAACTTTCTCCAGACATCACAAAAGCAACATCTAGACATTGAATTGAAATGTTGAAATGTTGTAAGTATCAAATAAATTCGAGCGCGCTGAAAATATTGTATTCTTACAGAATTATTCGTCTGTTAGCCTATTGAGAATGTGGTGTGGGTAATGTAATACCCTTACGTCTACCGTTCTTCGAAATTGGAAATTCCATTTGGAAATACATAACTAGAAGATATTATTATGTGAATTTGAAATTCAGATTCCATTTAGTTACGGATTAGTATTTCGTCGGTGCGTCCCTGCTAAAACCTTAAGCCCAACTTTTATTAATAATAGTAGATTGTTATACGAGGGTCAAAAGGAAGCAATTCCCATAAGAGACATTTAGTTTAATTGTTACTTTTATTTTGTTTGAACTTTTCGTTTAAACTCATTTTTAGTAAATACACTATCAACAGAAAACTTTAATACGGCACACACAGCTCAAAGTCACAGAGCTAAGCTAGGTATCCCTCTAATATTTTATATTTTTTATTATTTTAAATTTGGAACACGCCGCGTCGCCGGCCACTCCTCCCAATGTTTTTAATTTTGCACTGGCTGTTTATACCATCTTTTGTTGTTGTTTGTGAATGCGCCCTACAAAGCAACTACAAGGTTGCTACTTTTTTTAAACCATTTGTTTTTAATTTATTGTAAACTTTTTCATTGCCGATGAGGTAACTCTATGGTTGACTATGTAACCAAATTCAGTTCTATTTTTAAATTACTTTTCCACCCTAGGGTGGAACGAAGAGTTTTTCAGCCGCTGCTCAGTTTAAACAAACATCAATTTCCAAGAAATGAAAAAGACTAGTTTCCTCCTCGTCTAACATGATTTTAACAAAATATGTACCTATATATGTTTCTTAGGTTGTAGTACTTATTTAGTATTATTGCATTGACATCGCTAAACATGCCAATTAGCTGAAAACAAGCTTTTCCTAAGAAAAAGAAATAAGTACTTATTATATTTAATGGTTTCCTCCAATCCTGTTTGAAGGTGCTCCCCAAAACCGATCTTTAAGTCATTATTCTCTTTAATTTCGTATTTGTGTTGTTATTGGAGCCTTGTCTTCCTTGTCTTCATATAAAAAAATACTTTGAACAAAGGAGGAACATCCAGTAAATTATCCTTCTTTTTTATTTATTATTTTATAGGTACCAAAGCAAAATTAAAAAGGTTATGTTTTTTTTTAAGAATGAATTTCTAGAATGAAACTTTAGTATAAATAGGTATTTCTAAAACACTGGTCAATAATATACTAATATTTAAAAAAAAACCGGCCAAGTGCGAGTCGGACTCGCGCACCAAGGGTTCCGTACCAAAAAACGGGAAAAAAACACTTAAGCCATTTAATATATTTATTTTATTCTGTTTTTAGTATTTGTTGTTATAGCGGCAACAGAAATACATCATCTGTGAAAATTTCAAAGTTCTACCTGTTGTCGTTATTAATATAAAGCAAAAAACGAAAAAAAAACAGGTTTGTTGTATGGGAGCCCCCCTTGAATATTTATTTTATTCTATTTTTAGTATTTGTTGTTATAGCGGCAACAGAAATAGATCATCTGTGAAAATTTCAACTGTCTAGCTATCACGGTTCATGAGATACAGCCTGGTGACAGACAGACAGACAGACGGACAGCGGAGTCTTAGTAATAGGGTCCCGTTTTTACCCTTTGGGTACGGAACCCTAAAAACTCACTTGGATAGGTGTAAAACGGCAAAAAGTTTGATCAGATCTGAGCAAAGACGACTAAAATTTGTAACCAAAAAAGGCAAAAAATTGTTCTCATCAGTCGTAAAAAGTAACCTGATTCGCTCGTTCGTAAAACACCGGAAATTTCCGGAAATTCCGGCAGATAAGATAGGAAGTTGAGTGTCCACATCCAAGCTTAAATTTTACAGTTTAAGAAACTTTGATTTATGAGCGTTTTCTCCCTAAGAAGTATTTAGGGGGAGAGGCGTCATATTGGCTGTGTTGGTCGTTTTTATGTCTGTTTTAAAAGCGAACTCACTTTGGCGCTCTTAAAAGTTGTTTTTTAAACATGACAGAATGGCTTTTGATGGTGCTATCATATGGAAAGTTTTGGTGGAAATGTGCTTATGAAAGTTAGACTAAGGAAGCAAGTCTTGAACATTCCGCTTGGTTGTCTTAAAGATATCTTGTAACCCTGATTTTAACAGCATGCCTAACAGTCGTTTTATTACTTCTTGCAAACTTTCGTTTTATTTCTATGTCCAACAAAATTTTACTGCTTGACTTCGAATATCATTAAAGTATGACCAAGTTCCACAGCACCGCCACAATTTTGACAAGCAAGCTCAGTTTATTTGATCTGAGCAAGCAAGTAGTTCGAACGTCGTTTAACCGAAAATCCCATCATTGCTTTTCTTACGATATGCTTGTCCTATCCCTTATAACATTAAAATCTTTGTTAATCTCTGAAAAGGAGTGTTCAAAACAAAATATGGATATTTAGAGCCACATTTTCAAGTGATCTAGGATAAACTGCTTCAACTTTTTATCATAACAATTTAAACTTTTCCCAATTTTGTGAAATGGTGGCAGTTTCAATAGATTCTCTCTTTTTAGCATTAATTAATTCACAAAATTAAATTATTAATTGTTAAATATTAGAAACTGAGGGTCTTTAAAAATTCATCGCTTGAGGGTAGGCTCACGAGTAGCTTCAGTCTCCCGTGACCACAGCAGCAGCTGTAAGGCCCTCCGCTGCCTTACGCGGGATCCCGCCGCGGGTACACGGCGCGGGAATATAGATTGCTGGTTTTTGACGTACAGATGCATGCGCAGTGCATGAGTAAGCTCTAATCTATGGCACCCATTACACACACAATCTGATCACGCCAGACCGCGCCAGACTGACAAAGATTGACAGAGATTGATTGTGTAACGTTGTTCGCGATCTGTTTCAATCTGGCGCGGTCTGGCGCGATCTGGCGTGATCAGATTGTGCTGGATTGTCAATCTACGTCAATCTGGCCCCGCGCGCGTGTCCCGCTCAAGGCAGCGGAGGGCCTAAAGGTGCCGAAACGTCGGGAAAATCAAAAATCAAATCAAACAGTTACCAACTAATTACCAAAGTACTTTCAATAAAACCGGGTTAGTATTCGTTAAAAAGTATTTTATTTCATGTCTAGTGAGCGCGTAAGCTTGAGAAGTGAATATAACAACTCAACCATATTGCAAAATTCATCGCCAGTTCAACAAACTTTCACAAGTCATTACCTCCACATAAGGTGTAAACTTGACATTTGCAGGGGTCATTGACCGCTCAACCGGTGCCCCCCTCCCCCTCCACAGATCTAGTTTGCTAAACATGATTGCGGCTTGTAATCCTATGTTACGACTGACAGGAAATAGTACGTACTCAATGGAGGTCAGTGATGAGTAGGTTGTATTATTGATGATCAGGAAATGATTACTTTGTTGTAGCTGTCAGCTATTACTGTAATATTACAACAGCTGTTATCTTGACGTGCTAGCTTTTAACTAATAGCAGTACTATCCCCATCAATTGGTAATGCGCCTGGCGGCCATGATTTTAACCTCAAAAACGAAAAACAATTGCAATTTTTTTATATACCTAGACCCTTTCTTACTGAAAATAAGAATTCAATAATTAATATATTATATTACCTATTAGAATTTTACTGTTTTTTGTAATTTTTAGTTGCGGATGACGTTGATGTGTATGTTAATTTGACAAGATTCCAGCGCATTACCAATTGACGGGGATTATAGGTAATTCTAACCCATCCCAGCTTTATAAAATATATTAAACTAGCTTCTGCCTGCGACTTTGTCCGCGTGGACATTCGGAAAATCCCTAGGAAACCTTTGACCGAGATAAAAAGTATTAAATGTTTTAATCCAGGCCATAAACTATCTGTGTGGTGGATCAAGAATTGAAATAATAACTCGTGAAATTTTAAAATACAACGCATCATAATTCATTGCAATCTAAATAAAATAAGTGTAACCGTTAAGAATATTAAACCGGGTTACCTACGCAATAGTTTAAAAAAAGAAGTGGATTATTTCCTCAAAATAACAAGCACTTAACGACTGCAATGAACGCGCATCAAACTCCATTCTCGCGGCAGAAGCGCGCAAGTGAAAGTGTTCCCACGATGCGCTTGCGCGTATAAAGCAAATATCAACCTTATGCACCTAAACATATGGTGTTAGTTGTTGCAGCGTCTTGCGTGATACAGCCTGATGATGCAAGACATAGACTTTGTAATAAGTCTGAAGTCTTGAACCTAATTTGTTGTGCTGTTCGTAGTTAGGATCACGAAATAGTAGCAAGCATAACTTTTTGGCATTTAGGAAAGACCTGTCTAATGCTAATAGCCTTTACAAAGTTACCACAAGGAAAAGTAGAGCAAATTTACTGTAATAACTAAATCACGACATTAATTCGAATTGTGTAAATTGTATTCTGGAAAATATATTACAGTTTTTAAACGAGTATGTTTTAATATCTTTCTTTTATCTAAGTTTGGTCAATCATTCGCTTAGTCGAAAGTAAGTCTAGCTGAAATAATAGTATATCTATTGTTATTTCATGCTTCTTATTCTTTCTCTACTTATATACACGCTGAAATTTTGAGCTTGTAATCATGAGTGGAACCACACCACGGCGGGAACCAAATGATTAAAATTTCACGCTGTATATTAAGTAGTATTTTTGTTGATTTCGAGAAATAGCTTTAAAGGATATGTGTTTTATAATTCGATTATAAAGTAAGCAATTTATAAATGTAGATTGTTTAAAAAAACTAAATAGTAAAGCCGCTCTACAGATGTTTGAGACCGCAAAAATACAATTTTGCCGCCCCAGTAAAGCCGGCGGCATTTTCTGGCATTTCTTATTTGAATCGGCATACGAGACGGGACCAGTGAAAGCCGACCCATTTGCCCATCAAACGAGTTTCATTACGGTCTATTTATAATATGGGCCTAATTCTTAAAGTCCACAAAGACCCTTTGAAATATTCATACCTACAACTTTTATTTGACAAATCGAGACTTTCGAAATCTAGTTTATTACCTTTTTTTACAAAGTTATTGACTTTTTTATTTGATTACTCCAACCGATCACATTTTGATTGCAAAAACGTTAGAGAATCAGTAAGTATATTTTTTTATTTGATTGATGTCAAAGTAATATACACAATTAACACTACACACTAGCTAAAACATAATTGCAATTTTATATTGAACTGTTTCACCAATTCCCAAAACTGCCTATGGCACAGCACAGGCATACCTTATGAATGAATAAAACTGTTTATCAGTCCAGAATCATATCAAGATACTTACTTAAAAAAGGACCACTGTCTAACGACCCTGTTTCCCAAAGCGATATCGACATAGCTTTCTCCTCGCTTCATCTCGTACCTTGCCTCCTAACGCCGAGATTCCAGGTCATCCTCAATTCTGTTTCCACTATTGTTGTCACGCAACACCGCTTACGTGTGCCATAACGGTGCCACGGTGTAGACACAGATAATGTTTAGTTAAACCAGTAACGAAATGGCGCGGCGCGGCGCACACACACGCGTTGATAGTCAGACACTCGGAGATAGGATTACCAGATCTAATAATGAGATTGCCTGAATTTTTCCCTGACTTTTCAGTAAATTTCCTGACATTTTGTACACCTATATCTACATTCTTAATTTAGTTGACGTTTCATAATTTTTTGTTTCTCACCAAAATGATAAACAAATAACGTGTTTTCATTAAATACTTAGACTTTTTGAGATTTCAAAAATCCCTGACAACAGTTCTTCCCTGTTTTCTTGACAGATGCCTTAAGTTCCTGACATGTCAGGAAAATTCCTGACATCTAGTAACCCTACGGAGGAGAGAATAAGCCCAATCGGCGAACGTGTGGATGCAAGTTCGATGATCGAGACTCCAAACATCGGCAATTGTTTGTAGGGACCAAAATAATGACCCGTTCTGGGCATGGTGTTGTTTATTCCAAGTTAGAATCGAATATTATCAATTTACAAAAAAAAATTGTCAATGCCTTTCAACCCTAACGACATGGGGACTAGGTTTTTACATAGACTATTCTAACCTCATGGTTCTTAGTTGTGACACCTACTGCTTTCGCTATTATTTGTATACTTTACTATGATACAGATGCGTGTGATGTGATGTGCGCGCACAGCTTGCGCTCCTGACATTCCAAAGTATACACATGGACATGATTAAGGTCAGACAGTTTTAGTTTGATTGAACATATAATACAAGAAATAGAGGCGTGCTTATACAAAATGACAGAAACGATTACGAAAATATATGTTTTTGTGTTTTCACTTAATTGTATATTGGCATGCGAGAGATTGTATTCTTTATGGCCTGTTAAATTAACGATAGTATTAATAAAATAGGTGTATTATGGATAGGAAGTATTTTACATTCAATCATTAGATAGGTTGTTAGCGACGCAAGTGAATTATGAGTATTAGTGACACGTAATAGTGATAAATACTGAAAGTGATAAGTGTTAAAAATCGCAATTAGTGAAGTAAGACTTATGAATAATTATTAAGGACTTTAACTTAGTGAATCTACGCTTTAGATGTAAGAATTTGTTAGTTAGCCTTTGTATTAGTTCTTTACGTTTTTATTAGAACCTAGGTTTTTGAGATTTGTAAGTAATTTTCAGTTTAACATAGGGAATTAAGATTTTTTCTTTGTAAAATAGGGTATACCAATAGGGCAATACCTTAAAGACAAAGCCCCAATTTTTGGAAATTAGGCATATCAAAGGGGCAATACCACATAGAAAGCCCCCGAAGGTTTTTTGTAAATATCTTTTAAAATAATCGATGTTTTGATATAAAATAGTTCGTATTCGATTGAATCTTCATAGTTCTATCTGAAGAAATAAATTTTAAGTTAGTTCTATCAAAGATTTGTAAAAACGAGCGCTTATTTCGATATTAGAAAGAGATAGAGATAGTTTTACTTAGAATTAGATAAAGACAGTTGCGCGTGAACAGGACAGACGTACTGTAAGACAGAGAGGTCCGAGTTCTAGAAAAACTAGAAAGTTCTAGATTGATTTTCATGAAAATTCCAATAAATCTGATTGGTTCCGAATTTTCTAGGACTAATTTTCGATCGATATATAAAGCAGAGAGGTCGAAGTAAGCGCACAGTTTTCCGATAATGGAGATATCATTGTAAAAGGAAGAAAAAATGAAGAAATAAAAGAAGAAAACAGTAAATAGTGTTTTTTCCGACCGAGTGTTCAACTGCCTTCCTCGTCCAGCCGGCGATAATCCTATGAAGACTTTTGAGTGTTTACAGTCCACTTACTGAGAGTTATCGAGTTATATATTATTTGTGACGTGTGTGGTTTAGTGTGGACGATCCTTTAAGTGCTCTCGTCGTCGTCTGCCCGCCGCGCCCGCCACAATTGCTGGTCCTCCGAGCCGGATCGTGAGAATCGAAGAAGATGCCAAATACCAGGTCGGAAACAGCGAAAAGTAAGGCTACGGAGAAAACTACGGAACCATCTGCCTCAGATTGGAGTTTGTACACACCAACGGAAACTGCCACTGTGTCTACAGTAACAACGAGGTCAGCGCACACCAGGAGGATGTCACCGCAGCGTCCCCCTACTGGAGTCGAGTCACCTTCACGCCTTGAAGGAGACATCGCTAGACCAGCCGCTCGAGCCCAAGGAGGTACGTCGCCCGTTCGTGTACCGGGAGACGTCACCACCACGCCGACGGGAAGAAAGGATACGCGCACCGCTGCCAGTGAAACTATTCAACGAAGGGACCTCACTACTCTTCCTACTACGGATCAAATGCATAAAGAAGTGATGGCTTGCATCGCGGAAATCGAAAGGAAACGGCAAGCACGACTTGAAGAAGATGCTTATTTCAGGTCTCCCGCTCCAGTTGACAAGAAGCGAATACAGCAAGAACCAAAGGAAGCTGTGAAGAGGTCAGACGCGCGTTCAGTAAGGTCGTCGAGGAGGCGTGCCGAGGCCGAAGCCAAGATGCAGATTGCCAAGCGAGAATTGGAAATAGCCGTTGCCAGGTCGAAGATTGCCCAGGCGGAACTGGAGATGATTCAAGCGGACTCCGAGATGGAAGAAGAAGAAGAAGAGGAGGTATACCGGGAGCAGAACATTGAAGATTGGTTCAACCGGTCAAATCCGCAGCCGCCACCAGCACCGCCGCAACAGAGTCAAGAAAAGAAGAAGTCGGATATTGAAGTTTTGGCTCAAGCTATCACGAGTCTCTCGCAGAAGGCGTCGGAAAATACATTGTCAAAGCAAATAATTGAGCTTCCTTTCTTCAACGGTGCAAGTGAGGAGTGGTTGGCCTTCAGGCGGTCATACAACGATACAGCCCACGCCTTCACACCGACCCAGAATTTGGCTCGTCTACGAAGAACACTGCAGGGAAGAGCAAGAGACGCAGTCAAGAGCCTGCTGTTCACCGCGGAAGATCCAGCTGAAGTCATGAAGGGGCTGGAGGCAAGGTTCGGGAGACCGGGCGCACTGGCGTTATCTGAACTGGAGAAGCTGAAGAGCCTGCCGCGCGTCGCCGAAAGCCCTACTGAAGTGTGCGCCTTCGCCAGTCAAGTAAGGAACTCCGTGGCTACGATCAAAGCACTGGGAAAGCCAAGCTACTTAAGTTCGCCAGAAACTTTGAAGGTGCTGATTGAGAAGATGCCTGCTTCGATGAAATACAGGTGGTACATCTTCCACCGAACCAAGCGTGAAGAGGAACAGCCGGAGCTCATCACTATCAGCGAGTTTCTGGAATTGGAAGCGGACATGTGTGGTGACTTCGCTCCCCCTGAAGTGTCTTGGGAGACGAAGAGGACCCGTCCGCAATACGCTCCCCAGGAGGCGCCATGGAAGAATAATACAAGGAGACCCGTCCACGCTGTGCAAGATAAAGAAGACACTCACACCAAAGTAGAATGCCCCGAGTGCAACGGGCAACATTGGCTCATCGAGAGCCGCAAGCTTAAGGAAGCCGACGTGAATGAAAGGTGGGAGATAGCAAAGAAGAGGAAGATATGTTTCAAGTGCCTTCGCTTCAGACACGCCCGACAGAACTGCAGAGCACCAGTATGCAAGAAGTGTTCCAGGTGGCATCATACAATTCTGCACTCCGACGCTCCTCCTGTGAAGCAAGATGACAAGCCAAGATGCAACGCTGTCCAGAAAGAAGAGGATCCAGTCGAAGAAGTCGTCACCTCCGTGCATACAAGTAACAACACCAGCGACGGGAAGGCATATTTGAAGATGGCTCCGGTGGTGCTCTATGGTCCGGGGGGCTCTATTAAGGTCTTAGCCCTGCTGGATGAAGGATCAACGGTCACGCTACTGGACTCCGCCGTCGCTGAGAAGATAGGTGCCAAAGGGAAGACGGAAGCTTTGTCGATAGAAGTGGTCGGAGGAAGGAACATGAAGAAAGAAAACTCCCAAAGGGTCTCCCTCCACATCAAAGGAATCCATCGACGAGATAAGAAGAAGATAGAAGTAAGGACCATCGATGGACTGAAGCTCTCCAAACAAGAAGTAAGCGACGCATTAGTGGAGAAATGTTCACATCTGAAGAAAATCGGAAACCAACTCATCTATGCGAAAGAAGAACCGCGACTGCTCATAGGGCAAGATAACTGGGGGCTGATCATTACGAGAAGAATAAGGAAGGGTAAGGCCTCCGAACCAGTCGCGTCACTCACCAGCCTGGGGTGGGTACTGCATGGGTGCGACGGAAGAGACACGGTTCCGGTGAAGTTTGTAAACCACGTAAGCTCCAGCGAAGATGAAACAGAAGCTCTAGTAAGAAGACACTTCGAAATAGAATCGCTGGGAGTACAGCCGCGACGTCCAAGCAACGACGCAGACAAGAGGGCGCTCGATGTCTTGGAGAAGACGACGAAGAGGACGCAAGACGGCAGGTTCGAGTCAGGGTTGCTATGGAAGAGTGAAGAAGAAACGCTACCCAACAACTACAATCAAGCCTATAGAAGACTCGTCAACACCGAAAAGAAGCTGGACAAAGACGAAGATCTGAAGAAGGCTTATGAAGAACAGATGAACCAATTGATTGTCAACGGGTATGCAGAGAAAGCACCATCAAGCTCGACTGAAGGAAGAACGTTTTACCTGCCACACTTCGCCGTCATCCATCCAGTCAAGAAGAAGCCAAGAATAGTCCTTGACGCCGCCGCCAAGTTCAATGGTAAGAGTCTGAACGACGCGCTTTTACCGGGACCGGACCTGCTACAGTCACTCTTCTGCGTTTTAGTAAGATTCAGGGAAAGACCAGTGGCTGTCGTCGCCGATATCAAAGAAATGTTCCTTCGCATAAAAATGAGAGAAGAAGACAGAGACAGCCTGAGGTTCCTGTGGCGAGGAGACAAGACGCAAGGCAAGCCTGAAGAATACCGTATGGCATCAGTAGTATTCGGAGCCACGTCGTCCCCGGCCACAGCAATCTACGTTATGAACAAGAACGCCGAAGACTTCGAAGAACAGTATCCTGCAGCAGTCAAGGCCATTGAAAGGAACCACTACATGGATGATTATCTGCAGAGTTTCGGGTCAATTGAAGAAGCACGGAAACTGGCTAAAGAAGTCAAGGAAATACACGCTAAAGCCGGTTTCAACCTAAGGGGATGGGGCAGCAACGAACCAGAAGCACTCGAGGGAATTCAAGAATTGCTGGAAGATAAAGTCGTGGAACTGGCAGAAGAAGAGAAGACCCTCGGGCTGAGATGGCTGATAAACGAAGACAAGCTTGCCTTCAACGTCGGCCTTCGCAACACCCCATCAGAAGTGCTGGAAGCAAGAAGAAAGCCAACGAAAAGGGAAGTCACCAGCGCCGTCATGTCAACCTTCGACCCTATGGGATTCGCCACACCAGTCTTGATACAAGGAAAGAAGCTCATACAAGAGATATGGCGGACTAGGGTCGAGTGGGATGAAGAGATCAACGATGAACAGATGACGACCTGGACTAAGTATCTTCAAGAGGTGGCCATCTTAAGAGAACTGAAGATTCCGAGGTGTCTGTCGCCGAGCCAAGAGCAAGGTCAGCTTCATATTTTTAGTGATGCAAGTGAAGAGGCATACGCCGCGACAGCTTACTGGAGGACGGTCGAACCCGACGGAAGAGTCCACATCACCCTCATCGCCGGGAAGGCCCGGGTGACACCTACGAAGCCGGTATCAATTCCACGATTGGAACTACAAGCGGCGCTATTGGCAAGCAGATTAGCAACCACCGTAGAGCACGAAACGAGCCTGAAGATAGAGAAGAAAGTATTCTGGACGGACTCCAGCACCATACTTCAATGGCTCAAGTCCGACCCTCGAAAGTTTAAGGCCTTCGTCGCACATAGGCTCGCCGAGATTGAAGAATTGACAAGACCGCAAGACTGGCGTTGGGTACCAACAAAAGAGAATCCAGCAGACGACGCTACCAGAGGGACGCCGAACGAGTTCGACCATACCGCACGATGGTTCCGAGGTCCGCGCTTCCTGTATGAAGACGAGGGATCGTGGCCAACCAGAACTTTTGGAGCCTCGGACATCCAGGAGACCGGCGAAGAAAAGAAAGTGCAAGTCGTCGCAGCAGTGAAGATCGTCGAACCCTACTTGCCTCGTCACGAAAGGTTCTCCAGCTGGAAGCGCCTGGTGCGGTGCACGGCTCGCGTACTCCAATTTATCGAGAAACTGAAGAAACGTACGAGCCAGAAGAAAGAAACCGTCGCCACTACCAAAAATGATGAAGACTGGAAGCCTCAGAAGCGTGTCACCAAGAAGAAGATGATCGTAAACCAGCTTCCCGAAATAAAGAAGATGAACCTCATCCCAATCGAAGCGTCCCAGCTGAAGAGGGCCGAAGAAGAACTTATCAAGCAAAGCCAGAAGGATAGCTTCGGGGAAGAAATCAAGTGCCTTCAAGAAGACAAAAAATTGGAAAATTCAAGCCGTCTACGAAAGCTCGACGTGTACCTGAGTAAGGAAGGAATAATCAAGCTAAGAAGTCGGACAAAGAAGATCCAAATTAAGGACAGAGAAGTAAATCCGGCGATACTAGACGGCAAGCACGGCATCAGTTGCCTTATCATAAGATATTACCACGAGAAGTTTCTTCATGGCAACACCGCGACGGTGGTCAACGAGATAAGGCAGAAGTATTGGATCTTGGGCCTACGTTCCAGCGTCAGGAAGGAAATTTACCAGTGCCAGTGGTGCAAAGTCAAGAAAAGTAACCCACAAATACCCCCACCTGGAGACTTACCATCAGAACGTCTGAACCACCATCAGTACCCCTTCACCAGCTCAGCCGTTGACTATTTTGGACCAATGCAGGTGACCATAGGGAGAAGAGTGGAGAAGCGCTGGGGAGTGCTGTTTACATGTCTTACCACGCGAGCGGTGCACCTTGAATTAGCAAGTTCGCTAAGTACCAGCTCCATGATCATGGCACTAAGAAGAATGGCTGCTCGCAGAGGAACTCCAAGAACAATTTTTAGTGACAACGGGACGAACTTCGTAGGTGCAAATCGAGAGCTACAGGAAGCGGCCAACCAAGAAGGTATTACTTGGAAATTTATACCACCAGGATGTCCAAACATGGGAGGCGCCTGGGAAAGGTTTGGTGAAGTCCGTGAAAACCGCGTTGATGGCCGTCCTGCACACCAAGTACCCACCAGAAGAGGTACTCCACACGCTGCTCACTGAGGTGGAGCACGTCGTCAACTCCCGCCCACTCACCGACGTCAGCGCAGATCCAGAAGATGAAGAAAGCCTCACGCCTAACCACTTCTTATTGGGAAGGTCATGTGGGGCACTATCTCCAGGGGAATTCGAAGATAGCGAGCTCGTTGGGAAGGCTACCTGGCGGACGGCACAGCGACTGGCAGATCATTTTTGGAAGCGATGGGTGGCGGAGTACCTACCTATGCTGATGCCACGAAAGATAACCGGACGGGAAACTGAAGACCCACGTGTCGGAGACATCGTAGTCATCATGGACGCCACGTTACCCAGAAACACGTGGCCTCGCGGTGAAGTGCAACAAGTATACCCAGGACCCGATGGAAGAGTGAGGATATTGGACGTGCGAACTCCCGGAGGTATACTTCGACGACCGACGCGACGAGTCATCGTTCTGGTCCCGGCAGCGGCGTCGCCCCCAAATGGATGAAGTGCTTCGCACTGCGGGGGGAGATTGTTAGCGACGCAAGTGAATTATGAGTATTAGTGACACGTAATAGTGATAAATACTGAAAGTGATAAGTGTTAAAAATCGCAATTAGTGAAGTAAGACTTATGAATAATTATTAAGGACTTTAACTTAGTGAATCTACGCTTTAGATGTAAGAATTTGTTAGTTAGCCTTTGTATTAGTTCTTTACGTTCTTATTAGAACCTAGGTTTTTGAGATTTGTAAGTAATTTTCAGTTTAACATAGGGAATTAAGATTTTTTCTTTGTAAAATAGGGTATACCAATAGGGCAATACCTTAAAGACAAAGCCCCAATTTTTGGAAATTAGGCATATTTTGATATATATTGCAAAGGGGCAATACCACATAGAAAGCCCCCGAAGGTTTTTTGTAAATATCTTTTAAAATAATCGATGTTTTGATATAAAATAGTTCGTATTCGATTGAATCTTCATAGTTCTATCTGAAGAAATAAATTTTAAGTTAGTTCTATCAAAGATTTGTAAAAACGAGCGCTTATTTCGATATTAGAAAGAGATAGAGATAGTTTTACTTAGAATTAGATAAAGACAGTTGCGCGTGAACAGGACAGACGTACTGTAAGACAGAGAGGTCCGAGTTCTAGAAAAACTAGAAAGTTCTAGATTGATTTTCATGAAAATTCCAATAAATCTGATTGGTTCCGAATTTTTTAGGACTAATTTTCGATCGATATATAAAGCAGAGAGGTCGAAGTAAGCGCACAGTTTTCCGATAATGGAGATATCATTGTAAAAGGAAGAAAAAATTAAGAAATAAAAGAAGAAAACAGTAAATAGTGTTTTTTCCGACCGAGTGTTCAACCGCCTTCCTCGTCCAGCCGGCGATAATCCTATGAAGACTTTTGAGTGTTTACAGTCCACTTACTGAGAGTTATCGAGTTATATATTATTTGTGACGTGTGTGGTTTAGTGTGGACGATCCTTTAAGTGCTCTCGTCGTCGTCTGCCCGCCGCGCCCGCCACATAGGTATAACAGTTTACACCACCAGGATTAAAAATAAGAAAATAAGTTGGCACATTGTTTAACTTATCGAGTAATTTATTTATACAACAACATTGAATCGCTCTTCGTAATGTAATTTATACAATACTAGCGGCCGCCCGCGGTTTCACCCGCGTGGTTCCCGTTCCCGTGGGAATATCGGGATAAAAATCATTTTATGTTTTAATCCAGGCTATCTACTATCTGTGTGCCAAATTTCAACCAAATCCGTTCAGTAGTTTTTGCGTGATTGAGGAACAAACATCCAAACATCATAAACCCACAAACTTTCATATTTATAATATTAGTAGGATTATGCAAATAAATATTTTGATTTCTGAACTCTATTTTAAAAAAAAGGTTTGGCAGATGACCACATAAAATCATAAAGTTTGATCAGCAAGCAAAACATTATCATAAATTAAGGGCATTATCTCGAAGATAAACGAAAGCACGCGACCAAGACTAACAGCATTGTATTAAATTAAAACCTTTATTAACGAGCGGAGATGTAAAAATTTATGGCGCTTCCCGCACAGTTAAAATGCAAATCTGCACAATATCAATGCAATTGCAAACGAACGAGGCGATTAAAAAATGTTATTAATCGGACGTCCGCCATTACCGGAAGTCCGATCGAGTCGATAATAATGGAGACTTGTCAGTTTATAACAAACGGCGACTGTCGGAAAGAATGGAAATTCATTAACACATTTAAATTCTATTTAAAACCTTTTAATTATGAAACTCAAGTAACACAACTCCAGCTCACAGTAAGAAGTTTAAAATATACAATGAAAAATACTTCTTGCAGTTTTATTTTAGGAAAAGCAGAACCTATAATGAAAGAAAAACATAAGCATGTCCCACTGTTCAGGATCTCGACAATTTCTTATCATAACTCTTAAAAATATAACCTACTGTTGCAAAAAAAAACATAAAATAGGTATGCAATGAAATAGCAAAGGTATTTTTTGGAGTCTTTCAATTCTACGAACGAACGACGAACTTCTTTTTGAACACTTTTGGAAGATGACTAAGTTAATAACTTGTCAATTTAAGAAAAACAATGATAATAAGAAAATAAGAACAGATAAGAGAAACAATGAAAATAAGATCAGACGAAATATTTTTTATAAAAGTCGCAATAAAAGAAACAAAGCTAATAATTCAAAATACTTAAAGCCCCGCTAACATTACTATAATATAAACGTCCAAAAAGGATAGGTAGTGTACATACAATACATACATCATACTCCAGCGGAGTTAATGTCGCCAGAAACCTATATAAATCCGATGACAATGGAACATGGCTCTCAATTCTGAAATATTACGAGTTCGATTGACACGCGGCGCCTAGGGTTGCCAAAACTACTTTATAATATAGCAGCTTATATTTTGGGCCATGCTACTATATAGTATGGCCCATTATGCATTCCATTTCGGATTACTGCGTTCGGAAAACTCAAAATAAAAAAAGCTCTTCGTAGGTCGGATAATAAAAGTTGTAAAAAACTGTTTCTCATTAATAAATAAAGGATACTATTATATGGATATTGGATACTTTGACCAACTTTTTTGATTAATGTTTCCAACTGTGAAACATCTGTCAAAAAAGTTGCTATGACGAAGTACTAAAGTGTTAAGCGACTATCGTTGCTGACTGTAGGTACCAATACTTTTTACGTTTTACCTGATTTATTTCAATGAATGTCTACCTACATTTTTTATGTATAGATGAGAGATCGTAAAAGATGGCTCTTTGAAAAAAATATGCAATTATTGTTTTGTGTTTTGACCAGGTTTTTGAAAATATTTACTCTATAACTAAACGTGGCCGCTAACTATGGGTCTCATAAGGAGGCTCAAGGTCACTCAGCGTGCAATGGAGAGAGCCATGCTCGGCGTTTCCCTACGTGATCAAATCAGAAACGAGGAGATCCGCAGGAGAACTAAAGTAACCAACATCGCTCGAAGGATTGCTCAGCTGAAGTGGCAATGGGCGGGACACATAGCGAGAAGAACCGATGGCCGTTGGGGCAGAAAGGTTCTGGAATGGCGACCGCGCACCGGACGACGCTCCGTGGGTAGGCCCCCGACAAGGTGGACCGACGATCTGGTGAAGGTCGCGGAAAGCCAGTGGATGCAGGCAGCGTAGGACCGATCGTCGTGGAGATCCTTAGGGGAGGCCTATACCCAGCAGTGGGTGTCGTGTGGCTGATATGATGATGAAATATGTTAACGACTAGGCTAAACAGATTAATTTGTAAAGCGCTAACGTTAGTTCTACACAAAGTATACAATGTGTTAATGAATTAACGCAAAATGAGAAAACCGTTTTTCGGACCATCAAACTGAATAACTTTTACTATGGGACCACCTCTGAAATCGCGAAAAAAAAATCAGCTGCTTCATACATTTTTATATTTTCGCTATTTATTTTTTGCGATTTCAGAGTTGGTCCCATAGTAAAAGTTGTTTAGTTTGATGATTCGAAAAAACGTTTTTCTCATTTTGCGTTAATTCATTAACACGTTGTAGATACTGTTACAAGTTTTTGCACACAATAAACTTTTGTTGTGATTTTAAAATGTCAAATCCATGCAACTATCTTTACTTTGCACAGTTATTTCACGAATGAATTCTAGGACAACAGTCCCCCTAATCAAATAGCCACTTTTCTATTCGTTCGCTAACTTTAAGATTAAAAATAAGCAATTAAACAATCAAGTCAGACCTCGCAAGTTTATGTAAATCACAGACATTGTTGTAAATATTGAATGGAATTGATCACAGACATTGTTGTATTGTATGGAATTGACAAGCCTACGACACTATATTTTGGTGTTTATGACTTATTTTTAAGTTAGCGAACGAATAGAAAAGTGTCCATTTTAGTAGCTCTCCTGGTATAACAGACAATCATTAATAATAAAACATTAATAATAAATTAACTTACAAGATCTTTAAGACTATATTTAAAATTACCGTCTATTGTTGCCAAGCAGATTTCCATTCAACATACACACGCTCTACAAAAAATGCATACTTTTACTGTTGTTTGTTATTCACATTTCCATGCACCGCCTATCACACTTTCTGGATACCACTTTCATACAGAATACTCAATGATATAAAGTTAATGACGACGACATTACCTAACTGGATAATAGTTTAATTTCAATCAACTTTAAAAACACCTTTCGATTTTAGCAATTTCTTGAAAGATATCTAAAAGATTAAAAGGCAAGTGCAATTATTGAGAGAGAACTAAAAGAGTCTGAAAAATTGATAACTATTGGTAGATTCCCTGAAAAGAAAAGTACTTCTAGTTTTTTGTCCTAAAAATTAACTTTCAAATCAAAAAGCTCCAAAAGACACCAACGCGCAACGATATCATTAAACAAGATAAGTTTTCATCATAAGTGGAATAAATAAATGAATCATAATTTTAAACCTACTCTTCCTAAGTGGTTTAATCCAATAATACCTAAACTATATCGCTCATTGGCTCATACAATAGCAATCCATTAGCTTGTATGAGAGAGATAATATTTTTAAAGTGTCCACGAGCCATTTCTGTAATTCGTTTATCTGAGAACACAGCTGTCTCAAGTTTTATAGCCTGTGGAACGAAGCTGAACTTAAAATAATGTACTTTAGGCATAGTAAAAAAAATATGGTTGGCTTTAAACACGGTCCAAATATAGGTAAACAGAATAAATTACATAATATTAAATAATATAAATAATAAATTATGTTACGTTTCGATGAATTTGGTATTCATTATTTGGCAATTATACAATTTCTGATTATGCTTCGGTCTCGATTCAGAATTGATGTAATTTTCAGTTGTTTTTAGGGTTCCGTAGCCTAAATGGAAAAAGCGGAACCCTTATAAATTCGTCATGTCTGTCTGTCTGTCTGTCCGTCTGTCGCTGTTTGTCTGTCCGTCCGTATGTCACAGCCACTTTATTCCGAAAGTTTTAGGATTACACAGTTGAAACTTGGTAGGTAGATGTATTCTGTTAAAGATAACCACTGCCAAAGTGGTAAAATGTGCGTCCCCCCCCTCTAACTTTTGAAATAAGAGAATGAAAAATCTAGAAAAAATATATGCTGTAGATCTTAATAAACACTTTCAAAGAAAATTAGTTTGAACGAGATATAATAATTAGTTTTTGAGATATAGCACATTTTCCAAAACTGCAAATATAACTTTGTCGTTCATACCAACACTGTGAAAAACAAAGTTATTTTTGCAGACGAAAAATGATAGTGGTATTAAATATCGTATGGTATTAGGTAACTACGGAACCCTACGGCGCGTGGCCCGACACGCTCTTGCCCGGTTTTTTTATTGTGATAGACAGACAAGACTTTTGAGAAGGTAAAAGACTTGTAGAATATTCTGTTTTATGGATTCTCCTAACATTAATAAGGATAAAGTTGTCTCGTTTGTGTATTATTTGCTGGCAAACATTGTTTTGATTTGTTTAATAAAGGAGAATGTATTGATTCAATTACAGAAGTTGTTTACCCTGCTGCCATGAATGTAGGCTTGGGTCGTTGATCGAATTGTCATGTGGAGCTAAGATATTTACTTGTATCTATAAGATATTTTTCTTTACCCCGACTAATAACTATATTCAATTACGAACAATATTGATTTACTGATTTGATTACTAATTATCCTACTAATATTACAAATGCGAAAGTTTGTGGGTTTGGATGTTTGTTCCTCAATCACGCAAGAACTACTGAACGGATTTGGTTGAAATTTGGCACACAGATAGTAAATAGCCTGGATTAAAACATAAAATAATGTTTATACCGATATTTCCACGGGAACGGGAACCACGCGGGTGAAACCGCGGGTGGCCGCTAGAATTATAAATGTCAAAGTTTGTGGGCTTAGATGTTTGTTCCTCAATCACGCAAAAACTACTGAACGGATTTGATTGAAATTTGGTACACAGATAGTAAATAGCCTGGATTAAAACTTTGAATACTTTTTATCTCGATATTACCACGGGAACTGGAACCACGCGGGTGAAACCGCGGGCGGCCGCTAGTTAGTTTATAGCTAACAATTTATTGTTGAAAGATGAAAGGTTCTTGTAGCTAAAAATGTTTAACACAAATTAAGTTTGAGTTTATTACAAAGGGTTCTTCACAATTCCTCGATATAATTATTCTTGAAGGGAATTCCTGAATCAAATTAATTTCGTTCCCAAACATAAAATGTAATTACTTATTGTAATGACTGGTTATTACAAACATTTCGTCTACCAGACTGTTCGCCGGCTCAACTCAATTTTGTCAGACAATTTCTGTATTCATAGATGTTATCATAATTAGTAAATGAAATAACTTTACTCATGTTACTAGTGAAAATCAAATAAGATATTGTTTTAACCACGCAAGTACATTAACCGTTTGTTAAAATCTTTAGTGACTACTCTACTGTAGGAATATCTATCACATATGCTTGGCCTTCGCGATGAGGCCGAAGATGCAAGCGCACTACACCCGGAATCCTTATCACTGAGAAACTGGCTATCTTACCTCCAACTGCCGCAACACAACATTTTTTCTATTGTTGTTATGGCGTCAGACTTAGGTGATGAAGATGATGGATTGAAATAAGCCCTACCACCAAGGAAAGAATTCTTTTAATTTTGGCAATAACTGGATTTTTTTTCGACATTGACTTTTGTAAACCCATTCTAAGATGGCGACGCCAGACGTATAATATATGCAGCTGCCTAACCACTCAACCACGAAGGCTGTCCTAGATACTCAAGACTCAAGATTTTGTTGCACGCCATAATGTAAGATTAAACACTCTTTAAGTCACAACAGTACACATTATACACTGTGTATTATTGAAATCTTCCCACAGATCAAGCCGAGCTAACAGATTATGTCACCGTTGTAACGACAGATCATTACTAGTGTTGTGATGTGGCCTCAAGTGGCCGACTAGATGAAATTTCGATATATATCTGTCGTCTTGAAAGTAACGGATTTATTGAAATTACTTAGCAAATATCGTAATATATTTTTATCAAAACCTCACTTATACTTGCCTTATGAAATTCACATAGTGAATAAACCCTCAAAATTATTGGAATATGTAATAAATAACATAATTACTTGTACTTTGGTAGGAGTGGAATTATGACGAAGGTAAGCCGTTCTACAAAAATGTTATGATCTGCATAGTGGATTGGTGGGGTGGGAAGGTAAGCCGATGGGAATCGGCTTGTATGGACCCTACTAATGTAATCTTAACAATCGATAAAACGTTGTTTTGAATTTTATCGATAGTATCGAGAATTCATGACAGAATTCAGACATGGAAAAGACGAAAATTATGTCAAATGCCCATGTTGTACCCTCTCCAGTTCATGTTGGGAACACTACACTTGAAGTTGTTGACCATTACGTATACCTAGGACAGGCAGTTCAGTTAGGTAGGTCCAACTTCGAGAAAGAGATCTCTCGCCGAATCCAACTCGGGTGGGCAGCATTCGGGAAGCTTCGAAAAATCTTCGCGTCCGACTTACCTCAGTGTCTCAAGACGAAAGTCTATGAACAGTGTGTGTTGCCAGTGATGACTTACGGCAGTGAAACGTGGCCGCTAACTATGGGTCTCATAAGGAGGCTCAAGGTCGCTCAGCGTGCAATGGAGAGAGCCATGCTCGGCGTTTCTCTACGTGATCAAATCAGAAACGAGGAGATCCGCAGGAGAACTAAAGTAACCAACATCGCTCGAAGGATTGCTCAGCTGAAGTGGCAATGGGCGGGACACATAGCGAGAAGAACCGATGGCCGTTGGGGCAGAAAGGTTCTGGAATGGCGACCGCGCACCGGACGACGCTCCGTGGGTAGGCCCCCGACAAGGTGGACCGACGATCTGGTGAAGGTCGCGGAAAGCCAGTGGATGCAGGCAGCGCAGGACCGATCGTCGTGGAGATCCTTAGGGGAGGCCTATACCCAGCAGTGGGTGTCGTGTGGCTGATATGATGATGATGATGATCGAGAATTCTATCGAAACAATCACTAGCCAACTATCGATAGTTCAACATCACAAATCATTAGTTCCTGGGATCCTGGGAACAGAACTGGTGTCCACAGTACTCCAACATCTGGCTGCATCCATAATGCATCGGCTAAGTTCCTCAACTTGAACTCAAGTTGTTTGATTAGCTTTTCCCGAAACTTGGACCAAACTTGCCCCGAGAGCCTCACCTTTCCTATACTATATTTGAGGGATCTGATGTTGACTTGATAATCTCTTGCATTGTTAACACCATTGTGTCAATCTATCACGGAATATCTAAGTTGTTAATCCTAAGTTGTGAATCCCTGCTTTCTATTTCTAGATTAATGACAAGTAAGTAGCTACACTAAAGTCTGCCAAACTGCTTTTAACCCTCGACATAAAAAGGGGTGTTATAAGTTTGACGTGTGTGTGTGTGTGTGTTTCTGAGGCAATACGTTGCCTCAGGCCAAATTAATGGACCGATGCTCCCAAACTAATGGACCGATTATGATGTTTTTTTTTTATTATTTGAAAGCTAGCGTGATCGAGATGGTTTTAGCTAGATTTTTAGAGCAAGATTTATTTTATATTGTTAGCTTATATTTAAGTAGGTAGGGCGGGTACCTATCATAATTGTTTACCTAAATATTTCTATTTGGAGGAATAAATTGCATATTCGTTAGAGTCTGCTATGAAAAGATCAACCTTACTTTTAAAATAAAAAATGTATAGTGAAACCGAAAAATTGAGAATCGTTCCCTTGGTAATCCTTACAATCTATAAAACTACCAATACCCAGAAAAGCCTTCCAAATGGAGCTATCGGCATATCAAAGGCTTCCCAAGAGATATGAAAACGAATGCAGCTAAAAGTGCAGCCCAGCTGCATACAAAGTGTAAGGACAGGCTTTTTTGTCCTGAGGGAATCGTCTTGAAAGAATTCTCGATTTATTATTTTTCGATGACAGTTCTTGATTTATACAAATACTTTTAAGAACAAGCTAAGCTTTAGCTTAGTGTCCGACCGAAACCGAACCCGAACTTTCGGCCCTGGGTTCAGTTTCGGCTGAAACCGAAACCGAAACCGAAACTTGTTTTCGCACATTAAATTGACGTTGTGTTTTTGTGGGTTGGTGGTAGGTAAGGTAGATGATTTATCACAAATTAAAATCAATCAAATTACTGTTTATTAAACCACGTAGCCTCAATTCAACACGATCGCGCCGATTTACGCCGGCTGGTGAACTCCGAAGATAGCCGATTGACGCACGACAATTAACGAAAACCGAGTTTCGGCCAAGCCAAAAGTTTCGGCCCATATTTGGCCGAAACCGAAACTGTTGCCGAAACTAGTTTTTGGCCGAAACTGAAACCGAAACCGAAACTTCGGTCGGTCACTACTTTCGGTTTTGGTATGTACAGTTCACAATAAAAGTTGGTTTAGTTGATAACGCGCACGCATACCTATTCGAACCTAGACAAATAAAACACTATTCAATAAACTCCATTTACTAATTGTTCTGTAGGTGTTGTAACACTATGATATAGCTACAAAGTTGTACCCATTTTTTATCAAAAAAATCATGGATAAGTAAGTATAATACCTATTCAATTTTTTTTCGAAAAACTTTTTAAAATATTTTCGTAATTTAGAGCTTCATGTGTTTTACACGTTATATGATAGGTACTTATAAGTATGTTCCCTCTCAAAACAAAATATTAGTTAAGTTACAACAGGATCATATACTTTTTTCTTCAATTCATCTTATTATCGAGGTTATTTCTACTCAAAAACAGCTTTTACAAGCAGTAAATTACAACAAAGAAGTATTCACCTAACCGCGGAGTCGATCACGCGACTCTCTCTGAACTTGTGCAACGCCACAAGTTCCGATGGCCTACTACAAAAAAAGAAATACTATAATCGGGCGATGTTCGTTGTTTAATCTCTTTAATTTAAGACCTTACAATTAAAGTTTTTCTAGACACTTCCCATCAATAACAGATGGTAAAATACAATATACATACATGCAAAATACAAGTGTACCAATGCTGCTCACATATAGGGTTACCATCCGTCCGGATTAGTCCGGACATGTCCGGACTTTTGGGCTATTGTCCGGACTTTGTCCGGCTTTGCGATTTGTCCGGCTTTTTGAGATTAGGCGGGGGTAATACGAGAAAAACCTACGTAGCAGTAGAGTTCGAAAGAGAAGCCCCAAAATGTATGGAGTCTGGATCTGTCTGTGAAAATGTCCGGACTATTATTGAAATGTCCGGCTTTTTGTCAGGACTTTTTAAATTTTGCAATGGTAACCCTACTCACATATACACACATAAATGCAATATCTGAAGTGACATGTAGAGTAGGCTCTACATATTGTTTGTTCTGTCCCAACATGAAGCATGCTCGGCATTGGCACTGTTGGGACACAGGCCTTCTTTATGGGTGGATAAGGAGGATGGGCCATAACCCACCACGCGGGCCCAAAGCGGATTGACGGGGTGTTAACGACTGCAAATACAGCCGAGACCAATGGCGTAATTTGCCTTCCGAAGCACGGAGGAGCTTGAGATATTAAATTTTTGGTCACCGTCAGCTCATCAGAATGATAATAATACGAATTTCACGCTCATCATATACCTACTCGTAATGCGTTCACGCATAGGCTACACAATCAGCGCGATAATCAATGGCGTTAAGCTTTTAAATGGCCCCAGCTTCAATAATGACACGAAACGGAATGAACGATATCCGATTATCGTTTGGTTTAAATTTAGTAGGCCCTCTTTTCCTTGTACTTGAGAACTTAGCTAAGTTGTTGCTAGTTCCGCCATTAAGGCCGATCAGGCCCTTTATCGGTAATTCACTGCCAGAGGGTGAACGAATAAAAAATCAATCAGGAACTTTCTAGGGTTGCCAGCAAGAAGAGTTGAAACTTTTCAAACTACTAATTTTGGACACGAATTTGTGAGCACCTAAAATAGAACGAAATAATAGAAAAATATCAATAAACGTACAAATGTAAAATTAAAATAAATGATGTAATATGTGTTATAAAACTTGACTGCTCTTGCTAAGTTTATTTTGTATTACATGGTCAAACCTTTAAAAATTTTCATCTTTTTTAATTCCATTTTTTATTTTTGCCTAAAGGCTTACGCCCATCTACGGCCCAACTTTAAAATACCGTGTACAAACTTACGATAAAATTTAAAAATCGTTATTTAATTTAATATCAATAATGCAATTGGAATTATTATGTAATAAAGTCGCCATCACCAAAACCATTTTAATAACAATTCAAAGATTTTTATCCGAGTGACGTTGCTCTAGGTACGTAAAAATCTCGTAAACAATCGATTCGATATAAAAATCGATACCAACAAAATATATTATTAAATACTAACAGTATTTGTAAGGGCAATTCTTGTTTGACTGAGTATAACTTCCAAAAATATAGTTTTTATTAAAACCAGTACAGTATCATGAAATATTTTTTAGATGAGATCAGTATTGAACAAGACTTAAATCGATTTAGTAATCGATTCCAATAGAAAAATGGCAGCACTGTGTACTCAGCTGGTCTACTGTCAGTTTGACAGTATAGTGACAGTACGACGATGGCGACGTCACAACGTTTGATTGTCGTTTGTTTGTGTTTTGTTATTTTGTTTTGTATTGGAAGTGTTTTGCAGTGAGTGTGTTTTTTCTCATGCATCCTTTACTTTTTGACCCATTTTACGCTAATGGACTCCGAGTCTCCGACCCTATCCTGAACTTTGGAGTTAGGCCCCGCTATTTTATATGACGATAATCTGGAATGGAAACTGCCCACTTGACTCTCGCATGCATTGGATTCTGGAAGCACCTCTGGTTAGTTAATTCAAAGTAAACAACATTACATTTAGTTAAACTGACTTCGAGTGACTAAAACGATAAAACAAATGCCTCTGATATGAAAGTTGTTGAAATAAATTGTACCCATACTAACGAAAAAAAGTCGTTTTATCTAAAAAAGGCGACTTATTTTCTTAACCAACATTCAGTTTATTGAGTTTTTGACATGCCATGCTTTCATTTAATGCACAATTCGTCTGTGTACACCGCGGTGTACCGTGGGCCGGACTTCTATAGACCCATGGGCATGGTCCTTTACGAGAACGTCAACCTACGCGAACATCAGTCACGTAATGAGAACCTCCTTTATTTTGAAGTCGGTTAAAAATTAACATGAAGAAGAAAAGAAAGAATGAAATAATTTTTATTTCAAAATCGACTGTCCTTAAGTAACAAAAGCAATTTTTTTTTAATACTTTGTTCATTCAGAATGATTGCATACATGATACAATACAATGGCGGCGATAGCAAATAATGACAATAAGAACTCTCCGACCTACTTAAAAAGAATTTTGCGGCTGAGTAAAGTTTCTGATAGATAAGTACCTAGATATTTTTTTTATATTTAACGGGTTTGCTCTTGACCCCAGTCTAGCCCGAAAGCAAAGACAGGGTCTAAAGTTATACTAAAATATCTTTATTTTTATTTTTGATAAAACTATCTGGTAACACCGAAGCCTCAAGGGACTTGCCAAAGTTTAGGCCCCCACTTGAGTGTTGTTCCGATTGGTTACCGAAACCTGAAACCTTGAGATACTTCCCAACTTCATCCGAGGCGTGTATTATTAGCAGACTATTTGCTAGACGAATATAGACCTTATTGTCGTCATTATTACAGACTATCTTATAATTCCAAACTTTATGGTTTGTTTACACCCATCTCGAAGCAATCGCACGATACAAACTTATTTCAAGTAATTAACTCGTAAATACGAACATAAATAGTTACTGAAGTAGCGCCTTTAAGCAAAGAATGCAAACAATTAAACGAAAATAAAATAATATTAAAAAAATACTCACAGCGATGGAAAGGCGTACGTACTTACGTACATACAAATACAAGACAGGCAGTAATGGATGGTAGACATACCTGAAAAGAAAAGACATTGATTGGTTATTATTTTAGTTTATTATTTTCTTTAAATAATAATTAATGAGATTGCACTGTTTCAATATTCATTTTAACAGAACTTTTTGACAAATAAATAAAACATTTCTTTACATCACACAAGCATCACACACTTATGCTCTAGCTTTAGCCAATTTTTTTAAGGCCGCCGGTAACGATCAATTGTGATTGTCAATTTTTAGGTAAAGACGTCCAATTCATGCGAAAATTGATCGTTTACAATTGAGGCATTAACGTAAAAATTGAGAATCCCAAATTGTTACCGGATCGCTTTGAACGTGGCTGTATTGATGAGCAGGGGAAAAATAAACTAAGGCTCGTATTAGAGAATCAAACTCAAACACTTTCTGCTTGAGTACAGGTAGAAAGGGATGGTGCTTCATCGCATATAGCACCATCCCTAACTGTACTCAAGCAGAGATCTGAGTTTTAGTTTGATTCTATACGAACCTAAAAGCAAAAACCTAACTATAAGGCTGCGTTCAAACGATAACACACGACCCGACCTCAACCCGAACTCAACTCAAACTCACCTCAAACACAGCCCACCTTGAAATACATCGCTTACAATTTTGAGTCTTCTGACAATATAATAAGGTCCTGTGTAATGTCCATGTGAGTTTGAAGTGAGTTCGGTTTGAGTTCAAATTGAGTTTGATTTGAGTTTGGGTTGTGTACGGGTTGAGTTTGAGTTGAGTTCGGGTTGAGCGCGGGGAGTATGCAGTTGCATCGACAAAATATAAAAGAGCTTATTAATGTGTCATAAGACTCAAAATTGTAAGTGATGTATTTTAAGGAGTGGGCTGCGTTTGAGTTGAGTTTGAGTTGAGTTTGGGTTGAGGTTGGGTCGTGCGTTATCGTCTGAACGCAGCCTAAGCCGCAAGCACTAGGCAGCAGCAGGACAGGACGCATCTAAAGACATTTTTTTTTTTTTTTTTTTTTTTTTTATTTAGGACAACCAACACAATAAACGCTATTTACATACCATACAACAGAACGTATGCTAAAGGTTACATAATAAGGCGCTATCGTACTTACAGGTTGCCACGGCATGCACTAAGATTAAGCTATTAGTAAGCAAAGACTAACTAATTACTAATTACCAACTAATTACTAACTAATTAAAATATCGAAAGATACAAATACTACTAATTTGTTAATTAAGAAGTTGCAACTCAAAAATAATAAAAGATATTCATACAAGTTATGTTTGTTAAACAAAAACAAAAAGAAAACTTATGATCTTGACACGAATACGTTGGTTAACAATGATTTGAATTTGCGTGGAGGGTGATGCAAGTCAACATCAATCGAAGGAGATGAGGCAGATAAGCGTGACAGGCGACTAAAATGTAACTGCATTCTATTAATGGCGGAGAAATGACCCAGCTTGGTCTTGGAGCTCCTTTCTTTAAATGGTAGATATCTAGATGGTCGAGCTGATTTAAAAGGGACATTGAAATTTATTTGTTTTAATAAATCCGGACAATCCACGTAACCGTTAACCAATTTATAAAAGAAAAAGTGATCAAGCAATTGTCTTCGACTGTCGAGGCTGAGCAGCTTGAAATGATTTAAGCGTGAGTTATATGATGGGAGTTTCCTGGCCATTCCACACTGAAAAGACAAGTGCCACAAAAATCTTTTTTGAATGGACTCTAGACGACGTTTATGAACTTCGTAATAAGGTGTCCAAACTACACTGCAGTACTCTAAAGTTGATCTAATCAATGAGTTAAATATCGCGATTTTACTTGAAGCATTTTTGAAATCTCTACAGTTACGTATAATGAACCCTAACAGTCTAAAGCATTTCCTGGCTAATTTATCGACATGTTTATGGAAACGCAGCTTATTATCTATGTATACTCCAAGATCCCGAATCTCATCTACTTCATTTATTACTCGGCCATTTAGTTTATAACACTTAAAATAAGGCCCCTTCTTACGACTGAAATGTACGAAATGGCATTTATCGGTGTTTAGAATCATTCCATTTATGTGGCACCAATGTGAAAAAAATTACTGCAGCATGCAGCGGGAGTGCAGTGCTCCGGGCATACATCGGATTCGCATTACAGATAAAATGTCTCCAAATATATTTGTGTCCCGCGGTGTATGGCCGTAGGAGCGTGTAATGTGGTGAGTGCGGCGCGGTGTATCCGAAAATATCCGATAAAGCATCTTAATTTAATTTATTGATAGTTATCTGCAAATCCGTATATCACTAACATAATCATAATCTATTACTGAGATAATATATTAATCAAATTGTCAATTTTCATGATGTTCGTTTAATAACTTACAACAGTCAACACCAGAAACAGTTTCTATATTTTTTGGAAAACCTATACTACTTACACAACCCACCCACCCACGACACACGAATTTATTTATTCTTATGCGTATTCATAATACAATTTTAAAAATCTTTACTCAGAAACAAAATAGGTTTACGATAATTAAGGTTCACTCACGACATTCTGGCATAGCGTTATAATAAAAATAGCACCTATGTAAAGGTAAATATAAAGAAAATAAAAATAAATATAAGATTTATTTTCATACTAACATTGCTTTACGAGAACCAATAAATATTGAAAACTTTAAGCATAGGTATACTGTAAGACTTCTTTGTATTCTAAATATCCGATCATTATGCGGAACATCGCTAAAGTTATGCTTATGCCTACGTACGAGTCTTCTTAGAGAATTTTGTATGTCAGTATATTCCGTATATTTTACCGGAAATATTTGGTATGAATATTTGCTTACGTTTATCGCAGCGGCTTTGGAAAATCTCTTCCTTGTGGTAGACTGGAAAACATATTATGCAATACGGTATAAATAAAAAAAGAATCAGTTATTGTTTTAAAAAATTTAATGCTACATGCAATAAGTTCTAATTCTAATGCAATAAGTCAGTTCAGCTCTTGGATTAAGAGCTAGTACCGGAAATAGGTATACAATTTACAGAGCGACGAAACCTATCTTGTTGTTGTTGTTATAGGCGTGCACATGCACCACGTACATTATTGTAGTGTGCGTAATGCAAAAGCGTGCAAACGCACACTAAAACAATGTGTATGTTGTGCACACCCTTAGAGTAAGACGGGGTGACAAACGAAGCCTTTGTTGCTCGAAGTGCACGCCTAATCATAGCCGAACTCACTTCGTGAGATATAACTATATGACTAACTATTAATGATCTTTTCATAATCTAGCTTCTCCATTGTGTTACACAGGTTCGATACACGGATAAGTCAAAGTAGAAACACTTTTTTTTACTTTCAACACTCCCTATTTTTTTTTTCTCAAAATACTATGTCCTTGGTTGGAGAAAGAGAAAGACCGTAAAAAAGGGAAATGGATAAATGGCGTGCGAATGTTATGAAAAAGGGAGTGAATGGAATAGAAAGACGTAAGCATCAACTCTTCATAAATTGGGATAAGGTGACTACTTGCAACTTATATTTGATCTGACTTCCACATTTACTGTTTTTTATATTAAAACCAAATTAAATCTCATTTTAACTGAAATCAGATTTTCATAGCGGCGTATTCGTGTGCCAGTTCCACAGATCTCGACTGATTGATCGGCAACGAGTCGATTATCGGCTTTAAACCGGTTTAATTCGTCCGGTGTCAATGATGACCTGGTTCCGGATGTGATGTGCTTGCAGATATTAGTGATTGTAATATGGTGGTGTTTAGGTGATAATCTACGTTGTTATCTCAAACATTAACTATTTCTTTTAAACTTGTCTAAAATCAATAAAAATTAAAAAATATATAAACTTGAACATACAAAAAACAAAAGTAGGTCACCGAGCGGGATTCGAAACCGTAACACTCGTTTCTTGTCGTCCGCGTCTTAACCCGCTGGACCAGACTGACAGTGGCCGGCAGCATGAAATTAGCGACCATATTCTGCGTCGAAAGAAAAACGCATGAAAACTCGAAAACACGCGTTTTCCCAATCTAGATCGATTGTTTGCGCCCAGAAACCCCCAAATACCAAATTTCAGCGAAATCGTTAGAGCCGTTTCCAAGATCACAGAAATAAATTTATATACATCACAGACCATACAACAAGTACATACGTACTTTAAAGGTATAAGATATCTTTATTAAGCCACTGCGATTCATGACATTTGATTGCAAATCCATAACCGCATTGTTTCGATAACTTATAAGCTTGGACGAATTAACCTAATTCGTCCAAGCTTATAAGTAAAAACTTTCTCAAAACCAGGTTGGTGGTAGGGCTTATTTTAAATCCGCCTGGATGGCTACCACCATCTTACTTTAGTCTGACGCCATAACAACAATTTAAAAATGTTTGTGTTTCGGTCCTCAATAATGAGGATTCTGGGTGTAGTGCGCTTCTACCTTCGGCCTTCTTCACTTAACATCAGGTGAGGTGAAGGCACATCACATTGTGCATAAAAAAGGTAAACTTAGTAATAAAATAAAATGTATGAGTAATAAAAAATACTTTGATCGGATTAAACAAAGGATTCCCCAATAAAACCACTAAAAGCAAAATGCCGGCAACTTGTTAACTCGCAATTATTTTTCTAGTCCAGTGGCCGGGCTGATTGCGCGCGGGCCGACCCTGGCTTATATTGAAAAAAAAACTTTTTATCGCCATATTGTCGAATATTCGTATGCCTATATCGGTGTCCTAAAATAAATCTTTGGATAGAACAGAACCCACAACGATCCAAGACCGATGGGTATTATTATCTTATACCTTTGAACGAGCAATTATTCTTGTATACATATATATTTCTGTGATCTCGGAAACGGCTCTAACGATTTCGCTGAAATTTGGTATAATGGGGGTTTTCGGGGGTAAACAATCGATCTAGATTAGTCTTATGTTTGGGAAAACGCGTGTTTTTGAGTTTTCATGCGTTTTTCTTTCGACGTAGAATATGGTTGCTAATTTCGTTCTGCCAGCCACTGTCCATCTGGTCCAGCGGGTTAAGACGCGGACGGCAAGAAACGAGTGTTACGGGTTCGTATCCCGCTTGGTGACTTACTATTGTTTTTTTATATGTTCAAGTTTATACCTACATTATATATTTTTTTAATTTTTATTGTTTTTAGACAAGTTTAAAAAAAATAGTTAATGTTTGAGATAACAATGTAGATTATCACCTAAACACCACCATATTACAATAAATAGTAATAACCGAGCAAAGCTCGGTCGCCCAGGTACTTATTACTTATAGAAGTAGAAGATTCAATATGAATAAGCAGATCATGATGTCTGCCCAGCCCAGTCAAGTTATTCTAAGAGCATCAGAAATGTTTTTAATGGACAAGAAATTGAATACACAAAAATGAAACTTACTTATCTAAACGAATACAGCATCGGTATAATATGATTGTAAATAAAGATTAATAACAATAGTTACAACTGTTTCAGAAATGAGACACAGGTATGAGAAAATAAGTAGGTAAGTACTAAACAAAGTATCGTTTATGTAACTGAACGCCATTTCTAACATCGATCGATTTTCAAATGTCGTCCCATCAGTATTTAATCGACAAACTTTTCACTCGAATAGACTTTTTCTTCCCTAACGAATGCACAAATGGGATTCGAGATGCGTTCAGAACCCACAGAGGGTTGCCTCCGTTACATTAGCGTCAAAATGACGGCGCCAATGTCATAATGTTAATATTTTCATATTGTCAGATATAGTACTGAAATCTTACTATTTGATACCTTAAGTAAAAAATTTAGTACCTTTCTCGTTCCTAAGATAAAGCAATTAAACGTTGGTTCCGCCAATTTGACGTCAAAATGGCGGAACCACACGAAACAACACATCCGAGTGGATAGTCACATACATATATTTTTACTACCTATAAACTACCTCATAAAACTGTAATCTAATTGGCATTATTCAAAGGAAAATCAGAGATACAGACTTGAACTCCTGGTCCCGCCATCATGATGTTTTTATGATTCGAAAAAATCACACGACCAGCAATATTTTTTTAGTTTTAACATAGATGCATTTACTACCTAATTGCTACCTATCAATAAAGCTTAATAATCCCAATGCAAGCCTTAATTTTAATAAATAAATGTATTTAGTACATAACATTACATCCAAGAACGGGTAGTTAATCATTATATTGTCTGTCGTTGATAGTTTGAATCCCGAGCGAGTTGTAGGCGAGGGCTTTAAACATTCGAGACAATGTAAATTGCGTCCCGTAAAAGGCTTGTAATAGTACTTTTCTCAAGTAAATTATCTTCTCTTCTTTTCTCAATAAAAGTCAGTTAAATATTATTCCACATTGCATAATTTATGTGAGAAAATAAAAAATAATATAAAATTTAAGGGGTTTTATTTTATTTATAGTTTAAGAGTTATGTTTACAATTCTTCAGAAAGCCGGAAAGCCGGAAGTGGACCTTGGTCAGTCCGGACGGTAAAGTCAGAAATGAGATAGATTTTATCATGTCGACGAAAAAGCAAATAGTCAATGATGTCACTGTGATCAACGCTGTTAAGACGGGGAGCGATCACCGATTGGTACGTGGCACATTGAATATCAACCCAAAGCTGGAAAGATCTCGACTGATAAAATCAACAATTCGACCATTGCCGGCCCATATTCAAAACCCCGAGAGCTTTCAACACGAACTCCAAAACCGCTTCGAAGCCCTTGAGAACAGCATAGATGTGGACGATCTAAACAACATGGTGGTGGATACTGTCCGTACGGTAGGGTCAAAGCTCTTTAAGACCCGCCGTCCCAAGATAAAGAAACTCTCAGACCACACACTCCTACTCATGGATCAGAGACGTGAAATGAGGCTCCAGAGTTCAGTAGATGCTAATCGTTATCGGCAGCTTAATAGACAGATATCTAAGTCTTTGACGAGCGACCTTCGCCAATTTAATACGAATCGTATTAAAGAGGCCATCGAGCGGAATAAAGGCTCCAAAGTGTTCGCGAGAGATCTGTCTATTGGGCAAAGCCAGATGACGAAGCTGAAAACTGACGACGGACGCATCATTTCATCAAAGCCTGAAATCCTGAGGGAGATCGAGAGCTTCTATGGGCAGTTATATTCCACGCAGACACCTGTTGAAAGCAAGGCTAAAGACCCCAGAGCCAAGCTTACCCGACACTATACCGAAGATATCCCGGACGTCAGCCTGTACGAGATTAGTATGGCTCTCAAACAGCTGAAAAACAACAAGGCGGCGGGTGACGATGGAATCACTACAGAACTTCTGAGAGCGGGCGGTAAGCCGATACTCAAAGTCCTCCAGAAGCTCTTTAATTCCGTCATCATCCAGGGCAGAACGCCAAAGACATGGAACATAAGTGAGGTGATCTTGTTCTTTAAAAAGGGTGACAAGTCCCTCTTAAAGAACTTTAGACCCATCTCGCTTCTGAGTCATGTCTATAAGTTGTTTTCGAGAGTCCTTACGAATCGTCTCGCTCGCAAGTTCGACGACTTCCAGCCTCCCGAACAAGCCGGGTACCGAAAAGGCTTTAGCACCATAGACCACATCCATACGCTGCGGCAGGTTATACAGAAGACTGAGGAGTATAATGACCACTTTGCTTGGCGTTCGTGGACTATGAGAAAGCCTTTGATTCGATTGAAACCTGGGCGGTGCTGCAATCTCTACAAAGATGCCAAGTGGACTATAGGTATATCGAGGTGTTGAGGTACTTATACCAAAATGCCACCATGACGATCCGAGTACAGAACCAGAACACAAATCCTATCCAACTGCAGCGTGGTGTGAGACAGGGAGACGTTATTTCTCCGAAACTGTTCACAGCTGCGTTGGAGGACATCATTAAGCTCTTGGACTGGAAAGGACTCGGCATCAACATTAATGGCGAGTACCTAACACACCTTCGTTTTGCCTATGATATAGTCCTTAAGGCTGAGACCATAGAAGACCTGAACACAATGCTCGAAGATCTCCGTAGTGCTTCCCAAAGAGTGGGTCTTAGGATGAACATGGATAAGACGAAAATTATGTCAAATGCCCATGTTGTACCCTCTCCAGTTCATGTTGGGAACACTACACTTGAAGTTGTTGACCATTACGTATACCTAGGACAGGCAGTCCAGTTAGGTAGGTCCAACTTCGAGAAAGAGATCTCTCGTCGAATCCAACTCGGGTGGGCAGCATTCGGGAAGTTTCGAAAAATCTTCGCGTCCGACTTACCTCAGTGTCTCAAGACGAAAGTCTATGAACAGTGTGTGTTGCCAGTGATGACTTACGGCAGTGAAACGTGGCCGCTAACTATGGGTCTCATAAGGAGTCTCAAGGTCACTCAGCGTGCAATGGAGAGAGCCATGCTCGGCGTTTCCCTACGTGATCAAATCAGAAACGAGGAGATCCGCAGGAGAACTAAAGTAACCGACATCGCTCGAAGGATTGCTCAGCTGACGTGGCAATGGGCGGGACACATAGCGAGAAGAACCGATGGCCGTTGGGGCAGAAAGGTTCTGGAATGGCGACCGCGCACCGGATGACGCTCCGTGGGTAGGCCCCCGACAAGGTGGACCGACGATCTGGTGAAGGTCGCGGAAAGCCAGTGGATGCAGGCAGCGCAGGACCAATCGTCGTGGAGATCCTTAGGGGAGGCCTATACCCAGCAGTGGGTGTCGTGTGGCTGATATGATGATGATGATGATGTTTACAATTATTTGCGTAATTGTCCATTGAGCTGTGCTGTCTAATGTGCTGTGCTGTTCACAATATTGTTCACTGTGCTTTATTCTCTATTGTTCCATCCAGTGTGTTGTCGGCTGCGCAGTCCGCTGTGCCGTCCGCCGCGTTGTCCGCTATCCTGTCTATCTTGTCCACGTACTACACGTGTTACTACTGCTAGTAATATTTTCTATTGGGATAAATAAAAATACATTTATTTATTAAAATAAAGGCTTACATTGGGATTATTAAGCTTTATTGATAGGTATCAATTAGGTAATGAATGCATATATATTAAAAATTAAGAAATTATTGCTGTTCGCGTGATTTTTTCGAATCATAAAAACATCATGATGGCGGGACCAGGAGTTCAAGTCTGTATCTCTGATTTTCCTTTGAATAATGCCAATTAGGTTACAGTTTTATGAGGTAGTTTATAGGTAGTAAAAATATATGTATGTGACTATCCACTCGGATGTGTTGTTTCGTGTGGTTCCGCCATTTTGATGTCAAATTGGCGGGACCAACGTTTAATTGCTTTATCTTAAGAACGAGAAAGGTACTAAATTTTTTACTAAAGGTATCAAATAGTAGGATTTCAGTACTATATCTGACAATATGAAAATATTAACATTATGACATTGGCGCCGCCATTTTGACACTAATTCCGTTACTATAAAACAAAATTATATTTATACTTACATTTAAAATAATAACTAATAATAATTATCAATCTGCTTTACCCTTGTTTTTATATCCATTATCCAGTAGATAATATTGTGCAAAATAACAAAATCAATACAGCGTGAAATTTTAAACATTTGGTTCCCGCCGTGTTTGTAATCATGAGTGGAACCACCCGTTCCACTCATGATTACAAACAACTTTTACTATGGGGCCAACTCTCCTCCTCGAAAAAAAATCAGCTGTTCCATACAAAAGTGCAGTACCTATTCGACCTTAATGTACGGAACAGCTGATTTTTTTTTGCTACCCGTTGGCCCCATAGTAAAAGTTGTTTGTAATCATGAGTAGCACCACCCCACGGCGGGAACCAAATGATTAAAATTTCAGCATGTATACCTCTAAAACGTCCTAATCCTGACCTATTGATTGATTAGTCAGTATCACACAGTAGCTCAAACCTATGGATGGCCCTGCAATTGCAGTGATTAAGAGACTTTTGCTAGGGTCGATCATTTGATATTAAGCTCCAGTTTCCTAAAGTATATATGCCGTTTTGTCCAGGCTTCATTTGCGGCGCTCAAAAATTCGATTAGGGTCCGTGTTATGGGCTAAGTTTTTGTCCACATTCTCTTTATTCTCACGGAAAGGCAAATATTAAAATGGTTGATAATGATGATTTAACAAACCTAAACTAACCTAACCCAGAATTAGTAGTATGCTTACCAAGACTTCTTGGGCGATTTAGTGTTTGGGAAGCATTTACTAATTTCGGAGAACAAAATGTTTTGTTTTTGTATGCTAAAGTATTAATTCCCTTTAATAAACACTGTTTCTATGCCCGTAGTGGTAGCCCTAACGATAAGCGGCGCTAATTGAAAACTGGATGGATCAGGCATTGTTTCATTTCGCAGTTTCCCGCCGCTGGCTGGGGCTCTACTTCGATGGGAAAAGGGAAATAGCAGGAAGAGACACCAAATATAAGAAACATAGTGCCGATTTGAACAAATCGCGGTTTTGGATACCCATACCATACACAATTTTAGGCCGAACCAAACTATAGCAATATCAGCGCCCCTACCATAAGAATAAATATATTTATTCTTATGCCCCCACTCTCGATGGGAATTGACGGGATTGACATATCAGTGGAGTATTACAACCTCTTAAAATTTGGCAGGTTTTTGAATTGCTATAGTTGCATATTTTTCTATTATAGCTGTATACCAAATAGAAAAGATGCATTGTGATAGCCATTTAGAAAACTGGAAAGTTTTAAGAGAGTATAATAAGGGGGCATGATTAAATAAACGTCAGAAATCTGTTATTTTGGCACTTTAAAAACGGTTGCCGTATATAGTATCGTTTTGACGTTTACTCGATTCCAATTCGATCTCATTATTCTCGATCGTCGGGAGTGGGGAGTAACCCCCTAGTACTAGTACAAGTCCTTTCAAGAAATTAAAACAAAGACGAAAGTGTTTTTGATTTTTCTCTTTTTTCCTTCGATCAATGGAAATATCGTTGCTTTTTTCTCCTATTTTGTAAACGATAATTTTCATCTATTAAACACCCACATTGGGCCCACGTGGTGGGTTGGGGCCCGTCCTCATTATCCATCCATAAAGAAGGCCTGAGCCCCAGCAGTGGGGTCATTAAAAAAATGGCTGATGGACAATTTTCATCTAACTCTATAAATAAGTTCTCATTAAAAATACTCAAAGCAGTTTTACGTTTTTTAGTAGTTTAGGTAAAAAAACATTGATTAATTTTGCCCTCATCTCTAATAATTCTCGAAAAATACATTCCAAATGGCGAGCTTATCTGTTAATTTCAATTTTTTCGTAATTCTTCTACCCAAAGGGATTTAACCTGGCTTTAACCTTAAAATAATTATACGTTTACCGAATATGAGTAAAAGTGTATAATTACACGGTTAGGCTATCGGATACTTTTGAAACATATCTACTTCCACAGTAATTAAAACAAAAGTCCATTAAATGAAATATGGATGTGTTCTATTTCAGTAACACACTGATGTTTTAAAGTTACCTACTTTAAAACATCAGTGTGTTACTGAAATAAGCACAAAAATATTTTAAAATAGGTATTTAATTCATTCCTGTTTATTTGCTAAAACTAGATGTTGGCCAAGAGATTCAAAAACTTTTGCAGAAAATAAATTCGGCGTCATATTTCAAAAAACTACAATTTCAACTTTGTTTCGAAGACAAAAGGCCTCGTCAATTTCTGTTATTTCCCATTCAATGCGAAACCAATCCATTTTTTTTATAAAAAAAATGCTTCGCAGCCGAAAATCTAAACCTTTAGATGCACGTGAAATATTTATTGCGAACGTTTTATCATTCGTGAAAAATCGACGTTTTCAACATGGCAGAAAAACTCGATATGTGGGAAAAACGCGAAACCAATCGAGAGTAGGAAATAGAACCTTAATAAAAGGGAACAAAATCTAAGGTCGCGTGTAGAGTTTTAATCAGTGAGGTGTATAACTTTAATAGGATCTGAGATGTGGCTAGGGCTTGCAATTATATCTTGAGATTTTTTTCTTGTTTCTCAAAATAATAAGGGTGAATATGTACTGCAGCCGTAATACTTGAAGTTGTAATGAAACGCTCGAAGACAATATTTTTGTAGGTAGCCAGAAAAATAAGAAAAAAAAAATATCACGTGACGTGTTAGATAATTATGTAATAAGTTTTTCTAATAACACAGTTAGCTTATAACTACGTTCCACAAATCGAACTCCTAGTGAACAAAATACTTGCAGCCCATTGGTCAATGCGCGTGGCTAGAGCTAGGCTATAGGCTATGCTACTGAAGGTGACGCGCGTAGCCAATGGACGCACACGGACTGATTTTCTTTGGGAGCTCGTTTCTTGGAATGTACTTTTAGACAATAGAACATAACACGACTAATAGAAAATAGTCTTCAAGTACTTAATAAGATGGCGCTGAAAATCTAGTACCGCATTTCATTATAATTACTAATGAATTAATGATAATCACTTATAATTGAAAAGATTAACAATTTGTTTATTTTTTGGCAACCCTGACAGTGAGGTATCGGTAGGTACAGGCGTGCGCAAACCGTTTAGTAAGCGTTCGGCAGCAGAATGTGATATGAAAATTGCATTCGGCTCCAGAGGCCGAAAGTAATTCGGCAAGTATTAGGAGACCGAATGCGCGGTTCGAACAAAATAATCATGTGATGTGATCAGACTGATGTTTTACAATAGAACATTCAAGGAGGAAATAAGAAAAAACAAATAAATTTTCATTCGTTCATTCATTCAAAGATGGTACAGTACGAGGCATGTATCTTGAAATCGGGTGGGGATTGCGCGGAATGCGTATTTTGGGCATGCGTAGCGGTGAGGGGCGCGCGCTATTGATCGCTCACAAGAGCACATGCGCGAGTTTATCCCCACTCCGTCCCCGACAAAATTTCAAAATACGTGCCTCGTACGTGTTTCGTTTTAGGCTAACTAAAACAAAACGTTATACCCTCTTTGAATGAAGCAAGGTGAACATTCGCAAAATCCAGGCTATAAACTATCTGTGTGCAAAATTTCATTCAAATCCGTTCAGATTTTTTTGAGTTTAGTCATCGTCTCTTAAAAAAAATATTATACGTAATGTTTAGTACCCGGATTCTATTTTATTATCTCGAGATTCTCTAGTTCCTCCGTGCTTCGGAAGGCACGTTAAGCCATTGGTCCCGGCTGCATTGGCAGTCATGAATACCCATCAATCCGCATTGGGCGTGCGTGATGGGTTATGGTCCATCCTCGTTATTCACCCATAACGAAGACCTGTGCCTAGCACAGCAGTGGGGACATTAAAATGGTTGATGTCGATTGAAATATCCGTACCTACCCCTGATACTTAACTTAGTTTTCTTTTTCAGTTTGCAAATACTAATAGAAATAATTTTTCACTAACAAACCGCATTCCATTTCAGTGTAGAAAGTAAACGAAGAGATTCTCCAGTTACCGCTGAATAGACCATTAACTGTAATTAAGTACTATTCTTTGATTAAACCGGAGCTTCTAACCAGCGGTTTATAATTATCCAAGAATCCAGAACTAACTTAAAATCCATTCACAACTAACTTGACGTCACGCCACTATTCATGAGCTGAGCACAGACTAGTGAGGAAGCAGTACAACCATTACAATTGACATTGTCTTGTTTCCCAAAATAACCGAAATTCTGAACGGAATATCGATAATGTGTGAAAATTCCGTAGGGAAAAATCCCGTATGTGTGTGGTAGGTCCATAGATTTGTATGGATTAGCTGCGTTCGGATTCGGAATCACGTAGGTACGTAAGGAATTACGAAACGGAATTTCAGTCTGTGTGTGGCCACTAACTATCCGCTCATGATGACATGAGTTTTACTAAGGTTGTCATTTTGCTGCAGTAAAAATACACCCCCGTAGTTTGATCTTCAGCCAGTTTTAATGACCCCATTGCTGAGGCACAGACCTTCCATGTAGGTGGATAAGGAGGATAGGCCATAACCCACTACGCGCACCCAATGCGGATTGATGGATGTTAACGACTGCAAATGTAGCCAGGACCAACGGCTTAACGTGTCTTCTGAAGGATAGGACATAACTCACTACGCGCACCCAATGCGGATTGATGGATGTTAACGACTGCAAATGTAGCCAGGACCAACGGCTTAACGTGTCTTCTGAAGGATAGGCCATAATCCACTACGCGCACCCAATGCGGATTGATGGATGTTAACGACTGCAAATGTAGCCAGGACCAACGGCTTAACGTGTCTTCTGAAGCACGGAGGAGCTCGAGATACTAGATTTTTGGTCACCCATTCCATCACCAACCCTCTTCAATCTTGTGGGCTGGGCCAGGCGCTAAACCACTGCGCCATCGAGCGCCTCAAACATAGTTTGCAACCATCCATTAACTGCTTCTAATTTTTCCCAACATTTTTTTCCTCTGTTTAGTCTGACAAAAAAGCAACTATACCTTAACTACTCTGTGGCTTCAAAAACTAAGCTCAGTGTATTAAGAAGCAAATAAACGAAATTTGTAAGCGAACACCGTTACACAGCGCTGTTTTAGTTATTGCTGAAATAAAATGAAATTAATGAAAAAATGTTTATTCAAATAAAGTTAGACATTACCTGCTCTTTTTTTTGCTCCTTAATTGTCTAAGTATATTTTTTCCTACCGCGCCATTGGAGACTTTTTAGCTAACAAGAAGAATGGGCGCAAGAAATCTTATCAGAAATTAAAATATAGTAATTTTAATTTAAAAAAGAAACATACAATCTTATGCTTAAGTAAAAAATATCTAAAAACACACCTAGGTCTAGGTCTGTTTTTGGCGTATTTCGACACATGTTAGTCGCCGAGCTATGTGTGAGCTACTTTTTGTAGCTCGTGGGCGTTTACGTATTGAACTCCATATGTTCTATTCTGAGCTACGAAAAATCGCTCAGAGATTAATCGCTCGTCAGCGGTGACGCTCATGAAGAAAGTTGTACAGTTTCATGGACTGAACACAAATCCTTAAAATATGGAGAGTGGTTACAAATGCACCTTGTATACTTCCAAATCAGCATGAAAGTATTATACATTGAACACGTAATGTAATAGACCACTCAGTTTTTTACAAGTTGAATTTCACGTGACTTTCAGTAAGTACTAGTACTCATTAAAAAGTCACCATCAGGCATTTTAATTATCCCCACAGCTGGGGCTCAGGCCTTCCTTATGGGTGGATAAGGAGGATTGGCCATAATAGCCCACCACGCGGGCCCAATGCGGATTGGTGAGTGATCAAAAAATGCTCCCTTTTTATTCGTTCCCTGGTAAAGTTCTTTTTAGGGTGCCGTACCCAAAGGGTAAAAAAGGACCCTATTACTAAGACTCCGCTGTCCTTCTGTCTGTCACCAGGCTGTATCTCATGAACCGTGATAGCTAGATAGACAGTTGAAATTTTCACAGATGATGTCAAGACTAAAAACAGAATAAAATAAATATTTGAGTGGGGCTCCCATACAACAAACGTGATTTTTTGCCGTTTTTTTAGTACGGAACCCTTCGTGGAACTTGGACACGCAATTTTTTAATAAAACATATTAACACGTTATTGTTAACAGCGTTGAACTATGCGAATAGTTTAAAGTTACCACCAGTTCCGTAATTTTTCTGAATTATGTATAACTACCGGCCATCCTTTTAGTTCATAACCAAACTTCATAATGTTGGAAGTTGATTCCTAACTAAAACAGGGTTCCATCAGGTCCCTTTGTGACGCAAACGTCGTTTAAAAGTCATTAAACCATTAAGCTTTGGGCCTAAAAGCTTCGATGATCATCCATACTGGCGAACTAGTTTAGTGCGTACCCTAATGCTGTTGAAATAGAGTGATGGTTAATGATTAGGAATCATTGTGATTAGGAAATACATGGTGTTTGGAAATAGCCATATAAAACCATGCATACAACTCCGGAAAATTTGTCTGAACTCTGAAAACCACCACATGACTGAAAATTTTGTTTTATTATTTGTAATTTGGAAAATTGCTAAGTGACAATGACAACCCTGGACGCAATATACTTTTGTATTCGATAACCAATCCCATTAATAGGATAATAACACAATTCTGGTCTAGGGTTGCCACTATGCAGTTTATCATAAAAAAACAGTTGTTATTTCAATTGGCATTATCTAAAATCCTTCCTTACTAATCTATTTAAATATCAGATTAATATAAGGTCAAGAGGCTTTACTTCAAAGTTAGCGACACCTGAGCTAAATCTCCGAGTTTAGGGTTGGGCAATTAAGTTCCATATTACAGTTTAAGGTTCAACTTTAACTTGGATATTGCCGATAGTCCAGTTTACGGCTAAACTTTGTCTGGGCGCGCCGTATGTTGGCGGTATATACAGTTAACTAAAATTAAATACTAGCTGAAGACATATTGTCTTTGACATTATAGCCATATTCACTTCTCAAGCTTACGCTCACTAGACATGAAATAAAAGACTTTTTAACGGATACTAGCGCGGTTTTATTGAAAGTACTTTGGTAATTAGTTGGTATTTAGTTTGATTTTTGATTTTCCCGACATTTTGGGCACCTCTGCAGCTGCCGTGGTCACGGGGGACTGAAGCTACTCGTGAGCCTACCAAATACCAACTAATTACCAAAGTACTTTCAATAAAACCGCGCTAGTATCCGTTAAAAGACTTATATTTCACGTAGTGCCTATCTATACACGATATTCACTCATATAAAAAATCTAAGACTATAGAGACAAGTTCGCCTAATGTTACTTACTAAGTTACAAGTTAATATCTTATCAAGTCAACAAAAACGATGGCACACAAATACCACCAAACTTCAGCAGCACCCATTGGTTCGGAGACGTAACTTTAAGTTAAGTAACTTGGCAAAAAGCCGGGTCAAAGTTAACCGAGCATGACTTAACAGGAGCTAGCCACAGGTCAGTGTGAAGTTGGATCGTTTTAACTACTATTAACTGTGTTACTTGTTCTGAATGGTTAATTTAGGTTTAGTTTAGTCAATAACTTTAAACTTCAGGGCTTCGCTTAAAGCCCGCTTAGATAGCTATCACCATCATACCTATGTCTGACGCAATAATATTAATTTTATCATAGTTGTATGCCGGCAGTAATCGGTACCGACGGAAGACCAGGGCTGGTCGCAGACCATGCATTTTTAGCATAATGCATCGGTCCATTATCAGCTTAGTAATATTAAATCCACTATTTGTCTTAAAACGGTATGTACCTAGTTGGTTACTAAGTTCTGTAACTATGGAAAACATGAATAATACTAAATTTACAAATAATGCTACAATGAATTATATACCAAATGAAAGCACAAATATTTAAGATTATCATGTATTAAAATTATTCGAAATGACCGCCTCTGGCATGAATACACGCCTTTAGACGACGAGGCCAGTCATCGATGGCAGCACGAACTACCACCATATCCAATTCTGCGACTGCCTTGAGAATAGCGCGCTTAAGAGAGTCGAGATTCATGTGGGGCTTAGCACATGCTTTCTCCTCAATAAGTTGCCATATGGCATAATCCAGAGGATTTAAGTCTGGGCTGGAGGATGGTCATTCTTCCTGCGCGATAAAATCAATTTTGTTAGCCCGAAACCATGCTTGTGTAGATTTTGCTTTGTGCGCTGGGGCAGAGTCCTGCTGGAAGACCCATGGCTGGTTTTGAAATAAAGTGTGGCTTAAGGGTTTGACAACAGGTTCCAGAACGGTATCTTGATAGACTCTAGCGCCAGTTTTCACACCTTTTTCACAGAAATGAACCTTACTTAGCCCTGAATAGGACACCCCCAGCCAAATCATCACTGATGAGGGGTGGTGACCTCGTTGGACCCTCGGAGCAATCATGCTGGCTTCTTTACTATTCTTAGCGTATACTCTATCATTTTGACGGTTAAAATTTTCTTCGACTGTGAAGATTTTTTCATCAGTAAACAACATTTTTCGATGGCCGTTTTGTGCGTACCGCTTTAGTAGAGCGCGACTTCGTGCTAACCTCATAGCCTTCAATCGTGCGTTTAGCAGATGGCCCTTTCGTCTACGGTAAGCGTGAAGCCCAAGGTCATCATTGATATTTTTTTTAAGGGAACTTCTCTTCACAGTCATCTGTATTGCCAATAACTTTTGCTTCCGGACGGGATTTCTCGTGATTCTCGCCTTCACTGCCTTGATCACAGCTGGTGTCCGAACGGTGCGTGGTCTTCCTGATCTTTTTCGGTCATCGACGGTCAAGGTATTACTGTTCCTATGGATAGTGCGATAAATAAATTGCTTGTTGATTTTCAACTTTTGTAGCAACTTGAAAATCATATTCGGTGGCTGCCCACATTTGTGCAGAGCAATTACAGCGACACGATTCTCCTTCAACCCCCATTCCATGGTGAAATAAACAAAATATGATATACGTGTGGTATGGAATTATAGCTTATAAAACTGTCAATAATACGTCATTTTTATTTTTTCTTTTCATTTGTTTTAATGGCCAGTAGTCGATAAAGAAACTCAGTAACAGAACTTTTGACCAACCTGTGTACTGTCTCAAATAAATATGTTTTCTTTATTTCTTTCTTTCTTTATTTATTTTTTTCTTTCTAATATAACCAGTTCCTCAGTGGTTGAAGATTTTTTTTATATATTGAATGGGTTTGCTCTTGACCCCAGTCTTGCCCAGAAAGCAAAGACAGGGTCTACGATGGAGCGAGCTTGCCCAGAAGGTGCTTATTCACTCTGGCCTTGAATAGAGTCAGGTTGTATGCGCTCGGAAACACAGACGCCAGCAGGGAATTCCATTCCATAGCTGTGCGCATTATGAACGATGATGAGTAGCGTTTGGTACGCAGAAAAGGTATATCAACTAAGAACGGGTGGTAACCTGCAGTGCGTCTGGATGTCCGATGGTAGAAAGGAGAAGGTGGAATGAGTTCATGCAGTTCTTGAGCACACTCACCGAAGTACTACAAAAGATTGTTCAACACCTGTTTAACTTAACACTGTTTAAATGTGATGCTGTCTCTTTCAAACAATATTGTCAAAAAAGTGACAGCATCACATTTAAACATGTGTTTAGTTAAACAGTGTTTAAAAATCTTTTGTAATAACACGGAAAATGTTGCTCTCATTAAATGTTTTTAAACACCAGTGCCCATTTTATTACCAACAATAAATTAAAACAAATTTTCAGTCTCACTGAAAATGTCGGCTCAGAACTACAAACACGTAGGTACATTTTGCGCTTGAAAATTTCAGCTGAGAGCATATTGGTCTGAAATTATTGTGTACAAGAGTTTTTTACAGCACTGAAAGCGACGTGACGTCATCGGGACGGGGCGGGATACGACGAACGAGACAAAACGAAACGCGCAGTTTCTCTGATACTTTTTAAAAATAATTTTCATGTTTTTCTTTTTATCATTGATATTCACTAATAATACTGATCATTGTGGATATTGTTGTAGATAATAGATTCGAGTCGTTCTCCTGGGGATATTTCTAATTCCAATTTCTAAATACGACGACCTCCGTGGTCGCGTGGTTTGTACGCTGGTTCTCAAGGTCTCTGAGGTCCCGGGTTCGATTCCCGGCTGTGTCAATTTAGAAAACGAATTTTTCTATGTGGGTGTCTGTAGTGCCACCGTTGGATCTGATTTCTATAATACAAGTGCTTTATACTTACTTTGGAATCGGAGCAATGTTTGTGATGTTGTTTGATCAGTTACAGGTTTGAATCCTATAGTTTTATTGATATAATATAAAATCATATTAATAGCTATGAAACTTAGTGAAAGATTTTTTGAAATCCGTTTAGAAATGGTTGAGTTTTAAGGGTTTGAAGGAAATGCCAAACTCAATGCAATATGTGCTCTATCACGTACATCGACATAAGATTCGCGTTCGTCGCGATGACGTCATAAGGACCCCCCAAAATAACAGTGTCTTAGCATGTTCTAGCTCGTACAACTTCTCAGGTTTAAGAGATATCGCAAAAATTTCTTCACAGTTAATCATGCATCAGCATAAGCTTTCTGATAAGACACTAAACAAAAATCGTTACTGATCCTCATTAAAATGCAACATAGTATTCAAACAAAATATTAAATTCCTTCAAATAACTAGTCGTGTTTTGAGATCTAATTAAAATTTAACACAGTTTTGAAGTTAAGTCTTGTTAAAGATAAAACAGCAAAAAGTTTTTTAAAGATGCTTCGAAAATGCGAATAAAATGTGAAATTAATTAAATGGTAAGCGATAAAAAGAGTTTAATAACAGGAGCGGAGCATCAGACGGCAGGAATACTTAAATGTCCACTCCAGAACCGCTGCAATTATATTTTAATTCCGTTCAAATAAAAAATACCGCGGAATTAATATTGAACGGTTGCGCCATAGGTGTGCGACTTGCGACTAAAGTCATTTTGGTATTTACATCACAGTATAAACAACACTGGTCATCACAAAAATCTGCTTACCTTCATTTTACACGAAAACTCTTGTTTTAATATTTTAAATGAAACAAATTGTATTATAATCGTATTGTTTACTAACAACGTATTTTTTTACAAATTAGTCACTCGGTTATTAATCTTAAGGCTCTTTTCATTTAAAATATTAAAACATGAGTTTTCGTGTAAAATGTAGGTGGGCCGATTTTTGTGATGACCAGTGTAGTATTACTACATAGGATACAAAGTCGCTTTCTCCGTCCCTATATGTATGCTTAAATCTTTAAAACTACGCAACGGATTTTGATGCGGTTTTTTTTAATAGATAGAGTGATTCAAGAGGACGGTTTATATGTATAATACATGGTGTCAAATTCCACACTACACCGAAGCGAATCGAGGGCGGGTCGCTAGTGAAGATAATAAAATAGAAGAGACTGAAAATATTTTGAAGGGCTTCATTATTTGAAAGGTGAAAATAAGAAACTCTTATAGTTGTCCGTATCAGGCTTTCTATCAGTCATGATATTTTTCCCTAGATTGAAGTGCTTAACAAAACAGTTGTGCGTTAATATGTTTCCAATCTTCTCGAAGGTCATGAGTCATGATACACATTTCTGAAACAAAGTTCTTTATATTTTTAGGGAAAAATTGAGTGGGTACTGTACAACGTTCCGTCGGGCGTTAGAACTCACTAACAATCTTGCTTTTATCGTTATTCAGCATAATCGCAATGCGCATCTCTGTGGCGACTTAATGAAGGACCAGAGCATTAAAGCTGCAGTACGAAAACCTTTCAACATTATATTAAATACCGGTAAATAAAATAAAATGGTTTTAAACTTGTGCATTTAACAAAAGTACGAGAAGTTAACTGAAAAGATCCTGAATGTTCGGAGCTTTATGATAAATAAAAAGTATTCACGTAGTTCTCTCATTATGGACATTTACACTTAACCTAAAAGCCTGACGAACGATTATACAACTTACTTAAGTTGGAAGAATATGTAAGCATTAAAATTTAAGACAAATTCAACTCTTTTGGGATTAAATTAAAAATTCAACCGCCTCTGTGGTCTAGTGGCTCTCCCACCAGTGTGGGGTCTCGGGTTTGATTCCCAGGGGGGGGGGGGGGGGGGGGGTACAATTTGCACTCGGTTTGGTTGGTGGTAGAGCTTATTTCAAGTCCGCCTGGCTAGCTACCACCATCTTACCTAAGTCTGGCGCCATAACAACAATTTAAAAAATGTTGTGTTCCGGCAGTTAGAGGTAAGATAGCTTCCTCAGTGTCTGTCCTAAAGGGATTTGATTTTTTAAAGTACATCACAGACCTCAGTGAATTTATTATAAAACACTCAATTTCATCATTTTTAAAAAAGCTCTCATAGCGGAGTTTGACAGATGTCAGACTGATCGTACTAGATCACGTTTGCTAAGCAACACTCGGTCCGGCCAGGTGTCGGATGGGTGACCGTTAAGTGGCACTACAACTGAGCGCTTCCGTGCTTTGGAGAGCACGTTAAATCATCGGCCCCGGCTGTTGTCATCTGATAACAGGCCTTACAGGCGGCTTGATAAACTCTAATACCAGCCTGCCTAGCATGACCGATTTATATCGCGTGATATAGCATTTTATCGACACTCAACTGTCAAACTCCTTTGTCTTTTTGACAGTTAAACGTGATAAAACGCTATACCACGCGATATAAATCGGTCATGCTAGGCAGGCAGACATACAAACATACGAACAACGAAGTGATCCTATAAAAGTATCTTATTTTTACCTTTCGAATAATGAAGCCTATTAAAATACTTTCAACCTCGGTCAATATAAATCGGTCATGCTAGGCAGGCAGAGGTGGCCACTAATCCTCATACAATAAGAAGATATTTATTGAAGAAATGGACCATATTTTCCATGTAGCAACAGCTGTCCCCTCTGCCTTTATACAGTCATGACTATAGTTGTAAAACAGCGGTTGTTATCGGATAGTTATCCAAAGCAGCCGATAATATCGTATAGACAGCGGCTGACAACCGGCTGCTTATCTGACTCAGTACCAAAAGGTCTTACAATTTTTACAGTTCCTGAATAGAAATTGTTATAAATACAAGCCGTTATATAAAAATAGGTATTTTTACTAAATTAATTACCTACTCCGACATGGTTTAAAACATAAAATGTTAAATATTATGAATTAGGTATTTTTCAATGTCCTTCAACAAGACAGGTAATAAAGTAATGTACCTACTTGTTTATACGGTACATAATTAGTATTTAATTTGTAGGTATAAAACTCCGTTTCGCCATTTTTATTATTACCTATTGTATAATCGTAATTAGAGGTGGTTAATATAGCATCTAGCGCCATATTATAGCGCGCTATCTGTACATAGTGCGCTATGTAAGTAGACGCTATGGCGCTATGAATATCGCGCATGGCAACAAGTAGCGTCTGTTGCTGGCAACATTAAACTAGATTTAAAAAGTAAAAAGTTGTACTTCCACATCCGATCTCTGCCCCGGCAGCAATACCTGTAATGTAACGCGGATTTTCGCCTTTTAATAATTGAGTGTGCAAATAAACTCGTACATGTTTAACTGGAGTTTTATATCATACGAAGAACCTACAGTCCACCGAAACGAAGAGCTTAACAGCGTCGTCGTTGGCCGGACGGGGGCGCGGGCATTCGTTATAGTTAAAAACATCACGTGCGTGCTATTGCTACCGGACGCGTTACGCGCGTTTCTCTCGCAGCACGCTATGTATGAGTATAATATCGCGCGCGTTCTTATATTGTGTTAGTTCAATTAGGACTTTTATGACACAACTAAATAAATTAGTAGGTATTATGTAAAAGTTATTTACCTAGTTAGCTAAGCAAAGTTAGTGAACGAGAAATATGGGAAAAAAAACTAATTTCAAACGTCAATAAGGTTAAAAATCGCTTGCACCTGTTTTTTTTACTAGAAAACATTGTCTAGTGATCACTAGTTAAAAAATGAGTGCAAGCGATTTTCGACCTTATTGACATTTATCAAAATCACGGTTTTAATGTAATATCAGAATTAGTAAACGAGAATACGGCAATAAACAAGCGAATTTTAAACGTCAATGAGGTCGAAAATCGCTTGCACCTGTTTTTTTAACTAGAAAACACTGTTTAATGGTCACAATTTAGAAAAATGAGTGCAAGCGATTTTCGACCTTATTACGAAACTTATAGACAGTTCTAAGGCCGAAAAGTATTAAGTTCATTAGTTTACATTACTGCTTTATTTTATTTAAGACTAAATAACATTTTTATAAAGCGCGCGATCTGTCTAACGAACGACGTATGAAGTAACGTGTTACGAAATCTAACGTGCTGCATCTAACGCGCCAGCCAGCCGCCCGCACGCTACCAGATAAATAGCGCGTTATAACATAGCGTATTTAATAGCACGCTAGAAATCAATAGCATATAGTCTGTAGCGTGCTGTTGCTTTATAGGCGTTATGAACAACTCTAACCGTAATAAGTAAGTTAATGCAAGGCTCGCAAAGCTTGGCGTTTCACAAAGTTTCACATGTGTACCTACGACGTCCGTTTTGTGTTTCGTGTTTTTGGTATTAATGTGATCAGCCCGAGTAAGATGAAACATCAAATTCAAAAGTTAAGTATTTTAAAATAACATCGACGCAACTAAGAAATAGGAAAAAGCGCTTAACTGAATTATTAAATCTGAAGTAATGTATTAAGTAAGTAGGTAGTATGTAGATAAATAAAAATAATCACTTAGAATATAAAACAGATTCAATAAAACATAATGGCATGTCTTCAACCGTAGACAGCCGCTGTTTATGGGTGATCACCGTAGTCAGTGATAAAAGCGGCTGGTAACCGGCTGGCTGACTAAGATAACAACCGCCTTCACATCTATAGTCATGACCAATTCCGATATTATTTTAGTCTAAGTTGAATGCACTGATTTGCATTTGAAGCGTCCGCCCAAAACGGATGTGTCTCTCAAACAAGATGACGCATTGTGAGTCATGACCATGACAAGAGCCACCATGTTTATTTATTTATTTAATGTTTTTTGCAAGTATAAATTTTTTTTTTTAAATAAATCATATTTTAGGTAGGTAATTAATAATTAGGCTGGCCCCAGACCTACCGGTTTCATTTCTTTGCTTTGCTGTTCTACTATGGACCGCCGGCCAAGAGGCTCATTTTCAATCTATCGCATATTTTGACCAGACACATTGGCAAGATAGCCATTAGTTTGGTGTTATCAAATATCGTCGTCTGGGTTGCAATGCGAAGTTTTAGTTTAAAAAAAAACTGCTGTTTCATATAAAAATTAATAACGAAATTATCAAAATGTATGAAACAGTTCATTTTTTTTTTGCGATTTCAGATTTGGTCCCATAGTAAAAGTTGTTCAGTTTTATTATGGTCCCTATCTACCATATTCAGCTTTATAAGGCTTTACCAAACATCTTGTGTAAATAAGCGATCGATTTATTTTTAACGATCGGAGTCCATGTTCAGGGTGGCAAATCTCCTAAAAGCTTCCTAGTTCGCAATCCAGGCGATGATATTTGATAACACCAAGCTAAGGGCTAACTTGCCAATTTGGTCTAGTCCCAAAATGCGATAGATTGAAAATTACCCTGGTTGGCCGGCGGTCTTTCAAGCAAGGTAGCACAGCAAAGCAAAGAAATGAAACCGGTAGGTCTGGGGCCAGCCTCAGCAATTTTTAGTCAGTTTCATGAACTTATCCAGTAATCTTGCCTGAAACCAAAAAACGACCGCGCAGCGCGATTTTTGGTCAGGTCCGTCCACTAGCCTTGTAAATAGTAAAAAACGGCCGCGCAGCGCGATTTTTGGTCAGTTTTATCCACTAATCCAGTAATGTTGCCTGTCTACAGTAAAAAAACGGCCGCGCAGCGCGATTTTTAGCCAGAGTCATCCACTTATCTTGTAATCTTGCCTGTCTATAGTAAAAAAGGGCCGCGCAGCGCGATTTTTTGTCAGTTCCATTCACTTATCTTGTAATCTTGCCTGTCTATAGTAAAAACGGCCACACAGCGCGATTTTTAATCAGTTTTATCTACTAATTTTGCCTGCCTACACTAAAAAACGGCCGTGCAGCGCGATTTTTTGACAGTTCCATCCACTAACCTTGTAATCGTGCCTGTTAATAGTAAAATAAACGGCCGCGCAGCGCAATTTTTAGTCAGATTCATACACTTATCTCGTAATGTTGCCTGTCTATAGTAAAAATAGTTGACTTTCGCTCGCGCCACCTGGAGACTTCTATGTTAAACCCGTAGCCCGGACATCCACTACTCAAACCCGTAGACTCCGGGTCAAACCCGGAGAGGTGGCAGCCCTAGTTCCGTAACAGCTGCGGTAATGCCATACAAAATACCGGTCGGGATATCGGTCGGGTATACCTTTACCGCCACTGGTACAGGATACCGGTCAGGTTTGAGTAGCCCTTTATACAGGGTTATTTGTAAAACACCAACAACCTCGCAATAGTAGATTATTAACATCATAAACAACAACTTTTGCTCTACGACTTTTCCGAAAACAGACAAAAAACATCGACTTTTCATATAAAACTCTATCAGCTGTTCGGACATTAGTCAGTATGGAAAGTCGCAGTCAAAGTATAATTAAATAAGCTTTCGCCCGCCACTTCATCCGCGTGGAAATTCGAAAAATCCCTAGGAAAACTTTGACAGGGATAAAAAGTATCACAAGTTTTAATCTAGGCTATAAACTATGTGCCAATATAAATCTGCCCCCCCTACTCAAATGGCCACTTTTCTATTCGTTCGCTAACTTGAAGCTTAAAAATAAGCAATTAGACGATCAAGTTACACGTCGCAAGTTTATGTAAATCACAGACATTGTTGTATTGTATGGAAAGAACAAGCCTACGACACGTAATTTTTAGATTGCATGGCTTATTTTTAAGTTAGCGATCGAATAGAAAAGTGTTCAGCCGTTATTGCGTGATTGAATAACAAACATCCAAACTTTCAAACTTTCACATTTATAATATGAGCTGGATGTCCTATACTGTTTCTGTTCCCATATTCTGGTCCCATTCTATTAATCCATACAAAATTTGAACCCCCATTTCGGCCCTTAAGGAGTTGAATCATGTCCAACGTGTTAGATTTCAAAATAAATGCCATTTTAATATAATCCAATAATCCATACATATTTTGAAGTATACTAAAAAAATCTGTTCACAGTCTTATTGCTTCTAGAACTGAAGAACTCTCTCGAACATTCCAGAATATTCTATTCTCTGAAATTTTTAGAGCACATACTCGTACTTACCTAGTTGCAAGTTCAAATCAAAGTGAAGTAATGCATAAGTTCTCTCTGGGGAAATCACGTGCCAGTCTGAATACGCGCTTGTCACTTTGCAATAGAGTTTAGAATTTGTGCTAGAAGCAAGGCAAGTGTAACTTAAGGTAGGTACCTACTTAGGAACTGAAAATATGTGAATTTTTTTTTACTGAAAATATTCGTCGTTTATCCCACAGCATGTATGATAAATAACTATCGAGAAAGTAAAATAAAAACATATCGTGCTTAATGTTTCTTTTGTTCAAACGACTACAGCAGAAAAAAGCCTAAGAAATTTAAAAAATAACAGCAATTTATAAGGCAGTTACTCACAACTTACTGAAGTTAATTGCCGGTAGGTGGCGGCACCTCCTAAATTAACATACTGCAGGAAAAATGCAGTGGGAATAAATTACATAGGATACTTCCTTCGAACCGGTTCGATTCCCAGGGAGGGAAGTGGAATGTAAATTGTCTGTTGCCTAGTTTTATTAAGACTCAAGAATATTTAATACCTACAATGTCACATTTGTAACAAATCTATAACGAACTTCGCAAACGAAAGGCGACCCGTCATTTATGCTCAATATGTAGGCCTTTTTCATTTTTTTATCAGAGATTCTACGTATCTGTCAACCAAATGACAGCTGCATCAATGCCAAATCGACGTCAAATTGACGTCGATTTGGCATTTCGACGTCAAACTGACGTCGATTTGGCATTTCGATTTGATAAAAGCAAAGGAATTGTGGTTTATGCAGCCATGTTTTCACATTTCATAGTGTCATTTCTGCCCTTTGAAGATTTAATGAGGATTACAGAACATTTTAGATGAGTCGTTGTTTCCGTAGTGTTTCCATAACTAAAAAAATATTCTCTAAAGATAACTCTTTTTCTTTATGTGCTAAAAATAAGACAGAACCTGGATCTGCCTGGATGAATGTGCCTGTTCTCTTTTGGGATTGGCACAGCGTAAAATGTCTATTCGTAAACCTTTTCTTTAAAAAGTTCGACATTGCTAAAACTGTCGCTTGTTTGTCTTAAAATATAACATATTTCTTAAAACTATATTTCACTTATTGTCTATTTCTACTAAGATTTTGTTATTAGCTTATCCTTGCTTTTAACTGCCTTCAAAAATGGAGGAGGTTCTATGTTCGTCTGTATATTTGTTTTTTTTGTGTATGTCCACCGATTACTCGAAAACGGCAGGACCGATTTAAATGATTTAAACTTTACTTTATCAGGTTTGTTCCCAAGTTGGTCCCATTTTGAAAATGAAGTCGGGTTGGGCTTTAAGAACAAAAAAGTGGTCCTCCAGCCCCACCCGACTTCAATAGACATGTTTTTTTTAAATTGATATGCGTATCTCTTATCTAATGATTTGGATGTTATTTCTTGCTTTTTAGAGACAATTTTGATGTATTTGGTTTATGGTGAGAAATTATCGTTTTTTTAGTATTGTAATCCGAACCATTTACTACCGTAGCACCAATCCGTAATATTAATCAAACACAATCATAATAAAACTAGTTTCACTTTTCAGTTCCTTAGAAAGTATTTGAGTACGAGTATATTTGCGAATGAGAGGCTTTATCGACATGCATTAAACCCCAGTTTACATTGCGATAAGACAGCGGTGTGCCAAAATAGACCTTATTGCAAGTGGTTTAAGTTGCTGAAGTTGTGGCTGGGTGTTTAAAAACAAACGTTGGAAATAGAAGAGGTGTGCAAACAAACCGATATGAAAGTAAGAACTGGGTCTCGATTCTGCTTATGTTAACGTCATAATTGTGTATCAATGGTGGTTCGATGGCATTACTTTAAACACATTTCTTGTTACTAAGGGGGCTTATTCACTACCCTGCCCAGCCTGGCTGCCTGGCTTTCAAGATGCAAGATGTATCCTGCTTTGGTGTTCTGGATGCCCCATGCAGGCTGCGACATCATTCACAAATATTATCCTTACTAATATTATAAATGCTAAAGTTAGTTTGTTTATTTTGCTACGCTTTCACGTCTTAACTACTGAACCGATCATCATGACATTTTCATACACGTTGTCAGGGATACAGAGAAGGACATAGGTACCTACCTTTAATCCTGAAAAAAGTATTGTTCCCGAGGGGTAGCAAAAAAACTTTCGACGCAGACGAAGTCGCGGGCGGCCGCTGGTAATATTATAAATGCGAAAGCACAGAATAAATATATTATTTAGTACTATGTACTAGCGAAAGTCCGTTTGATTGTTTGTTTGTTACGCCTTTACCTCTCAACTACTGAACCGATCATCATGAAATTTTGCTTACACGTTGTCAGGAGTGCAGAAAAGGACATAGGGTACCTATCATCTTGAAAAAAGTATTGTTCCCGAGGGATAGCAAAAAACTTTCCACGCAGACGAAGTCGCAGGCGGCCAGTCCTGCATAAAGCGCCAAAGCGGACTGCTAAGCAGGATAGTGAATGGACCCCTTTAAACACATGTCCATCAACCAGTTTTAATGTCCCCACTGCTGGGGCACAGGCCTTCCTTATGGGTGGATAAGGAGGACGGGCCATAACCCACCACGCGGGCCCAATGCGGATTGGTGGGTGTTAACGACTGCAAATGCAGCCGGGACCAACGGCTTAATATGCCTTCCGAAGCACGGAGGAGCTCGAGATAATAAATTGTTGGTCACCCATCCCATGACCGACCTTTGCGAACGTTGCTTAACCTCCGCAATCGCTGGGTCAGGCGCTAAACCACTGCGCCACCGAGATCCTCAACATATAAGCAATATAAACACCATTGAGGCACTATTATAATCTTAAGATTAGTAGAACCATAAGGCCATGTTAGATTGTGAGGTTATTAAGATTGCTTTAATTACTTTCCAACTTTCATTTAGGTCACTCCCTATCTTATTTGTTATCCTTAATAACTTCTTAATTTAAGACGAAACTTACTTTGCATTTTTAAGATGGTGTTTATCGGTTAATGACTCTTGCTATAAAACGGCGGTTGCTGGTTAATACAATTCTAACAGAGGAAAGAGAAATATTTTTTATATTGTGTAGTAGAGTTTTCCATTGATGAAACAAAATCTCTTTCTTTCGTTTAATTTTACTTCATTTTATAAATGGCTTGTATCCGTCAATATATGGCACGTACGTAAAAGATTAATTGATTGACAAGTACTTATGAACACCCTCAAGTAGATGCCTGGCGCCGAAATGATTTTTTTTCCTTAAAAATCGGCAAGCGGTTTACAGAATACATCTACCTACCAAGTTTCAATTGTATAATCCTAATAGTTTCGAAATAAAGTGGCTGTGACATACCGACGGCGACGGACGGACGGACAGACAGACAGGCATGAAGAATCTATAAGGGTTCCGTTTTTTGCCATTAGACTACGGAACCCTAAAAATTTGGGTTCCATAACTAATTTCCACCAAAAACTAAATGCAAAACATTTTAATGAGCCGAATTTAGTACCTATTCGCTTAAATTATTAGAGTTATAATTTTAAGTTACGACGTGAATACACGTCTGTATTTCCCAGATTTAGCTTAGCACAGGTAACTTCCATATTGGTACAGTCGGCGTCGCGTAAACTGTCCCGTCTGTAACGCACGGACGCGGCCGGCCGTGAGAATGTTCCCTTGTACACGTCTACAATTTACTGAACTGTACATGTTCCCTGTATTTACGGGAATAATGCAAATGGACCGAGCGGAACACTGGATGTTTTAGACTGGAACAATAGGGATAAACATTTATAGTACCTACTGTAAGTATAGTTAAATGACACTACATTTTGACATTTAAGGTAAAGTGGCGCCCTCAAAGGTTTTCATTTAATAAGTTGTTAAAGAAAATGATTTTAATAATACTTTACGTGGGATCTTTATGGCCTATGGTCTAGTATTTTTAGAAGGTCACTGCATTACATTCCCTCGTAGTCATTCGTAGAAGTAGATAGCAAATTTGCTAAAAGTGGCCGTTTTTGACACATTTATGTGTCAAAAACGGCCACTTTTAGCAGTTTTTCTATCTACTTATAGCAGTGACTACGAGGGAATGTAATGATACGGTCTAAAAATAACTAGAATATGGACCCAAAAATTCGACGTAAAGTTTTATTAAAATTATGTAATAGGATGACAATATCCAATAAAATTCACCGCGGTGCCACTTTTTACCCGACTGCAAAGAAAGGGTTATGTTTTTCGCGCGTATCTTGTGTAAGTATGTAAGTATGTTTGTTTGTAATATTCTTTATTACCTCATATCTTTCAAACGGCTGAATGGATTTCTGTAATTAAGATATCGTTAGATTTGTCTTGTCAGCCCAAGTGTTCTTAAGAAGGTGGCGTTAATGGCGTTATAAAAAAAACAACATGGCGGCTGTACGGTACTAATATACGTAGTGGAAAAAAAATTTTTTTTTAGAATACTGCTATATGGGTGTCAAATTAAAGGACTTATTGTAAGGATTTCAAAAAGGTATATCATGACCGTAATATATAATAACTAAAAAGTTATAAATAAATAAATAAATTATAAAAATTAAAAAACCCGCCTGCATAAAAAGACAAGTCCACTGAAAAGATGGAAACAAGATTAAATATTAAAGGCAACATAATAACATGCAGTCGGAGGCATATAATTCAAATCGTTCATAACGTCACTTTCTTAATGCATGCCTCCGACTGCATGTTATTAATTGCCTTTAATATTTAATCTTGTTTCCATCTTTTTTACATAGGTATATTGAACAGTGATGCGAAATGGCGGCTTACAGCTTACATTCAAATTACAACCTAAACATGTGATTTAATTAACCATATTTTAAATACTAAAATAGTCAAGTAATTTTAATATTTTTACAGTAGACACATTCTTAAACAACATTGAATTTTGTATAGTCACCATCCAAAAAGCTCAGTTCTTTAGAGTTACAAGAGGTGGAAAAAAGGCCAACGTACTTTTAAAAGGTAAAGTTAGCTGCATAAGTGCGCGTGATTAGCTCAACAGGGCAATTAAAGCTGGCAATACGAAAAAAGGAAACCACACTTGGACAAATTTGCGAAATTTCTTTTTTTCCTTCAGATTGCTCGTGGCATTTCCTGTGTTTTATAAAATACCTATCATAGATTTTTTGACCGCAACTCAGCCTGCGTTAAATATCACTTTCCGTGGGAATTTATAGATAAATAGTTGCCCATATACTTTTCCAAGGTTAACCTATATTTTTACCAAAATTCATTAAATTACTTCAGCGTTTTAGGCGTAAAAACGTAATACACTAAAGAAAAGTCATATTTTATACTTTCGCATTTTTATAACATTAGTACAGAATTTTGACATAGCTTTATAGTTCAGTCAAGTAGTAGGGAAGTGAAAGTCAGTTTTTACCACAAATAATACACGACATGTAATAACACATGAACCGTCTCGAATGACAGTGGCCAAGATTAGAAATTTCCCTTTCGTCTTGTTTCTCTAATAATATTATTCTTGTCAACTTTGTCAATTTGACTATCATTGTGAAATGGATTGAAAAAATATGAATACTTATAAGTTTCTTGGATTGAAGAGTTTTGTATTGATAATCAAAGGATCTTAGCTAAAATACGGTCTCTTTAAGGTTAAGGAAGTTGTCTGTTTCATAATAGTCTCTGTCAAATCTGACAACTTTTTTGAACTTAAATTCAAAAAAGTTGTCTTTAACTTTAAGATTCGTTTGAGTAAATGAACCCAAAATGGGAAAAGCTGTTTACTTCGGACCATTTAACTGAACAACTTTTAAATTAGCTGTTTCAAACATTTTGATATTTTCGTTATTATTTTTTATATTAAACAGCTGTTTCCTTTTTCGCGACTTCAGAGTTGGTCCCATAGTATAAGTTGTTCAGTTTGATGATCCGAAGAAACGGTTTGCTCATTTCGGGTTCATTCCGAAAAAAATTTAAGGTAACTTCTTCTATCTTATGGTTTAATTAAAATTATATTAGTAAGTAAACTAAGATTACTGTGATAATTAGGTTCTGTTTAAATAACACACCAAAATAAAACTTAAAAAAACGACAAAAGTTTACCAAACGAAAAGTTAAATCAAATGCTCTTTTTAATCCAAAAAAGGTTGAATTCAGAGGGTATTTGCATACACAATCCACAGGGAGGTTTACCCGCTTTACCCGTATTAAAAGGTGTAATGCGTCAAAAAGCAAACAAAGAATTACCGGCAACGTTTTAAAAACTTAATACCGGAAACAAACAAAACAATATGGGTACCTTTGAAACGTGCCACCAAAGTACCGGAAAACATACGAATGTGGTTCCAACGAATAATATTAAGATACCTTTATTGTAGTGGGGACTGGATTCCGGATAAATTTACGGAGAAAGTGGCTATTACTTTTGAAATTACCGGAAAACTTGGTGAGTAAAGCTACTGTGTAATTCCAATTTTAAACGAAATTAGCGTTTTTCCAAAGATGAAAGCCAAAGAATGAAAGCATTTTTATGATGTAAATTTTAGTTAAAGGAAGCAAAATTATTAAATTAGTGCTACCTATATATAGAGAGAAAAACATAATATTATCAGATGTTATGAAAGGAAGACAATCGGATCAAGCGGAGTTTAAAATTTTCTTGCCAGAGAAATGTTTCCACGAAAATTTTAGTTTTAATAAATGAAAATACGCCTGATATCTATTACCTTAGAATAATAAGTTTATTACTTATTGTGTGTATTTGTCAAGGAATGCACTATAGAGGAGAATTATACAAAAAAATCTCCTCTACAGTGCATTTAATCCTACTAATCCTACTAATATTATAAATGTGAAAGTTTGTAGGTTTGGATGTTTGTTCCTCAATCACGCAAAAACTACTGAACGGATTTGGTTGAAATTTGGCACATAGATAGTAAATAGCCTAGATTAAAACATAGAATACTTTTTATCCCGATATTCCCACGGGAACGGGAACCACGCGGGTGAAACCGCGGGCGGCCGCTAGTATTATAAATGTGAAAGTTTGTGGGTTTGGATGTTTAGATGTTTGTTCCTCAATCACGCAAAAACTACTGAACGGATTTGGTTTGAATTTGGCACACAGATACTCCATAGCCTAGATTAAAACATAGGATACTTTTTAACCCGATATTCTTACAGGAACGGGAACCACGCGGGTTAAACCGCGGGTGGCCGCTAGTTGCAGTTTACTGGTATTCCAAAATTCTAAAGATTTTTTTTATTTTTTATAGGGATAATTTGATAATGTATTGCGTGTTTTATACATATATCCATATATTATTATCTTTTTAATAATTTAATAGGAATTTTCAAAGTTCGCCGTCATCCATTGTTTCCATCATTTGTATTGAAATTAGGGTTTCTGATTTCTCGACCTTTATTTTTTCTCGAGTTTCGGGAATTCTCGATGCCAAATTCTCGAGTTTTCTCGGGTCTCGAGTCTTTTAATTGAAACTTGAAATCTGTTGAAATTTAATAAAATTACGGGATTTTTTTAATCTAAGATACTTTTATTGCACTACAATCAATATTTAGAATTTGGGTACCTCTTATTTGGGTAAGGAAAGAAACATAAATTAAAATCTTCATACATATTATTAACTAATAATCTAAACTTAGTAATTAACTGATAGGAACAATAGTCTTAGAGACTTATGTTGACTATTCCTAGACTAGAGCAGCCTGGAAGCAACGTTAATATATTAAATAATTAGAAAACTTACTTTTGTCTTAGAAAATAGGATTTCAAGAATAAGAAAAAGTGAACACATAGATGAAAGAGCACGGAGAGTGGACTGTGTTTTATGGTGCTTATAATCGTCCACTAGCATCGCCAAAACATTTATTTTTATTACTCGTAAATAAGTTAGTAAATAAACCAAGTCAATATTTAAAAAACCGAGTGAGAACCAAGAGTGCGAGCCAACTGCGAGTCGGACTCACGCACAAAGGGTTCCGTATTATTTTATGATGTTTTTAGTATTTGTTGTTCTTGCGGCAACAGAAATACATCATTTGTGAAAATTCCGACTGTCTAGCTATCAATCACGGTTCTTGAGATACAGCCTGGTGACAGACAGACAAACGGACAGTAGAGTCTTAGTAATAGGGACCGGTTTTTACTCTTTGGGTACGGAACCCTAAAAAATAATAACAACTATGCTCTCTAAAATTCTCTCTTTCTCATATTTTTTTAATAACTCTTCAATACTATATTTTTACTAGTTTTAAAACGCAATCGAAATGATAGTGGCCACTTTTGGTTTTAAAACTTACAAAAACAATGAAAGCTGTTGAAGAGTTAAAAAAGACAATTTAAGAGGGCATGATTGTTTCCTTTGTTTAAATATTGACCTGGTTTACGTATAATAAAAATAAATGCTTGGCGGTGCTAGTGGATGGCTATAAGCGCTTTAACGGCGAAATATAGTCACGTGTCGCGTCGTCCACGATTCAAATTCGAAACTCGAGAATTCTCGAGTTCCGGACATTTTTTTCTCGTCTCGACTGAAGCCAAATTTCTCGAGTTTTCTCGAGTTCGAGAAAGCTCGAGCAGAAACCCTAATTGAAATGTTCTAAATGGAAATATGTATACATATACCCTCTTACAATGTAGTCAAAGAACAAGAAAAACGATAAATAATCGTTGATGTTCAACGTCACACTAACGTCTCTATTTTACACCCTGTTTTATATGTTTGAGAACTTAAATCATTTCAGTAAATACTTACACATAAAGTTCAGCAAATCATATTTAATGTGTCACTCACCAATAATTAATTATGTAACTATGAAGACGCCAGATTCAAAAAATTACCTGAAACAATGCAAAGTTTATTCGTTAAAAATATTGCAAGTAAATACTTAAATATGAATATTGCGCCATTTTGAAAATTTTCAAAAACATACGTTAATTATAGAACCTGCTCACAAAATTTCACGAGGAGAATAAACGGACAGACGGACAGCCGGATAGACTTACGAAAGCATATTGCCCAAGCTGAAACGGAGACGCTTCGCGTTCGCTTGGTCAATTGTTGATCGGTTTGTTTCAGTAGCCCGCAAAAATATGAAAAGCAGTTTATCTTCAATAAACAGTTGACCGGTTTTATCAGATTCGGTAAACACATCCGCTAAATCCGGAAACAGTCCGCATCACCGGGTAAGCCCGCCGGGATCCGATTACCGGTAAGTGGGCGTCAATACCCGGTCGCTACCGGTTCCTGGACGTTACCGGTACTACCGGTATGGCAGGGCTGCCTGCATGGAATAGTTCTAACAAGTTGAGTGGTTTATAGCAGAAAGTGACACCACGAACGAGCTATCGAAAAAAATAACGCGCATAAAAACGTTCTATAGAGTAAATTTGTATAAAATTTGTACAGCGCCATCTACCGGCGAAAAGCGAAATGAGATTTCCTATAAAGAATTACACTATCGAGTACTTTGCCGTGCGTTTTTTTCTCGCTAGCTGTTCGTGCTAAGAGTAGATACTTATTGAAGTAAACTTCAGCTCTGACGCTATAGAAAATATAGAATACATTGTACTCACAGTCTATTGCGTGGACATAAATTAATTATTATTATTACTACTCGTGTTTTGTAAATCAGAAACAACAATAGTCCGAAAGCAACCCAGATAGTAGAAAACATTTATTTCACCGAAAATTCCGAATCTAAACGCTAAAAAAGCTTATATAAAGTTGGCTTACATAAAATCTCTCGTTAAAACGAATAGAATATTCTGTTTAGTTATTATCACTGCCCCCATGATTTCATATCAATCTTCGCACAAAAGGGTTGGCTACACTTAAAATAATGTATTACTTTTAGAACTTTGCATATAATCTGCGAATGTAGGTGTTGGTTAATATAAATAATAAAAAAAAACGTTTTTGAGATGTCATTACATTTTTGCCATTTTAACACGTTTTTATTTTAAATTTGTATCATTCTAACTCTGCATTATAGAACGTTAAAATAGATGATAATAATTATAAATTCATTAACCATCTCATTTTCAGTGGCAGCCTTAAGCTAACCGTTGGACGCGCGTCATCGCAGTGAAGTGCAATTCGCAGATTAACAGAGAATTAAACGAGCGTTGGTGCAGCCGGGCCGCGATTACCGGCTCGTCACCGCCATTGTTTGTCTGTAGCTGGTTTAACTGTCAATTAACTAACGGTTAAGCTGACGGAATTAGTAAAAAGAACTTTTATTTGGTGATAATTATTTTGATGATGCCTTTTGTTCTGACTGTATTCATAAATATGTATGGTGGACGGCACGCTGTGCTTCTACAACCTGTCAAATTTCTTCAATCATTTTTAAACTTTAAGTCAAGAAGTTTAAGATTCAAAATTCATTGTAGATTTTTGACAGTTTTGTATAGCTTGATATGCTGATCATTGTACTTACGTTATGATACTATCTTGTTTCATACTAAACTTTTAAGTAAGTAGAGAAAATCTTTTTACGGAACATTATGTACTGTGTGACGGAACCCAATTGAAGTTAATTTACTTAGGTACTTTTATTTTTAACTAGCGGCTGCCCGCGGTTTCACCCGTGTGGTTCCCGTTCCCGTGGGAATATCGGGATAAAAAGTATTCTATGTTTTAATCTAGGCTATCTACTATCTGTGTGCCAAATTCCAATCAAATCCGTTCAGTAGTTTTTGCGTGATTGAGGAACAAACATCCAAACATCTAAACATCCAAACCCACAAACTTTCACATTTATCCTTACTAATAATACTAATCCTATATCCTACTAATATTATAACATCGAGATAATATGTACTACTTACGTACATTTAACTCGATGTATTATAATGTAAAAGTTTGTGGGTTTGGATGTTTGGATGTTTGTTCCTCAATCACGCAAAAACTTCTGAACGGATTTGATTGAAATTTGGCACACAGATAGTAGATAGCCTAGATTAAAACAAAGAATAGTTTTTATCCCGATATTCCCACGGGAACGGGAACCACGCGGGTGAAACCGCTTTAATGACGTCATTTAATAAAAAAATAATTTAAAATATATAGTAGGAAGAACAAAGCCCTCTAGTGAAATAAATAACATTAACAAATTTTAATAAGTGAATAAGTACATTCGCTAAAATATATTGTGTAAAAGATAAAATCCCGGAAACCTACAACAGCGAGTCACGTGCTAATGTTTACTGTGAAACTCTCTAGTTCCTTGGTGAAACTAAAGCTCAAACAAAATTGAGTATCGATCAATACTCGAATCCTGCTGTTTCCACTCTTCATCAGTTTTCTATGTTTGCTTGTAATTTTACTCAGTATTTTCGAGATGGCATTATGACAGATGTCCTAATTCCGAAGAAGGTATGTAGAAGGCTTTGTTGTATAATTTACCGCGGTTGATTTGCCACCTGCCTGAAAACTGAAATGCAAACCGAAACGATTCTCATATTAAACGTGCGAGAGCTGATACGTTCTCATTTGATAAAATTAGGATGAGGACTCACGGGTGCTTTTTTAAACCCATCATAAATAATTAAATAAATAAAAAGTGAAGCGCTCATGGCGGATCTTGATAGACTGATCGTACTCGATCACGTTTGCTAAGCAACGCTCAGTCCGGCCAGGTGTGTCAGATGGGTGACCGTTACGTTACAACTGATCGCTTCCGTGCTTCTGAAGGCACGTTCATGTTGTCATCTGATAACAGTCGTTAAGCCAAGTCAGAGGCCTTACAGGTGGCTTGATAAACTCTAACACCAAACGTGGCCACTAATCCTCATTCGATAAGAAAGAAGAAGAAGAAAGACAAACGTTTATGAAAAAAATTCACTGTTAGGAACCGGAATGTCATCTTGGAAAAAATATTGATTTTTAGTACGAACGCTTTATATATATTATACTTATAGCAAGTTCAATATAAGAAGTATACAGTCTACTGCAAATAGAGCTGGAGATACAGATAAGTATGCATTTTGACCGGTCCCTTTTATTCTTTGAAAAGAAAACAGAGACAGCATTAGTGTTAAACCAAAACCAGGCCACAAAACTCAGTCTTAGCAACCCATGAGTTACCCTTTCCATCGAGCAAATAATATATAAGCACAGTATAAATAATACAAGTATAGAATCTGTGCAGAAAAAGAAACGACTTGGGACTTATGCTTGATTACCGTTTTTGTCACGTTGACGGCACTGTTACGTTATTAGGTACTATCTATTAATTACAGACGCACTATAATGACGTAAATAACATGACAAAAACAATAATCAAGCATAAGTTCTCTTTGCGCACAGACTATAAGTTTTTTTTTAATAAAACCTTCCAGTCGTGTGTACTACGGCTAATGTTTTCAAGACCCCTTCCTCAGCTGAATTGAGACAAACCGACGCGCGACGGTGGCATTATGATTTGTGAGCCATTCCAGGAGATAACGAGAAATCCCCGTCTCCTATGCTGTCACCGAGTGAATCAGCCAGATGTATGGTTGCGAATGTATGGGAGTGGGAACAACAACCTGTGGTGTCGTAAGAAACTCAAATGGAGGGAAGAAATATTTAGCTTTGTATAGAAATATATTGTTTTAGTTTATATCCATGTTGTTGCAAAAGTAAGTCATCTGAATGGTGTCAGATGACACTATAGTATACTATCAATACGGTTTCGTTTGCACCATTAGTGGAGCAAACGATACTAATTAGTGTCATCTGCTGCTGCATTAGAGCTGGCTAGAAGGGGATCTTCCACAACAGTAGCAGGACCCATACCCATTCTGCCACTTCCGTTCAGCCAACTGCGCTCATGGGTAAGACAACGTACTCGTGCTGCACATAATACTCGTTGGGTAGATCTAACAAGCTGTAGACAGTCCAAGCTGGCGATGACTGCAGTCTTGCCGCGGTTGACCTGTAGACTGCTCAGCTTTAATCGTCCAGACCTCCGAATAGTTGTAGGTACACTTACAGGTCACCTAGCTTTAAACCGACAACTATTCATCATGAATGCGACAGACAGCCCCCTATGTAGAGGATGCCTGGACGCAGAGGAAACAGCCGCCCACGTAATCCTGGAGTGCGTGGGGTTGGCCGCACACCGGGCAGAAATCCTCAAAGACGTGAGGTCGCTCCTAGAACCCTGTGAACGCCCCAGGAGGCTTCTGTGCTTCTGGAAGGAGCTGGGATGGCTTGACTAGCCACACCAATGCTGTATTCACGCATAACGGACCAAATGGCAGTCTAAATGCGGAGAAAAGAGCCCATCACCAATACCAATACCAATAGTGTTATCTGCACCATTGATGGTGCAAGGCATTTGTCTTCTATCGCTTGTTCTTAGTGGAAGATTATGTTGCATAATTAATTAATTAGCACATTTCTTTTTTCGAAGTTTCTATCCGTAATTAATTATTCACCCAACAGTACAAGCTTTGCTTAGTTTAGTTAGACCTAATTGTAAAGCTACATTATACTTAAAATAAAATATTATCGTTGTGAATTTTCCGAACTTTTTTAAACAGAAATGGGGACAACGGGAATACAAGGATTGACGAGACGTAAACTTCTTCTGTTCGTTTGTAAAAGGGAGCATTTGCTTGAATTAACTACGATGACGAAGGCTATTAATTTTTTTGCCATTGTATAAAACTTCAATTGAGTCAATTTAAGTTTCATAATTAACCAGAATACATCATCAAAAAGTTTTTCAATCAATCAGTTGAAAACTTAACATAAACGCAAGTAATTCAAGCTTAATTTTCTCACTCACATTATGTTAATTGCATCTAATGGCCGATTCAGAACTATTTCAGCTACAACGAGATTCTAAGTAAATAACTTAAGATGGAAGGTCAACATGAACTGGGCATAATTCCACCCAATTGAACAACGAACCCGGGGGCAAAGTCTAGCTAACAATGGATTAGCGAGCGAAATTAGCTGCATTGTGCTAGACAATGTCGAGCGATGTTGTAATTACCCCCTTTAAAGCACAATGGTCTAACTAACTAAGGGACTTCTTGCAAAAAGTATGAAAACAATGTCTTTTTTGTAAAGGGTTGTCCAAGAAATACGGCAACATGGTCTTCTCAATCTCAGCAAAAAAAATACTTTACGGAACGGAATGTAAGCGATAGCATAATGCACTTTATGTGCAGTGTCTAACGTACAAACTCGATCAGCCATCTGAAGAGTTCTGATGGGTTCCCGGAATTTTCCATAGTTGGCTGGGGAAATCCCTTCTGACATATTTGTAGATGATGCAATATCCCTTCTAAAAATCTTTGTAAATGATGCAATAATCTTACCATTCGAGTATTTATTTGGTAAAATATTTGTATTTGTATTTATTTAGCACACAAGACAGATTACAATCATTAAAATACACAATTTATACAGACATTCAAAACAGACCTAGATTATAATCCAAAATTATGTATGCCTAATAGCTTACTATATAAAAAAAAGAAACAAACAACCTATGCTAGAGATATTTAAACAAAGTTAATAAGTAATTAATTAAGGAGGATTTAAATTGTATTGAAATAATAAAAAAAAAAATTGAAAACAATAAAATAAATCATTAAATTAAGAATATATACTTAATACTAAAGACTAACAATTTATTAGTTCATGTTCTTGAGTAGTGCATTTGTAACTGTCGGCGGAACTGAGGCAGTGTTGAGTGGAAGATGTCAATGTCTCTGTTAGTGACAAGAATCTCATTGTATTGGTGACACATTCTGACTATGGGATTGTAATATGAGGTGTTGTTAAGGAAAACTTGAAGACTGAAAATATTATAGTTGCGATTGCGGGATCTAAATCGCGTATTGAAGGTTAAAAGGCAAAGAAAGGCTGGGGAATCTAATTGGCAATGAATTATTTTATAAAGCAGCACAAGATCGTTTTTATCTCGTCTTAAGTATAAGGGCTCCAAGTGATAATACTCCAGTCGCTCATTGTAGGAAGAGAGTTTACGGCCCATACCACTCCTGTAACACAGAATTTTCATAAAACGTTTCTGAACACTTTCAATTCGTTTGCTGTGTACACTATAAAAGGGAGACCAGACAGCAGAGTTATATTCAAGAATACTACGAATCAGCGAGTAATAAAGTAAGATGAGGCTCTTGCTATGTCGGAATCGTTTTGTGGATCTAGTTATGAATCCAAGAAGACGATAACTGCGGTTGACTATGTCATCATAGTGATCTCGAAAGTTTAACTTCTCATCAAATATTACTCCCAAGTCTCTTGCAGTATGTTTACGAGTCAAAACCTCACCCCTAAGTGCGTAGTTAAACATGATTTTTTGTGTTTTCGTGGTGTAGTAGTTTATGATACAAGGTTCGTAAGGAGGTTTTTAAAAGTTCGTTCTTGGCGTTCTTATAATCGTCACGAGTTTTAAAAAACCTTAATAACTGTGTCTGTGTATCATACGACGTTTTTCAATACATTTGCGAGAAAACATTACTTATGGGTATACTGAAATTATAATAAAAATAAAACCGCACGGGGCTTTCTACAACGTGCATGCACGCTGCTGTACTGTCATCGAAAGCACACATTTTTGAGCAACTGTATTGAAAATTGACTATATTAGTCACTATAAATTGTGTCACAAAAGACAGATGGATATGTAGATAGATAAATCGTTTATTTCCCACAGATGATAAATAACAACATAAAAGAAAAACTAAACTGTGTGCCGCATCGACGGAAAAAGGCAAAAACTCAGTGATATCTTTGCTTATTAATATACTTTATAAAGCAAAGCACTGATTTTCAGTTTTTGCCCAGAAGTAAGTGCGTATAAAGAATAACACACAAAACGTTGCGTTGCATAGGTTTAGTATGTTTGTTATCGGGACCTGCTGTAGGTAAGGCCCAGTTCTACAGTTACGGATCATAAACTATCATAATAATAATCTATCCTCTTAACGGTTAGTTTAGTTATCGCGGGTACTGAGGACGGTATATGCAGCAGCGTTGATTGATTTTGCAATATTGCAAGTATGATTTTTTGAACAGTCGAAAAATTTTGTGGATTTCACCAATGCATAAACAGCTGATTAAGTTTCAACCGTCTGTTTTTGACATTTTTATGCATGGAGAAAATGTCAAAAACAGATGGTTAGAAATCAATCAGCTATTTAGGTAGGTAGTTGGTGTACTCGGGTCAGACCGTCAAAATGAACAACTTCGTCTATGGGACCAACTTAATCAGAACAAAAAAAAATCAGCTGTTCCATATAGGAAAAGTCAATATCTACTCGATCAAAATGTATGGAACAGTGATTATTATTTTTTTCTCTGATTAATTTGGTCCCATAGACAAAATTGTTCAGTTTGACGGTCTAAGTAAGCCACACCCATAGAAATAGAATGTCAAAGAACAACAATGTCAATAAACAGGTGATCCGAAAACGATAACTAAACCTTGTTTTGATTTCATTTTTTTTTTTATTGCAATCATTTTGCTTTCTATATTCAGTAGTTTTGTAAGTAAAGGCCTATGAAAAGCTTTAGGATAATAGTTTTCAATTCGGTGCCTTAGGATGGGTAGCCTAAGTATGTCATGCTCTCTTTAATCATTTCTGCGGTGGTGTCGTGTGGGGCGGGTCGTTACGTTCCCTCAAATATGGTTGAGCGAAGCGATGGCTGGTCCATGCGTCATGCTCGTGAACGGGTGCTGCCAGTGGAAAGGGTCTGCTTCTGAGTACCTATCTTAACGCATATTGAATTGTAAGGATTGCATTTTTTTAAATTATTTTTTATGTCTTGTAACATGTGTTTTTTTTTTGGTAAATTTTGCCTACTTAGGTGCACTTTCGAGTAGCAGGCACAGTGATTTCTCAACTAGTTGAAAGTTATTTACTCTCATTACTTAGTAGTATTTAGTTAGTAGAATTTAATTTCAACCTACCTACCCATTGTGTGCAAACTTTTGTTAATTATTGTGATGGAAAATGACCTCACTTTAAATGTGGAGCTCATTTTTCAATGTTGACGACTCTGTATGAAATATACAGGGAGAAAAAAGCAGCCCTTGACGAGTTTCTTGCCGGTTCTTCTCGTTACAAGGTCTCCCGCTTAGGGTTTGCGAACCGATGGCGTAGCTTCTATGACATTCACAAGTGCTTGTAACAGCCTAGACTGAATAAATAATTTTTGAATTTTGAATGCATACATTTTATATGAGATACATAAAATATGACTTAGATTCATGAAATATGACTTTATATGGCAAAGGAAATTAATAAACTATGTTCCATACTGTTTTCTTCGTCGATAAACGAATAAATGTAGCGAAATTTGGTTTTAGAGAAATGTGTGGCAATATCTCATTTACCTTTGAAAAGTGTGATTACTTGGATTGTTTCTTTTTGTCACATCACAATTACTTAGAGTACAAGACACCATAGCTCCACGATATCTTTATTTTAAATTCTAATTAACATAAAAAAATATTTTAAACAAACTGTGATTGCTCATTTGCTAGGCGGGACGCTAGGGGCTCTTACTGCAAAAAATGTTGGCACATGTCACTTGATCCTTTGTCTCTTTTTTGCATAGGCCGTGGCCGTATGATGTTAACTTCTCTTTTCCACGCTTTGTTGGTCTTCTTGAGCGCAGCGAAAATTTTTCTATGTCTATAGCCTTAATTATTATTAGTAAAATGAAACCAAGTTATTAATAAAGTAAATGAAACCAGCATCGTATGTTTTGTCGAGTTGTGATTCAGTTCATTCATTACATTGTCAATGAAAATTGTCGAGAACGCGCCTTTGTATTTTCAGTACCAAGTGTTGTTCTGAACTTCCCTATAATTATTAAAGTACCTATAATTTTATTGTGATAATGACAAATAGTTCCTAGTACATTGTCGTGTAGAACATAATGCCAATGCTGTGTTTACACAGCCTTGCGATATTTACACTACATGATATCATCTTGTAGGACAAAAATGACATACATTATTTGTATGTTGCCTGTCTCACTATTAAAGTATTTATTTATCATGTAAATAATATTTAATTAGTTAACAATGTGGTTCACTTTCACAAGATATCTTTTACTATGGTTACTTACTACATATTATTTTGAACTAAATTTAAGAATCGCCTAAGTCTTTCCCTAACTACAACTCACTCAAATTAAAACAGTATCATGAACAGCCAGATGTCATATTGGACGAGTTAGTTATTGGCTTTTAAAGTCAGTCCATCCAAAACATTACAAGAAAAATGTCGAAAATTTATAAAAATTTCGTTAATTATTTATTGTAAAATAGTGCACTACAGGTTTTCGTTTCAATAATCATATTGTAACGAAAACCTGTACTCATCGAGCTACAGGTAAAATAAATTTTGTAACAGTTTAAACGTTTGTATCCACGGACTGTTTCTAAATATGTAATCTTTCTTTTAGGTTTTATACTTACCTATATTCTTGGAATTACTGAATGAATTATATGTCTATTTTGGCTGAGGGAATCCTGGAATTTTATTTGCTTCCCGGCCACATAGGTACACATATATTTCATTCTCTTTTGCATTCTCTTTTGCAAGATAATTGGTGGCAATCCACAGACATATAATTTCATGTCTGTGTGGCAATCACATTTTTAGTACCACATTCTTAAAATTACCATTTTATTTGTTTCGAAGCACGAACTGGCACACAAAATAAGTAAGTATTAGATTTGTATAGTCTCCACAGATTTCAAAAATTCTAGGTAAACGGTATTAACTTCACAAGAGTAAAACAAATGCATTATCTCCGCATAACCCGGTCTAGATTTAGAACAGTTGTTGGTCAAGATCTAGATTATAAAATCACTGTGAAACTTCGATACCTTTGAACTCTTTGATGTTCCAGTTTCATTATTTCTCAGAAAAGATCCATTCGTAATTAACTAGTTTTATTCATACTGAGAGTTTTCTTGATAGTCCTGATATCCTCGAATAGCCAAATGCTACCATACTACCTAACCTACTACCTACCTACTTATTTAAAACATTTTTAGAATTGGTTGCAAAGCTTCTGGAAGTATTTTTAACTCGGTACTTATAAGAAAAACCTTTTCTGATATAATTTCACTATTATGATTCAAAGTTTGTCATTATATTATATTCTACTAACAAACTCCATACAAATACTTATTTATATAAATATTAATACTATTTGCTCTCAAAAAGTTTAACCACATCTTCAATATAAAGTGTGGCAATATCGGCTGTTTTTCTTTCACACCCTTGAGAAAATGTTTTTTTATGTTCCATTCAAATTAAAACTCTTCTGTACGACACTTTTCAATGAAGACCTCACTCTTACTTAAGAGAATTTGAAAAAAAAATATCTTGACCACAACATCGTGTCGAATGCGTTGTTTCTGTCACTCCAAAAAGTTGATTGGTCCTAAAACTGTGTTAAAACAACCGAAATCATCCGAATCTATGACCCAGTGAGGACTCGACCCGGTTACCCGTAGCCGGCCGGCGACATAACGGTGCATTCTTTGGTTGGTGCAAGTCATGAGATTTGTCCACAGGTACAGTTCGATTCAAACTCAAGGGCGGCGCGGAACTTCACGCGAGACCAGACGATGCGGAAACACAATTTAATCTGCGTTTAGATGATAACACACAACCCGAGCTAAACTCACCTCAATAGCAGCCCACTTTGAAATACTTACATCTTTTACAGTATGTCACATTGATAAGCTCCTGTGCAATGTTTAGGTTTGAGGTGAGTTTTCGGGTTGAATTCGAGTTGAGTTTGAGAGGAGTTTGAGAGTAGGAGAGGTGATTGGTGGGGCAAGGGACCAAGGGTACGCGCATAGGGGCTAACCTCACAACTGCCATTAAATTTTGGGTTTTCCCCGTAAACAGAAAGTTCCACTTGCAAGAAATCTGCAATGAGTGTCCGACAGTCTGTCAGACAGTGGCTTGCAAACGCTTGACAAAGTACCTAATACACTTGCAAGATGATTTCGGACACTTGTTGCAGAGGCTTCTTGCAGTGAAAATGCACCATTTGCATCGAAATATTCTTATTTACTTATTTCTAGCGAAGTAAATCGGAAAATGGCGTAACTATTTAGCAATTATGGCTAGCTTTATTTGAATGAAATTGATTGATATTTACTGTTTTAATTTTCATGGTAAATGTATCAAACATTTAAACATATTGTGTCGATTTTTTACGCTGATTATTTGAATACCTACTATTTTTGAAACAAAATAAACAACTTTTATGCTTAAGATTCCACAAATGACGACGTTTTGGTTATCTATATGGTAGAATTATATATTTTTCCTGTTTTCATTCGATTTGGAATGACGATTGAAGTAGGTAGTGATAGAGATTCGGTATCGAGAATCTCAGTAAAATTTGTGCAAAGGTTTGTGCATGTATCTCCCAGCTGTACACGGTTAATTTTTAAGTATTATCTAATGGATCTTCAGACACACGTCAGTTCTAAAAAATCCACTTTGCAAAAATCCTTAATAAATGATTGATTTTAGTTGATCAGGGATTAAAGTTGATATAAGCGTGAAAAGGATCCATCACTGGATCTTTATAGTGGATTTTAGTGGATCGAGGGTAAAAAAGTGATGGGCATATCTCTTTTCCTTTTTAATAAAGTATGAGCACTATGAGCAGTTATAAATTTCCATATCTATTTAAAATTAGCCAAGATATTTAGGTTTGTTTTTGTCCCAAAATTTTACTGATTACCAGATATAGAGCTCATTCATAGACTTACACGCGCGTAATCAAAAGACACTATTATTTACGTAAATCATAGAAATGCGTCTACGCAGTTACGCACACCGTCTTGCTTCTTTGTGAGTTTGCCGATTGCTCAAGATTTTTTCCGTTATTTTCAAACTATTATAGCTTTTAACTGCACATACTAATATTTAGTAACGTGGTCTGATATCCCCATTAAATTTTTAGATAAAGTACACTATTAACTTTCTTAAAATCCCCTTTTTATACTCAAGAAAACTTGCCTATATACTTGTACTCTATTTTCGTATATAATATCTATGTATTTTTGGATTCGCGGTTGAATACAAAGATTTTCTATTCAAATTCTGGAAATAATACTAATGGGGTAAAGTCGCGATTAACCTAAAATTTTACAAACTTAAATCATCATATTAAAAGTGAAAAGACTCTTGACTTGCGCCAGCGCATCTCCGTAACGGTTCGGTGCGCACGCACAGCAACGACGACGTGATTCATGCCATATCCCCTCCCTTTCACTCCTACGCATTCTCCGCGAGTGCAAGCGAGACGGACGAACAATGCCATTGAAAAGTCTGGGAGACAGTGGGTCTGTAACGACCGGATCATACGATAGTATTAGAGCTATGATTAATGAAATGATTCTGTGTTGTGATTGCGACGTGAGTTGGCTCTGATCTATTTTTAAACATGAATAGTTGTTGTGAAAAGCGACGACTTATTTTTTTAGTAGTTTAAGTCACAAAGCAAAAAAATAAATGAAAAAGGTTTTCGTCGTTATAATAGCCTCTTATTGCCACTGCAGGACATAGGCAAAATGGCAAAGGGTCAAGGATTAGCCCTAGAGAGCCTTCGTCTTGCATTGCACAAATTACAAAATTGCGGTGTTAGACCGTTTTATTAGTTTAAAATGACAGGTATAAAACGCGTTTAAACTACTAAAACATAGGTGTTTGAACACCTACTTTTTTCTGACGACCGACGCACGGACGTTCCGACCGAGTTGCATCGGCCGTGGTCAAAGGTGGTCAAAGGCTGACTGGACTGATTGAGTCTAACGGTCTAAATGACCGTTTTCATTGGAAAAAGTCACCTCCCTTAGTATGGAGGGTTGGTGGCGTTTGCGATTCGTATTATATTCGATATAGCTGTGCCTATGTTAAAACAAGACATTGCGTTTTGTTTTTGACATTTTGAATTAATTAATTTGCATTTTCAATCCTTGTCCACATATTTTCAGATACTTTCTTAGCATAATGCGCAATATTTATGTCTGTTCGCGTGTTGGGTATCAATTTGGGTTGTTCTGCTGATTTTCTGTTTGGTTGGCTTTGGAGCGCAAATTATTACGATAGGTACCATCCGTTCGTACAGGATTTCGAAATAAGCTGGATTAAATCTGATTTCAGCGGGTACTTTACAGTATGTTTATTCGTTGAATTACAGTATTTATGAGACTTATTTATGAATAATATATGCATATAGTTATATTGGGCAGTTTTGTCAGACGTAATAAATGTCTTTTTTCATGCACACTTCCGTAATTTATTCTGAACATATGCTTTCAAATAATCTAGTAATTTCTTTAATAGAAACTAAAGTTGCCTAACTAAACAGAGAGCTAATTTCGTGATTCAAAAAATATTGTGTTATCCGACACCTAATAGCTTAAAACTTTATAGAATTGTAACAACTTTTTACCATGTTTTAAGGCAAATAAACTATTGACTATAGTGACTATAGAAGTCATCTTCATAATTTTAGTCAGTCACATAAACTAAATTTATGTTTCAGTAACTATTTGTCTTGAGATTGGGCGTTACTGTTACATACCTATAGTCATACATTCATATATCATAGGGTACAAAAACTAGATTTCTGTGATATTATAATGACCTATCGACATGAATCCTTCGTAATGGCGCAAAAAACGCAGTGATACCTATATTTTTTCTGTCTTTCTGTAATCGGATACACCCAAAGCGATTAGATTTTTAACGCATTCATTTGTTGGTACTTCGGCATTAAGTAGGCAATATATTTTTTATCGCAAATTCATTAGAATCCCATTGAATTTTCGCATGGAAATAAAACGATTTTACGGCTGCCGTAAAATACCCCGAGGTTTTTATTGCTGGAAAATTTCCAAGTTTTCAGGAATTTAATACACTTGCATATTAAGAAATCTGATGTTTTACAGCACTTTGGCTGGTACTTTCATAATATTACATACATTTATTTTATGGTGTTCTTAAATCTGAGGTTTCACAACTTGATATCGAACGCGAGAACTAATGAAATAAATACAACTGCTTTTTATACTACACTCTGAAGTAAAAAGTTTAATTAAATAGTGAAGTAAAAAGTAAAGGGGTAAAATTAATTGCCCGTAATGTTATTAGTCTCGTGAGTTACGAGCAAAAAAATTACTTGTAGCTTGTAGTACCACTGGTAGTACCAAAGGAACTGTAGTGCCTGGGGCAAGATTATACATATATTTATGTTAAAAAAAATACATGTATTAATATCTGTTTTTGTTTTCCTATTTAGTTCGAAACTTTTCGTAGTTTTTAAATTTGAGATTTTTGCATTCACTATGCAATTTTATAACAATGCTAAATAATATTACTAGAAAAAATACGGAATAGACATAAATAATAAATTAAAAATTTTGTAGTGTCAAGCTTTTTACTCGGATTTTCTCCTGAAATTCTTGGTCCTGACAACCCTACTCGTCGCCTGTTTGGGATGCCGCGTGTGTTTTACGACTGTTCAAGGATGGACAGGCCGCACCTTACACTGTCCTCTGTTCAATCAAACGCAATTTTGATTTGGTCGCATTATTTCTTGTGAAAGCTGTTCAAGCTTTCACATGACTGACTTGTCGGTTTTATCGGTAACACTTTTTTTGCTCTAGATATACTACTTATTATCCAAAATTTACAAACTTTGTGGTATGTTTGACTTGAACAAAATGATTTTTCTGTTATTATTTTTCTATAACTTATAGAATAGGAAAATGTTGTCTTACAGAGAAGTAGGTACAGAGCCCCCAACCAAGTTAAGTAATTAAACGGTGAGATGAAGATTAAAATCTTTACTTGTTTAATAAATATGTTTGTACCTATCCTGAATGTAAGCAGCAAATAAAACAGATCATCATCATTACAAGAAAAATATTTAAAGTCAGTTATGAATTTATGACAATATGTTTGCTTATGAGTGCCCTAAAATTTAAAGGATTTTTCAAAACTCACTGCCTAAGGGGGTGAAACGGGGGTCCAAAGTTTGTATGAAAGTCCCTCAGTTTCAAAGGTAGGATCTTCAAATTTTGTGTTTAGGCTGACCATTGAAAATTAATAAATACGTGTTTCAGCGTTTTTGAAAATTCTACCCCCTAAGGGGTGAAAAGGGGTAGTTTCCGCCCGCGACTCCCGCCCCTACTCACGCCCACTCCCTAGGGATTTTCCGAATGTCCGAATAATATTCGGAAAATCCCTTAGGAACCTTTGACCAGGATTAAAAGTATCCTTTGTTTTAATAGCCCATACATCAAAACTGTCCCCGAGGTAAAGTACCGCTGATTTAGCATTTACAATTCTAGCCGGTGACGTCACCGTCGAAGCCTCCGTAAGGTTGCTCGGTCGACGACACTAGCGCTGCGCCGCCGAGTTTCGCGCGCGCATTGTACCGGGTCACACACACACGCCCAATGAATGCTAATCACTCGACGGTATACAGTCACCAGCAATGAAACATGCATCTTTAAGCTATGTCACATTCCAATCTTGGTGTACTGTCTTCGGTGTTTATCGTAGTTTTATCTAAGTTTTATGATACTGAGATTAAAAAAACTACTTGTTTGCTAACCAAGAAGATTTTTAAGGGTCCATATATGTTAGGAAAACATGGTTTGCGCGGGCCATATTTTTAATAGAAAACGTAAAGTTGTAGCCACAAAAAAAACATACGACAAGCTAGAGAGATTATGTAATAGCTATAATATAAGTATTAAATTGCGTATAAGCCTCACAGATGATTGTAAAAAAAATCACAATATCATCAAAAGCGCTTGTCGCGGGTCATATTTTTGGCGTATGTAAATAATAGCGGAAACGTATTGAATTTTACATCAAAATACACTTTTACGTACTACGACTTTTACTTTTTTCAAGAAAGATTGTATTTGATTGAATCAGGCGTCACTTGGCGGAAGTCCCAAACCATTTTGAAAAAAGAAATATATGTAGCTTACTTCCGCAAACAATATATGCAAGATGCACCGCCCGCCCGCCCGCAATAATATGCACATGCACACCACAAAATATCAGTGCACAATACCTGCATTTAGCAAGACAGCAACACACCTTGCACCTTCACCAATTAGGCTACTCTACACGTGTTTCGCCCCAACCCGGGGCATCCTCAGGAGTTAGATCGTGCGTAAACCAACAATATTGTTGGTGGTGGTGGTGGTCGGTGTTGGTTTACGCACGATCTAACTCCTGAGGATGCCCCGGGTTGGGGCGAAACACGTGTAGAGTAGCCTAATTGGTGAAGGTGCAAGGTGTGTTGCTGTCTTGCTAAATGCAGGTATTGTGCACTGATATTTTGTGGTGTGCATGGGCATATTATTGCGGGCGGGCGGGCGGTGCATCTTGCATATATTGTTTGCGGAAGTAAGCTACATATATTTCTTTTTTCAAAAAAGATAACTGTGCTAAAGATAATGATGAAAAAACAACGAAAAACATCGAAAAAGTGCAGAAATTAGGTTATTTTCCATACTCTTTACACGTAAATAAAAGGACTGTTGAGTATAAATGATATGAAATAATATATGATAATTCTTGCTCGTGTTACATTTCTGTTTAACCATTACATTTGAAAATTCTAACTAAGATAGCTCCTCCTCGTCTATGGTACTTTTATCAGTGAGTCCAGCAATTCAATACTAAGTACTCCTGAATTGTATTTTAAATTCTATGAAGCCTCCAATCTCTGACCTCCAAGGGCCGTCAACTTTCTATAAGCCATTAAGAGCTTTCGAAGCAGAAAACAGATGTATGCCCTTTCACTCCAACCAATTACAATTTTCTATGCTATCGAAATCACGAACAATTTGTTGACAAAATATATAGAAAAACTTTCATTACTTTTTCTAATAGAAAGCTATATTATGTAACAGAAATGATGTGTTAGCAAACTCATTACGTTATAAAAAAAAAAGATTTGACGTCAAGCGACTTCGATATTTTTTATTTGGGTCTGCAAATCTAAAATAATATAAACTTATGCTCCCTAAACTCATGAACTGATAACCCTAAAAATCCTTACCACAATTTGATACTTTGTGGTAAGTGACAACCCTTATTTTTAGGGTCGTTACTCGGGTTTTTCTGTAAAACAAAGGGTTGAGGCTAATCCAACATGCGTCATACTATAATAGCTATGTAATTTAATATTCTTGGCTCTGGCCATAACTCAAACGGAAGTAATTGAAAAACAGATGTTTTTGTTACTATAGTCTTTATAGATAAGATAAAACTTTATTTTAATAAAGTAAGTAATACGTACAAACAAACGTAACAAACAAACACACAGACAGTAAAATACTACTTTATTATTTTGGCTAACCCCCATAAATCCCATTCACAATTTATTCCGCCATTACACAAACACCGACGATGCATCTTGCAAAAAGGGATTTGAACCCACGACACATATTTCATAGCGCTTCCGACTACGAAGCGACCGGGTCACCACAGGTCACATATACACAAATATGTTTGTTTGTAGTTTGCATAGAAATACAACGTTTTTCTATGGACGAAATTCCTTAAATGAAGTCTTGCAAAATGAATCGATCTTTTCGGAAGATGGATAAATCGAGAATTTTTGGGCATTGGAAATTTGAAAATTGACAATTTGGGAATTACGCAAAACGAACTAAATAACTACTAGCCCTATACACTTTTAAACTTTCGCGTTGCATTGCACTTAATTAAAATTACAGGAATTAAACGCGTGCAAAGTTGGAAAAACTGTTCGACGGTGGATGAAGATTCCACCGAAGAGGAGGAGGCGTAACACCGCAGCTCCAGTCAGCCCGTGAGTTGACCACGGCCGATGCAACTCGGTCGAAACGTCGGGAAAATAGGTAGGTGTGAAAATACCTATCGTAATTTGCACGCGTTTAATTCCTGTAATTTTAATTAACTACTAGCCCTACCCAGAATAGAACCTGGGATCCTAAACTCTTGAACAAATACCGTAACGCCAATTAGTGTGCTCTATTCATAAAACCGATAGTTTAAATCTTGGCTTATGCTATTGTTTTCGCGATATCAATGGGGTCGATTTGTTACGGGGCAGGTCATTGACCCCAACAGCTGAACGCCTTTTCGCGTTGACATGCAGCTAATCGCAATAAAAGGTGTTATGCCGGGTTTACATGCTGGCCGTGGCTCGGCGAGCGACCGCCAGCTCCGAGCTACGGCCAGCCTCGGCGAGCCTCGGCGATCGCTTGGATGCCATTTACACGCTGGCCGTGGCTCGGCGAGCGACCGCCAGCTCCCAGCTTCGGCCAGCCACAGCAAACCGGCCAAGTGCGAGTCGGACTAGCGCACGAAGGGTTCCGTAGCAGAAACGGAAAAAAACACGTTTGTTCTATGGGAGCCCCCCTTAAATATCTATAGTACATATTTGTTGTTAAAGCTGCAACAGAAATACATCATAATATATGTGAAAATTTCAACTGTCCACCTGTTGTCGTTACTAATATCGAGCAAAAAACGGCAAAAAAAAAACACGTTTGTTGTATGGGAGCCCCCTTCAAATATTTATTTTATTCTGTTTTTAGTATTTGCTGTTATAGCGGCAACAGAAATAGGTTAGGTACGTCATCTGTGAATATTTCAACTGTCTAGCTATCACGGTTCATGAGATACAGCCGGTGACAGACAGACAGACGGACAGCGGAGTCTTAGTAATAGTGTCTTAGTAATAGAGTCTTAGCAATAGTGTAAATGAGGCATAATGCCTATTTTAATACGTTTATTTTTATAAAAAAAAACAAAGGGAGCGAAAAGTTCATCGTAGAAGATGGTGGATGATAAAAATCCATATAAATCGCAACAGGTAACAAGGTATCACATTCAAAATATGTTTTCATAATGAATATATTAGGTCTTTACCTATGAAATTGCCGTTTTGTTTGAAAAAAGTTAAAGTTTTTTTTTTCGAACCTATTTATTTCTTTTATTCAAAGTAATCACCCCTGCAATCAATGCATCTTTGCCAACGCTGTGGCAGTTTATGGATGCCCTTCTTGAAAAAATCAGCTGGACGGGAGACAACAAACTCTTCAAAGGCGTTTTGTACTGCCTCTCGGGAATTGAATTTTTTTCCCGCTAAAAAGTTGTCCAAATTTTGGAAAAAGTAATAGTCGGTAGGCGCAAGATCTGGTGAGTATGGCGGATGAGGGAGAGCTTCCAAACCCAACTCATGCAGCTTAGAGACGGTCTGTTGTGCAGTATAGGGTCGCGCGTTGTCGTGAAGTAGCAGTGGGGCACCCATCTATCAAGCTTTTTTATCTTGCCAATCTGTCGCAAATGGACCAATATTGTTTTGATGCTAACATCAAAAGCTGCTGCCAGCTCAGCTGTAGATTGCGATTCATCTGCTTCCACAATCGCCTTTAATTCATCATTGTTGACCAAAGTTTCCGGACGACCACGAGGTTCATTTTTCAAGTCAAAATTCCCAGAACGGAACCGAGCAAACCAATAACGGGTTGTACGTTCGTTTGTACAGTTCTCTCCGTAAACGTCGTTGATGTTACGTGTCGTTTGTGCCGCGTTGGTGCCACGACGGAACTCATATTCCATAATTACACGAAATTTCGAAGTATCCATTATGAGGAATAATGTTTAAATGTAATGAAAATACAACGCTAATCAATAAACAAAAGACTGATTTTGTAAATAGAATGTCATATTTTTAAAACAAAATTAATTTGAATTTAGAATTCATAGCCAATCAAAACTTTTTTTTGTTTGAAAAAGTCTGTACTGCAATACGGCAATTTCATAGGTAAAGACCTATTATCATACGCGGTCATACACAGCGCAGCATAAATACACCCGTACGGCGCGAGCTCTTGAGCGACACTGAAGAACGGCCAACATGTAAATACGTGGCAAGCGCTTGCCACCAGCTCCTTTGATCTGTGTTCAAAAACCGACACGGGCGCGGATCGGCGGCCAACCTACGCGAGCCTACGCGAGCCAAGCCGTTCACCTGTTTACACGTTGGGCGCAAGGTGGAGGCTCGCCATGGCTCGTCATGGCTCGGCCAGCATGTAAATGGGCCAGAGTTCAGCGGACTACCGCTGAACTTGACTACAAGTAAAAATATTTTCCCGACATATACCTACGACGTTATTTTTAGTTAATTGAAAACCTCTCGTGGGGTTGATCAGACCATCAAACTGGACAACTTTCATTATTGGACCAACCTTGAAATCGCGGAAAAAAAAAACAGATGTTTCATACATTTCGATGGAGTAGGCATTGTACTTTTGTACGAAACAGCTGATATTTTTTTCGTGATTTCGAGGTTGGTCCCGTAATGAAAGTTGTTCAGTTTGATGGTCTGATCAACCCCACGAGAAGTTTTCAATAAACTAAAAATAACCTTGTATGTATAAAAGACGGGAAAAAGCAACCCCGTAAAGGGTTGCTTTTTCTTGTCGCTTCTTCTCGTTGCAAGGTCTTTCGATTAGTTATACTATTATAACTTGCCAACCGCTCGCGGGGCTTTTTTATTTAACAATCACAAGTACTTCTAACAGCCTAGACTGAATATTTTTTATGAATTAAAAGAAAAAGCAAAAAAAATACATTTAATAAATCTGCCTTCTAGATAGAATGCAAGTTTTCCTAAACTAAAAGAAGGCATATTAGCTACATAAAAATAATCGCGATTATTGGACGCAATTCGTCGTTAAAACTTGATATTTAAAATTATTATTTCCCATGACTTCACTCTTCGTGAGTTGTGTTTATGTTATAAAGCCTAGCAGAAGTAAAAAGCAGAAGTAATTTCTGTGTCTACATTTCAAATTATCTAAAAGTAAATATCATCTAAAAGTTGTAGCTATAACCGTCATACCCTCATGCCTCGGACCGTACACCTGGAGGCTGTTCACATCCATCATGGCATGCTGAAATGACTCATTATCTTGAGTACCTAGCAGCTGCACGCAAATTCTTCAAGATGACTATAGGTTTGCCAGTTGCCTTGCTACGCAATGAAACAGTTCTGTCTAATGAGAAACATCTTTATTGGACCAACCATGAAACCATGAAATTATGTTAAGTAAGTAATTTTAATTGCAAGAATACAGTAACAAAAGTGATGAAAAATTAAAATTAGATAGGAAAGGATGTGGGTAGTGTAATGCAAATCATCATTGACTATTATATCGTTTGTGAAATTGAGGAAGCATCATTTTCTATATTTATAAATGACACGGTATGTATGTACAATGTTTATGAAATCACAGACTTTTTGAAAATAATTAAGTTCTTACACTTCAAGTAGAAAAGCTCTTTCTTTAGCTGTGAAGTCAACATCATTAATTTAACCGACAGATAAAATAGAAAGATAGTCTGAATGTCTGACAACCATACATCTATTCTCACTTTAGTTTTTAGGCCGACTTAAAGCCTGTAATCTGGTAGTCCATCACTCTTTGTCTTAGAACAACCGCTTAGTTTCACGGTTTCAAATAGAAAAACCATACATATGATTCATACTCTTTTTGTCTTTATTGCGTTGCAGTATTTTTTGTATAATTTCAAACCTTGGTTCTCTGCTCCTGTAATCGTTTAACTGGGTTAGTTTAAACGAGACGTATAGCTTATTAATTTATTATATCTGGGCGACCGAGCTTTGTTCGGTTATTACTATTTATTGTAATATGGTGGTGTTTAGGTGATAATCTACATTGTTATGTCAAACATTAACTACATTTTTTTAAACTTGGCTAAAAAACAATAAAAATAAAAACAATTATATTATATAAACTGAACATATAAAAAAAGTCACCGAGCGAGATTCAAACCCGTAACACTCGTTTCTTTCCGTCTCCGCGTCTTAACCCGCTGGACCAGACGGACAGTAGTGGCCGGCAAGACGAAATTAGCGACCATATTCGAGTTTTCATGCGTTTTTCTTTACGCATGAAAACACGCGTTTTCCCAAACATAAGACTAATCTAGATTTATTGTTTACCCCCGAAAACCACCATATACCAAATTTCAGCGAAATCGTTAGAGCAATCCTACACATTCTCAAACAAATCAATTAGCCTCGGTGAATGAAAAGAAACATCTAAAATCTAAAATGTCATTTTCTAAAGACCTGAAGGAAATTTAGGGCAGCAAAGTTAGAATAAAGTTAAAGTTACTTGTGCGTGCACCTCTACTCGCCACAAAGTTACGGCAATAACCGCCAGCCGCCACAGAGAGGCGCCACTATCGCCCCACTCAATATCCAATTAGGAACATTCCCGCCAAAAACTTTACGCATTTCGAATAAATATTTCATTTAAACCCCTCTTTTGAGAATTATTAACAACTAGCTTTTGCCCGCGACTTCGTCCGCGTGGATATTCGAGAAAATCTCTATGAGAACTTTAAACCAGGATAAATAGTATTCGATGTTTTAATTTCATCAAAATCTGATCAGCCGTTTTAACGTGATTAGGCGGGTCCCCACCAAGCGCGCTGACCCGCTTTTTCCTCTCATAAAATTTCATTGCCTATTTTGACACCTACAGACTTTCATACAAACTTTCATCCGCTATTTTAACTCTTTCCACCATTATTTCGTAATAAAAGGTAGCCTGTGTCATTTCTCAAGCTTTACTCTATCTCTGTGGCAAATTTCATTAAAATCGGATTAGTATTTTAGGCGTGATAGCTTAACAGACAGACCGACAGACAAAATTACTTTCGCATTTATAATATTATATTATGGATTAAGTATAGATTTTGTATTTTAGATTTTGAATTTTGTTCTGTCAATTTAACTCATGGAAGTCGATTGAATAACATAATCTCGTAGTGTAAAAGTATGTAATGTAAGTAGGTACCTTATAAATACGATAGTGGCATAACTTCTTTAGTCTCTCTATACTGTGGTACAATCAAACTTTCATCCCCTATTTCAACCCATCCAACACTTATTTCGCAATAAAAGGTAGCCTATGTCCATTCTCGAGCTCTACTCTACATCTGTGCCAAATTTCATACAAATCGGTTCAGTAAATTCGGCGTGAAGGCGTAACAGACAGACGGACAGACAGACAGAGTTACTTTCGCATTTATAATATTAAAGTATGGATTGAATTAGAGATAAATCATATTTAATGGCTTATTTCTGGTTCGGAAATGTCGTCAACTCTACGCCACATTTTTTAGGGGTTGTAAAAACTTTTTTATTTATTAAATTATTATTAGACAGACCAAAGACTTGTGCAGTTTGTAAATATAGTCAAACTTTTAGTCACAAATTGTACATAGCAAAGTTGAATTTTTGAGTTACCTGAAAAAAGTAAGACCGATTTTAAATTTTCCATAGAAACAGCCAATTATCTTATTTAAAGTAAGAAATTTAAAAAATGTTCTTAACTAACTTTTTAGACATATCGGGTCATTTTAAACATACAAATCAAAGATCGTGATCAATTTTGTAAATTTTGTTCATCCCATATGTTTCTTACAGAAAGTTGTTTAGTTTTATGGACTGGACACACCTTTATAATTTGGATGGTAAGTTCATAAATGACCCGATATGTATCCTGCTTATATGCGTATGAAGTTTGACTTGAAAGTTTGTATGAAATGCAATGACGAATCAACGCTCTTAACACCAGACACAATGGTATTTAAATCATTACATTAGTCATCAAAGAAGTCACTAGAATGACCCTGAGGTTACCTCACCTCTGTCTTAGCAAGGAAATTGTACTACCTTGTTGCATCTGCCGTTTAAAAGCAGGAAGTTGTCTTTTCCTAGACGTGAACTTCGATTCGACATTGAAGATGTCGATCCGACAAAAGATAGCATTTACTTTACACACAGGCACACAGGTAGCTATATCCGCGTTAAAAAATTATTACCTTGCTGATTTTATTAAACAAAATAACATTAAGAAACAGTACTTTTTTTCGGGTTGAAATCTGTATCCCTGACAACGTGTATGCAAAATTTCATAATGATCGGTTCAATAGTTAAGACGTGAAGGCGTAACAAACAAGGTGACTTTCGAATTTATAAGACTAGCGGCTGCCCGCGGTTTCACCCGCGTGGTTCCCGTTCCCGTGGGAATATCGGGATAAAAAGTACTATATGTTTTAATTTAGGCTATCTTCTATATGTGTGCCAAATTTCAACCAAATCCGTTAAGTAGTCTTTGCGTGATTGAGGAACAAACATCCAAACATCCAAACCCACAAACTATCACATTTATAATATTAGTAGGATTAGTAAGGATTTAGCCGGTAGCACTATTATGTATTCTGTGCCGGTAGTAGTAAGGAACTCAATATTAGAATAAGGTACTACATATAATAATCCACCCTATTCTTTACCTTATTATGTGCATGGCTACCGGGATCCTCAGAGAATGGCACGTGTGACGTCACATCCGGGATAGCTTCCCACATCGGGCGCAACAATTGCGGCGCCCCACAACAAAGCGACTGCAATCTCAGGAGCTCACTGAAAGGCCACTGCTTATAATAAAATGCTTATCATGTAGTGGCAAACAGATAATGCATTATGAAGCTGATCTTTTGTACAGTTTACTTTGAGTTCACCATGATCAGATCATAAAATCACACACACGCCGAATTTTATAAAAAAAAAAAAATATAAGGGGATATCAGACCACTTTCCTGAATGTAGGAGTCTGAAAATATTGAAAATATATCTTAAATAATCTGCAAACTCATCTTTGCTAAGTTTTGAAGAGCTCAAATCCACAAAACACTAAAATTTTGGGTCACAAAAAACCTCTATATATCTTGACTAATTATGAAATATTGAAACTTTAACTAACAGCACATACACGAGTAGTAAAGGGAATATTAAAGATAAACTCGTTACTTTTTAGGGTTCCGTAGCCAAAATGGCAAAAAACGGAACCCTTATAGATTCGTCATGTCTGTCTGTCTGTCTGTCTGTCTGTCCGTCCGTATGTCACAGCCATTTTATTCCGAAAGTATTAGGATTACACAGTTGAAACTTAGTAAGTAGATGTAATCTGTTAACCGCTTAACGATTTTAATACAAAAGTAAAAAAAAAAAGGTTAAGGGGGGGCTCCCCATACATGGAACTGAAACTGAAAAAAAAAATTTCCTTCATAACAATACGTGCGGGGTGTCTATAGATAGGTATTTAAAAATTACATTGAGGTTTCTAAGACAATTTTTTCTAAAAGTCAACCGATTGAAAGATAAACACTGCCAAAGTGGTAAAATGTGTGTCCCCCCCTCTAACTTTTGAAATAGGAGAGTGAAAAATCAAAAAAAAATATAAACTATAGATCTTAATAAAAACTTTCAACGAAAATTGGTTTGAACGAGATATATTAATTAGTTTTCGAGATATATCATATTTTCCAAAACCGCAAATATAACTTTGTCATTCATACCAACACTGTGAAAAACAAAGTTATTTTTACAGACGAAAAATTATAGTGGTATTAAATATAGTATGGTATAAGGTAACTACGGAACCCTATGGCGCGTGGCCCGACACGCACTTGTCCGGTTTTTTAGTACTGAAAAACTTGCTTGCGAATCCAATTTAAGACGGTTTGAAGGAGCAAAACAAACTGCTCTGCCCCGGGATAAGATTTGGGGATAGTCAAGTGTAATAACTGCCTAAGCAATGACGTCACAAAGTAAAAAATGTGAATCTAACTTTTTTGAATGCTAGACTAGTTATGTCCGTCAGCCATTTTTAATGTCCCCACTGCTTGGGCACAGGCCTTCCTTATGGATGGACGGGCCATAAATAACCCACCACGAGGGCCTAATATGGATTGGTGCCGGGACCAAGGGCTTAACGTGCCTTCCGAAGCACGGAGGAGCTCGAGATAATAAATTTCTGGTCACCCATCCCATGACCGACCCTTGCGAATTGCGAACGTTGCGTTGCTTTAGTTTTAGTTGGTTAGCAAACCATGTCCATTGTCTTTCCTACAATTTTACTTGTGTGACTTTCGGCTGGTTTCTGATTTGAGAAATAGAATAAGCACTATTCAAATGTATCTCACGCATACAAAATTTGTACTTAAGTAGTGCTTAACTTCAATTTCTCAATTCAGAAACCACCAATAAAGTCTTCAAGGCCAAGAACGTGCATTTGCTGTTTGCTCAGTGATTCAGTCCAGAAGCAAGACAAATAAAATCTGGACTACAAACTAAGATAAGCTTATCCATTGTACAAACAATGGATGTTAAATAATGGATATGATACATAGACCGTACTGCCGTGACTCAAACTTTAGCCCAAACCTGTGGTATCAGTTTATCACACTAAAATGGGACGGCCGTTTGGTAGCGATCCTGCCTACTAAATAATTAATAATGTATTAATGTTATACTGCGTCAAGGGCCTTGGGTTTGAATTCTGAAAACAGGGCATATAATTGTTAGGAGTCGTCCATTAATCACGTGAGCCTCGAAAGGGGGAGGGGGGGGGATTGAAAAAATCACGAAGTATCACAAGGGGGGACGGGGGGTGTAGTGAGATATCACGTGTTTTTTTTTTCGTTGAACGCGTGATTTTTAAACGAAAACGGCGTGTATCTTGTTTGACTCGTCGTTGCCAGGACGATTTCCCCGCCCACCGCGACTTAGTTACCTACTAAAAATGTTGAGATAGTTTTGTACCAAAAAATACATGTGATTTAGAGGGGGGAGGGGGGTTAACGTAAACCTCACCATGAATCACCAGGGGGGAGGGGGGGTAAAAAATTGGCTAAAAAAAACGCCCCCTAGATGAGTATTAGTTCATCTAGCCATTGTTCTTGATTATTTATTCCTAATTTATCAGATAGAGAGGTAGAAGCCCGGTGGCGCAGTGGTTTAGCGCCTGGCCCAGCGATTGCGGAGGTTAAGCAACGTTCGCAAGGGTCGGTCATGGGTATGGTGATCAAAAATGTATTATCTCGAGCTCCTCCGTGCTTCGGAAGGCACGTTAAGTCGTTGGTCTCGGCTGCATTTGCAGTCGTTAACACCAACCAATCCACATTGGGCCCGCGTGGTGGGTTATGATATGACCCATCCTCCTTACCACCCATAAGGAAGGCCTGTGCCCCAGCAGTGAGGCTATTAAGAATGGCTGATGGACATATCAGATAGTACAAGTTTTGATTTTTGGGACTTAATGAGATGTGGGACTTTAGTACTATGTGCATAGATCCACTAGCGGATCCAGGGGGGGGGGGCTAAGGGGCTCAAGCCCCCCCCCCCCCCAAAATCATTTGGGTTCACCCAACAAATCTGTTGATTACCTTGGTAAAGCCTGCCCACACCTACGTTAAGCCCCTCCTAAACCAAAATCCTGGATCCGCCACTGCATAGATCCGAAGCAAACTTTCAAACAAAATTCCGTAATGCGAAGGTATGCTCCACTAAAATCCCCTTTATTAGTAAAATGAGCTGTAAAGTTACCGATTATTAGGAGGCACAAACAGACACACAGGCCAATTATATAATATAAACAGTGCACCGCGAGCCTGCTGGAACGAGATAAGGAAGCACTTAGCTTTCTTATAGGGTTGACGACTGGAAGAAATTATTATCAACTATTTGTTCATAGAGGCAGTAAAACACTTACAGGATTTTTCTTGAATATTAACCTTCTTTTAAAACCTCGTAAATTATTGTATTTCAGTAAGTAAACTGTTTTTCTACACACATGTGCCATCTAACTTACTGTGGCTGCATCTGAAAAACAGATTTTCAGATGAAAACCATCGCTACAGATCAATCCGTGGCACAATCTGAGTCGTACTTACATGACTCAGATTGTTTTCTTCTTTTTAGGGTTCCATACCCAAAGGGTAAAAACGGGACCCTATTAATAAGCCTCCGCTGTCCGTCTGTCAGTCTGTCTGTCTGTCCGTCTGTCTGTCCGTCTGTCTGTCTGTCTGTCGGTCACCAGGCTGTATCTCATGAACCATGATAGCTAGACAGTTGAAATTTTCACAGATGTATTTTTGTTGCCGCTATAAAAACAAATACTAAAAACAGAATAAACTAAATATTTAAGGGGGGCTCCCATACAACAAACGTGATTTTTTTGACGTTTTTTGTTCCATATTAATAACGACAATAGGTAGACAGATGAAATTTTCACAGATGATATATTTCTGTTGCCGCTATAACAACAAATACTAAAAACAGAGTAAAATAAATATTTAAGGGGGCTCCCATACAAAAAAAACGTGATTTGCCGTTTTTGGTACGTAACCCTTCGTACGCGAGTCCGACTTGGCCGGTTTTTTTTTTCAATTTCTAAAGGCGTAAGAATGTAGTATTTTACTTTTACCTTGATATTATATAAGAGCCACAATAGAGTTGACAGCTACATTGACCTTTAATCATGACGATCCGGGGCGTATGTTTAAATTGCCATGTTTTTTTTTGTTTAAAGGTGACAGCCCTAGTTTCCGCAGTACTGAATAATTACAAGGAATGTCACTCGTTATGAGGCACTTAAGGTGGGAGGTTCTTTAAATTATGCAATAAAAAGAACGAAAGGAAAGAAAGGTGGGCCTTTATTGCCCACCGCTAAATAAATAAATTGTTTTTACGTTAGATTTATCTCTGTTTTAATTTGCCAATATTATGAAGTGTAAATAGAGTTTCGCAGACCATACCAAAATTAAAGTTTATATTATACTAGCGACCCGCCATCGCTTCGCTTCGGTATAGTGTGGAATTTGACACCATGTTATTATAAACCTTCCACTTTAATCACTCTAACTATTTAAAAAAAACCACATCAAAATCCGTTGCGTAGTTTTAAAGATCTAAGCATACATAGGGACAGACAGCGGGAAGCGACTTACTATGTAGTGAAGTATTGTGTTTTTAATATAATATGGAAAAGCTAAGTCTGGTCAAGGAATTCTTTGAAATATTTAGCTACTACGTAAAACTAATTTATTTTCGCAAATTTTCTCATGTTAAACTAGGTGCTTTATATTAGTATTGAATAACTTTGGTAAGCAAGAATAATTATGAAACATGTAAAAAACATAACAATTTAATTAGATAAAAGGTAAGCTTTTTCAAAAATATCTGTTTACCTAGTTAATAAACAACAGTTTTCATGTGGTAAACAGATGATTGAATGTCAACGTTTTACTTACTTACTTACAACTTAGGCCCGTATTTATAAACCGCAACTCAACGTTGAGAGCTATCTTGAGATCATACTTATGATAGTCAAAGTCAAAGTCAAATAAGTTTTATTCAAATAAACTTAATTATTAAATGACCTCACTTTAAATGTGGAGCTCATTTTTCAATGTTGACGACTCTGTATGAAATATACAGGGAGAAAAAAGCAGCCCTTGACGAGTTTCTTGCCGGTTCTTCTCGTTACAAGATCTCCCGCTTAGGGTTTGCGAACCGATGGCGTAGCTTCTATGACATTCACAAGTGCTTGTAACAGCCTAGACTGAATAAATTATTTTTGAATTTTTTTTTAATCTTTTTTTACTAAGTACTTTTGATTTGAATCGTCTATATTTTCCTACTACCCCGTTCCAGACTTTTTTAGCTGACAAGAAGAACGGGCGCAAGAAACTTATCAGCTGGGATGCTGATATGAGATTTTGTATTTTTAATTTAATTTTAATTGTATTTGATTTACCTATATAATTTACTGATTGAGAAATGTTTGATACTTCTATTATTTGACTTTTCTATTGATTTGATAATTAATTTGCTAAATTCTCTTATTAAGTTGGATTGTGACATCATTATTCTGACTCAACAATTTTGCGTGCTGTTTGTTAATAGCTGAATGAGAGGAGTTTAATATTATTACATTGTTCATATGCAAAATAAATAAATTTCATTTCATTTCATTACTCTTCTTATAGGAATAGCATCTCAGGTATGATCTCAAGATAGTTCTCAACGTTGAGAGGCGGTTTATAAATACTGGCCTTAGGTTTATTTGACCTTATATCCTTTAGTTATCCAAATGAGAAGCCATACAATGCTTTGAAGCCTTTCTGAAACCCGGCGGGCAAACCAACATCGGTCCGGACATATCATTAGCTTTGAAATTGCGTTTGAGATCCTACTTGAAACATTTTATTCATATTAAAATCATTTTTATGACGCAAAAAAGGGGCGTGTTTGTATGTATGTGTGTAACTTTTGAGGCAACGTAGCTTCGAACGAAGAACTGCCTACTTATTGTCTAATTTTCAATATCTATCGCAATCACTTTCATTTTGAGATGGATGTGACACATTGCTGCATTTCTTTGGTTAGTTTTTATTTGTGCCAAAAAGAAGCATCAATGTGCGATTTTGAAAAGATTTTGAAATTAGACAATTAGCCCCCTGATTTTGAAGCGTTTTTTAATTTGAAAGCTAGCGTGATCTATATGGTTCTTAACTACAATTTATGAAGATATGTTCAGCCATTTAAAGATGATCAGCTCATTTCCTTTATACACTTTTAAACTTTCGCGTTGCATTTTATTAGATTAGGAACACAGGTTTTAAACGCGATTTTAACTAAACATAGGTGTTGAACACCTTCCTTTTTCCCGACGTTTCGACCGAGTTGCATCGGGCTGACTGTCAGCCCGTGACCACGGCCGATGCAACTCGGTCGAAACGTCGGGAAAAAATGTAATAAAATCGCGTTTAAAACCTGTGTTCCTAATCTAATAGCTCATTTCCTACTTTAAACCCTTTGTCAAGTGGGAAATGAGCTGATGATCTTCAAACGGCTGAAAGAATTACAAAGAACCTATTGTGTCATTGACATAAAACATCTGTGTTTATGTGTTTAACCACTAAAAATACTATGTGCGGTTTAACTGTCTAGACTAGACAATGTGATGAACAAATAACTGTGGTAGATAAGGTACTATCATCTGTTTGAAGTAAAACCTAGAACAAAGGATGACTAATATGGAGAAATAAATAAGATGTACTATTGTCATTACTTACATAAGACTTATACAAAGTAAAAGTATACTTCCAGACTCCTTACCTGCAAACAAAAATATTGAATTAATTTTTTTATTAAATGACGTCATTGAAGGCTTAAAAATATAGTTTAGCTGAGTTATTCCCATCCGATACACTGTAACTGATCCACCGGGAATTAAAAATCCCAACCGATCCCCTTATTTATAGTTTTCTATTCCCAACGGATCCCCTCTTTGTATTTCTAACCAAGAAAGGTAGGTCAGAAGAAAAAGAAGAATGAAAATCAAATATTCATACAATGAGCAATTATTTAAATATCACAGAATCAGATTTGAACATCAGTACCACTGTACCTACAAAAAATAAGCCAATAAGTACTAGGGTATCAGATGGGAATAAAAAATTATTAAAAATAAAACCGATCCACCAGGGGATCGGATGGGAATAACTCGTTTAGCTACGAACGCTACACAAAATAACATTTTATTGCTAACACTTGTTTTTAGGGTTCCGTAGTAGTTCCGTAGGTTTTCGTACCCAAAGGGTAAAAACGGGACCCTATTACTAATACTCCGCTGTCCGTCTGTCTGTCACCAGGCTGTATCTCATAAACCGTGATAGCTAGACAGTTGAATTTTTCACAGATGTTGTATTTCTATTACCGCTATAACAACAAATACAAAAAAAAGTATAAAATAAATATTTAAGGGTGGCTCCCATAAAACAAACGTGATTTTTTTTGCCGTTTTTTGGTACTTACGGAGTCCTTCGTGCGCGAATCCGACTCGCACTTGGCCGTTTTTTTTCTAGTTAATTTATTTTACGTTGTGGCACAGAGTGCATAGTACAAGTGTTGTGGATTCAATCTAGATATTAGTTCACTTATGCCCGATTGCACTTAGGCGATTCTTAACAATTGCAAATTGTTAAGAATCGCCTAAGTCTTTTCCTAACTACAACACGACCAAATTAAAACGGTGTCATAAACGAAGCCGTCATGTAGCTGTCATTCGCCTAGTTATTTTGGTCGAGTTGTAGATAAGAAAAGACTTAGGCGATTCTTAAGTTTAGTGCTTTTGCACCTTAGTTTGTTTAAAAAAACTTACGCTACGATAAGACCACAGTATGATGAAAAAAGGCAAGTTATTAAGAGGTGGTTTGCTGTCCATCCAAGGTGTCAAAAGTGCCTCCATTAACACTTTGACAGACACTAGACACTGAGTACATACATAGTTTCAAAGTACACACTACTTCGACACTATTTACACATTTATGTTAATTAAACCGAGTGAAAACCCGTTGTCCAAGTGTTTTAGAAACGGAATGAGAAAAAAGTTAGTACTGGCAGTTGATAAAAATGGTACAGTGAGGGCTTTTCAAAGTGACATTGAAAAAATAAAAATAGTAAATATTTGCCTCACTAGATGGCATTGATGGAAAGAGATGAGTCAAAATTGGCTATTAAAAATAAACGGCCTGTACCAAAGAGGCAAGTAAGCGAGCAAGTAAAAGAGAAACATTTTAAGGTTAAATCTATTCTGCCTGCCTACCTGAGTACTCTTCGAAGATTAAGTACTAAAAAAATACATTGAGACATCATACATTTTTATCAACGCCATCCATCGAGCCTACAGCTCGCTTTACGTTAGACGTCAAATCAGTGACCTTCTAACATTGTACAAAATAGTTAATTCAAAAATGGAAACTGATATTTTAAGCCATGTTTCGTTGAAGGTCACTAAGTAGTAGGTCTAATCGAAAGCAGCATCTGTTTGTTGTGCCCTTTACAAGAAATAATGTATCACGTAACAACCCAATTGTGCGCTTCTGTAGACTTTATAATTTGTTATGTAAACAGCTTGATATATTCTACCAAAGTCCTAACACATTTGTAAAAACAATAAAGGATCCAGAGAACATTGGAGCACTTGCACAAATTGATGATTAATTTTTTTCATTTTATTTTTTTTGTAATTTTGTCAAAATTTAATTTTCATTTTTATAATAGAATTAATTAGAACTATCTAGTTAGCCGCACTTTTTATGAAAACTATATTTGCATGTTGTGCATAGTTGTAATTGAGGTACAAATTTACACTTTTGTTTTGTGATTTATTTATTATATCTTGTAACTATACCAAAGAAATATAAAATAAAATAAAATAGCTTTTTGTTATTTTGAAAAGCCCTCATTATTCAATTGCTTAAAACTAATTTATAAAATTGATAATTACGAGTATTATGCACGTTGAATAGAATACCTATATATTTAAAACTAAAACCTTCTCAAATAGACACACATTACACAGAGAAAAACGTAAGTGAGACACTACTTTCTACTTGCAAAGTTGCCCATGTGTCAATAAAATGGATATATGGAGTGGCAAATCACTAATTTAATATTAAAGAAGACATTGCATAGCATCGAACACGTCAAAACAGCTTGCTCGATAGGCCATCGCTTATAACCAACAATAGGCACCGTGCCAGGCCGTGCCAAGCGCGCCGCGGTGCACTCCCGACCGCCACACCGCCACTTTGTCAACAAAATACGCGCGCACTTTAAACATCTCATGCCAAATACAATTTCAGCTTTTGTTTACTTTGGTTTGTTTCATAACGTTTTGTTAAGAGTTTTGGAATTGTGAGTCAGTGTTGTTGGTAAAAGTTGTAATTTAAAATGGGTCAAAGGACAATGGCGATTGTTGAAATGTAAAAACTGTTTATTGGAATGGATAGACTTTAGTAACATTCCATATTTATTCAGTTCGGATTAAAAAACTAATTTTACCACATGTTTGCACTAAAATTTTTCCAACGTTCAATTTCTATGGGTTTATATTGTACTAGCTTTCCACCCGCAGCTTCGCCCGCGTGGACTACATGTTATATCGTGCGGACGGAGACCGGTGACCAACAGTGGGATAAAAAGTAGCCTATGTCCTTTCCCAAGGTCCCATCTATCTCCGTACCAAATTTCATTAAAATCGGTTCAGTAGTTTAGACGTGAAAGCGTAACAGACAGAGCTACTTTCGCATTTATAATATTAAGTAGGGATTTTGTCAAAATGACAGGAATTAAACGCGTGCAACTACGTGTAGAGATTATTATTAAGTAGGGATAATTGTTATTTACTACCAAATAAATATTTACTTATTAAATTTTAGATTTTAGGCATTCACAATGCTATTTTTATATTAAGATAAATTTATATACATATTAGCAAAAATACTAGAAAAAATCTACTCACATGCTACGGGTGAGTCGATTTATTCTAGTATTTTTTCTATTATATAAATTATCTAAATATTTACTTGCTTAACTTTGTCGAATCACATTAACCACTAAAGTAATCGTTTCTCTTAAACAGTTTAAACTATAAAATACATAATTGTCTGTTTTTGCACACGATGAGCTAACGTTTGTCAGACGGTACTAGACCTACTCAACGAGTTCGAGGCAGGTCTACGTAGAGGCCTTCCCCGTACCGCGTGTGAAGTGGATTAGGGCTGCCAAAAATATGATACTTACGGTTGGAAGTTAACGAAGTAACATTAGAATAGCATATAACTGTTTTTATTATAATCAAATTTAACTATGAAAGAAAAAAAACCATAATAATATTAAACATAATTTATTTATTTAATCAGCTTTTCCTTCTTCTTATTCTGCCCTTTAATAGGTAATTTTGCAACCTCTTTACAAAATCAAATATTACTTCAAGGAAGTAATAAAAAAAATTGGTGAGATAATTATGAATTATTTCTTTTTAAATTCCCAGTTTTCAGCCACTTTTTATGACCAAAAAATTTAGGCGCGCACGCTCACCCTCGCGCAAGCGACGCGAGCGGGGGAAGGTGGGTGGCGGGAGGGGGGCTCGCGCGGGTCGACCGTGCGATGCACAAACAGTGCCAACAATTTTAATTTGTGTAGGGAAAAGTTTGGGACAAAAATGTAAAAAAATTTTTTTTTACTTCACCAATTGATTGTACTGCTGTTATAGAATGACCTGACAAAATTTGAAAAGGGGTCCAAAACTGACCCTGTGTTTAGCCTGTATGGAAATATTGGTTATCATTTAAAAAATATATCGTAAGATAGGTATTCAAATTAAAACTAGTAAATCCTTATGACGCAATATGAAAATCTACATAATATGTGTGAGGCCATTGACCACCAACTCCGCGTCAGAACTACAAGTTGACAACCCTACGGCACCGAGGGCAGCGCGCCGCACCCACTGAGGTCCAACGGCTGTAACTATAACTAGTATGCCATCTGTGGTCGCAAGTACTTGTCAGAGAAAATACTCGTATACAAGAACATTATATTTTTTATACAAGTATCTGATAAGTACGGTATATGTTTGATAGATCTGCAGCCACTAAATTAGCCGCCTAGAGTGGCCTACACCATTTCCCTTTGTTATTTAACTTGTATTTTAAAAAATAATGATCATACAAAGGTACATACATACACACATGCCTGTTTCCCATGGGGGTAGGTAAAAAATATGGATCGCCACCTGCTACGATCCTTGCACACTTCTTTATACATCCATCAATCCTTACTAATATTATAAATACGAAAGTCCGTTTGTTTGTTTGTTACGCCTTCACGTTTTAACTACTGAACCGATCGTCATTAAATTTTGTAAACACGTTGTCAGAGGTACAGAGAAGGACATAGGGTACCTTTCATGCCGAAAAAGTGCATTGTTCCCGAGGGAAAGACAAGAAAGCAATAAACTTTTCACGCAGACGAAGTCGCGGGCGGCCGCAAGTCTGTTCATACATGCCCTGCGATGATGAAATAATGATCAAATATGACGAAAGAAGTTTATTGTATTTTCAGAAATATTTATGGCTCAAAGTTTTATTAAATGTATGTGTCTATTTAGCAATATATATTCGTGTACTCTAAAACCATCTTTTATACTTCCATTTGACATTATGCGTCACTTTTGGAATATTATTAACCTGAACATCTGTACAAATAGACATTACAAATTGCTGTTATTTATTGACTTTGCATTTTAAGTACCTATTATGTCCACATTTTGACATAAGTATTAATTTTGAAAATTTTCAGTGTCTTATTGAAAAATCGATTCGATAAGAAGCGAATTGAAATCTCATTAGGCTGGCCCCAGACCTACCGGTTCCGTTTCTTTGCTTTGCTGTGCTACCTTGCTTGAAAGACCGCCGGCCAACCAGGGTAATTTTCAATCTATCACATTTTGGGACTAGACCAAATTGGCAAGATAGCCATTAGCTTGGTTTTATCAAATATCATCGCCTGGATTGCGAAGTAGGAAGCTTTTAGGAGATATGCCACCCTGAACATGGACTCCTATCGTTAAAAATAACTCGATCGCTTATTTATACAAGATGTTTGGTAAAGCCTTATAAAACTGAATATGGTAGATAGGGCCCATAATAAAACTGAACAACTTATACTATGGGACCAAATCTGAAATCGCGAAAAAAATGAACTGTTTCATACATTTTGATAATTTCGTTATTAATTTTTGTATAAAACAGCAGTTTTTTTTTAAAACGAAAACTAAAACTTCTCATCGCACCCCAGACGACGATATTTGATAACACCAAACTAATGGCTATCTTGCCAATGTGGTCAGGTCAAAATATGCGATAGATTGAAAATGAACCTCTTGGCCGGCGGTCCATGGTAGAACAGCAAAGCAAAGAAATGAAACCGGTAGGTCTGGGACCAGCCAAGTAATGCTGAAATCAAGTTTATGAGAGAAATCTAATTTACCTCAAATAAGTTGAAAATAGTTGGCCAAACTTAACCAGTTGGTTGTGATGGTTTTTGTTACAAGTGGCGAAGTTAAATGAACCCGCTGTCCAACTCTTTGTAACGGTTGGGCAGCCCTGCGCCAGGGCTGACACCCTCGAGTTTGACGGGCGTTATTATAAATTACTTTCTTGCTAACTTTGGGGTTTGTTAGACTAAGTTAGGATGTTCTGTTATACTTACTATAGTAGGTAGCTAAAGTAACGACTAACTTTAGATGTGTAAATACCTATAAATAACTATAGTTTTGGCTACGACGTTAAAATTTTATTACAGCAACGAACGGTAGAATTACATGATAATTTTCTAAGTTTCGTAATTTTACGAGATAATATTGGTTGTGACGTCGACTACTCAAATGACGACAATACAAATTCTTGACTTATTTAGTAAACAATAATCACCCAACTCTTGTATATAAAATAACTGTAACCGTTAATCATACGTAAATTACAAAAAAGTGATTGCTTAACAAAGAGAATTTAACATAACTGACTGCATTTCTGACAAACAGACATAAAGACAATGAGGACTGTCAAAAAAAATATTTACATAAGAATAGGTGCCGCTATAATATTGTTTTACAAACGAGCTAACTTTAAACAGGTTTTTATTTTTAAATATAAATACAATCTGTGGGTATTATTGAAAAATTGATAATTTCGCGTGTTTTTATAAGAAACTCCAATTTCTTTCTAGATTCTATCTGACACTCGGCAAATAGGACGAATAGGGAACATGCATCAATTTTTTTTTGTATCAAAATCAAAGGATAATGCGTGAGAAAATTAACTGTATTATTAAAACTTTTCTTTTGCGTTTTTTTTTCGTGATATAGTCACTTGAAGTAAGCACGCAGCAGCACCCGCCGAAAACGCTCCATACAAAATGGTCAACATATTGTGACGACACTTATGTCACGTTTAAGGCGCATTATTATGGAGTTAGCCAAGAATTTTCAAATACTTATCTCCCTAAATATTGCGTTTAAGTACATAATGTGTCATACAAAATATTCGATGTTATTCATTAAGTCCGCAAATTGACTATTACAGCTTCCGAACAATATCAATAAATTCAAATAAAATCAATATCAAATTAAAAAAAGCATAGCCAAAGTTAGCTCGTTTGTATCAAAAACCATATACTTAGTGGCTCCTATTTTATTTCGAGTATTATATTTGAATCAAATCAAAAAACTAATTTACCTAAAATATCCATTTCATTAATCTACAATTAATCTTTGAAGATTACACGCGAATACATTTAAACTAAAAGCCATATTAATCAATTAGTCAGTGACAAACAAACAGATCCCTTTTTAGGACAGCTAACCGAAAACCAAAGGGAATACCCTTTTAATTGAATTAACGTGTAAATAAAACAGTTTCGATCAAAGTTTTGCCGAATCAAAGCTATTTTCGATTAGCGGTCAAATCTGTAGGGACGTCATTACTGACGGTTATAATCATGGACATAGAAAAGTTTTCGCTGCGCTCAAGAAGACCAACAAAGCGAGTAAATAACATTATACGGACACGTTCTGGGAAAACAGAGACATAGGATCAAGTCTTGGTGACAATGTGCCAAATTTTTTTACAGTAAGAGCCCCTAGCGTCCCGCCTTGCAAATGAGCAATCACAGTTTGTTTAAAATATTTGTTTATCCTTATTAGAATTTCAAATAAAGGTATCGTGGAGCCATGGTGTCTTGTGCTCTAAGTAATTGTGATGTGATAAAAAGAATCAATCCAAGTAATCACACTTTTCAAAGGTAAATAAGATTTTGCCACACATTTCTCTAAAACCAAATTTTGCTACATTTATTCGTTTATCGACGAAGAAAACAGTATGGAACATAGTTTTATTATTTTCTTTGCCTTTAGTCATATTTTATGTATATAAGGTGTGCGTTACCCCAGCAAAAAGTTGAGCTTTAGAGAGATGAGACCTTATCAGATAATTAGTGTGTCATGAGGAGAAATTTGTTTACTAATAGCAAAATTTGTGTGAGTTGTAGTTTTTAAGATATATGAGAAAAACAGATTTTGCTGGGGTCACGTTTTAAACATTACCCTGGCAAAAAAAGTTGTTTCAGCCTGGAACCAAATACATGAATATATAGCTTTTGTTGCATAGTAAATGTTAGCAAATAGCAAAAATTGTGTGTGTTATGGTTCTTGAGTTATTTAAGTTTTTGCTGGGGTAACGTTTTGGGTTTTCCCAGATCTCGAAAACGGTTCAACGCAGAAGTTTGAAAAAAATACCACTAAGAGACCTTAATTTGTTTAAATTTGTTTAATTATTAGTTTTTGATTTGGTTGTCGCAAACCAACGTAATTAAATGGTTTCGAAAAACAGAAAAAACTAATTTGCAAGTAAACTAGTACACTTATAATCAAATAAACAGCTGTTAAAAATAGCCGTGGTAGACACTTATTACGTCAAGAATTTTAGGCTTTTTTTACTTTACACGATGTAAAGATATAAACAAATTTAATAAATTTTAGACCGGTCGTACTTTAGCGATCGAATACACAGTTTCCATATCATTAAGACACATGGCATACATTAAACAAATTTAAGTAATTCATTAACATTCCTTCCTGTTAATTTCAGCTTTCAATTACGCCTATCGTGAAAGTTTTAACAAAAACAAGATTAAGACAGCAATTCTTGAATAAGCCGACCAAATTGTAAAGGTCACTAAAAAGCGACCGCACCATACGTACGGGTTATCTTCGCAAATTAGCAGTTTAGTATCCGATGTTTTGTACAGTTATGAAGAAAAATGTTATTGATATAGCTTAGATTCAACTAGTTTTCTATTTTATAAATTAATATCGTGTTTATTAATATCAAATAATACACTTACGCGATTAATAGTATTTTAAAAAGAATGTAATGATTCATGAAAGTTAAAAGTTTGAAGGCACTCAACATTACATAAATAACGGTAAATAATAATCTAAACCTAATTAGGTAATAATCTCGCTAAGCAATTTATAGTGTGATTTATTTGTCAGTATCAATATATACATTTATAGTAATTTATTGCTTCTGTTTTTTCAAACCAAATGTTTTATTTTAATACCAAACTTACTCATGTCAATCCAGTGACCACTATGTTTGACAGGTAAAAACATTTACCCATAAAAACTGTTCCTACCTAGGAACAGTTTTTACGGAAACTACCTCGCATTTTTTCCATATAGGTATATTTCTCACCATTTAAACCTTCCCCTGGAACTACGACAAACATTTTAAAACCAAAATCGGCCAAGCCAATCTTAAGTTTTCGCGAGACTAACGTACATTTTATATTTAAAGATAATCTGACCAGCAAACTTTTGTACGCAACTGTACTAACAAAAGATCCATATTATCCCGTTCGTTTAAGATGGTTACGCTTATGTATAGCGCGGTCGCTTTTACGTGACCTCTACAATTTAGGCGGCTTATTAGAGAATTGTTGTCATATTCTTGTTTTTGTTAAAACTTTCATGATAGGCGAAATTGAAAGCTGAAATTAACAGGAAGGAATGTTAATGAATTACTTAAATTTGTTTAATGTATGCCATGTGTCTTAATGATATGGAAACTGTGTATTCGATTGCTAAAGTACGACCAGTCTAAAATTTATCAAATTTGTTTATATCTTTATATCGTGTAAAGTTACAAAGCCTTAAATTCTTGACTTAATAAGTGTCTACCACGGCTATTTTTTACAGCTGTTTATTTGATTATAAGTGTACTAGTTTACTTGCAAATTCGTTTTTTCTGTTTTTCGAAACCATTTAATTACGTTGGTTTGCGACAACCAAATCAAAAACTAACAATCAAACAAATTTAAACAAATTAAGGTCTCTTAGTGGTATTTTTTTCAAACTTCTGCGTTGAACCGTTTTCGAGATCTGGGAAAACCCAAAACGTTACCCCAGCAAAAACTTAAATAACTCAAGAACCATAACACACACAATTTTTGCTATTTGCTTACATTTACTATGCAACAAAAGCTATCTATTCATGTATTTGGTTCCAGGCTGAAACAACTTTTTTTGCCAGGGTCATGTTTAAAACGTGACCCCAGCAAAATCTGTTTTTCTCATATATCTTAAAAACTACAACTCACACAAATTTTGCTATTAGTAAACAAATTTCTCCTCATGACACACTAATTATCTGATAAGGTCTCATCTCTCTAAAGCTCAACTTTTTGCTGGGGTAACGCACACGTTATAATCATGGACATAGAAAAATTTTCGCTAAGCTCAAGAAGACCAACAAAGCGAGTAAATAACATTATACGGACACGGTCTGGGAAAAAAGAGACAAAGGATCAAGTCTTAGTGACAATGTGCCAAAATTTTTTACAGTAAGAGCCCCTAGCGTCCCGCCTTGCAAATGAGCAATCACAGTTTGTTTAAAATATTTGTTAATCCTTATTAGAATTTCAAATAAAGGTATCGTGGAGCCATGGTGTCTTGTGCTCTAAGCTCAGATCAAATAAAAAAGTAAGATGGAGCGTTGCGAACATTGAAGTGAGGCCGGTTTTTGATGGTACATGTGTGCGTACAAGGGGGCGGGCGGGGGCCGGGCGGCAGGATTTTATATGGAAAGCCAAGGCATAGTTTCGTTACACGTGTGTGCGTGAACTGTGTATGTACACAGCCAAGGCATAGTTTTGTTGGCCTCACGGCTTTGTTCGGAAGACTCCGTCTTCCTTTTTTTATTTGGTCTGAGGCTCTAAGTAATTGTGATGTGATAAAAAGAAACAATCCAAGTAATCACACTTTTCAAAGGAAAATAAGATTTTGCCACACACTTCTCTAAAACCTAATTTCGCTACATTTATTCGTTTATCGACGAAGAAAACAGTATGGAACATAGTTTTATTAATTTTCTTTGCCTTTAGTCATATTTTATGTATGTAAGTCATATAATTAAGTACCTATCTCATATAAAATGTTTACATTCATTTTTCGGATCACCTGTTTATTGACATAATTGTTCTTTGGCATTCTATTTCTATGGGGCATACTTACCTGTGTTCCTCACAAGTTTACAACAAACATATACAAACAATAAAATTCATTGCATTACAGCTTATTACATGCATTCTACGTTTATGTTCGCCATAAAAATGTACTTGCAAGTTCATGGCGTGGCCGCCACGCCTCCGTGCGCGCGCAGCGCATGGCCGCCGCCATTGACAGTGCGATAACGCGCAAGAGCATACGGGCAGACGATGCATAGTGGCCTTCAACTTGACACCATACAATTACTATTTTTACTGAAGGAAATTATACAATGATATTTTTGTTTATGTTACGGCTAATACTCGAAGTGCGGCTAAACCTAGTTCTAGCCGGCTAAAACTAGGAGTAGCCGATTAAAACTAGGTCTAGCCTTCTTTGTGCTCGTACTAAGGGGGAATAATTTATGTTGTCTGTTAAAAAAAATAGATAGCATGAAATTTAAATTTCTAACCTAGGTATATTCGGGATCTACAGGAGTAAAGCAGATCGGTTACACCTAGATAACCAACAGCTATCGGCTACACCTAGTTTTAGCTAGAACAAGGTTTAGCCGCACTTCGGATATATTAGCCGTAACATTTACACAAAATCTAAAAATTATTTTATGAACAACTATTTGTACGGAAACAACCCTAAAATTGCGAAGTTTCAAACAAAATTTTTTTCTTCTTAGCTGAAAATAGATATTAAAATAACTGAATCAAAAGTATCTAAATGTAGGCAAGTAAACAAGTAGCATTTCAATTTTATAACACAAAGAATAATAAGGAATTATTGCAAAGGTGGGTGAGTCCCATCCACCCCGGTGGCTCTGTCCCGGTACCGGGACCGATGGGAAAAAAAGTTCCATCTGCCCCGGTGAATCGTATCTCGATGTTTAACGGAGAGGATCGCACTCGCAAAGTATCACCTACCCCAGAATTTTATTTAAAAGGGCGGATGGCACAGATCTTTTATCATACCGCCGGTATTGCGTTTAACTTTAGGACATCGTTAAACATCGAGATACGATTCACCGGGGCGGATGGAACTTTTTTTCCCATCGGTCCCGGTACCGGGACAGAGCCACCGGGGTGGATGGGACTCACCCACCTTTGCAATAATTCCTTATTATTCTTTGTGTTATAAAATTGAAATGCTACTTGTTTACTTGCCTACATTTAGATACTTTTGATTCAGTTATTTTAATATCTATTTTCAGCTAAGAAGAAAAAAATTTTGTTTGAAACTTCGCAATTTTAGGGTTGTTTCCGTACAAATAGTTGTTCATAAAATAATTTTTAGATTTTGTGTAAATGTTACGGCTAATATATCCGAAGTGCGGCTAAACCTTGTTCTAGCTAAAACTAGGTGTAGCCGATAGCTGTTGGTTATCTAGGTGTAACTGATCTGCTTTACTCCTGTAGATCCCGAATATACCTAGGTTAGAAATTTAAATTTCATGCTATCTATTTTTTTTAACAGACAACATAAATTATTCCCCCTTAGTACGAGCACAAAGAAGGCTAGACCTAGTTTTAATCGGCTACTCCTAGTTTTAGCCGGCTAGAACTAGGTTTAGCCGCACTTCGAGTATTAGCCGTAACATAAACAAAAATATCATTGTATAATTTCCTTCAGTAAAAATAGTAATTGTATGGTGTCAAGTTGAAGGCCACTATGCATCGTCTGCCCGTATGCTCTTGCGCGTTATCGCACTGTCAATGGCGGCGGCCATGCGCTGCGCGCGCACGGAGGCGTGGCGGCCACGCCATGAACTTGCAAGTACATTTTTATGGCGAACATAAACGTAGAATGCATGTAATAAGCTGTAATGCAATGAATTTTATTGTTTGTATATGTTTGTTGTAAACTTGTGAGGAACACAGGTAAGTATGCCCCATAGAAATAGAATGCCAAAGAACAATTATGTCAATAAACAGGTGATCCGAAAAATGAATGTAAACATTTTATATGAGATAGGTACTTAATTATATGACTTACATACATAAAATATGACTAAAGGCAAAGAAAATTAATAAAACTATGTTCCATACTGTTTTCTTCGTCGATAAACGAATAAATGTAGCGAAATTAGGTTTTAGAGAAGTGTGTGGCAAAATCTTATTTTCCTTTGAAAAGTGTGATTACTTGGATTGTTTCTTTTTATCACATCACAATTACTTAGAGCCTCAGACCAAATAAAAAAAGGAAGACGGAGTCTTCCGAACAAAGCGGTGAGGCCAACAAAACTATGCCTTGGCTGTGTACATACACAGTTCACGCACACACGTGTAACGAAACTATGCCTTGGCTTTCCATATAAAATCCTGCCGCCCGGCCCCCGCCCGCCCCCTTGTACGCACACATGTACCATCAAAAACCGGCCTCACTTCAATGTTCGCAACGCTCCATCTTACTTTTTTATTTGATCTGAGCTTAGAGCACAAGACACCATGGCTCCACGATACCTTTATTTGAAATTCTAATAAGGATTAACAAATATTTTAAACAAACTGTGATTGCTCATTTGCAAGGCGGGACGCTAGGGGCTCTTACTGTAAAAAATTTTGGCACATTGTCACTAAGACTTGATCCTTTGTCTCTTTTTTCCCAGACCGTGTCCGTATAATGTTATTTACTCGCTTTGTTGGTCTTCTTGAGCTTAGCGAAAATTTTTCTATGTCCATGATTATAACGTGTGCGTTACCCCAGCAAAAAGTTGAGCTTTAGAGAGATGAGACCTTATCAGATAATTAGTGTGTCATGAGGAGAAATTTGTTTACTAATAGCAAAATTTGTGTGAGTTGTAGTTTTTAAGATATATGAGAAAAACAGATTTTGCTGGGGTCACGTTTTAAACATGACCCTGGCAAAAAAAGTTGTTTCAGCCTGGAACCAAATACATGAATAGATAGCTTTTGTTGCATAGTAAATGTTAGCAAATAGCAAAAATTGTGTGTGTTATGGTTCTTGAGTTATTTAAGTTTTTGCTGGGGTAACGTTTTGGGTTTTCCCAGATCTCGAAAACGGTTCAACGCAGAAGTTTGAAAAAAATACCACTAAGAGACCTTAATTTGTTTAAATTTGTTTGATTGTTAGTTTTTGATTTGGTTGTCGCAAACCAACGTAATTAAATGGTTTCGAAAAACAGAAAAAACGAATTTGCAAGTAAACTAGTACACTTATAATCAAATAAACAGCTGTAAAAAATAGCCGTGGTAGACACTTATTAAGTCAAGAATTTAAGGCTTTGTAACTTTACACGATATAAAGATATAAACAAATTTGATAAATTTTAGACTGGTCGTACTTTAGCAATCGAATACACAGTTTCCATATCATTAAGACACATGGCATACATTAAACAAATTTAAGTAATTCATTAACATTCCTTTCTGTTAATTTCAGCTTTCAATTTTGCCTATCATGAAAGTTTTAACAAAAACAAGAATATGACAACAATTCTCTAATAAGCCGCCTAAATTGTAGAGGTCACGTAAAAGCGACCGCGCTATACATAAGCGTAACCATCTTAAACGAACGGGATAATATGGATCTTTTGTTAGTACAGTTGCGTACAAAAGTTTGCTGGTCAGATTATCTTTAAATATAAAATGTACGTTAGTCTCGCGAAAACTTAAGATTGGCTTGGCCGATTTTGGTTTTAAAATGTTTGTCGTAGTTCCAGGGGAAGGTTTAAATGGTGAGAAATATACCTATATGGAAAAAATGCGAGGTAGTTTCCGTAAAAACTGTTCCTAGGTAGGAACAGTTTTTATGGGTAAATGTTTTTACCTGTCAAACATAGTGGTCACTGGATTGACATGAGTAAGTTTGGTATTAAAATAAAACATTTGGTTTGAAAAAACAGAAGCAATAAATTACTATAAATGTATATATTGATACTGACAAATAAATCACACTATAAATTGCTTAGCGAGATTATTACCTAATTAGGTTTAGATTATTATTTACCGTTATTTATGTAATGTTGAGTGCCTTCAAACTTTTAACTTTCATGAATCATTACATTCTTTTTAAAATACTATTAATCGCGTAAGTGTATTATTTATGATGATGGAACTTTTTTTCCCATCGGTCCCGGTACCGGGACAGAGCCACCGGGGTGGATGGGACTCACTCGCAAAGGTTAATTTTTTAATGAACCGAGGGAAATTAAGTTATTATTAGTTCTTTAGTTTCATATTTCCTCGTTTTGGTATAATTCGAATTAATCACACTGTTTTAAAAAGCATGTGTAGTTTGTTTTAAAACAACTCATTTGCTTGAATAACTGAGTGTACCACTTCAATAACAGAAGTGACCGTCATCCACTGAAGCGTGACTATAATTATTTTCACCGACTCGTGAACAAAAGCTTTCATGTATAAACTGTAAAGGAAACAGTCATTTTGTTTAGTTCAATGGTACGGTGTACGGAAGGTTGTTGGTCCAACGAACAGAGCAAGCTACGATAAGTGCCTATCTCGTTTGTTTTGGGAAATTATACTTAGGATTACTTAGTAAAGTAATCTGTGAACTTCCTACTAGTCCTACCAACTTGATTATATACACAGGTTGGTCAAAAGTTCTGTTACTGAGTTTCTTTATCGATTACTGGCCATTAAAACAAATGAAAAGAAAAAATAAAAATGACATATTATTGACAGTTTTATAAGCTATAATTCCATACCACACGTATATCATATTTTGTTTATTTCACCATGGAATGGGGGTTGAAGGAGAATCGTGTCGCTGTAATTGCTCTGCACAAATGTGGGCAGCCACCGAATATGATTTTCAAGTTGCTACAAAAGTTGAAAATCAACAAGCAATTTATTTATCGCACTATCCATAGGTACAGTAATACCTTGACCGTCGATGACCGAGAAAGATCAGGAAGACCACGCACCGTTCGGACACCAGCTGTGATCAAGGCAGTGAAGGCGAGAATCACGAGAAATCCCGTCCGGAAGCAAAAGTTATTGGCAATACAGATGACTGTGAAGAGAAGTTCCCTTAAAAAAATTATCAATGATGACCTTGGGCTTCACGCTTACCGTAGACGAAAGGGCCATCTGCTAAACGCACGATTGAAGGCTATGAGGTTAGCACGAAGTCGCGCTCTACTAAAGCAGTACGCACAAAACGGCCATCGAAAAATCTTGTTTACTGATGAAAAAATCTTCACAGTCGAAGAAAATTTTAACCGTCAAAATGATAGAGTATACGCTAAGAATAGTAAAGAAGCCAGCATGATTGCTCCGAGGGTCCAACGAGGTCACCACCCCTCATCAGTGATGATTTGGCTGGGGGTGTCCTATTCAGGGCTAAGTAAGGTTCATTTCTGTGAAAAAGGTGTGAAAACTGGCGCTAGAGTCTATCAAGATACCGTTCTGGAACCTGTTGTCAAACCCTTAAGCCACACTTTATTTCAAAACCAGCCATGGGTCTTCCAGCAGGACTCTGCCCCTGCGCACAAAGCAAAATCTACACAAGCATGGTTTCGGGCTAACAAAATTGATTTTATCGCGCAGGAAGAATGGCCATCCTCCAGCCCAGACTTAAATCCTCTGGATTATGCCATATGGCAACTTATTGAGGAGAAAGCATGTGAAAGAAAGAAAGAAAGAAAGAAAGAAATATTTTTTATTAGCCTCAAAGAAAACATGAACATATATAAAATTAGAAAAAAAACAGAAAAGAGATTACTAAATTATAATAAGGTACTTAAAGATTACGGGTGAGACCAAAGGGTAGCTGTCTCAGCTGTGCTTCTGCGGCATTGCGTAGAATGCCGCAGAAGCGCTGGTTTTCAGCCAGCTCCCTGGACGATGTGGTGCGGTGACACAGTAGAAGAAGGAAGAAGCGGATTAAATTACATAAATACTTTAGAAAAAGAAGCACAACATAAAAATTAAATAAATTAAGTAAATAAGCACAAAAAGTATCCCTTTGCCTGTTGTGTGGTGGGTGGTATGATGTGATGAAAAAAAAAAAAGTAAAAGTTTTCTGTGGTTCTTGATCTGTACTGTGTTGTGTGACAGTGACAGCTGCTGACTATAAAAAAAGTGTGTCACTGTCAGTGTCAAAAAGTTTACCTCTATAAAAATGATTATAATGAATGAAGATGTTTTTGTGAATGAAGTGAATGTAATAAGTCTTTATCAGACAACATGTTGAGAAATGAGAAAAGAGAAGAGAAGTGTTACGTTGGAGCTGCGGGCGTGACTATTTGATGCGTACATCGCAAGGGAAAGTTGCCATGTGGTGCCACGAATACATCAGCCACGTCAGCAAATCAAAGTGGAACGTGGGTGGCAGTGAGGGCACACAACACAGGCCTCACGGCGAGGTGCAATATTGGGTGGCACCCTAATTGCGTGACGTGAAGAAACTGAGAGTAAGTCTCTGGCCGGTGTTTTGTAGGGTAGCATAAAAATCGTTAACACATTCCTTTTTGTATTGTTAGGAGGTAGTTCTTTAATTTCTTTTTAAAGGTGTATTTTGATTTTAGGTCATGTTCACGTATGGGTGGTGGAATATCATTCCAGCATTTGGAGGCAGCAAATCTGAAGGATCCTCTGAAAGCTACAGTGCGATGTATGGGAATTGTGAAAACATGAGTACTAGCCCTTTTTTGGTATCTGATACGATCCTGTGTCCAAAGCAATTTATTGTAGAGATACTGTGGCCTCTTTGAGCTGATGATGCCAAACAGCAAAGTGGAAAGGTGTAGTTTTCTGCGTGCTTCCATCTTTAGTGAATCTGCTGCATTCAAAAAAGGTGTGATGTGAGACCGAGGTGGAACGTGAAAACAAAAACGAGCACATGCGTTTTGTACACGTTGAATAAGTTTAACAGATCTGGACAGGAGACGTGGCCCATAAACAACATCACAGTAATTGAGTTTAGAGAGAACAAGGGCCTCACACAACTTTATTCTGAGCGCCTCGCATAAATAAGGTCTTAGTTTGTACAGTAATTTTAGCCTGTAAAAACAGTTTCGAACACAATCCATGACATGTTTTTCAAAGTTAAGGTGGCTGTCGAGGGTGAGCCCCAGATTTCGGGCCGTGTCTACACGTTCAACAAGTTTTCCCTGGATGTAAATGTTAAAAGGAGTGTTGCTAAAATGTAATTTCTGTAGATTGTTTTTTGTACCTAGTAGCATGAGCTTAGATTTGTTGGGGTTCAGAACAAGGCAGTTCGAATGGCACCATTGAGACAAGTTTTTCAGGTCATCATTAATCATGGCTGCAGCTGAAGCATGATTTTTTGGATCAAAAGACAGATACAGTTGCAGATCATCTGCGTACAAATGATGATTACAGTGAGTAATACTCTGTATTATGTCTGCGCAGTATAGTATGTACAGGATCGGGCCAAGGATAGAGCCTTGTGGAACGCCTCGTGTGACTGGCTGAGGCGTGGATTTCAGTTTTGACCCATCTGCCATTGTGAGCTCAACATGTTGGGATCTATGTGAAAGATAACTTTCAAACCACCTCACCGATCTAGCATCGGCACCGTAGTAGGCTAGTTTGGACAGCAACAGACTTGTATTTATAGAGTCGAAGGCACGCGAGAAGTCAAGCAGTAGCATTGCCGTGAGTTTGCCTTGGTCTTGAGCGGCAAGGGAGTTGTCCACCACGTCAGCAAGAGCGGTTGCAGTACTGCAGCCCTTGCGAAATCCAGACTGGTGATGAGGAAGTATGTTGTGACTCTCGAGGAATTTTGTGAGTTGATCGCAAACTATTCTCTCCAAAATCTTTGAGATGCATGAGAGCAAGCTGATTGGTCGGAGGTCCGCTTCAGAGGAAGGTTGGCCATTTTTCGGAAGGGGCTTCACAACTGCAGATTTCCAGATCTGTGGAAATGTGCATTCTTCAATAGATCTATTGATAATGGTGGTGATAGTTTTCAATGACTGAGGTAAGGTGAGCAGCAACATGTCCAACGATACACCATCGTCACCCTGTGTGTTGGATTTAAGCCCCTTGGTAGTTTTCAGAACCAGATCCTCGCTCACGGGTTGCAATGTAAAAGTGGCAGAACAGCCCCTATGATGTTCAAAGTATGTGAGCTGAGATATGGACACATTATTTTCACCCGGGATATTTAGAAAGTGAGTGTTTATAATGTCAGGGTTGTCAAAAAATGGTGGTAGTGCAGATGCCTTTTTGGTATTTGGTAATACACTATTTTTGAGGTTCCGCCATAGTTGCCTAGAGTTTTTTAATTGTGCATTGATTTGTTTACCAAAAAAACAAGCTTTCTCTCTCTCTATAGCATCAATAACAATGTTTTTCATGGTTTTGTAACTTTCTTTAAGGGCTGCACTGTTATCCGCTGTTGCTGACTTGAGCCTACTATGATACTCATCTCTGATTTGCATCATTGATCTGACAGTATCAGTAATCCATGGGTGAGGTGGATGCTTAAACCTACTTGTTTTAACAGGTGCGTGTAAGTCAAACAGTGCATGAATGCAGAAAGTAAACGTTTCAACCAAGAAGTTGACACTATCAATCATGCAGAGGTTATCCCAGTCTAAGGCGTCTAGGTCATCATTGAAGCGCTCTAAAACAATGTTTTTCAAAGGCCGGTAAGTAACCCAGCGTGGACGCGGCTTGGCTACTTTGATTTTAAATTCACCGATCACCATTGCATGCTTACCAAGGTCAGGAGAGTATTTGACCTTAACACAGAGAGCTCGAATATCAGCACATATGACGTCTATAAGAGTACTGCTGTGATCTGTGAAGTGAGTTGGTTCCGTCACCAGCTGAGTCAAACCGGTACTATGCAGAAGTTGGGCCATGAGTTTGTATTTGTTTGTGCTGCAATCCAAAAAATCAACGTTGAAATCACCCACCAAAACCACCCCGTCACGGTCCGCAAAAGTGGTGATGGTATCCATAAGTGCATTAAAGAATAAATTAACATCCAGCCATGGCGGCCTATAAGCTGTCCCAACCATGATGATCTGATTTTGCGAACGAACACTCAGCCACATTTGCTCTACTGCTGCTGTACAAGGATGCTGATATGTTCGAGCATTGACACCCTTTCGTATATAGAAGCCGACCCCACCCCCCCTCCCGCGTCGAATATGATCTGGTCTAGGGTTATGACGTAGGCGGTAACCCGGAAGTTTGGGGGCTTTGTCGTCGTGTCCCGTTCTAAGCCAAGTTTCATTGATTGCTAAGATGTCTGGGGATAACTCCTCCACAGCCACAATGAAGTTGTCATGACCTGTGTTCAGAGACCCTGCGTTAAAAATACCAACTTTGAGGTTTTTCAAATTAATCATATCGATGTAGGTGTTCTAGCATTAATTATGTGATGTTGATAATAATAGCAATAAGCATAGAAATAGGGATATTCATATCTATTTAAACTGAGAACAAAACTGTTTCGTATCTTAATGTCTTCAATCATTGATTTTGAGTCATGGGAAAAGTAATGCAAGTGTAGCTGTGAGGTGTGTTTTTTGCAGATATGTGACATTAATAACTTAAGACGGAGTACTTTTAACATGGCAATCATAAATAAATAAATATAAAAAATTTGAAAGAATATTCTTTGTGGCCCCACACCGGTATACAACAGGAGACAAGGAAATATAAGAGACAGCAATAAGTAATTACATGTATAGCAAGCGGCGCTTCTATGACTAGCTGGATACATAGGAAAGCATAAAGCATCTACTATAATTGGCCAAAGTGTAAATAAAGTAGCAAACAAGCTTTTAATATGACATCTAAGTAAGTCTGAAAATACGAGTACAGTCAGCAAAAACATATACAAAGGCGTAGGTAGATAGCTATTTCGCTTTTTAAAGGCATAGCCGACTAATGACAAATGTATGTCACAGGTCACTGCGGGGCCACTGCAGGACGCGGTAGCTCGCGTGGGCCAAACGCCCGAGCGAGGTCCACTTCCGAATGAAACGGGAAGGCCGGTTTCCCGTCCCCCTGCCGAGCGAATATGCGGCCGCGTTGCGTCCAACAGTAGCGCCACTGCAACCTGCGGCATTCCTCGCGCACGCAGTAAAAAAGCTGACGGTTCGAGCGAGTCAGTCGCTCGTTGATGAAAATACGAGGGCCAGCGGCGGAAGCGAGGCCAGCACGCCGGACGCGCGCGGCACGCAGTAGTTCGTCGCATAAGTGGCGACGCTGCAAGCGTACCACGACGCGGCACGGGCGTCCCCCTGCCTCGGCCGGCGGCGCACCCACGCGCTCCGCGAAAACCACGTCGCGCTCCTCCAGTGTCACGCCGAGGCGCGCGGCAAGCATCGTCACCGACTGGACGACGCTCACGCCCTTCTCCTCCGGCAGCTCCCCGATGTCCAGGTCGGCCAGGAGGGCCTCCTGGTCGCGATCGTTAAGCTCCCTCTTCAGATCGGCAATGGTGCGCTCGAGATCGGCGCTACTACCAGATACAACCTCAGGGACTCGTTTCTCTAGAACGTCCAGCCTCCGCTCGTAATCGTCCATGCGACGCAACATTGACTCGCGCAGAAGGCCCATCTCCTTGCGGAACTCACGCATCTCCGCCATAAATACGGCCAGCTCATGATCCCGGGGAGCCTCGATACGACAAGCCTCCCGCTGCGGTGAAGGAACAGGGTAATCCGAAGTATCACCCTGAGGTGGCGTGCCGTATATACCTTTATCCGGCGTTCGACTGTTATCACCCTTCTTTATACCCTTCTTGCAGTTGGGGCAGACCCAGTTCTTGCTTATTTGGGTCTTGTCCGGCAGGGACACGCACCCCTTGTGGAATATAGCCGGACATAAGGAGCAAGCAACCCCACTTGTCGCCGACAGGAATTTTCCGCATGTACCACAGTTGACCATTGCAGGTGTAAGGGATCGCAGCAGGTGTCAAGTTTTAAAATACCACCACAGTAGGACCGCTTTCTGGAGAATACCCGTGAAATTGCGCAAAAGAAATAAAGCGACAACACTTTTATGCACTTCTGACAGTTGGTCACTTGTCAAAACCGAAATTTTGACTGTCAGTTGATGTTGACATTTGCTATATTTGCAAAATAGAGGGTAGCCTTGTCACTTTCTGTACTTTTTAATATGGAGGTAGATAAATACAGACTTATCTTTATTAAGTAAGAGCGTTCCACAGTCGACGGCAAACCCCAACAACGAAATCACAGTTTCTTTTTCGGCGAACTACACTGGCAAAACAATTTCGAAAAGTTTCAGAACAGATTTGAAATATCTATGCAAAATTAAACACGGAGCAAATTTAAAGATGTTTACAGTGACAGTGTTGCCACAGCACCTAAGTGTGCTAAGCCCCACATGAATCTCGACTCTCTTAAGCGCGCTATTCTCAAGGCAGTCGCAGAATTGGATATGGTGGTAGTTCGTGCTGCCATCGATGACTGGCCTCGTCGTCTAAAGGCGTGTATTCATGCCAGAGGCGGTCATTTCGAATCATTTTAATACATGATAATCTTAAATATTTGTGCTTTCATTTGGTATATAATTCATTGTAGCATTATTTGTAAATTTAGTATTATTCATGTTTTCCATAGTTACAGAACTTAGTAACCAACTAGGTATAGTCAAGCAAGTCTTAAAAATGTCCTTCTAGATGCATTTTGAATATCTAGCTTACCTACTGTGCAATATAATTCGTGCTACCACTACGTTATATAAATGTAAAGGAATGCAAAGTTTATTTCAGAAATCTTTTTCGTTCGCAATCTAATACCTACACATTTTTTATAAAATTATTATCATTATTAAAAACATAAAAGAAGAACTACGGAAATATGCAAGACAACGGCAATCGACAACAGAAACACGATGCTACTCTTATCTTGAAAATAAAATAAAAATCTATTCATAAAAAGTTTTTCTTTAAAATGCTTATCCAGAATCACAACCCCACAACCTAAGTCTGACGCCATAACAACAATTTATAAATTGCTGTGTTCCAGCAGTTGGAGGTAAGATAGCCAGTTCCTCAGTGATGAGGATTCCGGGTGTACTGCGCTTACACTTTCAGCCTATTGTCACCTAACATCAGGTTATAAAGCCAAGCACTATCCCATTGTGGATAAAATTGCCTTTAAATTGTTCTGAAAGGTCATTAACCATCACAAACAGCTCAAAAACTTGTACATTAATAATCAATCGGCTGATAAAAAGCAATTCCTACGAAAAAACCTAGTTTCGTAATAGTTTTCACCGACAAGCGGCGGCGGGCGGGCGGATCGCGTGCGCGCGGCCTTGTTTTTGCTAACCGCTGCGCCTCACGACTCTTCCTGAGTTATGCAAAATTAGAAAACTATCCGCAACATAATTACAGATTTGGATTTATTGTGACATAATAATTAAAGAAGTGGTACCCGATTTTATACAATATCAAATTTTATAAGGATATGATAAAACTAGCGGCAGCCCGCGGTTTCACCCGCGTGGTTCTCGTTCCCGTGGGAATATAGAGATAAAAAGTATTCTATGTTTTAATCTAGGCTATCTTCTATCTGTGAGCCAAATTCCACCGAAATCTGTTCAGTAGTTTTCGCGTGATTGAAGAACAAACATCTAAACATCCAAATATCCAAATCCACAAACTTTCACATTTACATTATTAGTTATTAGGATTAGGAATTAGCAAAAATGAAATTCAGTACGCAGATTTTCCATTACTAGAAAAACTTATTTTAATAATTGTTAATTTGTCCTTTAAAAAGAAAAATAATTAAATATTAAAATTAGTGTTCCTTTAACACCGATAAAAATGTAATTCAAGGTACAATCCCCGTCAATTGGTAATGCGCCTGGCGGCCATGATTTTAACCTCAAAAACGAAAAACAATTGTAAAAATTTTATATACCTAGACCCTATCTTATTGAAAATAATAATTCAATAATTTATATATGAGATTACCTATTAGAATTTTCTTGTTTTATGACATTTTTAGCTGCGGATCACGTCAACGTGGATGTTAATGTGACAAGGTTCCAGCGCATTACCAATTGACGGGGATTATAAGTCAAAACATCTTCATTCAATTATACAAAAATTCACAGCTCTTTTGAATTGTCAATATTTTCCTACCACCTTCCACCCATTCCAAACTTTTTTAACTGACAAGAACGGGAGCAGGAAACTCTTCAACTTTAAAATTAAACAAATGATAACAAACGAATCTTAAGTGCAAACAATTTTCGCTATCGTTTACTATCGTATTGTTCAATAGTTTTCGAATAATTATTATTCCAAGTGATTATTATTTTCTACCATAAGCTGACCCCATTTTAGATACTTTGTTTGTACGTGTCTTTTAATGTAAGTAAAGATAAAAACTCTGGTTTCCACATCCATTGTCCATTGTAGACATTATACTCCAATATAAGCAAAAAGACGTTGGTAAAGAGGTATATATTAGTTTTATGGTTACACGTAAAATTAATCTAATACCTACCAGTCTTCCTACTTTTATCACAAAGAGATAGATTTTTTTTTAATCTTATTACTTCATTTAACATAAGGTATAAGAGCTTGTTTTCTTTTTTTTTAAGGCGGAAGTGCGCTCCATAAGAAGTAAGTATATGTAATCTGCCTCTTCATCTGGATTTCAAAAACTGCATAAGTATATCAAACTTTTATGTTTTTCAGATCATTTTGACTACTCTAGACACTCATATTAATTTGACGCAGGCTATTCGATATGAACTATCTACTTTGATTGTAGTCTGTTTATTTCTGTACCGATTGTTATTGATAGCTAATAGTCACGATTACGTTGTAATCTTACTATCAATATGTCATTCTAGTTACGTTTCTATTTACTATATCATACTAACAATAGAGGAGCTCAGTGGCGCAGTGGTTTAGCCCATGACCCAACGATTGCGGAGGTTAAGCAACTTTCGTAGGGGTCGGTCACGGGATGGGTGACCAAAAATATATTATCTCGAGCTCCTCCGTGCTTCGGAGCACGTTAAGCCATTGAACGTAACGTTGAACGTAACATTGAATACGGTAGCATTTCATAATAGTGAACAGCTACACATAATTGACATCAATAAATTATTTAATAGTTTTTACTTGACAAAAGATAAGTTCTATCTGCCTAGTTCTTTTAGGAGACAAATAGCATTATCGCTATCTTTTTATTTTAAACATTTAGCCAATAATCTGGCTAGTAAAACAACTGCTTTTATTGAGCAGTCAACTATTGACATTAGTCATTCAACTTTGGAATCTGTTCCAAATAAAAATAATTATAACATTTTACTTAGTTCAAGTAATAATAATGTTTCACATTTAAATTACCATTTAGGACAATAGAGGCGTCCTCTAGCCCTGACTTAACAATAGAAAAGCCAAAGTGTTTAAGAATTGTACACCAAAATATGCAAGGCTTTTCTGGCAAAGATTTAGAAATAAGCTTATTCTTAAACTCTGAAGATATTGATGTGTTATGTGTTACTGAGCATTGGTTGAAAAAGCACGAATTACTTTTAAGTTTAGATAATTATAAAGTTGTTAGCTCGCTTAGTAGGAAATCTACTATAAGAGGGGGTTCACTTATTATTCTACACAATAGTTTACAATGTAAAGAGCGTAGAGATGTAGTATCCCTCTCAATTGAACGAACCGTTGAGTTATCGTGCGTGGAACTTGATCAAATAATTATAGTATGCGTATATAGACCCCCCAAAGCGAATTACTCTGAGTTTGAGTCCACTATGGAGGAAGTTTTAAAAATAACTTGTAGGAAGAATAAAAAAGTCGCAATTTGCGGAGATTTTAATGTCGACATCTTAGACCCTAAAATAGCCAAACTGTCGAGTAGGTTCATAAACCTATTTAAATCATTTAATTTGCTACATATTTTTAATGAACCAACGCGTATCACACCCACATCGGCAACCTGCTTAGATAATATTTTCTGTAACTGTAATGTCATTGAAAAATCAATTTTAAATTGTATTAAATCCGACCATAGTGGACAATTAGCCTCCATTGAGCACCATCATGTTCCGCCTAAACGGGAAATAATGTGTAGGCCAGTAAAAAAACACTGTATTGAAAAATTCAGAACCAATGTCACAAGTAAAATTGAAACATTACCAGAACCAAATTTTGAAGCCAATAACCTATATAATCATTTATTTAGCATAGTTCAAACTGAATTTAGTAAAACTTTTAAACAAAAAGTCATCAAATGTAATGATAGTACGAAATTTAGTGACTGGGCCACACCCGGCATATATAAGAGCAGAAGGAAATTATACGAACTTTATGCAGAGAAAGCTACTTCTAGTGATCCTAACTTCATTGAATTTGTCAAGAAGTATTCACAAACATTCAGAGAAGTCTGTATCTTAGCAAAGTCCAAGTACTTTGCAAATAAAATTAAATTAGCAGACAATAAAATTAAGGCTACTTGGAATATTATTAACAAAGAAACGGGCAAATCAAAATCCAATATAAATTCCTTCTGTTTAAAAACTGGTGATCAAACTTTTGAATCTGACAATGAGGTCGCTAAAGTTTTTGAAGATTTCTTTGCTAGAATACCTGTAGAAACTACCAGTACTCTTAGTGCTTGTCCCAACATCGCTGTCTCCCTTCTGGAGTCAAGTGTTGATAAGTGCAATGAAAGTTTTTCCTTTAAATATATAAATAGTGCAGATATCATTAAAGCTTTTAAAACAATTAATGTTAAAAAAACAGAAGATCTTTGGGGCATGTCAACAAGCATAATTAAATCAATAATTGATATACTAGCCCCTTACTTGGCTTTTATTTTTAACAAATGTATTGACGAAGGGGTCTTTCCTGATCTAATGAAAAATACTAAATTGATTCCTCTTTTTAAATCTGGGGATAAAAGTGACCCAGCTAACTTTAGGCCAATATCTATACTACCAGCACTTAGTAAAATATTTGAAAAAATTATATATTCCCTATTATTAGATTACTTCACATACAATAATATACTTCATAAAAATCAGTTTGGTTTTTCCAAGAGTAAAAGTACTACTGATGCTGGAATTGCACTTCTCAAACATATTCTTGATGCTTGGGAAGAAAAGCAAGATGTAATTGGCATTTTCTGTGACCTTTCTAAGGCATTCGATTGCGTTGATCATCAAACACTATTAAAGAAGCTAGAACATTATGGTGTCTCTGATAAATCAGTTAGTCTTATGAAATCGTATTTGTACAATAGAACTCAGAAAGTAGTGATTAATAGAACTGAATCTACTGGAGCCCCCATCAATATGGGTGTGCCACAGGGATCAATATTGGGCCCATTGCTGTTTCTAATTTATATAAATGACCTTCCCAACTACGCGAATAATTTATGTGAAACAGTACTATTTGCGGATGATACTTCTTTAGTTTTTAAAGTAAACAGAGGTAATAACTGTTCGGACGAAGTAAATAGTGCCCTCTCTAAAGTTTCATACTGGTTTAATAGTAATAATTTAGCACTTAACCCCAAAAAAACTAAATGTGTTAAATTCTCATTACCTAATGTTGAGCAGACAAAATTAAATATTAATTTGAATGACGATGAAGTCGAGTTTATCGAGAGCACAAAATTTCTAGGTATCACACTAGATTCTCGACTGCAATGGGATCCACATATTGAAGCCTTGTCAAGTAGACTTAGTTCAGCGGCATTCGCTGTTAAGAAAATAAGGCTTTTAACTGATATTGAAACGGCAAGGTTAGTATACTTTAGTTATTTTCATAGCGTAATGTCGTATGGACTGCTATTGTGGGGCTCAGCTGCCAGTATTGAAAATATTTTTGTACTCCAAAAAAGAGCTGTTCGCGCCATATACAATCTACGGCGGAGAGATACCTTGAGAGAAATGTTCAAAGAAATAAATATTTTAACTTTGGCAGGCCAATATATTTATGATAATTTAGTTTATGTAAGGAAACACTATGATTCATTTGCTAAGAACAGCAATATTCACCAGTTCAATACAAGAAATAAAGATAAACTTGCCGTTCCAAGATTTAGGCTTGCAAAAACTAGAGGTTCATTTATGGGGAAAGGCATAGCCTTTATTAATAAAGTTCCACAACAAGTGATTGATCTTCCTTTGCATGAATTTAAAAACCATGTTAAAAAAACGCTCATGGGTAAAGGTTATTATAAAGTAGATGATTATCTTAAAGATCTAAATGCGTGGAAATGATGTAACACATAACTTGCTAATAAGTACTTTGTTGAAGTAATATAATAAGTCTATGTTGTTGCCAATAATCCTGTCACCCTGTTGTAATTTTCTGGTAACGATATATTCAAGTTTGTAAATATCGTTACTTATGGCTGTTACAGCTGATAAGTTTCTTGCGCCCGTTCTTCTTGTCAGCTAAAAAAGTCTGGAACGGGTGGTAGGAAAATATAGACGATTCAAAAGTACTTAATAATTAAGTTTATTTGAATAAAGCTTATTTGACTTTGACTTTGACATTGGTCCCGGCTGCAATTGCAGTCGTTAACACACACCAATCCGCATTGGGCCCGCGTGGTGGGTTATAGTCCGTCCTCCTTTTTCACCCGTAAGGAAGGCCTGTGCTCCAGCAGCCATCACACCAACAGTACGACTGTAATAAAAACACAATCAATCGGACGTACTATGCGTACTACATTTCATCAAAAGGAAATGTCATTATTGCTAAAACAAATGAAATTATTAAATCAATGGTACTTTCGAATAAGTTTACTTTCCCAATCACACTTTCACGATTATCGATAATAATTATAAAGTCCACATCGACATTTCGACACCACTACGCTTATTTGAATAACGGAGAATTTCTTAGCAATACACCCAAAGCTATTCTAAAGCCTGTCAAGGTTAATAACATCTTGTAACCTTTCCTTTTGATATTTTTTTATAAAAAGAAAATTGCAAATTCATGATCTCTAAAGGTAATTTGAATACAGGTACAAGAATCGTATTGCAAAATTAAGTAACCTTATTTTGTACATCATATTTGAAGGACTTTTTACAAACGAAATACTGAAATGAATAAAAAAATAAAACAACCTATAAAATTTTCCTTTAGACTTTTTTCGTCCATTAAAGCTTTCGTCCATTAAATCATAGTATAAGAATAATTCAAAATTCAAAAATTCAAAAATAATTTATTCAGTCTAGGCTGTTACAAGCACTTGTGAATGTCATAGAAGCTACGCCATCGGTTCGCAAACCCTAAGCGGGAGACCTTGTAACGAGAAGAACCGGCAAGAAACTCGTCAAGGGCTGCTTTTTTCTCCCTGTATATTTCATACAGAGTCGTCAACATTGAAATAATAACACCATTGAATTAATAACACCTAGAACGATAGTTCTCTACAAAACGCACTGTCAAAAGTGAGGCAATAAAAAAATGGCTCCGTTGTCAGATTTTTAATCTCCATTATTACCTAATTATTCTAAGCATTAAAGTTGCTGCTTTTCCGAATTCGTGAATCAAGTTTTTTAGGAACGAAGTCATGATAACATAGACTGATGTTTAAGCTTGATGCCTGCGCGGTTTCGGCTTGAAGGATGTTGTACCAGTTATGTTAATTTAATTTATAGACAACTTTAGCTCTATGGCTCTTCAATACAACCTACTAGTTTAATAACAAAGCTCCATAGATTATCGCCTACGAGCAAGTTCAAGGCAATGCGAAACGAGTTTGGCCTACTAGTTTTTGTCTCTATCAGTCGTGGGTGAAAGGAGCGAGATGGGTGTTTATCTACGAACCGCTATGTTGGTCGACCAGCTAGCATGTACTGAGCAATTTGAAATGTAAGTACAATATCGTCACTGCTTTAGAATGCAAGCATTTATAAGAATAACTGAGAAGTGTCTAGAAATTTAATACTTGTGTCTATACAAGGTTATTTTTAGTATACGAAACCTGAAAACCGTTGGTTCAGAATCAGTAACAGAATCGATTGCAATATTTTTATATCATGTTATATTTTGACTAATATTTACAAAACCATAATTAATGCACACCCTACTAACGGGACAACACAAAAAGCTTGTAACTTCGTGATTTTTAAAGTATCATTATCATTTAAAAATATATAAATATGTTGATACTGAAAATGAAAATTATGTGACCTGAGTTTCGGCTTTCATAATATAGGTATATAAGGAATAATTTTGTATATTCCACGTCTTGTGACCTCCAGCCCTTAAAAATTGCTATAAAGTCGAGCATGCAAATCTTTTGAAGAAAGAGTAGATCGAAGATCATATAATTACATATTAAAGTTTTGATCAAAATATCGGCTGTATGTATGTATTCTGCAATAATTATAGGTACATGAAATATTTTTGAGATAAAAAATATACGGCATAATGTCTGCTTTCATTTTTTCTGATGTAATTCAAAACAAGTGAAAGTATTTTTATGTTTTAACTGGATTTCAAGTAGGTTATTGTTAACACCACAATTAGTTACAATGTTTTTATACTTTTTTGGGTGTCTGTTCATGCCATTGAAACTTAACCAAGAAATATAAAAACACAGTTTTTGGGTATCTGTTACCTATGCCACCAAAACCAAAACAACACAAGTCGGAAATTCAGACTTTCTCTGCTGAATTCGTCCGTTTTCAACTTTCGTTAGAAGGCAGAACGTTGCAAAAACTTTCATCGTGCCTCCTCTAGATTAACTGTGAATCGCGAGTTTTTGACAAAAACGAGCCGTGACAAAACTGGAATGATATTAACGGTAACGCGTCGCTATTCGAGTGGATTGTGACACACGCGGTTTTTCTGTTACTATGTGGTTGAGACAAGTTGATGCTTCATTTTGAAAAAAGAAATATATGTAGCTTACTTCCGCAAACAATATATGCAAGATGTGCATATTTTTGCGGGCGGGCGGGCGGTGCATCTTGCAATTCAAAATGGTTTGGGACTTCCGCCAAGTGACGCCTGATTCAATCAAATAGTTGATGCTTCGTTAAGGGACATTAAGGAAATAGCTTAAAAAGTGAGATTGTAGTTTACTTCTATATATATATTATACCTATAATTATAAAATCATAGTATAAGTATAATTAGGTCATTTAAATATTTATCTTCCGTCATGGTTAATGCCTCGTGAAGTCGTGAATCATATATTTTTTTAATTCTTTGTTTACATTATTGGAAAAATCCATAATAATATTAATAGCAATAATAGTTTATATGTTCTGCTTAGTCCGTAAGTTGCAAAAAAACGCATGCCGAGGCAGCCTTTAATTAAAACATCACTCAAGATTGTATTGTATCCCAATTCCCATAGCTATATAAATCTTGACTTGTGTAAAGTGAATGTAGGTTTTAACCTATTTGGTTGGTTGTCGTTTTATAAACAAAATAAAAAAGATTTCTATATATTCCAGTAGGCATTAATAAGGTTGTGCGTAGCTTACCGCAATAAATTTTATTGTGACAGATATAAACAGCATTTTTAAACTTGTATGTCGTGGTCGTGTGCTATATCCAAATGTCAAAAAACAGTTAAGATTGAATTTTGAAGCCCAAATATCGAAACTGGTTTTTTCACGATACAAGCTAACGGAAATTTCCTCTCCAATTAAATTGAACAATAATGGAATGACGAATCACAAACTACCAAAACTCGTTCATAAAAACAACACATCGACGCGACTGTACCAAACGATTGACAAATCCACACACAAGAAACATTTAATTCATCAAAACTATCTACACGTATTATACCAATAACCAACAAACACAATATAAACCATAAAGGCTACAGTTTAAGGTGCAGATTAGCTTGTGTTCTTTGAGAGATGTGACGACGACCGGAAATGGTCGATTGAACGGACAAGCACGTCTCGGCGACTGACTTCCGGCGGTCAATGTCGACAGACTCGCTTCACACGCGGCTGTACTTACCTCATACCTCACTACAATGCATCTAAGGACAAACACACGTACTGTGTACTTAAATAATATTTATGAAAATAAAAAATACACTAATTTAAAGTCAGTTTTTCGCTGGTAAATGATCTTCAATCTTGAATTAAGTAACTTAGTACTTACCTATTACTTTTTCTAAAAATAGAATTATCCTTTTTCAAAACACAGTCATGTTTACGTAAAAACTGATTTATTAACAGAGACAATTTTATTTACCCATTAATGACACAGAAACCTGCCAATATAGCAGTTATTGCACAAATACAACTTAGAAAAAAAGGAGTCAAACCCCTTCAATAAATGTTAATACTTGAGGGGCATAAAATAAATCCTTTGACAATCAGACTAATTAATTAATATGCTTGTTGGTCACACTTGTCAAACAGCAATCAATTAATTAATTGATAGATAGCGTTTGCTTACCAATATTACTGACCAAATTGACACAATCTAATGTATGACGTCATCAGTTTACCCTCGACTCGAACCGGGGAGACGCGAACAATGCCGACAATCACTACACGCCTGAGGTAGGTATGTCAGTAGTTCACTATAATTACAGATATAGATAGACGTGTTTACGTTTATTTGTACCTACCATCATGTCATAGCTTGATACATATAAAATCGTATACAATACTACGTACAACACGTAATCGTTAATGTTTAAATTTCCAATTTAATGGTCTTCCTTCTGTTTAAGATGCTGTGCTACTAAAGAAAAAATAATCCTAATGAGTAACCTTTTCGATAGGTATCGTAAAAATAAAAGGTATCTTTTATATTTTGGTAGGTTCGATTCCTGGGCTAAGGCAGGTCATTTTTCAAAAATCTTTGAATTGAATGCAGTTCCGATTATTCTTAAAATCAAAATGAAATCTTTTATCTCTACAATTTCATACATATGAGGTATGTTCCTTCCGTGCGGCAAAGTTTTGAGTCACCTTGTATAGTGCATATTGAGTGAAGAGAGCTAAATTAATCAAATTGATTAAGTATATTAATAACTTAGACAAGAACATGAAATGAGATGTGGTTTTCTTAAAACAAATCACAGAATAAGATTAAAATTTACAGGTTACGATAGAAATACAATAATTATAAATTACTACGAAAATAATAAAAAAAACAATTCATCGAATGCTTTCTTTATTACCTATAAATTGTTTTTTATGGTTTATAAATCCTTGTTTTACAAGCTGGAAAATCAAAAAATCTCAGGTAATAAAAATGAGATACTCAAAAACTTAACTTCCTTATAAAGTCACTTCATAAAACATTTTTTAAGATAATCATCATGATGTAATCAAATAAATTATGCATTCTAACCACCACATAAAGTTAGTCTACAACAATTTGCAATTGAGTCGGGTGCAACCTTTCTATTCGACACAAAAACTCAATTGGTGTTATTCCATTGTCAATAAAATATTTAAAAAACTACGGCGTTCGTTGATGTCTTTTGAACGTGGCGCGACGTCAAGCGTGAAATCAGAATTGGGAGATGGAAAATCTAACACTGTATTGGTATTGGTAACCTATTCATTCTGATTAAAGATTTTTTTAGTAGTGAAACAAAAACGAATAGACAATTTCAGTAATTGTATAGAAGCAAAGGCAGCAACATCACATTTTTCCAAAATGGCGAATAATCACATTTTAGGTAGTGATCGACCGAAGTTTCGGTTTCGGTTTCGGCCAGTTTCGGCCAAAAAAACTAGTTTCGGCCACAGTTTCGGTTTCGGCCAAATATTAGCCGAAACTTTCGGCTCGGCCGAAACTCGGTTTTCGTTATATGTCGCGCGTCAATCGGCTTACTTTGGAGGTCACCAGCTGGCGTGAATCGGCGTGATCGTGTTGAATTGAGGTTACGTGGTTTAATATTCAGTTACTTGATCCTACCACCAACTATGAATATGTAAAAAAACAACGTCTATTTAATGTGTGAAAACCAGTTTCGGTTTCGGTTTCAGTTTCGGTTCCAGCCGGAATTCCAGTTTCGGTCGGACACTAATTTTAGGTTTTGAAGCAGTGCAGTAGCTATGGGATATTGCTGTTTTTGCAGCAAATCTGTTTTATATGAGTTGTTGCTGTTTTTGTTACAAACTTATTAAGTGGAACAATGAAGCTGATTTCATATTAGCAAAATTGCATTCAAAGTATTGCTTTTATTGAGAAATAGGATATTGCTGCCTTTTCTTCTATGATTCATTGGTTAAAATGGCTTATTATAATGTGACTATAATACGCAATTCAGATAGCATAAAGGTTTTTTCAATTAAATAAAAAACTAATAGTTGTCTATTAAAAAAAAACTTAACAATTTGTCATGTTAAAAATGGCTTATGCCTAATAACAAATAAATGAATAATACGATTTTTTTTTTAAATAAGAAGTGTACTTTTTATTTTAAAATATACATAGTTCAAATCGACTGTTCAACTCAAACCGATGTTATTAAAGCATACCTACTTAACTAGTTTTTTTTCACTTAATGAATATTGTTGTTAAGTAAATCTAGTCCAATAAATCAAACTAATGTTAGTCATCAATCATTTTTATATTTTATTTCTTCAATTGTATAAAAATACTGACCTTGTAATATGCAACACGAAAACATTATACAAATAAGTACCTAATATTAGATTGCGGTTAAAAATTATTTAATAATAGCATTACTATTGCAGTAGGTTTGGTAATCTGTGTCAAATTCAGTTGTTCATTGCTAAGCATACGTATTTGTTGGAAATTAATTTACAGTAACTATAGCTCCAAATCTTAGAATAATAACACCTAGAAGCCGTGTCTTTATATGCAAGTAAGGCAACTAATCTGAGCCAAAATGGCTCAGTTTTCAGATTTATATCCTTCATCATACGTTACCTAATCGTAACTAAAATCCAATAACTAAAATCCTTAATGTAGGGAAATTGAAACTGTTTTGTACTTATTGTTACCGCAATCTAGCGGTTAAAAATTATTTAATAATAGCATTACTATTGCAGTAGGTTTGGTAAACTGCGTCAAATTCAGTTGTTCATTGCTAAGCATACGTATTTGTTGGAAATTAATTTACAGTAACTATAGCTCCAAATCTTAGAATAATAACACCTAGAAGCCGTGTCTTTATATGCAAGTGAGGCAACTAATCTGAGCCAAAATGGCTCAGTTTTCAGATTTATATCCTTCATCATACGTTACCTAATCGTAACTAAAATCCAATAACTAAACTCCTTAATGTAGGGAAATTGAAACTGTTTTGTACTTATTATGTATGATTATGAAATAATGGTGAATAAAAATCTGAAAACGGCGCCATTTTGGCTGTTTTAGTTGCCTCACTTTTGACAGTGCGCTTTGTAGGAAACTATCGTTCTAGGTGTTATTATTCTAAGTCCCAAATGAACTCAATTTAATTATATTAAAAGATTTTTTTGCACAGTAGTTTTATTATAAACTATGGTTTTAGTGTCTTTTTGTAATATTCTTCAATAAATTGTTACAATTGTGCAGTGAGTTTTTATCATTTTTAGTAGATTTTTACATCATGTTTAGTTTTATGCCGTAAAGGCATTGAAATAATACACTTTTAACGGATACTGGCTCGGTTTTATCGAAAGTACTTTGGTGATTATTAGTAACAAGGCACCAAAGGTAGGTAGACTAAGTAGGTACTTACTAAATGTCAATAATGACTAGGTAACTAACGATTTTAATAAATTCATGTTCCAAAGGTCATTGGGCATAGGTATTTAACCTGCTTGATGAAAGTTCGCGTATAGACCAAACCAGTTTGAAATTGAAGAATTTAATTCCAATTTTTTTAAATATATACCTATAAGTTTTTTATGTACCGACCGGCATAAAAAAGTTATTTCACATTATGTGTGTGAGTATATGTTTAATGTTATTAAACTTTTGTTAGTAAAATACAAGTTTTTACTTTCAGCATTGTAAAATATGTGGTACAAGCATAAAAACGTTTTTATTGTCGTTATTTATTTATTTTATTTATTATTGAAATGCTATGATATAATGTTAAAAAATGAAACATGTCCTGCAAGAATGCGACCCATAGCAGTATTTCATTTGTGTACGCCGCCGTACCTAGGTCAAATGTCCGAACAAAATGCCCAATGACCTTTATGAGGTAAAGTAATAAATTTTCCAGTAATACCTGTGACTTTTTCATACTTTTAAAATCTTCGGAGATCATTCTAGAATTTTACGAAAAGTGACTTGTTAGAAGATTTCCATAATAAAATTATGAAAAATCGATTGTTTTACTCTTTTTATAACAACAAAAAATAATTTGACCTATGCATAGTCAACTAAAAGAGGTCTGGAATTGGTGATAGTAAAAAAACAAATGATAATTGAAATCTTATTAATGCAGGATTGAATTTTGAATTAAATTGAATTCAAACAGCGGCACATTTATGAATTGCATCCGTTGCAGTCAAGGTGATTTAAATAAATAGGTTCGACGTGACAAGTTGACATTTTAATGTTTATAGATCAAACGTGCTTGTTAATAATAACAATTATGATATCGAACACGTTTTGTTATTGTATAGGTAGTTACTTAAATACAGGTAGCTGTAAAGATTGTTCAAAATATATTTGAGCACGTATTTCGAATAAGTTTATTTATAAGGTATGATTTTAAATGTTACAATGTATTCGGTAATTAAAATGTTTATGCGTTAATATAACACTATCTGTTAATTGTGAGTTTTAAAAGTGTAAATACATTTAACACTTGTTTATCACAACTAAATTCTTGGTACTTATATCACTAAGTATAAGATAAATAGGTAATTACCTTGTCAATAGTTTCGACCTTTTCCTTTTTCCTCTTAACGTGAACTTGAAATTATGTGGGTAAATAGGAAAATCTATCATAATATAACTTTTTTATATAACTAAGTTACATAAAAACTGTAAAACCTAGCAATTTATTGAAAATTTCGGGGGGTAACTTTTCAAAAGTTAGGCTTAACAGAGAATGTTTTATATGGTAGGTCCTCGAAGTGTCTAAAGTAAAGACTGAATTAATTATTGAATGTAAAACCACAATACGTATCTTAAATGGGACGGTACATCTGCGCATTCGTTAATCATTCACATAAATCTATTAACATATTCAATGGAAGACTCTGCTTGGAATACTTAAGTAAAATTGGCGATAAACATCGCCATGTAGACAACAGCTCGAGACATCGTTAACCAACGAACTAACGGTTCTTCAATTGGTTTCATATTTCGGTCACAGCACTATTGAATGAGATAAGTAGTCGAATACAATCGCCCATTTTCTCAAAACCCACCCGCGGCAGTGCTAACTCTTTAATTCACTCGTTCCATTTTCAAAAAAAGAAAAAGTGGGACGTCACGGCATAAAGTTTTGCAGTCTCGCGTCACGTGACTTTCTTCAGTGTTCACTGACCTGCTAAGTGCCTCGTGTCGGCCTGGGCTGCCACCGCCGCGGCCAGCACCAACAGCCAGAACGCCTCTCCGGCGCCCCGCATCTTACACCACTATAAACCACATCAAACACATACACTAAAAACAATAAACCTCTTTATTAAGAACACAATAACACCGTAAACACACTGTCAGTTTTTAAAATTGGAACGCGCGTTCGAAAGTTGAATTGGTGACGGTTGGAAAGTTTGGTGACGTGTCGCGGGTAGTCGCTTGTCGCTCGGTAACGTAGGACCGAACAACGCGGGCGCGGGATTGCGACTGACGCCCGCCGGCCGGCAGCCAGGTGGGGTGGCGAGCGCAGCCTTCGAAACTACACACAGCCTCCATCATTTAATTTGGGGTAAAAATAAATTTAATTTAATACGTAGTACAGTCAGCAACAAAAGTTTCTTAACACTTTAGTACTTTGTCATAGCAGCAACTTTTTTAATAAATACTTCAGAATGTGAGACGTCTGTCAAATAAATTAATATGACAAAACAAAGTACCTACTAAAATGTCAAACGACTTTTGTTGGTTACCGTATTACGTGTTGTATGGTCTGTAATTTGATACAAGTTTATAACAACAGATATGTATAAATGAAAAAAGAAAAAGCAATAGTACTAAATAAGTAAGAGTGAATATCATAAGTTTTCCATGCTCTTAAATAAAATTCCAATAAGAATAAATGTCTTGGCATTCATAGAGACAATATTATTATGAAAATAGAAAATCATTTTTCATCGAAAAAAACTTACTCTAACGGAACTTTAATCTACCATAGTCCATAGGTATCTTACCCAATTTTAACGTTTTCTTTTGTATCCTCCCAAGCATTAAAGTAATTTCCAAAATTTTCATGGTATGTTCAGTCTATTATCTTTTTTTTATAATTGGGAAGCGTTTATGGGATTTCAAATTTAGTGAAAATAAGAAATATATAGACTATAGAAAAGATGTACAAATTGATTTTCAAACAATACAATCTCAAATATTATGTCTCTCAAAATTTATGACATAGGTGAGTAAAACATTATGACACGAATAAATCGTGTAAAAAAACGATAAATAAGTAAACACATTTTGTATTTACTTATTTATTGTTTTTCAATACGTTTTCAAAATTTGCATAAACTTAGCAACAACTTAGTCGAAATTACCCCATTCACGGGTAATTTTCCCGCTCCGTCAACACTGCTCGCACAGGTGGTCGGCAGGTAGCGGGTAAACAAAACCCGCTGGCTGAGTGTGGCTGATGACTGACAACCAAGAACTTGACATCAAACTACAGAACTACTTCGAGCACCTTCGAGGCCGCAAAGAATGCATGTTTTTTTAAGAATTTGCATCATTAAAAAAACTTGCGTAGATACAAACTATTCCATAGTGATGGCCAAAGTTAAGCAAGCATTCCTCAATACAATGCCAAATGCTAAAACCGGTTATGTAGGTACTCATTTGAATTGCTATTGACTGCCACCTTTACAATGGTCACTTTGTACCAACACAAGCTATAAGTAGCCGAAGACTTAGGGGCCATGCATAAATTACGTCACACGTTAAGGGCAGGGAGGGGGTCGATGAAGTGTGACATTGTGTGACAAGGGGCGGGTGGGGTTCTAAATTTCGTGACGTCACATTTCAAAATCATTTAAATTGAAATTTCGGAACTGATTTTTTAATTCTACTTAGATGTAAAATTGTAAAAATATGACGTCACACTAGGGAGGGGGTCTCACAAATGTGACCAGCTGTGACAAGGAGAGGGGAGGGGGTCAAAAGTCATGAAATTCGTGTGACGTAATTTATGGACCGCCCCTTAAAGATTTTATCAAAACTTAATTTCCTTTGTGTAATTATAAAAAGCTTCGCTATAAATGATGGAAATTCGAGTGAGGGTTTGAATTTGGCACAGCTCTTCAAATAGAAATTCTGAAATTGACCATAATAATACTGCGCCCTAAGTTACCTCAAGATCTTGTACCGAAACGTAGACGCTTTATTGAGATAAATTATTATGTACCTAAAGGTACTAGAAAACTTTACTTTATTGAGATGTCACCGTTAAAGTGCGTTTTTTTTTTCATTTCGTACTTTGACTAGGTGATCTGCAGATTCCCTAGCTAATCTGCAGATTAACGACCAATGATTTGTCAAAGTACGGAAACAGGTTCTTTTATTGAAAAAAAAATGTGTAATAACATAAAAGGGGGTAGACACAAAAGAGGGGGGACGGGGGGCACAGCCCCCACGCGAGGGGGAGAGGGGAACGAAGCCCCCGCCATGGAAAAAGACTTAAAGAGTTTATTAGGTTAGGTTAATATTGCGACCAAAAACGCGCGGGCCGACCGAGCGGAGCAGCGTGCTGCGGGAGCGGCCGGCGAAGCACCAGAAACGAAGTTTTTGTAAAATAAACTTTCAATATAGGTCTTTTACTTAAATTTCATGAAGCCTTGGCTATTTCACTTACTATATTATGCACTTTAACGGTGTAGCGTCCGCTAATGTGCAGTTTAACAGTTAAAATGCGGAAATCTTCTACTTTAAGAAAAATTTCGCACTTTAACTGACTCGACCAGTTAATCTGCAGATTCACTAGTTAATCTCCAGTAATTCCGTACTTTAACGGTAACAAATACACAAAACTACACCAATGTTGTCTCACTACTTATGAATCGAAATCAACGGAATGCAAACAATTTTATTGTCATGTCAAACTCGAGAAAATTGCAAGAAAAATAACTCTCAACTAAAATAACAGCATCACAAGAAAATAAAGCGCTAGTGAAAAAGTAAGTAGAAAACTTCGAAATTTTCGGTATTTTTTCCGGTTTTGGCTTATCTAAAGGAAGGATGCTTTCATCTAAATTTAAATAAAATCTGTTTCACTGCTGCTGTCTAGGTTCGAAAGCTCTCGAGATACAGATCTTCAAATTAGAAATAAAACCGATAAACTTAAATGGTGAACGATCAATCATACTAATCGAACTTGCGGTGAAATGTACCTACAGACCTACTATTTTTTTGTTGCTGTAACTTGGGACCTTTTTAAAGTTATTGAACCTAATGCCTACCCGCAAACAGATGCAAATGTCTAAGTAATAAACTGTAATAAACCAAAATCTGAAAAATAAATGTAATTTTTTGAAGTTTTCCGAGAGATAAGGTTCCTTGCTTGCTCAAGTAGGTACTTTTGGCTGCCGTTAGCTTAAAACACAACATATTCTTGAGAGATCAGTAAGTAGTTACTTAACCTATTTATAGTGTGCTATATATATTTTAATTTAATTTACGGTGACTGGCCTGATTTGAAAAAGTTTTCATTTTCTACTAGGTAGATATGATCATTTTCTTTGTTCTGTGTATATGATCATTGTTTTTCTCATATGTTTATGTTTTTGTTGAGGCCAATAATTAATGTTTCTTTCTTTCTTTCTTAATATTGGCAAAGGTATATCCGGTCTTTCCTAAGGTCGCCTTACGTTATGACAATGGCAATCTAATCGAACCTATTTGTACCGTGTACCGTCACTGAATCCTCGCCAAACTTTTATTAAAGTGGGTCACTATATTGCTCACCATTTATTGCAGCTAAAAAAATTAGAGCTGTCCAGTATAAAATTAATTTGCTGATTGATTTAGAAATATTTGCTAGCCAAAAGTTGCTGACCAACTGACCATTTTGGTGGACCGAATAGATATTTCTACTCACCAAAACGAATATTACCAGTTAAACCACACCCTTTTCCTTTAAACTGGTGGAGCAACAAGCGGAAAAAATCAGATGAAAAGAACAACATCTTCGTAGAGGCCGCGAGGTTAAGGAAAATTATTTGCAATGCAGTTTTTGTTTGCCAACTTTGTTCAGAGACATCGCTGGCAGGTACCTAATCGAGGAATTGCTGTTTTTTATTGGTTTTTCCATTCATGATATTAGTGATTTTTTTTTTGTCCTACCAAACAAAGTATTTTAGTAAATTACTGAATTTGATATAAGTAATTATTTGAATACTTTTTGATTATAGATTTTCTTGTATTAACTACTTCCTAATTACGCTGTAACATAAGTAGGTACATATTGTTCACACCCCTATTGTATTAATTAATTGCTATTAGTGAAAACCTGTACTTGGCTTTCTGTTTAACATACCTATTGTAGCTTATAATATTATTGTTGCTGTTGGTTTTCCAATAAAATAAACAAATTATAATAAGAATACTTACGTATTTTAAGGTAAGTGCTCCAGTTAATGAACGAAAATGTTATTTTTCTTTAAAATAAGAATGCTTTTGTCTTCTACCCAAGACAACATTGTCTTTACAAAAGGTCACATTTTGTTACGTTACATACCAAAAGTCCGTTACGTACGTCGAAATATTGCTAAAACACGACGTTTTTAGACCATTATATTTTCACTAGCTTCTGTCCGCGACTTCGTGCACGTGAATATTAGAGAAAATCCTCAGGAAACCTGAACCAACCAGGATCCGTCTAACTATTTTTACGCGATTAGGCGGGTCCCCATCAAGCGCGCTGCGTCGCGAGGCAAGACATTTGCCGCGTGTGGCGGGCCTCGAACGAGGCTTCCCGTTCCGGTTCTGGTTCCCGTTCCGGTTCTGGTTCCGGTTCCCGTTCCGTTCCCGAACCGTTCCCGTTCCATTCCCCCGATCCGTTCCCGTTCCGTTCCCTTTCCGTTCCCATTCCGTACCCGCTCCGTTCCCGTCCAGTTCCCGTCCCGTTCCCGTCCGGTTCCCGTCCCGTTCCCGTCCTTTACCGTCCCGTTCCAGTACCGTTATCATTCCGTTCCCGTTCCCGTGCCCGTTTCGTTCCCGTCCCGTTCCCATTCCGTTCCTTTTCCATTCCTGTGACGTTACCGTTCCGTTCCCTTTCTTTCCCCGTTCCGTTCCAGTTCCGTTCCCGTTTCGTTCGCGTTCCTTTCGCGTTCCGTTCCCGTTCCGATCCCGTTCCGTTCCCGTACCGTTCCCGTACCGTTCCCTTTCCGTTCCCGTTACGTTCCCGAATATAAACAATACAATAAGTAAAAAAAATACTTTCAGCTCCACCCGACTTCAATAGACGTGTTTTAATTAATCGATTTTAAATTTTTTTCTTGCTTTTTATAGAGCTGATTTTTTAAGATTTTTGAAGGAGGTTTTGCTTTTTTTTAAGGATTTTTTATTTCTAATATTAATTTTTATATTGTTGTTATGGCGTCAGACTTAGGTAAGATGGTGGTAGCTAGCCAGGCGGACTTGAAATAAGCCCTACCACCAATCGAACCGATTGGCATCGTCAATTTATGATGAAAACCAATAAAGAGAAAAAAAAACAACCGAACCGAGTACAAATTGTACCCCCCCTGGGAATCGATCCCGGGACCTCTGCGTCTTACACGGATGGGCGAACCACTAGACCACAGAGGCGGCTTAGAAACGGTATGTTGTAAAAGGGTAAAGTAATGTGCATAAAATGCTTAAGGTAACTAAGGCAGCCATTACATGGTCATGCAAGCGTCAGTCAAATTCCATCAGTCATGAATTACGTTTGACTGATTGACTGATGGAAAGAACAAATCACATCATGCAAGCATCAGTCACTACATTACACGGTAGGTTAATCGTCAGTCACAGCCCGTGACTGTGGTTAAACTGACAGCAAAACCTACCGTGTAATGGGTGCCTAACTCTAGTGGCTCCGTGAGCTGTAGGTAGACCTCGCGTTAAAAAGTAGCTCAAATTGTATGTTGTTTAAAAAATAATCTAAAAGATGTCGCCACCCCTTTTTCCCACACTGTTCACGAGCTTTTCAAAGCACGTAGTAGGTACGTGCTGTTTGGTATTATTTGGTAGGTTAGGTATATTCGCAGCTAGATGGCGCTTCTAATTTTAAACATTTTTCGAAATGGTGATTTTTGGTAAATTTAGAAAAATTGGCTAAATAAAAAAAAAAATATAATTATCGAACCTGCTCACAAAATTTTACGAGAATCTGTTGAGAAATGCGACCTGTAGAGGAAAATGGACAGCTGGAAAGTAGGACTGAAATATGTTTTTTTACATTTCTCCGTCATTATAAAAAAAATCAAAAAACTGGCGTGATTATTTTTAAACCTGCTCACAAAATTTCACGAGAATCGGTTGAGACATGCGTTCTGTAGAGGAGAACACACAGCGCTGGAAAGCCGTAAAACCGGATTTTTTACATATTTCCGCCATTTTGAAGAGCCGAGCCTATCGGCGTGAAATACACAGAAGCACAGAAGCGACGCGGCACGGATACGGCGGCGATACGGTGCAGATGTGAGACTTTCGGATGCTTTCGGCCAATCAAATACACGTATCGCCGCCGTCGCCGCCGTATCTGCGCCTTATCTCCGCCGCATCGCTTCTATGTATTTCACGCCTACTGGTCGTGGGACACGACGACGTCTGGCGCGCCGCGGCCTGTGCGGCCTGTCCCACGGCGTGTCGGTCGGCGTCTGCCGCGGCGCGCGGCCTGCGCTGAGTCACAGTTTAACAAATAGTCAAATACAGTAATGATAAAAGTCAAATTATAAATGGCGGCATTTTTTTAACGTTACAATTCCAACATAGACATCTAGACCCCAACATGTGCGTGTTTTTGTCGATAAAATTAGATGTATATTTTCACCGATTTCACGCCTTTAAATTAACGCTAGTTCAAGACCAAAGTCACTGTACATGCCAGAAGGAATTGAAACTAATTTGTTTTAAAATATGTGTAGTAGCTAGTAGGTCGCATTATTTTGGTTTTTTTGTTTTCATCGTTAGTTTTGGTTACCAAGGTATTTGAGATTTCGCGGCGAAGGTAGACCTAATAATATGGATTCTAAAATATTACGGCACACGACAGCACTTCAATCAAGTTGTACAATTAAACTAGTGCCTCCATGAGCTGTAGACCTCGCGAAAAAAACAAAATAAAATGTCGCCATGAAGTTTTAAAAGCACACAGTAGGTACGTACGTGAGTATTGCAGCTAGATGGTGCTTCTAATTTTGATCATTTTTCAAAATGGGTGAGTATTTTTTTTATAAATTTGGAAAAATTGGCTTGACTGAACAGTTATATATAATTATCGAACCTACTCACAAAATTTCACCAGAATCTGTTGAGAAATGCGACTTGTAGAGGAGATCAAACAGCCGGAAAGCTGGAATGAAATATGGTTTTTTACATATCTCCGTCATTTTAAGAAATTCCGAAAAAATTTTTCGACAAAAAAATCTATATATTTATCAAACCTGCTCACAAAATTTCACCGAGATCGGTTGAGAAATGCGACCTGTAGAGGAGAACAGACAGCGCCGGAAATACGGACTGAAATTTGATTTTTTTACATTATCTCCGCCATTTAAAAAAAGAATGAAAAACTGGCTTGACATAAGAAATCTATACAATTTTCAAACCTGCTTACAAAATTTTACGAGAATCGGTTGAGAAATGCGACCTGTAGAGGAAAACAGACAGCACTGGAAAGCCGGACTGAAATATGTATTTGTAACATTTCTCCGTCATTTTAAAAAAATTCAAAAAACTGGCGTGACAAAAAAATCTATATTATTTTTGAACCTGCTCACAAAATTTCACGAGAATCGGTTGAGAAATGCGACCTGTAGAGGAGAACATCCAGCGTCAGAAAGCCGGACTGAAATACATTTTTCTTACATATCTCCGCCATTACGAAAAATTTAGAAAAACTGTCTCAACTTGAAAAAATCTATATGATTTTCAAACCTGCCCACAAAATTTCACGAAATTCGGTTAAGAAATGCGACCTGTAGAGGAGAAAAGAGAGAGCCGGAAAGCTGGACTGCGATATGTTTTTTTACATATCTCCGCTATTTTGAAAAAAATCGAAAAATTGGCGTGACAAAAAATTATATATTATTTTTAAACCTGCTCACAAAATTTCACGAGAATCGGTTGAGAAATGCGACCTATAGAGGAGAACAGACAGCGCTGGAAAGCCGAAAAACCTGTTTTTTTTTACATTTCTCCGCCATTTTGAAAAATTAAAAAAAACTGGCTCGACAAAAAAATTCCATATAATTTTCGAACCTGCTCACAAATTTTCACGAGAATCGGTTGAGAGATGCGACCTAGAAGAGAACATACAGACATACGAAAGAATTTTTGCCCGAATGATTTTCCATACAAAATTGAAAACATTCGTACAATGTACGAACCTTTGCGCGCATGTGAGTGACCGGGGTTACATTCAGCACGATTTTCATACAAATCATTTGTGTTGTATAGGGCTGTCACAAATACAAGTAAGTTTCAAAATACTATTAATTACTTGAAAATAAACACTAGGGTTTGCCTGCGACTCCGTCCGCGTCCTGAGGGAATTAGATGTTTTCCTAGGTTAAAAAGCTACTTTTAGAGACTATGGAGACGAGGGATCCCCGAGTTTCAACTCAATTAATCAATCTCGATGTGAAAGATTACTCCAATCAGTCGCTCCGTTGCAACATAAAGAGCGTACAAACAAATAAACACACTTTCACATTTATAATATTAAATTAGGAATTAGGATCAGTGAACTACTTTTTATTTTTAATGGGGAGGAAAAGCGCAATTTTATCCCGATAGGTGGCGTCTGGTCTTGGTACCGGGCCGCCTCAAAGAAAGTGTCAAAACATATGGGAATCTCTTGGAGTATTGCACTTTTTAATTTTATACTGAGAAAATTCCGCATTGTTATGCATGTAACTTGTAAATTATTGGAGTTCATCGATTTCCCAGTAACAAAAAAAATATTGGGCAAAAAAATATAAAAAAAAAGATGCTTTTCCCTCGATTTTCTCCTTTGCTGAGCCTGAGAAACATTATAAATCAAAAGGAATGTTTCATGAATTTGATGAAGCTTCGCCAAAATAAAACAACATTTGAATTATAACAGCTTTGTTCTTTAATATTTCAACCTCAGCAGTTTCTAGCATATTTATAACTTGGATGAATTTTATAGGTATATCAAATATGGAATAAGCCCAATATTGGGGCCAAACAGAGAATTAATAGAATTTTATATGCCAGAGTCATTTAAGAAACTTAGAATAATAAAATAAATATGATAAAACGGTTCGTGTAATTTTGGATGGTACAGAAATTCCAGTACAGAAACCTGAAATTACTATTGCACAGAAGGCATCATCAGGCAACTATAAACACGGAAATTCACACTCAGTTGCATTGTTAAAATTTAAATCATATGCTTCTAATCTGAAATAAAAAGATTACTTGTAAATCTTACACGAAATTTAAAGAAATGTAATGCTTGTTAGCAATTTTTTGTAAGTTGCTATAAACTTTCTTGCCTGTTGTTTTGGCTTTTCTTTTCCGTAATTCTTCTTTTATATGAGCTAAAGTTAGCATATAATACATTGTTTGTCCGCAAAACCGAAAAAAATACAATCTAAGAAAGTAAAATCACGTAATACACAGTCAAGACAATGTAAGCTCAAACTGACAATTGTTCCAAAGAATGAAGCGCCATCTGTAATTCACTTTGCCTTCGCCTCCCCATTTCGTGTCAACCATTTGTGTCAACCTTAGGCATAGGTCAAGATGCCCATATGCAGACAATGGTAACTTGACCTAACCTCTACTAACATGACCAACGTAAATATTTCGGCAGACTGAACTGAAAACGGATATTTAACAACCTAAAATTAATCTACGGGACTTACTTCATAAAATATCAAAATTGTACTCATGTGTGATCAGTAGTTTTTGCTCTGCAAACAGAATTTTCACACACCAGCAAAAACACGTCTTGTCACTGACTGTCCGACTTCGAAACGCCATATTTGATTAACCAACAGTGTTACCACAGTGAAAAAACTTTATGTTGCCACTGATAAACATGAAAACCTACTACTGTCAAAAATATTTCTCAATCTATCTGACCACTAAAGCCTCGATTACATACGCCGATTTCCGCCGCAGCTTCCTAGCTAGGAACCAATTTCGGGTTGCCACCCGTATTATATAATAAAATATTGTACAATAACATCGATTTTAAAATTGAGTTAACACTTTAACGGAAAAGTAAACATTGTTTAAGATTGTAGATGAGAATAGAAAATAAAAAATCATAAAAAATGTTGACTTTTCCGTTATTTGTGCAAATTTACTGTTAAAATTGAACTTATTTATACGGGCGGCAACCCGAAATTGGTTCCTAGCTAGGAAGCTAAATTGGCGTATGTAATCGAGGCTTAACGGGCAAGTTGCTTATCGAAAGTCTGGCAGACTTGACGGTAATGCCTTTGCTCAAATTAAAAAAAAATTGTCATTGGCAACATCAACTAGTTGTCATGTCAGTCACAGTCAGCTAAAATAAATAAAATAACTATTTTGTGAGGAAGTTTGTAGATATATGTCGTAGGATAATCGTATAAGCCGGATCTTTACAAAAATCCTAGGTCGATTGTAAAGAACCGGATAATTGTAATCTAAGATAGATTTTTGCAATCGTCCGAGAATTTTTTAGGATCTTTGTAAAAATCCAAGTATGTTTCGGACAATTGTAAACTTGAATGCTGATTGGATAATCTAAGAGACGATTTACACCATCTTCAATCTGATTGGTCAGAACATATTGCTGATGGGTTTTAGGATTATTTCGCAATTTTGCCGAATTAAATTCTTCAATTAAAGTTTTAACAAGGTTTTGCACAAGCATGTTGACGAGCGCTGTAAAACTTTCTTAGCTCTGTGTAGTAAAGTTATTTTTCGGTTATACTTAACCTCTTAATTGTCTGCACTGATCGAGCCCAGCATTTGTATAATATCCACTTCACTCACTTCACTCATCGTACATTAATGTCTCTTGATTGATTTGAGCACTCAGTTTTCTTTTTTTATTAAAAAAAGGTAAAATTCGAACAAAACGCTGGAAAATATTTGACAATAATCACAATTATAACAATGGACGCAATGAATGTTGCTGTTAGCCAATCAGAGCATCCGTCAGCCCATAACGTTTACGTCAGCCAATCAGCGTGCGCAAAGTTATGATCATTGACGATTTACCTAAGATACGCTGGATTTTTGTAAAAATCCTAAACATCACTCGGAAGATTGCAAAAATCTGTCTTAGATTCTAATTATCCGGTATTTTACAATCATACTAGGATTTTTATAAAAATCCAATTTTTACAATTATCCTACGACATATACATATATTTACGTGATCATCACAAACGTATAAAGCTCTCTGACGACGATTCCTCTTAAGGATCATTCACACAGCTCCGGCGCGTCAACGGCGCGTCACCGGCCCGTCAACGTCAAAAATATAGTTACATACAAGTTGTACTACACTGTTCACACACATCAGTCATGGCGCGTCAACGGCGCGTCACCGGCCCGTCAACGTCAAACGCATATTGCTACGGCATGGGCATGGCGGCATGCCGGCGACGCGCTGGTGACGTGACGGCCGGCGCGTCACCTGCACGGCGCGTCGCCGGTGAGTCACCGGCACAGAATACATAATAGTACAAGTATCACCGGCAAGGCAAACAGGGTTGCTACTTTTTTGTTTAATTAATTATTGGTTGCTTTAATGGGGAATGTCCGAAAAAAATCAAATTGGCTGAATATTTTTCTATAGGTAGGAATAAGGTCCCTTAGTAATATAATAAATTTTCATAATTTTCGACTTCGTGAAAAAATTTCAAAAAATCAAAGTCTCTTCGACTTCACAAATGTATGAAAGTAACAGCAGAATGGAGATTGTACCTTTGCCAACACCTGCCACAACCACAACATGGTATTAAAAAAAAATTCAAGACAAAATGTCAAAACTTTTTTTTTTAAATACGTGTTGTGTTTGTGGCAGTTAGCGGCAAAGGTATAATCTCCATTCTGCTGTTACTTTCATACATTTGTGAAGTCGAAGAGACTTTGATTTTTAAAAACTTTTTTACCCAACCGAAAATTCTGAAACTTTTTTCTATTACTAAGGGACCTTATTCCTACCTATAGAAAAATAATCAGCCAATTTGATTTTTTTCGGACATTCCCCATTGGTATAAAAAATTACACTGTGGTATGGAAATATAGTATAATTTATTTATTACAACTTTCAAAAACATTTATTTTTACTACTTTTGGTAATTAATTTACACCACCAGACTAGGATGAGTATTTTTCGAGATATTCCTGTTTTAAGATTAACAGATGTCCGCTGTCAAACTTAAAACAGCAATATCAATAAAAAAAATTGAGGTTTGCGTAGATACGTCGCGGATTTATTTTATTTTATTTTATTTTATTTTATTCATTAGGAAAACTTACTGCTAATACATATTACACAGAAACATACACGAATAATCACGAGCTAATAACAAGTTTCCACAGATAGTTAAAAATGTAACTTAATCATAATTCGAGAAGAATAAACGTGACGCTATTTTCAGTATTTTCAAACAAGTTATACAACACACAGATAAAATATAAAAGAAAAAAAAAGAAAAAACAACACAGCAATATACCCCAGTACTACCCATCATCTCAATAATGTGTGAGGAATTTAGAAGCGAGTGCTCGCTTCAGTGAAACAATGCCGTCAAAGAATAAGTCAATATCCATATCATCGCTAATAGAATTGAACAAGCGACACGAGCGAATCAGGTAACTGTTACGTCGGTAGTTGGTTCGCACCCATGGAACATCCAGTCTCAACTTCCTACGGGTATTAGAGCTACAAGGCACAGTAAGCTTTATACGATCAAGTAATTCAGTCGAGTCTATTTTGCCTTTTAACAGTTTAGATAGATAAACCAGATCTGTAATATCTCTGCGGACTTTTAGAGGGAGCAAGTGATGTCTTACACATCTTTCCTTGTAGCTCGTGTCGTAAGACCGTGTTTTAAATTCTAAATATTTCAAGAACTTCTTCTGTACTGATTCCAACCGATTTATGTATATGGAATAACGCGGATTCCATACTTGCAAGTTATATTCGAGAATACTCCGCACAAGAGAACAATATAAAACTTTTATTGTTTTAGCTTTTTTAAAATGATGACGTCATAATTTAATTACAGATCACTAGACCATGTTTTCCTACCTTCACTTGTTTTTACGATATTCATTTGTTTACCCGAAGTTCACTCACATTCACATTGTTGTATTTTTATTAAAATTCGAAAAATTGAACCTTTACTAGAACTTAGTGGAACAGGTGAATTAAGTCTCATAAAGTTACCAAAATATTAACAAAATAAAAACAATAACATGTTTTTTTTTTAAGTTGAAATAAATAAATAATACTATATTTCCATACCACAATGTACTTTTTTTCTACCTATTATAACAATCAATATTTTATTAAAACAAATAAGTGGCAACCCTGTTTGCCTTGCCGGGGACGCGCCGGTCGGCGACGCGCCGGTGACGTGACGGCCGGCGACGCGCCGGTGACGTGACGGCCGGCGCGTCACCGGCACGGCGCGTCGCCGGCGAGTCACCGGCAAGACAAACAGGGTTGCTACTTTTTTGTTTAAATAAATTATTGGTTGCTATAATCGGTAGAGAAAAAGTATATTGTGGTATGGAAATAACGTATTATTTATTTATTACAACTTTGAAATACATTTTTTTATTACTTTTGTTAATATTTCGGTAGCTTTATGAGACTTAATTCACCTGTTCCACTAAGTTCTAGCACAGCCGATATTTAGTTCATACAGTCGATCATCAAAGGAGTCTAGACAGAGCAATCGTGCGGGGTGGTGCAGAATAGAAGGGGGTGGGAGGTCCCGAGAGGCCATACTTTGACAATGTATGCATCTCGGGCCCTATCCCGACAGGGTTTACGCTTTCGATTGGGTTTTATTATATTATATTAAAGTAGTGTTTGCAATTTTTTGATATTGGTGTCATGAAAAAATATTTTTGCCATGATTATAATGTTAGATTTAAAAATCAAAATGGCGGCCGCACATTGATGTACTTGTTTATTAGTATTGGTCGGTTTTTGTTTGCGGGCTAATGTCGGTGAAACTCGCTTTTTGGTACTATTTTGACAAGAAAAAATCAACGCAATGTTAAAAATGAAAAAAAATCAAGATGGCGGCAAACTTTTTTGTTTGCGGGCCGATTTCGATAAAACTCGGTTTTTGGTACAATTTTGACAAGAAAACGGCAACGGAATATTAAAAATTTAAAATATTCAAGATGGCAGCCAACTTTTTTGTTTGCGGGCCGATTTCGATGAAACTTGGTTTTTGGTACTATCTTGACAAGAAAACAGCAACGCAATGCCAAAATGTAAAAAAATTCAAGATGGCGGCCAAGTTCTTTGTTTGTAGGCCGATTTAGATGAAACTCCGCTTTTGGTACTATTTTGACATGAAAACAGCAACGTAATGTTAAAATGTAAAAAAAAACAAGATGGCGGCCATCAGTACACTCGCACATGTGTTAATAAAAGAAAAAAGCACATACAACACACCCACTCATACACACACACACACACACAACCATACACAAACTAATATATACACACACATACACACACACACACACACGCATAGCGGCGTTTGAAGCATGAATTCTCGAATAAACAGAATAATAATTCTAGTTTGAGAATTCTTATAAACTATTTTTGTGTACCTTTTTATGTTTCTCTTATGCTTAATTATAAAATAGTTAACACACTGAATCTCTATCAGACTGTCTTCACTTCCTGATCCACGAGATACAGGTCATTTGTGCCTAGTTCGTTGGATTGGGTGGGCGACTGAACGTGTGATTAGACAAAATCTGTTGTTTGTAACACCTGCACTGTAAATTGTTTTTAGCTTAGAAACTAATCAATAAAAGTATTTTTTTTATATTTTTTTTGTTTGTGGGCTGATTTCGATGAAATTCGGTTTTTTGTACTATTTTGACCATAAAACAGTAACGCAAAGTTAAAAATAGAATAAATTCAAGATGGTGGCCAACTCCTTTGCTTGTGGGCCAATTTCAATGAAACTTGGTTCTTGATACTATTTTGACAAGAAAACAGCAACGCGATGTTAAAAATACAAAAATATCTAAGATGGCGGCCAACTTTTTTGTATGCGGGGCGATTTCGATGAAACTCGGTTTTTGACACTATTTTGACAAGAAAACAGCAACTCAAAGTTAAAAATGTAAAATACAAAATGGCGGCCAACTTTTTTGCTTTTGGGCTGATTTCGATGAAACTCGGTTTTTGGTACTATTTTGACAAGAAAACAGCAACGTAATGTTAAAAATACAAAAATATAGAATAGAATACAATAGAATAAGTTTTTATTATCAACCTCTTAACATACAAAAAAATCAAATTAAACATTAGCTAACTATAATGGCTATTCATAACGGAGTGCTGGTACCGACACTGATGTATGGAAGTGAATCTTGGGTATGGCAGAAGAAGAATGAAAGCAGAATAAATGCGGTAGAGATGCGATCGTTGAGGAAAATATGCGGAGTAAAACTGAGTGATAGAGTGAGCAATGAGGTGATTCGCAAAAGGTGTGGTCTGAAAGATGATATAGTGACAAGAATTGAGAAAGGAATGCTCCAGTGGTTTGGTCACTTAGAGAGGATGAATGAAAGGCGAATCACGAAAGAGATATACTGTGCGAATGTGGAAGGAACGATTGCACGAGGGCGTCCCAGAAAAACCTACGCGGACCAAATAGAGGTTATTATAAAAAAGGCTGGTGTAAGCAGTGACAAAAACCGCAGGGCATGTATGAAAAGATTGATGGATATGAATGAAGCGAAAGAAGTGTGCAAGGATCGTAGCAGGTGGCGATCCATAGTCTCTGCCTACCCCCATGGGAAACAGGCGTGAGTGTGTGTATGTATGTAACTATTTAAATTCTAAAGTGAAATAAACTAAAAACTAAGTGCTTATAAAGAGAGATCAATAAAAGGTCTCTGCCTCAGCGTGTGATTGCCGTGGCGTTATGATAGCGCAACAGCACGCTGCTATTCTGACAGGGCCTGGGCCCCTATTTTTAAATCGTTCGACTGGCGTCGAGCGCTCGATTCTACTGATTTTCGTTCGACATCCCATACATTTGAGTTGCTTTGTCGAACGAAAATCAGTAGAAACGAGCGTTCGACGCCAGCCGAGCGATTCAAAAATAGGGGCCCTGGACTGTCACGGAAAAGAAAGAAATAAAATAAAAAAGAAAAGAAAAACTAACTAAAATCTACCTAAAAATGACAAAGTAAAAGTAATAATAATGAGATAAATGAAAAATTGGCAGAAAGGACAGTGTCCTTCGCCTTATTTACATAAAAAGGTTTGACATTGACATTTATGTTGTGTGTGGTGTGACAGATGAAAATATGCAATTTTGAATTGTATCTTGTCTTGCCACGTTTGTCCACGTATTCAAATACCTACCTACCCTCTCCAGAAAGATTGATATTTAAAGGAAAAGATGTGATGTGACGTTGGTGTGTATATGATAGTATAGTTATTGAAGTGTCATTGCTTTCTCGGTGTATGGAAGTCTTATGATGGTGAATACTATCCGTGAGGCAAGATCACACTCAACCAATAAAAACCCCAAAGAGTGAGTGGCAAATTGATTCAGATTTCGGTTTGCAGCCACTACATGGGTGTAGTTTAGCTGGAAGCTAGATACTCCCCGCCACCACGCATGTTGTGTTAAATTAGCTGGTAAGTAGAAATTGAGTGTGTTGAGAATCAAGTAAATACTGTTTATAGTGTTTTTTAAAAGTGTTTATCGTTTTTATTTCGCGCAGAGGTGGCGGGATATCGTTCCAACAACGTGTGGCGGCAAACCTAAAAGAACCCCGAACCCCTTTACTCTCAACCCCTTTACATTTGAACTGTAGCCTACAGCTCAAATGTAAAGGGGTTGAGAAAACATGAGTGCAAGCCCGCCTAGGGGGTCTGTCAGACCTCTGCGCCCATATCAGTTTTTTGTAGAGGTACTGTGGTTTACTTATATCTACAATGCCGAACATCAACGTAGCCAGATGAAGTTTCCTGCGGGCTTCCATCTTCAATAAGTTCGCCGTTATGAGAAATGGTGTAACGTGTGACCTAGGTGGAATGCGGAAACAAAAGCGAGCACAGGCATTCTGCACTCTTTGTATCAAGTTAGAAGTTCTGGAAAGTATGCGTGGTCCATAGACTACATCACAATAGTTGAGTTTCGACAGAATTAGTGACTCGCATAACTGGATTCTAACTTTTTCACACAGGTATGGTCTAATTTTATATAAAACCTTCAAGCGGTAAAAACAACTGCGGACACATTCCATGATGTGGTTCTCAAAAAGTAGCTGTCTGTCAAAAACTAAGCCTAGGTTTCTAGCCACCTCCACCTGTTCTATGGCTTCACCATCAAAAGTGATATTAATGGGTGTGTTGGTTTCATTTATTTTAAAAATATCCTGGATGGTGGCCAACTTTATTGCTTATGGGCCGATTTCGATGAAACTCGGTGATGCCATTTTCTGGTCAAAATGGTACCAAAAATCGAGTTTCACCAAAATCGGCCAAATTGCCACCATATTGATTTTTTTACATTTGTAACTTTGCGTTTATGTATAATTGTCAAAATAGTAAAAAAACGAGTTTCATCGAAATCAACCCACAAACAAAAAGTTGGCTATCATCTTGAATTAATTCCATTTTTAACATTGCATTGCTGTTTTCGTGTCAAAATAGTACCAAAAACCGAGTTCCATCAAAATCAGCCCACAAACAAAAAGTTGGACGCCATCTTGAATTTTTACATTTTTAACTTTGCGTTGCTGTTTTCTTGTCAAAATAGTATCAAAAACCGAGTATCACCAAAATCGGCCCACAAGCAAAATAGTTGGCTGTTATCTTGGATATTTTTGTATTTTTAACATTGCGTTGCTGTTTTCTTGTCAAAATAGTACCAAAAACCGAGTTTCATCGAAATCAGCCCCCAAACAAAAATTTGACCGCCATCTTGATTTTTTTACATTTATAACATTGCGTTGCTGTTTTCTTGTCAAAAGAGTACCAAAAACCGAGTTTCATCGAAATCAGCCCACAAGCAAAAAAGTTGGCCGCCATCTTAATTTTTTTAATTTGTTACTTTGCGTTGCTGTTTTCTTGTCAAAATAGTGTCAAAAACCGAGTTTTATCGAAATCGGCCCGCAAACAAAAAATTTGGCCGCCATCTTAGATATTTTTATTCTACATTTTTAACATTGCGTTGCTGTTTTCTTGTCAAAATAGTACCAAAAACCGAGTTTCATCGGAATCGGCCCACAAACAAAAAGAAAAGGAGCAAAAACTAAGTCACATTTTTTTCGTTTCTTTATTTGAAAAGAAGAGAAAGAGACAAATTTGAAAAAAAAATCTTACCTTCTAGAAAAAACACGACTGCCCTGCCAAAAACGAACTAAAAAGTTAAACAACAAGTGTCATTGCAGTCGGGGGACCTTATTATGGAACAATTTTTGATCAAAGAGGTCCCCCGACTGCAATGACACTTGTTGTTTAACTTTTTAGTTCGTTTTTGGCAGGGCAGTCGTGTTTTTAATATTTTTTTAAATTTATTTAATTTTATTTCACACATTTTAGTGACATTTTATACAGTTTTGGAATGTGCTCATCAAGGCCTTTCATTTGATGCCCATATTGTAATAATAGAAGAAAAAAAAATTTTTTTCACATTTGAAAATGGCGTCGTACAGTCGCCATATTGATTTTTTCTAAAAAAAATATAGTCAGTGTCACTCGGAATGCTGTAAGGATTCTAACGATACCCCATTTATCTAAATCAGTTCAGGCATTTAGAAGTTATGGTGGAATAAAGAAACTCACATACCCACAAACATACATGAACCCTGAACACATAACACTCTTTTTGCTTTGGGCAGTCGTGTAAAAATGACAATATTTTTTCCAAAGAATATAACATGAATTTTGAAGTACCTATCTTATTTTTCTTATTAATTTTTGATATTCAAAAAGGCAAATCACAGCGTGCCAGCCCTTACACTTTCAGTCGTTGCGTCAACTGTCTAGCTAGACGAACGGCGGCTTTTTCGCCAACACAAAAGGCGATGTTCGCGGCTGTGGTTCTATAAGGGTACAATTTTTCGAATTTTAATAAAAATAGTGCAATGTGTGTGGATTTTGGGTAAACAAATGAACGTCAGAAAAACAAGTGAAGGTCAACAATTTCTTTTTGAGATATTGCTGTTTTAAGTTTGACAGCTGTCATCTGTCAATCTTAAAACAGCAATATCTCGAAGACTCATCATAGACTGGTGGTGTAAATTAAGTCTAATATTAAGTCTAATAAATTTATCAAAATATTACCAAAAGTAATAAAAATAAATGTTTTTCAAAGTTGAAATAAATAAATAATACTCTATTTCTATACCACAGTGTATTTATCTATACCGATTAAAGCAATTAATAATTTATAAAAACAAAAAAGTAGCAACCTTGTTTGCCTTGCCGTTGAGTTGCCGGCAACGCGCCGTGCCGGTGACGCGCCGGCCGTCACGTCACCGGCGCGTCGCCAAAAACCGGCCAAGTGCGAGTCGGACTCACGCACGAAGGGTTCCGTACCAAAAAACGGCAAAAAAATCACGTTTGTTGTATGGGAGCCCCCCTTAAAAGTTTATTTTATTTTGTTTTTATTATTTGTTGTTATAGCGGCAACAGAAATACATCATCTGTGAAAATTTCAGCTGTCTAGCTATCACGGTTCTTGAGATACAGCCTGGTGACAGACAGACAGACAGACGGACAGCGGAGTCTTAGTAATAGGGTCCCGTTTTTACCCTTTGGGTACGGAACCCTAAAAAGTACATTGTGATATTTATTTATTTCAACTTTAAAAAACATTTTATTTATACTTTTCTTAATATTTTGGTAAATTTAATAGACTTAATTTACACCACCACTTTAGGATGAGTATTTTTCGAGATATATTGCAGTTTTAAGATTGACAAATGACAAATTGTTGACCTTCACTTGTTTTTAGGGTTCCGTACCCAAGGGTAAAAATGGAACCCTATTACTAAGCCTCCGCTGTCCGTCTGTCTGTCTGTCTGTCGGTCGGTCTGTCTGTCTGTCTGTCACCAGGCTGTATCTCATGAACCGTGATAGCTAGACAGTTGAAATTTTCACAGATGATGTATTTCTGTTGCCGCTATAACAACAAATACTAAAAACAGAATAAAATAAATATATAAGGGGGGTATCCATACAACAAACTTGATTTTTTTGCCGTTTTTTGCTCGATATTGATAACGACTACAGGTAGACAGTTGAAATTCCTCAACGCAAAAAAAAACAGTGCTCTAACGCCAATTAATCTATCATTTACAAATTAAACATTGCCTGCCAGTGCCGGTTTTAGCACTACCAGACCTACCAGTGTCCTGGGCGTCATTTCTACGAGGCGCCCCCTATCTGCGATTCCAAGATTTTAAATTTTGCCTGTTAGTTAAAAAAAATGGCCGCGCAGTGCGATTTTTAGTCAGTTTCACCTGATCTTGTAATCTTGCTTGTTTATAGCAAAAAAATAACGGCCGCGCAGCGCAATTTTTAATCAGTTTCATCTTCTAATCTTGTAATTTTACTTATTACAGTAAAAAACCGCCGCGCAGTGCGATTTTTAGTCAGTTTCACCTGATCTTGTAATCTTGCTTGTTTATAGCAAAAAAAATAACGGCCGCGCAGCGCAATTTTTAATCGGTTTCATCTACTAATATTGTAATTTTACTTAATCACAGTAAAAAACCGCCGCGCAGCGCGATTTTTAGTCAGTTTCATCGACTAATCTTGCTTGTTTATAGTAAAAAACAGCTGCGCTGCGCGATTTTTAGTCGGTTAATCCACTAATCTTGCTTGTTTACACTAAGAATAGCCGCGCAGTGCGATTTTTGGTTAGTTTCATTCGTCGCGTCGTCGCTTGTCTCCAGGCAACAATACGATTGATAGTTGACCGGTTGTCGGGCGTTTTCAGCGCCCCACACACAAGGGCGCCCAGTGCAGTGGCACCGCTTGCACCGCCCTAGGGCCGCTCCTGGATTTTACAATGGCCAAATCTTAAATGGCACATGGTAGCGAGCGATGAAGTTTCGACGAGATATTGCCAAGTTGTTCTAATCATGTTTTGCCACCATAACGATTTTGTCGCTAAAAGGGAATTTACGATAGTAATTGTAGGACTGTTTAAAGGTAAACTTTAAAGGTGTGCGGCTGGGGATATTAAAGGGAGCCCCGGGCGGTCGCCCCTGCTTGACCTGAAACCCTGAAAGACCTGTGCTAACTTCGTAGTGATCGAAAAACCACAACTTATTTCAGTTTTTGGGTTACAACTTCAAAAAAATGCATTCTACTGCAAAGTTGTCTATAACACTTTTAAAGAAGTTAAAATTACCAACAATTTACTCCGCTTTGAGTGTCGTATAATATCTCGAGCTCTCCCTGCGCCGGACTAAGCTTCTATCGTTTTCTACAATCGGCGCGGTGCATGTAATTTTTTTCTGTTGGACAAGTAAGATGGATATGAATGGGGGGGGGGTCCGGACCCCCAAAACCCCCCCTTATATACGTCCGTGCCAATAATTTATTAAAACAAAAAGTAGCAGCCCTTTTTGTCTTGCCGGTGCTTTGCCGGCGACGCGCCGTGCCGGTGACGCGCCGGCCGTCACGTCAACGGCGCGTCGCCGGCCGTCACGTCACCGGCGCGTCGCCGGCCGTCACGTCACCGGTGCGTCCCCGGCATGGCAAACAGGGTTGCCACTTATTTATTATAATAAATTATTGGTTGTTATAATATGTAGAAAAAAGTACATTGTGGTGTAGAAATAAAGTATTTATTTATTTCAACTTTAAAAACCTACTGTTTAAGTATTGTTTTTGGTAGTATTTTGGTAACTTTGTTAGACTTAATTCACCTTTACTAATTCAAGCAAAGTTACTATTTTTTCGAATTTTTATAATAATACAACAATTTGTGTAGACAATGTTTTCATACCTTCACTTGTTTTCCGACATTCATTTGTTTACCCGAAAATCCGACATTCACATACATTGTTGTATTTCTATTACAATTCGAGAAAATAGTACTTACCTTTACTTGAACATAGTGGAATAAGTAAATTAAGTCTAATAAAGTTTTTGATTGAATCAGGCGTCACTTGGCGGAAGTCCCAAACCATTTTGAAAAAAGAAATATATGTAGCTTACTTCCGCAAACAATATATGCAAGATGCACCGCCCGCCCGCCCGCATGATTCGGTGATGGTTTACGCACGATCTAACTCCTGAGGATGCCCCGGGTTGGGGCGAAACACGTGTAGAGTAGCCTAATTGGTGAAGGTGCAAGGTGTGTTGCTGTCTTGCTAAATGCAGGTATTGTGCACTGATATTTTGTGGTGTGCATGTGCATATTATTGCGGGCGGGCGGGCGGTGCATCTTGCATATATTGTTTGCGGAAGTAAGCTACATATATTTCTTTTTTCAAAATCTAATAAAGTTACCAAAATATTACCAAAAAACAATACTTAAACAGTAGGTTTTTAAAGTTGAAATAAATAAATAATACTTTATTTACATACTACAATGTACTTTTTTCTACCTATTATACTTTATTAAAACAAAAAAGTGGCAACCCTGCTTGCCTTGCCGGTGAAGCGACGTTGACTTGACTGAAACGAGCCGGCGACGCGCCGGTGACGTGCCGGCGCCGGTGATCTGAACTGCTTGTTCACACACATTTTTGACGTTGACGGACGGGCCGTTGACGGGCCGGTGACGCGCCGGTGACGCGCCGGAGCTGTGGGAATGATCCTTTAATCCTCTGCACCACGTCTCTTTCAAAGGTGGGAATGGGGAGGCGAAGGCAAAGTGAATTACAGATGGCGCTTAGTCTTTGGAACAATTGTCAGTTTGAGCTTATATTGTCTTGACTGTTTATTACGTGATTTAACTTTCTTAGATTGTATTTTTTCGGTTTTGCGGACAAACAATGTATTCTATGCTAACTTTAGCTCATATAAAAGAAGAATTACGGAAAAGAAAAGCCAAAACAACAGGCAAGATAGTTTATAGCAACTTACAAAAACTTGCTAACAAGCATTACATTTCTTTAAATTTCGTGTAAGATTTACAAGTAATCTTTTTATTTCAGATTAGAAGCATATGATTTAAATTTTAGCAAAGCAACTGAGTGTAAATTTCCGTGTTTATAGTTGCCTGATGATGCCTTCTGTGCAATAGTAATTTCAGGTTTCTGTACTGGAATTTCTGTACCATCCAAAATTACACGAACCGTTTTATCATATTTATTTTATTATTCTAAGTTTCTTGAATGACTCTGGCATATAAAATTCTATTAATTCTCTGTTTGGCCCCAATATTGGGCTTATTCCATATTTGATATACCTATCAAATTCATCCAAGTTCATCCAGCTGAGGTTGAAATATTAAAGAACAAAGCTGTTATAATTCAAATGTTGTTTTATTTTGGCGAAGCTTCATCAAATTCATGAAACATTCCTTTTGATTTATAATGTTTCTCAGGCTCAGCAAAGGAGCAAATCGAGGGAAAAGCATATTTTTTTTGATATTTTTTTGCCCACTATTTTTTTTGTTACTGGGAAATCGATGAATTCCAATATTTTACAAGTTACATGATTAACAATGCGGCATTTTCTCAGTATAAAATTAAAAAGTGCAATACTCCAAGAGATTCCCATATGTTTTGACACTTTCTTTGAGGCGGCCGGGTACCAAAGACCAGACGCCACCTATCGGGATAAAATTGCGCTTTTCCTCCCCATTGTACAAAATTTGTTTTGCGGATGGTCACATCTAAACTTCAAACAAAACGGAACAAAGCAGTGCAGGTACCTTATCGGCGTAATAAGCTGGATAATGGATTTCTTCAAGCTGATCCATTTCCCATAACTGAACAAGAAAAACACTAGAAAATCACAATAAATAAGCTGAAAAACAAACAACAACATTAGGTCGTGATACTCGTGATTAATGATTACCAAAGAGTAAAATAATTGGATTACTCTTTGTTACTTTCTGTCAAATCTGTCCTGTCAATCAGTTTTTTATCAGTAAATGCAAGGGAACTTCGTGTTCAGCCGTTCGTTTGAAATTTTATCGCGATAATAATATAAAAAAAAATTAACAAGGTGAAATAAAAAAAACATAATATTATTTTCTTTATTCTTCAAACTTGTGCTATAAAAAAAAACAATTCTCTTCGAAAAAGTTTACCAACCCAATTGTGTTTTGACAGCTAAAACGTGATAAATCGCTATACTTATCTCACAGAACCACTTATAATAATTTTCCGGGGTTGTACCTATGCATTGCATGGTACAATATACCTTTACTAATACCTATTATAAATGCGAAAGTCCGTTTGTTTCTTTGTTACGCCTTCACGTCTTAACTACTGAACCATGGACGAAAAAATATATTTTTTCGTCCATGACTGAACCGATCATCATGAAATTTTGCATAGACGTTATTAGGGGTACAGAAAAGGGCATAGGGTACCTTTCATTCAGAAAAAACGTACAGTTCCCGAGGGATAGCAAAAAACTGTCCACGCAGACGAAATCGCGGGCGGCCGCTAGTTATACCATATTTGGCGTTTTAGAGCCAAAACTGCACTGTCATGTCGTCCGTTCGACGAGAGACTTGGCGACTCCTGGCGCCCAAAACTTTCGGCGACCAAGCGAGCGACTTGAATATGGGTAAGTAAGTAGTGTTTATTCTTTCTTGTACATTCGTGCATGGAAGTTGCATTGCAATATCGTTAGGTACTAATTATAGAGAAACAAACGAGGAAAAACGTCACGTACGTCGTTTTATTGCAAAAACAGATAAATTAACAAGAACCGTCTGTGAGTCGCCGCAGCGCGGCTAGTCGCCCGGCGACTTCGAGTCGCCCAACGACCGGGCGAACAAGTCCATATAAACAAACTAGTAGAAATTACAGTCACTGACTGGCGACCGGTCGACATACATTGCGTTTTGGCTCTCTAAAGGGGGAAGGGGGTATTACCAAACCGAATATCCTGTATGATTGATAATAATTAAGCGTATACTGAATGATTGTAAGTTCTTTAGCTTTTAATGAAACAACTTTATAAAAAAAAGAAAATGTCAATGTCAGAATCAGAATTGTCAGATAGATGTCAAAATGCAGTGAGAGAAAGAGAAGTGACGCGATATCGGCTGCATTCCGAATCACACTAAAATCGATGACAGCGCACTAAAATGCTTTCCGAGTCGGTGATTTGGTATGGGTTTGACAGATAACGTGAGCGCTGAAATCGATTTTATCGTGATTCGGAATATAGCCATCGTTGAATTTATTTTTAATTCTGCTAAAATTCTCATTTAAAGAGATAATTGGGCCGCGTTCCCTTTTGCGCCCACAGCGATAATATCACTGATATCGCGCTCACACTTCGTTCCGATTTGATGTGAGCGCGCCAACGATAGCAGTATTTACGTCACGGATGACGTCACTATCGCCGCCATTTTGCGATCACGGTGATATCGTTCTCGAGCGTTAGCACTGTGAGCGGTCTGTCATATTTGACGTTTTGAGTTGTTTTGCATTGATCTATTGTTTTGTTTATCTTATAGTTTATTATTTATTAGATTTTATAACCCGAAGCAGAACAGCAATAATACAAGATGATAGTGCTTATTAAAGACGAAACTACGGGTAGAGATATTTCTCTAAATTTAAGCACGGAACAGTATGAAAGAGCGCAACAAGGTACCTAAGTTTATTTTCAACTAACAAATACAACTTTTCATGTCCTTTTAGACTTCTGATCCGATATTTGTCTAATTTTAGCAAACAAAACGTCAAAACAAAGCTCGGCGCGTGATGCGTGCGATAATAGCCGTTCCGAATTGAAATTGCGTCAACAGTGCTGTCAGCGCGATAATCAAAACGGAACAGCTTTTAGCGCTCACAGCGCCAACAGTACTATTGGCTCAAAAGGGAACGCGGCCATGATAACTAATCAATATAAATGTTGTTTACGTAAGCCTGAAAATATGGCTGCTAACGAACAGCCTGATCTACTGTTTTTCGACACTTTTTCACACGATACCAGTGAAGTAAGCGGCACAGTCTTGCTTACTACTAAATCAAAAAACTCAACCTTCTTGTGTTTTACCATCGTATTTTATTTCCAGGAACTGAATTTGGACCTAGTGCAGTTTCCCAAGTCGGTATTTGTGAGAGAAATACGCATAATTCCTCTGGGAGCGCGCGTGGAAGGTGATTTCCCTGGTGGAGTCCGCCTTGGTGCTACAAATCCGACCAAGTTCCACATAGATTTCTTCGTGAACGACCTGAGTAAGCCTGGTGCCTCTACTTTTGAAGCTCTTGGCAGCCTGGACTACTGCCAGAATGGACAGATTCATATGGAATGTGGGATAGGCTTAGACCAGCCAAGGATACCGACTGATGGTCTTGTTTTGAGAGGTAAGTCTTTACTTGCTATCTTAGCTTTCCAGTGGGACTAGACTAGTTTTATAAAAAAACTTAGCACTATGAAATTTAGTAAGTAAATCCTTACTAATATTATAAATGCGAAAGTCCGTTTATTTGTTTGTTACGCCTTCACGTCTTAACTACTGAACCGATCATCATAAACTTTTGCATACACGTTGTCAGGAATACAGAAAAGGACATAGGGTACCTTTCATTTCGAAAAAAAAAGTGTTGTTCCAGAGGGATCGCAAAAAACCTTTCCACGCAGATGAAGTCGCGGGCGGCCGCTAGTGCTTTATAAGAAAAACTAGCAGCAAGGCTAGTGGAAAGGTACCCTTTGTACTTTTCTGTACCCCTGACAATGTGTATGCATAATTTCATGATGATCTGTTCAGTAGTTAAGACGTGAGGGCATAACAAACAAAAAATGCACTTTCGCGTTTATAGTATTAGTAAGGATAATTTTTGATATGGAAAAATCTTGATTTTATTATTTAAATACAGTTGAAGCATAGAAAAGGATTCATTTCTTACTCTGTATTCCTGCTTAGAATGATATCTGACTGAAAGTGGTATCTTGATGTAGATAATCCTTATCCTTACTAATATTATAAATGCGAAAGTTCGTTTGTTTGTTTGTTACGCCTTCACGTCTTAACTACTGTTCCCGAGGGATAGCAAAAAACTTTCCACACAGACGAAGTCGCGGGCTGCCGCTAGTCCTACTAATATTATAAATGTGAAAGTTTGTGGGTTTGGTTTGGATGTTTGTTCCTCAATCAAGCAAAAACTACTGAACAGATTTGGTTGAAATTTGGCACACAGATAGTAGATAGCCCAGATTAAAACAAAATACTTTTTATCCCGATATTCCCACGGGAACGGGAACCACGCGGGTGAAACCGCAGGCGGCCACTAGTAATAAATAAATGTCAATTCATATTATTTATTTTATTGGTTCAAATTTATATTGAAAATCTTTTGACAATCATTGTTGATTTGGTGATCTTGGACCCTCGACTATGGATGAATTAATAATGAGAAGTTTTGACACATGTTTTAGTTTTAAACTATGCCATTTTCAGAAAATAAAAAACTAATGCAGGGCCATACAAATTGGCAGCTTAAAACGGATAATTTTCACACTGATGAACTTTTATGCATATGAAAACAAACAGGGTGATGTGAAAGCCTTACGTAACTTTAAGCGGCTCTCAAACAGCATGCTGTCTTTGTCATATCTTTGACATTTAATGCGACAGGACGACATTTGAGAGCCCCTCAAAGTTAATTGGCGTTTGAGTATTCGGCCATTAGTGTAGGCATGCGCCGATCCAATCTTTCAAAGGATCAGATCGGCAGGCATACGATCCGGCGATTTTCGTATCGGATCAAGATCAAACAATTTTTTGCAGGATTGATTGACAAAACTTAAAATATTGTATCGCTTGGATCGTATGAATTTAAATGCGGTTTTTTTACAATAATTGGGTACTTACTTAGGTTTATTTATTACGAAATTTATCTTTGTTTACATTTAGAACCATAAAAACTTATTATTTATTTATTTACATAAGATCCGGATCGTTTTCCTGAAGATTGGATCGACGGCATGCGATCCGATCCGCGGAAATGATCGTAGCATTACGATCCGAAAAATCTGATCGGCAACCCCGGATCGCGCATCCCTACCTTAGTGTGGCCCCAGCACAATAACTAAAAATATTTTTCAATGCTGAAATAAATTCAAATATCAATCATATCTAATCAACTTCTTCAATGATAAATAACCTCTGTCTAGTTTTAAATCTCCAACCACATGCCCATGTTCTTTTGACTTGATATTTTATGTTTATATTTTTAACTGTATGTTTAACTGTATGTGGTAGGTCCCATAATGAATTGGCCTAACTGGGTTGTGGTACTAGAAATGAAATAAAACCCGCATTACTTTTCAATATAGTCTTCTATAATTACAACACACGTTTAAGATCACTGAACCAACATTTCATTACCTTTAAAAAAGTAGTCCGAATTTTTGCCTTCAAAGTAGCCTGAAACGGCAGATTGTAATTCTTCATCATTTTAAAATTTTCTTCCCCGTAGGTCTTTCTTCCAATTCGGACATAAGAAGTCTTTAGAGTGCTATAGGAAGAGGCAAACTCGCCATACATGCCATCCAAACGCTGTTTGATCGTAGCGGGCGAATGGCCTTCCTTATAAAGGAATTGAAACACTCCGGTACCCGATTTTCGACAATTTCAGAAAACTATCTACACGTCCTCTTAAATTGGCTGCCCCGTTCAAACTATCAATTGCAGGTTGATACAAGTTTCACAGCAGATTATTAAAGAGTCAAAGATTCGTATACCGCAGTCTAAAATTATTGAACATGTTTAGAAATATATCAGGCCAGGTCATTATGGTACCGCCTGGTATGTACTGAATTGCTGTAAATATTTTAATTTCTTGCTATATTTACTTCTAAGGTATACGAGCGTACTAGACATTGAAAAAGATCAAGATCTTGGTCAGTTTTTTGTTCATAAATATCATACAAAAAATTGTATTTTCGTTAATTTATGAGTTAATAGTAATATCCGAGTTGCTGACGTACAAAAAGTTATCGTTTTTGTCAGATCAAATACAAGTACAGTATAAATGATAACTTTTTGTACTTTAGCAACAAAAAACTGAAATATATTTTAAAATGTCCATAATCTTATATTGCGAAAAGTGGCCAAGACACATTTTTCAATTACGCATGAGAAAAATGAAATCCATATCCGTATGAAAGCTAGCGAGAGAGCGGCAGAAAGTGGCAAAATGAGTACGGGCTATCAAAAAATTTAATATACAGGGTCATTTTGCGACCTCTTTACAAAATAAAATATAAGTTCAAGGAAGTAATAAAAATAAATTATGTGATATAATTTTGAAGTATTTCTTTTTAAATTCACAGTTTTCAGCCACTTTTTATGTCCAAAAAATTTAGGCGCGCACGCTCGCACAAGCGACGCGAGCGGGGGAAACCTTGCGATTCGCAAACAGTGACAACAATTTCATTTTGTTTTTTTTTACTTTTTTACTTCACAAATTGATTGTACTGCTGTTATAGAATGACCTGACAAAATTTGAAAAGTGGTCCAAAAATGACCCTGTATGTGCTGCAATCCGTAAAAAGTGTTTTATCTAATAAGCTGTATGCGCTTAAGTCTTATGCCCGTTTTCACGAAACATAGGAATTGGCTAAGTCTTTTCCTAACTACATCTCGACGAAATTGAAACATTGTCACAAACTTAGCTATCATGCAGAGAGCTGTCATGTGCCTAATTATCTTGGTCGAGTTGTAGTTGGGAAAAGACTTAGGTGATTTCTATGTTTGGTGAAAACAGGCTTTAGAAATGTATATGTTATGTTAATTTTATTTCCAGGCTGGTACACAACCATCACCCTAGCAGTTTACGGTAACCTGAGCCAAGTTTTGAGTGACACACCTGTAGGTGCCAATCCTCCAAACATACAAAGGCCCACCATCGCCCGTGAGGTTGCCCCGGTACCATCAACCAGTGTTCCACCTCCAGACTGGAACCCTGAACCACCCAACCCTATACCCTCATATACTGGCAATGTTGCCACCAGCAATCCTGAACCTTATGGGCCAAATAACTACCCAGATAATTATGACACCCAGATGTATAGGGGCGATTACTATGCAAACGAGCCACCGAAAGATCCGAGAACGTATCATCATATGGATGATAGTGAATGGGAGAAAGATCGCCGGGGCCTGAGCTGTGAAAGAGAGGATAGGATACGTCACAGTCCACGCTCCCTTGAGCATGATAGAGAAAGAAGAGATACAAGAAGCAGGAGACGTTCCATTGACAGAGGTCGTAGTCGCGAATCTTCTCGACAACGCGATCGTAGTAGGGAGCTGGATCGCTTACATTCGAGGTCAAGGAGTCGTGATAGGGATTACATGATTAAAGGTGAATACCGACCCCTGAGTCGTTCTAGATCTCGCAGCATCGATAGAGACCGAATGAGGGCCATGTCGGGAGACCGTGATTGGGATCGCGGTTCCTACAAGAAGGATGACTACCGCAGGCATCGCGATGCTTCTTACGATAGGTCACGTGGAGGGTCGTATGATAAAGATGCAGGTTACGACAGACGTTCGCCGTTTGACAAAAGAGCTCCCTCGTACGAACGTAAGATGTCTTACGAAAAACGTGGTCCTTCGTACGAGAAACGGATTTCCCCTTACGACAAGCGTGGTTCATCATACGAAAGGCGTGCTCCGTCATACGAGAAACAGCCATATGATAGGAAGAGACACTCGCCTTACGGTCGCATGAGAGGTTCTAGTTATGGAAGCCGATCGCCCAGCAGGGATGACCCGAGGAAGAGACCTAGAACTCCACCTAGTGAGAGTGCTCGCAGGCCGCTGTCGCCTCGAGAGGCTGATGTGTCGAGCCCGATAAACTCAGTCCGGTCTGAAGAAGGTCCCGAATACGACAGGAGTGGAAAAGCAATTCCTAGGGTCGATTTCTATCATCCTAGCTATCGGCATAAGCCCCCTATCCGCAGCCCATCACAAGAAGTGGAAACCGTTCCCTTCGTGGAGCCTCAACATTCCAGTTTAGTCACCGTTCAAATAGTTGACAATGCTATTGCTGCGAAAGTCATCGAGTCTCCGCCTCACAATCAAGAAGAGTCTATGGATGCTGAGCCCTTTGAGCCTATACTTTCAGACGAAGATATTTGTGATGATTCTGAAGGTACGCCATACGTGGAAGTGGATTATGATGTGAACGATTACTGTGGTGTCGATGACATTATAAAGTACTATAATCCATTTAAATGTGAATGGCAGATGTACAATAATGAAAATAAAATTCATTTCCTTGCTAAAACTCCTAAAGATGATGTCAAAGACGTGATGAGTGCAACTTTCGATGAGCTGTGTGACGCTAGTGCTGACTTGTTAAAAATATCTGAAATAACCAAAGCTGCAAAAAAGAGGGAACAGAAGTTTTTCTCCAACACATTCACAGAAATTGATAACTCGTCGAGAGAAGAGTGGGTGCACCAGTGTGAGCAAATGTTCGTATCTCTGACGAACCTCTGCAGAAACAGCGATATTATTTTACGTATATTTCGAAAAAATAACACGGACGACGATTTTATTGATATTTACAATTTATTAGTGACTTTCTGCAGAATCGGACTGAACTATGATTTTGCCTTAGCGCAGCAGCAACCGACTTACAAGATTAGGCACATGAAATGCGGGATTCGTCTTGCAGAGGCATTGACTTTCCATAGACACAACGGACAAGTTACGAGCATATTGTTAAATACCGGGATCAACGTGCCTATGTTACTGTTAGAAATGTACTCCAAAGAGTACATGGCATTGAGCATTCGCCTCATGGTGTTGAGGGCTCTAAATGCCTGTCTGTCGTCAAAAGAATCAATGGAACACTTCATGCAAGAATCCATTTTCCCTAAATTTTACAAAAAGGATCTAAGTGAAAATAAACCGAAGAATGGTTATCAAGCTCTTATCGTTATGATGCAGACAAACCCCCTGGCGAGAATTAAGTTTTCCATTAGCGCATTAATTAAGAAACTTAACATTTACGAATTACTGGACAAACTTCACGACCTTGTATTAAATTTCAACAAAGCTGCTGCCGAAAATAATCAAAATGAAGACACAGAGCTATCAGAGAAAGAAACTGATTTTATAATTAATGCTCTCGAAGAAATTTTGTACATGTACCGAACTCAGTGCTTCCACTTGTCTCAACCTAAGCGTTTCCTGCCAGTCTCCGCGCAATTCGAAATTAACAAAGAATGTTCTAATGAGATTTTGCTAGAGTTTTTCAACATTCATCATATTTTGGACGTCTGCCTCTACTTACTCACTTGCCCCACCACTTGCAATAATCTCGTGGTCGTCAGTCCTATTCACGACTTGATCTTTGAATTAGTTAATTCCGAGAATGGTCTTAACTTTTTGTACAGGAACATGGAGTTAAGCGAGTTATTGTTTAAGACGTTAGCTCAGCCGTACGGGCAACTGAACATTGATGAGTTTATTTACCCCCATGATCTCAATAATTACAGTGATCTCCAAATATTGGGACTCGAAATGGCTTACAAATTAAAAACGCTTTATTACTTGCATTCCATCAGTGATTTACAGGCAGGGAAAGTTGATGAGAATGAATTAATAGACAGATTGCAATCTTTGTACTGCCTGAGCTTCGGGAGTATAGGTAAGACAGCAGTCCCTGAAGTTATCGTCATGGGAGACAACGCTGATTGTCTAATGGAAGTTTTCGAAAACGACTTAAAAACCAAGACTAAGAGTGACTTTCCTTCTAAACAGAAGTCTCCTGCCAAAGGATACGCTATCGAATTGATCGTCTCAGCGGTGAGATATTCAGCAAATGTTCCGTTTTTAAAGAAATATGGACAACGACTAAGCAACGTGTGCAACGAACATGATAGATTTGAGCCGAGCGTGTCTAGTATACTCCAAGAAGCGAGTCCATATTTAAAGCCAGTTGAGAAGACTTTATTACAATCCAGCGACGACTTGGTCGAATGTGTAGAGTTCTTGAAAGCTAGCCTTGAACATTCCGCTGACTTGCCGGGAGAACTTACAACTTGTCTGAGAATTTTAAGACACTTTTGTATATCAGATTATGATACGAACGTTTCGATCGCCTGTGAGTCAGCAACAGAAGAGTATGTTGAACTGAAATATAAATACAACGTTCTCCAGCTTTATTCTCTGGATGGAGTGGCTCATCTAGTAGGGATTCTAGACCGTATCGCTACCCATTTCGAGCAACCGAGTATGCACACAGCTACTTTCGCATCCGCTAAGGGACTGCAATTGGCACAGATGTTGCTGCCTTGCCTACGATTGCTCGACGAAATGCTCGCAAGAGTAGTCCGTTGTCGAGGTCCTCGTTTTCGTGATTTAACAGCTGCTCCTATTCTTTTAAAAACATACGGTATCGTTAAAACGTTTCCGGCTGGTTCCGTCGGGTGCAGAACGGCGTCCAAAGCCGCTGAAGCTGCAGTTCGTGCATTGCTCGCTTACGCCCAACCGATAGCCGATGACGCCAATGACGGCGATTCTATCCGACGAGGGTCGTGGACATCGCTTTGCTCCGAGGTTATATCTTACACAATGACGGCTCCATACACCTTCGTTCCTGGACTTTTAGTCTTCTCCGAGTTACTACCCCTGCCGTTGCCGATGCAAACTAAAACAGTACCCACTGATAGAGAATTGGCAGATGCAATCAACGAAAGGCGACTGTGGTCGGCGCACTTGCACGCATTGTCAAACGATTTGACTGACATGATCCAGATTATATGCACGTCGACTTATAGACCGGTCGTTCACATGTTGCGTCGTGTTTGTGTGCAAATTGCTGATTTAGCCCCGAATACTGCTTCGACAGTCGCCAGAGCAGCTGTAGGAGCCATGATAAAGGAGTTAAAACAAGATGAACCGGCATCGGCAAGCTCGGCAAGAGTTTTAGGTTTCTTTGCCTGTTTAGTGTCGCACGCTTCGGTGAAATGTGCGGTGTTGCATACTATGAATACAGGCGGGCCAAAGGCTACTGAAGTTCAGTCAACGCTATGTGCCGTGTTAACACTCGCCAACAGTTCCAACGAGCAAGCCGCCGCTCAGGAGTTTGCAGCTCACGCCTTAGCAGCGTTTTGCGACATCGAAATAACTCTGACGCCTCTCACTGCGTCGGATGTCGTCCTAGCGAACTCTTTACCTAATAAAGATGCTCTTGCTGCGTTTCTCGAAGCTTCCGCCGACTGCCTCGAGTCTACAACGAAGACTTGCGCCGTGGCGACTTCTATCCTGCGGTCGTACTTTGTATTGACTGACCACGAGCACGGTTTCCAGCAATTCAGGAAGTTTGTGACGAAGAAACGGGAATCTTTAGGGAAATTCTTCAAGTGGGCTCTAGAATGTAACGGGGAAGACAGAGCGGATTGCCTGAGCATGTATATAGATCTGATCAGGATCCTAAAGGTGGAGGAAGGGGAGGGTCCACTGGGCAGGAAGTCAGTGTTGCTTGTGAATGAGATGGCTGATATGGTGGGCTATTCTTTGTCTGAGGAAGACCACCCCGTATTGACGTTGGAGAAGACATTGAAGGTAATTTAATCGCAATTTTATTCTTCTAAACACAGCATTCACTTCTATTTTTGACAGTTCTCTCATGTCTTTCAAACTTAAATTGATATTTGAAAATTAGTTGTCTTTTGAAACCAATTTTCCATTAATTCGAATTTATCTGTACATGTATATCGCTTACATATAAATCTTTCAAACTTTTAGGAGAGGAGCTTCGACGAAGACGCGATAGCGAACGCCAGTCTCCTCCAGACGCAACTGCTGAAGCTGCCGGCTGCTTCCTCCTCTCCCCCTCCCCCTCCCGAGGAGCCCCCCCTTCCCCCTCCGGACTCGCTGGTGGTACAGTTCGGGGCTCGAACGCTGCACGCAGCGGGGGAACCGGCCGACGAGAGACTTACTTGTAGCTTCTGGTTGAATGTGCCAGCTGCCAGCGGGGAGGAGGACGTCAATGATAATGAGTTGGTGAGTTTTCTCTTACACATTAGCCCATTAGGTAAGGTGAAGGAAGGCCAAGCACTATCCCGTTGTGCATAAAAAAATCCTTCCTTCCCCGTGGTCAAACTTAGTAGTCAAATCAGTTTGACTACTAAGTTTTCACGAGGAATTTTTACATTCTTCGTAGTCAAACCATCAAATTTATTCAAAATTACCCTATGTAATAAGTCTTGGAATAAAATTGTACAGTTATAGCTAGAAGTTTTGTTTAACGAAAGGTCATTTGGGCATATTTGACCTGCTGTTTTAAATTGAAGAATTCAATGCGACTTTCCAAAATATGTATTATTTTTTTATGTACCGACCGGCAGAAAAAAGTTATGTCACGTTATGTGTGTGAGTATATTTTTAAATGGTATTAAACTTTTGTTAATAAAACAGAACTTTTTACTTTCAGCATTGTGAAAATGTGTTTTACAGCATAATAAACGTTTGTATTGTCTTTATTTGTTTATTTTATTTTTTATTGAAATGCTATGATATAATGATAAAAGATGAAACATATCCTGCAACTATGCGACCAATACATTTATCTAAGCAGATTAGCAGATACATTTATCTAAGTACCTATCCCTATTTCGTTTGTGTACGCCACAGGTCAAATGTGCGAACAAAATGCTCAATGACCTTTATTTAAAAAGTAACCTACGCCCATATCGCCATGTATAAATTCCATTTGACACTTTATTATGTTATGAATTCGTCTCGGAATATTTGTATATGATATGTTATTGTCACCCTCAGTCCGTCGCCCACTTAGTATTTCAGTACGCTATATTCAGTATCTTTGATACCCAAAATGGGAATTTATATTTACCCGATTAAATACTTCCCTTTGTAAATACGGGCCTTAATGTTGATGTTCAGGTGTCGTGCGACATAATGGAGATAGCGAACGCCCACCTGGGCGTGTCGGGCGGCGCGGGCGGCGCCGAGGCGCTGGCGGGGCTGGTGCGGCGCCTGGCCGGCTGCCTCGAGCCGCGCCCCGACCCGCCGCAGGACGACAAGCGCCCTCCCGGTACGTGTCATATCTGCATCGTAAAGCTGGGTCTCCTGCGCCGTGTTTTTGTGTTTTCAAACATCAAAACAATGTTTTGAGGGGCGTGGCCTATGAGTTTTGTTTTGCAGAAACACAAACATTGTTTGCCGAGACGAGCGGAAAACATCCCCCGCTCTCGCCTGAGGGAAGGGGAAGTAACTCATTTTGTGTTAGCGCTCACTAGATGCAGACGCCTCGCCTGCGTTCGTGTGCCATTGTGTGATTTGTGTAATTGTTTTAGTGATGGAGTGGAATAAGGAGAATACTTTATTTTTAATTGAGTTGGTCAGAGAAAGACCGCTTCTTTACTTTACTACCCGGAATCTATTTCTGTTTCTTCTTTGGAGAACTAAATCCACTATTGCCATTACAGCTACCACGTCTTCTTCGTCGGAACTCATTTTCGAAACTGAGCCGTGATTGGACGCTAATTTTCTAACTAAACATGTTTTCAAAACAAAACCTAAGCGCAGCGGACGTGCGGTTAATGCAAATGTTTTGAAAATAATGTTTTGCTAACAATGTTTTTTTGAAAATTAAGCGCAGGAGACCCGACTTAACGTAACGCACTGGTATACCATTACATCGAAACAACTGCACATTTCCGGTCCTTGTAGCATAATGCTACGGCTCCACCTGCGTTAACGTTAATGTTAATGTCCAGGAACGAGCATTATAAATATTCAGTACTTTCGTTTGTAAATTAACGCCGTTAAGTCTTAGCCACATCTGCGTAACGCCTAGATTAACTTTTTAAGCTACGCGTTAAGACGCAGGTGGAGCCGTACCCTTTTTCCATTCTGATCAACTGAACCGATCAACTGGTGATTGAACAACAATTTTACTTCCCAACAGCTCAACTATTTAGTTGAGCGATTGGGAAGTAAACAAATCAACTATTTTACTTCTCAACAGCTTCACTATTTGGGTTGATCAATTTTGAATGCAGGGCCAATTATTTTAAAAATCAAACTGAGGTCTTCTTTCAGTAATATTTCCTACCTTCAAGTTTTGGGCATAAGAATAAATAAGTTTTGGGATACCTTGTATATTGAAAATATTTATAGAAGAACCTTCTCTAGATTTATGTGACCCTGGTACATAAAACTAAAAAATATTATTCACCATACTTTTTACTTCAGGGTATTAAAATTATATAAAAGTTAACGTTCCCTAGATTTATGTGATCCTCGTGCTTTTTCTTTATCTGCGGGGGTTATATTTTCCTATAAATTAGTATCCCACTAAAAAACAATGTGTTATAATTTAGTTGTTCCTATGAATAAAAGAATCTTGGTTTTTCCGTTAGGAACTTCAAATGTTATGTCAATATCATCATTTAAAAGAAAAGTCAAATAGTTGATTCGATAAGAATAAAGTCGCATACAGGGTTCCAATCGGCACAACTGTACTGTACGGAAACCGTACTTATGTGATACATGCACATTTCAAACTAAATTTGTTAACTCCTTAAAAACGCATAAAAGGATCCACACGGATGTGAGACCATATGTTTGCATCTATTGTAGTTACCGTTGCAATAGTAGCTCTAACCTAAAGAAACATTGCAAACATATGCATTCAAATATGTTACCAAATACTTGATCCACTAGTTTTCGTTAAGTAATATTAACTATTATAGCCAGTATTTGCTTGTGAAGTCTGAGCTCTACTACTTAGGAGTCATTATTTATTATTATTTATAATACAATACGAGGCAAACATCTTGGCCCTGGTTAGAAGCTCTCCTGCCGCCCGCATACCTCACGGCTACTCATACCCAAAATACTTGTTCCGCACAATCCCCTCTAGATTTCAAGATGTTTGCCTCGTACTGTAGTAATAGTGTTCTGTGTGTCCGAGTCTTTTCCCCATTCTCTGGAAGTAGTTGGTTATTGTTGTTATTAATTTTGAGTATATAAAACTTCTTCTGTTAAGTTATAAGCAAACGCATAATACAAAATAATTGAGTGATGTCCATTTATTACACTTCATTTGGTCTATAATTATGTAGTAAATAAAACAATCAACACAACTAGTTGATCGGAATGGAACAAGGGGAGCCGTAGCATTACAAACTCACGAGTTTTGTCAAAATGAAAAAAAAAACACGTCGTAGACAAATCTTTTGTTTATCTGTCAAAAGTTTCATATTGATGTAAGGCTGGCCCCAGACCTACCGGTTTCATTTCTTTGCTTTGCTGTTCTACCATGGACCGCCGGCCAAGAGGCTCATTTTCAAGCTATCGTATTTTTGACCAGACCACATTGGCAAGATAGCCATTACTATCCCCGTCAATTGGTAATGCGCTGGAACCTTGTCAAATTAACATACACATCATCGTCACCCGCAACTAAAAATGACAAAAAACAGTAAAATTCTAATAGGTAATATAATATATTAATTATTGAATTCTTATTTTCAATAAGAAACGGTCTAGGTATATGAGAAAATTACAATTGTTTTTCGTTTTTGAGGTTAAAATCATGGCCGCCAGGCGCATTACCAATTGACGCGGATAGTAGTTTGGTTTTATCAAATATCGTCGTCTGGGTTGCAATGCAAAGTTTTAGTTTAAAAAAACTGCTGTTTCATATAAAAATTAATAACGAAATTATGAAAATGTATGAAACAGCTAATTTTTTTCGCGATTTCAGATTTGGTCCCATAGTAAAAGTTGTTCAGTTTTATGGTCCCTATCTACCATATTCAGCTTGATAAGGCTTTACCAAACATCTTGAATAAATAAGCGACCGATTTATTTTTAACGATCGGAGTCCATGTTCAGGCTGGCATATCTCCTAAAAGCTTCCTACTTCGCAATCCAGGCGATGATATATGATACCAAGCTAATGGCTATCTTGCCAATTTGGTGTAGTCCCAAAATACGATAGATTTAAAATTACCCTGGTTGGCCGGCGGTCTTTCAAGCAAGGTAGAACAGCAAAGCAAAGAAATGAAACCGGTAGGTCTGTTGCCAGCCTAAGTGTATTTTTTTTTATGTGTTATTAATATTATTATTAATGACAGTTACAAACATTGTGCTCATAATATGTAAACGAAATTGTGTCTTGTGTCGTTGTGTCAAAACGCAAATTCTTATATATGAATTTGTATTTTGTTAAGAGGCATATTACATTTCGACTGTGATTTTTGCGTAAAATGGCCAATTTTGGCGTTATCGATCTCAGAAACAAAAATACATTAACACTTTTGACTTATTGAATGGTACAGAATAGCTATTGGAATAGTTCATAGCGGCCTCGCTTTTTTGAAAATTTGCTTAACTTTATAATTAAACCCGATATTGCAGAGAAAGATTTTCATAATATGCGCGAAGGCACTTTTTTGAGCTCATGGATTGAACAACTGTGCTAAACAATTGAAATAAAAAAATGAATGTTATCTCTTATATAGTCGAATAGTTCATAGCGGCCTCGGAATTTTGAAATTATGTATAGAATATGGGAAAAAAAAATCCCAATCAAAAACCATAAAACTACTAAAAAAGCTCAGAATTAACTGTGGATTTCTCCTAGATACATTATTATTATTACGTAAAAATTATATCATAATAATCTTTAGTTCATTAGAAAATCAAATTGCATACTTTTATTTGTTGTTTGTACTTGTGTGGCTTTCTGTGTATGTTCAAAGTTGACTCTAAAAAAACGTTCACCAACTTTAATTTTCCTTTCTAACCCTTTAAGTTTGCAGTGAGCCATCATATTACTTTTTGTCGCGGACACATATAAATGTATTTAGTAGACCCAAAGGTTTCTCTAGGTTGTATCGCTAAAATCCGTCAAAATTGAAATTTCGACGAAAAAATGTGATAGGGCCTTAACAATAATTGTACAACTTAGCGACTGCGACTGTGACTTAAAAGTCGGTACAGTACGAGGCAAACATCTTGAAATCGTGGAGATTGCGCATAACGCATATTTTGTGTATGCGTAGTGGCAAGGGACGCGGGCGACGGGAGAGGGGCGCGCGCTATTGGTCGCTCGCAAGTCCACATGCGCTAACTTATCCCCACTCCGTCAAAAAGTGTCCAAGATGTTTGCCTCGTACTATAATAAGCCTGCCGTAGTCGTAACTATTATAGCAAATGTGCGCTCAATCTGCCCATTTATGTTTTTTATTTATGACTTTTTTTATTGTTACCATATTTTTGTTCGTTTAATACATTTTCATTTTTTATTGTCACCATATTATTATCTATGATTTTGTTTGTTTTGTTTGTCACCCCACATTAACGTAACTCGTGTATCGTGTCAGAGACATTTGTAACGGCGCGTGTTCCAGTGGCGCTGTCGCTGTCGCGCGACGCAGATGCGTTCCGTTCGCGCCCGCCCAACACCTCCCGCCCGCCCTCGCTGCACGTGGACGACTTCACCGCCCTACACACGCCCTACACGCCCGTGCCCGCTACACAAACGAGGTGTGTACTGTGTATCGTGGGTGATACATATCACGCGCCCGCCCAACACCTCCCGCCCGCCCTCGCTGCACGTGGACGACTTCACCGCCCTACACACGCCCTACACGCCCGTGCCCGCTACACAAACGAGGTGTGTACTGTGTATCGTGGGTGATACATATCACGCGCCCGCCCAACACCTCCCGCCCGCCCTCGCTGCACGTGGACGACTTCACCGCCCTACACACGCCCTACACGCCCGTGCCCGCTACACAAACGAGGTGTGTACTGTGTATCGTGGGTGATACATATCACGCGCCCGCCCAACACCTCCCGCCCGCCATCGCTGCACGTGGACGACTTCACCGCCCTACACACGCCCTACACGCCCGTGCCCGCTACACAAATGAGGTGTGTACTGTGTATCGTGGGTGATACATATCACGCGCCCGCCCAACACCTCCCGCCCGCCCTCGCTGCACGTGGACGACTTCAACGCCCTACACAAGCCCTACACGCCCGTGCCCGCTACACAAATCAAATCAAAATATGTTTATTGCGAATACAGGTGTTATGAGATTTCACATAGGTAACAAATTAGTTCAGCCATATTCTGCCTTTCTGACATGCAATAATTAAAATAATAGTAATTAATTAAAGTAGGTACAATACAAAGTCTTTTAGGTACTTATGAAATAATATTATCAAAGCTCAATAGTACATTAAAAAAAATATATATATACCTAGTTGGTTACTAAGTTCTGTAACTATGGAAAACATGAATAATACTAAATTTACAAATAATGCTACAATGAATTATATACCAAATGAAAGCACAAATATTTAAGATTATCATGTATTAAAATTATTCGAAATGACCGCCTCTGGCATGAATACACGCCTTTAGACGACGAGGCCAGGCATCGATGGCAGCACGAACTACCACCATATCCAATTCTGCGACTGCCTTGAGAATAGCGCGCTTAAGAGAGTCGAGATTCATGTGGGGCTTAGCACATGCTTTCTCCTCAATAAGTTGCCATATGGCATAATCCAGAGGATTTAAGTCTGGGCTGGAGGATGGCCATTCTTCCTGCGCGATAAAATCAATTTTGTTAGCCCGAAACCATGCTTGTGTAGATTTTGCTTTGTGCGCAGGGGCAGAGTCCTGCTGGAAGACCCATGGCTGGTTTTGAAATAAAGTGTGGCTTAAGGGTTTGACAACAGGTTCCAGAACGGTATCTTGATAGACTCTAGCACCAGTTTTCACACCTTTTTCACAGAAATGAACCTTACTTAGCCCTGAATAGGACACCCCCAGCCAAATCATCACTGATGAGGGGTGGTGACCTCGTTGGACCCTCGGAGCAATCATGCTGGCTTCTTTACTATTCTTAGCGTATACTCTATCATTTTGACGGTTAAAATTTTCTTCGACTGTGAAGATTTTTTCATCAGTAAACAAGATTTTTCGATGGCCGTTTTGTGCGTACCGCTTTAGTAGAGCGCGACTTCGTGCTAACCTCATAGCCTTCAATCGTGCGTTTAGCAGATGGCCCTTTCGTCTACGGTAAGCGTGAAGCCCAAGGTCATCATTGATAATTTTTTTAAGGGAACTTCTCTTCACAGTCATCTGTATTGCCAATAACTTTGCTTCCGGACGGGATTTCTCGTGATTCTCGCCTTCACTGCCTTGATCACAGCTGGTGTCCGAACGGTGCGTGGTCTTCCTGATCTTTTTCGGTCATCGACGGTCAAGGTATTACTGTACCTATGGATAGTGCGATAAATAAATTGCTTGTTGATTTTCAACTTTTGTAGCAACTTGAAAATCATATTCGGTGGCTGCCCACATTTGTGCAGAGCAATTACAGCGACACGATTCTCCTTCAACCCCCATTCCATGGTGAAATAAACAAAATATGATATACGTGTGGTATGGAATTATAGCTTATAAAACTGTCAATAATATGTCATTTTTATTTTTTCTTTTCATTTGTTTTAATGGCCAGTAATCGATAAAGAAACTCAGTAACAGAACTTTTGACCAACCTGTGTATATTATAGCAACATGTCAAAGTACAATTTTAAATTACAAAATAATGTCAAATTATAAGATAAATGTCAAAAATACAATAAAATACAAAATTATATGTAATGTCAAACAAGAAACCAATTACCTAAGTCACAAAACCAAATCTAATTATTACATTTTATCTTTCAAATATTCGTCAACCGTATAGTAAGCCTTATCAACTAGTAGCTTCTTAATGCTGGTTTTAAAAGTTTCTATTTCATTTGTCTCTTTCAAACTTTCCGGCAGCTTATTATACAGTCGCGGCGCCATGCCAAAGATACTTTTATTGAGCAGAGCAGTTCTACAAGGGGGGAAACAAATATCGTTTCTTTTCCTCAAGCTTCTAAAATGTTGAAACTGATTTATATTTGATTTAACAAATACTACTACTTCATATATATACAGAGATGGTAATGTCATTATTTTAAGGTTTGCAAAATGCTGCTTACAACTATCCCTACATTTTAATTTACAAATTGCTCTTATACACTTTTTTTGGGCTTTAAAAACAGTGTATTTATCAGTGGAGTTGCCCCAAAACATAACACCATACCTCAAAATTGATTCAACATGACTACGGTAGGCAATTACTAACGTCGATAGATTCACAATTTTACTTAATCGGTATAATGCATAAGAAAACTTGTTGATACGAGTACACACAATTTCGACGTGAGTCTTCCAATTCAGTTTATTATCAATATAGATTCCAAGGAACTTTGTTACGTTCGCTTCTTGAATTTTTTGGTTTCTAAAGTTAACATCATAGTCATTTTTAGAATTATTATAATTATTAGAAAATGTCATGTAATTAGTTTTGTCAATATTCATACAAACAAACGAGGTGTGTACTGTGTATCGTGGGTGATACATATCACGCGCCCGCCCAACACCACCCGCCCGCCCTCGCTGCACGTGGACGACTTCACCGCCCTACATACGCCCTACACGCCCGTGCCCGCTACACAAACGAGGTGTGTACTGTGTATCGTGGGTGATACATATCACGCGCCCGCCCAACACCTCCCGCCCGCCCTCGCTGCACGTGGACGACTTCACCGCCCTACATATGCCCTACACGCCCGTGCCCGCTACACAAACGAGGTGTGTACTGTGTATCGTGGGTGATACATATCACGCGCCCGCCCAACACCTCCCGCCCGCCCTCGCTGCACGTGGACGACATCACTGCCGTACACACGCCCTACACTAGCATAGCGTTAGCGCCAACATTAGAAAAAAAAACATAATGTTTAAATAAAGATTTGTTCCGGATTCGTCATGTTCCTGATTCGTCGTATTCCATATTCGCCGTATTCCAGATTCGTCGGAATACAGTCGATGACATATTTATTTATTTAAGTAGGTATTTATTTAATTATATTATAAGGTACACAAACAGCATAATATACTTACATTACATTTTGTTCAAATATGTATTAATCTGAAGCATGTTCGTAATAAAAAAAAAACAAATACAAAATTGACACTTATTTTACTGATAATTTGTCAATTTCAGTAGTTTATTTTATTGTGCAACCTTTTCTGACATGCGCAACGTAATGGCGCGGCTCGCAAGCAATTTTAAACCTAAAAATGGTAAAGCGCCAGTGTTATCGATTGTACGTATTACGACGAATCAGGAAATCGGCAAATCTGGAATTTGACGAATCTGGAATACGACGAGTCAGGAACATGACGAATCCGGAACAAATCTAAATAAACACGCAATATAAAGGGAATATCCATATTTTTTTTTATCATAATCAAAAGTATAATGCGTGAGAAAATCAACTGTAATATTAAAACTTTTTTCTTGCGTTTTTTTCTTGTGATATAGTTACTTGAAGTTAGCACGCAGCAGCGACCGCTGAAAACGCTCCATACAAAACGGACATGATATATGACGTCACATATCACGTTTGAGGTGCGCGTTTACTATGGAGTTAGCCAAGAATTTTCGTTTATTTTCAATTATCTCCCTAAATTTTGCGTTTAAGTACATATGTGTCATACAAAAAATGATTTCTTATTCGATATTCCATCTGACTGTTAAGTTCATTATATTCGAAGGTGAAAAAAAAATTCGTTATTTTTCCCCGATTTCATCGTGTGATAAAACTAAAATTATAAATTTTTTTTATTTTCCTGGTCCATCATGTTTTTATACGTGTCCGAAGCGATCAAGCTCAAATTTATCAAAATCGTTGACTTCTGCATATTCCCTATTGACTTGTGAATTGTATTCTTCTAGTGGTAATGGTAATTTTGGTATTGTTTGCAGGGGCCGGCGCGCGGGCGCGGACCGCGGGCGGTTCGCGTCGGCCGCGCCGCTGCACGCGCACTACCGCCACCTGTGAGTACACACTACACTACACTGCTTCCGATTAGTGGTACGCGCCCCCCAAGGGGTACGCAGAACAATCTCTTACTTGCGGGTGGTCCCCCAGTCTAAGATCCCCTTAGGGTACCACGAGCAAAGGTCAATGGGAATTTTATTCGGACGTTTGACCTACGGCGTACACAAACAAAATAGGGCTAGATATGTAGATAAATGTATCTGCTACTCAGTGATATGGGTCGCATTCTTGCAGGCCATGTTTCATTTTTTATCATTACTTCATATCATTTCCATAGTAAATAAAGACAATACTAACGTTTATTATGCTTGTACCACACATTTTCACAATCATCATCATCATCATCATATCAGCCACACGACACCCACTGCTGGGCATAGGCCTCCCCTAAGGATCTCCACGACGATCGGTCCTGCGCTGCCTGCATCCACTGGCTTTCCGCGACCTTCACCAGATCGTCGGCCCACCTTGTCGGGGGCCTACCCACGGAGCGTCGTCCGGTGCGCGGTCGCCATTCCAGAACCTTTCTGCCCCAACGGCCATCGGTTCTTCTCGCTATGTGTCCCGCCCATTGCCATTTCAGCTGAGCAATCCTTCGAGCGATGTCGGTTACTTTAGTTCTCCTGCGGATCTCCTCGTTTCTGATTTGATCACGTAGAGAAACGCCGAGCATGGCTCTCTCCATTGCACGCTGAGTGACCTTGAGCCTCCTTATGAGACCCATAGTTAGCGGCCACGTTTCACTGCCGTAAGTCATCACTGGCAACACACACTGTTCATAGACTTTCGTCTTGAGACACTGAGGTAAGTCAGACGCGAAGATTTTTTGAAGCTTCCCGAATGCTGCCCACCCGAGTTGGATTCGACGAGAGATCTCTTTCTCGAAGTTGGACCTACCTAACTGGACTGCCTCTCCTAGGTATACGTAATGGTCAACAACTTCAAGTGTAGTGTTCCCAACCATGGGCATTTGACATAATTTTCGTCTTATCCATGTTCATCCTAAGACCCACTCTTTGGGAAGCACTACGGAGATCTTCGAGCATTGTGTTCAGGTCTTCCATGGTCTCAGCCATAAGGACTATATCATCGGCAAAACGAAGGTGTGTTAGGTACCTACTGGCCATTAATGTTGATGCCGAGTCCTTTCCAGTCCAAGAGCTTAAAGATGTCCTCCAACGCAGCTGTGAACAGTTTCGGAGAAATAACGTCTCCCTGTCTCACACCACGCTGCAGTTGGATAGGATTTGTGTTCTGGTTCTGTACTCGGATCGTCATGGTGGCATTTTGGTATAAGTACCTCAACACCTCGATATACCTATAGTCCACTTGGCACCTTTGGAGAGACTGCAGCACCGCCCAGGTTTCAATCGAATCAAAGGCTTTCTCATAGTCCACGAACGCCAAGCAAAGTGGCTCATTATACTCCTCGGTCTTCTGTATAACCTGCCGCAGCGTATGGATGTGGTCTATGGTGCTAAAGCCTTTTCGGAACCCGGCTTGTTCGGGAGGTTGGAAGTCGTCGAACTTGCGAGCGAGACGATTCGTAAGGACTCTCGAAAACAACTTATAGACATGACTCAGAAGCGAGATGGGTCTATAGTTCTTTAAGAGGGACTTGTCACCCTTTTTAAAGAACAAGATCACATCACTTATGTTCCACGTCTTTGGCGTTCTGCCCTGGACGATGACGGAATTAAAGAGCTTCTAGAGGACTTTGAGTATCGGCTTACCGCCCGCTCTCAGAAGTTCTGTAGTCTTTCAGTATTTTCACAATGCTGAAAGTAAAAACTTCTGTTTTATTAACAAAAGTTTCGGTGTCTGTACTTACGTGAACTTTCATCAAGCAGGTCAAATATGCCCAATGACCTTTTTTTGGCGGGGCGATTTTAGCCCGTGGAACACCCAAGGGAGACAAGGGAGTGCCATGGAAAAATTATATGGCTTGTGGTACCCCTAATGTCAGATTGAAATGTTAGAGGTAGAGTACCTCGGTCAATAACAATATATTTAAAAATGACGTTGTTTTTTAATTGCAAAAATATTTGATCATCATGGTACCCCAAGGGAAACTAAAGACTGGGGGTCCACGGGCAAGTAACGACTAAGATAGATAAATCACCAACCTTATTTATACCGATATCGTTAATAACTGGCTTTGTCTAATCCGATATATTATTTTTCCTATTATCGGAAAAAAAAGAATCGAAAAATTACTTTATTCAGTCGATTTAAGGATCTGGATAAAATCTGTCAGAAACGCATTCATCTAACTATATTCATCGTTGAAAATATTCGCTATTTCGCTTTATCCTCGCATTATTTTCATATAATATCGTGCAGACGCGGCCGTGGTGCGTGGGAGATGGGTGTGCAACACTTCGGTCACTTTGCGCCCACTTCGCAGTATATGATGGGTGAGTAGTTTCAGGATGGAAACTTTAAGCGTGCCCGCAGACTATAGACCAAACTGTCGGCCGATAGTTGGAACCAGTATGAAGAAGTATGCAAGTGCGCACACTAAAACGATTTGGTATCGGCCGATTCTTCATACAAAACCAACTATCGGCTGACAGTTTGGTCTGTAGTTTGCGGGCACGCGAACAGTAATCTGGCAAAAGACGCTTTTGTATTGCCCAAGTTCGCACAATGTTCTTCATAAAGTACGTAAAGAGTAAAGTTAAACTTTATAGTAGGTATGAACCTCTATTCAAAAAAAAGTATAAAGTGTGGCTACATGATGGAAACGGGATCCCTTGTTTTCGCATAATGGTTTTATACCTAATTTGATTTGGCATAACGGATTTGGCATATATTTTTTTGTCATAATAATACTTTGGCATAATAGATTTTTGGCATAGTATTTATATTAGCATAATTATCATTTAGACTAATTTGTTTTCGCATAATGTTATTAGGCATATTATCTATTCGCCTAAAATTATTTAGACATAAAAATCAAAAACAATAGGAATAAATATTTTCAGTATTCAGTATTTTATTGCATCCATAAAGTAAATACATGTTGGTAATTTTATAGAAAGAGAACATTATGGACCCAGTAGGGTATAGCAATTGAAGGAGGAGAGGACGCCTTATTAAAAAATAAATTACAATTCTTAGTATTTCAAAAAATACATAGTTTTGAATTGTGTATGGTCACATATAAGTCACAATAGATATTTTTACATAGGTACCTACTTATCAGAGGAGATAATTATACTTATGAGGAGCTCGGTGGCGCAGTGGTTTAGCGCCTGGCCCAGCGATAGCGGAGGTTAAGCAACGTTCGCAAGGGTCGACCATGGGATGGGTGACCAAAAATTTAATATCTCGACCTCCTCCGTGCTTCGGAAGGCACGTTAAGCCGTTGGTCCCAGCTGCAGTTGGAGTCGTTAACACCCACCAATCCGCATTGGACCTGCGTGGTGGGTTATGGCCCATCCTCCTTACCACACTTACTTATATATTTTCATGCAAAAGACATATTATACAAATATATAAGATGAATGAAATTTATAATCGATATTAACTAACCTATGTGTATGTATAATCTTACTTGGGTAATATAGTGTAATAATAGGGTAGGGTGCGGCGTGGGTGGCCCTTGGGCCACCCTTAAGCCGCCAACATGATTGTAGTACACACAATAATTATTTCATAAAATGTAAACACAAAATTTACCTGTTCTCCAAGTCCATTTGGTTCATGATTGTGATTCTGCATATGTTTTGAAAATATTTCATGTTGTTTGTCATCGTTCAGTTTTGTATTTAAAATATGCGTTAATAACATTATGCGTGTTTAAGTTTATGCTAAAGAATATTATGCTTAAACATGATTATGCTTAAAGTAGTTATGCTTAAAAAGTTATGCATAAGCTGTTATGACTAAGTAATATTATGCGTAAACATCATTCGGCGAAATCATATTATGATATGACATATTATGCCTTAAAATATTATGCAAATACATAGGGAACCGATGGAAACTGATCTGTAGACTGTTCCTAACTAATATTGAGCTGGGCCAAACTATCCTTACATACAGTTCGATACGGCGCGGCGGCGGGTTAAATATCGCTCTTTTCCTGGTCATTCTAAAAATTATATCAATTCAGGTTTAGCCAATAGGTCAAATGTGGTATCATTTTCGGATAAATCAATAACGTACAATTCATTTCTGATATAAAAAATGCAATTTATCAAGCAGTTTCTGAAAAATTACACAATAACCAAAATTTTTAAACTTATTTTTTTAATTTTAGGTATTGGCACTTGTTTCAGTATTTTCAAAAAAACTACCTTAAAAAAGCGTTTTTCAGGTTAATTTGTAATTTACTATATTTTATACAACTTGAGCCTAACCCAAGAAGTTAAGGTCTATTGTTTGCGGAGACACAGCTAGACTAGACTACTCAAATTAGGCTCAAATTGTAGAAAATTTAATTAACTTTACAGAAATATAAACAAAAAACCTGAAAAATGCTTCCGAACGAAATAGTACCTCACCGCTACGCATACACCAAAATACGCGTTCCGCGCAATCCCCACCTGATTTCAAGATATTTGCCTCGTACTGTAATACCCCACAGGCACTACCCATAACTGGGGCACACTAGGGCAGGGGTGTCAAAGAAACGGCCCGCAGGCCGCATCCGGCCAAGCCATCTCTACTACTAGACTGAGCGGTCACGGGATTTTTGGTAACGATCAAGGAAAAGGTTAGATTCATTTTCATGGGTTGTAGAGTGGTCCCCTAATGTGAATGATGTCGGTCTGTCTGCCCTCAGTGGTTGCAACTTCGAGTTATAGCGCTTACAAGAGGCATCATTGTTACGAAAAAAAAACGATCAGAGAAATGGTCAGTTTTAGTACCTATTCAAAGTATGGCGTCTCCGTAGCTGAAATGATGCGGTCTGCCGGCTCTCAGTGGTTGCATTTCAGAGCTATGACGCGCGCAAGTTGCAACTAATTTTTTTTTTCGTCAAACTGTTTTTAAAAAAAATACTAATCGATAGAACTCTTTATTCTAATGAAAAAATGTCTTCAGATATTTAGATCAACAATGAATAGTTTGGTCGGTTTTTTTTTTTTTTTTTATAGAGTGAGATCTTCAATGGGCTCTTATGGCCAACTCATATTATGTTCTGCCTCAGAACTACTTCTGCGTCAATATTTCAAACGTTTAAAATAATCATACACTATCAACGCGCGCCCAAAATTGTACATTCACACAGCTTGGATTTCGAAACAGTATTAAATCACACACATCCCTGTACATCAATACTCAACACTAAGAGCCGAATTCACCGCTAAAATTGAACGCGCTCAATTCGAGTTAACCTCAGGATCACGGGCTTAAACTGAGTTTCGCGACAAATTTGCGTTTCACCGGCATTAACTGAACGTCGGTCAAGTTGAACTTGCTTCAGTTTCTGAACGGCCGTTTTTGGCCGTTAGCGTATTTGAGCGCGTTCAAGAATTGTCCGTCATCTGTCTGTCATGATGTCATTGCCACGATTGTGGAGTAGGTACGTGTACATGGGAGAATTGATTATTTCATAGAAAGAAATAAGTAGTGGAAAGAGATATTCATTTCGTATTCGAATAAAAAAAAAGATGAATAGAGCCTTGGCACTAGCTTTTGAGGAAAATTTTGATGAGGATGAGTTTGTTGTTTGTCGCTCCAGATGGATACGCGAGAGAGAAGAATATTTCGACACTCTCGATGATAAAGATTTTTTAACTAGATTTCGTCTTACAAAACCAACCGTTCTTTCCGTATTAGAATCAATTGAAGATAAGATTGAGTTTCCTACTAATATGTAAGGTAGCAAGAATCACTTTGTTTTGTTGTTGATTTTTGCCATGAATATAGATTTGTTTAGTTACACTACATTTTCTTTGTTAAAATCTCGGTAAGATAGGGATCTTGCCAAGATTTTTCCAAAGAAAATGTAGTTTAGGTGAATCTTCTCTGAGGAGAAATCTGTAAACTGGCCTCCCGATTTATGTGAATTTATGATGATTATGATGATTTATGACATGTTATTATATTAGTAATGGTTTTTGTGAAACTGAATTAAACTAAAGTTATTCTAGGATAATACATGTCCTCCGATCGCTAAAAATAAATCGATTGCATATTGATATAAATAGTGAACAGGGTCGTAGGTGTCATCATTACCTGAAAGCTCAGAAGAGCATATATTATGTGAAATGTACTTCCTGCCCTGACCTCCTAGACGCTTACTGAAAGCGACGCAAGACTATGGTTTTATATGGCCTGGGACCTGCCCCACGCCCCCACCCCCCGAATGTCATTACATGCCAATAATATATGTAGTCGATTATGACTACATTACATTCTGACCATTTGATTGAAGATTATCATGATCTGTATTTTTTCCATTTATGAAGGGACAATTTCTTTAATTGCAACACTTTGAACGCAACTTCATTCTTTGTCAAAGCTGAACTACGTTTATCAAAATGAAGACGGTGAAACCGGTGCAACGTAGACCGCGATGAAAACGAATTTCTGAGCTCGGTTAAGTATAACCAAGTTCAATTTAACTCGGTTAACGGTGAAATCGGCACTTAATCTTACACACTTATTTACACTCTCACATTTCCTTTTACTCACCAAAACTATCAGGTTTATATTACATGCATTTATAGGTATATTATATGGTTTCATAAATTTCAAAGTAGATATAGAAATATACTCGATTATTGAATGTTCTCGCAATATCAAAAAACAGCATTTATTGCCACTTCAGAACATAATTATTGTACACCGTTACTCGCTTACTGTCATTTTATTAAACCAAATATGGGTACATTGAACAAAATAGTTACTGATATTATTGACGAGACTGAATTAGTAAAATGTCACCAAATATTGAATCCTAGTAGTTGTTTACAAGTTCTCGCTCCAAAATCAGCTCCTAATGACAAATCACTGTGTATACTAAGCTATAACGTTAGAAGCATTAACAAAAATTTGGATGACTTTCTGCTTTTTTCATCATGCATTGACCTACAGATTGATATTTTTGTTTTAAGTGAATGTTGGACCGATAAGGATTCCAATCTTCCATCAATTGTGAATTATAAACCATTCCACACAAAATTAAATTATAACCAGAACGATGGAGTGGTTGTGTATGTCGCAGATCACCTCAAATCAAATGTTTATGAGCCGGAAGGCGTTACTGATTGTAACTGTCTTATAGTCGAATTAGACACTAATGTAACAATTATTTGCATTTATCGCCCTCCCAGCTTTAAAAACCTAACAAACTTTTTCAACTTTTTAGACAAAATATTACGTAAAATTAATACCAAGACTATAATCCTCACTGGAGATATAAATATCGATACACTCAATACTAGTGATAGTGATACTACTAGCATCAGATAGATCTTGAGCTAATAGCATCAAATGGGTTAATTTAAGGGATCACAAGGACCGTCTTCCAAGACATGTCTGGATCATTTTATAGCCAAGTGTCAGTTTCCGTGGCAGACGGCTGTTTTCGAGGAAATGACAACTACAGATCACTACCCTGTTCTTCTCTATACTAGCAACGTTGATATCACGCATAAACCTTACAAACCAGAAATTAAAGTAAAATTAAAATATGACGCAATAAAAGAATACCTGGAAAAAGCACCCTGGGATGAATATTATGCAAGCTATGATGTTAACTGGTGCGCGAATTTACTGATTGAGAGATTGCAATTTTCAGTGCGAAACTTCTCTGTCTCCATAAAAACGACAAAAAAGCAGATGCCTCTTAAGCCTTGGATAACTGCTGGTGTAATTAGATCACTACGTAAAAGAGACAGAATACACAGATCTTTAAAAAAAAGCTACAGTGACAGTTTGAAATCTGTGTATGATAACTATCGTAATTGGTGTACTAAAATAGTGAAAACTCTTAAGCAACAGTACTATAGAACACAATTGACAAAAAATTCTAACAATGCAAAAGAGACGTGGAAAATTGTCAAGGAAGTGGGAAACTTAAATAACAAAAATCAATCCTCCTCCGATTTACTTGGTATCGGGAACAATCCGACTGAATCCCTTAATGATGTTAATAATTATTTTACTTCTATTGGCTATGATTTGGCAAATGTAACACTTAGAAAACTCAATACAAGTGAAGCTGATCTGGCAGTGAAATCTAGAACTACTTCTGCCCCTTGCGATTCCATGTCCCTCTATTTAACGGACCCTATCGAGGTCATCAAAGAAATAAGCAATCTTAAAACTTATAGTGCCCCAGGTTATGATAACATCCCTAATGAATTCTATCAAAATCTTAAAACCATTTTGAGCAAACCCATTGCACATTTATGCAATATTAGTTTCGAGACCGGGGTTTTCCCGGATATCTGTAAGGAAGCATTAGTCTCCCCTATTCATAAAACTGGCAATACCACTAATCCCTCCAATTTTAGACCAATCTCTTTATTAACATCCTTGTCAAAAATAATTGAAAAGCTAGCTGCTAAACGACTCACTAGCTATCTTGAATCAAAAAAACTACTTGCGTCTAATCAATATGGTTTTAGATCCAAAATTTCAACAGAGGATGCAGTTCTAGATTTAACTACTAAAATATACAAATTACTCGATGACAAACAAAAATGCATAGGAATATTTCTAGATCTGCAAAAAGCATTTGATACAGTTTCAATTCCAATACTAATTTCGCGTCTAGAGAATATGGGAATAAGGGGAGTCGCTCTTAAGTGGTTTTCGGATTACCTTTGCAACCGCAGCCAAAAAGTTCGTGTTGAGGGACTACTGAGTGATACTGCACCCTGTATCTATGGAGTTCCTCAAGGCAGTATCCTGGGCCCAACGCTATTCTTAGTTTATATTAATGAACTCTGTAATATGCAACTGCACAATGGTGAACTGTTTATGTTTGCAGATGATACTGCCCTTATATTTAGTGGATCTACATGGGAAAATGTCCGTCAAATGGCAGAAGCAGGATTATCTAAAGTGACAGCCTGGCTTGAAAATAGCTTACTATCCCTCAACATAAGCAAAACAAAATATATCTGCTTCAGCATTTTGAGCCCTGGTAAACCCGATAATACCTTTTCCCTGTCTATTCACACCTATCCATGCAACCGTAATGTGGACGCTCCAAAACGCTGTGATTGCACTAGTTTAAACCGCACTAGTACTATTAAGTATCTAGGTGTAATGATTGATGATCAACTAACATGGCAGCCTCACTTGTCTCTGATCTCTGGCCGAATTAGGAAGTTAATGTTTGTATTTAAAAATCTGCGTACAGTAGCAAACTACTCATTGTTGATTAAAATTTATAAGGCATTAGGGGAATCTTTACTAAGTTATTGCATTTGTGCTTGGGGAGGAGCTGCTGACGTACACCTTTTCCAACTTGAGAGAGCTCAAAGGGCAGTCCTAAAAGTTCTCATGGCCTTACCCTTCCGTTACCCAACCTCAATACTTTACGATAAAACTAAAACACTAAGTGTTCGCAAATTGTTTTTGTATCAAGTTATTCGCAGATTTCACCAAAAGTCAGTACCCATCATTCCGGTTCCCAACTCTAGATTGAAACTTTATCATGTTCCCTCTTGCAATACTAGATTTGCAAAGAGGTCATACAATTTTCTGGCTCCCAGAGCATATAATATGATACAGAATAAATTAAACCTAAGATCTTATTCGAACAGACAAATAAAAGAACCTTTATTTAATCACCTGTTTGAATTAAGTAATGAGGAAGTTCAACGCCTTCATACTCCAATAATTTAAAATCAAGACACATTCTTACATAAACTCTCACCACTGTACAAAACTATAGGTATTTATACATACACTCACTACACTAAACACATTCACACTTATATATACACTCACACACCCACCCACCCACACACACACACTCACACACACAAACACACACACACAAATACACATTTCGCCACACTAAACAAATATTTGCATGCGTAGTCTCTTAATGTGTAATTTTTATCTTTTTCATTAATTTATTTCTTTTACATACTTATTTTATTAACTTCATTAGCAGCAACATAAACTTTGTACTTGTATAGAAAGCTACAGTTCAATCCGGGAAGTGAGGACCTGGTGTCTTGTATCACAGGTTGCAACCCAACCTATTTCAAGCATCAGTCTTCACAACTAGTAATCTAAGGCTGATATTGTTTATATTACTGTTGCTTGTTACTACTATTTGTGAAGAAATAAATAAAGATTTATTTATTTATTTAGTAAAAAATGATTGTTTTGTCATTATTTATTACTTTCTCATCAATTTTAGTACAATAAAAGCCAACAAAACTTTCGGTCACTATTATTACTATGGATAACTTTTTACCATAATAAATAAAATAAAACCGAAATAACTAAATGCAGCGGGATGTTAAGTAAGGCCCAGGCGGGTTATTACAAACTAAAATAGTATTATTATTTTACAATAAAGAAAAAAGTTTACATCAGATCTATGATTAATATAATAATTAAATAAATGAAGTTTTTAAAATTATAACGATTGACACTTTCCAGAACCTTTCCGCCCCAACGGCCATCGGTTCTTCTCGCTATATGTCCAGCCTACTGCCACTTCAACTGAGCGATGTCGATTACTCTAGTTCTCCTGCGGATCTCCTCATTTCTGATTCGATCACGCAGAGAAACGCCGAGTATGACTCTCTCCATTGCACGCTGGGTGACTTTGAGCCTCCTTATGAGACCCATAGTTAGCGGCCACGTTTCACTGCCGTAGGTCATCACTGGCAACACACACTGGTCATAGACTTTCGTCTTGAGACACTGAGGTTAATTGGACGGGAAGATGTTTTCGAAGCTGCCCGAATGCTGCCCATCTGAGTTTGATTCGACGAGAGATCTGGGGCCGTACCGGCTAACGAATCGATTATCGAAAAGTCTGTCGAGTTTCAACTTAAAACAGAAAAAATCAAAGTAAGGAATTTCGTCTTGTACTTTCTGTTGACGTAATTTGGAAGATATCGATGTTCGTGTGACATCATGAATTGGGGTTTGCCATTTTAGCCCAATTGGGGCTCGAGTTATCTGTTTTAATTTGAAACCCAGCAGACTTTTCGATAATCGATTCGTTAGCCGGTACGGCCCCTGATCGAAGTTGGATCGACATGGTGGCATTTTCGTATAAGTACCATTTTACCTCGGTATACCTGTAGGCCACTTGGCAACTTGGAGACTGCAGCACCGCCCAGGTTTCAATCAAATTATAGGCTTTCTCTAGTCCACGAACGCCAAGCATAGTGGCAGATTATGGATGTGGTCTATGGTGCTAAATTCCAAGCCTTTTCGGAACCCGGCTTGTTCGGGCGGTTGGAAGTTGCCGAACTTGCGAGCGAAACGATCAACGCATCAAAGTTGCCTTGTTTGTATGAAAATTGAATTGTATTTCTATTTATCCATTTATTAAACATTATACATTGGGTCTTATCGCATGTCTCTAGTTTAGAAGCTATGTGTACAAAGCCCTGTAAATTTTAGTAATCTTTATTTAATATTGTGTTAGGTAGTCTATTTTTTAATATTAGTTAACTCATGTTACGTGTGGTAATAAGAAGTAAATTTTCTTTAAATAAGGTGACACAATTATTTTATTAATTAAATCACTCAAAATTTTAGGTCTTCTTTGTTTCATTAAAATAAATGTAAGGACATCAGATAATGGTCTTAAAATTAGCTTTGTAAAGTGGCTTATTAATTCGTTGTATTTCAGGATGAGTTGTTTGATAGTGATGTGATCTATTGTATTGTAGTTTTTCCTGAGCCCAGCCTGTTCTATTGGTTGATTTTTTATCAAGATTACCAGATATTCTTTCTAGTATGACCTATGCAAAGACTTTGTATATGTTTGAAATCGGTGAAATCGGCTTGTAGTTTCCTATGTCTTCCTTTGATCCTTTCTTATGTAATAGTATTATGTGTGACTGTGCCCATTGTCTAGGTATAATACCCGTGCGTAGTATTTCGTTGAAGATTTTAGCCAGTATTGGCCTCATCTCTTCCGCAATACCTCTTAAGAGTTCGTTAGGAATTTGGTCAGGTCAAAACAATTTATGAAACAATTACTACTCAGATATTTATGGTTTTTTTTGTTGGGAACATTTTAAGCTTTATATTTTAGTTGCGTTTTAATTATAGTTAATACAATTGTATAATAGACCTTATCTGAAAGTTTTATTGGCTTTTTTAGTGTTAAAATTGATGAAAAGTAATAAAGAATGTAAAAAAAATAGTTTTTACTAGAAAAAATCGATTTTATACTGTTTCGAAATCCAAGTTGTGTGAATGTACAATATTGGGCACGCGTCGATAGTGTATGATTATTTTAAACGTTTGAAATATTGACGCAGAAGTAGTTTTGAGGCAGAAAAAATTTGAAATTGGCCGTAAGAGCACATTGAATATCTAACTCCATACAAAAAAAACATAAAGTATTTTTTTCCGACCAAACTATTCATTTTAGACAAAAATATTTTAAAACATTTTATTTTATTAGAATAAAGAGTTCTATCGATTAGAATTTTTTTTAAATTCAATTTGACGAAAAATAAAATTTGTTGCAACTTGCGCGCGTCATAGCTCTGAAATGCAACCACTGAGAGCCGGCAGACCGCATCATTTCAGCTACGGAGACGCCATACTTTGAATAGGTACTAAAACTGACCATTTCTCTGATCGTTTTTTTTTCGTAACAATGAAGCCTCTTGTAAGCGCTATAATTCGAAGTTGCAACCACTGAGAGCAGGCAGACCGACATCATTCACATTAGGGGACCACTCTTCAACCCATGAAAATGAATCTAACCTTTTCCTTGATCGTTACCAAAAATCCCGTGACCGCTTAGACTATACTACATTCCCACAGGGTACATTAATAAGTGTTGTTGTCCAGGCGGCGGCGGCGGCGGCGCGGGCGCGGGCTGGGGCGGCGCGCGGCTGCAGCGCGGGCCGCGCCACCGCTCCTTCCTGCGCTGACCGCGCGCCGCGGACCACACCCCTTCGCCCGAACAATAACGCCTACAATAAATGTACTCGATATATACACGCCTTTTATTTGTAGTCATGCTATTTCACACCAAAAGCAGTGTCCGCGTATGCAAAGTGAGGCAAAAAATGGCTTAATTTTCAGATTTATATCCTTCATGGGTTACCTAATCTTAACTAAAATCCAATAATATACTAACTCATCTTCTTGATATAGGAAAATTGAAACTGTTTTGTACTTATTCGGTATGATTAAGTAATAATGGAAAATAGAAATCTGAAAACGGAGCCATTTTGGCTGTTTTAGTTGCCTCACTTTTGACAGTGCGCTTTATAGAGGACTATCGTTGTATCTAGGTGTATTATTCTAATGCTATTTCACATAAATGGAGTACTTAAATCAGCGAACTAAAATCTATGGAAAAAGCAAGACTACTGAGGCCGTACCGGGTAACGCATCGATTTTCGAAAAGTCTGCCGGGTTTCAAATTAAAACAGATAAATCGAGCCCCAGTTGGGCCAAAATGGCGAACCCGATTGTAGATGTCGCTGCGTACGCTTGTTCCTAAGACCGTAGACGTTCGGAACAATGTATAGGAAAATATTTATTTTGTGGTATTTTTTTAGCGAAAAGAACCAATTGACCCAAAATGGATATAATAGACTATTCTACAATGCAAATGCTGGAATTGAGAGCAAAATTAAGGCGTTTTTATTCTTACTGAATTTTTCATGTGTTCTTAATAGCTAGATTATTCGTAAATTTGTATTTGCCAACATATTTACAGCTTAATTTGCTCATTTTAAAGCTATTAAACGATTTTTAAAGTAAAAGTCCGTTGTTTTGACGGTTTTTGTGGAACAAGCGTACGTAGCGCCACTTTAACAGTTGCCTTCCCCATTCACGATGTCACACGAACATCGATATCTTCCAAATTACGTCAACAAATAGTACAAAACGAAATACCTTACTTTGATTTCTCTGTCTTAAGTTGAAACGGCAGACCCGCCGAATTTCGAAAAGTTAGCCGGTATACGGCCCCTGGTCCGGAAGGATTCCGTTCATAACATAGCAACACACACCAAGTGGGCGGGCTATTTATTTATACAGCACAAAGCGACTGCTATGCAATTATCCTTACAAAATGTGTTTTTTAATGTCATTTTAACATTTTGACGATTTAATTGGGCAGCTGATCACTGGTTGCATAAAAGCGACTATAATCTGTATACTCTACCATACTACTCATTGATATTTTCTCCCTTTTTCCATTCCGATCAACTGGAAACTGAACAACTATTTTACTTCTCAACAGCTCAACTATTTAGTTGGTCGGTTGGGAAGTATATGAATCAACTATATTACTTCTCAACAGCTCAACTATTTGGTTATCGGTTGGAAAGTACATATATGAATCTACTATTTTACTTCTCAACAAACAGCTCAACTTTTTGGATTGATTGGTTAAGAAATATAAGATTCTTCAAAAATCTTTGAATGCAAGGCCAATTATTTTTAAAATCTAAATTAGATCTTTCCCCTTTTTCCATTCCAATCAACTGGAAACTGAACAACTATTTTACTTCTCAACATCTCAACTATTTAGTTGATCGATTGGAAAGTGAACAAACAATTATTTTACTTCTCAACAGCTCAACTATTTGTGTTGATCGGTTAGGAAAAAATATTATTAAGTATTTCGTTAAAATCTTAGACACATTGACATATTTTAATCGATCTAATATATTTTATTATTATATTAGGATATAAATAAAACAATTTAAGAAAATTTAGAAACAAATCAACTTTATTATCAAGATGAAAAAGATCAAATCATATATTATATTATTATATATATAAGCTTACGAAACAGATATGTAAACCGCGAGACAGATCACAGTGACTAACATAACCCTTGCTTAACCTTACTGCAAACGAACGACTATACACGATTTATACTGTAACTTCAATTATACATTATACATATCGAAAAAAAACGAACTATCAATTTCAATATTGCGTATCAACTGAAGAGTAACGATGATCAATAGTACTCAATACTCCACCGAGATTTTACTATAATTGTCTTTGTTTTTTTATCATTTTTGTTTAATCATTAAATGGTAAAACATTTCACTAGCATAAGTTTATATTTACAATGCCCGAAGGCGACAGTCTGTTCATTGTATAAAAGTATCACTCGCGACGGATGGCACGCGCTGCGCTTGCGCCGCAGCTGCGCCCCCAGGGCGCCCCCGCCCCCGCCCCCGCACTAGTCGCCGGGGTGCTCGGGGCACGATCTGTTCACTTCGAACCATTGGTCTATACATCTGGAAACAAGAAACATTCTCATTAATATCAGTGAATCAGGTACTGTATAAAGTAAGTACAGTATGAGGCTAATATCTTGAAATCGGGTGGGGATTGTGCGGAACGCGTATTTTGGGTATGCGTAGCGGTGAGGTACGTGGGCGGCGGGAGAGGCGCGCGCTATTGGTCGTCACAAGAGCACATGCGCGAACTTATCTCCACTCCGTCGAAAAAATTTCAAGATATTTGCCTCGTACTGTAATCGTAGCGTAAAAAGTGTGTTTCGTTGTAGCCTGGCCACGGTGCAAAAAAAGGCTGTAGTTATGGTACCCATAAGGAAAAACGTGTACCGCGGTATTTCACAAGTTATAGCACATTTTTTGTGGCCAGGCTACAACGTAAGCAGCTCTTAAGGCCCAAAGTTAGCTATTTTCGATGATAGAAGTGTGGCCGGGCAGGGCTATAACTTGTGAAATACCGCGGCACACCTTTTAACCTTTTGGGTGTAAACAGCCTTTTTGGCACCGTGGCCGGGCTAAACTAACTAAACACACCGTATAAAGGCCGATCCCATAGATAATTTATGACCGTCTAACTTTTCGATTTTTTTTAATTATTGCATGTCAGAAAGGCAGAATATGGCTGAACTTTAATACCTATGTGAAATCTCATACCACCTGTATTCGCAATAAACATATTTTGATATGATTTCGAACTTCGATGGGTCTGCCGAGAGTGCCGAGCTTCAACTTAGAACAGAGTCAAAGTCAAAGTCAAATAAGCTTTATTCAAATAAACTTAATTATTAAGTACATTTGAATCGTCTATATTTTCCTACCACCCGTTCCAGACTTTTTTTAGCTGACAAGAAGAACGGGCGCAAGAAACTTATCAGCTGTAACAGCCATAAGTAACGATATTTACAAACTTGAATATATCGTTACCAGATAATTACAGGGTGATAGGATTATTGGCAACAACATAGACTTATTATATTACTTAAACAAAGTACTTATAGTAGCAAGTTATGTGTTACCTCATTTCCATGCATTTTGATCTTTAAGATAATCATCTACTTTATAATAACCTTTACCCATGAGCGTTTTTTTAACATGGATTTTAAATTCATGCAAAGGCAGATCAATCACTTGTTGCGGAACTTTATTAATAAAGGCTATGCCTTTCCCCATAAATGAACTTCTAGATTTTGCAAGCCTAAATCTTGGAACGGCAAGTTTATCTTTATTTCTTGTATTAAACTGGTGAATATGGCTGTTCTTAGGAAATGAATCATAGTGTTTCCTTACATAAACTAAATTTTCATATATGTATTGGCCTGCCAAAGTTAAGATGTTTATTTCTTTAAACAATTCTCTCAAGCTATCTCTTCGCCGAAGATTGTATATGGCGCGAACAGCTCTTTTTTGGAGTACGAAAATATTTTCAATACTGGCAGCTGAGCCCCACAATAGCAGTCCATAAGACATTACACTGTGAAAATAACTATAATATACTAACCTTGCCGTTTCAATATCAGTTAAAAACCTTATTTTCTTAACAGCGAATGCTGCTGAACTAAGTCTACTTGACAAGGCTTCAATATGTGGATCCCGTTGCAGTCGAGAATCTAGTGTAATATCTAGAAATTTTGTACTCTCAATAAACTCGACTTCATCGTTATTCAAATTAATATTTAATTTTGTCTGCTCAACATTAGGTAATGAAAATTTTACACATTTAGTTTTTTTGGGGTTAAGTGCTAAATTATTGCTATTAAACCAGTATGAAACTTTAGAGAGGGCGCTATTTACTTCGTCCGAACAGTTGTTACCTCTGTTTACTTTGAAAACTAAAGAAGTATCATCCGCAAATAGTATTGTCTCACATAAATTATTCGCGTAATTGGGAAGGTCATTTATATAAATTGGAAAGAGCAATGGGCCCAATATTGATCCCTGTGGCACACCCATATTGGTGGGGGCTCCAGTAGATTCATCATATCAGCCACACGACACCCACTGCTGGGTATAGGCCTCCCCTAAGGATCTCCACGACGATCGGTCCTGCGCTGCCTGCATCCACTGGCTTTCCGCGACCTTCACCAGATCGTCGGTCCACCTTGTCGGGGGCCTACCCACGGAGCGTCGTCCGGTGCGCGGTCGCCATTCCAGAACCTTTCTGCCCCAACGGCCATCGGTTCTTCTCGCTATGTGTCCCGCCCATTGCCACTTCAGCTGAGCAATCCTTCGAGCGATGTCGGTTACTTTAGTTCTCCTGCGGATCTCCTCGTTTCTGATTTGATCACGTAGGGAAACGCCGAGCATGGCTCTCTCCATTGCACGCTGAGCGACCTTGAGCCTCCTTATGAGACCCATAGTTAGCGGCCACGTTTCACTGCCGTAAGTCATCACTGGCAACACACACTGTTCATAGACTTTCGTCTTGAGACACTGAGGTAAGTCGGACGCGAAGATTTTTCGAAGCTTCCCGAATGCTGCCCACCCGAGTTGGATTCGGCGAGAGATCTCTTTCTCGAAGTTGGACCTACCTAACTGGACTGCCTGTCCTAGGTATACGTAATGGTCAACAACTTCAAGTGTAGTGTTCCCAACATGAACTGGAGAGGGTACAACATGGGCATTTGACATAATTTTCGTCTTTTCCATGTTCATCCTAAGACCCACTCTTTGGGAAGCACTACGGAGATCTTCGAGCATTGAGAGAGTAGATTGAGTTCTATTAATCACTACTTTCTGAGTCCTATTGTACAAATACGATTTCATAAGGCTAACTAATTTGTCAGAGACACCATAATGTTCTAGCTTCTTTAATAGTGTTTGGTGATCAACGCAATCGAATGCCTTAGAAAGGTCACAGAAAATGCCAATTACATCTTGCTTTTCTTCCCAAGCGACAAAAATATGTTTGAGAAGTGTAATTCCAGCATCAGTAGTATTTTTACCTTTGGAAAATCCAAACTGATTTTTATGAAGAATGTTATTGGATGTGAAATAATCTAGTAATTGGGAATATATTTTTTTTTCAAATATTTTACTAAGTGCTGGTAGTATAGATATTGGCCTAAAGTTAGCTGGGTCACTTTTATCCCCAGATTTAAAAAGAGGAATCAATTTACTATTTTTCATTAAGTTAGGAAAGACCCCTTCATTTGTTAAAAATAAAAGCCAAGTAAGGGGCTAGTATATCAATTATTGATTTAATAATGCTTGTTGACATGCCCCAAAGATCTTCTGTTTTTTTTACATTAATTGTTTTAAAAGCTTTAATAATATCTTCACTATTTATATATTTAAAGAAAAAGGTTTCCTTGCGCTTATCAACACTAGACTCTAGGAGGGAGACTGCGATGTTGGGACAAGCACTAAGAGTACTGGTTGTTTCTATTGGTATTCGAGCAAAGAAATCTTCAAAGACTTTAGCGACCTTATCGTCAGATTCAACAGTTTGATGACCAATTTTTAAACAGAAGGAATTTATATTGGATTTTGATTTGCCCGTTTCTTTGTTAATAATGTTCCAAGTAGCCTTAATTTTATTATCTGCTGATTTAATTTTATTTGAAAAGTACTTGGACTTTGCTAGAATACAAACTTCTCTGAATGTTTGTGAATACTTCTTGACAAATTCAATGAAGTTAGGATCACAGGAAGTAGCTTTCTCTGCATAAAGTTCGTATAATTTCCTTCTGTTTTTATATATACCGGGTGTGGCCCAGTCACTAAATTTCGTACTATCATTACATTTGATGACTTTTTGTTTATAAGTTTCACTAAATTCAGTTTGGACTACGCTAAATAAATGGTTATATAAGTTATTGGCTTCAAAATTTGGTTCTGGTAAAGTTTCAATTTTACTTGTGACATTGTTTCTGAATTTTTCAATACAGTGTTTTTTTATTGGCCTACACATTATTTTCCTTTTAGACGGAACATGATGGTGCTCAATAGAGGCTAATTGTCCACTATGGTCGGACTTAATACAATTCAAAATTGATTTTTCAAGTACATTGCAGTTACAGAAAATATTATCTAAGCAAGTTACCGATGTGGGTGTGATTGGCGTTGGTTCATTCAAGAAATTCAGAGAAATCAAAGTACCTAAGGAATTTCGTATTGTACTATTTGTTAAAGTTATTTGGAAGATATCCATGTTCTTGTGACATGATGAATTGGGATTCGTCATTTTAGCCCGATTGGGGCTCGATTTATCTATTTTAATTTGAAACCCGGCAGACTTTCCGAAGTTCGATGCGTTAGCCGGTACCGCCCCTGACCACTAGGTATAGAAATATCAAAATAATAATATCCTACTTCTATTACCAAAGCATCTCAATTTGTTAAAAATTACAAAATTAAAAACGAAAGATACTATCACAAGAGCCTAATAAATTCAAAAGCCAGTAAAACCCTCTATCAGCACATTCGAGTAGCCCTTGATACGTGTTGGTCCTAGATATAGGTCACATGATATGCATCGCATGACCTAGATCTAGGCCCTCAGCCTAGAGTGGGGTTTATCGGCCCTTTGTTCCCTTTGACAGGGCGTCGGCGTCAGGTTGGCTCGGGACGCGCTCGGCGCACTCCCGCCACTTGGGATAAAGGACACGCCATTTTTCTATTGTTGACATATCTGGGAAGGCTATTTGATTAATGTGCTTTGATAAAAAGCCTTTTTCAGTCTAGAATTATGTCTTTCACGTTATATAAAGGCTTAGGAACTAGGTACTTATAAGGTAATCTGTTAAGGTTCTGATTTTTAATCTGACCGACCAAGGAACAAGATTCAACAAGTGTAATACACTTTTTTGCGTACGTTTCTAGGGATATAAAATCTTTATTGGGAAAAGTAAACAAGGAACATGAGCACTTAGGTAAGTATGTCACTTTTATACCAAAGAGCATTTTAGAAGAACAAAAAGTAAAAACATGGATTAAAAACAAAAAGTGTAAAATCAATGAAAGAGCCAATGTTGCATGCAGCCCAGAGCAACTTTTGTTTATTTTTCTAGTCATGCTTTATTAGGTATTCTAGGCTCGAGGCGTGTGCACTTGAGTGGGTCAGCCAAATGAGCCGCTCATTTGGTCGAGCGTGCTCAAGTGGACACGTGGCTTTAGAGATGGCGACAAAGCGGTTCGTTTATCATAAAAAAATACATTATCCCGAATCGCTGGTGCACAGGCCTATGAATGGATAAGAAAATCTACATATCCCAACACGCGGGTCCCATGCGGATGAGTTCGTTTACCGACTACAAATGCAGCCGCAACCAATGACTTAACGTGTTTTTCTAAGCTTGGAGGAGCTAGAAATTAACACCCATCCAATGACAAGCGATAGTTGTCATCACAATCTATTTACCATCCGTAAATTTTTGCTCATAATATTAATATAGTAGATAGCCGTGAGTAGTTACCCCTTGTGGTAGATGCAGAGGCAGGGCAGGCGCGCGATGGTGTCGCCCGCCGACAGCTCCTCCAGCAGATCACGCACTCGCCCTTGAGTCAAAACTATCCCCAGCCGTTATTAATATAGTAGATAGCAGTGAGTAGTTACCCCTTGTGGTAGATGCAGAGGCAGGGCAGGCGCGCGATGGTGTCGCCCGCCGACAGCTCCTCCAGGCAGATCACGCACTCGCCCTTCGAGTCGCTCAGCACGTCCTCTGAAACATTATACCACTACAGTTTACTTCAAATTCGACATCACTTATTCAGTCTAGGCTGTCTGTCACAAGCATTTATTGTGTGTCAAAGAATAGCTACCTCGATGCGGGAGAACCTTGTAACGACTTGGGCTGCTTAGTCATCAAATTGAAATGAAAATTGACTTAACATAAAGTGAGATGAATGAGGTCACTTTTCATCACAATTTTAATCAATGTTTATTACAAACAAACAACTTACAAGATGAAGCAGATAATCGTGATCGACTTAGTGGAAAATTACTACAGTTATGGTAATCTTGCAAATATATTACAAGTTAGAATAGAACCACACAATACTTAGAGAACATAAATGTAGTTATGAATTGTTTTGTTCACGCCAGTCAAACATCATTATGACGAAAAAACAGTTTAAAACGAATATACTTAGCTAAATGCTGTTTTTTTGTAGGTTTAGATGTTTTACTACAAAAACTTGATGAAGTGCTATAAATAAATGGAACTTTAAATGTATATTTCCAACGATCTGCATTTTTAATAAACATTGCATATTTTTATAAGCAGCAAGCACCAGTTCATTAGGTTACTTCTAGAATTAATAAAATTTGCAGCGCTGTTGTTAATTATCAGAGTAAACTTCGTTCCAGCTACCTTCCAGAGAGTGAATGAAACTATGAGAATAATAATTTTTTTAATTGATAAAATAGTTACAAAACTCACATAAAAGGAACAAACTAAATACAGTCCAAACAGTTTTTCAGTATCAAATAAAAAAAATAAACAGTTGGACAGACAGGTGCATAATTTTAGTTAATGATATTGACCGAGCGTTTCATCTTGGGCACAAAATTGCTTTCGAATGATTGTCTGTCCGGCTATCCGTCTGTTCTCCTCTACGGTTCGCATTTATCAACTTTTTGGCCAATTAAGATTTTCCAAAAAAAAAATTTTCAGCATTTCGCGGCTCTGCGAGGTCTACAGCTCGCAGAGCCACTAATAAATAGATGAATAGCTATTTTAATATTGTATGTATTTCGAATTCAATATGACGTTTGAGTGACGTGACGTAAAGCTAGGGTTTCCTAGGATGACGGTGCCGTCATATTACGGCCATAATATAGCGGCGTTGAATGTTGTCTATGTAAACAATATGGCGATACCGTAACGTCAGAAACCGCGCCATATTGTTTACATAGACAACGTTCAACGCCGCTAAATGACGGCCGTTATAGGACGGCACCGTCATCCTAGGAAACCCTAGCTTAACCCAGCAAAACCGATTTTCCTAACTCCACTTTAAATACCTATGAATTAGCTATTGAATGGGGTATAAAGTTAATTTTTCATTGTTCATCTTTAAATACGTTCACAGGATCGCTGCAATTCCTTTATGCATTTGTAAAATTAATTTAAAAGGAAGATTTGGACCCCCGACGAGGTTTATACTAAGAGCTTGCCCCGGATTTAGGTGGACAATTTACAGAGCGACGAAATCCCTATAGCTAGTTTGCCATACTATCATTATTAACAGATCCGGGCACCTCGCAGATTTTCAGTGTTGGGGGTGGAGTGGTTGAGCAACAAAGGAATTGAAGAGCGAATTAGATACATGATTGCCCATGAGTGCCCGGATCTATTAATAATGATGGTATGGCACACTAACGAAAGACATTTCGTCGCTCTGTAAATTGTCCACCTATTTCCGGGGCTAGCTCTGTCCAATTGAGTTTACATCAGGATCGAATAAACGTCAAAAATCTGTTATATTCATAGATATAGAAAAATTTTCGCTGCGCTCAAGACCAACAAAGCGTGGAAAAGAGAAGTTAACATCATACGGACACGGTCTATGTAAAAAAGAGACAAAGGATCAAGTGACATGTGCCAACATTTTTTACAGTAAGAGCCCCTAGCGTCCCGCCTAGCAAATGAGCAATCACAGTTTGTTTAAAATATTTGTTAATCTTAATTAGAGTTTAAAATAAAGGTATCGTGGAGCCATGGTGTCTTGTGCTCTAAGTAATTGCGATGTGACAAAAAGAAATAACCCAAGTAATCACAGTTTTCACAGGTAAATAAGATATTGCCACACATTTCTCTAAAACCAAATTTCGCTACATTTATTCGTTTATCGACGAAGAAAACAGTATGGAACATAGTTTATTAATTTCCTTTGCCATATATAGTCATATTTTATGAATCTAAGTATTTTTTTACGTATCTCATATAAAATGTATGCATTCGTTTTCGGATCACCTGTTTATTGACATTGTTGTTCTTTGACATTCTATTTCTATGGTTATATTGGTACTTTGAAAACGGTTTCCATAGACTGTTTTGATTGACGTTTACTCCAATCGAACTTGATCTCGATCGCGGGAGTAACCACCTGAAAGTTTTTTTAATTTACTCTGCACGCTAATAATTTGAAGAAACTTAACCTATCAAGGCCCGGAAAATGAGACTCAATAGATTGTCCGGCCGCAGCCGCTCGGGCATTAAATACTACATGTTCTTCTTAATGAGCCAGGGTGATGAATACTAACCATTATAGGAGAGCCTGGGCCTGGTGAGGCACATGACCAGGTGGCACTCGATGTCGTCCGGAAGGACAAATTTGCTGCACACCGGACATTTGATCCCTGCAACAAACGGAAACAATTACGTTAACACGTGATATACACAATTAGCTATTTTAGCTGAGACATATATTTACATCGGTCTTTCTGATAGATAAAAGAGATCTGTAGAAAATTCAAATAAACTTAGAAATTAAATTATTTGAATTAAGTATATTATTTATGTATGGGAAAGACGGGAAAAGTAATAAGAAAGTAAAGTTTTAATGCTGCTATGTTAAACCTATATGAGTTCATTAAAATACACAACATTTCCACCCCCTCCCGCAACCGCGTCACCCCTTGAAAAGTGCCCCGTTTTACTCAGGAAATTAATCAATAAATTTTTAAGGAAACGATTTAGTCTTTTACTATTTCGTCCTAGCTTGTATAGTTTTCCTGAAAATTGACTCACTTTAATTATTTATTTATTATTATTACAATGTGAACTTACAGCTAAACCAATTATAGGTATTCTGTAGTATAGAATAAACTATGTCGGGATTTACACCATGTACCTGTTTATTTTTGAGACTCCGATATTTCGGCGCAGTTGCATGCGCCATGATCACGGAAGAACTGTCGATTGTTGCGTGCGGGTAGATGTTATTGGCAGACGAATCGGTCTACCCTCCGTCTAGTTCTTTTATTACTACGTTCGATACCGGTACCACTGTCTGCAAACTCACTATTCACTCGAATTTGTTCTCGACACACGACACTCACTGTATCTGTACGCGAAACGGCACTTTTTTATTTTTGTTGTTTTTACACAACCGGACTACTGGATTCCAGACACTCGACAATTTAAACCCATCCTCACGATTGAAATTTTTGTATTTGGTTATTTCAATCGCTTCCCTGACCATTCTTGGTATGTAGAGGCGTTCTGTTGAAATAATCTGGGGGTTATGTAACTCGATCCAGTGATTTGTGTCCGAATGAATTAAATGTTCAGCAATGGCCGATTTTTGCGTATCGTTGTTTTGGACCGCTTTTATGTGCTCCTTTATACGGCATGCTATTGTGCGTTTAGTTTGGCCGATATATGAGCTACCACAACTGCAGTCGATCTTATAAACGCCAGGTTTCTCCAAAGGAAAACTATCTTTCGGGGACCGTAGACATTGCGATACCTTTTTCACGCCACTACATACCAAGAATGGTCAGGGAAGCGATTGAAATAACCAAATACAAAAATTTCAATCGTGAGGATGGGTTTAAATTGTCGAGTGTCTGGAATCCAGTAGTCCGGTTGTGTAAAAACAACAAAAATAAAAAAAGTGCCGTTTCGCGTACAGATACAGTGAGTGTCGTGTGTCGAGAACAAATTCGAGTGAATAGTGAGTTTGCAGACAGTGGTACCGGTATCGAACGTAGTAATAAAAGAACTAGACGGAGGGTAGACCGATTCGTCTGCCAATAACATCTACCCGCACGCAACAATCGACAGTTCTTCCGTAATCATGGCGCATGCAACTGCGCCGAAATATCGGAGTCTCAAAAATAAACAGGTACATGGTGTAAATCCCGACATAGTTTATTCTATTAACGTCAATAACCATGGAAATTTAAAACAATATTCTGTAGTATAACCCAGCACCATAAAATCTTAACTATTAATTTTGCCGCTTAAAACTCTAGAAATAATATTGTCTATAAGTATTTTCCTACCGCCCATTCGAGACTTTTTTAGCTGACAAGAAGGGACGCAAAAAACTTATCAGCTTTATCAGAAATAAGAAGTAACAATATCTACAAAGACATTAAAATCGTTACTAAAACGATACCTAGATCTTCTTTATGAGGAGCTAGATCGCGTAGGCAGTGAATTAACGAGTTTGTGCGATTGCGGAGTCATTCATGGGATGGGTGGCCAGCAGTCATTTACACACACCAATCAGGAAAATCAACAATACAAGTAAGTAACAAGTTCAACAACACAAGTCCGTATTTATCCGAATAATTCGGACAACAAGCCGCGCGGCGCCTGTCACCTGCCGATCAGGCCGTATCGTTGTATCGCTGACAATGGCGCCGAAACAATGGCTTGTCGCCTGAACAATACCGACGCCTTTCGGCACATGTTGTGTGACAGGGATATACCGTGTCAACTGGAGTATACGTTATATTAGTACAGTGAGCTGAGGTTACGAGAGATAAAAATCACTTGAAGGTTCCTGGCTCGTGTCACGTTCACGTGTCGTGTACTTGTCTACCGAGGTAGCGCAATTGATAATATTGTGCTTTTTAGAATAACATAGTGTAAGGAAAATTAATTCATAAATATTTTTTCTTCTATTTTGTTTTGTCACGTCTTTTACAGATATTTAAAGGTAAAGAAAAAGTTTAACCAGCATCTTTGACAAAAGCTAAACGAAGCACGACTTTTCAATCATCAGGACCTTCCTGGTCGAGTAGTTTGTACACCGGTTTTCAAGGTGTCGCCATCTCTGAGGTCGCGCGTTCGATCCCCGACTGGAACTATTTAGAAAACGAACTTTTTTATATTGGCTCAGGTCTAGGTGTTTGTAGTTCAACAGTCCTGGAATACTCATTACTACTACTGGTACTGAGGTAGGCTATCTTACCTCTAACTGCCGGAACACAACAATTTTTAAATTGTTGTTATGGCGTCAGACTTAGGTAAGCTAGCCAGGCGGACTTGAAATAAGCCCTACCACCAACCAAACCGAGTATAAATAAATTGTACCCCCTGGGAATCGAACCCGAGAATCGAATCCTGCCTCTTAATCGGGTGGGTGAACCACTAGACTACAGAGGCGGTTAAACACAAGATTTACATGTGATTTACATTTTACTTACTTTGCAATCAGAGCAACGTGTGATGTTATCTAAAATTCATCTAGTTCTACGTCTTGAAGTTTTGATGTGAATTTGAAATATAATTTTGTTTAAGTACCAAAAAAGCCTAGCCGTCAACTCGTGTATAAACAGCAAAACTTTATAACACTAATAAAACTTAACGACTGCGTTCGGATTCAAACCCGAGCCCTCGCATCGCGAGTCACGTCACGCGCGCTCAGCCATCGGCGCATACAAATCGCCCGCTATGTTTGATGGCTATAGCTCCATTGTTCTTTGATTAAGCGTTTTGTTCCTGAAGTGGGCAATTGAATATGAGCACTTATGCCACTTCTGATGATAAATAAACCGTTTATCGTCATGCATGCCTTATTAAAATCAGACAAATAGAGTCATACATTAATAACATAGCTGTTTGTTTTGTTTGTTAAATAGGTACAGTACCGTACAATGAAAATATTAGCAATAAGGCAAACAGAAACAACATACCGCCATTTGACAGAAATATTTAAAATAACTCAGCTGCAGTGGCAGTGGGCTGGACACATAGCGACAAGAACCGATGGCCGTTGGGGCGGAAAGGTTCTTGAATGGCGACCGCGCACCGGACGGCTTTCCGTGGGTAGGCCCCCGATAAGGTGGACCGACGTGAGGGGGAAGGTCGTGGTGCGCCGCTGGATGCGGGCAGCGCAGGACCGATCGTCGTGGAGATGCTTGAGGGAGGCCTATACCCAGCAGTAGGTAGGAGTCGAGGGGCTGATATGATGATTTAAAATAACATAAAATGTTATGCGATGACGATCCCAGGTTTTACATTTGTATACGGACGTAGTTACGTAAAAAGGATCCAAACAACATCGATACCAGGAGGGGAGTCTTTGGGATGAGATGAACTTCCCAAAATCTTGTCTTGGGAGTTGGGATGATTTTTAATGTAGAAAAAGATCCAGGTGAAAAACACAATATTCGATAACGACGACGACTAGATACCTAATATCATCACAAAGACCCCCCCCCCCCCCCCGTATCGATATGTGGATTGGATCCTTTTTGCGTAACTACGTCGCTTGCGCTCTTGAGTCTGTAATTTTTACCATTGAAAATGGTTATCAGATGCAAATCGCCTGAGACGTATTTTTGGCCATATTTCCGAAGACTTTGCTCCCAAAGTCTTCGGAAATATGGAATCTGGGATCCTCCGATCGAGATGAAAATAGTACTATAAGTTGAGGAATTTATCGAAACACGTGTGAACGTTTGAATTTTGAAAATCTACTGGTTTTTTTTTTGTAATTTTGCAAAATTCCGAAAATTCCGGGTTTTTAGGGGGGTGTTTGCTTACTAAATTGTAAATATTTCGAAACAAAAATCGACTTAAGAAAAAATGAAAAAAAGGGTCCTAGGGTATTAGTTTAGCTACCAAATGGCGAAATAATTTTGAAAATCGGTTATTAATTGTGACCTGTAGGTGGTCCCTTTAGATTTGGAATTGTTGAAAAACTGGTGTTTCCGTACATAAAAAGTGATGTAGCTTTTATGATTATTGGCCGATCGTCATGGCAATAGTGTTAAAAGATGCAGAAGCAGACGAGAAGTGCATTCGTTGGAATTTTGAAAATAGGTTAATAATATTTCGGCTGCGTCGAGGCAGTCAGCGGGCGCTTTTGTGACACGAGGCGGAGCCGAGTGTCACAATCGTAAAAATAAATAGGTACTACCTAAATGTAACTTTAAACATATAATAGGACTTTGCATTTGATTTGATTTTGGTTTTTCGTAAATTTTGGTGTTCATTTTCAATGCTCCGATTCTTGCGCGGACTGTAAAATCAGTGAATTTTTGTCACGCTTTCTTATTTATAGATTTCGACCTATCAGATATCTTTTCTTCCCAGTTAGGTAGGTAGTATCGATAGATAGGTAATTGTAATGTATACTACTACCATGCATACAGCCCCAGATTTATTACAAACCCGGAAATACCACACGGTTAAAAAAATTAAAAAGAAATGGAACTGAACCTTTTATTTAAGATGCCGTGTTATTTAAAAATAATTAGAAACTAGAAAAAAATATCCTTAAAAACGTTTTATTTTTTATTTCTGGTGGGTTCGATTCCTGGTTAAGGCAGGCGAAATTTTAAAAATCTTTAAATGCAGTTCCATTTCTTTTTGAAAACAAAATGAAGTCTTCTAAAATTTCCTGCCTTCATTATTTAAGATACTTTCCCTCCGTGTACTTTCCCTCGGCAAATTTTGGGACACCCTGTATGTTCTACATCAGTGTATAGATGGTGTGCCTTCACCTCGACCTTTTCGTGCTTAAAAGCATTTAAGATGAAGGGCAAAAGCTTTCCTTTATTTACACGAATTTTTCCAGTGAAAGACAAAGTTGTTTGTGCAAAATAAGACGTCTTTCTATGCTTTTTGGGTTGAAATCTGCCTAGTATCACTTGTACTATTATGTATTCTGTGTATCACCGTGAAATTAAAGATAATAGATAATAAAAACCGGCCAAGTGCAAGTCGGACCAGCACACTGAGGGTTCCGTCAAAAATAAACACGTTCGTTGTATGGGAGCCCCCTTTAAATATTTATTTTATTCTGTTTTTGTTGTTATTATATAGCGGCAACAGAAATACATCATCTGTGAAAATTTCAACTGTCTAGCTATCACGGTTCATGAGATACAGCCTGGTGGCAGACAGACAGACAGACGGACAGAGGAGTCTTAGTAATAGGGTTCCGTTTTTACCCTTTGGGTACGGAACTCTAAAAAGACATACGTAATACGGACGGAGAACGAACTCCACGGAAATACATTCCTGGTATTACAATATAAACATTATCTCTGTAATTATGATAAATAAGTAATATTACGAGGGAGTTAATAAAGATTAAATTATGTACTGTGATTATATTAAATTGCCAGCTTGATTAAAGCGAACCAGGGTTTATTCTGAGTTATGATCCGAGCACAGCGGTATAAAGTTACATAATAGGTGATAAACGGAAAATAACGTAACATAACAATGTTACGTGTAAATAAACATCAAAGATGATAATGGAAAACTGGCAATTTGTTGTTAACTACCTGTTAACAATATTTGAAACTATATTATTAAATCATTATACCTCGAAGTAGGTAGGTAGGTAGGTACTAGAAAACTCTACTCGACTCTACCTTGAAACTAGTCGGTAATAATGTACTCATTAAAACTTAAAAGTTGTATTTCATGTTTACTTTTCATTGCTATTTACTAATGACTGGCTCAGAAGAGCTATAGAGTATGTCTAAAAAGTCTGTTTACATGGGTAATTTCAAAGGTATTTTTTTTATCCACTTAAATCCCCAACCACCCCATCAATACCCATCTAAATAAATAAATATGTTTACAATAGACTGACAGCACCAACAGGGTTACCAGTATAAGTCTTTATAAATAATTTAATAATTTCTCATGTAAACAGACTTTTTAGACAGACTCTAATAGACCTCGTCTTTGTGTCATTTTTTTATATTTTTCGAAATGGAATCTGATTATTCTCCATATCTCCGACACTTTGAAAATTTTCGAAAAACTGACTCGATGAAAAAAATCCATATAATTATAGAAGCTGCTCGTGAAATTTTACGAGAATCGGTTAAGAACAAATGGACAGCCGGATGGATATGAAGTAATTTTGCTCACGCTGAACGGAGTCGCTTCTTATAATAAATAAATACCAACAAGATTTTTGCGTATATCATTTGAAAATCAGCAATGTTATACGACTGTCGTGTACTAGTATCGATCGAGTGTCACTCGTTCATGCTGACATATCGATTGGACGCAATTTGTGCTATTGTACCGCCACTGTTGTATGTATGTAGTGATATCTTGATGAACCTAAATATTTGTTTACTTTAATTTCTAAGATTTTACGCGTACAGTCAGTGGCACGAATCATGAAATCGGGTGGGGATTGCGCGAAACGCGTATTTTGGGTATGCGTTGCGGTGAGGGGCGCGGGCGGCGGGAGAGGGGCGCGCGCTATTGGTCGCTCACAAGAGCAGATGCGCGAACTTATCCCCACTCTGTCGAAAAATTGTCATGATTCGTGCCACTGACTGTACCTATTTTATACATTGAAAAGATAAAGCTCTTAACGATTTACCAGAGGTTACCAGATGAAAAAATCTAAAGTCCGGAGAAAAGGCCCGATTTCCATTGAAAAATCCTGAGATTTGTAGCAGTTTGAGAATAAGGTACGACCGGGGGCGGCGTCGGCGTCTTCGTCTTCTCCAAAATGGCTTCAAGTAGCAAGCGGCCGCGGTACTGTAGATTCACAGGTTTTTTGCTGTATTTTATTGAAAATTCTAAAAATCCTGAGATTTGCTGAGATTTTCAAAATCCGGCCGCAATCCTGAGAAAAGTCCAAAAATCCTGAGATATGGTAACCCTAGATATAGGCATCGGCACGGATCTTGAGCAGTGTTTAATGCGCAGAAGCATAGCCGTCTCTATTGGAGTAGCAGTAGAGACAGCTATGCTTCTGCACATTAAATTTCACCGCTCAAGATCCGTGCCGAGGCCTGTACCAACGCGTTAATGTGCTAAAGATTTCTTATCTTTTGGTTGGGTTTCTTATCTTACCACCGCGCACCGGTTAGTAAACCCAATCAAGAAATCTGTAGTGAAATGGGGCTGACATCCGTTAGTGCTTTTGTTCTAAAATCTCGTACACTAGTTTAAAAAAATCCTGAAGCTTTAGATTTCTAGTATGTCATGTGAAACTAATGCTGTGAATTTTATTCATTTAAACTATTAAACCTCTGCAAAATATCAACTTAAAAAAATAAACAACGTTCAAATTCTCCAGAATCGACTGCAAACATTGGCCATAAAAATGTATTACAATCTTTAGTGCTGTTTGGCAATTCAGTTAAAATTCCAGTCGATATAAACCCATATAAAACAGAACGGACGTTCTCGCGGTACAAGTAATGAAAAAACACTCACGAAATTGAAGGGCTAAGTGAAAACATTATTAGTAGAACACATTCAATAAGCTATTATGTGACAGCCATAAAACCTTGATTAGTACAAATATTGTGGAAGACTGGAACAGGGTCAAGATTTTGTGTCGAGTTATATTCAGGTCAGCGCACTTCCTTGCCAACAATATCACCATAATAATATATCAGCCGCAAAATTTCCCCTCCTTTGCCTTTCTACTTGTACTGAGTGAGTGATCTATCTATTGGGTCTTAAATCCCAAACTTTGAAAATTATTTCACTATCGATTTCCTTCTTTCTTTAATCTTTCGCTTAGAGATTATCATTTGGTATTCCTAAGCTATGGAGATGTTTATGTGTCTATGTTCAGCAGTGGACGATGATAGGCTGATGATGATGGAGATGTTTTGATTATTGTTAATACTTTAAACTTATAATTGAATCAAACACAACGGAGAAAAGTTTCCGTATGATGGACCACTTTAACAAAATTCTTACTAAGCACAATTTTCTCTAAAATAAATTTATCTGTGTTGTGAAAATCAACAGCTACTTCTAATAAAGCAACTATTAATCCATAAACACTATCCAAAAAATCGCATCCTAAACATCTACTTTAGTCTTTTGATCAATCGGAAACCGAGGGTTGGTCCCACCACTATTCCCATTACCCATTGCAAATGTAATACTGAGACTTCACTTTTTTCTCAAAACAGTCCCACTAAACCATTGATTTAAGAATTAACCAATGACGTCCTTAAACGTAATGGTAATTGTGGGGAAGTTAGTGCCACTATTACCATTAATGGTGATTCTCAATGGAAATAGTGGGACCGACCCGAAACTGACATCTTTTGATTAATTTTGGTATTCATCGCATTTGTGTCAGTAGGTTATCAATGTTTCTCCTATTGATGGTAATCGCAATCCTACCCTCGAGCTACGCGTACGTGGACTGCAAGACCGCCTGCCGCCACTGCAGGGAGAACCGAGAACATGCCCGCCTGCTGGAGGTTCACTGTGCCATGTGTAGGGAATGCAAGCTGCGGCGGAAGGTCAGACCAGCTTCTCATTTATTAAACTAATGCACAGGTGGGGCTACGTGCGATGTCTGTGTGGTATTTCCCCCAGACAATGGCACATCTTTTGTCATGTCCTGCGTGTCCCAATCCCAACACTTGCACGCTTGAGGATCATTATAAGGCCACTGATAATGCTGTATCGGTGGCTGAGTTCTGGTCCTCACAAATATGCTACCGGAGTCGATACGCAAAAAAGAAGAAGAACTAATGCACTCAATATTTATTCTGGTTATGGTGGCCATCACCATCCTGCCCTAGTGCGACGCATACGTGGACTGCAAGACCGCCTGCCGCCACTGCTGGGAAACAATCTTTACACTGTGATGGTGATGTTGTTTTCCCCCTTTAACAAGTTTATTGCACCATAACATGGTGGAACGCAAAGCCAAGAGATTAATAGGCGAAGGAGAACTAGTAGCAGCGGAACTGGTAGCAATAATTTAGCTCACCGCCGAAAAGTTGCTTGCCTATCGGTCTTTTATAGATTGTCTTTCGGTGAGTGTGCTCAAGAGCCGCATGAGCTCATTCCACCTTCTCCTTTCTACCATCGGACATCCAGACGCACTGCGGGTTACTACCCGTTCTTGGTTGATATACCTTTTCTACGTACCAAACGCTACTCACCATCGTTTATAATGCGCACAGCTATGGAGTGGAATTCCCTGCCGGCGTCTGTGTTTCCGAGCGCATACAACCTGGGCCCTGTTTCATAAAGATTACAATTGTCAGCGACAGGTGACAGGCGACAATTCGACAATTGTACGTTTCATAAAACATTTGGTCTGACATATTTTGTAATGGGAAAAGCTGACATATATGTCAAATTGTCGCGACAATTCTACAATTTAGCGCTTCATAAAAATTTACAAATTACAATGAAAATTCGACAAATTGTCGAGCATTTTCTGGCAAGTGTCGTTTATGAAACACATAATTGTCAATACGCAATTAGAAACTTGTCGAATTGTCGCACATTTTTGACAGGCACCCTTGGGCTGTGTCAGGATTACATGACAATTTTCTGTCGACTCACGAATTAAATCGATACACTTCTTAAGTAAAAATGTTAAATTCTAGCAGTGATAACAGTAGTGACAGTGATGATAATCATTTGGAAGAAAATAGGCGGAGGAGAGAATTTAGAGAAAGAATTAACTTTTCTTTGGAAGTAACCGACTATACTTTCAAAGAAAAATTCCGTATTATTAAAGCGGTGGTAGAATATATTTTAAGAAAAATAGGAGGCCAATTGCAACACCCAACAAATAGGAACCAAGCTCTTCAACCTGTGCAACAGCTTCCAATCTTTCAAAAAAATACCAGCCGCATTAAGTTCTTCCGCAATTTCCTTCCATTTCGCTGCTTTAATTTCATGTGTTAATGTAGAACTGAACTTGCGGAACAGTGTATCGCGGTGTTAATGAATAAGGTTTAAGATTAACATCTTGTTTGCCTTCGCCATGTTTGCGTCTGATTGAATATCAGTCTGTTTTGTTGGTGCGTAGTATGTTTGAGGGTAGTTATTAAAAAATACGCTGACAATGATTTACCTATCACTGACATTTTTTTACCTGTCACCAACAATTATTTACCTGTATCGACAGGTGTATTATACAAGACTTGTCGTGACAATGGTTTTATGAAACAAAAAGAAATAAGTGACAATTTACCACTATATTCTTGTATACAATTATAAATAAAATATGTCAAGGTTTATGAAACGGCAATTGTCGTGACAATCCGACATATGTCATGATTTCTGACAAATTGTAGACTTGTCAAGCTATATGAAACGGGGCCCTGACACTATTCAAGGCCAGAGTGAATAAGCACCTTCTGAGCAAGCTCGCCCCATCGTAGACCCTGTCTCTGCTTTTGGGCTAGACTAGGGTCAAGAGCAAACCCATTAACTACACTCGACGTCAGAAAAATCGCACCACTTCGAAAGTAAGTTTAGACTTGGCCACCTGCTATTGCTAGCTAACGTTCTATTGTGTATATGTTGATATCTATTGAAAGTACATTTAATGAGCTTTCAATTAATATTTGTTTGATTTAATTAACATAACAGTTACCATAATTAAATGCTTAAAGCGTTATTGCTTGCGCCGCCATAAAAGGGAAATAAAAGGGGTAAATTCAAGAAATGCGGATACATTCGTTATCTAGATGATGGAGTAAACACACTTCAACAGTTCAATAAAAAAATGGAATATCCAACAACGGTTTCTAAAAACTGTTGGCTATGTATGTTGCTATGTATGTGTATGTTGCTAATTACTGAGATTCAGTTTCCGAGCAACATTACATTGCCTCCATCAGTATCCATCTTGGGAATTCCATTTTTTAATTGAACTGTTGAAATGTGTTTTCTCCATCATCTCGATAACGAATTTACCCGCTTTTGCTGAATTTACCTCTTTTATTTCCGTTTTATGGCGGCGCAAGCAATAACGCTTTTAGCGTTTAATTATGGTAACTGTTATGTTAATTAAATTAAAAAAAAAATTGAAAGCTCATTAAATGTACTTTCAATAGATATCAACATTTACACAACAGAACGTTAGCAAGCAATAGCAGGTGCCCAAGTCTAAACTTACTTTCGAATAGGTGCGTTTTTTCTGACGTCGAGTGTATATAATAAAAATTGGAAACGACAAACTTTTTTTTTGTCTCTAGCTAAACTGTATTTTTCAAAATGATGTTTTAGGGAATGCAGCAAACACAAGTCACGCAGAGCTCGATTATTAGGCCATTGTTGCCCAGACATAGGCTCAGGAAGCCAAAAACTTCGCACACAGCACCAACACATTCGCACACAGCACCAACACATTCGCACGCAGCACGGATGCAAGGACAAGAACAAGAGCATGGTAATCTACCATTTTGTTAATTAAGTATACCATCAATACACGTGACAGTTAATTTACACTAGCAGACCCGAGTTCTGGTCCTCATGCTAAATTTGTACGAAAGCGAGAGAACCTAACTTCACACATTTACAAAAGATTTCCAAAAGACTGGCTACTACCGCCAGTCCGTATTCCACGCGCATCCGAATTCAAGCAAACGATCTAGTGTAATCGGGTTAAATTATAACCACAAACTAAGGTTTTATTTCAAAAATCTATATTTGATAGGACACAATTGAGTATTTTAAAAATATACGAAATATTTATATGTTACGGCTAATACCGGAAGTGCGGTTTAACCTATTTTAGTCGGCTAAAACTAGGTGTAGCTAATGGTTAAACCTAGGTGTAGCCGTTTTGCTCGCGGCTAATACTAAGTGTAGCCGATTCAAACTAAGTGATTTCTGTTGACTGTTAAAAAAAGAACCTCGAAATTTGAGGCTCCGCTTCGCTTCGCTCTCGCCTTAAATTTATAACCTACAATGGCCTGCAAAACTAAGTACTACAGACAGAGGTCTATTTTCATACAAACGAGGTAACTTTGAAGCGTTGGGTCTCCGCCCAGGATTAAACGTGGTGTGATCTGATGATGGCCATCCAGGGAGTGAATGGAGAAGATTCAGAACCCCATAGACACCCAATTGATCTGATCAGCATTTTAAGAGCTGAAAAACAGATGGGTTACGCCTAATTTTAACCAACAGCTATCGGCTACACTTAGATTTAGCCGGCTAAAACTAGGTTAAGACGCATTTCGGGTATTAGCCGTAACATATATATTTTTTAGTTAAAATCACTTAAAATCACCGTCGCTTAAAATCACCGATGTGAAAAAGCGCTGCAGCTAACGCCATCTAATATTCATTGAACATTTAGAAGCGACTTTAGCACGCTCTCATTAAGAAGAAAGAATCTTTAGACACCAGATTAACTGTTCAGATTCAGAAACATAACATTATTATTTTTTAATATAGATGCGCACGAGGAGTACAGCGACTACCCCGAAGGGTGCCCCACGCCGCCGGAGTGCGAGTCCGAAGAGGAGCTGGTGACCCTCAGGTCGACCATTACAACCACCACAATCAAAACCACTACCATCATGTGCCCGCCCATCCCAATGTGCAAGCAAAAGCAAGTAGAATAATATTTTATCCGCTCATTACATAAGCTGTTGTCAGGTGATTTATCATTAGATAATACAAGCGTTGTTTGGCCTCGTTAAAATGATTGTTAATTTGTTAAGATTATTATAGGTTTATAGACTGACAACGGACTTCATTTCTGCGCTTTTTCACAGGCGCAAACGCCATCATACACAAGCACAACCCCGCCACAGCGCTCCACCCGCTTGTGCACCAACCACTTGCACACCGTGCATGCCCATGTGTTCATTACCATGCGCTCAGTACCAGCCGCCTGTCACCGAGTACCATTCTCCAGAGCCACTTAAACTGACCGACACTATTCCGTCCCCGACACAAGTGGTGCACGTGTCGGCTCCTACAGAAGTCAAGACCCAGGTGCTTTTCCAGCAGTCCGTCAACCAGTTGTTGATCCAACAGTCAGTGCAAGCCTCTCAGCAGGCAGCACAATCCGCGAACCAGGGCCAACAACAACTACTGCTTCAAGAAGCTGCCAAGGCATTGCAGGCCGCGAACCAAGGCCAACAACAAATACAGATCCAGCAATCGGCCGACCAAGGAATGCAGGCTGCTGATCAGAACCAACAACAACTGCTGCTTCGGCAGGCTGCGAGCCAGGCTATTCAGTCCCTAAATCAGGCAATGCAGTCTACCCAAGGTCAGAACCAAGTGGTGTTCCAGCAGCCAGGTCAGAACCAGGTCACCGTAGCTCAGATGCATCAGCCTGCATTGAGCGCTGGAACTACTCCTGACTACTACTATCTATACCTTGGAGTGCCCAGTAGTATGATGAACAAAGATTGCTCATGTACAAACACGGGACCCGATTAAATAAAGAGTACAAGGTATCATTTGCGGTTTTGAATGACACAAGTCACGTAAGAGTATTTTCTTAAATAAAATTGAAAACAGCTCATTTAATTTGTACATAAATAGTATTACTATAAACGTGATAATAAGTAAAATAAATAAATAATTATACAGATAATACGTTCTATTTTTATTAATTTATGTTCGATTAATATCCTTACATTGAAATAATTGTGTAATGTGTAGCTGACCTTATTTTGCTAAGCTGGCCACACCGGTTTAAATTGTTATAAATTTGTATCTCTGGCAACACTGTCTCTTCTGATCCGACTATTGTGACTTCCTCGTATGATTTTTGCTATCAATTATATAAATTGATAAAACTAGTGTTTTGTTTATATTTACAAATAGTTTTCCTTGGACAATTTATTTATTAGTCTTTTCAACAACCTCAGTTTTTATATTTATTCCCAGGTATAAAAGTTTCAATTGAATCTAACGTTAAAAAGGTCTTTAATTGAATATTTTTATACATAACGAATTTTCTCATTATTCTCGAATCTCGAATAGAAGACTGAATGCTTATTTTAATTCCTTCCTCGGAGCCCCCAGGCAATAAATTCTCGGATGATAATAAGAAAATTTGTGGATTATTCGGAGAAGTTGTAAAGTACGGTGTGGCCTACAAAACATAGTATATCAGATAAATTATTGGATCGCAAAATCCATTATAATCTAAATTGATGGCGGCTGGCGGCCCGGGACGCGGCAACATTTCTATATGATTAATAGAGGAGTGGCGTTAGTTTCTGTATCGACTATGTGACAATGGCGTTGACGTTATATGAGGGGATTGAAATATATTTTTTATGAAAGTTATACATCATATCATGCCTTTTGTTACATCATATTTTCATTCTTCATCTTTCGGAATGTTCTTTAAAAGAATTATTTAACAGAATCGTCTATCTGGAAAATTTGAACGTTCAGGCGTTGATGTTATTTTAGTGGACTGACAAAAAACGAGTTTCAGCTGAATCTTACAAATTCTAAATATTTTTGATTTCACGAAACGACAGTTTTAATTTGGGAGACCTTAATTTTTGTGATCGTCTTCCTTTCAAGAATTAAGTCTCAATTATTTACAGCGTCTACTTATAAACAAATTGAGATATCTCAAAAACAAGAGAAAAGCGCCAATGGTACAATTCCATAGACGTACTTTCTTCATCATCGTGTAAAATATCAAAACAGTACACAAACTAACAAGGTTATTCGACTCAAAAACGAGGACCAGTTTACGGGTCGAACAGGTCACAGGTCAGGTCGAATCGGTAAACGAAATTCAACTGTATCCAATGCTCTGCATCAACAAGTGATCGCGTGCCTCGTGTGCCTCGTGACGTCACGGAACAACGATGATGATGAACAACGAAATGGGAATAGGAACCCTATGAATTATATCCAGGCTCCGTTATGCGAAATCATTTGTCTCTATCTTTTTCTTTTCGTGTAAAGAGTATGGAAAACAACCTCACTTCTGCACTTTTTCGATGTTTTTCGTTGTTTTTAATAATTATCTTTAGCACAATTATCTTTCTTGTAAAAGTTATACACTTAGTGTACACTTAGTAGTATTTTGATGCAGAATTCAATAAATTTCCACCACGTTTCCGCTATTATTTAAGCCCGAAATATGACAAGCGCTTTTGATGATATTCTGTTTTTTTTTTACAATCATCTGTGAGGTTTATTCGCAATTCAATAATTGTAGCTACTAGAAATTTCTTTAGCCTGTCGTATGTTTTTTTTGTGGCTGCAACTTTACGTTTTCTCTTAGAGTAAGACGGGCTTCTACAGAAAGAGAAGCCATACGAAGCGTTTCCCCTCTGCCGAAGTACAAGCCCAAATGGGCATACGCGTTAGTAAAACCAGTTGCGCCCGGATTTCTTTCTAGACCGAGTCCAGTCGCGCATGTGAACGCTGCTCTGTTTAAAATGTCGAATTAATGAGTTTTTTGCTGTTAAAAGAGATCTTGAACATCAAGTATACAAAAAGACGGTTTTACATTTCACATAAAAGTACTTTTTTATCGTATTATTGCTATTTGTTTACATTTAAACATTAAATTCGTATATTTTATTCTTGATTAGTTGTCAAATTTGTTCAGTGACATCGGGTCTGCTAGTCCATGGCTCGTCCGTACAAATTTCAGATCTGTCGCTAGATAAATCCGAGTTCTCGCCGATGGGCAACTTAGTGATGTTACCGTTAAATAATGTTTGTCGATAAAGTGTTGGTCAATCTGGCCCTGATTCTGCGCCAAATTCATTTGCGAGATTTTTGCATGATTTGCTCTGCACTGATGTGAGCTCGACAGATATCGCGAAATAAATGTCGAAATAGTAGATTATACAACAAGTGAATAAAAAGGGAATTTAGTTCGAGTGACTAACGCACAGTGGATTTTGGAACCCGAAAAAGTGACATCGTCGAGATAATTCCAAAATCTGTTAGTTCTAGTTATTTGTAACTCACGACGAGAACTCCCATGTGCTAATTATGTCTAGATTTTTTTCTAGACGAATTTCTAAAATGCATAAAACGGGCGAAAAATTTTGGAAAATCCTTTATTACTCCTAAACGATATCAGCGATTGTAAACCTGATAGCATACTATTATGAGCTTAGTAAACACTCACATTTCAAGAGTTATTTGGAAGTTCTACTCGTGATAGTTTATGAGAAATTTGAGGTTTTCTGTTTTTCGCCATGTTGTTTTCGTCATATTTCTCGTTCACTAACTTTGCTTAGCTAAATAGCTTGATTGACTTATGGCCGAATACTCAAACGCTAATTAACTTTAAGGGGCTCTCAGACGTCGTCCTGTCACATTAAATGTCAAAGATATGACAAAGACAGCATGCTGTTTGAGAGCCGCTCAAAGTTAAGTTGCGTTTGAGTATTCGGCCATTAGTTGTGTCATAAAAGTCCTCATCGAACTAACACAATATAAGGTCGCGCGCGATACTACGTTCTTGACTTGACCACGACTATGTGACCCCCTCCTGGTGCCAAAGCTGGATACGCCCTTGATGGCAGTACTGTCATGGAGCGATGTTCAGTGTCAGCAGACTGAGCCCAACTTCCCTGGGTACACATTAGTCCCAACCCAATCACCTACACTCTCGAGCTTTTTGTATAAAGCTCAAGTGTATAAAAATGACCTTTTTGTTGTTATTCACCCCATCGTAAAATGATTGAGTTTGTAACCTTTATTCCTTTTTCCGTATCGATATTGCTGCATCGACAGTTGAGCCCAGCCCTTTATGTCAAAAACGTGTCATATTTTGATGTGTGACTCATCCGTACACAAATTTTTGCTGTTTTGTTTTATTTTTTATGTGTGAGTGTCGTCATTACAGTGTAGTTTTTGTATGTGGGTATGCGTAACTGCACTTGTGTGCATTTTCCCCCCCCGCAAAAAATGCCAGAATAATTTGAATAGAGTAATATCGCTAAGGCTTCTCCCTTCGTGACAAACGAAGCCTTTTGTTGCTCGAAGCGTTTTCTATATCAAAATATGGCCCGCGCAAACCTTTTTTGAAAAGTCGTTTTTTTGTATCTGTTTTTTGGAAAAGTCGTAGAACAAATGTTGTTGTATATGATGTTAAGTTACTAATCTACTCCTGCGTAGTGATGTAACATTCAAACAAGGTTTGCGCGGGCAAAAAAAAATCAAAAATCTCCGATTCCATTAATTTTTCTTCAAAATGATACATTTGTATGGAAAGATTAAAAAAATTCCCCAAACGCGATTTTTTTTTTGTTTCCCAGAATCTTACGTTTTTTTTCTTTCTTTTTTCCCCCAATAATTAAAATTTTCCACACAAGGGGAAAAACCCCCAATCTGGAGACACTGTTCTTCGTTCTAAGTTCATAGGTACTTCAAAAAAACATAAACCGAATGAAGATTTCACCATACGCGTTTTTAAATACTTAAAAAATTTTTTAACCACGTCAATTGTAAAGGAACTTTGAACTGTTTTGCACAATCCGTAACCAACTATTACTAACCTTGGGTATAACTTGTCGGTTTGCGTTAATCGCACTGGTCTATTATTAAGAGACATAAAAAAATGTTTTGACGATTTAAACAAGTTATTTTTACAGCAACAAACTACTGCAGATATTATCTTAATGAACTTGAGAATTCAGGCTCGTGATAGTCGAAAAGTATTCTATTTATCTTCACTAATATCCACAAGAACGTTAAATTTTTCTACTTTCTAAAATTTTACGATGGGTAATATGGGTATAATTTTGAGGATCACATAGCAAAAGGAGAACTAGAAAATGCACAAGACTGCACCACTCTTAAATGTTGTGTGTGCAAAGAGTTGTATTTACCATAGAGTATCCTTCTGGGCGGTCTCCTCAGCTGGGAGCCGTAGGCGGCGGCGTCGGGCTCCGCATCAGGCACGCAGGTTCCAATTATGATCCCCATGGCCACCACCATACCAACACCACTCGCGTCCGATACACCATATATATCTTCACACACCAACTTACACTAACACACTTCTAATTCACTCATGGTATTTTAAAATTGGTCACAAACTTTTGAAAAGTTTTCAAATATCGAACTATTTTGACAGCACTATTATTTGAGCTGAAATTAAAATAAAAGGAGGTCGTAACTTTGTCAAATTTAGTTTGAGTTTGGAACGCGCGGTCCGTTCAAAGGAGGGAATAGGACTAAGACAAATGAACAGAAGTGAGCCTGAGCGGACGAGTGACGGATGTGAGCTAGGTCGCGCGCCACATTTGGCACGCGAGCTGTGACGTCACGGTGGTCAGCGTGCGTCACGGGCCCTCGCAGGGCAACGACTGCCGGCCGTACGGCTTCTTCGCACACTCATTACTGTCCTGCTTGGCTTGAAATACAGCTTCTAATTATAGGAAACACCAAACAAAAGCTACGTATTTAATGCATAAACCACAAAACGAAATGTACAAATAATGAAACAGACAGAGCCTAATTAAATGGATGCAGTTCTTCATGATATACTTACTAAGAAGCATAAACAAAATACTGCTAAAATACTGATTGTAAATTACTTGTAAAAAGTGAAAAGTAAATCTTACCCAGGCGGAAACTTGCTAAGATACGAAATTAAATTACATCAGAATTTTATAAGCACTTCCAATGCCTCTTTGAAAGGAAACCTGATAAATTGATAATAGCATAAATTATTCTAGAAGCGAGACAAAGACTCGCCGTTCTTATAATCAAAACAATTAGGTGCCACAAAGCGAACTGACTGCACTGTTAGGGCTTAATTATTAATATCCTTCCTTATTTCTTGTGATAAATAAGAACGATGCTATTAATAACTAAGAAAAGCAAAGAAACAATATGTACTTTCTGCAAACAAAAAGGATTCAAATCACAACTAACCCCTTTCGAAAATACTCCAATTGAATATTGTGAGAGAAAATTGAGACAAAAATAGGAAGTTAAACAAAGGAGAAACGCTTACAAAAATAAGTAATTTCAGCATTCTATTTAAAAACTAAGGAGTCAAAGGGGAAATAAACAATCGTTCTCTATGATTGCTTAAAACTGATTGAACTGGAAGATTTATTGATGTATGAACGAGGGACTTAGAATACCAAACGATTAATCATGCTTAGTGCAAAGAAGCACCACCGCTCCACCCACAAAAGTCATCAGGCAGCCAATTCCATTAAATTAATAGTGTCAGTTGACAAAAAGTTGGTGTTAAGTAGCAGGTTGATAGGCCGATAGGGACGCGCCCTTGAGCAAACTACGAGGGTAGTTCGGCAGCCGCAGAAATAGAAACTGTTTTTTATTGACTTATGACGTCAAACGTCGGCTGTCTGTCACTCATGTGACCGACAACGTGGACGAGGGTTCAAGGTGGGAATACTTAGCAATCCCAATTATGTATTTAAACTGTCCAAACCGCTTTCACGGTCAATACTTTAGTTGTTAGCGGAAAGGTGATTAGTGAGTATAATCGATCGATTTATCTATACAAATAATTAAATTGACATTAGGGTACCAAAGTTGCTTAATATAAATTCATTTTATTGAAAGTAATGTTAGAAATAATTGTTAACTGTCGTTGTCACAACAGAACGGTGGGAGTCTTGACGACAGTATTGATTCATGGAAACCACATCGATTGAAGACACTCGGGTGATTGGAGAAAGTCCGGTGTCTAGTTTAGGTCGTAGAAAGGAAGAACAAATTACCACTTACAGCAGCTAGTGCGTTAAATTTAATCGTTAATGACCGAAGCTTCTCTGACGAACAGTCGGTTTTCCACACAAGAACAGATTGATGGGAAGTCGTCGGCTTGGCCCATTGTCAAGATTGCTATTGTCGCCTGACACAATTCACAGCCGTCTTGCAGGTCTGTGTCGCACGCGAGAAATTGCACTGATAGCCCATTTGGAGCATTCCAATCCAACATGAAAACTACTAAAAGTATTTCTAGTTAAGAAATTTATCTTCGTATATCCGAACCACAAGTAAACATCTCTTGTCCGTAGTCTGTTCAGTTCCTTCATTTCCTTTAATGATTCAGCGAAACCTTTTAGCAGAAGTAAAGAAGTAATGTAGTTAGCTATTTCTCTTTAAGGTTTACTTATTACACTAATGGCTTTTGGTGGCCTTCGGAATCAGTTCAGTCGGTCAGCAACTGATGTATTTTTAGTGTAGTACTGTAATGTAAAAATAAATGGTCGGAAGTAGTAAAAGGTTGCGCGCGAGTAGCGTGCCCGTAATCTTCGCCGCCCTGCCTATTATCGCGTCCATTCTTGCTGCCGAGCTGTTTTATTTGCATATTACTGTGGGGCCATAAAAAACATTCCTTATAAGCCCGGATGTCTTGCAAGTTTCTGACACAAGTGCCGTTAATCATTCAATTTATTACGCAATAACCTTCCGTGACTACTTGGAATCACAGAAGAATGTTTGTATTGATTTCTGTATAAAACCATTACTACAGTACCAATTTTAATGGCAAAAACTTAATATTTAATTTAATCGTAAAATGTAGGACGTAGGTATGCGATGGAATTACTAAAAACGAAATGAATCATTACAGAGAGAAATGCCCGCCGAGGGAGAAACAAATAAAAATATTACAAGTTTCACAACTCAATCAGTGAAAAGCTGAAATATGAGAATAAGGATATTGTCGAAGCTCAACGAAAAGGTGATATAAAAAACCGACAAAACAACTTTGCGAATAAACGAAGGAACGGAAAATGTGGGGCTCGACATAAGAGAAATATTATTCGTATGTTTATCACAAATGCAGACTAAATTGGTGTACCGGCTTGATCTCGGCATCGCGACCGGCCGCAAACAATTTCATCGCGATCCCCAGGGACACGTTAAGGCAATCGGCGAGAATCACCCACTGTTTACGATTGTCGTTTTGCCAAACTTGGGCCGAGTGATTTTTTCTTTACGAAAGTAATTTTCTATGATGTATCATTGTTGTTTGTTCGTGGGAGGAGTTTGGAACTTCTTCTGTTACATACTTTTTAATAACGATCAACATAATTATGGTGCTGTCAAACTTTGTTATTTCAGCGATACTTGCTTGATGAAGAATCGGTGTTGATTCGATTCCACAAGTTTCGCGTTCAGTCTTTTAGGTAAAGGAGTTGAATTACGTAAAAGGGTTTACATCGAGACGTTTGAGTGAAAAATGTTCCCTTTCAAGATGTGACATTTGGAGATGTTTGTTAAGGATGCCTCTTACGTTCGAACGAGCTACTTTTTCAATTCCGTGCCTTTTTTCATGTTCTGTAGTACCGGGATCGTCGTGCATTAAGCGAATAGGCCTGCTCAAACATTCGGGGAAGTCGGTACGTGATTGGGGAAATTAAGGTTGTCCCCGGATTTGCGGGTGAATTATTCATTGTTCTCCGGCTGCCGTGGGCGGCTTGCTTCGGTGTTATTGTTTCCTCTGTGAGTAAAGGGCTTTATTTTATTATGATTTTATGGTTTGTGTGATATGTGTTTTGACACACTGATAAAATTATTCAAATATTACATAAATAAAACCCCGTTAATTTTTGGAGTGAAAATCTGTACTTTACATGTTGGCCAAGAAATGAGATCGACATAAAAGCCGCTATTTTATCAAGCAAGTAATTTCGCGAGTACTTTATCATTGATCTCATCAGGCTCGGCAGTTTCCATACATTACAGCAGGAACCGTGTCACCGGAGACAAGCCGTCCTAACGAACCATAGAGGCTATTTTGGTGCTCTCTACTTGATTACATGCAGGCGCGGCGCGGGGCAAAACGGTGGTATTACTCAAATTGAGGGGGGTATCAAAACGCGCTTGATTGTATAGTATACTAATTCTTTATATGACAAGTGCGTTTTCAATGGTAAAATTATTATCAACATTTGACCTGAATGCGTCCAAAGGGTGTTTACAGGACAAATACGTAGGGATTAGTAAGAGATATTTCATTCATTAGGTAGGATTCGAGTTGAAAATTATTGTCTAAAAATATAGTCTTCAATTCAAAGTACTTTTTTTTTCACAGACGCGAATTTGATTTCGACTCAATTTCTCTTTGATAAATAAGGCTTTGAATTGGAAATAGGGGCCTTTGAATTTTCATTTGACAAATTGATGTTAGTTTTAGAACGTATTAAAGCAACTTGGCCTGATCAGCTTTTCAAAAATTTCAATGCCAAAGATAACTTTATGTTATGGCAGTTGAGAAGGTAAATTCAGCCGCCATCTTTACAGTTCGTGAAGTTTAAAGAGACAGTTGCCGTACTATACAGAAGAGATCGCTCACAGAGTTAACTAATTACAGAGCAATTTGACTTACAGCTCGCAGGTCAAAGCGTTAATGAAAGCTCTGGCCGTATAAACATGCAATTTTGCACTTGGATAATTTTGTTTCAAACATTTCGGAAAATTATTTTCAACAAAGGTTAAAATAAACATACTAGATTCGGGCAAAGTAAACAAACTATTAAAAACAAACAGAACGCATTGTTTACACTACACTATACCTACAATACAATTTTGAGTTGAACATATAGGTAAATCTTTTAAAAAGACAAATTGATTATCAAAAAGCAAAGTTATTTAATAAACACATAAAAAAGCAGGAAAAAAAACGGGTTAACCAAGTAACATAGAGATAAACAGACATACAAATTGTAACTACTAAAGAATATTTGATAAGATGCCGACTCATAACTTGGCAAGGCAAAGATGAGACAAAAGATGCGTAGCAGCTACAAACAAACACTGAACTCGGCCAATTTTGTCTCATCTTTGTCTTGCTAAGTTATGTGCGCCGGCAACTATACAAGTAGGAGAAATATCACAAGTTCTGAAACCTTCTCCAAAGTGTAAGGCACGTGGTTTGTAATCTGAATTAAGCATATGCCAAGCAGAAGCAACTGGCGAAAGAACAACTCTAAGTTTTAACAAGCAAAGTTGCGAGACTTGCCGCCTCTAATTAAAAACAGGTAAACAAACACAAGGCGACTGAAGGAGGAATTAACAATTTTCTTATTATACGTTATATTATTTATGAATTACGTGAAGTGACAAAAGAAGAACCTGAGCGATCACCGTTTAGACGCCTAAACAAGGGGGTTTTTGAGCAAGCTGTTCTACTGAGTATTTCCCTACTCATTTTATCTCAAGGCAACGGTATTCGCAATAGCGAAATTTTTAAGCTGTTTCAGAGTCAATAATTAGTACGACAAATTGATTTCAGACTGTTGTTGGTTCAAAATTTTGCCAGTTTCAATAAAACTTTTTAAAATCTAGTTTATTCGAAGCAAAGGGTACATGTTCATATACACGTGTTTCTTAAACCATACAGAGTCAAGGCTAGACGTATTTTAAGCACTTGCTGTTGATGTTTTTACGGATCTGTTTGTTTTCCATGAAATCAAGTAATTTTTCATCCTTAACAGGTGTTTACTCTTTACACATGTTTCCCTACTAGTAAACTATTTTACACCAACCAGATTTTAATAAGTTATCTCTTATATAAAAGTGAAGGGGTGACTGACAGACTATTGCCCAGCCCAAACCACTGAACCTAGGGACTTGAAATTTTGTACATAGATATTTTATACAATGTAAACACCCACTAAGAAGGGATTTTTGAAAATTCCACCCCTAAAGGGTTGAAATGGGGGTACAAAGTTTGTATGGAAAAAAATAATTAAATAGACATTTCAACTTGAAACTTCGTAGGAGTACTTCTAAAAACAAATAAGTAAACACGTGTTTCGTGGTTTTCCGAAACTCAACCCCTTAGGGGGTAAATGGGGTACAAAAAGCTCAAAATCGATATGGATGTCGTTATCGAGGTTTTATGGGATGTATGGGATGTTGATTGCGAAAATGACATTTATTTTTAGTGGTAGACATTATTCAACCCCTAAAGGGGTCATATGGGGTTCAAACTTTGTATGGAAAAAATATAAAATAAACATTACGACTTTCAGGGGTCCAGAGAAGGACATAGGGTACCTTTCATCCCGAAAAAAGTATTGTTCCCGAGGGATAGCAAAAAACTTTCCACGGAGACGAAGTCGCGGGCGGCCGCTAGTAACACATGTCACGTAAAAAATAAAAGGAAACCTCTAGCAAGAAAGTATCTAAAATATTCATCAAATCAATTTAAAAGTTCAACCGTGGGGAAAGCCATCGCCGTTGCCCGGGGCCAGCGAGGCGCGACGTTGCCCGGGGTAATAGCCACTCCAATTAAAACATTTCAATCATCCCTCTTGCCCTAACGCCACTTCTGCATGAGTCATTCGACACCCCTTTCTCATATTTCATTTTTTATTTTTATTTAAGAAGGCAAACGCGTGGGTTTAAATGAGGAGTTTTAGCGGCTGGTCCAGCGATTGCGGATAAGTAACTATTGCAAGGGTCGATCATGGGATGGGTGACCAATTTTTTTTTATCTCGAGTGCTTTTCCGTGCTTTGGAAGGCACGTTAAGCCATTGGTACCTGCAGCATTTGCAGTCGTTAACACTCACCATTCCGCATTGGGCCCGCGTGGTGGGTTATATAGCCCATTCTCTTTATCCACTCATAAGGACCTATTCCTCAAGAAAGACCTGTGCCCCAGCAATGGGGACATTAAACATGATGGCTGGTGGTCAATGGACAGATTTTAGTCAATTTTTAAATATCCAGTAGTACTATATAGTATTTTCTTAGACAAGTGTTCTAGGAAACACTTTTTCTTTCATTCCGTTATTAATAAAAACTCTAATTTATTAATATTTAAATATCATCAAATCGTACGTTACAGGTTACACAGATTGCAGTAATAAATATTTCTGATTCCAATTTCCGTATTAGTGGACGGACACCGAGGGCAATCGATCCCACCAGTTGGTTTCCTAGTTAAATTGCACTGCCTAACGAGGGGCATAAAACGGTAGGCATTTGAATTATTTATGCATTTGTGATCATCAATGTTATATTATACATAATGTAAAATAATAATTTAGGTCATAATATTAGTATAATCATAGATTAAAATAGATACCAATAGCGAATTCTAGCACATTAATTTAAATCTCAGTGGTTTCTGATGTGCTTTAAAGGTGAATGAAAATTGTAAAACTTTATTGATAATAAATGGAAAAAAATACGTTAATCGAGTTGTTACAAGAATGAATGCTAACATATTTTTTTTAAAACTAACTAAACATGTTTAACGGAGAATCTTGGGGTGTACGTACGTATGATTAATCAGTCTCATTTTGCATTAGACACCCATATGCTAAAAATTACTAAGAAAACAGTAATAGCACCTAGAAAAGCCATTAATGTAACCTATTATAATTTTAACTCAATTACATAAGCACAATGGAAATAAAAAACGGCAGATCGCCAGATTCTAGAAATTTACTACCATAAACGATATAAAACAGAGGTGCCCAAACGGTCGATCGCGAGAGGTTTCTAGGTCGATCGCCAAGGATAACATATTTGACAATTTATGCACCCAATGTAGTTTTACTTATGCAATTTCTATTCTCGATAAATATTTGGTGCGTTAAACGGTCAAAATGTCGATCTCTTAATCATAAAGTTTTGTTAGGTCGATCTCCTTAAGAAAAAGTATGAGCACCCCTGACATAAAAGAACACCTAACATTGAAGAGGAAAATGTACTATTAAAATTCAAAATAAACTCGGAAGGAACAAGAAGTAATACTTACTGCACAGTTTCGCGCAGTCAAGTTCAGTGTTGAAGAAATGTGACTAGTTCTTATGAGTTTTGTTTTAAAGTTATAAATTAAGGAAATATGGGATTCTTACGTTTATATTTTACTTATACGAAATGAAAGAAGCGAAAAATCTGCTGTTACACAAGAAACAGCAGATTTTTCGCGCGAATGAAATAAAGTGATATCACTTTCAAATTGAAACCCATCAAAACCGTATTTACCTACATGGAGTTGGAAAATAATAAATTACTCCTGTTACTGAGTTAAACAATATTTTAATGTTAAAAAGGAAATGACTCGTGTGTCAAAGCAAACATCATAATCGATAGCACAACTACCCATCGATCGATACCGACCTCGGCACCATCACGATATCATCAAAATTAGACATCGCTTTGATCCATCGCATAATACTACCCGCTATATATCACGATCATATAATACACAAAATTAATAAACGTCCCTCTGACGCTTCATTAGAACGAAACAGGTGTCAGATGACGAAACGCAAAGCTCCAAATTATGACGAAACAAATCGTAATTCAATCTCTGGTTTTAATTATGAGGCCCAGTGTCTAGACTCTTTAATTATTTTATATAGACAGAAATGGCTTTTGACAAAAAAAGTGACCATTACCTGAGTCCACGCCTCAAACTACACTAATTTTGATGTTACTGAAATAAAAAATGCAGAAGCTTCTATTTCAAAAATGCAAATTAAATAACTGATATTTCATCCACACAACCAATTAACTGAAAATCTTAGAACTTTTTAAGTCATATTTATTGATTGCTATTTGGCCTGCTCTATCGAATTATCTGGCAAAATCGTAGTTTAATTAGGATTTTTCCTACATACTTCATAGCACAACAGTAAAGTCATATCTACTCAAATACACATTTTTGAACAACGATTTCACACAGAACTGATTTATCGGTCTCAAAAAAAGAATGTGGAAAGTAGATATAGTACTCAGTTATGTGAATGACAGAAACATGATAGCTAATATTTCTAGATAGAAAAAAGTAAAGACCTCCAATTTTGTAGTTTTTCATCTTGAAACTAAAAAAAATTACCTTAGCTAGCTCTCTATTAATTAAAAACGATGATGTTGTCAATAATTTCGATAATTTTTTAGATGAAAATTTCTTCCAGTGTTCCCTTAAAAAGGTATTGTTACAATAGCCTCCATCTTTGAATCGATTAGGATATAACTAATGGTTCTTTAAAAGTGTTTGTTCGCACGAATTTGGTCGGTATTTCTAAACGATTGATGGATGAATAAATTGTTATACTTACTAATGTTATGTCATTCGTCAAGTAGGATTAGAACTTTCCAGAAGATGGTTAGGTCTACTAAATTAGTGAACTCTAGTCAACCTTTGTGGAATAAAGACTTATGAATTGAATTCAAAATCATCTCAAGTTTGCCAACTATTCTGTCTGCACATAGATTAATGTTACTATCACCATTATTTACGACTCCAAGTTACCTATCTCAAGTTCAATTTAAACTTTCACATGTACAACTTGGGGCTAAACTTCGAAGGTACATTACGAAAGGATAATCTTTGAAGTAAGAAGTTACTATGTCTATAGTCAAATCTATAAGTGGGCAGGAAAATCCCATGACGAACACCCTCAACGACCTTCAATAGAAAATACCCGGAAAAAAGGTAATGTGACACGTAATTGACTTCGACACAGAGAAACATCAAGATATTAAATTTATGACAGGACAAGAGCATTTTCATGTACCGGAAGAAAATACAACACAGTGAAAACACTGGAAAGTAAAATCGGCGTTGAATAACGAACTTATTGTATTTGTATTTCTATAGTCAGATGGTGCAGATAATGATAAGATTATTAATTCGTTACCTGTAATGATTTTACTAGTAACGAAAACATTACTATTACTAGCAAATAAATCATAAGACATAAAACGAACGCTGAGACGTAAATTAGTTAAAATGGTTCATTTGTAGCGAATCGTCTTATATCTTTTAATATTATTAACTCAAAGAAAGCATCAACTCTAATAAAGAAAAAAAAATTTTGTTAACAATAGATAAAGTTTAATGGATATAGTAGGGAAACCTTTAACGGATAAGTTACATATCCAAGTGTAATAAATGAAAGCTGAAATCTAACAAAGTTATTGTGAATATATTTCACAGAATGCCCGGGGGAAGCGTTCCCGGATATTGTGGGGACACGCCGACTTGTGGCGGGGCTTGATTTATCAAATTTTAACCTTATACAACTAAATTTAACGCTGAAAATTCAATAAACACTCGTTAATTGTGCTATGTATTCATTTTGGAATACAACTGTTTTTGTTCGGGGTATTGGGTCTTTGTTCATTTCACTTATACGTTACTTTATTCATAATAGTACCTATATAATGGTCTTAATCTAGTAGCTATTACAGAACTACATCGCAATTCACTAATGGTACATAAAGAAATGGAAGCTTACAGTATTTTACACCTTATTTGAAAATTTTCTTTATATCATAGAGTAGAAATGATAAATTCAAATGTCACAGTAATATTGATTCCAAAACCTTGATATTAAAATATTCTTTCGAGAAAACTGAATAAAATCGATGTACCTATTCGATTTCTATCGAAATGAAATGGGTAAAGAATCAAAATTATTTCGTGTAACAGTTTGTGTTGCGACACGAAAGTGTTCGATGGGAGCATTCCCACGGGGTGGGATCTCGAATTCCAATAAAAAGAAATACAGCAAAAGACAATGGAATTACAGAAAAGTGACAAAGTACCTTTGCGATTTGTTCGCGAAGGATAAGCGTCACGAAGACAGGCCATTGATTAGATGATGCTTGTGTTATAGCTCTTGGTGAAAATGTAGAAGGTAAAAACTTGCGCGGTTAAGAAAATATCGATGTCACTCCTTGCTCCCACATGGGTAGAAAGTGATACTTCTTTCCACTTCAGATCCTTACATGTATTTCTTTCGCTTCATTTACTCTCATCACAATCCTCATACATGCCTGCTGACATGTTGATACCCGTGATAGAAAATCCTAGTGAATCAATCCCGAAATTTTAAGCTTCAGAATCAGAATACAACTTAATAATTTGAATTGTTTTACCAACTTTACAAGTCTTTGTTTCCAAGCCCAAGATCACACTTCATCGCTTAACTTAAACTTTATTATTAGGGCTTCTCAGAATTACTCGAAAGATGTTTGTACCACCTATAATCTAAATCCGACAGACACTTTCATAATAAACGACCTTAGGGGTTTTAAAGGTTGAAATTTTTGCTGCTATAAAATTGAAAATTCAGCCGATTTCGTCCAAATGGAATTCGGCAAAAGTAATTGATAAAATTAATTAATTTTCACTCACTGTATTACTTATAATAAGTAAAAGTAATAAACATGCCAGAATTTTATTAATTGTATCAACTCTATCAAAACATCGATTTACTTAAATTAAAATTAGAAGGCATTTCACCCCTCAATTATAGGATCAATTAACATTAAACGCCAATAAAATATTTTGAGCTTCACGTCTCTGAAACCCGGATATTGTAACTTTATATTCAATAATAAATCCACAAATTGTTAAAGAAAACACTTTAAAAAGACCAATGACTAAGACCAAAGAACTTAAGTACTTTCCATTCAATACCGAAATATTACGAATGAATAGAAATTCAATTATTCCATCATTTATAAACCTCTAAACAGGAAAGACCAAACGTTAAAGAGCGTCAAAGCTACCGTATTAGTGATCACATCACTGAATACGCCAGCGCACTTGAAGTTTGAACACGTTAATCTCCAAGTATATAGTGCTCGTGAAAAATTCCATAATCGCGATGTAATAATTTTAATTGTGCAAGAGCGAGACGGCGTCGACACGACCGCTCGCGAGCATCGCCCGCCGGCGACTGCCGTGCCTCTGCCTTGCCTCCCTATCCTGCCTGGCATGGCGTCTGGGATCCTTTGGGGAGACGTGCTTACTACGAGCATAGACAATAAGGACACGGTGAGGGATCTACAACATCTCATCTCATCATCGAGAAATTAAAAGATTACGATTTGCAAATACGCCACAAATGTAAAACGCGGAGGAGAGGAAAAATTTCATTTTTCCTTGTCGGGTGGAGATACAGAGAAAAATATTTTTTCCTGTCGAGATGATGCCGTAATTACCTAAGTCAATTACGGATTGCACAACTATTGTGTATAACGACAGTAAAATTGTCCTTTAATTACTCAGAGAATGCATCGCATCGCATCACCACATAATATTATATAATAGTACTAACGCATTACAGCAAAAATATTTTTATTAAAAGAAAAAACCCTCACAAGGTTCAAATATAAGCGGACCTATAAGCAGAAAAGTCTTTTTGCTTTTGGCAACATTTCGAACACATTATGCAATTTCAAATTAGAATACTGTTAGAAGGTATACTATGAAGCTCTATACATTGATATAACTGTGTGAAAATGGGATAGGTCGCGATCAAAGGTTGGCAAGTCCTGTTGGATATTTGTGAAATGGTATGAAATACTGTAGGGTTATAATTGGAAACATTGCTCTTGGAAACAATAAAAAACATAATTAATAAGCGATCGATCAAATCTTTTTACTTTTAGCTAACGATAAAGTTTATCGTGAATTTGATTCGAATTCCAAGAAGAGGTAACTTAAATACTTTTCCGAATAGGACAAGGCCAAGTCGGTTAATTACTTCTCAATTTGAATCAAATTTATAGCCAAGTTTAGAACAACAACGGCGGCTTAACCCAACCGTAAGATAAGCAATGAACTAACAACTGTGCCCATTCGCTTAGACAAATATTTGCGAAGTAGCACAAAGCCTAGCCTGAGCGACGCAATCCAGAGTGGACGGACATATAAATACTGTAGATACGATCAAAACAAGCGATACACTGGACTGGACAATCTAATTTAAAAATAGAACACGTGACTACAACAGAGGTTCTGATGATAAAGTATAAATGTATTTTTGCATTTATTTTCTAAGGGCGAGCGATTTACTGAAATCTGATACTGTGAAAGCCTGAGATTATTTATTCTGTGGCCTGAGTACTTGGCCCACTTAGAAATTATAGACTTTCGGCGACGAACGTGACTAAGCCAACAGCGAAGCCCTTAATCTAACTTAATTTAAGCTCAAACAATTTTACAAATCAAAATTACCTTCTATACAGGGTTATTTGTAAAACACCAACAACCTCGGAGGAGTTCTAACATCATAAACAACAATATTTGTTCTAAGACTTTTCCAGAAACAGACAAAAACAAACGGCTTTTCATACAAAACTTGATGAGCTGTTCGGAAAATTTTAATGAAAAGTAGTTTTCTTTGTCTGTTTTCGGAAAAGTCGTAGTACAAACGTTGTTTTTTATAATGTTAGTAATCTACTCCCGCGAGAGTTGTTTGTGTTCTTCTTATAACCCTGTATATAGAATTTTAGACAGAGTACCGTCTAATTGAGAATAATATTTAATGTTAGTTTTTTTAGTGTTTTCATCTTGATTTTCTCTGCGAATCGTCTATAAACTACAAAACTGTCGTGCATGACGTCTCGTGAGTAATTGAGTATTTGCTGACATTAACATCTGTCTGCTACATTAATTAATGGACGTTTAATTTTGTTTGCTTACCAAATTAACAGGCACTAACTAAATTATCTTGACTTTGATATTATAATTTAGTTTGGAGAAAACTAATACTGTTGAAGTAATCATCTATATTCATAATATTAATATTTTATCTAGTTGCGAGTAATCTTGTGAGAGTTGTGAGACTATAATATTAAGTACTTTACTAATGAAATAGTCCACGTGAGCTAAGAGAGAAAGAAAACAAAAATATAGTATACAGATTACTATATTCAGTACATTTAGAATGATAAAAGGAGAAGAAAGTAAGGAGAAGTAGGAAAGATCATCTCCTCCCTAAATTGCTATTACTTTCTATTTGACAAATTCAGTAATGCAACTAAAACAATACTTATTTATAAACTTCTTACAAATGAAATCTCTGGAAAACGTCAGCGACACAGATCTATTGCAATCGAAGTCCCCTAGTTGACCCATTTATCATTCACTTTATTCAGCACCACCAATATCAGTGCAGCGCTGCGACACCGTGACACCTCCGCTTCGTCTCCCGGGCCCTGAATCCGCTACTCGGCATAATGCAATAAGCGGCTGGCACTCGCCCCAGGCGCCCTGCCAACTTACCCTGCGATCAAGGGATTGAGCGAGAAACTTTTCTACTATCCAAATAAATTCACCCGAAATGTGACATCACAAGTTCCAAATCCAGACAAACTAATCTTCGCTAGTGACGTTTCTATTAAACTATCTATAGCTCATTAAGAAAAATTAAGTTTATGTTTGACGTCCTGTCAACAGTAAAATGTCTTACTGAATTCCTAGTTTTTCTATAAAACTAATATTAGTAGCATTGTCTGATGGAGGATTGTCAATAAAAGAAGTCGATGATGCCTTGCATACGGTGATAGATAGGAAATCCTAGATTGGTAATGACTATGGATTGAAGAAAATCAACCAGAGAATTTTATGAAAGGAAATGTCAAACAAAGCCGACGATTTCATTCCACTTTTAACATCTTTTATAAGGCCGCTAAACATAGCAACTTTAGTTGACCCAATTGACAAGTTTCAAAAGGTTTCAATAACGGATATGTTGAGATTGTTAAGTTTCAGAGTTGTAGTAAAGTACTTATTTTACGTTCAGACCTTGATGCTTTACAAACGACACAAGAGTTTAGTTTTTTCCGGAATATCCCGACCTCCACTAATGGCTCCCTTAAGAACGCACCATTAGTTAAGTAACCCGCTCGTAATCGTAAACGATTTTCGATAAATACTTAGTATACTTAACTAATTCGTACTTAATTGTTTGAAAACACAAGGATACAATTATAATATTTATTATTTTATTTGTTTATTTATTTAGCGAACAATCTGAAAACGTAAGTGAAAAAACTACAACTCTAGATAGGCAGAAGTAGTGAAATATTCAAAGGAGTATATTTGGAATCATCCGAAGTAGTTTTCTCATTTATTTTAGGATGAGCGATTTGCTGAAATCTGATATTGTGAAAGCCTTGAGTACTTGCAAACTCAATCTTTTACCACTTAGAAATTATAGACTTTCAGCGACGAACCTGACAAAACTAACAGCGAAGCCCCTAATCTAACTTACCTAATTTAAGCTCAAACAATTATAATTTTACAAATCAAAATTACCTTCTAGGTATATTGAACCAACTGAATTGTAAATAATATTTGTTAGCTGTTTAGTGCTCTAATACAGTCAGAGTCAATAGGCAAAAGCTTGAAATATTCATAGGGGTATATTTGGAATCATCCAGTGATCAATAACTTTGTTACAACCAAATGTGTTGACATGTCCTATGGAGTTTCCTCTATTGTGGTCGTGGCTGATTCGATATTTTAGATTTTAACAAAATATTTCATATAGAATCGAACAGAATCTATTACAATAACGATAATATGCATATTACGAGGATTAATATTAAATAGGATAAGCGGTGTAACGAGTATTATTAAAGGATTAACTAGCTATTGATCTGTAAAAAGGCGTTTATTTTACAACTAGCTTAGAAACTAGATAACTGGACATTGTTTGCGATTTGGCAGCGATGCCAGTGTGCCAACCACAGTGCAGCCCTTGTGCCAAACGAGGCCAGTGCCCTCTGGCACGCGTAACCCGTAATTTACATTGTAAAACTTGTAACGATAAGGATAATTGAAGTTTACCATATTTTATTTCAAGGTTTTAAAAGGACTGCCTTCAAATGAACACGACAATCAAACGTTTGTGGTGCATGAAAAATGATGAATAATTGGAAAATGACGGAATAATTTAACATTTTCAACATGCTATATTCTGTTTTATTCAAAACAGAAGTTTTTAACTTACAGTACTAACCGAGGTCTTTTTTTAAACAGACGACTATCGGTCGTCCGTGATTTGTAAAGAATCACTCGCAATAAATCATGGTTTTCCTTTTGGTCATTAAAACTCAATCCATAATACGAAATAAAATGGCAACTTTTTAACTAAAAATAGGTTTTGGTATGAAATATAGGAACGCAACACGGTAACTTTACCAGATACTTAGTCCATCCAACACTGCCTTACCTGTGAACAAAAAACAAAGCATATATAATTTCAGTTTCACTTACACTGAATATTTTAAGACAACGGAATATAACCGGTGGAGTGTTCCTGAAATATTGGACGCAGTAAAAGACAAACAAGAATAGTCCATTAACTAGGCAGTTGTTTAAGGGTTAATAGCTCCGAAGAGTATTTGCACGGAAGGAAGTATAATGTAGGTACTATAAGATATATAAGGTACTTAGATCTACTCTGGAATATTTATCTCCTGGAAGCGCCTTGTTTACCGAACCAAATTAAACACACTTTTTCCCTATACAATATGGGTATTATGAGAAAATTATGTTATTTATGTCTTTCCTTGTGTTTACAATGATTTGTGACGTGACGCAACATGACGACCTTTTCAAAGTTACACTTTAAAAACAAAAACAAGCTTATAGAAATAAAAACAGTACCTACATGACTGCTATAGAAAAATTGTAAAATTAAGAAACGCAAAAGACATTTTAGTAAATCTATAAGAAACTTTAATGTAATCTTTTCGAGACGAACTGTAAATAAAAGGATTTTTAATGGAATTCTTAAGACATGGAATCGCTTTTTAAACTGTAATTTAAGTTGGGTTTTTATTATTCATGTAGTGCCACTTTGCTCTTCTGTGACGTCGGCTGAAGTTGGCAACTTGTGCGATAGTGCGGTGAGCGATAAATCTCGTCACAAAACTTTAGAAAGTACTCTTTCTAAGCTTAAGTTCTTTGTACGATACTTGGTCACAAGTTCACAAGTTTCACAACATAATAGCTATTCTATCTCAAATACAACTTATTGATTTTGGACTTTCCCTAAAAGAATCAAAGTCAAATTCAAAAATTGCTTTATTCAAATAAACTTACTTTTGAATCGTCTATATTTTCCTACCACCCGTTCGACTTTTTTAACTGACAAGAAGAACGGGCACAAGAAACTTATCAGCTTTAACAGCAATAAGTAACGATATTAACAAACTTAAATATATCGTTACCAGATAATTGCAACAGTATTATTGGCAAAGTACTTAGTACTTATAGTGAACTTTATCAATAAAGGCTATGCCTTTTCCATTGAAATGTTTATGGCCTTTTCCTACAATTTGATATAGGAGCTACGCACATTTTTTTTAACACGTTTTTATTAGGTTGCTTTCGCGTTTGTTTGTGTGTTTCTCCACAAAGTTTGCGAACGATTTTATCCTTACTTCCCGATGAGCTAGAGACTTAAAACTTTGAACATAGGCCAGAACTGGAAGGCAATGCAATATTATGGTGTCATTGAGCTGATCTGATGTTGAAGCCGGAAGAAGGCCACAGGAACTCTATGAAGAAACCATACAACCCCATCGTGTTTGGGCTCGTTAGAATCGTCTTGACGAGTACTCTAATGGGAGACGTAGTTTAGGGTCTGATGATGAAGCCGAAAGGCCATGCTATAGGAACTCAATATTGAAACCGTGCAACCCCATCAAATTTGGGCTCGTTTGAATCGTCTTGACGAGTTCTTTGTTGGGAAATAGTTTCCAGGGTCTGATGATGGAGCCGGAGGATAGACACAGAAACTCTTTAACTAAACCACGCTACCCCATCGAGATTGGGCTCGTTTGAATCGTCTTGACGAGTACTTTGTTAGGAAATAGTGTCCAGGGTCTGATGATGGAGCCGGAAGAAGGCCACTGGAACTCGGTAATAAAACCATGCAATCCTATCGAGTTTGGGCTCGTTTGAATCATCTTGACGAGCACTTTAATAGGAAATAGTGTCTGAGGATCTGATGATGGAGCCGGAGGAAGGCCATAGAAACTCTATACCTAATAAAACCATGCAACCCCATCGAGTTTGGGCTCGTTTGAATTGTCTTGACGAGTACTTTGTTGGGAAGTTTCCAGCGTCTGATGATAGAGCCGGAAGAAGGCCACTGGGACTCTGTATTAAAACCATGCAACCCCATCGAGTTTGGGCTCGTTTGAATCGTATTGACGAGTGCTCCGATAGGAGATGGTATATTTTAACACGTTTTTATTAGGTTGCTTTCGCGTTTGTTTGTTTCTCCACAAAGTTTGCGAACGATTTTTAGTCTTAGCTCGTTAACTAAAAAGCAGAAAATAAAAAATTACTGAAAAAAAACTTTTTTTTAAAAACACGTTTTTATTACAAAAAAGTCGGACTAAAAACATTAAAACGGACTACTAAAAACAGATTAAAAAGTATAAAATAATTTTTTCTTTAAATATTTATAACCCTACAGAAATTTTAAACCTAAAAACGTGGGGCGCATTTTGTAAAATTTATCATCCATATTGTCTTTAGCATGCGCCCAACGTTAAGGCCAGTATAGTCGAGCGTCGTAGGCATTTAGCGCTACCTCCCTCCCCGCGGAGCGAGCCGCGCGAACGCATTTTCAAATGAACTCTCTGTGTTCTCTGACCCCGCAGACCAAGCCACAGAATATAGATATTTACTACGTGCAGAAAGGACACTCCCCGCCCGCGATTTCATGTGCCGAATCTAGTGCTCTGTCAACTCTCATGCACTGCGTGAACGCGCAATATTTATTTTGATAATTCGAACTAAATAATTATGTTTTTTATGTTTATGTATTGTTATCAATAATGTTGTAAATCAATAAATAAGTATGATGGGTATGGGTACTTACTAGGTAAAAAATACATTTAACACACACAATAAAATTATAGGTAGCTAGGTAGTTAATTCGAAGTAAATAATTATTTTTGTTTATTCGAATATTATAGTTCGAATAGGTACTTGTTGTATGGTCTCTGAGTTTGAATTAACTACTTGAATGTGAATAAACAATGAATTCATTGAGTAAATTCGTTAGTGGAGTGTCAACTCAACTGCCAATATAATTATCTACAAATAAGTACCTAAACATATTTGAGCACTCACAACAAGCTTTTTTTGTGTAACCGATATTTTATTTTAACTTTTTTTTTAATTATTTGCCGATGAAAAGGGACCTCCAAAAACGAGTAATCAAATATTAGGGTCAATTCATGCTGCAACCGAATCGAAGCGCATCGAATTGTTTGATGCAAAGCAAATTCACTCTTATTGTGTTATACTTCCCAGCAACACCACCATGGCGTAGAGATTTTTAGATAACCTCAAATGAAAGACCATAAAATGTACCTAATTGTACCCTAACTCAAAAAATTGTACCTCTGATAGTTTCAGAGAAAAAATCACTTGATTGTGGCGTTTCCAGGAAGTATACTTCCTGGCAACGTGACACTGTACCAGATTCCAATTGATCTTATAGTAATGGCCAGAAATTGTACTTAATTTGTACCCCATTCAATAAATGAAACATGCAGAGTTTCGATAAAAAACATTTTTAAATCTACTCTTATTTGACCTGCAATACATGCAACGGACGTTGGGAAGTATACTTCTTGGCGACGCCACGCTGTACCAGATTCCAATTGATCTCATAGTAATGGCCAGAAATTGTACTTAATTTGTACCTCATTCAATTATTAAAACAGGCAGAGTTTCGAAAAAAAATAATAAAAAAAATACTCTTACATGATTTGATCTGCAATACATGCAATGCACGTTGTTATTGATATAAATTGATGTTTGGCTAAGGAATTATTATGCATTATGCAGTAGTAAGACCATAGAGGCAACCGCCTCTGTAGTCTAGTGGTTTGCCCACCCGTGTAAGACGCAGGGGTCTCGGGTTCGATTCTCAGGGAGGTACAATTTGTACTCGGTTTGGTTGGTGGTAGGGCTTAAGTCAAGGCCGCCTGAATAGCTACCACCATCTTACCTACAATTACTTACAATTAATTTGGTACAAATTAGTGACATTCATTTGGTACTATTAAGTACAATTTATTCGGTACCATATAGTACAATTTTATAGGTACAATTTGTACAATTTATTTGGAAATTAGTAGTACATTTTAGGTACTATTTGGTGCCATTCATTTGATACTAATAAGTACAATTTATTTTGTACAATATCGTACAATTAGTAGGTACTATTTAGTACAATTAATTTTTTATTAGGTACTATTTATTACTATTAATTTGGTATTGATAAGTACAATTTATTTGGTACCATATAGTACAATTTATTAGGTACTATTTATCTATTCATATTTTTTTTTGTACAAATACATAAAGTAAGGTAGAAATGGCGGACTTAATGCTAAGAGCATTATCTATAAGTCAACTAACAGCAAACCAATAAACACGAATGTGGAACAAACAAAGAAAAATGATATTCACATGCATACAAAATACATTAATACATACCATTAAATACATCTAAATATTATAAAAGAAGATACTGATTGGTGACTGACATATCAACGCACAGCCCAAACCGCTGGGTTTAGAGACTCCAAATTTGGCACATTGATTCCTTATGAGGTCTAAGGGTGCACTAAGAAAGAGTTTTTCAAAACTCACCCTCTAAGGGTGTGAAACGGGGGTCCAAAGTTTGTATGAAAGTCCCTCAGTTTCGAAGCTAGGGTCTTCAAATTTTGTGGTTAGACTGACGATTGAAAATTAATATACACGTGTTTAAGCGTTTTTGAAAATTCTACCCCCGAAGAAGTGAAAAGGGAATTAATTTATGAATAGAAAATTCTTCATTTTCTATGTAAAAATCGCTAAATTTATAATTTAAGCTTATGGATGGAAATCTAACGCAACGTATATCGTTACTGTTAGTATTTCAATACTTATGGGGATGAAATGGGTGTGAAATGGGGCAAATAAACCTAAAAATCGATATGGATGTCGTTATTGGGGTTTCCTAGGATGACGATTGCGAAAATAACATTTATTTTGAAGTTCAACACGGTGGACATGATGTAACCTCTAAAGGGGTGAAAATGGGGTTCAAATTTTGTATGGAAAATAGAATATAAAATTAAAACTTTAACTCTAAACTTCGCAGAAGCACGTCTAAAAATAAATAGGCACACACATGTTTTGTGATTTTGATAATCAACCCCTTAGAGGACAAATAGGGTAAGTAAACCTAAAAATCGATATGGATGTCGTTCTTGAGGTTTTATGGGATGGTGATTGCGAAAATGACATTTATTTTGAAGTCCAACACGGTGGACATGATGAAAAAGAAAATAAAATCGAAATTACAACAGCATAAAAAATTCGTCGGAGCACGTCTAAAAATAAAATCAAACACATAATTTGTTATTTTGAAAATCATCCCATAGGGGGTAAATGGGGTAAGTAAACATAAAAATCGTTATGGATGTCGTTCTTGGGCTTTTATGGGATGGTGACTGCGAAAATGACATTTATTTTGAAGACCAACACACACGGTGGACTTGCTTCAGCCCCTAAAGAGGTGAAATAGGGGATCAAACTTTTGTTAAGGGGTCGGGGACGGAAAGGAGTATGGGAGAGGGAGAGGAAGAGGGAGAGGGGCAGAGAGAGGGAGAGGGTAAAGAAACGGGAACGGGATAATAATATTCTAGACCCAATTCTGATTATTGCAATAAACTAGCTGTTGTGTTGTACCCACTCTAGCTCATGTTGGGAACACTAGACACGAAGTTGTTGACCATTACGTATCCCTAGGACAGACAGTCCAGTTAGGTAAGTTCAACTTCGAAAAGAGATCTCTCGTCGAATCCAGCTCGGTTGGCCAGTATTCGACAAATCTTCGAGTCCAACTTACCTCGGTGTCTTATCTCAAGACTAAAGTCTAAGTTGTGTGTGTGTGTGTGTGTTGCCATTGTTGACTTATCGCAGTAAAACGTGGTCGCTAACTACAGGTCTCATAAGAAGGCTCTCACCCAGTGTGCAATGGAGAGCCATGGTCGGCATTTCCCTGCGTGATCGAACCAGAAATGAGTATATGCGTAGGAGAACTAAAGTAACCGATATCGCTCGAAAGATTGTTTAGCTGAAGTGGCAGTGGGCGGGACAAATTAGCGAGACGAACCAAAGGCAGTTGGGGCGGAAAGATTGGAATAGCGACCGCGTACCGGACGACGCTCCGAGGGTAGGCCCCCGACAAGGTGGACCGACGATCTGGTGAAGGTCGCGGTGCGCCGCTGGATGCGGGCCAAGCAGGACCGATCGTTATGAAGACCCATGAGGGAGGCCTATACCCAGCAGTGGGTGTGGTGCAACTGATATGATAATGATGACTAAATACTATTATAAAATCATAATAAGAAAAACCTCTATAGCAACAATCAAACTAATACAAAAAGAGAGGAAAAGAATAAAATTTTATGAGATTTCAACGGGGAAGTACCAATCGCTCCTAACTGAGACTTTTTTGAGAAATTAACTTCCTTTAGGTGTTGAATTCAAAGGCATCATTGTTAGGACTAGGAGATATTGGCACTTCGCCGTCGATATGTAGATGCAAGTTAGTTTAGCTTTTGTACTTGTTTCTTACAATTGTACTCTATGGTACAAAATTAATAGTACTAAATAGTATCTAATTAATTGTACTAAATGGTATCTACTAATTGTACTATATGGTACCAAATAAATTGTAATAAATAGTACCTAATAAACTGTACTGTATAGTACCAAATGAATGGCACTAAGTAGTACTAAATTAATTGTATTATTATGGTACCAAATAAATTGTACTGTATAGTACATAATTAATTTTATTAAATAGTACCTAATAAATTGTACTAAATAATACTAAATTGATTGTACTAATTAGTTTGTAATTAGTACTTTATTAATTGTACTATAATATGTTACCAGATAATATGTACCAAATGAATGCTTTTATATAGTACCTATAAAATTGTACTACCAAATAAAATGTGCCTAATAGTACCTAATAAATTGTACTATATGGTGCCAAATTTATTGTACAAAGTAGTACCTAATAAATTTTACTCTATGGTACAAAATTTATTGTACTAAATAGTACCTAAACTACCTTCTAATTGTACTATATGATACCAAATAAATTGTACTACATAGTACCTAATAAATTGTACTATATGGTACATAATTAATTGTACTTAATAGTACCAAATGAATGGCACCAAATTAAGCCCTACCATCAACCAAACCGAGTACAAATTGTACCCTCCTGAGAATTGAACCCGGGACGTCTGCATCTTACACGAGTGGGCGAACCACTAGAGCACAGAAGCGGTTGCCTCTGTGGTCCTACTACTGCATAATGCATAATAAACATCAGTTTATATCAATAACAACGTGCATTGCATGTATTGCAAATCAAGTAAGAGTTTTTTTATATCGAAACTGCATATTTTAATTATTGAATGAGGTACAAATGAAGTACAATTTTTGGCCATTACTATGAGACCAATTGGAATCTGGTACAGCGTCGCGTTGCCAGGAAGTATACTTCCTGGCAATGCCACAATCAAGTGCGTTTTTCTCTGAAACTATCAGAGGTACAATTTTTTGAGTTAAGGTACAATTAGGTACATTTTATGGTCTTTCATTTGAGGGTATTTAGAAATCTCTACTCCATGGTGGCGTTGCTGGGAAGTATCACACCGTCGACTCGTAGGTAAAGTCGTGATTGGTTGACACTTGATTTTGAGCCGTGCATCCTCACCGGCCAACTTACATAATTATTTTTCTCCCTTCAGCAGACAGATTCACCCAGGTGATTTATGTGTACCCTTAAGTAGATTAATGCACCCAGGCTAAAAGCAACCACATTATCACCAGCCTATTCATGTTTCAACTGCTGGGGCATATTAGGCAATAGCCAGAAGAACAAATAATGTCGGGGAAAAAGTGAAGTTCGCTAAAATTTGTAGTGATTACTAGTAAAAAAAAACAGGTGCAAGTGATTTTCGACCATAATTATTGACATTTATCAAAATAACTGTTTTTAATGAAACAACAAAGTTTGTGAACAAAAATATGGGAAAAAAACAACCGAATTTCAAAGTAAATAAGACGACTAACGCTTGCGCCGATCTCGGCAGCAAGCAGCAGTGCGCTCCAAGTTGAACCGTAATGTTATGACCAAAAGGCTCAATTTGAAGTGAACGGAAAATTGTCGCGACCGCATAGCTGTGCGGAAGCATACTTTTAGGCTGCGTTCAAACGATAACACACGACCCGACCTCAACCCGAACTCAACTCAAACTCAACTCAAACTCACCTCAACCACAGCCCACCATGAAATACATCGCTTACAATTTTGAGTCTTATGACACTTTAATAAGGTCCTGTGTAATGTCCAGGTGAGTTTGAAGTGAGTTCTGTTTGAGTTCGGTTTGAGTTTGATTTGAGTTTGTGTTGTGTACGGGTTGAGTTTGAGTTGAGTTCGGGTTGAGCGCGGGGAGGGTGCAGTTGCATCGACAAAATAAAAAAAGAGCTTATTAATGTGTCATAAGATTCAAAATTGTAAGTGATGTATTTCAAGGAGTAGGCTGCGGGTGAGTTGAGTTTGAGCTGAGTTTGGGCTGAGTTTGGGTTGAGGTTGGGTCGTGCGTTATCGTCTGAACGCAGCCTTACGGTACAGTCAACGGCATGCTGGGCTTCCACAATGTGTCAAATTACTTCAATCATTTTTAAACTTTAAGTCGAACAGTTTAAGGTTCAAAATTCATTATAGATTTTTGACAGTTTTGTACTTATAGCTTGATATGCTGCTGACTGTACTTAGTTTTCTTCTTCATCTTCCGATATAAGTAAAATCATTGCAAAGTCAACCATTTTATAAATTATACGATAGGTATATTTTTTATTTTATATTTTATTTATAGATAAGTATTTATTTCTTAAAAGTCATCAAAATTAATTACGCGTTAGCTTGTACTTGGTTGCTGTATCCAAATACCTACTCTATGCATTTACAAATTAAACTAAATTGGTAATTTACACTAAATAAAATTTTACACTTAGATTACCTACTGCGTTTCCAAGTCTTATACTACTCTTCGAGTATCTAAAAGATTCTCAATCGACTAGACGCGAGAGGGGGATCGCAGGCTACTAAACCAAGATTCGTCGTGCGTTTTATTATATATTAATTTTTAAATAAACATAAAGTCACTTTTTGAAAAAGTAACCGTAAAATATTCTGCTATATGTCATTACCTTTTTTTCTATATATTATTTGTGCGTAAGAGATTTATAATCTTTAAGTATTATTCAAAAAACAATGAAAATATTCATTGTCTTTGCACATTTTTATAGTCGAGTGAAAATACGAAAATCGTGTTTTTAACCGTAAAATAATCAAGTTCGATTATGAAACTACAACATATATTTTTATCTGCTCAAAATAAATAATGCTTGATTGTTTAAAACTGAATCAAAAATAAGTTAATTTGCAATATACTGCCCTTAACCAACGAAAAAAATATTTTATACTTTTTAATCTGTTTTTTGTAGTCCGTTTTAATGTTTTTAGTCCGACTTTTTTGTAATAAAAACGTGTTTTTAAAAAAAGTGTTTTTTTATTTTTTATTTACAAGGACTTTTATCTTTACAGACATGCTAGTCCTATCATGAACCTTATCCTATTTTACTAACATTTATCCACTACCTATCTATTATTATTAACTAAGATGCAAAGCATCTAGACAATATTATTATCATTCAAATTAAGTAGTCATAGAACGTTCGTTTTACTACGGACGGACGGATCCCTTTGGGAATCGAACTCGGAGAGAATTCTTTTTGTTAAAAAAATACTAATAAAAATAAAAGATAACATTCTGCTATCGTGATCTTTATTGTTCTTTCTGTCGTCTCACAGATACGTTTACAAAAACTAAATAAGCACTAAAAAACTAAGGAAATAAGGACTAAATTAATGAAGTAACTCGTTTGTGTATAAAAGTCGTGGGAAACTCGCTAAAGGAAAATTCAAGCACTCTAAATGAAACGAACTCAATTGAATTTTAGTATACTTAAGTACTTCTTTTTTATTATCACATATTCGAATTCTATTAGGTAATTTAAAATAAAAATAGTGGTGTATTTTTCGTCAACGTGTTAGTTTTATATTTAGAGTTGAAAATTGAAATCAACGCTTGCGTATTTACATTGCATAGTTTTCAAGTTATGCAAGTTGGTCGCCGCAGACGTCTAGGGCTGTCACAGGCGCAGATAACTTTGGTCGTACAAATAGCAGTTCATCATGAACAACGTAGCATTAAATCATTTCAGGTTGCATTGTATGTGCAGTTTCAAGTTATGCAAGTAATTAGATTGTGCTGCAGGAGGTTAGAGTTGTCAGTCTTAAGAAATCAAATTCAAGTATTAATTTTGTAGTATTTTGAATGGCTTTGAATTTTGTGCATATAGATACTCATTTACATGGTAAGATAATAGATATTTTTGGTTAAAAGTAAAAGCGCGTAACAGTGCGTAACACAAAACTAGTGTTATACTTGTTTATTTTTTATATGAAGGAGCAATTTGTAGTTAAAGAAATTTATTCTCACAAAAGACAATAATGCCACTTACAGGAGAACAATGATAACTTAAAAGTAATAATTATAAAAACATTCCGTCGTCCAATCCAACTAGACATACCTATCTACTCAATTAGTGCATTTTAATTAAATTTGTGCTAAAAAATGTTTTCCTAGCTGTGATTTGAATGCACTAAATGAGTTTACATTTTTTATGATCGAAGGTATTTTATTATAAAGCAGCGCGCCTTCAAAAGTAACCATTTTTTTTATTTTAAATCCTGCTACATCGGACTTTATATTACCAACATATACATTTACTATTTACGCAGTTTCATAGAAACAAAAACAACCCAGATAACAATAGAACAGTAAACTATACTATGTGGCAACCCTAGCGGCAAGTAAGTATAGTATAGTGCTCTCACCCGGCGGCGAATTTACAAAGGCTATACTATTTCAGTCACGAGTCAGACTCTAATGGTTGAGCTTTTGTTTATGCATATTACTCAACAATACCTAAACTATTTCAGTAAAAAAAATTACTCAAATGGATTAGCTTTTGCGTTGATATTTTCAAAGAAAATGCACGGACAAAACCTAGTACGGTATTATACATATTCACTCAAATAGTAAAGCTTTTGTCCTAGTCGAGTAGAGTCTCACTGCCTTGTTTATCGCGAATCAAATTATTAAAATAATTAAAATACTCGTTTTTATTCTGTATTTGATTGACAAAAAAAAACGAATCTACAAACGAACATTTATTACGAAAGAAACAGGTACACACTCAACACTTGTTGAGAGTACTTACAAATAAAAATAAAATACTTTTTCCTCCAATGTAAAATACAAAAGGTAGATAATTATTTTTATCTACACCCATGCTTTAAATCCTCTGTAAAGGGTTCTGAAACGATTATCTTACTGCCAACATTACGATATCCGAGCGAGAGGTTAGGTTAAACACACTTTCGGAAGATATCATGATGAGGAGTAAAGTCAAAGACAAAGTCAAAGTCAAAACCCTTTGTAGAGTAGGTATACATATCATGGGTGTTTTTAATCCATATGTATTAAAATATTGTTGGTTTCCCAAATAAAAATATAAAAAATATAAAAATGGGTGTAAATAAGGTCTTGTATGCAACTGTACTTAATTACGTATTAAAAACTCATGTGATACTATTATAAACCCACATTCGTGTTTTAACACCCCTCATTATAGTACAGTTGCATAAATAACTATTATCTTCACACACAACGTAAAGTTCCATATGGATTCAAAAAAGATAGTATAAACACGTACTTTTGTTCATGAATAAAAAAAGCCATCACAGTTCAACATTCTGCATCATAAAATAACTTTTTTATTTTTATAGCACACTTTTACTTTTTAATTTTAATAAAATAATAGTACTAACCACAGACCATAAAACAATACTATGTAGTACTAACGTATGGGCTCTAGTATAATACGGTCTGTGGTGCGGGGTGCGCCATTTACAGAAAAGTTTTGAATTCCATTTTTAACTGTTTGTTGTACTGTTTTTATTCTTGCTTTAATAGTAGTTTATGAAACCGACACATAAAGAGGGGTATTAAAACACGAGTGTGTGTTTAAAAACCGAGCCGCAGGCGAGGTTTTTAATAGTATCACACGAGTGTTTTAATACCTAGTTATGTGCAGTTTCATACACTACTTTATCTACACTCATACATTTGGGATTGAACCTACTCAATAAAAGATCAACGTTAGAAAAGAGAGAGAGAGACTTTGTTTGTATCAGCTAGGTACCTACCTTGTAATAAGTCATTTCCTTAGCTGCATCTAAAATATCGGGCAGAGTCCATTTTTTTTTCACAATTTAAAGCACGAATAAAAAAACCTACAAAACTCAGTAAGTATAACAAAATGTAAAAATTGAAATCAAAACTTTATTTGAAATGCTTTAGAAATGGCGCGCATTCCATTAGAAAAAAAAGAGATGAGTGCATTCCAACAATTTAATCGCACTAAGTCATCGATTACCATAGAGTGCATTTTAATCAATGAAAATATGTGGGAAAATATCGTTGTTTTTTTTTAATGTTACGGCACTGCCTTCTTTTTGGATTTGCCCTGTATCGTAATGAGAAAAAAAGTTATTTTATGATGCAGTTGACTGCATCGTAATGAGTTTATTTTTTAATTTTACGTATCCACGAAAATAAAGTACGTATTTATATTACCTTTTTTGAATTCATATTTGGAACATTACGTTGTGAGTGTAGATAAAATGTCTGATAGCGGTGAATGTGAAGATTTGACTCTGCCCGATATTTTAGATGCAGCGACGGAAATGACTTCTATTGAAGGTACCTACCTAATACAAGCAAAAGTCTCACTCTCTTTCTTAGTAAAACAAAATTCTTTCTTAAATCACCAAATGCAAAATTGTAGTGAAACAGTAAAATAAAGGGTTTTTAAACAAATAAAAAAAAATGAGTGACACCTATCGGTAATAATTTGTACTAATAAGATTGTTTTGCTTTTTGCGTTTCCAAGATTTTAACGTCTGTTTGGAAAGTTTGGTAAAGTTTGTTGCTATCCATCTGTGCTAAGCGTGCTGCGTGCGACGCCACCTAGCGTTTTATAAGAAAAAAAAATTAGTAGCCCTACCAAAGAATATGAATACAAGATTCTTGAGCCCTGCTAATCGCCTTACGACGACACGTGCCATTTCTTTGTTTGGGATGAGGTATCTGTAGTAGTTAACAGTATTATATTATCTGTGACTCGACTAAGTATTGTTCGTTCGTACGTTATATTTATATCATTCTCGACAAAAGCTTATCCATTTATTTATTTATTTATTTATTTAATCTTTATTGCAAGTATACAAAATACAAACAAATGGCGGACTTAATGCCATGAGGCATTCTCTCCCAGTCAACCAGTAATTGTGTAAAAGAATACTATTGTGCCGGCAATAAACAAACTATAGACAAAACAGTTAAACTACATTGAATTAAATTGATAAATATAAGCTTAACTAAAATACACTTACATACAATACTTATACCATAAAATAATATAAATATATATATGAATATAAATAAACTACCTATATGCATAATATAAAATATAGAAAAAGAACAAAAGTCAGACATGAAGGGGCTAATGTAAAGAACTAAGATAGTGTTCACGTACCAATCTCTTGAATGCAAACTTGCTGGGGGCACTTCGTATGTGCAGGGGTAGGGCGTTCCAGAGCCGTATTGCCGTGAGAGAGAAGGAGTGAGAGACGAAGCCAGAAGTATGGATCGGAGTTAGCAGGGTAAGATTGTTATCAGAGCGAAGGTTCCGTTGATGAGAGGAACCCAGGTACTGAAATCTAGATTTCAGGTATTCTGGGGTAAGTGGATCGAAGAGAATGCTGAAGAGTGCACAAACAACTCTCATGTTCCTATGCTCACGAATAGGTAACCATTTGAGTTGCTGGCGGTAATGTGAGATATGGTCGTATTTACGTAACCCATAGATAAAGCGAATACAATTATTTTGAGTTTTACCATTTGAGTGGCAAAAGAAAGTCTTATTGAGATACGTAACGTTTTACACGCAACTCCTGATCTTATTAGGTTAGTCGTATGTATAGATATAAAGTAAACGATAATAAAAGGCGAAAGTGGCGCATTCCATAATACCTAGGTCGCATAATGGTAATAAAACTCTAAATTGATTGACTGATTCATTCACTGATTCATTGTTGGGATAAGCGTAGAGCCCTAACGGCTGATATGAAGGTAGAGACACCATTTTGGAGGGTAGATAGATACCTTTCATGGTGTAGGTGAGCACTAAGAAAGCATTTTGGAAAATTCCCGTTATACAAGGTGTTCCAGTTTGTAATTGTACCTATGGGGATATGTATAGGGCTGAACCATTTTTGCTGGTAGAGATAACATTTTTGGAGGGTAGGTACCTTTCATGGTGTAGGTGACCACTAAGAAAGGGTTTTGGAAAATTGCCGTTATACAGGATGCTACAGAGTGTTCCAGTTTGTACATGAATTTTTATGGGAAAATTTAAATGTGTGAAATTAGGTCTAAGTAGATTTTATCCTTTCGGTTCACAATTTCGTTTCTACTCCTTGTGAAACATAGTTTTATTGGTATAATATAAAAAAACACTAGCGGCCGCCCGCGGTTTAACCCGCGTGGTTCCCGTTTCCGTGAGAATATCGGGATAAAAAGTATCCTATGTTTAAATCTAGACTATGTACTAACTGTGTGCCAAATTTCAACCAAATCCGTTTAATAGTTTTTGCGTGATTGAGGAACAAACATCCAAACATCCAAACCAACAAACTTTCATCCGTTTAGAAATGGTTGAGTTAAAAGGGTTTTGAAGGAAATGCCAAGCTCAATGCAATATGTGCTTTATCAAGTACGACATAAGGTTCGCGTACGTCTCGATGACGTCATAAGGACCCCCCAAAATAACAGTGTTTTTGCACGTTTTAACCCGTATATCTTATCGTAAAAATTTCTTCACAGTTAATCATGTGGTAGCATAAGCTGTCTGATAAGCCACTAAACAAAAATCGTTACTGATCCTCATTGCACTAAGAAATGAAACAAGGTTTACATATTATTGAAATTAATATTGAATCTATATTGATTGTGCAGCTGGTAAATTCGAATTGACGTCTATATTTCTATGGGAATGTCACTTTATTGGTATTGTATGTGATGATATTTCGTTTTTTACTGTAGCGCTCCAAAGATATCTGAAATTTCGTCAATTTATAACAATACATTTAAAGGGTTTTAAAGATTTAAGGTCAGCCATTGTTGTACAAGTCATCACATCAATAGACTATTATTTGTCTGTAATATGCGATCGAGCGCCATTGGTATTTGTTTTGTTTTAATAAAAATAAATAATTATAATTTTGTTATATTAAATTCTTAATAGGACATTTATAAAATATGTTGTTATATATGAAAGACATATAACAGGATGATGAACCGAAACTGTATGTATTGACAAAGTTTTTGTTTTACGTTAACAAAACCAACTGTTGAATAAAAGGTATATTTAATAGTTAGACTTATATCTTTATATTATATTGAAGTCATCCATAATTCCACTATATAATCATTATATTAAGGTTTTTTAAAAACGTTTTTAGACCAACAAGTTGTTTAGATGTTATAATAATGTCCCTATTTTGATGATATTGTCTTAAAAAAAACCTTTTTACGACTGAAACGTTCTTACGACTTACCATTATATTACTGTTACTTAATTGAGTTGAAAAAACGTTTATTCGAGGTTGTAATTAGACTAGTTAGACGACTTAATCATCAGATGTACTTTGTCTATAAGAACGATAACAGAGTTAGTTAATAACCAATATAAAACTTTAAAAGTAAGTAGTACATAAATAACCCTTCATTTATACGACTTGTTTGCTTGTACAGTGCTAGGTTTTGTCCGTGCATTTTCTTTGAAAATATTAACGCAAAAGCTAATCCATTTGAGTCATTTTTTTTACTGAAATAGTTTAGGTATTGTTGAGTAATATGCATAAACAAAAGCTCAACCATTAGAGTCTGACTCGTGACTGAAATAGTATAGCCTTTGTAAATTCGCCACCCGGCGCCTGTCGCGATCGATACGTCGCGACTCTCTGTAACTACCTAACTACGTGTTTTTAAATTTTAAACGCCAGCTCTTGTCCTAACGGCGTCGTTTACTAACTTCTTCCGTTCAGCAGACCAGTTTATTGGGCGAAGTATTCCAATGTCAGCGATTCAAAACTGTATTGTGAAGTTTTAAAGTTGCATTATGTATGTGACACTTATGTTCCTATTTTCTTGAATTTGAATATAAATGGTAAAATATGTGGAGCGCGTTTTGCACTCCCGTTTTGCAATTGTGAATGTTCAAGAGCTTACTCTTAAAACTCGTTACTTATAGCGAAAAGTTTTTGACGTCAAAAGTCCACCACGATAAATCGGTTAGACAAAGCCAAATCCATAAGAAGAATCAGCCATGCTTGGACATGTTTTAAGTGAGTTGGACAACAAGTACAACTATCACAGTACATATTATATACAAAGTGTAACAGAATTAATAGCTAAACCAGAATATGTTGGATAGGGACCATCAAACTGAACAACTTTTACTATGGGACTACTAACGAAAATATGAAAATAATATGACAAATATGAAGCAGCTGATTTTTTTCCGCGATTTCAGAGTTGATCCCATTCGGTTACACGTTGTATAACCAGACAACATAGTGCTATAGACACTGCCAGAGACCATACAACAAATACTACACACTGCACAGGATAGGATGACAACTTTGTACCGAAAAACTACCATAAAATAATAATTCAATATTTTTTGTAACATTGGGAGCAGCCAATCAAATTCTGGAAACGGGACAAAAGTGGGGGTTGTAGCGATGAATACTGCATTTTTCCGATCCCGACATAATTCCCTTTATGCGGTGTCTATTAGACTGTTGTCTATAAATGTAACAAAAGGAAATATCAGCATGATTGCAAAGTACAAACACATCATATACTAAGAGCTAGCCCCGGAAATAGGTGGACAATTTACAGAGCGACGAAGAAATCCCACTTGTTAGTTTGCCATACTATCATTATTAACAGATCCGGGAACCTAGCAGATTTTTAATGGTGGGGGTGGGAGTGGTTGAGCAACAAAGGGGCTGAAAAGCCCTTATTGATGAAAAAGTAGTGCCAGGCGACATCAAAATGCGCGAAAAATTGGTTAAGTTTCATGCCGCCTGGCACTACTTTTCCACCAGTAAAAATTCCTGGCAATGTTATATTCGATTTAGATACATGATTTACTTGCTATAACATACCAAATCCAGAGCTCTGTAAATTGTATACCATCAATCGCTTTTCAGACCTTGTTGCTCAACCACGCCCACCCCCACCACTGAAAATCTACGAGGTACCCGGATAAGTTAATAATGATAGTATGGCAAACTAATAAGAGGGATTTCGTCGCTCTGTAAATTGTCCACCTATTTCCGGGGCTAGCTCTTAGTCCATCAGCGTACCCGCCGCGCCGTTGCGCCCATGAATAATGTACGACCAACAGGATTTACAATTTAATTTTCAACCGCAGTCTTACTGTTTCATAGAATCTTTTGAAACCATTGAAAAGATAAATATCAAAGATTACAATGGGAATGTAAATTGCAGCCGTTGAGGTAGGTAAGGTCAATCCTTGGCAGAGTGATGTGGAACACACACAATAGAACAGAATAACAATAAAATATTGTTGATAAATAAGAGCATTACACACCTTCTGCATGGTGATGGTGACGTGTCATCAAAATGACGACATCACGACGTAAAAAAATATTAGTTCGCAGTATTTATTGCCCACGTGATTAAGAAACACCCACTTAGGTGAAATACAGTATAAATCAGGGGGAAATCACGTCATGAGTCTATTGCACAATTTGTCAAGTTCCTGAAAATTCGAGAAGAGCGTGGTCATCTTGAAATTGTCCCTACGCAACGCATTGCCAAAGGCTTGGTAGATTTGGTTAAACGATAAGAAAGAATACCAAAAATTGCACTTGAATCATGTATCATTCTGAGAAAATCCAAAGAACGTGGAAAGAAAGACAACTTTTTAACGACTAGAGTGTAAGAATGTTTCTTTTGTATTTTCCTCTCATGCTACCTTATTGATAAAATTGAAATGGTATGTTGATTCTGGTTACTACTTCGTTTTTTTATATTGACAAACAAGTTGTTATCGCCCTTAAGTTATGCTAGTTCAGATTACGTGCAAAAAGTCTTGCCATAAACGGCACAATAAAAAAGTTTACCCGACTTTCGGTAAACAAACGGAAGGTTATACTTATTTACTCGCCTAGCACAAAAACATCTGAGCAGTCGTGAAAATTCAACCTCAAGACGAAAACAAGCGTTTAATTACGAACGTACCTCTACCCCTAATGGGGGGAGAATGATGATGGACGATTTAATAAATCCCCACCCCCTGAGAATCAGTGGTAGGGATTTAAAACTGCTCTGCTCAGCTCACTCAGCGCTGAGACGTAAAGAAGCAAGCACTGGTTAATGCGATGTTAAGCTTCATAAATTGTGGAGAATGAGTTTCGTAAAAAAATTCAAATAAGTTGCAGACTTATATTTCGTTATAACCATAACGGTTTACGTAAATGTAAAATTAGATAAAAATCTATTTACTAGTAAAATCTACGAGTATTTAGTATAGATGCATGCAAAAAATATGTAAATACATGAAATAAAACTTTATTTTCATTACTTATTGATGGAACTGATTGACATGACATGACACGCACGACGTGTATAAAGAAAATACTTCTATTTCCTTGTCTCAAGGTTTTTTTAAACTTCAATATAACCACAGCTGAATATTTCCATCCACATTTAGGAGCAATGCAACCTGGGTGGCAAACTAAAAATGCGCTAAAGCCGGACCACCATCATCAAATATACATTTCACCAAGAAACTCCCCATAAATATTTTACGACTTCTTAAATACTACACTTTTATAGCCATAGGAGTCTAAGCCAAAATTGATGAGACGTTAAATTATATCGGCATCTTCATTATCGGCGTAGGTGTTAAGAAACATGGGAAGGAAAAAAAAATCTCGAACATTTTTTTCAGTAGGTTGCTTTTACGAATTTCACTTCGATCAGGAATTTCACGGATATTCTATGGAAAATAATAGTCCAATGATACCAAAACCAAATCAAACCAAATACCGGCAACTACCCATCATTAAAGAAATTAAGCTTGATCCTTATAAAGTAGAATTTTAAACTCAGATTCTCAATCAATGTTCAACTACGTCAGTTATTGAAATCCATAGGCGGCCATTACACACGTCAATCTGGTGCAATCTGATCAAAACCGCAGATTGATGGAATTTGATGCGGTTGGTTTGCGACGTTACACGGTCAATCCAGCGAGATCTGGATCGCAGTAGATCTTGGTAGATTGACAATCTACCACGATCCACGGTGGTCTTTGGCAGGGTTGCCAACTTTTTGCATTAATTTTCGCGTGATATCGATCGATGACCTGAGTGGTGCAGTATTCAACATGCCAGTCTACCACGCAAGAGATCCCGGGTTCGATTCCCGAACGTAATTGAAATGATGAATTTTAATTTCTGTGACGGTCTGCGTATAATAAGTACCTAACTATTTCGAAAAGTAAGTAAGTACCTAGTAATATCTGTTGTCTAGCACCCATTTTATGCCTTGATTAGTTAGGGTTAGATGAATATCGATATTTAATTTTACACACATCATATACAAGGTGTTTGGTAAAAGCCTTATAAAGCCGAATATGGTAAATAGGGACCATCAAACTGAACAACTTTTACTACGGGACCAACTCTGAAATCGCGAAAAAAAATCTGCTGTTCTATACATTTTGATATTTTCGTTATTAATTTTTGTATGAAACAGCAGAAATTTTTTCTGCAAGTTCTCTGTTCGTTTGTATGTTTGTTTTTTAATGATTTTTCGAATGTCCACCCACGCGGATGTAGTCGCGGGCGGAAGCTAGTTAAAAATAAATGTGTACTACATTTTTATAAATATCCCAAAAGTAAGTACTGTAATGTTTAAATGTTTTGAAAATAATACTATTACCCCGAAAAAAAGGTGCCAACCCTAAGCCAGATTGACGTAGATTGACAATCCAGCACAATCTGATCACGCCAGATCGCGCCAGACCGCGCCAGATTGAAACAGATCGCGAACAACGTTACACAATCAATCTCTGTAAATCTTTGTCAGTCTGACGCGATCTGGCGTGATCAGATTGTGTGTGTAATGGGTGCCATAATCTCTGTGAATTAAAAAGATCAAGTCTATTCGTTCAGTCGAAGCAGAGACTTCTACCAAGCAATTTAAAATTCTAAAAGAGTGAAAAATTACAAATTCTTTTATAAAGCAAGTTTCTAACAAGTTGAAATGAACATAATAGCAACATCAGCATGTGACGACGGTCGCTGTGTAGAGGATAATGAACAATAATATAAACAATTTTGACTCAAGGGCATAATACGAATAGCTTATTGAAAATTCTTTTATTCTGTTTCCGTAGAAGACAAAGATGTATTGATTGCACAGAAATGGATTGAGACGTGCACGATTGTCATTGATAACATAACTGACAATTTGCACGTTCAATGGCGCGTATCAATGATTATAATTAAAAATTATTATCAGTTGCCTTCAATATTATAACTTGATTGACATTGCTGTGCCAAGTTTTTTTTATCTCCACTCGCCAGGTCGCCAGGTAACTTTTCGGCTGACTACGACAAGTGTGGTTTGTATAAATAAAAAAATCATTGCAATTAATTCTATGATATTAAGTATAGCATTTTTTAAGATCTAAAAAAAGCTATTTAAAAAAACATATAGTATTTATGATAATAAATTCTGGTAGAAATTAAATTGGTAGAAATATGTGTATTATAGTGTGCGTTATTAGTAACTGATGTTAGTTAATAATAAGCGTTTGATCGAATTGCTTTTAGCGAGGAAAACTGTTGCCATATTCTATTTAATAATAATATACAATACAACATGTTACATAAAACCCTCAAAGCCGGATATGGTATACACACGTTCCCGGAAAATAATTATAAACGCAGAAATCCGTCATCTTTAAAAAAAAAAGAGTTAATGATAAACTGCATAGTGGCAACCCTATAAGTACCTAAAATGGGGTATGATTTTATCAATTACCTAATAAATGCATTTTCAGTGACCTAATAAATAATATTTGTTCCCAAAATAGTAGATCTGTCACCTAAATTGAATCACCAAATAATATTTAAACGCTTACCTAAATAATAATTAAAAATTACTTTGAAATTATATCAATCATCAAATAAATATATTGTGTATCAAAATATTAAAATTGCCACTAAAACTGAATCACCAAACAATATAAAAATGTTTAGGTAGATAACTAAAAATTATTTTTAATCACTGGAAAATAATATGAATATATCAAATAATTCAACTGAAAGACGATACTTTGTTGCATCTAAAATATTTCTTAAGCCCCTCCTCTATGAACTTTTCCTTTTTGGTAGCAAGTTCACTTCTTCATCTGAACTACTCTCCTCAGGCTCTAGCATTGAATTAAGGAACCGAACTATTTATTGGGTGACAGATCTATTATTTTGATGATTGACTTACTTTTTAAAGGGCAGAGCTATAGAAAAAAGTGATCAAAATATAATTTAAGATACATATTTACATTAATCCGATGATATAAACTTAGGGATCGTTTTGATTAATATGATGACTTATATATTTCTTGGGGATTGATATTATTATTAGGGTATTGCAGATTAGTGACACATCTAAACTTAGGTGACAGAAAATATTGTTCCCCCTAAAATGTGTTTTGAATTTGCCCTTTAATGCGTTAGGGTATATAGGTATTCTGTGCTTTAATGGGATTGATTAAAGAATACAATAGTCTAGTCTAGGGTTGTCACATTGCATTTGCAGTTATCTATACAAATAAAAAGCAAATTTTACGGGTTATTATGAATTACCCTGTATTATGTATAAAATAATCATCTTCGTAGTTAATTCATTGTGCTATTTACTGCGATCCCTGAGACCTGTACGAATAATTAGATTCAGGTCACTGACTAGATCAAATCAAATTGAATTCCGTTCGCCGGCCCCACAAATACCTATTTGGCCAATGTTTGGCCAGTTCTGTGTAAATGTGTTTAGTATTCATACGCAGTTGTCGCCTATTGTTTAGCCTGCCTCAGATGTAATAATATACAGTGGCGGTCATGACACCAGTAGATTTTCATACAAACGAGGTAACTTTGAAGCCTTGGTTCTCCGTCGAAGATTTACCTAGATGTGATCTGATGATGGCCATCTAGGGAGTGAATGGAGTAGATTCAGATCACCATACACACCCAACTGATCTGATCAGCATTCTAAGAGATATAGGGATCAGACTTTTCAGTTTCAGGACTTCTATACATTTTTACGCTAATTTCGCGGTTTTTTTAAGATAATGTGTCCTTATATCTCTTAGAATGCTGATCAGATCAGTTAAGTGTTTATGGCGATCTGAATCTCCGCCATTGATTCCCTAGATATTAGCCATCATCACATCACAGCTAGATCAATCTTTGGCGGAAAACCAAGGTTTCAAAGTTACCTCGTTTGTATGAAAATCGACTGGTGTTGTCTTTTTAATTATGTGACCGCCACTGTATGTTCTGGGCAAATCACGCTTATTATTAAGTCTCAAACTAAGCAAAGCTAGGTATTAATGGTGACTAAATAAAGGATAGAAATGAGAAAGGCGATGTTAATGAATTCGATTCCATCTTCTTTAAACCGATAGAGAGCAATTTTTCTTGAAAACTTAATAAGTATGTAAGTAACAATGGTTTGGACCGATATCTTTGTGCCGATATCATTTCAGAGATAATGTCAGTCGTCATTTGACCCGTGGTTTATCATTAAATTAGGATTTGTCCAAAGCTTACAAGGAGACAGATAATGACATTTACACAGACGACAGTTAAGTAAATTGAAAAAATATTTTAAAGATACTATCTGTATTTGTCTAAGCAGTTTGTACAAGCGTTAAGTCACGTTCATTTGGGGAAAGATACCTACTCATTTAGATTTTAGGGAATCTCAATAATAAAATATCCCTTAATAATAATATTTATAAGGTGCAACCAAATTATGTGACAATAAATACTGAAACAGGCGATGGTGTTGCTTAAACTGAACAAGTTTCAAGGAACATAGGTCGAAAAACGAAAAAAAACATAGGTACTTTCATACAAAATGTATTGGTCAGCTGACCGACTTACTATGGAAAGGCGAAAAAAAGAAAACTGTAATTTTGTTGTTTCGCTGGAAGCGAATTTTCGTAAATAAAATTTTTTCTTCTTCACATTAAATCGTTTACTGTCTAGCTTCCATAATAATATTTTTTTATTTGATTATTGTTTGATTATTATCAAAAATGTTTAGACAAAATTGAAAAAGGGAATTAATTAATGGCGACTGGAAATAATTGAAGGCGACTGTTAATGGGATACTTAAATACTAAACCTGTCAGCGGTTTATTTTTTGGGCGACAAAATAACTAAACGGACCACAAACTGTGGATTACAAAAAAATACATATAATGGGCGACTACACGTGGGAGATAAATAATTTAAGTTAGCAGTAAGAATTCTAAATAAGTGACAAAAATACTGAGTGGGCAACTACATATTATACCAAGTAGGTAACTATATAACTGATTTAAGCTGCCCTACGTGGTATTTTTGTCATCTCGATTAGGATAATAGTCACCTTTTTTAAATAAAATATATGCCATATTTTAAACGTGTTGTGTGCCAAGGTTGTCGCCCAAATCGAACGACCTCCGTGGTCGAGTGGTTCGCACGCCGGTTTTCAAGGCGTCACCATCTCTTGAGGTCCCGGGTTCGATCCCCGGCTGGGTCAATGTAGAAAATGAACTTTTCAATATTGTCTCAGGTCTGGGTGTGTGTCATACCACCGTTGTTTCTGATTTCCATAACACAAGTGCTATAGCTACTTACTTTGGGATTGGAGCAATGTATGTGATGTTGTCAAATATAAAAAAAAAAAAATAGTAATTTTGGTCGTCCGTTCTGAATAACTTTACTCAATTTGTATTTTAAAGTCACCCATTTTCAATATTTGTTGTCGCCCCAGTCCGTCGCCCACTTAGTATTTCAGTACGCTATATTCAGTATTTTTGATACCCAAAATAGGAATTTATGTTTTTTTTTTTTTTTTTAGAACGGCACAATAACAGACATCAGACAAAGTTACTTACAATAAAGAAAAATAATTAAAACTAAATGCATGCCTAAGTCCAATTACAATTGTGCACAACATTTATAAAAATGAGAATATTTATGCACTCAGGTGTTTAAAATACAAATAAATACAAAAACAAACAAAAAAAAAAAACATTTATACAAAAATTGAATATATAAAGTTCCCTTCTAAGTTGGTGAATGTGATGAAAGTGAAAGTGAAAGTGAAATATATTTTATTTAAATAAGCTCACATAATAAGCATTTTTAAATCGTCAATTCTTCTACCCTACCACCCATTATGACGTCTTTTAACTGACAAGAAAAATGGGCGCAAAAAACTTGTCAGCTTTATCAGATGGAACGATATTTACAAATATGTATATCGTTTCCAGACTTTATATTAACAAAGATTAACAAATAAATAACATTATTGAATTAGCATAACATATGGGACTGATGAGTCATTATCTAGAGTGTAAAGCCGTCAACAGTGATTTCTTAAAAGAAAAGATACTAGTATTAAATATGTCGTAGTCCAAACAGATGTTATTATAATATGAACACACATATGTCAATGTTATTTTGACATCACACAGAAAATGAGAGAAATGCAAAATTTTCCCTGTTTACTAACTCAGCATTGAACAACAGTCGTATATTGACGTAGGTGTATGTTTTGGTAAACCATTACATCTTGTTAGTACCTTTGTTTATACTCGCTGTTATAAGACCTGATGTTCCTCAACTGACATTAAAATTGAACATACCTGAAACAATAAAATAAATCATCAGTTTAATAAATCATGAAAGCATTTTAAGCTATCATTTTTTATGTTATGAAAGTAAGAACTTAACCACAGACGTGTGTAATAAATACTTTCTTTTTTAGATGATAATTTTATTAAGTACCTATAGAGTTAGTATTGTGAAAGTTCATGACTTCTAAATGGTTGATTCTAGATTGTGTCCATATAAGTAGTCTGAAAATGACAGCTGTTGTCATAATCACTTGACTGGTCTGAGAACAGATAACCCTATTATATACAACTACCCTTATATACGACGACTTCCGTGGTCGAATGGTTCACACACTGGTTCTCAAGGTGTCGCCATCTCTGTGGTCCCGGGTTCGATTCCCTTCTGGGTCAATTTAGAGAACGAACTTTTTTATATTGGCTCAGGTCTGGGTGTTTGTGATACCACCGTTTTCTCTATCCCTCGGGAACACTACTTTTTTCGGAATGAAAGGTACCCTATGTCCTTCTCTGTACCCCTAACAACGTGTATGAAAATTTCATGATGATCGGTTGAGTAGCTAAGGCGTGAAGGCGTAACAAACAAACTGACTTTCGCATTTGTAATATTAGTAAGGATACTACATGGGAAAAATTTTGACAAGGAAATCAGTTGGTTGGTTAGTTAATCAGTCATTGGTAGTAAGTAACACAATATTTATGTACTACGTGTAGTAAATAGTCTCATTGTACTTTTATTTATTAAGTGGTAGTAGTTGTAAACACGACCTTAATCTAAACAAAAAGTAAATTGGAGAATGGTGTGACAGATTGTATGAGGTTTAATTTATTAGAAACGTATTGCATAGTATGCGTAATATACGAGGATTTTATAAAAATAAAAATGTTTGAAAACAGTCCATTTATTTTTATATTTGAGCCATTGCATTGAAATTATGTGCAACGCAATATGTGCAGTGTTGAAGGCCGGAATATTAATGCGTATATGTATGCGCAATATCCATACAACATATAAGGGGTTCAAGAAAATCTAAAGTACATTTATTAATGAGTCTTATTTGTTAAACATATATACTAGTGGCTCTGTGAGCTGTAGACCTCGCGATAAAATAAAATGTCGCCATGAAGTTTTCAAAGTACACAGTAGGTACGTGAGTATTCGCAGCTAGATGATGCTTCTAATTTTGATCATTTTTCAAAATAAATGAATATTTTTTTTAATTTGGAAAAATTGGCTTGACTAAACAGTTATATATAATTATCAAACCTACTCACAAAATTTCACCAGAATCGGTTGGGTAATGCGACCTGTAGAGGAGAACAAACAGCTGGAAATCTGGACTGTGATATGGTTTTTTACATATCTCCGTCATTTTAATAAATTTCGAAAAACTGTCGCGACAAAAAAAATATATATTCATCAAACCTATCACGAAATTTCACCGGGATCGGTTGTGAAATGCGACCTGTAGAGGAGAACAGACAGCGCCGGAAAACCGGACTGAAATAGGATTTTTTTACATATCTCCGTTATTTCGAAAAATAAAAAAAAATGGTTTTCAAAAAAAAACTACATCATTTTTAAACCTGCTTACAAAATTTCACGAGAATCGGTTGAGAAATGCGACCTGTAGAGGAAAACAGACAGCACTGGGAAGCAGGACTGAAATATGTTTTTTTAACATATCTCCGTCATTTTGAAAAATTTCAAAAAACTGGCGTGACAAAAAAAAACTATATTATTTTCGAACCTGCTCACAAATGAGATTGTTCTAAATCGCCCCAAAACCAACAAGCATTTGAAATGTACCGAAATTTTTATTATATTTTAATATACGATTTGAGAATTATAATTACAAGCGGACACTGCGTAACATTTAATACACTTTTAAAAGTACTTTAATTTTTAATACCATGAAATCCGCCATCTTTTAAGACAATTATTGTCATTTGCATTGATTGATTGTCATTAGATACATTCCAGCAGGCTAATCGCTGAGCCACCGATCGCTATAGAGTACATTTTAACCATGGAAAGTAAATTATTAAACATTATAAAAAATATACTTTCCATGGTTTAAATGGGTGCATTCTAGCGCAGGCTAATCGCTGAGCTATCGATTATTCAGTCATTCAGTGATGATAAGTGCTACGAAAACATCGATATTAAGTAAATCAAGTTTTCAGGTTGAATCCGATCTTAAACGACATTTTTTGGTATGTAGTCTTAAAAATATTTTTTTTTCAAATAATATAATATATTTTTCAAAGAGTTTTTTATAGATGGCGTTTATTAAAAATAACCTCTAAATCTGTTCGTTTTCTTTAAATAAAAATTTTCACAAAAGTGTCCGTCGGAAAAAATTGTTCTTATGGGCTTATACGAGTCATTTACGATTAGAAAATATTTGTTTCTCTGCTGTTGGTTCTGGGGCGAACAATGTATGGGCGTAGAACAATCTCCTTTCACAAGAATCAGTTGAGAAATGCGACCTGTAGAGGAGAACATACAGCGCTGGAAAACCGGACTGAAAAATATTTTTTTAACAAATCTCCGCTATTTTGAAAAATAAAAAAAACTGGTTTAATAAAAAAATCTACACCATTTTTAAACATGTTTACAAAATTTCAAAATTTCACGAGAATCGGTTGAGAAATGCGACCTGTAGAGGAAAACCGGCAGAGCTGGAAAGCGGACTGAGATCTGTTTTTTTTTAATATCTCCGCCATTTTGAAAAATTTTGAAAAACTGGCTCGACAAAAAAATCTATATAATTTTCGAACCTGCTCACAAAATTTCACAAGAATCGGTTGAGAAATGCGACCTGTAGGCTGGAACAGACAGCCGGACATACGAAAGAATTTTTGCCCAAGCTGAAGCAGAGACGCTTCCTTCGCTCGCACTTCGTGCTCGCTCGGTCAAAAAATACAAGCGGCCGCCCGCGACTTCGTCTGCGTGGAAAGCTTTTTGTTATCCCTCGGGAACAATACTTTTTTTCGGGATGAAAGAAAGGTATCCTATATCCTTTTCTGTACCCCTGACAGCGTGTATGTAAAATTTCATGATGATCGGTTCAGTAGTTAAGACGTGAAGGCGTAACAAACAAACGAAATTTCGCATTTATAATATTAGTAAGGATACTAGCTATTGCCCGAGGCTTCGTCCGCGTGGACAATAGGGAACCTTTGACCGGGATTAAAAGTAAAACTATCTGTGTGCTATTCAAAAATAGTATAGTAGAGTCATAATATAATAGATAAACAGTTCCTAACTTTATCGTATTACGAACGAGTTGTGTTGTTTACAAAATAAGACTCTTTATAGGTACTAATTCATCGATTAAAATAACACTGCATCGTTTAAATGAAATGAAACGATGATATTTAAAAAGCATTGTTTTGTTTTCCTTATATACTAGCTACACAGACAAAGATGCTAATTAAAATTATACGCAAACTAGTATTCCTCGTTTTCCTGTTCGTATCCGGACAGAAAAATGATGCATGGCATCTGCCTAATTATGTCTGATATTATTTGAATCATATATTTTAGTTAGTTTGGCGAAGCGGATAGTGTTTGTAACTTATGCAAGGGATGTGTGCTAAGATCTGGGGACGCATTTTTGAATCATTCGAAACGAATCTTAAATTCATGCACGAAAGCATAACGTATACGAAATCAATTTCGATTGCTTCCATTTTTACGTATTTTTGAAACAATAGAAATGAGTGTTGCCCTAGAACTCGAATCTTATAACATTTTTCATTTCACGCAGAAAAATTAAAACCGGAAAGCCATAACTCGTTGATTTTAAAAACCGGTATTGAGTTACGGGGGAACGGAACGTAAATTAAAAAGTTATAACGTCATTGTCTGTCAGTCATTTGATTTTAATATTTCTCTCTCTCTCTCTCACGTCATTTCTACTGGTAGAATATCGAAAACGAGTGGGTCCGACCACTCGTTGCAAAATTCACGAGTATGAATATTCAATAATAGCGATTTTAGGGATTCGCATACGAATCTTGCGATTTCATACACGAATTGGAATTCTAATGATTCAAAAATAGGGCCCCAGAACTTCTTACCACAGTGAAAATTCTGTGTCCTAAATGGAGCTTTTTTTCGTCAATGCCATTGTTGGAGCAATTAGTCAATACAATCTCTTCAATTGCACATGTGAGCGTCAATTACGTAAAAATTGACAATCGCAAATTATCGTACGAGCGATTAACGTTGTTCTTGTTTTTTTCTTCTCAGTAACAGCTAGACCTAAGCTATAAACTGAATAATAAAAAACTTCAAACTTTAAATTTAGCTTGAACCATGTAAATTGATTAAGAAATTTGAAATTCATTAAGAAATGAGATAATTAAAAGATGATAATTATTTGTTAATATAAAGTCTAGAAACGATATACATATTTGTAAATATCGTTCCATCTGATAAAGCTGACAAGTTTTTTGCGCCCGTTTTTCTTGTCAGCTAAAAAGACGTCATAATGGATGGTAGGTAGGGTAAAAGAATTTAGCGATTCAAAAATGCTTGTTATCTGAGCTTATTTAAATAAAGAATATTTCAATTTTAATTTAATCTACAACTACACGTCCTCGCATCTGGTAGAAACGCAGCCTTACAACTAGTGGTAGAAAGGATCTAATTAAGTTATTATTTAACGAACACACGCGGCGTCCACGTTGATTAGTATGTAGATTAAACGCGCACAATAACTGATTGATTATGCAACGGGTCATGTCGATGTTATCGATGACACTGCGTTAATGTCACTGTCAATGTCACTGACACATCCGCGTGGTAGATGACTATGCTGACAATTAAGCCCCTATTTCACCAAATTAACATTTGTCAATGACATATTTCTCAGTCTTTTTTACTTTAATAAGGGACTTACAAGTCGACAATAGGGAATATGCATCAATTTTTTTAAAATCTTAATCAAATGTATAATGCGTGAGAAAGTTAACTGTAATATTAAAACTCTTCTCTTGCTTTTTTTTCTCGTGATATAGTTACTTGAAGTTAGCGCGCAGCAGCACTCGCCGAAAACGCTCCATACAAAACGGTGACGTCACACATCACGTTTCAGGTGTGTTTCGTCGCGTTTAATATGGAGTTAGCCAATAATCTTCAATTATCTCCCTAAATTTTGCGTTTAAGTACATATGTGTCATACAAAATATTGTTTCTTAATCGATATTCTATCTGACTGTAAAGTGTATTATATCCGAAAATGAAAAAAAAATATCGTTATTTTCCGCTGATTTCATCGAGTGATAAAACTAGGATTATACATTTTTTTTAATTTTTTTTCCTGTTCCATCATGTTTTTATAAGTGTCCGCAGCGATAAAGCTTAAATTCATCAAAATCGGTGACTTATGCATATTCCCTATTGTCACGCAAACTTGACTCAGCTCCAATCTCATGTCAAGAATCAATGACAAATCTACAAATATGTCGACTTGTAAAAAACATTCTGTTTCACAACATACTTGTCCCCAATGAAAGTAACGACAATTTTATTGTAAAATTTACCGACATATGTCGCTGACAAATGTCGACTTGGTGAAATAGGGCCGGCAGTCCCATAGAAAAAAACCAAAGAATGTATAGCGTTTCTGTTTTTTTCGAAATGTACGCATGTAATTAGTAAGTCATAGAAAATATTCCGATTTTTACGAAGATTTATGTTTCAAGAGTTATTTATGTTTGAAAGTTTTTTTTTGGTAGGTAACCGTGACACTAAAGAGCAACACCAGACCACGACCAAAACGTTTCGTTAGTTGCGTGCGATACAGATTAGCACCACAATGTACGAGTCGGAATCGAAAATCTGTGCTTATGTCGCACGTAACAAAACGCTTTGGACAGTTGACTGAAAGATGACTGACAGCCGGCTGACATTCTTTTTTTTAATGCGCAATCACTTGTGCAATCGCTGACAAAGATGTCCGTTTCATAGATTTGCTTTTGTTTTTTTTAATAATTAATTAAAGCTAAATGAAGGAGTTAAAAAATAATGTTGCTACTGTTTTATGATTCTAGTAATATAAAGTGTTTATAGATAACAGAATTATGTTTATACACTTTTGGGTCTCATGTGCCTGATGTAACATAATACATGGCAGTGGACAAGTAGCTTGCTAGCCACACTGCAGTTGAAGGAAACGGTCGTGTTTTTAACGCTGCGTCGCGCGTCGATGCGTTTGCGCATCCCGGAATCCAGCTATGCACAAACTAATAGTACTGAGATGAGAACACCTCATATTATAAGGCGTGCTAGCTTAGCTACTGGAATTAGAATACTAAACTAGTATTTGTCAGGCTAAAAGCCTCGTAAATAAGATAAAAAATTTCGCATGCATTTAATAAAAAAATGTCTGCACAATTTTAGCAAAAAAAATCAACGGGTTGAGTATTCGACGAATTTGTTAATACAAAGTTATTTCAGGGATTTTATTATAAAATTAATCAAATATTTGAAATGTTTAAATACAAGAATTTCAATAAAAACCTTTCGAAATGTCTAAGACTCCAATTCAATTCCACTGGTATTTGAGGATTTCAAATAAAAAGTTAATAGATTTTATCGACAACCACAACTGCGTAAACGAAGGCCGAATTAAAAATAGCCTCCCTTTTACTTCAGGTCCGATGCGGGTTAATTTAGAAGTTGATGTTTCTAAGTCCGTTCTAAACGAGCAGTGGATACCGAAGCCGAGGTCGGATTCGACCTTAAAGAGTTGTAATTCAGGTAATTTGTGAACCACAATGGCACAATTATAATTGTGTTTGTCGTTCCAAAGTGGCATTATTACTGTGGATTTAAGGTCAATATTGTTGATAGCGAGGGTCCTTGTCGAACAGTACTTTGACAATTATTCTAAAGAGTGATGGAGGATATGCTAATAAAATCATTCTACTTTCGATTTTTCTCATAGTCAATCGAAGGCCCGTATTTACTGCTCTCAACGTGGAGAGCTATCTTGAGATCATACCTGAGATAGCTGTTCCTATAAGAAGAGCATCTCAAGTATGATCTCAAGATAGCTCTCAACATTGAGAGCGTTTTACAAATATAGGCCTTAGGTTATATACGCTTAGTATTTATATTTATTATTATATTTTATGTTTATAGCTAGATTTATTGTGAAAAGGCATGGAAATCATGATGATGGTGATGATGACGAGTCTTGTTTTGTAGCCTACAAGTTTTGAACTAAGTTGTTTAAAATGTTGTTTAAAACAATTCATCATATTTCACACGTTTATGTGATGTATGCCTTGCCTAATACATGCCAAACCATACAATTTGGCGTACTAGAGCTAAAAACATTAAAAACTAAAACGTAAAAAACGCTATGCTAAAAATAAAAACTACACATATGTTATTAGTACAATGAAGAGCTCGATGGCGCAGTGGGATAGCGCCTGGGCCAGCGATTGCGAAGGTTAAGCAACTTTCGCAAGGGTCGGTCATGGGATGGATTACCAAAAAAATACTATCTCGAGCTTCTCCGTGCTTCGGAAGGCACGTTAAGGCCAGTATATTCCAAAAACTCTGTCTCCGTCTTTTCCTTTACGTGTAAAGAGTAATGAAAATAACCTCACTTTTTCATTTTTTCAATGTTTTTGTTGTTATTTTGAGCATAAAGTCACTTTTTGAAAAAGTAACGGTTGAATATTTTTCTATATGTCATTACCTATTTTTCTGTATATTGTTCGTGAATAAGGGATTGATAAACCTTAAGTATTATCCAAATTATATAAAATTAATGAAAATTTTCTTTGTCTTTACATATTTTTTTAGTCGAGTGAAGATACGAATATAGTATTTTTAACCGTAAAATAATCAAGATCGTTTATGAAACTTCAACATAATATTTTTATCTGCTCAAAATAAAGAATAATTGATTGTTTATTTTTGAATCAAACATAGGCCAAATTCGATAATTTGGAATATGGCCTGGCCTTTAAGCCGTTGGTCTCGGCTGCATTTGCAGTCGCTAACACCCACCAATCAGCATTGGGCCCGCGGGGTGGGTTATGGTCCATCCTCCTTATCCACCTATAATGAAGGCCTGTGCTCCAGCACTAAAAAAAGGCTGATGGTCGTAAGTAGGTACAATATACTGCGGTATGGTACCACAAAAAACTTTATGGGGTATACTTAATCTCATATTAAACAGCATTTCCGTATTGCTGTTAATTAACCTGCAATAACTGGAAAATCCTGATCGTCGTTCCACAGTTATTAAAAAACTGATACCCTCATTTGATCCCTCAGACACCTCGAGAGTCCCTGAATTCCAGCTCAATTTTAATTTTTAACCAACACGGCACGAATTTCGGGAACGAAATAAAATTTTATTCATAGAGCTGTTTTCGAAATTAGGATTCACAAAAACACTTGAGGACAGAGATATAGAATATCTCTCCTCCTTAGTAATAAGGTGAATTATTTATTTGGTTCTAATGAAATGTCTTGACGTGTCTATTTAAAAAAAATGTGCTAAATAATATACTAGAATAGATATTTATTTTAATGAAACCCATCATGACAGTTAACGCTTACTAATACTTTGAGGAAAAATATGAATAAATTATTTCCTTTTGATGAGTCATTTATTTATCATCAATCATAATAATAATCTTTGATTAAATATTGAAATTAGATCATGCCACCTATAAGCAGATTAAGACTATAAGGGCAGCCAAGATAAAATGAACTGCAAAGCTTTTAACTTCGTAGATAAGATAAGAGACATCCGTTATTTTAGAAACAGAAAGAACCTTTTTAAGGAATACCTTACCGAAAGTGATGAACGAATAGAAAAGCATTTTAACAAAAATTTGCTTTTGTTTACTTTTTTATTTAAAAATACTACTTACTTAAAAATACTATACTATTTACTTAAAAAAAATAATGTTTGAGACCCATAGTCCAGTACTTTTAGAGGTATCATTACATTCCATTGTAATCATTCAAGAAGTAGATAGCAAATGTGTCGAAAACGGCCACTTTTAGCAGTTTTGCTATCTACTTTTAGGAATGACTACGAAGGAATGTAATGATACCTTCTAAAAATACTAGACCATGATGGGCCTTAAAAATTTCACGTATTCTTTTAATTAAAATTAGCTATTATAATTACAATATTAAATAAAATTCACTGCGGCGCCACTTTCGATCTGGGTACATTTTTCCGTGTTCTGTTCTTAATCTTAATGGCTATCGTAAAATATTTCACTTCTCTTTCACCCCATACCACCTTTCACTTTAATGTCTTCAAAACCGTAAATTATCACCTGCTCTGCGGCAATTCGTTCCATAATATCTATTATTTAAGCTCATTATGCAACCCCAAACATCATGATAATGTAAATAAGTATTAAATTGAGGGGGGTGCTTTGACAGTCTACCTTTTAGTACTATTTTGCCATTTTTGTTTTGTTGCATTATTTATTCTGAGAGGAAGAGATATAGCAATTCCTTATTGGGTAGGACCTATTATATCATACCTATAACTTGGTTTAAGGCTAGACCTAGAATATTAATAATAACGATACAGTTACTCGTCCTTCATCGTTGCAAATATAATAGCACATTTGACGTCATCATCATAAATTCTAGCTGCATTGACCAGCCAACAAGCCCGTTTGTCTTTCTCCAGCAATTCACAGTAACAAACATTGGCGATGAAATATTAACGATTGACAATATCCAACATAATTCATACTAACTCTAGCAGAGTGGCGTAAAGCCAACGTAAAATGAAATGTGCATAATAACCTAACAGTTTTATGGCCGACAATTTGGCAAAGAGCGCTGTTGTTCCTCGTTTCATCTCCTGGAATATCATAATTTCGGAAGTGATAAAATAGTTAAAGAGACTGTAAATATAAACTACTGCTGTTAGGTATAAAGGAGTTTGAAGGTATCATAAGAACTGTTTTTCTCATCAGTTAACAACAGGCAGTAATATAAAAACAATGTATTCTAGTGGCAGTCCAGCGTTGGTTTTGTTTGGTCACTGGACTGGAATGCTACTGGAATCATGTTAACCGGACATAAGAAAGCTATCTAAGCATAGCCGACCTCCGGAGTAGTTGAACAATTTATAAGTAATTTGTCACACAAACTCTAAAGTTGTTCTCTATGTTCTGTAAGACAACGAAAAGCGAACTCGCAACTTGGTACTAAAGTGATGTTTCTGAGGCCAACGGTACTAAAGCAATGCAAGTGCAACGTAAATGCATGGACGCATTGGTGAACAAGCTAACAAGTTAGTAAGTATCATCCGCAGGTGATATCATCAACGTCACATTAGTCATGAGCGCAATCATAGCAGATGAGGCTCCATAACAGCGTTGTGCAACCGCATTGTGGACAAACAAGCGCTTAGAAAAAATCTAATCACACACTAGTTATACAACAGCTTTGTTAAACAAGTCTATCGAGAACTCTTCTTATTTGATGACGTTGTTAGTTTACATTGAAAGCGATATTCATATTGTTTATTGGCTACTGAATAAAATATTACTACAAATAAACTATCTACTATCAGTCCATTAGCTCATTTAAGTGAAAAGGTTGCTAATGTTGCTATCCTTGTTGACAAAGTCTATTCAAACCGGCTACAAAACAAAATCAATACTACTAAAAGAAAAAGAACTCGTATAAAATTCCATACGATGCATTAACAAGTTAATTTTCACAAATGAAAACACGTGCCACCTGTCAAAGGCAAAATCTGAGCGTGACATACATTCCAACGTTTCCAACAGAACACCCACCTCAACATGTTTTTTACCTAAATCCAGTAAAAAATAATTCTCCACTTGGACATAATAGGGTCGTACCAGCCATACCAGCACCGATCGTAAGCATCAATCCCTAACAAAAGGTCCCAGTGGAGTTCGGAGAAGTCCGAAGTGGTGCGGTAAACATGGCAATTGGCGCTTCAGCAATGGACCACATTTCCGGCGGCGTCACCACGACCGAAATAACACGGAGCGACGACCGCCTGTTTACAAGTAGATGGACTGCTGAAGAGCCGATGACCTACGCCTATGTTTTCTGGCTAGATATCGGATTAATAAAGACGAAGCTATCAAAATAATTTTAGTCCAGTGTTAATGAACTATTTCAATCGCTATAATATTGATGATTTATAAAAAATATCACCCCAAATTGGATTTTCCTTGTCCCTACAGTCCCTGATTGAGCAAGCTGGTATTTGAGGCATTTGAAAGTCAACTTAATCAAGCAGACAACAAGGCAGATATTAGAAGTATTAACAGTACTGTATGATTTAATAATGCGGTGAAGCTCGTTCGAGTAATGAGATTAGGGTGTAGTGAGACAAGTTACGCCAGAGTTGGCAGACTGGCTGCAGCAATAACCGATGTAACGGGAGCCGCGGAGCGCGGGGACTGCGAAATTTAACCCTCTCATCTCTCATGTCTAGATAAACTTGAGACCTGTCAGACGGTATGTCGTTAGGAATACAACGAAACAATGCCATAACATACCCAAGCATGTTCTCCTAATTATGACATGACCATTAACCATCAAGTTGCAATGACATGATAAACAGAATAATTAGGCAGGTATTTTTAGTCCAAAACAGCAATTCTCCACGTGTCCGTCCATCGAACCTTCTGGGATAACCTTGAAAAAAGCCAATCATAATGTGATACAATACAATTCTTGTGGAGCTAGCATCTCGCAAACTTTAATGAGTTTTGAATCATGTCCGAGAATAATTTTCCTTTTTGTGATATGCACCTATCGCAAATGGGATTTTTTCCTAAGGCGAATGACGTTAACGATAACAATAAGGACGGCAACTAAATTGGATGAGCCGGTGAATATTTATCTTGTACCTAAGTATTTGGGTCGGGACTACTCGGGACGTTTAGGAATCCCTAAGGAGAGGCTTTCGCGAATCAAAGGGAATACAGGCCGTTGTCACGCTAGTACTTTTCAACTTTATTTTCTTTTTTCGCTTAGATTAATGGTGAGGGTCGAAAGTCTTGTGATTTCTGTGCTTGTGGACCTTGATCTGTAGAACTTTGAAGATTTAGTGGCAATCGCTAAAATACGGTTAATACCGGTTGGTGTGACGTCATCCGAATAATTGCAGATTGGGTAAGTTTGAAAACATGTAAACACTTTTGACATTTCAAACAATGTATTCACCTTGTTTTAAGAGCCAGAAACAGACAAAAGTAGAAGTATGTTGTTTTAAGCTGAATATATGACATATTTTTGATTGATTTGATAGCAATCTTCAACGAGAATTATTCTTTCGCTATAAAACTTTTCAATTACCTATACCTTTTTTGAATCTAGTCGAAAGATAGCGCTTTTTCGGAACTACTTGGTCATCAGAACCGGCTTACTAATGATGTTTGATAACTTATAGTATAGGTAAACTGGAAAAACCGGCGCCTCTTAAATTGAATCCTGTTGAAAATGAATTCACTTCATGTGGGTATGATCTATTAATAGTTTATGAAGAACAAAGAAAATATTATATTATACCTACTTTATACCTAAGCTAACTTAGCAGTTAAGAGACGTCAATGACTTTGTTTAATGACAAATACGCGTAACGTAATATGTTTTCCTTATACCAAACCTATTATTATGCAGACACATTTCCATCCATTCCACACAAACAACACTATCACACAATAGCGCATGCGTGATATATTCAAAGTCAAAGTCAAAATGTCTTTATTCAAATCATTTAATATTTAAGCACTTTTGAATCGTCTATCAATACTATGATTGGTCTATCTATATTTTCCTACCACCCGTTCCAGACTTTCTTAACTGACAAGAAGAACGGGCGCAAGAAACTTATCAGCTTTATAACAGAAAGTAACGATATTTACAACTTCAATCATTATTGATTAGTGCATCCGATTTAGTTATTGATGAGAACCTATAATGGCTAATTGTTACTATTGAATTGAAATACACTGGCCTGCAAAACTAAGTACTACAGAGGTCTATTTTCATACAAACGAGGTAACTTTGAAGCATTGGTTCTCCGCCCAGGATTAAACGTGGTTTGATCTGATGATAGCCATCCAAGGAGTGAATGGAGAAGATTCAGATCCCCATACACTCCCAATTGATCTGATCAGCATTCTAAGAGCTGTAAGGATGTTTGGATATAATTAAAAAAACCACGAAAATAGCATTAAAATGTATGGAAATGCTGTAACTGATAACTCTAATCCTTACAGCTCTTAGAATGCTGATCAGATCAATTGGGTGTGTACGGAGATCTGAATCTTCTCCATTCACTCCCTGGATGGCCATCATCAGATCACATCCCGCTTAATTCTGGGCGGAGAACCAAAGCTTCAAAGTTACCTCGTTTGTATGAAAATAGACCTCTGTAGTACTTAGTTTTGCAGGCCAGTGTAGTAAGCTCAGCGATATTATTATTAGTCTTCTTAGAAAAACATAAGAAATTTAGATTATTTGGTATTTCTTTCTTCTTTAAAAGGGTGCATCCAGATGCGAAGTTTCTGCATCACGCAAACGATTCAAAGCTATGCGTGAGCGTGATGGTCAATTTGTTGATAAATGGATGTTGAGTGCGCGCGCGCACGCCACTCGCGCGTGGACGTACGTCGCAGTCATCCACCGCATCCATCACTGAGGCGGACATGACCGACCAAATGTAAGATTACTAGATTTATTCAAATGGGGTAAACTACGGCCCGCGGGCCAGCTCCGGCCCGCGGGCACCTACTATCGGCCCTCGAAAACAGGCCGGATACCGGATACCTGTACCCCTGACAACATGTATGTAAAATTTCAAGATGATCGGTTCAGTAGTTAAGATGTGAAGGCGTAACAAACAAACAAACGGACTTTCGCATTTATAATATTAGTAAGGAATAGCTATAAGTACTTTTAAGTTTCTACGGAAATAGCAAACTCTTGTTATTGTTAAATGTCTCTAATACTAGTGGCTCCGGTGAGCTGTAGACCTCGCGTTAAAAAGTAGCTCTCTCAAATTGTATGTTGTTTAAAAAAATAATCTAAAAGATGTCGCCACCCCTTTTTCCCACACTGTTCACGAGCTTTTCCAAGCATGTAGTTGGTACGTGCTGTTTGGAATTATTTGGTAGGCATATTCGCAGCTAGATGGCGCTCCTAATTTTAAACATTTTTTGAAATGGTGATTTTTGGTAAATTTAGAAAAACTGGCTAAACTAAAAAATTCTATATAACTATCGAACCTGCTCACAAAATTTCACGAGAATCTGTTGAGAAATGCGACCTGTAGAGGAAAATGGAGAGCTGGAAAGTCGCACTGAAATATGTGTTTTTACATTTCTCCGTCATTATAAAAAATTTCAAAAAACTGGCGTGACAACAAAATTCTATGTAATTTTAGAACCTGCTTACAAAATTTGACGAGAATCGGTTGAGAAATGCGACCTGTAGAGGAGAACATCCAGCGCCAGAAAGCCGGACTGAAATATATTTTTCTTACATATCTCCACCATTACGAAAAATTTAGAAAAACTGTCTCAACTTAAAAAAATCTATATGATTTTCGAACCTGCCCACAAAATTTCACGAAATTCGGTTGAGAAATGCGACCTGTAGAGGAGAAAAGACAGAGCCGAAAAGCTGGACTGCAATATGTTTTTTTTACATATCTTCGCCATTTTGGAAAAAATCGTAAAAGTTGCGTGACAATAAAATTCTATATCATTTTCAAACCTGCTTACAAAATTTTACGAGAATCGGTTGAGAAATGCGACCTGTAGAGGAGAACAGACAGCGTTGGAAAGCCGTAAAACCTGTTTTTTTAACATATCTCCGCCATTTTGAAAAATTAAAAAAATCTGGCTCGACAAAAAAATCTATTTAATTTTCGAACCTGCTCACAAAATTTCACAAGAATCGGTTGAGAAATGCGACCTGTAGGCTGGAATAGACAGCCGGACATACGGAAGAATTTTTGCCCAAGCTGAAGCAGAGACGCTTCGCTCGTGCTCGCTCGGTCAAAAAAGTAACGAATGTATACCTAATCATCTCACCGCCATTTAATACTTTAGTCAATTATGATCACCAAAAAACTTGATCCTTATGATGTAATTTATTGTGGGTTATTCCCTGAGGATCTCATTCCCCGAAGATCATGTCCCGGAGGAACTAACAAGGAGGAACAATAAAGGGTTTTCCCCTTTATTGTTAATATAAACTAAAATTGAAATGTAAGTCTTTAATAAGATAAAACGCTTCATAACATGGACACATTTTTGGTATATTACATGCAGCATTTAGATTCAAAGGTGTTTAGTGAAATTTTCTCAAAATTAGAAAATATAAGAGAATTGAAATCTTTGAGAATATTGAAATACTTGTGTTTAAGATAATGAGTGACATGCAGTGACCACCCACTCATGACATGAGTGAGTGACACAAACACGAGACGTGAGTAGTGATGTACAAGACTCGAGTCCTCCGAGTCCTTTTGTCTAGGGCTCGGAGTCGTTTTACAGGGCTCGCCTCGTTTGTATGAAGCTCGACGACTTGGGAGTATTTTTCAGAGCCAGGTCGATCTCGAGGCTTTTTCACGGCTCGAGTCTTTTTCGGCGCACTAGTTGTGATGGGCCGCTGATGAATGAGGATAAGTAGAGCTAAAGCAAAATAGATTAAGCATCTACGGTGCTCTTTATAACATAAGACATTCATCCTTTTGAGTTCTAATTTGGAGCTCGATAGGCTCGGCTTTAATATCTCCGTAACTAATAATATTACAAATATTAAATTATTAAAAAAAAAATATTATTAAATCATAAACATAAACTCTAAGCTTTTTATGAGGCTCGCGTTCATATTAAGACTCGGAACTTTTTTGAAGGCTCGAGTTCTTTTGATAGGTTCGAGCTCTTTTGAAGGCTCTTTTCAAGCCTCGAGGCATGGCTCAGAGAGCTCGTTTCTCGGCTAGGCTTGGCTTTACGAGCCTACCGAGCTCACCAAGTCCTGCCAATCGGACGCGAGTCTTCAAAAGTAGAACTCGACGACTCGAGTTTTGTAAATCACTAGACGAGAGTGAACGAACTGTTATCTCCATTGTCAGAACAACAATGTTTGTAGACCTTCTGAATAGTGAGCGGGATCCAATACTTCGCAGAATAAACAAAACAATTTAAATGTGGTTTAGTTAAGAACTCATTTGGGTTCACTAAATTAATATGAATGGAAAATAGTTCTATATGAATATTAATTGATACAATACATGAATGAGCGAATTCCAAAGTAAATTGTCTAGTTAAAGTAAAAAATGATTTAAAAACCAAAGGGATAATTTTAACTCCAAATAAGTATACGTTTGAGTTATTATAATATAGGTTTTTTTTGTTTTTGCACTAGGTTATTTTTTTACTATTGAGTAAGTAAAACGGAATAATACTAGGTCTATACCTATTTCCTATTTTTTTACTTATTACGTCAATATGATAACATAGATAAATGAAATATATAAACAAAGATATAACTAATACGTTATACCTATTATTTGACAAGTTGCTCTATTTTCCAGTAGACAATACAGTAGATTTGATATCAAATACTCCATATCAACAAGAGATAAACTAAATATTTACCGACTTCGTGATAAATAACATACTTAATAATAGATGAATTTGTACATAATACATCTTACACAGAAGTATTGATTTCACAAGAATGGAATGACCAAAAACAAAGTGAATTTTGTGAGTGTTTATTCATGTATTGGTGTAATTTAATTTTCATTGCGTGAAGGTTTCCGAACGCAAATGCGGTTATTTGGAAAAGAAGACAGAGTCTCTAAAATTAAGATTTATTTAGATTTTAAGGAGATACTTTCTTCTTTCCGACCGTTTGGCTTTGGCGGCATTTATCAATGTCAAAAATAGCTTTATTCAAATAAACTTAATTATTAAGTACTTTTGAATCGTTTATATTTTTTATTACCCGTTCCAGACTTTTTTGACTGACAAGAAGAACGGGCGCAAAAAACTTATCAGCTGTAACAGCCATAAGTATCGATATTTACAAACTATATATCGTTACAAGATATTAGCCGCAGATTTACCAGATTATGAAGTTTATATATTTTTCAATTAGTTAATTAACCAATTAGTAACTTTGCCGTAACGGCAAATGATTTTCTTGTTTCACATATTTTTCATAAACACGGTTGTGATGTGATTATTCAGACGTCATTCGTCACATGTCCCACACAACGCAAGTAAATACTTAACGATTGTACTTGTATGAGTGTTGGGTAAGGCTTCGCTACAAGGCGAAGGTCGTACAAGGATCTGGACAAACAAATTGGATGTGCGTTAATCTAAAGTTGAAAATTGCCAGATTATTCAAGTCACCTTCACAGGTACATATTGGAGGAAATAATAGCTGGCGAAGACAAGTGGATGTTGTTATTGTAAAAACTAAAAGACCAACTAAATCGACTGTCAAATTAATTACGACATCTGTCACTCACAAATGCATGTTCGAAGACACTGATAATTAATGCAATGATAATTGATTATTAGAAATTGATATTTCTAAAACAATAGATTTAGGTGGAGTTTCGAAACATGGCCTTCTTTTGTGAAAAATTGATAGCAGTTAGTGTTTTTGTTACTATAATTTTTTGAATTATCACTGCCCAAAATAAGAATTCTGAACTTTGGTTCGATTATTCATAATCTGAATTAGCTGAAGACGTCAGGTCTTTACCATATTTCCAATTACAAGAAAGTCTGCGAGGCGTAAATCGTCAAAAAGATGAGTCTTTCTTAATAATCCTATTAATATTATCCCCTCGTAATACCCAACAAAACCACTGTTGTAATCCGGAGCAGCAAGCCGTTAAAGTTAATTGAAAACACGTGTAATTGTTACATTTTCTTGTTAGTAATAATATTTGAAGAAGCCATTCAGAAACATCACACTGTTGTTTCAACAGAACTCGTCACTTCATTGCATTTTGTTGGACGAAGCAATATGGAGCGACAATGTTACTGAAATAAGACAATCTCATAAATATAAACCTTTGAATAATCAAATACTAAAGCATATGCAAATACCGACCCAAACTTGAGGGCCTAGTAAAATCAGTAAAAAATATGATATAAGCATTTCTATGAAGGGTCACGTACTCGATGAACATCTTATAAAAACATACGCCCAATATTCCATCAATGTAGAATCGACCATCATAAAGGCAAGTGGAAATCGCGCCGAACTAGAAAACAGACGTGATTTCGATTAGCTGTGAATAGGCGGTATTATTGAATAAACAGCAAACGGTGAGCGAATCACGTCCGTGTATATTTTTTTATTAAATCTTGACTCCTGTGTCGTTACAAAAGACAATGTTTGCTTTCGTCACTGATCTACGTTTGCGATACGAGTACAGTCATTGTAATCGACAATCTCCATCGTATCTGATAAGTATAAGACGGGAGATACTTAAGAATTGTGGTGCAACGTTTGGAAAGTTTTAAAAACGCACAAACGTGCTACGAAATTGGTTAAAAATAGAAGGAGATTACAATAAAGATACTGATACCAAAACAAAACATTAGGTCGGATACAAAAATGTTGACGTCAATGTTAAACTGCAAATGTTTATATCTGAATCCGAAAAAGATATGAATATTGAAAATAAATCTTGTTTTGTTGTTTAAGGTAGGCATTGACATTGACCATGCTCAGAATATTCTACTCAATTGTGAGACGATTATGACGTCACTCGCAGGAGCAGGAGCGACGACCCTTCTAGGTCATCTCGATGACAATGCTGTATCAAATCACCATTCAATTTATTACTTAATAAAGCGTACTACGAATAACGTGGGTTGGTACTTGGTAGGAGTGGTAAACAAACCAATCTTGAGACTACTTAAAAACTAAATCCCAGAATATTCTACTCAATAGACGATTACGATGTCACGCGCAGGAGCAGAAGCGACGACCCTTCTAGGTCCTCTAGATGACAATGTTGTGTTGTAACGAATCACCATTTTATTACTCAATAAAGCATACTTACGAATAACGTGGGTGGGAACTTGGTAGGAATGGTAAACAAACCGATCTCGAGACTACTTAAAAACTGAATCATACACACATGGCAATGTTTTGCCTCAATTGTTAGGTAAAAAAAAGACCTTTTTGCGGTATTTCCCAGTACAGGTTTCTAGACGACTGATTCGTAAAAAATATTGCCACAAAATGATCATAAAAATACAGACTGACAAAAAACGTGTTCGTGGCGGGTATTCAGTCACTATATTTTTTTTTTTTTTTAATAATTGTTGGAATAACGTGGAAAAATATTGAAAATAAAACTCAGACGGTTGCTATCACGTTGTTATAATCGAACAGTCAATCTGTCGCACTTCAAAAAACAGAATCTATCAATTTTCAATTTACATTATCGAACCTAGGTACAATAAAAAGTATGCAGTACAAAAAGGTTCTACAACAATAATAATAATAAATGCTTGGACAATTTCACACAGTGCCATCTAGCCCCAAACTAAGCAAAGCTTGTGATATGGGTGCTTCTAAGTCATTCTAAGAGCTGTAAGGATAAGAGTTATCAGTTACAGCATTTCCATACATTTTAATGCTATTTTCGTGGTTTTTTTTTTAAACATATCCAAACAGCTCTTAGAATGCTGATCAGATCAATTGGGTGTGTATGGGGATCTGAATCTTCTCCATCCACTCCCTGGATGGCCATCATCAGATCACACCACGTTTAATCCTGGGCGGAGAACCAATGATTCAAAGTTACCTCGTTTGTATGAAAATAGACCTCTGTAGTACTTAGTTTTGCAGGCCAGTGTACAAATCCTCTGTAGTTAGTGTTCGCAAATTATTTCAGTATTCGCAGGTATTGTCATTCTCAATTCAATCCAGCCGCGATTTGCCGCCGCGATCGTCTCGCCCGAGTGGCTTGCCTTGGTGTGCGCCGGCGCATGCGACCTCCACGACCACCTCCGACCACGCAAACCCTCAGCAAACCTTCACTACTTGTAATAAGGTTTAAAACTGCACAAGCAATACTACCGGTATTTTGTTAGCACACAGTGGCAACATATTATTTACTCAACAATTTTCACATCTGTCGTATGATTTAAGTTATTTATTTTTACAGTTATACGATATCGATGTCTTTTGTTTTAGTGATGGATGACGGTGACCCATTTGTCTTTGATAAAATCTTTTTTTTTATTAATTTTATCAGTTAAACAACTTGTATTGCGTATTATTTAAAAAGTCGATGAACTTAATCTAAAAAGTCATGTGTCATTAAACCTGTGTTTATTTTAATATTTTACATATTAAAAAGTATGAGAAATAGGGACATCACCAAAGCGTTAGGTGATCTAAGACAAATTAATGACTAAACCAAGTAAACTATGATACGTAATGTAGCTATTAGTACCGGTGAAAATTTTATTACTATGAGTCAGATCCGGACAAAGGAGTGAATGTAACAAGACAAGACTCATGAAATCAGAATTTGAGTACAATGTTGTGATACTAAACAAATCTGGCGATCAAATTATTTTTGTACGAGATTCCTCTTTTTCGGATCAAGGAGCAAAAGATCGTGGTAACTTTTTGTTGCATCTCGACCAAAGGATGCGACGCACTCAGGCTTTTAAGTGAGTGACTCACGGACAGACAAAGACACAAGCCAATCTGGATCATTCGCATCGCACTCGCCACGAGGGTACTTGAAATCACTTCGCACCAGACGTTAACTGGAATTCTCTTTGTGTAATTGTTAATTTATGTATGACTTGATTCCATTTCAAACACAAGACTTACTTTATGGCTGTTGACTCCTCAGATACAGCATGTAATTTTGAGTGAATTTAGCTTACCTGTAACAAAAATGACAAGGTCAGCACAGCAGTACATGTGCATACGAAGTACAAGACATAAATAACGTCACTGCCTCTAGGCTAATTTAAAAATGTGATTATAAGAACTTAAGAATGATTATAAGAACTCGTATTGAATTGACCAAATTAAAAATCAACCAGACAAATGCTGTTATGATCAATAAAAGCTTGATGCTATGCTACTCGTATTTAAAAACTGGCAAAAGATTGTTTTATTTTAAGCTTAACAAGGCTAAAGAGATGAATATTTGCAGCTTGATTAAAAGCACTGTTTATTATTGTTTCAACTCGGCAAGTGTGTATTTGTACAGTTCCTATGCCTTCTACATCAGCGCATCGCATGGGGCTTCGCAAACAAACAATCGAGTAGGATTTCAGTTTCACACACTCAAACCAAATAAATCAGTTCGCCCAAAAAGCAATGTCTCATTACAGACAATCTCCACTCCACTAATTGTTGGGAAGATAAACTAATTTAATAATCCGTCACCAACAAATCATCTCATCTCATACATGGCTTCCCTCTTATCTTTGTTATTTTTATTCCAAATATGTGTTATTATGTGAGATAAAAACTAATAGTAGGATTTAAGAATATTTTCAGAGAAAGTATAAAACTCAGTTATTAAAGACAAATAATATTTCCACAACATAAAACATGAAACTTAATTTAAGAAAGATCATCAATTTGCTTAAACCCATTAACTTTCAATAAGCAATTACCCACAAAGCTATCGAAGATAGCTTTCTATGATGTGAGCGTGATGGCAAAAATGATAGAAAGTGTTTGCAACTAATAAGTTAGCGACCGCCAGCAAAAACAAGCATAATGTCCACTTGGAACTTGTTCGTTGGGTGTCAGGTTTGAGACAAAAAGTCCGGTCGACCGCTTGCAAAACGAGAACCAGTCGCAGCCAGCTGAGCGAACCTGACGACGGCCGATAGCCACTGACTTGAAAAATCAGTCGATAATGCTAATATCGGTACTACCGCTATAGATAAGGTCACTTATTCCAGTGAAGAGTATTTAAAACTTAGCTTCTTATATTTTGCAGGATACACGGGTCACATAGCACATTGATAAAATATATGTAAAAATAAATAACTGGTTAAAATTATTAAATTCAATTAATATAGGTAGTTTAGAATAGTTCTCTTGAATTTCAATAAAAACACAGCAAAGATTTTTAAGCCGTTGAATCGTAGTACTTATTTGTGCTCAAGTAAATCTCATATAACAACATGAACTGAATAAATGTCAACGCCAAATTATTAAGTAAGCAAGACGTAAATAACATACATTTAATTAGGCATGAGAAGCCCAATATGCTTGGCGTAGAGATTTAATACAGATATGTAGTTATATTGAGGAAACATTATTAGAAACACAAACCTTCTAAGTAATAAACTTAATTGGAGTTTGAGTAATATCGGAATTAGTGGAGCAACCAAATTATTACTTTATATTCGAGAAAACGAGAAAAAGATAGACTCCAATATCTGCTATTTATTACAAAGCCCCTTAAAATAAATTGATGCGCTCAACTGATTAAGAATGAATAACATCAACGTAGCTAGTAAAGTTTGGAAGTTTGATAGCAGTTTGTTGGTGAATATATTCGCCCAATTCCCGCGTAAATAGCAACATATAAATCAGCAGACGAGTATGTCAACATTAACATAGTAATCTGTATAGCTTTTGCAATCCTCGACGATACGAAAGGGTTTGCGAAACTCGCGACAAAGGAAGAAAGATACGCTTACATTTCTTCTGAAATATTTGTAGAAATACTATAACTAGCATCTGTATTTGGAATAAAAGCAACTACTTCGATGATGAAGTAGTTGCTTTTATTTCAATTTAAATGATTAAAGGACGATTTTCAAGGCGAGGATTTGTTGTGTTTTTGAGAACATTATTTCAGTCTAACGTATCTGGAAAGAAATGTATTTGCAGAAACGTTATATAAGCAAAATACTGTCTGGGTATAATAACCCAACTGTCTATAATTCAGAGATCTTTATTAACTGGAAGGAATTACTCTTGTCAAAGGTGAAACTGACAACAGGCGCGCAAGTCTTTGAATATTCAAATTTCATTTGTATTCTACATCAGCGACGGACATTTAGGGAGTTGCCAGTTCACTACAATAATTACTGGCAGCAATGTGTTATTTTCGCCGGTGAATCATTGAATACTTCATGGTTTATGTTCTCCGTGTGGGTTAGAATTGTAACGATGACCTTCTGAAAGTGTTGTACTGTACGAGATATGAAAACAAGGAAGGCAATAACAATTACATTCAAGAATTAATGTTTTCTGTAATTATCATATGGCATGGTAATGGAAGGGAATTTAAAGATAATGAATTTATGTATTATCTCGGTAATATTAATAATGATGAATCAAATTGAGGTGTATCAAGTCAGACGCTTATCAATAATAGTCACGAGTACATAGTTGGTACAAAAACAGTACGTTGGTGCTTGTGGCATAAGGAAATAACGATAATATAGATAGATGTTATCATAACAACAACAATTAATATTATGCTCGTGAAATCCATGACAATAGCGACGATTACAATGGCGAATGTTCAAGAAATAAACTCAACACCTGTTTCAATCACGATAATTGAACACCGGCGAATTCAAATGCTAATTTTATTTTATTTTATATAGGATGTAAGAAACTCAGACCATCTCGATGCGGGCAGTTCCCATCGAAACCAACGATCCCGGATCCCGTGCAAATAGGAAGAACTAAGGTGATCACTTGAGCACTTACGTAATAGTTGAAAACGTGAGCCAACTTGAAAGAGCTTTGAACTGAACAAAACAAATTCTGTAAAAACGTAACGGGAATTATTTGTAAAATGATTTCAGAGGAAAAGAGTCAATTTCCGATGAATAAATTATTTTATCATCTTTTTTCAAGTGAAAAATGTAAGAATATGGATGGATATATTATGAATATGTAAGTATATCAGTATCCTCATACTGTCAACCCGACCAAGTGGTCCTCTATTGATGGTAAGTAATAAATTGATATAAGATATTATAAATAGCGTTAAACAACTCTTCCAATGAAGATTCAGTACAAGTTTTAAATAAAATAATATTTCTGACTTTGCGATAACATCCTAGAACTCCAAAACAACGCTTAAGAGTCGCTGCTATCTTTTTACTGCAGACATAGTTCTTCTGCGAACAAAGAGATTTGCTTAAACTTTTATTACGCGCTGAAGGCTTAACTTTACTGACTTCTGTCCGAGTATCTTTAGAAAAGTAAATTCTATAATCAAATAAACATTCAAAGAAATTACAGCTCAAGAGAAAAGTATCTAAATTTTTTTGGTATTGTATAATTTTGTTCGATTCCCATTTGTGGATCGATACCAATTACCTTGTGTCGAGATCGGGAACGTTCCGTACTGTGTGTGCGACCAGGGAATAGAATATCCTGCCTGCATCCGCATTTAGATACGATGCGATGTTTTGAACAGGCACATTGCTATCTTCAAATGAGATGAAATTCTGGGAAGACAACTTGCATTGTTTTGATTAGGTATTTCTACGAAATCCGCAGTGTCAAGTAGAGATGATAATATTACATTTGAGTCTCCAAGTAACTGCTGTAGTGTCATAGCGATGCGAAGGCATTCAATAATTCTAGATTAAATAATTCAATGTTAAACGCTTAGTTTACCTTATTAAGTGACTCTTAAAAAGTCCTTATTGAAGCTGAAGATCAGAAAGTGAGACACTATCAAGGTCACCTCGGATTATATATAGAGGACTAGTGTTTCGCCCTGGTGCGCGGGCTGCTGAAGCAGCCCGCGGGCATTGCCCTGTTGGACTGTAAACAGCGGCCTTTGGACAGTCTGACTGCGAATTGTGGAATGCGGTATTTATTGCCATGCCATCCGATAAAATCACATTGGAATTTGTCTGCAAGTTGCAGTGCGGTGTGGTGACGGCGATGCATGGTGAAAATTAATGCTGTTTTTTTTCTAAAACTTTGCTGGCTTATATTAAAATCATCATCATATCGGCTCCCCGACATCCACTGCTGGGTATAGGCCTCCCCCAAAGATCTCCACGACGATCGGTCTTGCGCTGCTTATATAGCATGAGCATCCGCTGAGCTCTGAAACTTCATTGCATATGCTGTTTCAAGGGCTTCCAAGCGGTTTTGAAGTTTAAGCATTAAAACCATAGAGAAACTAATAAGAAATTCTGTTTTCGTGGCTTTCTATTAATCCATTTCCAAACTATTTGTGAATTTGTCCAGAATAATCGTTTTGCTATTTCGAGTTTCTGTTCTTGCTTTTACCATTCATGGTGTGACCTAAACGGGATCCCATTAAAGCAACCTGCAGCTCTAGCTTAGGGATCGTTGCAGTTTTCAGGTGCAACTTTACATTTCCCAGCTACAAAGGCCACATCGTCATCTCTACTCAGTAAGCGAAAGTGGCATAATGCTTGCTCAGAGGCGTCAACAGAAATGTGTAATCTTAACTTAGTCATCTGTGAGAAACCATAACATCTGGGTACTGAAAATAATTTGCAAGTCTCAAGCTTCTGAACCAATACCAATCTTTGTTCATCCGACTCGACGATTTGATCATCCCATTTGATCGTAGACCGCCAAATTTCCTGCAGCAATATCTTTCAATAAATCAGGAAGGGACATAAACATACCCAGTGACATTAAAATTTTTAGCAACTCGCGATTTGTTGGCGGTCGCAAACCTTCGTTGATCTCTTTGTCCGCCTACTTAAAGCTGAGATCAAACCCTAAAGTATCTGTGGCTGGTTTCCAATTGCTGGGTCTATTAGAGGCCCAACTTCAAGTCAAAACCTCCTGCCTTATGAATCACAATCATTCGCTTCATCCCCTTTTCGTTAATTATCCGTGGAGTCGAGATAGTCATCAACGTAGTGCCTTTCCTTAATGGTTTCCACTGCTTGTGGATGATGACATGAAACAAAATCATCAGTATTATGACGAATAATACAAGTAGCTGTGCATGGAGATGATGTGGCACCAAAGGTCATCGAGGTGAACTTATAAGTTTCTGAGAGCTTCTTTCTTTCCATAACCCTCCAAAGGAAGCACTGGGCATTTTTATCCTGATCATTTACTTAAACTGCAGGAACAATTCCCTGATATCTGTAGAAACGGCTACTTTTCTATTTCGAAACCTAACCAGGACATCATCTAATGAATTCTAAATATCTGGGCCAGTCAGTAATTCGCTATTCAGAGACACTTGAGTTTCGGCTTTCGCATCAAAAACAAGTCTAAGTTTTCCAAGTTTTTTGATATTTCTAACGCCAAAATGTAGGAGATACCAAACTCGAGCAACTGGTGCCTGAGCAGTTTTCTTGGCATAATTTTTTTCCAACATGTAATGCGTCTGCTTCGTGAAGTCTACTGCGAAGCTCGGATCAAAATCCATTATCTTCTCAATCAAACGTAATCTATTTTCGGCGTTTCTCTTGTTGTTGAGTTGGGAAGCTTGATGTCATCGTTTCTTCACAGCAAAGCAGACTCCCAGAGCCGTCGATTTTCTTCGACTTAGTATCGATAATGTGAAGTGCTCATCATTCTTCTCGAGAATATCTAGGTAGCTTAGAATTCCTGATGCCTATGCTATCAAGTCTAAAGAAATTCTCTAATAAGAAGTGAAGTTCATCCTCTTTTTCGGACTGTAGTGACAAGCAAACTCGGGCATAATCTTCCTCGAAATTGACGACGAAACTTCATGCAAAATCCAACTAAGTTCAGTGAGAGAGGCAACAGGCTCCTCCTTCCTGCCTTCTTTTATTTCTCGGCTTATATTCAAATGACAATAACCTTGGCCTATGAGGAATTGAGGATTGTCTGTCGATCGAGATGGTCGTATTAAGAAATCATATTGCCATCAATAGGGAATATGCAGCATTTTTTTGTATCAAATCAAAAGTATAATGCGTGAGAAAATCAACTGTAATATTAAAACCTTTCCCTTCCTTTTTTTCGTGATATAGTTAGGTACTTGAAGTTAGCACGCATCAGCACCCGCCGAAAACACTCTGTACAAAATGGTCATGTTTTGTGACTTCACCAACCATGATTTTAGGCGCGATTTTTATGGAGTTAGCCAAAAAAATGATATCCCTAAATTTTGCGTCTAAGTACCAACATACATGTTGTGGAATGGCACGTAGATGTAGGACTGTAGATGATGGAAACTCACTGGTAGCTTGACTGAAGGCAGGGTTTATTTTTGGAAGCAAAAGACACATACAAACTTGTATATTTTAACTCAAATTACTTATAAAAGTATGGAACACGAACCACACGCAATGGTGCCCGGAAACGAAGAGAGAGTGGGAAGCGAACCTCCAATTGAAGCAGTGATGTACAATAAAAATAGTGTTGGGTAACATGCCAACACATGTGTCATACAAAATATTATTTCTCATTCAATATTCTATCTGACTGTAAAGTGCATTATATCCAAAAATGAAAAAATATCGTTATGTTCCCCTGATTTCATCGTGTGATAAAACTAAAATAATACATTGTTTTTCTGTTCCATCATGTTTTTAATACGTATCCGCAGCGATCAATCTCAATTTTTTTATCAAAATCGGTGACTTATGCATATTCCCTGTTGAGTGTCTTGGAAACGTGAAGTTCTTCGTACGAACTCATTCAAGGCTGAAGGATACTGTATCTGTCATAATAAGCGTGAAAGAGACGATCTTGCCAGGTTGTTACAGCCGCCCACCGCATCCTGAAACGCCAACTCAACGCTCCACCTTCCGGCTCCTGCCACGTTGGCTACACTGCTCTCCACGAGTGACACGGTGGACCCTTCATCAAGCAGAGCACACGTGTTAAAGTTGCCTTCAGTTCCCTGGACGGTCACGGGAAGCACCTTCAAAAAGACTCGTTTTTGAAACTTGCCGATGCCGACCAGGGGGCTAATTGTCTAATTTCAAAATCTATCGCAATCGCTTTCAGGATGTGATACATTGATGCTTCTTTTTGGCACAAATAAAAAAATACCAAAGAAATGCAGCAATGTGTCACATCCATCTGTCAAATGAAAGCGATTGCGATAGATTTTGAAAATTAGACAATAAGTAGGCTGATGTTTGCGGTAGTCGCGGTAGTCTTTGGGTCTTTCTTCTATTCGTTTTTCGTCTGCGTTCAGACATTTTATTTTATTTTATTTTAACAATCTTCGGGAAGCTTACAGCTCGGTTAAGAATAAAGTGGTTAACTTAAATAAATATCAAGGGCCAATTACAAGCTTCCACATATAGGTGAAAATCATTAATAAGAACAGTGTTGGCCTACATTATGTTAAAAATTTAAGGTAAGTACCTATATTACACCCAGTAATTAAAGTATAAATAAGTAGGAAGTAGTTTTCAAAAATATTTGTTAGAAAAATAACTATTACCTAACATTCGCTTAAGTTTACTTGAAGAAGTGTTGAAAAGGTCTATTTCAAATTGTTTTGCAACACTATTGAAACACCTGCTTGTTCTGATAAAGAAAGAATTTCGCCGATACTTCGTTTTGCACCAGGGAACGTGAAGTACGTTAGGTTTACGGAAGGAAGCTACTAAACGTAAACTAATGCCACTCAAAAGCTCAGGACAATCAACAGAGCCACCTGCTATGCTGAGAAGGTGCGATAGATCTGCAATGCGTCTTCTTTCTACAAGTGGTAAAAATGAAACTTACGACATCGCTGATCGTAATCACGAGTATATTTATTCGTTTTAAACTGTAAATACCGCAGAAACCGTTTCTGAATCCTTTCAATTCGCGTTTCATATAGTTTGTGACAGGGGCTCCATACTTGAGAGGCATATTCTAAATGACTACGTACGTAAGCACAGTAAAGTATTTTTAGAGCTTTTATAGAGTTGAATCGTGTAACATCATCATAACGAAGCCGAGAGCTTTAGATGCCTTAGCCACAATGTTGTCTATGTGTTCATCAAAAACCAAATTAGCTATCAAAGGTTACTCCTAGGTCACGTATGGTAGTAACTCTGGTAACATCAGTGCCCAATAGTTTGTAAGATGATAACATGGGTTTAGATTTTCGGGTATAAATACAGACATAGCATTTGGAGACATTAATGTCAAGTTTGTTAACATGGCAGTAATGCTCAAATCTAGTGAGACCCTCCTTCAGATGCTGAGCGTCTTGAGTTGAGTTGATCGGCATCAATACCTTCATGTCATCAGCGTACATAATGATTTTGGCATGAGTAAAACATGACGAGATATCGTTTATGAAGATGTTGAAGAGCAATGGTCCTAGTAAAGAGCCTTGAGGAACGCCCGATGGTATTAACATGGGAGAAGAAGTGTGGCCATTAAGAACAACAGTCTGGAATTTTTCTTTAACGTAAGAGGAGAACCATTTAAATAAATTACCCTTAATACCTATATCTTGCAGTTTACGTAAAAGTGTTGTGTGATCAATACGATCAAAACATTTATTATAGTCCGTGTAAACTACATCAACCTGAGACGGTACAGTCAAATGTTTTGTCAGGAAGTCGCTACATAAGATAAGGTAAGACGTCTTCGATCTGCCCTTAACGAAGCCATGCTGCTCTGGACGTAAAGATTGCTTAACGGATGCGTAGACTTGTTTGTAGCCAATTTTTCCCAAATATTTTGCAAACAAACTAAGGTTGGAAATCGGTCTATAATTGTCGACTACATTTTTAAGCCCTTTTTTGTGAATTGGCGTAATAAAGGCAGATTTCCAGATATCAGGCATAATGCCTTCACCCAGTGAACGCCTAAACAGGATACTAAGAGGAACTCGGAACAACTCTCAATAATTATAATTGCTGGGATATTGTCGGGGCCGGCAGACTTATTTAAGTCGAGTGATGCTAATAGTTTGGAAACTTCTAATGTGTCAACTTCAATCTTCACAGGAAGAGTCCATTTCCACAACGTCATCCAAAATATTAACGGACTGAGTATTGTGTGAAAAAGTGGAGTGAAAAAGGTTTTTGTCTTAAACTCTACAGCACTTCAGAGTTGTGGCCCCGCGGTTTGGGGTCCAAAAATCGAATTTTCAAAACTCTCCAGCGTGGCCGCCATTTTGATTTGAGATTTTTTCTTATTTTTCTAAATTTGAAATGTCAAAATCTATCTAAGTTTGAACAAAATCGGTTGGAAAACAAAAAGTTACAAACCTCGCCACAGCCGCTATCTTGTTTTTCCCAAAAGTAATATTTTTTACCTAGTTCGATTAAAATTTTGCACATTTCCCCCAAACATCATTATAATCTTTTCCATCAGTCAGTGAGTGAGTAGTTATTAAACAATACTAAATAGAGTAGTTATTATCGACGTATATAAGTAACCAGCAAGCTGCGACCAAATAGGTTTTCTGTAATTTTGTGTGGCGGTCATTTTGCTTTTCACCATTTCGATTTTTTTTTTCGCTTCAGGATCTGCTTGGAGTCTTCTACAACTTTAGTTTGAGCACCATCTACCTAAGTAGTGCCATTTTGGCAGGCAGTACCCCGTCATGAGGATCTTGACCTGGACTTCAACTTTTAATTTTTCCCCAGTTCGACTGGGTTTTATACCTTTTTCCACCTCCTTCTGGGAGAACAATTATTTTAATCAGTGTGTCAGTCAGTGAGTAATCGAGCTGTATATGCTGGGTTTTCTGTAAATTTGTATGGCGGCCATTTTGTTTTTCGACCATTTTGATTTTTTTTTCTCGCTTCAGGATCTGCTTAGAGTCCTCTACAACTTTAGTTTGAGCACCATCTACCTATGTCGTGCCATTTTGGCAGGCAGTACCCCGTCATGAGGATCTTGACCTGGACTTCAACTTTTAATTTATCCCCAGTTCGACTGGGTTTTGCACATACCTTTTTCTACCTCCTTCTGGGAGAACAATTATGTGAGTAAGTGGTGTTTAATTTGGTTTTCTGTAATTTTGTATGGTGTCCATTTTGTTTTTCCACCATTTTGATTTTTTTTTTCGCTTCAGGATTTTCTTAGAGTCTTCTACAACTTTAGCTTGAGCACCATCTACCTATGTAGTACCATTTCGGCAGGCAGTACCCCGTCATGAGGATCTTGACTTGGGCTTCCACTTTTAATATTTTTTTCTGATAGTTTTATAAATTTTAAATACTTTTTCCATACATTGTAAACATCTACAAATGCTCCTTTTTGGTAATAAAAATGTAAGGTTCTTGGAAAATAAACCTTTTTCAATTTCAGTGTTGCCATCTTTTCGTTACGAAAATAGTCAAATGTCATTAGTATTGGTAAAATCTAACGGTTTTTGATAAAAAAATATTAAAAAATACTGCTTTTTCTATTTTTCACTTTTTTGGGGTAAATCTCAAAAAGCACCCTAAAAATGGTTTTTTTTTTCAATTCTTCTTCATAATATGCATAATTTCTCAGTACATGCCAACTTTCTCAATTGTCGTAAACTGCCTCAAAATAGCCTTAAAATATTTTAAAAAATGTATAAAATTTACAAAATGGCCGCCACCGCGTCCGCCGTATTGTTTTTTTTTTTTGCAAATTTTCTTAAAATATCATTATACCATTTTTCACCTCCTTCTGGGAGAACAATTATTTTAATCAGTGAGTCAGTCAGTAAGTGAGTAATCGAGCTGTATATGCTGGGTTTTCTGTAAATTTGTATGGCGGCCATTTTGTTTTTCGACCATTTTGAATTTTTTTTCTCGCTTCAGGATCTACTTAGAGTCCTCTACAACTTTAGTTTGAGCACCATCTACCTATGTAGTACCATTTTGGCGGGCAGTTCTCCGTCATGAGGATCTTGACCTGGACTTCCACTTTAATTTTTTTTTTCTAATTGTTATCTAAATTCTAAATACTTTTTCCGTACATTGTACCCATCTACAAATGCTCCTTTTGGGTAATAAAAATGTAAGGCACTTGGAAATTACCCTTACTTTAAATTCAAGTGTTGCCATCTTTTCGATACGTAAATAGTTAAATGTCATTAGTATTGGCGAAATCTAATGGTTTTTAATAAAAAATATTTAAAAATGCCGCTTTTTCTATTTTTCAATTTTTTGGGGTAAATCTCAAAAAGTACCCTAAAAATGGGTAATTTTTTTTTACAAGGCAAAACTTCTTCATAATATGCATAATTTGTCTGTACATGCCAACTTTCTCAATTGTCGTAAACTGCCTCAAAATAGCCTTGAAATATTTAAAAAATGTATAAAATTTACAAAATGGCCGCCACCGCGTCCGCCATATTGTTTTTTTTATATTTCATATTTTTCCTATATCAAGCAACATAAACTACGTGCAATGACGTTTTGATTTTTTTTCTCACTTGCACCCAGTCGCCGCAATAGGACTTGAAAAAAGGGTATCTCGAAAATGTCTTTTTCCTTAGCAGTTTCTAGGGTTGCCAGACGTTGCCAACCAAAATACCATAAAGTCATTTGTATACAGACTATACACAAGTTCTCATACTCGAAATTGTCAAAAAGTGGTTATTTCACTTTTTTGCATTTTGGGGTAAATCTCAAAAGTTACCCCGAAATGGGGTAAAAATATTTTACTAATGAATACCTTGTACCTATAGCTATAGCCGTTCTATGAACCTCAAAGCGCTCCGGTGTTGCCATCCGGAAGAAAATCGACTTTAAAAGTGGCGTGTTTTCGTACCCCAAACAAAATGGCCTCTACGACAGGCGCCATCTTGAATTTTTAAAAAGTTTCCCCGATTGGTAAAATTTGAGGGTAATTGTGGTGAAACAATAAAGTTTTTTTTCTTAAATCAAATAACACTTTAGAGTTGTGGCTCCGCGGTTTGGGGTCCAAAAATCAGAATTTTCAAAACTCTCCAAAGCGGCCGCCATTTTGTTTTTTTATTTTTTAAATATTTTTCCTTATCTTAAATATGACAGCTTCCCTTCTCCTTTAATAGCATTATCAACATTGATATTTTATCCATTCAACGTATCATCAGATAATGAAATAGATTCTTAATAGCCACTCCAGGAAATTGCACAACGTGAATTGATTGACAACTAATGTGCAAATCACCGTTTAATATAAATTTCAATCACTGTATAATACACTATTATGCCTGACCGACCGCAAATCAAGTTCATATAAAAAACCTATACCATTTAGGATAAAAATAACATAATTTTCAGATGAACTCTTTATTTGAGACCGGTATACATTGCAAAATTATTTTGTAATCCAAGCTAGATTAAGCATTTCAGGAGCGTGTTAGTATTCTCTCGGGGACCTGTGCTGTGCGTACAGGTAGCAAAATTTGATAACCCAATCTAGAAGTTCATATGTTTTACAACAGGTTAATATTAAATAAGTCCGCTTTAATGTAGGGAGACCCCACAGGGTTAGTATATGATTAGGAAAATTTGTTTAAAGTAAACAAGTTAGTAAGAACTGCTTGTCATTAACCAATAAATAACAGACACTAAAAATAATGATAGGAAAAATATAGCATAATACTTTGTGCCCCATTTGCAGAAAAATAAAGCGTAAATTATGACGACACTTAGTCTCAATGTCGATGACAATGGTAAAGAAATTAAACAATACAACGCCTGACTATAGAAAGATAAAAATTCTCATGCACTGCATTGCAAAGTATCACATGCAATTCCCGCTTGATATTTTGATTGACCAAGACATGTCGGACTAACTTTGCATTCTTTTTTAAAGGGAAGTGACAGGAGTCTCACACAATGTTTTTGTTTTCAAACTTAATAACATTATAAAAGTAAATTGTTATAACTATATAATCTAATCAGTTAATTGTCTATTGTATTCATGTTTACTGTATTCTGTCTGTAATCTTAAGGATTAGATAATTATAATCGTAGACTTCTGACGGATACATTTACTTCTAGGCGATTCGTTTTGACCTTTTGCCATAAAACAAATGTTTGTATGAATGAAAAAAATATAGTGATTACAGCTAGTATTGCGAAACGAGAGGTTTAAGTACACTGTAGATGCTGTGTAAGTTAACTAGTACTTGTCTAACCGACAACGTTTGAACAGGTGTTTCAGTTTTAAATGGCCTTAATGAATATATGAATGATGCTTCAACTAAGATGGGAAATATGAAAAGAGGTGAAAGCCATTACGTATTCATACGCACCGATCTCCTTTCTGGCGAAGTGGCGCTCCCCGCTGTGGGAGTTGGTGCCGAAGGCCTGTCCCATGTCGTCAGAATCACAGCACAAGTATCACAAAACAATAACAATGTCGATCAGCTGTTCACTCGCGTAATGGGCGCATGCGCGGTCTCATATCATGGACGTGCACGCCCAGCGGCGTCTCACAGTACACTGTGAGCGAGTGAGCGGAATGACGACGACCGGTGACCGATAAGCTGCACTCTGCTGACCTACATAATGGCCGCCAGATAAATAGAATAACTAACTAACACCTAACACGCTCTGTTTACTTACATTACCGCAAAATACTGATTTATGTGAACGTTACTTGTGCGTTATCCGTTACAAATTAACGTGCGGTCCACATGACATCACGTCACGGATATCTCCAACTCTATAGGTTTCCTTATAACTACACCTCACTAAGTGTCAATTGAATTGTGACCCAAAAATTCAATATTTCGAAGCTGGCTGTTGCGCGAATTTCTCAATATTTTTCAATAAAGGTATCATCGACTTTGAAAGTTGAAATTCTAACTAATTTGGTATGTGGTACTTATGCAATATCTGGAGGTAAAACAAAAATGGCCGCACCTGTACCAACAAGCCAACTGAAGGCTTTGTCAGTACAACCTTGCCAGACATTGACTGGCTAATAAACTGGTATTTTGTCAACTTTAACATTTTACTTATGATTACATTATCATCGAATCAATTTGATAAATTGTTGTAAATATTTATTTATATCAATTCAATAGGTACTAACTAACTAACTAGATTTACTAACCCAACCACTAGAATTTCTAAAGGCACATCCCATGTTAATTCCTAATATACTTAATGTACGTTTTGGTGAGCATTATATTTCGGAGGATCCACGAATATAGTGGTAAAATATGTGGTTTTCAAAATATACAAGTTTGCGAAATAATATTTTGCTATGTGCTTTATGCTTAGAGCATTCAACCAAGGTTTTATGCATAGAGTTGCATAGAGGACTATATGTTCACAGTTTTACAATCCATGTAAGAGTTCTAAATTTTCAGTCTATTGAGACTGAAAATTGATTCAGTTTTTTATCTCATTTATTTTATTGATGAAGCTCCTATGTTTTCCCATCACAATTTGTTACATAGTATTAGTACCTAACTACCTACGCATAAATGTTTCAGTGCTGAGGCTGTGTTCGTACAACCCCACTGCGTCGGGCGTCGGGGAAACATCTCACTTTGATTAGTTGGAAATGTTGGAATTCCACTACAAATTACACAAATATCTTAATAATTAAATAATCAACTTCAGTCGAAATAATATTTAAGTTAAAAGTTGAATTGGTTAGAGTTAGTTTTGTTTTTTTTATTTTATTGGGTGCGGTTTTTTAGTCATAATTATGGTTTGGCATAAAGTTATTTCGCGTTAATGTTATGCGAATTGATCATTCTGCCAAAAACCTTATGCCGTAGTAGGTACCTATATTATGATTTAAAATTTTATGCATTCAACATATGGAACCGTTTTTATTGCACTTATTTAATAAAGATGTTATGACATACATACATACATACATACACTCACGCCTGTTTCCCATGGGGGTAGGCAGAGACTATGGATCGCCACCTGCTACGATCCTTGCACACTTCTTTCGCTTCATTCATATCCATCACTCTTTTCATACATGCCCTGCGGTTTTTGTCACTGCGTACACCAGCCTTTTTTATAATAACCTCTATTTGGTCCGCGTAGGTTTTTCTGGGACGCCCTCGTGCAATCGTTCCTTCCACATTCGCACAGTATATCTCTTTCGTGATTCGCCTTTCATTCATCCTCTCTAAGTGACCAAACCACTGGAGCATTCCTTTCTCAATTCTTGTCACTATATCATCTTTCAGACCACACCTTTTGCGAATCACCTCATTGCTCACTCTATCACTCAGTTTTACTCCGCATATTTTCCTCAACGATCGCATCTCTACCGCATTTATTCTGCTTTCATTCTTCTTCTGCCATACCCAAGATTCACTTCCATACATCAGTGTCGGTACCAGCACTCCGTTATGAATAGCCATTCGCGCCTTTGCAGAAACGGTTTGGCTACTCATAACCGAGTGTATAGCACCACTCACCGAATTTCCTTTCTTCACTCGTCTTTCTATGTCTTCCTCACTCTTTCCGTCCCTTGTGAACAAACTCCCCAAGTATACAAACTCACGGACTTGTTCCACTTTTTCGCCACCTAACATTACCGTACAGTCAGTCATTTCTTCATTATGAAACTTAAATAATTAGTGTTAATCAGAAGTACAAAAAGAAAACAACGTTTAGTTACAATAACAAATTATATGACGTCGTCTAGTTATCAACAACATAAAAAATAATTAATTTATTTATAGCACGACGTTGGTCATATAATGAACTTACGTCCTTCAAGGCAAAAACAATATTAAAGTGCTACTACTGGGCGCAAAATGAGTAGAGTATTTAATGTGGCACTATTGATATGTAGGTACACTGTACATATCAATAGTGCCACACTAAATAGTCTACTGTGCGCACAACAAAGTGTATAGTGCTAGTACTGGGCGCAAAATAAAGTGTACACTGTACATATCAGTAGTGCCACACTAAATACTCTACTGTGCGCACAACAAAGCGAATTAGTGGTCGCAAATTATTTAAGTATTCGTAGGTATTGTCATTCTCAATTCAATCCAGCCGCGATTTGCCGCCGCGGTCGTCTCGCCCGAGTGCTACTACTGGGCGCAAAATAAAGTGTACACTGTACATATCAATAGCGCCAAACTAAATACTCTACTGTGCGCACAACAAAGTGTACCTACCTACCTTTTCCTAAAAGTAATAGTTTTCTAAAACTCTTCTATTAATTTGGAGCACTTTAACTTTCCTTGCAAGCCCGCGTTCTCGGCGTCTGGTTCTCGATTCATTACCCCAACTCCGAAGCTACGAAGCTATATTTCTCGTCAACTTGTTACCGCAAGACCGTTTAGAAGCGAGCGAACTTTATACACTGTTCAGGGATGAGTAACGCGGTTACTGTAAATGTTACAATAACGCTCTGCGGTCGAGACACTCACATTGACTACTTTGCTGGAAACAATATATCTGGGACATCGAGACGGTGGCGTCCTAAATCTGTGACATTAAGATGGAGGCATCTTTTAAAAACAAAACTGTCCCAATTACTTGAAAAGATCTTAAGCTACGCCATCGGTTGGTGAAAGCCTTGCAAGACCTATCGCACCAGTATGTACTGGGAATAAACTCAGTAAGGGATACATTTTCTGTTTGTTTTGTTTGACCCGGTAAGCTGGATGCTCGTATTATAGAATCAAACTCAAATCTCTGCTTGAGTACTGTTAGAAAGGGTTGGCGCTAGATGCGATGAATAGCACCATCCCTTTCTAACTGTACATAAGCAGAATTTGAGTTTGATTCTATAATACGTGTGTACAAAAAGTTGAGAGGTCAACGTTAGGAAGGTAAGTTCCATCGCTTATCTTTCGAAAAGCTTAACTTCAGGTTATCCTTGTAGACTCCAAACTGAGGAAAATTGTCACTGTACTGGTAACTGCTAGATACAATCGTACAATGATAGACATCAGCTAATTAGACAACATTAACTAACACAATAGTACTGTGGTCTGTGTACGACGAGTCGCTAATCAGATCACGATTGCCCAATTACATAATGATGTTTGACTTGATCTGATAACGTTAATGGGATAATTAGTTTCGGAACAGGACTGTTTTGCGATGTTGGAATGTAAGGATGTAGAATATCACGTAATTAAATAATATGGATACCAAGTAGAATCTGCTAAAAAAGCTAGCATGCAGGATTCTAATCCAAAGCTTACATTTTTGTATCATTAACCGCCTTCGATTGCAATTCAGATCTAGTATATTAATAAAATTATATGAACGTTTATATTCTTGTGAGGTATGTAGTATGTGATATAGCTACGAGAGATTGTAGACAATAGAAAAGTCGCAATAGTTAGAGCATTGAGCCGGATTTACAAAAGTTGTCGGTTCGTATCCCACTTGAGAAGCTGGCTGGTGACGATTTTATTTTTTCTAGTATTATTCAACACAACTTACAATGCTAAATTATTTTTAAATGGCAGAGACTACTGCACACAAAGTTCACTAGTCCACTAAACTTCAACTAACGACACAAGTTCGTCAACCCAAAGGCCCAGTATCAAAACCAACCAATGAACTTACAACAAGTGGCGCCGGGGAAACAATTAGCGACACGGTGCACGGTCATGGACGATTTGCGAGGCAAATTTGTGACGTGGCACATTCTGTCATTCATTACTCATCCAATGAATAGATCGAGAATTTAACCATAATCGCAAAACAACTGAAATAGCTGTAAATGCAGACATTCACGTTAATTGCTCTAAGTGGTGTGCTTTCACTGAAAATATTTTTTAGTATCAATTTAGTGAACGCTCCATTGTGTGCATGCCATTTTAGTAGATAAAAATATGTTTAATATCTAACCATATCCCTGGCTAGCCAAAATCTTTATGAAAGCTATTACGCTACGCACTTCTCTATCGAAAGCAGGGACCGGAAAACCCCTTTTTTTTGGTTAAGCCAATTGATAGGGAAATCCTATTAAAAAGCTTACCAAATGATAGGGTTTCCCTTTGGATAGGGTTAGTCGACGATATGCTTAGCGTATTAATAAGGTTTTTGAAACTAAGCCTATGAAATACCCAATCAAAACCGCTTTAACGGTAAGCGGTTCATGAAATACCCAATCAAAACCCCTTTAACGGTAAGCGGTTCATGAAATACCCAATCAAAACCTCTTTAACAGTAAGCGGTTCCGGTGCTTCGGCCCAGGTGGGACTAGGCATAAATAAATTGCTTTAACACGTTTTGAAACCCCTTCATTAAGCCTTCATAGGGTTTCCCCGATAGGGTTTTCGGATTCGGTAAGTGCTTACCTCGGTTACCCTTTCGATAGGTTATATTGATAGGGTTTTTAAAAACAAGTCTATGAAATACCCAATAAAAAACCATTTTAACGGTAAGCGGTTCCGGTCGTTGATCGAAAGATGATGTACGTACGACATTTAAAGATGCTATGAATGAAATGTATGACAAACACACATGTTTTGTAGAAAATCTTGTTAGTTATCGCTTTTGGTATGTTGTTTTCTACCAAAACGTATCTTCTTCGTGTATGAAATAGCTTGGGGACATGTTGTTATTTTTTTATCTAAGTGCGGCACAAGCAAACAACAATATTACAATAACAAAAATACTTATCTCAAGAATTCTCAGACACAACGTTTTTCAATAACAACGTTACGTACGACTTTGTGAATTTTGATAATCATGTAAGTAAGTAAGGTAACAAATCAAAAATTCTGATACACGATAACGATAGCAAATGATGAATTTGCAATATCTAGTTGTTATATCGCATATGAATTGTTTACCGACAACAAAGAAAACTTAAACGATGTGTATTCCGTTTTTCAACTCACTAGCTTATAATAATAATTCCGTTTTCTAGCCAAATTCTAAAACAATCCGTTTTCAACCTATAAAACTTTTTTTTTCCGTTAATACAACATTTTATAATAAACCACTATAGGTAAAAAACCGGCATCCATTTTGGGTAAAAAGCGGAATTAAATATCTGTGAGTAGAATACTGTAACGTTGTGTTCTGACAATTCCCAAGTTTAAATTTTGGCGCGGAAGCGCAATGGTAGTTTTCAGTACCTTACAGGAATTGGCACCTCCCCCTTAACGTCATTGGCGGATGTGTGTAGCAGCCGCAACTTGAATAAATGTCTTTTCGAATTTTTTAGTATTTGAATAGGGTTTTGAAATTAATAAACATTGGAAAACAGAACAAAGTCTCTCAAAATTCGCTTCAGTTTTGCAGAGAATTTGACGATAGAAAATGGCGCGTGCGGCGTGTCATGATTTCGACCAATACGAATATAAGATTCTTGATTTCGACGAATAGCAACAACGCCCAATAGGAAGGCTGATTTTGGTGCCGCGGTGTTGCCATTTCGCGTCACATTCTTCTATCTGACACTTTTAATGAAGTTATGCACAAACACCTTTTTGCTGATTGAAGCGTCGAGTGACAGTTCTTTGTGTTTTGTCCAAAAGATTTATAGTCGACAAAACACAGGTATTTGTTTATGTAGGTTAAATTTTTATTTACAAAATTATTTGGTCAATTTTTAATTTCAAGTTATGGTAGGATTTGGGAAAACGGAACGTTTTGGAAGAAGTTTCAAAACGAGCAAGGGCAACACCAAGCAAGTTTTCAGATTTTCAGAAAAGAAAGATGACAGTTGTGATGAACGAGATTCCATATTTTTATTTTATTTAACGCGGCGAGAGTCGCTCGCATAATAATTTATAGTCAGAAAACGTTACTGAGGTAAGTGCAGTTTTATCTGTTTAATGCAGATGTCGCAAGACGCCAGGAACATTTTTTTTGAGGTTGTTCTTATTACAGGTAGAACCACTGGTCACTGGTTTGAGGGTGTGCCAGATTCCCCAATTTTACTTACTGTGGTTGAGTTCGGCCAGGCAAAGTTTCAAACGGGTGGTGGGAGCAGGCGGTTTGAACACCCGCTAAACAGGATTCTGTTCAGCGAAAACCTGGTAAGAATCTTGGAAATATTATTTCCCACGCCACGCCGCCATGCCGCATAGCACAACGTGTTCGTGGTCGGTTTTCCAGTTTGCTAATCATACATATTTTGTTACAGCTATGGGAAGTTAATTTTATTAGACTCATCGTTTTATGAGAATACCCTACTTTGGGACGGTGTCCATCCACGGCCACGTCACCGGCCTGAACGAATTGCTGTCCACCGAGTCCTAATTTCACTCAAGACTCACAGGAGCATTAATAACTAGAAGTTGTCATCATATCGGACACATGAGGTCGGTGTAACTTTCACTACAATTTAGCTCTTTTAGTGAACCGTGGTATCTCCATGTAGGGCTCGGTTTCTTGACGTAGAACTGTAACTTTTACCTTTTGCGGCCCAGCGCACACCAACCAAATCGTACCCATGTAAAGCGACCCCTATCGCTAAGCTAGTATTTTGGAATTTTTCTTATGTAAGGTGTAAACCAAATTTTAACAATATAGACCATTAAACCCATACCATCTTTTATTCATTTTTGTTTACTCCTTATATTTAATTTTCTTTGCTCCGTGGCTCTCATCGGGCAGTATTCAAAGAGAACCACGTGGCAAATGGCGCCCACATTTATTTAAAGATATTGTTTGGTGTGTGTTGGTCAGAAATATCCCCCATCTTTCTCATATCTGGGCCCGGACCGCAGGGAATATTGTGTGTGTAAGATTTTGTCCTGGCCCACACCTTTGGCTTACTTATGGAATGATTTTAGTACTGATTGGAAGATTGAGAGAGGGTAGGAGAGAGTAGGGGAGTTTTTTTTGTTTTAATAAAAGTTTACAGTAGAGTCATATTATTTTTTTTGATTTTGAAAAGAGGGTAGGTATATATTTTTGCTTAACTTAGAATCATATTTTTGAAAGTATTTGGTAGAGTCATTATGTATTTTGTGTAACTTAGAGTCATAATATATTTTTCAAACAAGAATATTTAGTTCATAATTATTGAGCGAATAACATTTAAGATCATTTTTTCTGCTTGAACAACATAACCACAGTAAAGAATTGTTTTTCAATTTAATAAATTTCTTTGGAACATTTTATTAGGAATTTGTTTTTTTAACAGTAGCGGCATAGATTTAAATTGATTTTTAGGATTGGAATACCACGCGTTCTAGTTTTGTAATTTTATGTTGTGGTGTGCTGCTATTGTGAATGTTATAAAGTGAAAAAAAAACACATGTGTGGTTGTTTCATTTCCTTTAATTTTTAAGTGTTAAGCTTTTGTTCCATGTTTTATGTTATGTGTTATATGTTTTTATAAAACTAAGATTTATATGTATAGGTATCTACCTACATGTTTCATGTTTAAAAGTTAACTTCAAGTTATATTGTTTTTATGTAAAACTGTAACTAAACAGACATAAATATCAGATTTTACATTTGGTAACAAACTAGTGTTGTGTACACATTCATACTTTGAAAGGAAAGATTTCAGTTTTCAGATTAAAACTTTATTTTGTTTTTACAATGAATACATTTTGTTAAATTTAAAAGTTCATACAGTTGGTTTATAAATTTGATACATTTTGTTAAAACTACCTACATTTTATACATTTGGGTGAAAATTTACAAAATATTACAATATTGTACAAGCGGTGTGTCGTTGTGGTCAATACAATTACAAATAATTTTCTTGAGTACTGTGTTTTCTCTGATTTAGTGTTTGATAATTTAATATTACCTTTTATTTAAATAATTTGTGAAGGAAATACCACCAGTTCTTAACGATGGATTTAGAAATTTTAGTACATTCTCTTTTAAAAGATGAACTTACTTATGAAGTGACAATTAGGTCTGAAACACCGACTTCTACGGTTCCTTTGTTGAGAAAGCAACTAAAACAGCTTCTTATTGAGTGTCCCTCTGAGGTAATCACAGAAACAGAGTTTGAAAGTGGTTCGGAACTTAAAAATATTTCAGATAAAATTAAAGAATTAAAAGCAAAACTTAGTGAAAAATCTGTTACAGCACATTGTTTGAGCAGATGCCGTGGTTTGGTACGACACTTACATCATAGGCTTTTGCGAGTTGTGTCGGATGACCCTGCTGTTTTGTCACAAAAGGCAGAGTTGTCTGGCGCAATTGAGTTTTTATTGTCAGTTTCTGAAAAGTTTTTCTTGTCAACAAGAGCACAGCATCTGGATCAGAGCGATACCCAGGTTGAACCGGTGCCAGTAGTAGCAGTTGCAGAATGTTCTGGTGATAGGAATGTGGCAAAGTGGAACTTGAGATTCAACGGGACCACAGACCCACGCTCATTTTTGGAACGTGTCGACGAGCTCCAAATTTCATATGGTGTTTCTGACGGCAAGTTGTTCAACTCAGCCGCTCAGTTGTTTTCAGAACAGGGTTTGCTGTGGTATCGTGGCATTAAAAGTCAGGTTGACAGTTGGGCAGAACTGAAATCTTTGTTGCTCGAAGAATTTGACCCGGTCGATTATGATTACAGGTTACTGGGTGAGATCCGTTCACGAACACAAGGAATGGAGGAGCCAACACACATTTATTTTTCAGTAATGGCATGCCTATTCAACAGACTGAAATCACCACTGCCGGAGGAGAAGCAGCTTGAAATCCTTTTGCATAACATCAGACCGTATTTTTCACAACAGTTAGCTTTGTTAGATATTACTACAATTTCCGATTTAAAGACAAAATGTCGTAAACTTGAATCTGCTCGCCAACGTTCGGATTTTTTTGTTGAACCGACTAAGTCGAATTTTCTGAGTCAAGAATTTTGCTATAAGGGTAAAGCAAAACAAGTCAATTATGTAGCAACACACAACACCAGTAGACCGCCAACAACATCACAACAGTTTAATTCTAATTCAATGCCTTCTGCAAACCAACGAGTGTGTTATAAATGTGGCAAGGGTAACCACAATTTCAGATTATGTAAAGTGACACCTCAAAATATAAAATGTTTCAAATGTGGCAAAGTAGGTTTTACTGTCACATCGTGTCCGAACTGCAGTAAGGGCACAAGTTTTAAAAGTTCACCACAGACAAAAAACTAGTTGGTGAGAACCGAGGTAATAATTTAGTGGATAGTGAGGGTAAATTTAAATCTTTTCGTAGCATCGCTTCGGTTCTCTTCGCACCTAGTGAAAATGATGTTAGGCCTTATTTAAAATTTAAAGTGAATGATTTTGAAATTATTGGTTTATTAGATTCAGGTGCTTGTATCTCAATTTTAGGGAACAATGCACATAAACAATTTATCAAGTTTGGGTTTGAACTTCAGGAGCGTGTAGACAGGTCGTGTAGTGTTGCAAATGGAGTTCAACTAGAATCTTTAGGGTTTATTTTTGTACCGGTTACTTTTGGTAAAATTAGCCGGGTAGTGAAATTTTTTGTGATTCCTAGTATAGTCACGGAGGTGATACTAGGTTGTGATTTTTGGAGATCTTTCGATTTGGGAAAGAACATTTTTGATCAAATAGATTATAGGAACGCTCCTAAATCATTTTTTAATAATTGTAGTTCAAGTCACTCAGAACAAATAAATAGTATTCAGTCGTATAATAGTTTGTCTTTTAGTCAAAAAGAATTGGCTGATTCAATGGTGAAAGACTTTGAATCAACTTCTTCAGAAAGGATTGGGTTAGGAAGGACCCCTCTAACTGAGCATGTTATTGATACGGGAGAGGCCATACCTATTAGGATAGGTCAGTATCCGTTGTCGCCGGAAAAGAAGAAAGCCTTAAATGACGAGTTGGATAGAATGCTGGAATTAGACGTTGTAACACCTAGTGAAAGTCCGTGGAATAATCCCGTTCTATTAGTTAAGAAGGCGAGTGGCGATTGGAGATTCTGTCTTGACTGTAGGAAGCTTAACGCCGTTACCAAGGGCGATGCATATGCTATTCCGTACATGCCTCAGATACTTGACAGCCTTAAGGAGGCTAGGTACTTATCCTCGATAGATTTAAGCTCCAGTTTTTGGCAAATTCCACTCCAAACTGAGTCGCAGGATAAGACTAGTTTTACTGTTCCGGGAAGAGGTATCTTCAAATTTAAGGTGATGCCGTTTGGACTCTGCGGAGCTCCGGCTAGACAGCAACGTTTGATGGATAGGTTGTTGGGTCACGGGTTCTGCAGTGATATTGACAACGGAACAGTTTACTGTTACGTTGATGACATTATTATCTGTAGTTCTGATTTCCAAACGCATTTACTACTTTTAAAACGGGTGTTTGACAAGCTTAAGGAAGCTAATTTATCTATTAATTTTGCAAAATCTAAATTTTTCCGAAGTTCTATTAAATATTTGGGTTACGTTGTAGACGAATTCGGTCTGAGAACGGATCCGGAGAAGGTTTCCGCAATTTTGAACTTTCCTACTCCAACTTCAAGTCGTGAGGTCAAAATGTTTCTTGGAACGTGTTCCTGGTATAGACGGTTTATTCGTAACTTTTCGACTATCGCCGCACCACTAAATAAGTTGACGTGTAGTGGAAAGAATGCGCCACCCTTCTCTTGGTCACAGGAAGCCGAAGAGTCTTTTAATACTTTGAAAAACGCCCTGGTTACAGCACCGGTTTTAGCTGTACCAGATTTTGGTAAACCTTTCACTGTACATTGTGATGCATCTTCATATGGGTTAGGAGGAATGTTATCTCAGGAAATTGAAGGACATGATCACCCTATTGCATTTGTAAGTCGTTCTTTAAATAAAGCAGAGAGAAATTACAGTGCTACAGAAAGGGAAGCCTTAGCTGTTTTATTTTCGGTCGAGAAATTTGAACCTTATTTGGGATCTCGTCCTTTTAAAGTTGTCACGGATCATTCATCTCTTAAATGGTTTACTAAGCTGGAGAACCCTTCAGGTAGACTGGCGCGTTGGTTTTGTCGACTGTCTCAATTCGATTTTCAGGTTGAGCACAGGAAAGGCACAGACAATGTGGTTCCAGACGCGTTATCCAGACTTATGGACGCTAATACCTTAAACGTGATCAACTCTGTGGAGGACGAGTGGTTTAATAAAATTTTTAATGGTTGTAAGTCGCATCCACTTAATTTTCCTAATTTTTGTGTAAAGGATGGTAATTTGTATCGTTTTTCAAAAAGTAAATTTAGTTTATTGAGTGAATTTGATTGGAAGCTGGTAGTACGAAAGGACCAGAGAGAGGACATTATTAGGGAGAACCACTGTGAACCAACAGCAGCTCATTTGGGAGTTTTCAAAACCCATAGACGCCTTTGTCTACGGTATTATTGGCCAGGAATGTACAAAGACATCGTTGATTTCATTAAACACTGTGACACTTGCGCCGCATACAAACCATCACAAAAGGCAACTCCAGGTTTAATGGGTCAACCGAAAGTCTGCCATAAACCATTTCAGGTTTTATCCGTGGACATCGTCGGTCCAATGCCAAGGTCTCGTTCTGGTTTTGTTTATCTTTTGGTAGTTACCTGTTGCTTTTCTAAATATTGTTTAATTTTTCCAATGAGACGTGCTACTTGTGCGGAGGTGGTGAAAAACTTGGAACAACGCGTAATTTTAGTACACGGCGTTCCAGAGACTGTAATTGCTGATAACGGAGTGCAATTCACAGGATCTGAGTTCCGCCAAATGCTCGAACGTTATAAAGTTCCGAAACTCCATTTTACCCCGCGTTACACACCTCAAGTAAATTTGGTTGAAAGATACAACAAAACCATAATGACAGCTGTTGCTTCTTACGTTAAAGATAATCATCGTACATGGGATGAACAATTGCCAAAAATTCAGTTTGCAATTAATAGTGCCGTGAATGAGTCCACTGGATTTTCACCATTTTTTCTAGTACATGCTAGGGAACCAGTCATCAGTGGTACCTTTTATAGGGACACAGATAAGGAATACGAACCTGGGGTACCTAGGGACGAATACGCCGGTGAATTTCACAATTTAAAGACCATTTTCGAAGAGGTACGCGAGCATTTATTAAAAGCCCATGCTGAGAACACCACTCACTATAACTTAAGAAGAAGAGAGGCTAAATTTTCTGTAGGTGATGTTGTGTGGAAGAGAACATTTACTCAGAGTGATGCGCAAAAATTTAAAATGGCAAAGTTGGCACCTAAATTTGAGAAATGTAGGGTCAAAAAAGTTTTATCGCCTTTGGTGTATGATTTGGAAAGGGTTTCTGATGGTCAATCTATAGGTTCTTGGCACATTAAGGATTTAAAAGCTTAGGGCACTTATTACATCTTCTCTAGTAGTGTGTCAAATACACGAAATTTGGCACACGAAGCGTATGTCTGTGTGTGGTGTTTACAGTTATTTTCACTGTAACACTTTTGGTTTGCATGGTGAGGTATGAAAGGACAAATGGTGATGAACGAATGAATGACGATTGCATGCGGAGGAATTTGGGTGTGAAAGAGCAGGGAATTGCCGGTAGCCAAGCTATAGGTAGATGGAGGACTGGTTTAGTTTTTTTGTGTGGTTCAATCTCTAATGAGTTAGAATTCACTTTTTGTTACGAGTTTCGAATCTATTTTTTTACCTAGGTGTAGATTCGGGTAAATCTTGATATTTTTTTTATTTTTGCTGTTTGGCAGGTAGTGAAACTTATATTTTTTTTTCCAATTCATACTCCAATTTTGAAACGACTCGTTATGGAAGAAACCGGCATGTTTTTTTCTGCTATTTGGGTGACTGAAATTTATGTCACAATTTTTTTTTAATCTTGAATATTTAGTTGTTGTACAGTCACAACAACTGTAGGCATTTGCGTATTTGGTGAATGCTACAATTTTTTTAGGAGCGTAGTTTCGTCTCCTTGTTTGGTTTACAACTTGGTTTTGAGTTGTAAATGTTTTGTTTGTGCGGTGTTGTTTTGTGTTGTTTTGTCTCGTTAAGTGGAAGTCCTGTGTCGTCAAATGTGATGTCACTAGGGTGACGGGTTGTACGTCCAGGGTATATTTTTTTTTTGGGTTGTCGGTCGACATGGTATGTCGAATCGTAGCATTCAATAGATTTTGTGTTAGTAGTAGGATTTGTAGTTTGAGGACGCTGAGGGCAGCGCCTTTTTTTCAGGAGAGGGGGTATTGTAACGTTGTGTTCTGACAATTCCCAAGTTTAAATTTTGGCGCGGAAGCGCAATGGTAGTTTTCAGTACCTTACAGGAATTGGCACCTCCCCCTTAACGTCATTGGCGGATGTGTGTAGCAGCCGCAACTTGAATAAATGTCTTTTCGAATTTTTTAGTATTTGAATAGGGTTTTGAAATTAATAAACATTGGAAAACAGAACAAAGTCTCTCAAAATTCGCTTCAGTTTTGCAGAGAATTTGACGATAGAAAATGGCGCGTGCGGCGTGTCATGATTTCGACCAATACGAATATAAGATTCTTGATTTCGACGAATAGCAACAACGCCCAATAGGAAGGCTGATTTTGGTGCCGCGGTGTTGCCATTTCGCGTCACATTCTTCTATCTGACACTTTTAATGAAGTTATGCACAAACACCTTTTTGCTGATTGAAGCGTCGAGTGACAGTTCTTTGTGTTTTGTCCAAAAGATTTATAGTCGACAAAACACAGGTATTTGTTTATGTAGGTTAAATTTTTATTTACAAAATTATTTGGTCAATTTTTAATTTCAAGTTATGGTAGGATTTGGGAAAACGGAACGTTTTGGAAGAAGTTTCAAAACGAGCAAGGGCAACACCAAGCAAGTTTTCAGATTTTCAGAAAAGAAAGATGACAGTTGTGATGAACGAGATTCCATATTTTTATTTTATTTAACGCGGCGAGAGTCGCTCGCATAATAATTTATAGTCAGAAAACGTTACTGAGGTAAGTGCAGTTTTATCTGTTTAATGCAGATGTCGCAAGACGCCAGGAACATTTTTTTTGAGGTTGTTCTTATTACAGGTAGAACCACTGGTCACTGGTTTGAGGGTGTGCCAGATTCCCCAATTTTACTTACTGTGGTTGAGTTCGGCCAGGCAAAGTTTCAAACGGGTGGTGGGAGCAGGCGGTTTGAACACCCGCTAAACAGGATTCTGTTCAGCGAAAACCTGGTAAGAATCTTGGAAATATTATTTCCCACGCCACGCCGCCATGCCGCATAGCACAACGTGTTCGTGGTCGGTTTTCCAGTTTGCTAATCATACATATTTTGTTACAGCTATGGGAAGTTAATTTTATTAGACTCATCGTTTTATGAGAATACCCTACTTTGGGACGGTGTCCATCCACGGCCACGTCACCGGCCTGAACGAATTGCTGTCCACCGAGTCCTAATTTCACTCAAGACTCACAGGAGCATTAATAACTAGAAGTTGTCATCATATCGGACACATGAGGTCGGTGTAACTTTCACTACAATTTAGCTCTTTTAGTGAACCGTGGTATCTCCATGTAGGGCTCGGTTTCTTGACGTAGAACTGTAACTTTTACCTTTTGCGGCCCAGCGCACACCAACCAAATCGTACCCATGTAAAGCGACCCCTATCGCTAAGCTAGTATTTTGGAATTTTTCTTATGTAAGGTGTAAACCAAATTTTAACAATATAGACCATTAAACCCATACCATCTTTTATTCATTTTTGTTTACTCCTTATATTTAATTTTCTTTGCTCCGTGGCTCTCATCGGGCAGTATTCAAAGAGAACCACGTGGCAATACGGAATACCTATACATCACTACAAGTACAACAGATGACGTCACTATATAAAGTGACAAAGTTGACAAATAAATAAGGGCTTTAATATAGGTAAGTCAACACAACACTATTTGGATTAATGTGGAATAATCTACTTGACCATCAGACATTTGTGATGTCCCCACTGCTGGGGCACAGGCCTTCCGTATAGGTGGGTAAGGAGGATGGGCCATAACCCACCACGCGGGCTCAATGCGGATTGGTGGGAGTTAACGACTGCAAATGCACCCGGGACCAAAGGCTTAACGTGCCTTCCGAAGCACGGAGAAGCTCGAGATAGTAAATTTTTGGTCACCCATCCCATGACCGACCCTTGCGGAACTTGCTTAACCTCCGCAATCGATGGGCCAGGCGGTAAACCACTGCGCCATCGAGCTCCTCAATAATCTACTTAACAATTTCTTTTTATTTATTTTGCTTTTAATAGAGCCAGTCCTTTGATTAATATCTTTAGGCATGACTACCATCTTAACTAGGTCTGGCGCCATAACAGCAATTTAAAAATTGTTGTGTTCCGGTAGTTAGGGGGCGTCCATTAATTACGTGAGGTGATTTTGGCGATTTTTCGACCCCCTCTCCCCCGTTGGAGAGATGTCGTGAGATTTGGCTCGACCCCCTCCCCCCCCCCCCTATAAATCTCACGTGAGATTTTTCAAAACGTGTATTTTTAGTGTGATTACGTTAGTCTGTGCTTGCTTGCTTTGCATTTATTTAAATAAACATTATTGTTTAGGATTTAGCCATATTTTGGTAAGAAAAATGTGTATTTTTTTTTCTGCCCTCTCCCCCCTCTCCCCCACGTGAGATTGGGTGAGATTAGGCTTGACCCCCTCCCCCCCCCCCCCTAAATGCCTCACGTAATTTATGGACGCCCCCTTAGAGGTAAGATAGCCAGTTTTTCAGTGCTGAGGATTCCGCGTGTATTACGATTATACTTTCGGCTTTATCGTCACTTCATCGGGTGAGGTAAAAGCCAAGCCAAGCACTATCCCGCGGTGTATAAAAAAGTATTCATAAATAGACAAATGTTTTTTGTTTGTTTGTACGCTCATTAAAAAAATCCCATAATTTCCTTCAGACTGGGATTTTTTGAAGAAAATACTCGTTTATGTCTTTTACTCTAAGCAAACAAATTTAGTTTTTATTCAATAAACAATTTAAATAAAAATAATAAGCGTTTTAACATCTCCTATACATATAGCCCAGTAAATGAAAAGGTGTAGAGGGAAATGATTGGAACACAATTTTTGACTTCGTAACTTTGTTTGGACCAGTTAGGAGGAGAACATATCAAAAGTCCCCGCCCGTAGCCCCTATGCCGGGGGGGAGGGGGGTGTTTGAAGGTCCCATTTTTCGGTTTTTCAGATATATCTCGAAAACTATGCATTCCAGCGACATAAGTTCTTTTACAAAATAAAAGCTGATTAAATTTGAAACAGATTTATTATGAAAAATTTTTCGATATCTTGTATAGTTTTAAGATATCAGCTCCTGAATATCTGTAATTTAGGAAAAATAATATTTTTTGATTGATGATGATTCGCCCCCATTTCATCCCCATAATGGCTGAAATACTAAAAATAACGATGTACGTCGAGTTAAATTTGCATCCATATGACAAAATTATAGATTTAGCTATTTTTACTTCGAAAATGAAGGATTTTCTATACACAACTTCATCCCCCTTTTCACCCCTTCGGGAGTAAAATTTTCAAAAACGCTGGGACACATATATATTAATTTTTTATCGTCAGCCTAAACACAAAATTTGAAGATCCTAGCTTCGAAACTGACGGACTTTCATACAAACTTTGGATCCCCTTTTCACCCATTAGGGGGTGAGTTTTGAAAAATCCTTTCTTAATGCATCCCTAGACCTCATTAGGAACCTATGTGCCAAATTTGGAGTCTCTAGACCCAGCGGTTTGGGCTGTGCGGTGATATGTCAGTCACCAATCAGTTTCTTCTTTTATATATTAAAAGATAAAATTACAGACTTTTAATAGTGAATATCTCGAAAACTATACAAGACTAGCAGCCGCCCGCGGTTTCACCCGCGTGGTTCCCGTTCCCGTGGGAATATCGGGATAAAAAGTATCCTATGTTTTAATCCAGGCTATCTACTATCTGTGTGCCAAATTCCAACCAAATCCGTTCAGTAGTTTTTGCGTGATTGAGGAACAAACATCCAAACATCTAAACATCCAAACCCACAAACTTTCACATTTATAATATTAGTAGGATAACAAAAAAATACTGAATTTAACATGTAGAAAATTTAACCAGCTTTTATTTTGTAAAAAAACTCATGTCGCTGGAATGTATAGTTAGATATATGTGAAAAACCGAAAAATGGGACCTTCAAAACTCCCCCTCCCCCCCGGCATAGGGGCTACGGGCGGGGACTTTTGATATGTTCAATTGTTCACCGCCTAACAGGTCCAAACAAAGTTACGAAGTCAAAAATTGTGTTCCACGCCTTTCCCTCTATACACTTTTTTGAGCGTTCATTTCCTGAACTAATAGAAGATAATGTAGGATACTTATCATCCAAAATTAACGATTCGTGTTATAAAAAGTTATTTGCTTTTTCCTCAAAACGATGAAGAAAAACTTTTGTATGTAGTCATGCTACAAAATTGCGAATTGAATTTTAGTTGCCAAAACATAAAGTTGCACTTTCAAGAAAAACCGAGGTTGATTGACGTCATCTATCTGTCCGTCCGTCACACCTAATTATTGCCACCTTAACAAGAAACAGCAAACTATTTCTACGTTATGAACAGACATTTTTCATCATTTATTAATTATTGTGATGGAAAATGACCTCACTTTAAATGTAGAGGTCATTTTTCAATGTTGACGACTCTGTATGAAATATTCAGGGAGAAAAAAGCAACTCTTGACGAGTTTCTTGCCGGTTCGTCTCGTTACAAGGTCGCCCGCTGGGTTTGCGAACCGATGGCGTAGCTTCTATGACATTCACAAGTGCTTGTAACAGCCTAGACTGAATAAATTAATTAGAATTTTGAATTTTTTGAATCGGTATCTGCCGGTCATTCCAGAGGCCGTATTACAAGCTCTTAAATCCTGCCAGGTTTATAAATTGCTGTAGTGACATCTCTTTCTCGTCGTATAGCAAATAAAAGAGATGGATTGATAGCCAGTCAGAAAACTGCCTGGAAATAAGAGGTCATAATACGGCCCCTGGGGGGCTACTCAAATGGCCACTTTTCAATTCGTTCGCTAACTTAAATCTTAAAAATAAGCAATTAATGATCAAGTCAGTCGTCGCAAGTTTATGTAAATCACAGACATTGTTGTATTGTACAGAATTGACAAGCCTACGACACGTTATTTTGGTGTTTATGGCTTATTTTTAATTTTTAAGTTAGCGAACGAATAGAAAAGTGGCCATTTGAGTAGCCCCGCAGGTCCACTTTTAAGTGATATGATTTGGTCCCTCTGTTAATCGACTTCAAAAACATTGTTTAAAAACAAAAAAACCGACTTCAAAAAACCTGAAAATAAAAACAATAACAGCTTCAAAATTAAATACCTCTAAAAAGCAAGAAATAATTTTCAAGTCACTAGATACCGACGCATATCACTGTAATAAAACACGTCTATTGAAGTCGGGTGGGGCTGGAGGACAACTTCTTTTTTTTATTGTAAGAGCCCCACCCGACTTCATTAGACGTGTTTTATTACAGTGATATGCGTAGGTATCTAGTGACTTGAAAATTATTTCTTGCTTTTTAGAGGTATTTAATTTTGAAGCTGTTATTGTTTTTATTTTCAGGTTTTTTGAAGTCGGTTTTTTTGTTTTTAAACAATTTTTTATTTTATTCTTTTTAGTGTAATCACTATACAGTTCCTATTTGATTTTGAGGAGTTCCCTTGTGTATCTTTGAAATCCAAGGTCCAATAACAATGAAATCAAAATGGTATCATCTCTAAAGTATCCTCTTTCAAACAAAAAAGAATCATCTAAATCGGTACATAAACAAAGAAGATATGGTCGATCATCCGTATAAGTTCACAAAATGGTAACGAAAACGACAGTTTTTTCAGGTTTTCCTGAAAAGTACCTACTGAACGGATTTCAAAATTTAAAAAAATGGGACCAACTTGAAAACAAGCCTGATCTAATAACGTTTGAATCATTTCAATCGGTTCAGCCGTCTTCGAGTAATCGGTGTACAAACAAAAAACAAAAAAAAAACGGGTCGAATTGAGTTACCTCCCTCCTTTTGAAGTCGGTAAAAAGGAGGAAATTTGGTGCGTATTTGTTATGAATCTACTTTGACTTGACTCTATTTATTTTCTTTTCGACGTGACAGTTTAAACATAAACAAATTATATATAAATAATCAATCCGGATCTCGGAGGAGGAGGAGCTCGGTGGCACAGTGGTTTAGCGCCTGGCCCAGAGTTTGCGGAGGTTTAGCAACGTTCGCAAGGGTCAGTCATGGGATGGTTGACCAAAAATTTATTATCTCGAGCTCCTCTGTGCTTCGGAAGGCACGTTAAACCGTTGTTCTCGGCTGCATTTGCAGTCGTTAACACCCACCAATCCGCATTGGGCCCGCGTGATGGGTTATGGCCCGTCATCCTTATCCACCCATAAGGAAGGCCTGTGCCCCCGCAGTGGGGACATTAAAAATGACGATTTATTTCTCGTTCACCCCATGAGTTTCGCCCCACATAAAAAATATCACGTTTCGTCCTAAAAAATATGCCTCCTTCGCCCCAAAATAGAAATTATTAAAAATATTATTATTTTTGTCCTGATTCGCCCCATTTCATATTACTCATTCGCCCCACGTGTTTTTATTACCTACTTACTTGTTTGTAGGTACAATCAGCAAAAAGGTTTCGTATTATTTTAAATGCCTATGTATTTAACATCAATCAACTACTTATTTTAAATAATTAGTTCTCAGTGTCTGCCTTATTTGATTTTGATTTAATGATAATTAAATGTATAAATAGCAGTTTTTGGATATTAAGTATGAGTATAATTGTTTTTTATTTTTAGTTACAAACAAATATAAAAAAACTTAATCCTAAATACAGTATTTACAAATAATACAATCCCTCCAGAGTATCCCCACGAGGCATGGTGCCCAAAAGGCTGGCAGCATTTCCCCTTTGGATGGCGAGGCTTAACCTCTGAGCGAAAAAGTTACCAGCCCTGCGGTCCCCGGTGGCCTCGCAGAGACGTCTGGAGAGTTCTTTTATTTATAAAAAAGAACGTGTGATATGATAAGCCGCAGAAGTTATTTAGAGGAGTATGACTAGTACGAGTTTTTCTAATACGAAACTTAAATAAATACTAATTTTCGTATTTACGACTCCACTTCTTTAACTTACTAAACTTATAAGTTTATAACTAATCAATTTCTGTATGATGTAACTTTCTGTAAAATGTATGTAACATCTTTAACATTAACTTACCTTAAATTTCTTTCCTTTTTTCAGGTTTTGAATGTAATTTAGGTTAAAGATTCTAACTAACGATTTTTCGATGCACCAAAATAGTTTTTTCGATGCTCACGTGCAAAGCACAGCCCGGCCTTTTGCATAAGTATAAAGGAACGCGTTATTAAAATAATAATATTAATGATATCGTATTCTTCGTAGTAATATTTATTATTTTTATTTGACTTTTATGTTTTTTTACGTTAGATTTGACACCTTATCATTAAAAAGTTATAAATAATAAATTAATTTGATATTGTATTAACAAAATTTAACAACACACCTAATCTCATGTAATCTAATTTAATATAAGAATTAATAAAAAAACTAATAATTTTGTTTTGCTTTCAAAAAAACTTTTATAATCCGATTTTTTTATAATGAGAAAACAACATTTTATTACATTTACAACTCAAAAAATTGCATTATACATTTAATGCTTGACGAATATGCAATGCCGGCATGAGACTGTACCCACAGATAAACTACTTATTTTTTTTGGGACCATGCTTTAAACGAATACAAAATTAAAAGATAAATAAACATTTCATTCATTCAAACATTTGTTATTCAGACCATTAGCGTTGATACGAGTATACTACTGCGCTCACTTACACACTCCGCGAAAACTTCGCTTGATAAAGGTTAAGCTACAGAATTATCTATTTATGTTTCGTACCTCTAATAATAATAAAAAACTGGCCCAAAGTCATATCTCTAGGTGTTTTTTAAAATAAGTCCGATATCGCGTCTTGTTTTTGAGATATGATTTTTTTTTCTTGTCGTAACCGGGAGAAAAACGAACGCCATTTTCACATTTTTGCGATTTTCAAAAAGTGTTTAGGTAAGATTTAAAAAAAAAATCAGCTTATAGCCCTTGCTGAGCCGCGTCATTTAATATATCAACTATTTACATAGCTCTAATATCCATGATATCAGGGCGATGTCGCACTTTGGCTGAAAATCGGGTTACAGATGCCTCAAAAAAAAATGTTCAATGTTAAAATCCTTTTTTATATCCCAAGCACCTTCATGATTTATTTGCTGCCTATACTTTTTCAGTTTTAGTAATGTGGGGCGAAACGAGACTTTAAATTGATGTGGGGCGAACCAGGAAATTTTTGGAATGTGGGGCGAACATGTGGGGCGAACGAGGAACAACTGATGGACAATCCGGACCTGGAATGACCGGCTGATTCCGACCTCTGGTTATGTCTTAAAAAGTAGGTTTTGAATTGATATTTATAACTATAAATAAAAAAGGATTTGGTCGATTCATAATTATATTGTGTCTGACCTTTCCTGTATCACAATCACAAATATGAATCACGATGTCTTAATATTTTTTTAGGTAAAACGTAGTTAAATCCATGATTTATACTGCACACACGACAGCGTGTCAGATGCTCAGATCAAATAAAAAAGAAAGATGGAGCGTTGCGAACAATGAAGTGAGGCCGGTTTTTGATGGTACATGTGTGCGTACAAGGGGGCGGGCGGGGGCCGGGCGGCAGGGTTTTATATGGAAAGCCAAGGCGTAGTTTCGTTACACGTGTGTGCGTGAACTGTGCATGGACACAGCCAAGGCGTAGTTTTACAGGCCTCACCGCTTCGTTCGGGAGACTCCGTCTTACTTTTTTTATTTGGTCTGAGGTCAGATGTACAATCACGTCTATAAATATGTATACAGTTTAGAACCTTGTCACTCTAAAAGCTATACTTTTTGAACTGAAACCTGTGACAAATGACAACTACAACAAAGTGACAAAGTCCTAAACTGTATACATATTTTTAGACACGACTGTAACAGTTGTAATACTTGTAATCATAATAATAATCACAATCATAATCTTTATTTGCAACCCATCGTACTGCAAACCCATCTTTTATTGCATATGGCATAGAAGCGGTCTCAAGATCAAGATCCACATGTAACGTCTTATGTGCCGGTTTCTGTACAATTTTTTGAAGAAGAGACTGAAATAGCTTGAAGGGAACTGTTGTGTTTGGGAGAAACCTGTTTACTCCAAAAGGGACATTAGACAAGTTCACGAATGTACAAAAACGAAATGGACGAATCCAGAATGACCATGTGTTTACCAGCTCAGTTCTTATAAGGTGGACTAATCAGTAAATAGATTTTAAAAAAATATTGAAAAAACATCGTATTTATTACCCAGGAAAAAAATACCAAATTGGAGTTAACCAGATTTCTCCCAAACACCAAAGAAATTTTCTTGTAAATATCTAGATAAAAAAAATTGTAAACTAGGTACCTTTTTATTTTGGACGAATTAACCACCCAATTTTTCTAGATACACTCACCTGTAACAAAGAAAAAAAAAAGTATTGACTAAACAACCAAAAAAGAAAAATCTATGAGATAATTTCAAGAATAAATGGCCTTTTTTATAAAATTCGTTTGATAATTTTATTTCATTTTTGTTTAACCTGTCTTTAAAAGTCAGCCTTTAGCTAGTAATATAATAAGCCTATGCTTAAGCTATATTTTTTTAACGTAACAAAAGTGGTTCTAAAACAATAATTGAGCAAGCTCTGTCTATTGAATGAATCACACGTAAGTATTCGTATACAACCTGAAATATTCATTAGATATAATATAAATTGATGGTAAAGGATGGTAAATAAATATAATGTTTTCCATTGCATATTCAAAGATAAGTTTTACTAAAACGCCTGCCTGCGGACAGCGGCACCATAGCGGCAACGAATAAATTGCTCGTAAATTTCTTTCAGGCGTTTGAAACATCTAATTTATGTTACAATGCAAACGAAGAGAATTACAAATAAACAAGAAAAATGGATACTTTAATCTGTTGTTTCTTATTGGAATACAGTAAAAGCTTTTGTGTAAAACATCTTTTGTACGTTTATTTTTATCAACGGTCTTGCCTTGACCAACTTAAAAACAACGTACGTAACGAGTAATGTAGTTGTTGTGGCTCGTATGAAAAATAATTCATGATTTCTAATCCCATTCTCATTCAATATAGGAAATTTCAAGATCCTTAGCGCCCCATTAAAACTAACAATTTCTAGTCAGACATTCAAATCAGTAACAAGTCGTATAAATTACATCAAGATAATGATAAATCAAAATTATTGTATAAAGAAAAGCAGAACTAATCCATTTCAATTTGAAATGAGATGATTCAGAAGTATGAAAAACTGAAAGCAATTTAAAACAGTGCATCTGGGGATAGGGCGAGGGATCCCTACTAAGTGATGAGATGAGAGCCAGACGGAAAAAAAACTGTCTGGCATAGACAATACCCACTTCTTATATGTATACTTGAACATAAGGGAATAGTAAATACTGGGTAATACTAGCTAAGCGAATATGAGGTTTATAGAGAAGCGGGTAAGACCTAGTAGTAGAAGCGGGTAGCTTAGTTCACTGAAAGGATTCTAGTTATACATTGAACCCCGTTAGAAACAAACTGTAATGAAGTTCTGAACTCAATAGTCATTAGTCCTCTCATCCAGGAAGCAATCGCAGCTCTTCCGCAGGATTTAAGACTATTGAAGTTCTGAGTTCTGTAATTTACCAGTTTGGAAGTTCACAGTTTTTTAATTTACCAGGCTTATCAAACAGAAGTCTTTGTTTTTATAATTAGTTACTAGCTTCCGCCCGCGACTTCGTTAGCATGGATATCGGAAAATCCGAAGTAACCTTTTGACCGAAAAAAGTATCTTTTAATACAGGCAATAAACTATCTTTGTGCCAATTTTATCCATAAATCCGTTCAGCCGTTTTTGCGTGATTGAATAACAAACATCCAAACTTTATAGGTGAAATAGAACCTAAAACCTTTGACTACAAATCGCACCGATAGCCATAGGTTTATTTTGCAACTTTGACTGATTCGGTGGACAACCGAGTTTATAGGTACATTGCAGGGTTTTTTTATAGAGTTGTCACATTGATTTTTACTGTAGTAGTAGCAATGTACAGTCGACGGTACATGACGGTACACTGGGCTTCAACGACAATGTAGTAATGTAGACTTCAGTTTCAATCAATCGTAAACTTAAATGCGAAGACATTAAGGTTAAAAAACCTGCAGCTTTTTGACAGTTTTTGATTATCCTGACTGTACATTGCTACTTACACCACCTTACACGGTCTGCTCCTTATGCCAATGCCAAACTCGGTTGTTCACCAAAGCCGTGAAGAATGTGGACCAGAGAGAGATTCCCAAAGTGGTCGATTTCCCAGGGGTTGACATAAACGAATAAATAATTATTATTATTAATTACACTTGATATTTGAGTTATTTGATAGAATTTCTAAAGTTATTTTTCTGTGGGGTCTAAGGTAATCAGTTCATTTTGGATTTTCAAATCCTGATGTGGACTATGCTATATTACGGGACATGCTAGGGTTGCCACCTGTACTATATTATATAGTATCGTACTATATTTCAGTCAATTGTACTATATGTTATATATAAAAAATATATAGAGTACGAATAATACTATATTTTCATGGGTGATTCAGTTGTAATTTTTTTATATTATCAACACATGGAAAAATAAATAATGACTAAAAATAATTAATGTGTAGGTACTATTATTTTTCCTAACTTTTCCAAGAGTACTATATTTTTTACAATGTTTTGAAAAAAAAAAAAAATTTTTCCTCCAAAAAAAGGTGGCAACCCTAGGACATGCTAACCTAGGATTTTCGATCAAAACCTGGCAAACTCTGGCAAAAAGATGCCAAAACGGCAGAACCTATGGTTTTGGTTCCAAACTGACCAGACTTTCTATTGTCTAATTCAAAAATTTTTGCAATCGCTTTCAGGATGTAACACATTGATACTTATTTTTGGCACAAATAAAAACTTACCAAAGAAATGCAGCAATGTGTCACATCTATCAGTCAAACGAAAGCGATTGCGATAGATTTTTAAATTAGACAATTAGCCCCCAATATTTAGTTTTACTTGGACCCCACCCAAAATCTATATTTTTACCATTGAAAATGGTTATCAAATGCAAATCTCCTGAGACGTATTTTTGGCCATATCTCCGAGGATTTTGAGAGGATCGAGATGAAAATAGTACCAAAAGTTGAGGAATTTATAAATGGTTATCAAATGCAAATCTCCTGAGACGTATTTTTGGCCATATCTCCGAGGATTTTGAGAGGATCGAGATGAAAATAGTACCAAAAGTTGAGGAATTTATCAAGACATATGTGAACGTTTGAATTTTGAAAATCTACTGGTAACTTTTTTTGAAATTTTGTAAAATTCCGGGTTTTTCGGGGGGTGTTTATTTACTAAATTGTAAATATTTCGGAAAAAAAACCGACTTAAGAAAAAATGAAAGAAAGGGTCCTAGGGTATTAGTTTAGCTACCGAATGAAAAAATAATTTTGAAAATCGGTTAATAATTGTGACCTGTAGGTGGTCCCTTTAGATTTGGATTTGTAGAAAAACGGCTGTTTCCGTACATAAAAAGTGATGTAGCTTCTATGATTATTGAGCGATCGTCATGGTAATAGTGTTAAAAGATGCAGAAGCAGACGAGAAGTGCATTCGTTGGAATTTTGGAAATCGGTTAATAATATTTCGGCTGCGTCGAGGCAGTCAACGGGCGCTTTTGTGGCACGAGGCGGAGCCGAGTGTCACAATCGTAAAGATAAATAGCTAGCTAACTTTAAATATATAATAGGACTTTGCATTTGATTTAATTTTTGGTTTTTCGTAAATTTTTGTGTTCATTTTCAATGCTCCGATTCTTACGGGGACTGTAAAATCTGTGATTTTTTTTATAAAGCCGTTAAAACATACTATTTCGCACTTTAGAATAAGGTAGATAAGGTTGGGTTAAGTATTTTTTTTGTATCCACGGGGTCCAAAACGAGTATTTTATTTTATGGTAAATCAAGAACTACCTACCTAGTACACGTATTCTGTGACACTGGCCTGCAAAACTAAGTACTACAGAGGTCTATTTTCATACAAACGAGGTAACTTTGAAGCATTGGTTCTCCGCCCAGGATTAAACGTGGTGTGATCTGATGATGGCCATCCAGGGAGTGAATGGAGAAGATTCAGATCCCCATACACACCCAATTGATCTGATCAGCATTCTAAGAGCTGTTTGGATATGTTTAAAAAAACCACGATAATAGCATTAAAATGTATGGAAATGCTGTAACTGATAACTCCTATCCTTACAGATTGTTAGATATTGGCGGGAATGACAGGAGCTACAGACGGACATCAATCAAACACGCGAGCCTGTTGCACACTGATTTAATTAATAACAATGCACGGTAGGGCGGGCGGGAAGCGCGGCGACGCAGCCACCACAGACTACCTACATAACACAGATCAATTGGGTGTGTATGGGGATCTGAATCTTCTCCATTCACTCCCTGGATGGCCATCATCAGATCACACAACGTTTAATCCTGGGCGGAGAACCAATGCTTCAAAATTACCTCGTTTGTATGAAAATAGACCTCTGTAGTACTTAGTTTTGCAGGCCAGTGTATTTTAGTTGACTTGCGAAACAGTTTATTACAATAGTTGGCAAAATTACAAACTAATATAAAGTAGTTTTTATTACGTACACCACAATTGTTTAAACTTTAATAGGTAGATCTAGTTTTTGATAAATTACATAAATAATCGGCATTATCTGCAATTAATATTTCATGATGATTAAACCTCACTTACGTTACGTGTAGTGTATGACGTGTATCCTGTATTATTAATAGAACAATGACATGACATTAAGAGACACACATACATCACATCGGCCATCAGACAGGACAGGGCAACAAAAAGGAAGGATAAAATAAATAATAATCAATCAAACAAAATCAAGCGATATAATATTTCCATTTCACTCGTTAATAAAGTACACTGAGCGTGACGCGGTGTACTCTCAAAAAGTTTATAGTCATCTCGACTATAAGGGAAGGCCTATATACCCAGCAGGGGTTAATGTCGGAAAATAAGTAGCTGAAGTGTTAAGAGTGTTTGAAAAAGCAAAACCATATCGCGATTCAGGCGACAGCTAGCGCCATCTCTAGATGTGGTTTGGAACTATTTACTTTTTCCACGTTTTGCGTATGCTTAATTTTATTATTAATGGCTATATAATACAATTGTATAGATGAAGTGTTATAAAATATTATTATTATTTACTTACTAATAATAATATTTTGTGCATCACACTTGACAAGTTAAACTGTTATTGAAAGTTTTCCGTATTTCAGTAATTAATCTGTTTCAAGTAAGTACCTAATAGAAATTGGCAATTAAGTATACCTATATTTTCTAGTTTGATTTTTCCTATCAACTCGTGTGAAATTATAATTTACGATAATCTTATGCATGGACAATTTATCAATTTTTTTAAATAATGGCAATAAAATATTTTTATGGCAGCTGAAAAATGAAAATATATGTTCTACGAGTATTTTGCAGATTATTTCTTCACTAGTTTCTGCCAGCGACTTCATCCACATACGAAAATTCCCTAGGAAACCTTTGACTAGAATAAAAAGAACTTATCCTATGTAAGTTAATTCAGCAGTTACATACAGCTGATAAGTTTCTTGCGCCCGTTCTTCTTGTCAGCTAAAAAAGTCTGGAACGGGTGGTAGGAAAATATAGACGATTCAAAAGTACTTAATAATTAAGTTTATTTGAAAAAAGCTTATTTTACTTTGACTTCAGGTTATAAACTATCCGTCAATTTAGCCGTTGTTGCGTTATTGAGTAACAAACATCCAATTCACCGTTAAAATATTAATTAAATGGCTTTAATCCCACTTTTTAAAATAATCAAAAATAACAATGAAAGACGTGTCAAAGCAACCTTTTCATATTTCGACTATTTTTTATTTTTTATTGTTTTGGAAAATGTGCTATATCTCTAAAAGCTATCAATATATCTCGTTCAAACCAATTTTCGTTGAAAGTATTTATTAGGATCTACAGCATACATTTTTTTTAGATTTTTCACTTTTTTATTTCAAAAGTTAAAGGGGGGGGGACACACATTTTACCACTTTGGAAGTGTCTATCTTTCAAACGGTTGACTTTGAGAAAAAATCGTTTGAGAAACCTCAATGTCATTTTTAAAGATCTATCTATAGATAGGTACCCCACACGTTTAGGTTGGATGAAAAAAAAAAATCAGTTTCAGTTCCATGTATGGGGAGCGCCCCCTTAATCTTTTATTTTTTTTATTTTTATGTCATTATTAAATCGTAAAGCGGTTCACAGAATACATCTACCTACCAAGTTTCATTTGTGTAATCCTAATACATTCGGAATAAAATGGCTGTGACATACGGACAGACAGACAGACAGACATGACGAATCTATAAGGGTTCCGTTTTTTGCCATTTTGGCTACGGAACTCTAAAAAGAACATACGGCATTATTCACAACGGGTGGAAGTTCATTGTGCGCAGGAGTCGCACCAGTTATATCGGTGTGAGCGCGTCCTTGTCGAGGAGAACAGTCAAGTGGCCGAGCGATGACCCTTGCAGTAAGGACCGCTTAGTACTTTGCTAATATTAATATTGGACATACAGTGTTACAATGATTTTTGGCACCTTGGTTGACACTCAATGGTAGCGCCACTTTTCCTGTTAAAATATCTTATTGGAAACTGACCCTTATTATTAACTGCCAAAATTAGTTCCTATTTTCGCCACGCGCCATTGTAGCACTGTAAGCAAACTTCCCAAGACACCACCACTGGGTAAAGCACGTGTGTTTTGGAAATAAGAAACCAACATTGTCCAGACAGTCACACTGACATCATATTTTTTTTAATAAAACATACTGATATGTTTGGATTGGATTAACGCCTAAAGTGGCCACTTTAGGCGTTAATCCAGGTTCTAACTACACAAACACATTTAAACCAGGAAAAAAATGCATACAAAAATAGTTTATAACTAATACTAGTTTTTATATGTTTCAGAATTTTGTTAAACATAGTTATTTCGTTGTAATGATTTTTTCTTGATTGGCGGCGCTAGTGGACGCTCGGTGCACCCTTAAATACTTCTCTAATATTTATTGAATAACTCTTCATTACCTACTTTTCTTAAATTTACCAACGGCACAAAAATGGAAAATCAATTGTGTCTCATTTTCCGGGGCTTTAAGGATTCAAACAGTATCAAAACAGAAATGACGTTTACCAACAAATACAACTCGATACAAACACTTGAACCGTGTGCGTGCAGCCTACCGTCCCACTCGTGTGATCTGGCAAAACGGGTCCTTTCCTAACAAAGACTGTTCTCCAAAAATAGCCTCGAGGGCGGCGGCGCCTGCTCCTTCACGACGAGATGACACTTCAAATTATTTGCGATTAATACAAAGTTTATTAACACACCTTCAGCCGCCAGCAGATCTAAGTTAAGTAGGTATTTATTATGGTTAACACTCATTTTGAGTTTTGAAAAAAAAAAGCTTTTTATGACGGAAACATCTTTACTAAAAGGATCGGAATTTTGAGGATCTATGCTACTGGGGGCTGGGGCACAACCCAAGTGTAACTTTTAATGCAACAAATAAAGCGGAGGTTTCAATTCAAGAATTTTTAATCAAATGCTCAAGTACAAGAGATAATGGAATAAACTATGTCGGGATTTACACCATGTACCCACCTGTTTATTTTTGAAACTCCGATATTTCAGCGCAGTTGCATGCGCCATGATCACGGAAGAACTGTCGATTGTTGCGTGCGGGTAGATGTTATTGGCAGACGAATCGGTCTACCCTCCGTCTTGTTCTTTTATTAACGTCAGTAACCATGGAAATTTAAAACAATATAAGAGATAATGGTCCCAAAAGAATAACATAAAACCTGAATTAGAATATTATATTGGTTGAATTCTAAACGAATTGAAGCATATTTTTAGACAGATGATGTGAATGAAAGATAGCTGAAGAACGACGAATAAACAAATTAGCAATGTTTAAGGACCCATTATGTAAGCAAACAAGATAAGAGAGATAAAAGTATCTTCGATAACATTGCGGAGAAAGTCGCGGGATCGCTCAGATTTGGGACCGTATTGTTGGTTGATAAAGTACATTATAGATTGACGAGGTATTTAGTTTGCTGCACAATTATAATAATATTATTATGAAGAGGTGGTGGAAGGAATCTACGCAAAATCTATCTGGACAGCTCGTGTATGTGGTTCAGTCATTGGGAGAACTTACTGGTAAAGGTACAAAGGCAAGCTGAAAAGGTAGAGCTGGCTTACACTTGATTCTGGCATAATATTTTCAACAAGACGACTTATTTAAACAAGTTCAAGACGGGCCCGTGAAAGCAATTGCCGCGCCGTGAAGCGCTCATGGCGGAGTTTGACAGATCACGTTTGTTAAGCTCACTCGTTCCGGCCAGGTGTCGGATGGGTGACCGTTAAGTGGGATTACAACTGAACGCTTCCATGCTTCAGAGGCCACGCTAAACCGTCGGTCCCGGCTGTTGTCATCTGATAACGGTCGTTAAGCCAAGTCAGAAGCCTCACAAACTCTAACACCAGAGGTGGCCACTAATCCTCATACGATGAGAAAGAAATAATTGCATTGTTTCCAGTCGATTACATTTATGAATAGCACGATCTTAATAAAAGTTTATGAAATTCTGAAACGGTTGAATACTTATTATTCTACGGGTCAAAAGTTAATAAAAACCAAAAATCTTTTAACGTGAGATAAAAATGCTTTTTTGCATCATTAATCAGGAGCACTCATTAAAAGCAAGAGGAGGAAATAAATGACCCGTTAGTGGTTTAAAATAAATAGACGGCCGTTCAAGGGCGGGGGGTTACGGTAGGCGGCGCTAATGGCCGCCCAAAAATTAATAACGGACAGTTAAGCGTATTTATTGTTTAAATACAACATCTACCTGTAGTTATAGAAATCAAACTTGTAGATAATTGGATTATTAAAATCTTAGAGCAAGACGGGCTTAATTAAGCAATAAGTAAGTCCTGAACATTAGGCGTAATAGAAAAGATCTCTTTTATTACCATAGTGAAGTAAAGTTTGGATGTAATCTCAAAACTATTAAAAGGAATTCAAAAATTCATTCTCATATAGAAAGCCGAAAATTACCAAAATTGCCACGCGTAATGAAATACAACTTTTACACTTAGATAGGTTTTGCTGTAGGGACGTACACTTAATTAATGAATGATGAACTTACAAAACATGATAATTTCATTAACCCGAATTTAAACTTGAAGTCTAACAAAAGTGTTAGTACTAGATCTTCTAATCTATCAGAAACTAATGGAAGAAGAAAGTGTGAAAGATCCAGCCACTAATTTAATTCAATAATAAGAATTTTCTATTCACGAAGGAGCTATAGTAAATCAATAACATCCAAAAAGTAAACAACCCCACAAATGTTAGAGACACGACACGACAAGTAGGGTTGCCACCCTACTGGCTACTATATAATATAGTATCCTACTATATTGCAGGCTCGCCTACTATATTTTTTGAAAAAGTATAGAGTAGGCAAAACTACTACCTATATATTTTTTATATTAAAAAAATTAACAAAAGAACTTATTATTTTATTCTACTTTATGCGCATAAGTAATTGCATAATAATTTTTGTGTTTAATTTAAACTCTTGTTTTTATGGTTGTTGAATAAATTATGAAAATGTTTAGTATGTATGAGAAACAAAACTTCTTTAAAATCCTCCATACAAAACGGCAATCTACTATATTTTTTGGACTTTTTCGCCATTCTACTATATTTTCTACGTCTACATCTTGAAATTACTATATTTGATGCAAAAAAGTTGACAACCCTAACGACAAGCGGCCAGCTGTCGGGCGACACAACGACCATCCAATTCCCCGGTGCTTTACGACGCGCCGTAAAACAGGAGACGTGACCTTCGCCGGACACCACTCACATGACAATCACAACACAACCTTTATGGAATGATCCACTTGGAACAAGCCAGTCTGAGCAACAATCACATCAGTCTAGTGTTATCTAAATTGTGACAACCTTTCTAGAAGATGTTTGCAAATAACTAAGCAATGTTAGACTTAAAGGAAAGGTAAGAGACGAAAGTGAGAAGCATTGAGGCACCTTTCACACACTTTTACAAACCTGATAATGTTGTACTGAACTACGATGAAGAACTTAAACTAATTTTCTCTATAGAAATTGTGTAGGTAAGTATCAAGTCAAAAAAGCAAAGGTAAAAATGTGAGACGCTTTGAGGCACCTTTTGTAAAACAGCTAAATCACTTCTACAAACGTGATATTTTGTTCTGAACTGCGATAAAGAATTTTAACTAATTAACGAAGAATGTATCTCTACATATAAAAGTTGTGTAGGTAAGCATCGAGTCGATCATCACATATTTTCGGATAAAATTGATTTTGTGATGAAGTATCCCAACGAAGGGAGGAAAAAACTGACGGGTATTCACAACACAAGTACAAAAAGCATATAACATGTAGCACGGAGCAAGAAATCAAGCTCAATAACAGAAAACAGTTAGGCATCGGCATTTCACGTCATGAGTTCTCCACATATCCAGGATAAGTTACCGAAGTTCCCACCAGTTTGTCACGGTGCTCCTAACTTGGGAGCCAGACGCCAACACTCCCCGGAGTTTCATTCCAAGTTGTGACAAACGAGATTTGATCTGATAGGGATCCCTGCCTCCATTGTTACGGCTAGGTTTCAGCACAATTTGAAAATAGGTCAAAGTTTGGGCAATACAATACAATGGTACCTTTGTTAGAGCGCTGTAAGTTTTACACAGTTTTAGTATGCTATTATCAACTGATGTGGAATGAGATATTATAACGCAAACTTAAGTAGCGAAATAAACATACCATGTCTCTGTTTAGGTTTAATATTTTATAAAATATAATAAATTAGTCTTCATATCTTACATAAAACACTACTAATAAAGGAATCTTTCAAGGGAGTGAACAGCTTTAACATTGCGGTGTGTACTTCCACTTAACATAAGCTGGAGATGTTTGACGGCCTAATGGGGTGTGATACTGAGGAACTAATGGCGCCACAAGCGACAGTCCCAAAATATTTTGATTGGTTGTTTCAAATGGCTAATGTCATTTCTGACGTATTTTAACCAATCAAAACCATTGAAAGAGGTCAGGTCGCCGCTGGCGCCATCTGCGATTAGCTTAGCGTGATACACCTCATAATAAGAGGAGTAAGGACATCTAAAATTATGAATATTCTATCGAAGCCGAATGAAGACTGAAGGTCTTCAGTCTGTCGCCAGCAGTGAAAACCAGTTGTGATTAATGAATACAAGAGGACACTCGAAAAGTCTCGCAACTTCAGGAAACTTGAATAGGACCCAAACACAAGCATACAATTTATTACCAGGGACACATGAAACAAGCTGAATAATAAATCATTTTGAGACTCACAATCTTTGCTTTTGGGTAAAAATAATTTTACACATTTTGTGAAAGTAAATTTGCTAATGGACAGAGCGTGTTTATTCGAAGAATAAGAAAATATGAAAGTGTACTGAAAGCTAAAAAAGAAGATAAATCATTTTGAGAAACCAGCTGGATCAAGCTCAGTAAAGCTGCGACTTATGGTAAACTTCAACAATAATCTCTATATTAAAAATACTTAAAGGTTTTTTTATAAACACATTCAAATGGGACCAGCGAATGGCAATAATAAATTATTATAATATCTTTACGAATTAAATGTTTGAATTTATAATGTTGGCTTGGCTAAAAGTACAAACAACTAGAAATTTTCTTTCATCATGACATTCATGACTCACGGCGTCTCATATTGTAATCCAATTATGTGACACCGTAAGTCGTAACCCTATCTATTTCTTTACACATATTTAGAGTGCGCAAGATATAGCAAATAATATAGTGAGATTAGTGGGGGAGGAACAATGAAGTGAATGAAAATAACACAGGCGGCTGAACAGGCGAGGCCGCGCGACCCGATGCAACACTAACCTATTTAAAAAATAACCCGAGATCCAGGCCGGAACACTTGCATTACATAGTTGCTATGCAACCCACCAATATTCTAAATTTAATTAACAAACCATCCAGCAAGGGTGCGGGTTCGAGTCCCGTCTGAGGTGCTACGGGTAAGTCGATATTTCTCTACCATTTATCAATGTCCATAAAAGTATTTACATTTTAGCAACATGTCGTTTTCTCTGACGTCTGAGATTACTAAATCTTTATCATTGTGTAATTCAATTATTGAGGTAAGAGCAATTTGCTTTTTGATGAAGAATCAACGAAATATTCATTTTAAAATTAAAATTGACCTTCGCATTTTGTTCAACATTAATTAGTTGGCAATTAGCATCGATAGATTGATAAATATATTTTTATGGAACGAATGCATTAATCAATGAGAATTCGCATGGGTACATAGTGTTTTTATATTTTCATCTAATCCGTAGTACTATTATTATGCTAGTATGTACCATTATTTATTCTGTGCCATTACTCCATCGCTGTGACATCAAATTGTTTGTTTACCATATTGAAGGAGTGTTACAACAATGCCATTGTTTACAGCGTCGGTCTCGGCTCGTGGCTCCATCGATCCGGTGACCTTGAACCTGGAGTGGAGAGTCGAGCCTTCCAGTCTGGTCACTAATCAAGTTAGGCCACCACTGGCCACTTATGTACGTAACATTTGAAACAAATTAGGACGATGCCGACGGTGAGACCACAGTTTTACAACCCTGTGGTGAGACTGAGAGAAGAATGTATTCTGTGATATTATAATATTGAAGTATATTATTAGCGACTTCTTACGACAAATACGATATTTAATGACGATTAATGCTAAAATAAATGAGAAAAAAATACAGAAGGTACCGACAGCCGAATACTCAAAGGCTTTTTAGAAGCTGTCAGTTTCTGTTAAATCTGACAATATCTAAGATAGCCTTAACTTTAAGAATCGTTTGAGTCAAGAACTTTAAAATGATATTGATTGGCCGTAAATATGATATCATTAAGATGAAACAAAATGTTAACATTCACATCATTTATGTTGAGCACTTTAATTACGTATAGTAAGTATTTGACATTGAGCGAAACTAAAAAATTAAAATACTATCGAAACAAGTACTGTTTTTTTTTAGAAAGAAAAGTTTTCGTGAAAGCTGTAACCGCTTGGACCAATTGGTTACACCTAATTATCTTTGACTTACGAAGTCTGATATGAGAAAAGCAAATATTAAAATAATTCACGTTATAATAAATACCAGTAAACTTAATGTTATAAAATTATGTGTCTGAATACCTAAATGTAAATAGTTGAGGCGTGCTTAACTAATTCGAGTGTTTAGTATTTATATATCTGAACGGCGAATCGTTTAAATTTTCACTCGGAAACGCAAAAACGGTGTAATTACACCAGAGTAAGGCTGAAATTTGCATAATTCGGCCGATTTCAGTAGTTACAGTGAACACGCACGTTTTCTTAAGCGTAACCAAGTTTAGTATTTGTTCTTCAAAATTGAATTTATTGGAAAATGTACTTTTCACCTCTCCAGCACGAAAAGGGTGCTTTTGGCGCGTAAAAACTCGCAGCAAAATCGATTTTTGCTGCGAGCGTGAGACAAAGTGCTTTTTTAATTTCTAACACCAACTTTTAAAATAATAAAGAAAAAACAAATAAAGTGACAAGGATGACACTTGTAAAATTGATATGTGAGAAAAGGATAGATAGAGTGCTTTATGGTGTCATACACGGATTAAAAAGTAAAAAAATAAAATGCACGGATATACCAAGGAGTTTTAAATAAGGATTGTTAAAAAAGAAGGTTGATAATTCGAAACAAAGAGCATGGAGGTTGAAGTCGCATGTATGAAACAAATATGAAGTAAGAAAAATTAATGAAATTTATTAACAAATTATATGTTTTATGATTATAAATAAATAAATAAGACGGGATATTAATGAATAAGAGAAAAACACAACGTAATGTAGGTAATTAAAACGACGGGAATCTACTTTACTGACTCTGTAAATAAAATTTTTCAGCATGGGTTTGATCGAATTATTTTTGTGATAAATTACAAAAATGAATGCGTCCAACAATGAAGATAGTGTCCTAACTCCAAAAGAGTTATAAGTGAACAAGTTTCTAATGCTGGATTCAGCTTTTTACCAGGAAGGTCACGTGAAAATTTTCTCGCTGGTCGAGGTGAAAAGTTGTATGTTTTACACGAGACCAAAATGTTGTTCTGCCTCGTGCCTTTAAATCACTCACTGTGCTCAGTAGTCTATATTAGAATCACTCGCTACGCTCGTGATTCAATTCTAGACTACTTCGCTAGTTCGTGATTTAAAGTCGGCACTCGCAGCACAAATTGATTTTGGTCACTTGTATAACAAATTAACTATTGTTTCAGGAGGTTAAATATGAAAATGGAAATTTAGAGTTTATTTGTGCCTAATCGATACGAATATATTATTTTTATGGGCATATAAATGCTATTGGAAGGCATTCTAAGCATTCAGCCTTGGGCAGACCTTGACACTTGGCTCGCCTAGAGAACACTTCTAACTTAAGTTTTAGGCACCTAAGATTCAACTTAATTAAACATAAGGGCCTCTACAACAGCTTGTACGGATTCCTATATTATACAACCTCTCACTCTTCACTACTACCTAGATCAGAAATTAGCTAAATTCAAAATTACTTTACTTTTAACTTAATTTTAGTATAGACGCTTTCGTAGCTTTATTTAATGTATATTTATACCATTGTATAAGAAAAAAATCTCGAACAAAACAAATTTAAAAAAGGTGTTTTTTGTGTGTTGAACACAAACGGGAAAGTAAAAATAGAAAACCACCTACTGAAAATGCTTAAATTGTAAGATTTCTGAAAAAGTGCCTTATTTAAGAGAAAGACATTAACTCAGAGATGCTTCATTAAGGCTCGCTTATGCGGAAACATTTGTCTCTGTCTTGTTCTTTACGTGTAAAGAGTATGGAAAATAACCTTACTTTTGCACTTTTTCTATGTTTTTTCATCATTATCTTTATCACAATTATCTTTCTTGAAAAAAGTTATTGGAGCAACTGCACAGTACGTTAAAGTGTATTTTGATAGAATTCAATAAGTTTCCGCTATTATTTACACCAAAAATATGGCTTGCGACAAGAGCTTTTGATTATTTAATTTTTTTTACAATCATCTGTGAGGTTTATACGCAATTTAATACTTGTAGCTACTAGGTAATCTCTTTAGCTTGTCGTATGTATTTTTTGAAGCTACAACTATTCTAAATAAAAATATGGCCCGCGCAAACCATGTTTTCCTATCATGGAGCCTTAAGGCCTGTATTTATAAACCGTTCTCAACGATGAGAGATATCTTGTGATCATAATTGAGCTGCTGTTCCTATAAGAAGAGCATCTCAAGTATGATCTCAAGGTAGCTCTTAAGCCTTTTAACGTTGAGAGCAGTTCATAAATACGGGCCTAAATATATTTTCGTCGTCCCTGAGTACGACAGTAAATCCGATTAACAAAGCAACCGTCAAGAGGTATATAAGAGAGTTTCTTTAATTGAAACATGTGCAATATTTCCGCCATTTTCTCTGCGCCAGTATTAATTTCGTAAGTATAAATAATATTGCGTGCAGACGCTTCGTACTTGACCGGATTTTTCTATTTTCATTACCCATGTTGTTATAACCCAATAATAATACGTCAAGTCATTAGTCGCAAGTTGGTGGACACGTAGAGCCATTTAGCAAATTGTCAACAATAATCTCATATGATAAATGTTATAGAAACTACTTTTTCTAACCTAGCCTTGGCTAATAACTGAATATTAACGTGTCTTAAGATATTTTTTACATTACTGAAATGTAAATCTAGTCTATTATGAAAGATGGATAGGTAGAAATCTGTAAGGTAAAAAAATATACATAAAGATATATTTATTTATACAATTTATATATTAAATGTATAAGTACGTATATACGCGTATATACGTATGCGTACGTACGTACTCCAAAATTATTATTCACAAATTAAGCACGGGCTATGTAAATAGAACATTTATTTGCTCTTAGTCTTGATTAGGGTACATTTCAATGTCTTATTCATTCAGCCGACATTAGTAGCATGCAAAAAAAATATTAGCAATAAATTAACAAACAAAACTATTAAATTACAACTGTCACCTATAAAAATCACAATAATTCACAAGCTTTACCTAGGATTTAATTTTTTTCGGCATTTTAGAAGAAATTTTACAATTATGTCAAATAAATTACTGTTTATTTTATTCACAACGGGATTGTGCTCGGCCTTCCTTCACCTCATCTGATGTTAAGTGACGATAAGGCCGAAGGTGGAAGCGCACTACACCCGGAATCCTCATCACTGAGGAACTGGCTATCTTGTGTGTATTCGATGGAAACATTAAACAATTATATTTAATCCTACTAATATTATAAATGTGAAAGTTTGTGGGTTTGGATGTTTGTTCCTCAATCACGCAAAAACTACTGAACGGATTTGGTTGAAATTTGGCACACAGATAGTAGATAGCCTGGATTTAAACATAGGATACTTTTTATCCCGATATTCCCGCGCGAATGGGAACCGCGCGGGTGAAACCGCGGGCGGCCGCTAGTTATCTCATAAAATAAGTAAGTACCCATGCATGACATGAATTTACGTCACCACATTAACAAATATTTTAATTCACTACTAAACAGTTGTTTATAGCCTTGTGTACAGAATTTTAATGGACGTCATGCAAACTTCATTATTAGAGAAAAACCGGCCAAGTTCGAGTCGGACTCGCGCTCGAAAGGTTCCGTCAAAAAATCACATTTGTTGTATGGAAGCCCGCTTTATATTTATTTTATTTATTTATAAATTTTGTACACACACAATTTGTTAACATAAAATAAGTGGACAGAAGAGTAGTATAGTTTTATTTTGTTTTTGGTATTTGTTGTTTAGCGGCGGCAACAGAAATACAGAATCTGTGAAAATTTCAACTGTCTAGCTATCACGGTTCATGAAATACAGCCTGGTGACAGACAGACAGACGGACAGTGGTATCTTAGCAATAGGCTCCGTTTCAATGCCCAGATAAAGCTATATTCGTTTGAAAACGTATTATGCCGCCAAATTGAAAATGATTGTCATATGTTTATTTGTCAAATTTTTTGAATAAGTTTTATGTTATTCGGATCATAATTTAACTGGCTGATATCTGTTATCTGAGGATTGAAAAATCAGCCCAGTAAATCCAAATATTTAATGTTACTTACCCCATATACATTCAATTTGGGTACTTAGTTATATTAACCACTTTTTGCCTCTCCTCCTACCATTATTATTAACCCTGATACAATATACCTGTGCCCAGCAGTGGGGAACTAAGTCGGTTTATGATGAAGCTTTATCAATAAACGTGGCTTAAAACAAACATATTATTCAAAACATCTACGAATTTGTTACGATCGATGTGTCTGTGTGTCTTCATAATCCAAGCCTACAATATGAGGCTTACCGCTTACGTCAAAAACCAAATCTCCATCTGGCTATCGACCAAAGAAAGCTGTTTTGGAAGTGATAATTCGATATTATGAATGGAAAATCATGTCAAGTTATAAACATATTTGATACTAGCTGATGTCCGCGACTTCGTACGCGTGGACTTTATGACTTCGGTGTATGCATATAAATAAACTAATGTAGTTACATAAGAAAATACTTGTAGCATTGTTATGGTTCTGCATCAGGTGTTCCAGATCTTCGATTTTTGTACCTCAACAAAAATGCTCATCAGGCTGAACAACTTTTGCTAAGGTGTCATTTTTAGGGTTCCGTACCCAAAGGGTAAAAACGGGACCCTATTACTAAGACTCCGCTGTCCGTCTGTCTGTCACCAGGCTGTATCTCATGAACCGTGATAGCTAGACAGATGAAATTTTCACAGATGATGTATTTCTGTTGCCGCTATAACAACAAATACTAAAAACAGAATAAAATAAATATTTAAGGGGGGCTCCCATACAACAAACGTGATTTTTTGGGTGTTTTTTGCTCGCTATTAATAACGACTGCAGCTAGACAGTTGAAATTTTCATAGACGATGAATTTCTATTGGTGCTATAACAACAAATACTAAAAACAGAAAAAAAACATATTTTAGGGGGGCTCCCATACAACAAACGTGATTTTTTGCTGTTTTTTGGTACGGAACACTTCGTGCGCGAGTCCGACTCGCACTTGGCCGGTTTTTATATTTTGTATAGTTTAGCTGGACCATTACAGTTCTACATCAGGTGTTCCAGATCTTCGATTTTTGTACCTCAACAAAAAATGCTCATCAGGGTAAACAACTTTTGCAAAGATGTCATTTTAATATTTTATATAGTTTAGCTGGATCATTATGGTTCTGCACCGGGAGTTCCATACTTCGATTTTTGTACCTCAACAAAAAATGCTTATCAGGCTAAACAACTTTTGCAAAGAAGTAATTTTTATGTTTTGTAGAGTTTAGCTGGACCATTATGGTTCTGCATCAGGTGTTCCAGATCTTCGATTTTTATACCTCAACAAAAAATGCTCATCAGGCTGAACAACTTTTGCTAAGGTGTCATTTTTATATTCCTTATAGTTAAGTTGGACCATTATGGTTCTGCATAAGGTGTTCCATTTTCCAAAATCAATTAACCCTAAGTTATGCCGAGGCTTAACAGCTATATAAAAAAAAAGTTTCATTCGAATCCGTTGAGTATTTCCGGAGATTAGCGCGTTCAAACAGACAAACAAACAGACACACTTTTTTTTTCAAATTCTTACTCTATTACTATGTCTCCGTCGCGTCGCCCCAGATTTTTTTTTTAAATATATGTAATGTACAGACACACTTTTTTTACTGTTTTATTATATGTAAAGCGGGCTCCACATTCGCGCCGTGAACACCCGTGAAAGGCGTGAAGCGCGAATGTGGATGGTTTTCGCGCCCGTTCACGGGCTTCGCGCCTGTTCACGCCTTGTTCCCCGTTCGGTGTCGGTATTTGCACCCGCTTCAAAGGGTTCGCGGTGCGCGAACCTCCCGTGAACGCAAGCGCATCCACACTCGCGCGTGAAAACAGTACCGTGCCTTGAGGTTTTTTATTTATTTGCGGAGTACGGTGCGTCAAAATGACCGTCACTTGGACGAACGAGCAGGAACTTGTGTTGATTGAGTGTTATTCATGCCAAACCCATTTTATGGGATGCTAAATTCAAAGATAGCATAATTCGGCGTCCATTCTCGACGAGCGCGCGAACTAAACTGTGAACGATAGCGAGTGTGGAGGGTCATGCTTTTCACGCCAACTTCACGCCAAAATTACGGCGTGAATTCACGCCGTGAATTACGCAGGAGTCTGGAGCTTGCTTAAGGATTTCATCTTAAATGCGAAAATTATCAGATGTATAAGTTTGTAAAATATCGTTACTTATTTCTGCTAAAGCTGATAAGTTTCTTGCGCCCGTTCTTCTTGTCAGTTAAAAAAGTCTGGAACGGGTGGTAGGAAAATATAGACGATTGAATAAAGATATTTTGACTTCGACTTGGACTTTGAGTGGCGAGTCGATTTTTTCTAGTATATTAGTATTTAGTATATTAATTAAGGGATAAATAATTAATGGGATCATGGCTTTTCTGCTTTTCCACAAAACGTATTGTGGTTGTTTGGTATGTTGACCACGACGGACGCGAATCGATTTGTGGTATTTCTTTACGCGTTTTGGGCGTTTTTATAAGAGCCACGACACGAATTCGCGTTGTGGCATTTTGACAGTGAAGAACGCGTTGTGAGCGTTTTTTTCGCACAAAGACCGATTTCAGTCTTTGAGCCTAACATATAATAAATACTGAATTAAATAGCTACATGTTTATTCACTTTGTGATCTCTAGGGAGCTAGGGAGCTGTTAGTAACTAAATCAATCACTAGTCGCATAATTTGCTCAGATCAATTTATTCCCGAGCTCCATCCAACACTGACTAAATTACCCTTAGGGCTGGTTTACATTATCTTAGTTGTTAGTAGAGTGCTTTAGTGGAGTACGAGTCGTACTCGGTTTTTGTAGCCTTTCCATTCCAGAGGGCGTTTACACTTCTTGTAGTGTCATTTGACTAATGCATTCTGCTAATACGCTACTAACATGCCGATTTACATGCGTCCAACAGCGAGGAGTGCTGCGTGGGGCATGAGCTGGCGCGCAGGGGGTGCTACTCGAAACAAAAATCATTTTGATTCAAGTTGAAAGGTAACTATACCATACTCCAAGTCCAGCCAACTTAGGGAAATAATGTGTACAAACAAACCGCCTATACTTAACCTCAAAAATAACTTATATTGCACATTTCATAAATATTTGAATAACACTGATAGCTTACCTATGTTGTCCAAGTTGTATTTATGATGTTAATTTATTGAATCTTTTAACATACCTCTTATTTGTGGAATAAATGCAAAAAGTTTTGTTTACAAACATTCTTTCCGTACGATGGCTGAAATATATAGAACGTTAGTAGCTTTAGTCACTAATACGACCGTTTACACGATTCTACTAATGCACTCTCCTAAAGCACTCTACTAACAACTAAGATAATGTAAACCGGCCATTAAGAATTAGGGGATCCAGCACTTCGAACTTATTATTATTTATTTCGAAATAAGACACGCACTTGGCCGGTTTTTTAATTAAATCATAAGATAGGTAGGTGGTGTGAAGGAGGCCTTAAGTTACTTAAATTATTTGAGTTACTACTATCAAATGATTGAATAATCCCAAAAACTTGTACCTAGGTTTGTTTGTCCTAACTTTAACCTGTATTAACGTGTATACTAGCATTAATTAACCTTTATTTCCAAAGAATAGTAATTAAGTCCTCAAGGGTCAGAGCACAGGCACAATACTGTGGCACAGGTCAAACGTTAGACCCCAGGAGGTACCATTAAGGGCGGGAATGGGCGTCAATTTGTCAGATACGCTACAGGACCTCTTTTGTTGGTGCTGGCAACATTTGTCAATGTAACGTAACGATACTGGACTTGTAAAGAAATATGTGTTTAACTGCTTAGGTATAATATATGTTAGTAATTATATAAGCGAAATAATGACGGAATAGCTATGAAAATGAAGCTTTTCAAAACAAACCGAAACGAAGTATAGAATCTACTTTTGGAAGTTAATAAAGCAGGATATTGTTACATGTGTAAATTAAATACCTAAATCTATAATCAAAATTAATTAACTTCAATGGAAAAAAAACATGTTTACATCTCAACGCTTACCATAAAGTTGAAACAATATCAAAAGACACGCGCAATGCATACGTTGTCCACAACAATATAAAAAAATGCAACGTCGTCTCTTTAGCTACCAGCGAACTAAAATCTATGGAAATGTAATTGCAAACAAATATTGCTTAAAAAATGGCACCACGGGGCCGAAAAAGTGCAACCCGCTCAGCTTTAGTCGGGCCAGCCACGCACCCGGTGACTGACGATAGCGTTCTTTACAATAAATTGCAATTTGTATTGTAGAGAAAAGAGAGAAAGAGAAAGTTTATTAGAAATGACGTCCTGTGTAGTCAAATGGTGTAAAAGACGCAAAGAAGGCAGTAAAATTATGCAGAAATAACGTATCATATTTTGTTCGTTTAAGTATAGAAAATATCTATGAGTATACAAATTATAGTCGCTAATAAGCAACCAGTGCTCAGACGCTTTGTGCTGCATAATTAAATACTAGCATTTTTAGCTCCATCCACTTAGTTGTATTTTTCGTGTGGTGCTATTTTTTGAGCGCAATGCCTGTTCCATAAATTTTAGTTCGCTGTTAGCTACGAGTACAAAAAAGCAACCAATCAGAAAAGTATTTTTCTCTACAATTCCTTTTTAACTGTAGGGAGCCGAAAATTCGCCTGAAACTACGTTTATAAATTGCAGGCTACAGCCTCCACTCAACCTCGGCCGCCCTTAAAAATAATTAAAACCGTTTTCAGCAGAACGAGCACTATTTGAACTACCTGCAAACATCGCTACGGTGTGCTGGGGGCACAAAACTAACGATTTTTAAAAGCTACAACTTTTTATTGTAGAATTCTCTGTTTAGAAAGACTTTTTCCACATAAAAGATATAAGTACTACCGTACAGAAAGGACACTCTCCTCCCCGCCCCAGAATCAGTTACCTCACCCCACCCCGCTAGTTCGTGTGCCGAATCGTGAGCTCATTTTGTCTTAGTTTGTCAAATGTCAACTTATTTTGATATTGCTTATGCTAAACAATATTTTAATTTAAAGTTTTATATCTGTTATTATTTGTTAAACAAACACGAGATACTTACCTACAGACCAAAAGTTTATAATATAATAGCGTCGATTCGGTTGGCAACGACTTAACTAAATTGCCAGGACTAAACCTAATTCAGTTTTCCATCCTTTTCTTTCTATATCGAAAAGACAAAAACTGAATGCTTAAATTAAGTGTAGTCCTCGACAATCGACAAAGTCAAAGTCAAACTATCTTTATTCAAATAAACCTAAGCGCTTTTGACACCAATGTTTAATAAAGATAAATTAATCACTGCTAAGTAATATTTAGCAGTGTCGTAATTGAAAATGACAGGCTGATTAAACAGTCAAGAATTGCAAACAAATTTTCACGACCATGAAAACTTTTAACACTTGCTTACAGGAAACGGGGGCCACTGTGGGAAAAAATTCGGCTCTAGAAGAAATAGGATTTCAAAAAAATCAACTTCGTTTCTGGTAAAAACAGTTAATTTACTTCGATTTAGATCATAATTATAAGACTTTTTTATTATGACCACTTTTTCTAATAATGCATAGTTTAGGAGAAAACGGTCACATTCGTTTCTTATTGTATGGAACCAGAACTTTAATGTGATCATGTTGCTTTATTTTAAGTTTCCTAAAGCTGAAGCTTTGCGTGTCTATAGGCCCAATGGTTGAGTATTTTACCTATATACCACTTTTCCCCCCTGCGTCCCCTAACTCGAGTTTTAGGGGATCTTAGATCACGTCTTTTCGTGTAAAATCAAGTACGATACATTTAATTCTATTTAAAATCGGTTCTTTTTTTATACTGGAATGGTTGTTAAAGACTTGTTTATGCATTAAACACAACAGACCACCCGTACATAACGAACAAAGTTAAAATGTATGACTCATACAATGAACAATAACAAACGAATCGTAAAAAGTTACACATTTGTTTTGATAAATATCTCATCAGGGTGATCCGACCCTTGATCACGTAAGTCTGTTGCTAACAATTCTCGATTGAAATCGATTGAAAGCGCAGTTGCATTGCTGCTTTAGTAAAGATAGTTGTCACATTGGTCCTTACTAAAGCAGCTATGTAACTGTGATTTCTGTCAGAGTTGATTGCAACAAAGTTACGTAATTACCCCCCCCCCCCCCCCCCCCCCAGGGTCACCGCGCAGGTAAAAATCAATGGGGTCACCACGCGCAGGTAAAAAAACAAAGGCAAAATATTCAATACGTAAGTCATCAAGAGTTGTTTTGACCAAATATTGTGACCACTCGTAGATAAAGGATTCACCAGATGACATTGCGCGCAATATGACTGAAAATCGTCTTATAAGAGTTTCATCAATTTATGTGATTTTTTTTATGGGATTCACGAAAGACCTCCTAGCTGTATTTCCATCATTAGTTGTGCCCAAACCCTGTTTTACAATATCTACAAGTAATCCGTTCATTTCATTCTTAAATGTATCCTGTAGTTACTTTTTTTAGCATTAAGTAAGTCTTCGTTTTGTCCCGAAGCTATGCGTTTTATTTAATCTAACTTATATGCAATATGTAGGAGGTATTCTATGCAATGTATCCATCCATGAAGTGACGAAATACCGTATTTGTAAATTTCGGTAGACGGAGGTTTAGTTAAAATTAAATCAAGGTTATTATTATTATTAACTTCAGAATGAAGTGCTTTGCAAATATCACATTTTTGAGTTGACGTGTTTGACAAATAAGAAGTAATTTTACCGTCAATCATTTTTAAAAGTAACTCGTGTTTAATTTAATATCTTTTATTTTAGTTTTAAGGAGATTATTTCACTTCAGCATTTATTGAAGGTAATACCTACTTCAACAACATTTTCTGAATTTTCTCTCATAAAATCAAAACGGATAGGTCGACAATACCGAGATGAATTAGGTGTTGAATTTTTCCATATTATCGCCCCACTGCTAGATTCTAGTTTAATCGGTACTAAGCTCGCCATAAAAATACTAGAATCGTCTCTAATGTATCTGAAAAAAGGTTTTGTTTATAGTTACTTTGGTTAGAAGCACCATCTACATCCCATTTTGTAAATAATTTTAAATTTGTTTCTGTATTTTCGCCTATAGTCATTAACAATATTTCTGAAGATTGCTAACGCATGTCCACTAAAATCCGCACATATTTGGTCTGTTCGATTACGTTTCTGTTTGTTTGTGAGTCTACCAAGAGGTTTTCTACGTTTTGGGCAAGGAGAAGAGGTTTAAGTGAAATTTTCTGAATTAGAAGTAATTATATCTATATCTGAAATCTGGACCGGGTATTAGAAATATTAGAGATGAAGAGAGTCACTTACTTCATTAACATTAGACGAGGTGGATAGAATTTAGGACAGTCACTTTGCACAAATTCAAGACACTGGTTCACAATTTATTACTTCAAAAATGTTTCTATTTTGTAAACTCATTTCTATATGACAAATTTTAGTTTAATAATGTTAATTTTGTTTTTATCTTAATTATTTATTTTCTCATTGACTTGTTATGAATTTGTAATCTTTTGAATTTTTTGCCTTATTTAATGTATTTATTTGAATAGCTTTTATAATGATACTGTTATTTTAATTCTGACACAGCTTTTGAAATGCTACTTACTTTTATTTTTCAAATATTTGCACGCCATTTGCATATGGTAGACATGTAACGGTACAGTTTAATTTTATAAGACCCTTGTTTTACCACATGTTTATGCAAATAAACAATTTGATTTGATTTGACGATATAGAAGGAAATAGAATAGTTTTTACGTTTTGGGGCTATGTTATGTTAGAATGAAGCCAATCAGATTTTTTATTAATGAACTTTGTATCATCGTAATTGCATTTTATCCACTTGGCATATAAATAAGAATAGTATTTTGAGCAAAATCTAACAAAAAATTTTGATCACTATCATTTAATTCGGATGGAATTTTAGATTTCAAATTTTCATATTTTTAGTTTTAAATTTTTAGTTTATGATCTTTAAAGTCACTACAGCTCTTAAACATCACATAAATATCTAAATTTGTCGCAACACTGTCCATACTGGATATAGCTTCGTAAAAACACAAAGTTAATCAGTAGCGAGACGTCTGCACTGAATGAAAATTCAATACAAACTAAAGCACTTTTTGATATATTAACATGAATAAGTGATATTATTCGGTCAAAACAACTCTTGATGAGTCACTTATTACATAATTTGCCATTGTTTTTTACCTGCGCGTGGTAACATCATTGATTTTTACCTGCGCGGTGACCCTGATCACCCTGATGAAATGTTTATCACAACAAATGCAATACTTTTTACGATTCGTTTGTTATTGTTCATTGTATAAGACTGACTATAAGTCATATATTTTTGTCTTTGTTCTTTATGTACGGGTGGTCACCCTAATTATTTATTTTTATATTATTGTATTTGTTTGTTGTGTTTAATGCATAAACAAGTCTTTAACAACCATTCCAGTATAAAAAAGAACCGATTTTAAATAGAATTAAATGTATCGTACTTGATTTTACACGAAAAGACGTGATCTAAGATCCCCTAAAACTCGAGTTAGGGGACGCAGGGGGGAAAAGTGGTATATAGGTAAAATACTCAACCATTGGGCCTATAGACACGCAAAAGTTTCAGCTTTAGGAAACTTAAGATAAAGCAACATGATCACATTAAAGTTCTGGTTCCATACAATAAGAAACGAATGTGACCGTTTTCTCCTAAACTATGCATTATTAGAAAAAGTGGTCATAATAAAAAAAGTCTTATAATTATGATCTAAATCGAAGTACATTAACAGTTTTTACCAGAAACAAAGTTGTTTTTTTTTGAAATCCTATTTCTTCTAGAGCCGAATATTTTCCCACTGTGGCGTCCCGAACACGATCGAACTTTTCCGCAACAAAACTCGGATGCTACCGTTATTTTTAACTAGTTGCAAGCGAAAAAAAGCTAAATTGATGTGACGTTTACGATCTGCTCTCTCTGTCACTGCCAAGGCGACGGCCGACGGCGATATCAATCTCGAACTACGTCAGATAAACTTTTGGCAACGATAGCCTCGCCATAACATAATTTAGGAACATGAAAACCAACAATGATTTAAAATTCAGCGAAACAGCTAGACTAACGTCCGGGAAGATGAACGGTGAACTTAGGACGGCGACAGACTAAATTAATTATTTCTTTAAAAGTTGAAAGATGTACAATGCAGTGATCCTTTATGGGGTTACTAGCAGCCGCCCGCGAATTCATCTGCGTGAAAAGTTTTTTTTATCCCTCGGGAACAATACTTTTTTTGCAATGAAATGTAACCTATGTCCTTCTCTGTACCGCTGACAGCGTGCATGTAAAATTTCATGATGATCGGTTCAGTAGTTAAGACGTGAAGGCGTAACAAACAAACAAACGAACTTTCGCATTTATAATATTAGTAAGGATAAGGATTTTGAGTTTGACATAGGTCGATAGGAAAAAACGAATAACACTTGAAATTTTAGATTAATGCTCTCAAACAAACTGTCCCATCATCGAGCATCTCAATTTTTTATAGAAATTCCAAACGAAATATGTTAAACATTGTTTTAATATCAAATTATAATCCATATGGTATTGCTAACAAACAAATAACTAATATGTTTTACCGTCAGTTATATGTTTAGCAATTTACTTTGATGTAAGTACTGAATCGCAACATACTCGTAGATCTAGTGTCTAGTCCGCCGCTGCTCTAAGCTGAGGCTTACAAAATTTGCATTTTAATTTGAGCAGATGGAAAGAAAGGCATCGCCGCTTTATACAACCGAGATACAGTCCCGCACAATCTGGTCAGCTTTATTTTATTATTGAATGCCTTTTTCATTTACTGTAACCATTTATTTAATTTTCTATCTCTTTATAAAACGAATGAAATTAATTAAACTATTTGTTCAATCAGCATTCGGTCATCAATTCATAAGAAAATAACCTGGTAATACTAACACCTGCATTTCACAAATAAATCTGTCTATTCTATTCCTATAGAGCAGTTCTGGGAATTATCGGAGTTTTTCAGCCTTGTATAATATTGTATGCGTCTTTTACTTTTTTATTCTTGATTTTTCGTGTTTCCATCGATCCCAAAAACCTCGTGGTGGCGGCTAAAGAAGTCTAAAAATACGCGAGACGGAACCGCGGACGACCTTCGCGAATTTTCAACCTCGCTAGATCGGCAATGCAGTCGGCAGCCATAGGAGAAAATTGTAACAGTTAAATTGTCTAGCACCAAGGAAGCTTCAAAATTGTGAAGGATTGTGGTACTGCCCCCTAGCATGACCACCGCAACGCGATATGATACTAGCGGAATTTTTCCGTACGGAATCTTCATACATTATCGAAACTTCGTTTGAAAATCCGAACCGGGATTCCGTCTGTATGTGGCCGGTATACGATAGATTTTGACAGTTGTGTGTCGATAAATTCGATAAAACACTATATCACGCGATGTATAACGTGTTTTGGTGGACATGCTGGGAGCTAGTAGTAGTAAGAATTTATGATAGATAATGCGGTAAATTGAATAATTGACATCATCCAAAGCATTTTTTTTCTGCAGTTTATAAACTAAAGGTAAGTAATTTGTATTAGAATATTTTTATTACTGCTAATTCAAACAAATAGAACTAGTTCCCCCAGCCAACTAACAGTTGCAAAGCTTCGTTATCGCTTCGAAGAAAAGAGTGCCTGAGGGCTGGTTTAAAACTGAAGATGCCTTGCCAATTATTTCATTGCAGTCTTTACTAACCATGGTGAATTTTCTAACCCAACCCCATTTCATATGTAGGTACCCATACCACGAATGCCCGAGAAAGTGAAAACTTGACGTGTCTTTTATAAGTGTCTAGACCAGAGGTGCCCATACAGTCGATCTTGATCGACCGGTCGATCGCGAGAGGTTTTAAGGTCGATCACCGAGGATAGCTAAAATAATTAGTGATAATGACTGACTTGATCAATTTTTGGTGGGTTAAACGGTCAAAATGGCGATCTTTTAATCATAAATTTATGCTAGGTCGATCTCCTTAAGAAAAAGTACGAGCACCCCTGGTCTAGACTCTAGGACAATGTGGGCTATAGCATGGGACAAGGAAGTCCCAGCCAAACTTTATGCGCCTACGCAACCAATCTAATTGCAGATGTGATGCCGCAGACTGAGTGCACGCCGGTCCACGACCCAGCGCGCTGACAACACTTGACCACTATTTTTAAAACAATCTAGCATCTGTCTGGTCGCTGCAGAGTTCAATCTCCGGCTGAATGATCGAAACAGCTGGATTTTGCTCTGTTTTGCAATATGTGGCTTCAAAACTTTTTATATTTATTGAAGATCATAACAGCTCCTCATAGATGGATAAAGATGAAATATTATTAAAATCGACACAACACGTTAATGATCGAATAAAATCTTTCAACGCACGGCAGTTAATCCTTGTTTTTTCTCTCTCTATCTTTATGATGAAGGAAAATAAGATAATAATACGAACCAAACTTAAAAAAAGACGGGAAAACAAAACTAGGAATCATAGTATTTTAAACAAATCAAAACAACTTTTCAACATCTCAATCATAACATCATGATCACTATCAATGCGAACTATAAGAACGAGTAATGTAAAAAAAATATAGTTGATACGCTGCTGGCGATTATCCAAGCGGGAATCGAACCTACTGCAGGAGTTAATAAACTCCACCGCTAAATCGTATTCACATGCTCGGTTCTTGTTTTCAACTAATCGTTATTGATATAGTGCCAAAATCGAATGTTGCTCAGAACATGATCAAAGTAAATCCATTACTTTGATACTTGGACGAATTAACCACTGGACGCGAAATGACAGCCATATTCGCCTTTACCCCTTAGCCACTTACTGTGACCGATAGCCTCAGTAAACGATATCGCGGTGTCAGTGTTACGCGAGAGCTCGAGGCGAAACATTGATAGAAAAAATGGGCAAATGCTCCGTATTGTACTGCAAAAATACTAGCGGAAAATCAAGAAATGTTTCTTTTCACGCGTAAGTACATTTTCAACCTATTATAGTAGCTATTTCTTCGTAAAATAAATAAAATTTGGTATGTAAACAAAATATAACACGTCATTTTAAAAAAGTTCTCATTGGTAAAGTAAATGCTTCATAAATGTTGCATTTAATTTGGTTGGATTATATCAGTCACTCATTCATTTGCTTGTCATTTTTTATTAGTAAGGGGCTGTTACAAATATCGATAAATAGTATCGATGTGATTGTAAAGTGAAGGATTTTAATTTAAGTTTTATAAAAAAAATATAAGCATCTTTAATTTTAATAGAAATGGGTATGAATTGAAAATAATTTTGCAGATTCCCAGTTGATCCAGTACGAAAAAGAAAATGGGTATGGGTGGGAAAAGTTTATGTTTTCAGTCACATGAAACGAAACGTGACGACAATAATATGTTATCCGATGAGATAAGTATTAAGAGTAAAAGTCATGAAATAATTTACCAATATCCTATAAAAATTATGAAAGAACAATTTCGATGCAGTGTAATCATCTTTAATGTTAGGTTATTAATAAGTAAACGAAAACAATTATTTCAAATATAAAGTAGTAATAAATATTACAAATTAAGTCCGCTTCAATATTAATCAAACACATGAATTCAATAAACTCATTAGGTTAATTCATTCATTCACTCTTTACAGTGTCGATAAAAAAATATCGACTTCTTTAAGCACTATTGTCATTATTTGACAAGTGTAATCCCCCCTCGCCCCGCAAAAATTGGTTGAACGTGATTTCATACATTTTTCTTGCGTTTCGTGTCCAGTGGTTATTCGTCCAAGCTTTGATATGATGCCGTCGAAATGAGGGATTTTCAAAATGAAAAAAACAACTTTAGGCTCGATAGATGGCTTTGATAAACAGGCAATCACACTGACGTCCATTATACGAAGTACGCTGGACAGGGACAGGCGAACGTCACCTATCGTTTGTGCTGATTTGAAAATCGCCATATTGGCGCTGAGAGCAGTAGATTTTACTATGGCAACTAATTAGTTCCGAGTACACTCACTACTGCCATAGTAGAATCTAGTGCTCTCAGCGCCAATATGGCGATTTTTAAATCGGCACAAAAAATTGCTGTCATTTCATGACAATAGCCTGTCCGGCGTACTTGTATAATGGACGTCAGTGGGCAATCAACTGTAGAAAACGTAGGAAAAAGAAAACACAATTCATCTGAAAACACCGTGCACCGCTTACAACCAACCGTTTCAAAGCCAATTTTGACAGTTTACTTGTCCATCAACGCCATCTAGTGAGGCAAATAGTTACTATTTATTGTTTTTAATGACACTTGGAAAAATCCCTCATTATCATCTGCCTCGCCCCTTTCTACGAGTGCTACGGCTCAGCTCGTAGTCGTAGCTAAAACGTAGTGATTATTTCCTCTGTGGTCGTAGCCGTAGCAAGTGAGGTCGCCTCCGTAGCACGATGGTTTCTAGCTACAATTTTTCACTACGCTTTATTGTTTGCGTTACGAAGAAAAATGCTTTTATTTTACAGTGCAATATAAGATTTTTGTATACAATTTTAGATGTTTGTATTAAAATGAAATATTTAAGTTAAATAATATACTAGAAAAAACCACCTCATCTAGGAGCCGGTGACGAGTCGTTTTTTTTAGTATAATTTAACCAGTTTCTTTACATATCTATATAGCGTATACTTATAACATTCGGACTATTTGTAAGGCTCAGCTGTTTACAAACCGATGCATACTGGCAACTTTATTGATCTATAAAACAGTCTAGCCAACATCGGTCTGAGAACAAATGCGTGGAGTCAACGACACGGCTAGATTCATATTATGACCTACGCAGCCTGTGTTGGCATGGCACAGGCACAGACATATCGCCCCCACCACGTAATAATTCTATTAGAACCGAAATGTCACAAGATTGCAGTATACCTGACCAAAATAACTTGCGAGCATCACTCATGTCTCAATCTTTGCATTGGTGTACTGAAATCTAGAACGTTTTTAGGGTTCCAAAACAAAATGGTAAAAAGGAACCCTTATGTTAGACTCAGTCTTTCTATCTGTATGTCTGTCACAGCTGGATATCTTAAGAACTACTAATGCTATCAACTTAATTATCAAATAGTTTTTGATTACTTTTGTTTGCCCCAACTATTTTGTAATTAAGTTTTTTTTTCTGAAACAGAGACTGAAAGAGGGGTCTTAAAAATTCCAAGTACAACTACTAGGGCATGTGGGGTATCATTATGAAAGAGCGCTGTTTGCTTCTTCCCTCCCCTTACATAGCTTTCGACTTTTGATGAAAAATGTATCCTTCCTCCTTATTTCCGAAATTTGCATAGAGAAAAATCATGTTATAAGTTTATGTGAAGATTACAGTAAAAAAACCGGCCAAGTGCGAGTTGTACTCGCGCACGAAGGGTTCCGTACCAAAAAACTGCAAAAAAATCACGTTTGCTGTAAGGGAGCCCCCCTAAATATTTATGTTATCTGTTTTTAGTATTTGTTGTTATAGAAGCAATAGAAATACATCATCTGTGAAAATTTCAACTGTCTACCTGCAGTCGTTATTAATATCGAGCAAAAAACGGCAAAAAAATTACGTTTGTTGTATGGGAGCCCCCTTAAATATTTATTTTATTCTGTTTTTACTATTTGTTGTTATAGCGGCAACAGAAATACATCATCTGTGAAAAATTCAACTGTCTAGCGGTTCATGAGATACAGCCTGGTGACAGACAGACGGACAGCGGAGTCTTAGTAATAGGGTCCCGTTTTTATCCTTTGGGTACGGGACCCTAAAAAACGATGTCTCTAAATAGCACACTTTTTCAGAAATCATCAACAAAAATGAAATTAGTTCTCATATCGGTCAAGAGATAGCGCTGACCTAACTGCAATATTCTACACCGCAGTGTATTTGTAAGTAAATGATGGTACGGAACCCTCGGTGCGCGAGTCCGACTCGCTCTTGACCGGTTTATTTTTTCTCTTTATGTTTACAAAGGAATGGAGCTTTTGATACACACCACACACCTTTTGAGCTTTCTCTACATTCAGAAACTTTATACACATTTTCTAAAGTCTAATTTATTTGTTTAGGAAACATACTTCCTTACTAAATATAAATGCGAAAGTCACTTTGTTTGTTTGTTACGCCTTAAATACTCAACCGAGCATCATGAAAATTTGCATACACGTTGTCAGGGGTACAGAGAAGGACATAGGGTACCTTTCATCCCGCAAAAAGGTACTGTTCCCAAGGGATTGAAGAATAACTGTCCACGCAGACGAAATCGCGGGCGGCCGCTAGTAAGCGATTTACAAAAATCGTCATAAAAAGTGCAATAAATTAGTAACGAATAAGCCTATCGGTTATTAGTTCGGCGATCAAAATCGGCAGCTGCCAATAATATACGGTGCGCAGGCGCACTATTTGCAGAAGTGTGCCGAGTCAGTGGGTCGCGCACTATACTTAGACTACGGGGGGGTATTCCGGCGCACGCGCCAGGTGGGAGCCGAGCTTTAATAGCTAGACGTAGTGGTGTCACTAGACGGGATTACGGAATAAACACATAAGGATTAGGATTTAAGGCCAAGCCACACAGCGGGCGTGGCGTGACGGGACGGGACGGCGACGCGACGCTGAGCAGTTGTAATGTACTAGATACTATAGACGACGTCACACAGACCGGCGTGTCACGTCCCGTCGCGCCACGCCGGTCTGTGTGACGTCGTCCATAGTATCTAGTACATTACAACTGCTCAGCGTCGCGTCGCCGTTACGTCCCGTCACGCCACGCCCGCTGTGTGGCTTGGCCTTTAAGAGTGAATTACACTGTACACATACAGTGTAACGGTGTGTAAGTTGTGTAACTGTCGTAAACAGCGTAGAGTCTACTACACTGTTTACGACTGTTCCCTTATTAATGAAATGGTAGGTAACGAAGAGCGTAGCCAGGATTGTATATGAGGGGGGGGGGGGGGGGGGGCAGACACAGAAAAACCTACATTATATTGTTTTGATCGTTGTTTTGTTGGATTTCACAGGCCAGCCTTCAAGCCTGTTAGTTTCTTAGGTCTTTTAAGAAGCGTCGCAAGCTATGAAGCTCGTCAGAATTACAGTTTACCAGCAAACGAACGCTCTTATAAGGGGGCAGCTGCCCCCCTTGCCTGTACCTCGCTGCGCTGTTGTTTTTTAGTGACGTTTAACATAAATGATCATTAGGCGTAGCATAACGAACCTCACAATGATTTTGTCACTTTAAATGTCATTTTTGACAGATAAAAGGTTTGCTGAATTTTTTCGACGTAAACAAAAAACCGCATCAAAATCGGTCCATTCGTTTGGGAGATTAGGAGTTACGATGCCACAGACAGAAAAACACGCCAAACTTATAACACCTCTCTTTTTGCGTTGGGGGTCTAAATTCTTATGCTCTGGCCTTCGGCGGTAGGTATTATATGATTTTAGACTCTTTATAACCCTGATTTGTTTTGAGACAGCTATAAAGTTTGTAGATAGGTCGTATAATAATATTTTGCGTACATTGTCCACACACCGGCAGCTGTTCCCAGAACAAGCCGGTAACTGGCAGTTATTTATAACGAGTATCGCACGCCGAGTATACTTGTACTATAGTTGTATAATTGATGATTAAACGAACTTACCTGTAAGTGAAGTTCTATCATAATTATACGACGGCTTCGTCCGAAGAGATTAGCATAGAATATACACAAACACTTGTAGTACCGCGCAGCGATCGCCATTATTGCACTGTATTGAGAGTACGTCGGGTATTCGATCCCTTTGCCTCATTCTTTTTTTTTTTTTTTTGTCACACATCTGTCATATTGACACTTCCTTCCTTTACCGCGCTCTAGCTGTCATTTAGTTTAGAGTAGAGATCTACATATTTCACGATTGGGGCTGGGACAAGCATTTTTCGGGCGGGATGCTAATCTCTTCGGACGAAGCCGTCGTATAATTATGATAGAACTTCACTTACAGGTAAGTTCGTTTAATCATCAATTATACTCGGCTTCGTCCTTTGAGATTAGCATAGAATATACACAAACACTTGTAGACTTTTAGAGATTGAATCGTGAAATATGTACTAATCAGGAACGTTTAAAGAAGAACTATTTGATCATACAATTACATTTATTATTTATTCACAAATGAAAAATAATAATGAAATCGTTTTCATATTAAGTATTTGGGTTTTACAAACTATTATTTATTATTGCGTTTGCAAAAGATACATTGCCAGAATCAGATATATTCAATGGCCGATTATAAAACTTAAAGAAAACATTGGAGGATGGACTCCAACCAGCCGTCCTCCTGATGACGTCTAGGCTGACGCCGAGTCGGTGTGCGTGCGAGACGGCCGCGTGCCGCGCGCTGTGCGCACCGAAAGCCGCGGCCGGCACGCCAGCGTCCTGTAACGTGCTGCGAATCCATCGACTCAACGTCTGGCTCGAGACGACACCATGATTACGTTTAAAACTTATAAACAAGTTCTTAATATTACCACGCAGTGGTGCAGTTCGATTGAGATAATCTTGCAAAACTCTTCCAGGGCATATTTCGGGTTTGTCGTTATAAAAGGGCAAAATCAATAAAGGCTGTGGGGAACCAATACGAGAATGTTTTAAAATATCTGTTACTTTAATAAAAATACGAGAACCTGTTATTGTTATGTTTTGAATATTTATTTTTAAAAATGTTTGCACCCTGTGCGCTGTGATTAATGCTAATAACGAACTACATAACCTATTCAATAAACTTTTTCTTTTAATATTGAAATTATAATAAATCATATTTAACTAAAAAGTTCGCTTTTTTATTTTATCAGCAAGCCAGAGAAACTAACTTATCATAGTTTATTGAATAAACTTTAGGAAATCTGGGTCATATTATTATTTCCCCAATAAATAAACTGTTTGACGCAACATCCGGCGCCATCTTGATCTTTAACGATTTTCCAGTGAATTATAAAATTGATATTAAACATGAGTCGCCTAGACGCGTCATTAAACTCTGTATTTACTGTCGAGCTGGATTTGCCAACAGCTAAATGTCAAAATGGACGACAGTTTAATTCCGTTAATAGAACCACTACAGAAAATAAAAACTATAAAATAAGCCCATTACTTAACATTATCGACTGCATTTCCAGCTAGGTATGATTCTATCGGGTCGTTCTTTCATACCATGTCATACCAATTCTTTCGAAAAAATGTGTTTCAAAATACTCAAGTGTGTGTACAGCTATCTATTTTCGTAGCCGGTCGATAATAAATAACTACCATGATATCGATTTTTAATAACCATTATAATGCATAATGATGCAACATGCAAAAACATGCAGTAACACATGGTTTTAGAATCTAGAATTCAGATAATATTAGAAATTGATCTATTGATTGAAGGAGTTTGATATATTTAGATGATAAATCACATCACAACACGACACGACTACAGCTATAACTGATTTATCGAAAATAGATAATTTTATTAATCACAAATCTTTAGGTAATTTAACTTAATTAATTAACACTTAAAGATTTAAGAAATTAACATTCTCAAAGATAGATTTTCTTGGCATATTTCGGTATATAAATTTGAATAGACGAACCGACTGAATTCAAATGGCGCGTAGGATTATCTTTTCCAGTGCATTTGTCATATTCGTGTCATTCGCATATGTCAGTAGGTAGACATCTTGTACTAGAAAAGTTATATCATGGACACCGACACATCAGATCTATTACTTAGTATCTACACTATAAATATAAAAAAAATACTTCTGAAAAATGTGTAGCGTGTCTTATACCAAAAAATTAATCCGCTACGTGTGTGAGCCACACACACGGAGGAGTGACAGGCAAGGATGTTCTATCTTTGTCAACGAGTCTGCAAAGATAATGAGCTACTGCGAATAACCAATTTTCAATTTCACCAACAATAAAGAACGTATTGAGAAAGGTTACGCTTTGAGACGACGCCAGAGGATTTTTTAAGAGCTGCAGACGTCACGTTTCAAAGAAACGGATAATTGTCATTTTCGAAAACAAAATCTCTTTTGAACATTGAGAGATCTTTCTTACACAATTATTCAACTTTTTGTGAACGATTTTTATATTTTCAACACTTCGTATTACGTTACTTGTCTTTCTCGTCGTTTGCACTTTGAACCGTATTACTACACCTTAAACCGTCGGTCCCGGCTGTTGTCATCTGACAACAGTCGGACACTAACCACAAATAAATTAGTGTATATTATACTATCACTTTCTTTAATTTAGGTGTTAAAATTATAGCACTAATTAAAATAGGTAAACTAATACAGGACAGGTTCTTTGCAAATCCATACACGATAACAAAAGTTGGGAAAAGTCACAGCCAAAACTCAACACATCTACGGAGGACAAACTAAGGAGTCAGCTTAATTGAACAAGAAGGGAAATACATGCTGATTAGTCAGATAATTCTTTCACATTACCTAAAAATAAATGTCATAATTTTTAGTAAAAGGATTTGCAGGTTTCCACAACACCCAGACACGCACCTTGTGCGGTTCCAGCGTTCTCGTACTTAGACTTAAGCTTAGCCGCAGTCGCCTTCGCGTCAGACCTCACGCTGTCCGTACACGACGTTATTGAAGTTGAAGTCGTCCTGAACGACAATGTGGTGGAGAAACTGGACGAGAACGAGGATCCAAGGCCTAAGCCGAGGGTGGTTCGATACCGGCGACGGTACATGACGACGTGCGCACGCGGCGGGATTTCTCACGAGACTGGGAAAGCTGCGTGGGGGCAGGCAACCCGGAAAAGCGGCCGCGATTTATTATAGCACAGGAAAGCTACACCCGGCAACCAGTAGGCCAATGGGGGGACGTCCTTCGGAGGGGCTTCGAACCGTGAACTACTTGCCGCGTGGCAATGAAAACTGACAGCTTCTGGGGGACTGCAAGCGTAGGATAAGGTTACAAGAGTAAATAATAGTAATGATGGTGCTCCTCAAATGCCAAACTGTAGCGACTGAGATCGGATCGACCTATATCCGAAACGACAGAAACCGCCTCCACAGTCACCCATACCTTCTCATCACAGAGTTGTTAGATCCGACAATGGTGCTAAAAAGAGACCACGTGCTTGATTAGGAGAGGCGGTGATGGCCGCTTCACTATACGTCCATTCTTTCTTCCAACCAATTCGCTTATGGTCTGGCGTCCGACCGCAAATAGTAGAAAATTTGAAAAAAAAAGATTAAGCTCCTCGATGCCATACAAATTGAAATATTCGTTAATTCATTAGCATCGTATTAATGATAGAGTTCTAGCATCCTCAAACTAGAAATAGAAACCCTGCTGTGGGGGTAGTACTTGCCAAACATAAGAAAAATTAATGTCTACTCCATACTGTAATTTTTTGACAGCTAAACAAAAGGTTTGTCTACAATTCTACAAAGGGATGTTTTCGATACGGATGGACAGAACCCTTGTCAAGCTCATGCTACAGGGGCTGGTTGTCCTTGCGACCAGAAAGAACATTCCTCACTTAGCAACATTCATCAAATGCTTGTATGTAGATCTTTTAAATGGCTCTACTAGACTATGATTTGTTTTTTTTTACATTTAAGCCTATTATTTCTTAATAATAATTCGAGACAACAATCTCAGATACCTGTCTTTGGTAGACTGGGCCAGTGGCAGTGATCTGAACTGACCCTTATTTATGCAGCAATTAATATACATAGCAGTGGCGAAGGGTCCATACAAGCCGATTCCCATCGGCTTACCTTTTGAAAATCCTACCCTACTGATCCACTGTGCAGATCATAACATTTTTCATATTTTTTGTAGAGCGGCTTACCTTCACCATAATTTCACCCCTCGCCACTGATACATAGTATGAATTAGGTATAGTATAGTAAAATATATTGTTTGTACATTACTTGGTGCGCTTAGTTAATCAAAGATGGTACGTAATAATAATAACATAGCATAACCCTACCATCTGCCAGGCATAGCTTAAAGCAGGGGTCTCCAAACTACAGCCCGTGGGCCAAAGATGGCCCAACAATCCAGCCCGAAAGTAGTCAGATTGTATTGCATTCTATAATTTAGCTAGTTCCTGGCCCTTGGGACTTCATGAGGAGTTAATCTGGCCCTTAGGCTAAAAAGTTTTGTGACCCATGGCTTAAAGGAACCGGCATAACTTGAAATGCTTAAAAAGTTCTTTATTATAATTGTTTATGTTAATAAGAATCCGACCTGCGTGGTCGAGTGGTTTGCACCCTGGTTTTCAAGGCATCACCATCTCTTGAGGTTCCGGGTTCGATCCCTGGGTGGGTCAATGTAGAAAATGAACTTTTCTATATTGTCTCAGGTCAGGGTGTTTGTGATACCACTGTTATCTCTGATTTTTATAACACAAGTGCTTTAGCTACTTACTTTGGAATAGAAGCAATGTATGTGATGTTGTCAAATATGTTTTATTTATTTATATTAATGTAAAAATACACTATAATCAGTTATGTTTTAAGATTGTTCACTTGATTCACTGTCATTCTAGCCTCGTGAGGTTTTTTTATACACTACGGGATAGGCTTGGCCTTCATCTCACTTAATGTTAAATGATGATAAGGCCGAAGGTGGAAGCGCACTACCCCCGGAATACTGGCTATGTTACCTCTAACTGCCGGAACACAACAAATTTTTAAATTGTTGTTATGGTGTCAGACTTAGGTAAGATGGTGGTAGCTAGCCAGGCGGACTTGAAATAAGCCCTACCACCAACCAAACCGAATACAAATTGTACCCCCCCTGGGAATCGAACCCGGGACCTCTGCATCTTACACGGGTGGGGGAACCACTAGACCACGGAGGCGGTTACGTGACGTGACCATCATCGTCAGTCCCATCCAGCAATTGAAGTGAGAATTTAAGGTATAGTTGTCATATTTGTTAGAAGTATGCAATTTGTGCCAAACTTACTGGAGCTTTATAAGAATGCATAAAACTTATTTTTAAATTACAACTTAAAAAATAATAGTTTCTCTAGGAGTACTTTCGGCTTGACTAACTATAAAGAGAAGCAATACAAAATTTACTTGGAAAGCATTTGGACACAAATCATTTGTTACTAAAACATATGAAATAAAGAGAAATATGAAGTGTCATTGCAGTTAGGGGATAAATTGTTCCACGGAATAATACCCTGACTGCCATGACACTTGTTATTCAACTTTTTAGTTAGTTTTAGCAGGGCAGTTGTATTTTTAATAATTTTTTTACCTACAATACAACAAGACACCACATTTAATTGTCATGTTCATTTTTGTCAACTTTTATTTTTGTTTCAGTTTCAACAAATACAATATGTCCTACTAAATATGCATTTACAGTAAAAGTGACCTCTATAATAGGTTATATCAATTTCTTTAGTGTTGTTCAAATAAAAGCTGCTTAATCATGCATAATAATATCACAATAGATGTTATTTTAAAAGAATGGAAGCCTGTAAATAACTTACTGACTGTTTTAACAACCATAACTGATACACAATTCAAATTCTTAAATCCATAAGAATGGAAATTTCAAAACACTAATAAAGAATTTTAACAATAATTTTAAGTAAAGTTCTTTTCTTCTCCGTAGTTTTTTTATAATATAAAATTTTGAAATATGTTACACTCTTTTACCACATTTATGATTATTTTCACCTACATTTTTACCATTTACTTATTATTATTTATTGTTTTGTAGGTACTATTGGGCCATAACTAAGTTTTGCTTCAATGTTTATATACAAAACATGATGGATCATTTTTAAAGTGTTAATGATAAAAGTACTTACCGTTCAAGGACCAGATGTGTGAGGGCAAGGAGTGCGCAGCGTAGACTCTGCCCAGAGCCAGGGATGTGCCGGGCGCAGGGCCTGCCTCTTCGTTGGAGCTGGAGTCCGTGTCGGGGCTCGCGGCCGCTGACGCCTCATAGCTCTGCGAGTTGGCAGGAATCGCGATCGCTTCGTGGGAAGCATGCAAATCCGGCACAGAGGACAGAGAACGCGCGCGCTGCCGGTCGCTAGAAACCTGAATACCAGGTATAGCTCGCAGCAAACTAAACCCCGCCCCGCCTGACACCACCTCCGAGCTGGAGCTCGTAGAGAATGTCCTGGTGCGCGGACTCTGCCCTCCATTCGCGGTACTCGGCTTAGCACCCATAGCGACTCTACGTTACGCAAAAATCACACCCGTCATACACAGAACTGATTCGAGGATCACGAGCACGAGCGAAAACTGATACCCACGGCGGTGGAACGCATCGTATGAAACACTGGAGGCTGAAGCCTGTTACGCGTAAAACAACACTGCTAAACAACAAACACAAAGATGTCGTTCAATTTTAATATTGTAAACAGCGCTTGCATTGCATTGCCCCTTCTGCAAAATTTTGACAGTTCCGCTCCGCCTTTGGTGTGCCTTCTTCAGACTGACTGACAGACAGGACAGACCACCTGACAGTGGGTGCATTCCAGCAGGCTAATCGCTGAGTCATCGGTCGCCATAGAGTACATATCTTTAACCATGGAAAGTACAAAACTATTACATTTTGTTTGACCGTGAATTTTGCATTAAATAGACGACGTTCTCATCTTAAGAAACTGATAGACTTTTACAATTAATTTGACTTATTGAATAATGGAAAACGTTTTAATTAGGTAAACATAATTCATAGAGGCCTCGCATTTCGCAATTTTGATTTGGAAACAATTCAAGAAGTTTTGGTTTCTGGTGCTTCAGATAGCACTAATGGTTGTTAATAATATATTACATTTATGACCTTGAAAACTGTGTGGAAGTTTAAAAAAAATGTGTTCGAGCCCTTGTAATTTTGTTTTTTTTTTTATGAACAACGGGATAGTGCTTGGCCTTTACCTCACCTGATGATGTTAAGGCCAAAGGTGGAAGCGTGCTACACCCACAGTCCTCATCACTGATGAATTGGCTATCTTACCTCTACTGCCAGAACACAACAAGTTCTGAATTCTTGTTATGGCGTCGGCGTCGGACTTAGGTAACATGGCGGTAACAGGGTCAGGCGGACTTAAAAAAAGCTCTACCACCAACCAAACAGAGTACGATACGAATGAGCAGTTTTCAAAAGGCAGTTTAAGAAAAAAAAGTAGTTCATAAAATAGAACTAGATGTCGTTGTACTTAGTAGGTAGCTTTTTATGAAAAATATTAAATGTAATTACTTTTTTATCATACGTTTGTTGAGTATGTGGTTTGTTGCGTTGTGCGTAGGTTGTCCGATGGCGTGTTACGAAGAACTTTTATATGACCAATATGACCATTAGTGGGAAATAATATTAAAAAAATCGACTTAGTTGAAGTAACGCCATCTGTCGACATAAAATTATACTAAAAATCTCTGCTGTCAGAAAACCGCTCATTGTACCCCTCCGGGGAATCGAACCCGGTACCCCTGCATCTTACACGGGTAGGCGAACCACTAGACCACTGAGGCGGTTAAACCGTTGTTCCCGGCCGTTGTCATCTGATAACAGTCGTTAAGCCAAGTTAGAGGCCTCACAGGCGGCTTGATAAACTCTAACACCCACCGGCCACTAATCCTCATTCGATAAGAAAGAAAGAAAGGCGGTTAAACATCAAGAACTTTGAAAAAACTTCTCAAAAATAAAAAAACAAATGTTAGCAAAGCAAGGGGGAAAGAGCAAAACTATTATGATCGTCATCTCGTGTGTGCCTTACTCATTCAGGCTTGTGAGCTTATAAATCCTTCAGTGACGGATAAACAATTTCTTATTTTGGTATTCAGAACAAACGTATTGCTAGAATTTATGAATTATTGACGTTTGAACATGGTCCTCACGAAATGACGCTGAAGATCATGGATGCTGGAAATAACAAAAACTAGCTAACGAAAGTGCAGTTTCACTCCATAGATGCTCAGTGACGCAAAAATAAATAAGATTTAACATTCGAAAACCATACAAAACAGAACAGAACTCATAAAATCGTTGTTTAAACGTGGCACACACGGAACCGTATGTGCCAGTTTTCATTTGTCAAAATATCTACAACTAAACCCCTTGGAGTCAAATTAAGCAGTCTAGCAGCGTTACGTTTGATAAGTGACAGCATAAAACAATTAAAATAACGTTAAGAATACCGTTAAAACATTTTATCGGTAAATTTACCGGTAAAAATAACGTTAAAAATACAGTTAAAACATTTTATCGGTAAATTTACCGGTAAAAATAACGTTAAAAGTATTAAACCGGTAAAATTAGCGTTAAATTTAGCGTTAAACTTTACCGGTACATAATACCGGTAAAATTATCGCTCAAAAAATAACGTTTTTAATTAGAATAACGTTAATTTTAAAGTTTAACGGTAAAAAATGTAAGAAATAACGTTAAAAATAACGTTATTTACTGAAATAACGTTAATTTCAATGTAACGTTATCTAAATTACCGTTATTTATTGACATAACGTTAATTTTAAAATTAACGCTAAAAAAAGTAAAAAATAACGTTATACTTAAAAATAACGTTATCATTCCCTGGTTTATAGTAATAAAAATTTCCGTCACTGAGGATCTAGCTTTATTTGGAACCAATCACTGCAGTACTTACGATGCAATTCGAGATTTAAATTAGTATGTAGATCACCTAGGGTGACCACGAAGTATTTTTTTGCGGACATCGTGTTGATGTTTACTGAGACTGCAGCGTTTTCACCCGTGTCGTTACAACCCACGATCACAGTTTAACTCCATACAGTTGTTAAACGCCTTTGATGTTGGACGATGCCGCTGCGTGCCGCCGCCCGTGTAGGTACTTACGCAATCAGCCGCAAATGTGCAAGTGTTGTCAAAATAGAAAATAAATGTGATTAATAAATAATTATTTACAACACACATACACACAAACTTTCGCATTTATAATAGTAGGTAGGTATTAGTAGAAAGTAGGATTAGTAATTAGTAGAACAAGGATATAAATAATCTAACATTACACGATCAGTGTTCAAGTGTTTATAGCCCGTGCGCAAAGCGCAGGTATGTAGGTAAGTCGGTAGGTACCTATATCAAATAAACTTCAAAAGTGGCACCTAGCTTGCTTTTAAGTACTTACTTTAACAGAACGGCTGCGGCGTCATTAACTAATTAATAGTGTTCGAGTCCCTAGTTGCACAGAAAATAAATTAGTAGGTACCTATGTAGGTAGGTACCACCAGTGTACTACGTAAAACTCTGGTTCAAACAAGGTCGTAGGTACCTAGCTATTTTCTGATGATAGCAACACGCACGATATGCTTATGTACCTAGTTCCTACATACCTACCAAATATATATTCATTACTTATTTCACAAATCTACTTGAAGTTATTCTTTAGCTACAATCAAATTTTACTATAAAACTGCACATGACAGGTATTATTGATTTAAACAAAAAAAGTACTTAACAGCACGAGATGATGATTGGTTAAGTAGGTAAGTAATACGAAATTACTTATAGGAATAAACAAACTTACCTCGCATCACGGGGAAATATATGAAATTTTAAGTCCTTGTTGTATGTCGCCGTCGAGGCACATCCGTATACGGAACAAAACAAGTGTGCACCATTATTAATATGTACTATAATAAAATTATACCTAATAAACGATAGCGGCATAAAAGATTTTAAAAATGGTCGCTCGCTATGCGTGATTTATTTGGTCGCGTCACTCGCGCTGTCCTTCCGCGTTCGAGTACCCAAGGGTAAGGGTTTGCATGTGTGTTTGTATGTTTGTCTGTTACTATTTTACTCTTTCGCGGCAACAGGTTGTGCGTGATAATTTTTATTAAAGAATTAGTAGTTAATTAAAGAGCGAGAAAATGCTTGCATGCATTGCTTGTATGCATGTTGTCTGATGCAGGTTGAAAAACGTCGAAAACCGAAAAATAAAGGCATATTAAAATAAAAACAAAAACGTGGCTGACGACATGCCGTTCACTGCAGTGAATGGCGCTATTTACACGTTTCATTTATCGTTAATTTCCGATGCCGATGATTGATGAAAGGCATATACCGATGAAAGCGAACGGCCATCTAGTGACTTTCATCAAAAAGACACATCAGTGATGAAAGATGAATTCATAATTAGACACTTCATTTTCGATGTTTCACTAATGAAGCATCGAAAATAAACGTAAAAATGAACCATCTAATTTCGGCTTAAGCGAACGCTGGCTGACATCTACCCAGAAAGAAACATTTCAGGGTTACATCTACCTGCCTACCTAAGTACTCTTCGAGGCTTGGTTATTAAAAAAAACACATTGACACCATTGAGATAATATGTACTACGTACTAGAGCAGACGTCTCAACTAGACTGTTTGCAACGCGAGTTAGAGCCAACGCACTCCAACTATATTAGTCTGTCGCAGGCGCTAGATGCAACAACTCGTCTGTGTACTGTGTTTTATTCTATTCAAATATGCCTTCTTGTGTGCTGAAGTACTGTTAAAACAACTGAAAAAATACAAACAAAGCCCAAGAAATTACTTTTCACCTGCAAATACACACAAAATTATCTATTTAACATGCAATTGAGTAATAATATTTCATTGAGTCGCCGAAATATGATGAGGCGGCCATTTTGTCTGTGTCTGTTGCGCTACGTCAAACATGGTTTGATAAAAAGCGTAAGCGTGCAAATCACGGCGCTTTCGACCTTTTGATCGCGAGAAAACAACACTCTAAAAGCAATCTAGCGCTGTATGTTTGAATTGATTGAAAAGACGATGAATTATTGTTTTAGCGATGCAGCGAACTTTAGTTATAACTCTTAACAAAATTAACAAGACTATTTTTGCATGGAATGGCGCCTCTAGTACGTAGTACATTAAACTCGATGATTGACACATACATTTTTATCAATACCATCTATCGAGCAGACAGTTTTTTGTCATTTTGATTGAAAAGCCCTCATTAACAGGACGGTTATATCCTTTCTGTCCATCAACGTGCGTACATTGTTGTCACCCTATCTTAAAAATCTCATACAAATTGTATCATGATTTGTATTGAAACTACTGCAGTGATTGGTTCCAAATAAAGCTAGATCCTCAGTGACGGAAATTCTTATTACTATAAACTGCTTTACATCTTAAGTGACGCAAAATTCACGTAACGTAACGGTATTAATTGTGGGCCACACAGTCTGATGGGTCGAAATATTGTTTTTGCTTTTCCTATTGATGTGTTGTTACGCGAACGGATTTAAAGTTTTATATGCTGTCACTTATCAAACGTAACGCTGCTAGACTGCTTTATTTGGTTCCAAACGGTTTAGTTGTCGATATTTTGACAAATGAAAACTGGCACACATGGTTCCGTGTGTGCCACGTTTAAACAACGATTTTATGAGATCTATTCTGTTTTGTATGATTTTCGAATGTTAAATCTTATTTATTTCTGGGTCACTGAGCATCTATGGAGTGAAACTGCACTTTCGTTAGCTAGTTTTTGTTATTTTCAGCATCCATGATCTTCAGCGTCATTTCGTGAGGACCATGTTCAAACGTCAATAATTCATAAATTCTAGCGTTACGTTTGTTCTGAATACCAAAATAAGAAATTGTTTATCCGTTACTGAAGGATTTAAAAGCTCACAAGCCTGAAGGAGTAAGGCACACACGAGATGACGATCATAAACTATTTGCAACACTTAATTACATTACAACATTTTTATACAATCTATAATTAAAGAGTGATAACACAATCAACATTAGTAAGTGTTACTGATGTTTGTACAATTACTCGTGTTTATAACGGATGTAACAAGACACTCAACGAACCCGAAGTTTTTGTCTTTTAGACTTTACCCATAAAGTTAATATACCTCGGTAATATTAACTTTATGACTTTACCTGGGAAACCAATAGCTACGAAGTTATTGAAAGTCAAAGTCAAAAATTGTTTTCAACATTTTTATGAAATCTTATTTTATTCGTTAATCCTAAATAAACATTATCAAAATTTTATGTGTATTTCGTCACAAACAATGGCTTCAAAACGTCATCACTCAATAAATTTCATGATCACGCACATAAACGTTTGCCTTTCAACTCGGCCGCACACAGCTGTGTAGCATTCACTCGCAGGCGCGGGCGCGGGTCTTTTGTACGCATTACATTACATTGCGTGGTAAATGGTAATTATGCAATGCTTTTATACAACCAAAAATTAAAATCGTATCAGCAATAATTTTAAACAGAAACCTGACGATGGGCAGAATACGTAGACCTTGGCTTCGTTGAGGGACTTGCTTGTTACACCCGGAATGTATTCTGTGCACCCGGTGTAGTTTGTAGTATATGTAGTCAACTTGTGTTGAGTTTGGAGAAACCACAGATTATTAAGCACAATCAGATTTTGAAAATTAAAAAAAGTATAAAACTTTTGCATAAATTGACGGATTTCCTTTCTTCTAGACGCATTAATAATTTTATGTAAAATTTATTATATTAGAATAATCTTTACTTTATAAGAAAATCAAATGTATACTTTTAGTTGTTTTTTGTGCTTGTTTGTCTTTCTGTGTATGTTCAAGGTTGACTCTGAGAAAGCGTTGTAGTGTGTGTACATCATATACAGCACACACACATCTCTCCTCGTATATAAGCTTGGTCCAAACATAATAAATGGATTATTGATCGCAGTCAGTTACTTTTATTCAGTCTCCTGGTCGCCTCCTTGCATGGCGACCCTGCCAGTGCCGCCTGCGTTGGCGGCGCTGTGCAGCCGGTTTATTATAAAGTAAAATTAAAATAAATAAAAAATAAATAATGGACTACAAAATAAGTGTATCACTTGTGATGTGGTGCTGTGCAACCATAATAGATGAAGGACTACTTAAATAAAACTTAATCTAGTACCAGACTCTTATTAATAAGCAATATGAAAATATAATAGTGAAAAAAAAATATAATTAAGAAAAATAAATTCTTCAAGTGAAAAGAACTCTAAAATACTATGAAGTCTGAATAATATGAACTATCAAAATTATAAATTTTAAACAAAGTGTTGGCGTGTCTGCTGCTGTTGTGATGCTGATGTGATGAGAATGGAGATGTAAAGCAGGGCGCTGGGAGACAGTTGGTGTCGGATGTGGACCAGCCGGCCGATGATGGAGTCATGAGAGGGTCAAGTTGGAAGCTGAATTTACCAACAGAGAGTGGCCAAGCAGTGGACGGAACTTCGAAATGAGGCAAAATTTACTTCAGAGACTTTTTTTTTCGGTTTTATTATGATATTTGGTGGGTTTCTTTTCTCATTTTCTCTCTTTATTGTAGAGACCCTAGTAAAGTAATTAACATATACATGTTTAAAAAGAAATTAGAATTATCATTTGTAAATGATTATGCATAAAATAATTTTTGAATTTTCGAGTTATAAGATTGTCCTTGACTTAATCTGAGTTAAGATTTTATCAATGAACTGAAAGTTAGGAAATAAATATTGTAAGAAATAGAGCACGAGACGTTTGAAGGATTTATTTTAGAATTTTATTTTGTTCTCCTTTAAATAAAATGTTAAGCAATAAATTATAAGAAAAACATATTTAGAGAATATACATTAAAATTGGCAGTATGTTTTATAGATACATAATAGTTTCGTGCGAACTTGATTTTTCTCTTTTTCTTATTTATACGATTGCACAGAAAGTAACAAGAAGTCGGTTTCATTTTGTTGTGGTTTTGGTATTTAATTTATGTTTTTTTTTACAGTAAGTTTTCCAGAGATCGATGGTTGTAAAGGTAACTCTTATCTTGCATTCATAAAGTTGTGATTATATTAAAGTGATTTTATGTTTTTATTATAATAATGGTTATTTTTCTCGTGATTCTAAAGATTAATTTTGTAGCTATGATTTTTTATTTAAAAGTAAAAGAAAGTAATTTGTGAAACCCCGTTCTTAAATACATTTTATTATCTAATTATTTTATCGATGTCATTTATTTAGCTTCATGTTAGGTACAAAGTTTAGATTTCGTAATAATTACATTCAATGTGAAGGACATCGAAATTGCTGACATAGCAACACGTGTGATATTGTAGCAACGAACTAATTAGGTATAATTTTTGTTAAGCCAAAGAATTTAAATACCGTTTGAGTGATTGTATTTTGTCGTAAACTAATTAAAGTATATTATAAATAAAATTTTCATAAAAATAATTTCATTCGGTTATAAACGGCTTGAATAGGTAGCAGATCTCTTTTTCTTTCGCAGGACACTTATATTGATAACAAATTTTATATAGGTAGGATTTTTTTTCAAAGTAGGTAAGTAAATAAGTACTTGTAAGTAATGGTCTTTTATCCCTTAATAAATATTTGAAATTGTACTTATTGGTAATTCTTGCTAAATATTATAGGTAGTCTATGTAATTCAATAATATTTTTCACTATGACGTATTAATTATACCTATTTAACTATCTTCAAAAGATTTGGAAAACATCATTCAAATTGTTTGACTTGTTAAAAAAAATTAAAATTTTGAAAACTACTTTTAATTTTAAACGTAACTAATTTGCTAAATTAGCTATTTATAAAAGACTATTTTTTGTCTTCATTTTGGTACATATTTTTCTTTGCTATTACATTAGGTATATTTAGATACAAGTAATTTATAACTATGTACTTATATTATATCTTATGATCGACATGGATTTTAGTTTCGAAGTTTACTTGACAAAATTTTATTTATAAGTATGATTTCTTTATATTATGTATGGCATTGACAAAACTAACATTAGATTTCATTACTATTGCATACAATCATAGTGTCAGATTATATTTCCATTCAATTTTTTTACGAATAACATAATTATTTTTTATTTATGTATAATGCTGTTAGGTATAGTAAGCTAATAAACGCACGGTACAAATTTTATTTTATTCGTTTTGTAGTGATTTTTTTTTCATCGGAAATAGTAATTCCGATGGTACTATACTGGTACTATTTGAAAAAACAATTGATTTTAACTAGGTAATAGTATTCTTATTCTATATTTTTTTATACTTATTAGTGTCTTAGCATTTTATTTTATCATTGAAATGAGTTAATTATTATAAATATTTTCGTTTTAGTCCTGAATAAAGATCAAGTTGTTTGAGTTTAGATTTGTAATATCTACGCAATTCAATTCAATAATATCGGTAGTAAATTATATAAAATTATTAATATAAAATTATTTCTAATTAGAAGTGAAGCAATCATAATTTGTTTTGATTAACTTATAACGAACAAGGTATTGGAATGTAGAGTGTTGTATTTCGATATCGGCAGCTTACAAAGAGTAGCGCAGCTGCATTTATGCAAGTTGATGCAGTAACATTAATCTTGTCACAAAATATCACACGAGTTCGCTAGTTAAGCTGTAATATAAAACATTGTTTTTTTAAGTAATGATAACGGGTAAGTATTTATTTGTTGGAAAGAAAACTTTAAGGAACTTACTTATTCATTTCGGATGTGGAAGTTTATGTTGTGGTATGATTGAGATATTTATGTTTGTAGAAATTATAGTTGAGGTTTGAAAGGAAAAAGTTAGAGGAACAGTTTGAAAGCTTGGTAGGTATATGATTGGAATAAAGCAAAGATATAGATTTTTTATAGCTAGAAGGAATATTGTAGGTAAGTTATTGTAGCTGTATTAAAAATCTTTTTGTACCTAGCTGTTTAGGTTGCAATTAGGTACAGCATGGTATAGGTATAGGTAATGTGATGCGTTTTTTATATAGGATTTGGAATGATGGTAAGGATTTATTTATAGAAGTTAGGGAATATACGGTTTATAAGGTTTCACATGCAATTGGACTGATTACCCAAAAGCGATGAATCTCTTATCTACTTTATATTCAATTTAGGATTGTTAGTTTATTTGATAGGTTTTTGGAATGAAAAGGTTAGGATATAAAGCTCGATTATACGGTACACATTAAAGGAAAGGTACTATAGGGTTCAGGTCCTTCAGTTGCATCAAGGTGTGAACGAGATTCCCCTTTGAATCCTGTTTGGAGACCAAATTAGTATGTGTCTTAATTCATGACCCTATTAATAATGGTACATACGTGGGGTGTCAGATCCTTCTAGTCGATCATGGTGCGAAACGAGATTTCCTCTGTGAGATTTGTTGGAGTCCGAGAACTTAAAAAAAAAACTGCCCCCATTAATAAGTGAGCTGTGGCCACAGCCCAAAATGGCAACTGTCCATTTTTATATGTTATGATAATGAAGTCGACTATAAATAAATATGATAAATTATGTCCAAAAATGATGAGTTAAATAAAAATGAAAGTACGCCGGCGCCAGGCGAATTATGATATGTGAGTACCTAGTAGGTGATATGTGTATAAGTGTACCGATAGTTATTATGAAAATGAAGTTTATAACGAGCAAGAGTAGGACTTAAAGTGAAGAAAATATATTTGGGATTATTGTTATTGACACAGGATAATTTAAGTAGATAAGAATGTTGAGAGATAGGAGTATTACAAAATAGAAGGTTATGTGTTATGTGATAAACAAGAAATGTTTGAGGATATTTATATTAGAAAGATGATGAAATGATTGATTATAATTTGATTAAAAGTTTTGTAAGAAGAAATATTTTTGTTTGTAAATGTGATGATAAGAATATGAAGACGATTTTTAAATACAAGGGAAGAATTAAAGTGAGGAATGATTACATTGTGAAAGTTTCATATAAGTATGTTAGCGAAAAAGTATATTGAAAAGTTTTATTTCTGAAAAGAATAAGCCTGTAGGTAAGATGTACCTACTTAAATAACAGTTAAGTGATTTTTAAAGTTTTTTATTCTGTTACCTTTTTCAACTGTTGAAAAGAAAAGAAGCAATGTACCTTTATTTTTGAAAAAAAAAAAGTTTGTATCAAATATGACTCTGTGCAATCTATACAAGTATAAATCAGAAGAATACTTATGTGTTACAAATAAATAATTTTGTTTTGAAATGTGAAAGTAAAATATGAATGTTTAAATTAGGTAAGTATGTTAGGAATGTAAGATTAGCACTCTGTTGTCACCAACAGAGATATTAGTATCAAAAACAATTTAAGTTTCACTGAATCTGAAATATTTAGTCAGCTGCAAATGTTTTTACAATTAAATAAAGAGATATTTAGTTTGAAATAATTGTTATAAAACCGATAACAAATTGCTATGTTTTAATAAAATTGTATACGAAAATATTACGTAAATTACATTTTAGATGTTCCATAGCAACTTCTTACGTGACTAACAGTCATAAGTATACTTAGATACTTAGGTAGATTTTTTATTAAATTGTATTTCATTCTATCATACATATTTTATTTAAATTAAGTCATTTACTATATACCTAATGATTCAATTTTAGAGCTATACCATTTAAGTTTCGTCTAGAATTTTCTGTTTCTTTTACAAAATGATTAATGGTAATTGATTATTAATTGATTTGTTTTAATAAATAACGTCGAACTCAAGTTTTAAATCCTATTAAAATTAACATTATTTTTTATATTCTGTTGTTTTTGAATTTTTCTTGGTATTTTATTCTTTAATTTGTGAAATAGCACATTTATGTTTCAATTAACTGGTGAACTAGTTTGGATGTTAAAGAAAGGATTTAATTTTATACTGTTACTTATATTTTGGCATACATAATATAGAAGCAACTTAACTTTCATTTTGTTTGTACAGAAAAAAACAATTTAGCGCAAGAATATAAATTGGGAAATCGTTTTTTTTAAAGTAAGTAATTGTTTTTTGCGAATTGTTGGTTTCAATATGTTACAAGCAGTTTATTTCTAGTATGATATAACTTGGTTTAATTTTTCAAAAGTTGATTTTGTATTGTTTAAGTAAATAATTATAAAAAAAATTGTAATCTAGGTACTTTAATTTTTTTTCTTTAAGGGGGGAGGTGTAGTGTGTGTACATCATATACAGCACACACACATCTCTCCTCGTATATAAGCTTGGTCCAAACATAATAAATGGATTATTGATCGCAGTCAGTTACTTTTATTCAGTCTCCTGGTCGCCTCCTTGCAGCGTCCACTAACTTTCATTTTCATTTCTTATTTCATTTCTTTCCAATGAATCATCACATTACTGCACACACACACACACACAAACACATACACACACACATACACACACTCACAAACACACACACACACATCGTTGTTTATTTCTCAACTTTTTTTCCTTAATTTTGTAATCTGTGACTGTTTTTCGTTAAAATGTCATTCACTCATCACCATATTTTGTAATGAAATAATATTGGTTCGAGGTAGTGGGAGCCTGATGACTTGTAACACAGGTATTACGCCTAGCGCGGGCATCAGTCTCACACAAACTTAAATTGTATGAGTTCCATGTACCTATAAGTCATGTTCATGTAAGTTTGTGATGGGAAAATAAACGCATATTATTATTATTATTACTTTTTATCGTGCAGATTTATAAATGTATTTAGTAGACCCTAAGGTTTCTCTAGGTTGTATCGCTAAAATCCGTGACAATCGAAACTTAAAAAAAGGGTAACAGGCCTCTTATAACAATTTACTTTTCATGGTTAAAATGTACTGTGGTGACCGATGATTTAGCGATTGGTCTGCTGGAATTTACCCAGTGACAGTAGTTCTTTTTTAATGTGACGTAGGTACCTATTATGCAACATCAACAAACCCCGCGTTCCGAATCACGCTTACAGCGCTGTTAGCGCGAATCCGACCAAATTAAAAAGTCACAAAATATTTCACTTAATAGGGTATTTGCGTACCTACTTAATTTAATGGATTATACGCTAACAGTGCTGTAAGCGTGATTCGGAACGCGGGGAAAATCATACCATACATCCAAATAAAATAATCGTAACTAATATTACGATAATTTTAGTGCATTTTATAGATAAAAATAACTGTGTGGAGAAGAATTTGTTTGTATATGGAAAGCTGGAAACCTTCCCTGTTTCATAATTTATAATTTAGTTTAGTTTTACGTTCCGTTACACGGATAAACCAATTGACAGTGACATAACAGTGACTGCCAAAAAATGCCAAAATCTCAATAAAAAAAAATAGCAGATGACTGCTTCATCAGCACAGGGTTTTTTGGAAACTTTTGATAGTAAACTGTAAATCTTGCTTCAAAAGGTGGCTAAATATTTATTACAATACAATGAACAGCCCAGGGATGAATTCCGCCACGGTGAGTAAAATAAGTTTTTTGTGAAACAATTCTGTAAACATACTGCATTTACTATCAAATTGAACATGCTTAGTGATATAAAGAAAGCGAAAGATTACCAGTAGAACTTGGCTTTATTTAACTTAAAGAAGGAAACTATAATAATAACATCGTAAAATATAAAATGCAGACATATGTAGCTAGACAGATCGCTGACAGAAAACATCTTGTCACGCAACAGCTCTATGGTTGTTGCATGCAGGTTGCTAATCATATGTCATTCTCCCCCGCTTGAGTTTTCATCCCTTCCATCTACCACGAAGTCTCTAAGGTGGGTCAGAAGCTTCCTGGCACGGTGAGATCTACGCAGGTCACCATTGTGAGGCGGTATCACGTAGGGTTCCCCTTGTTCCACTGCGGGAGGTTGATTCTGTACTTGCGGATCTTCAGGTTCATCTCCATCTTCAGTGTCGATAGGAAACGGAGCCAGTCTTCTATTTGACACTGTGGCAGTTTCACCATCGCTCCGACGAATGTAGGAATATTGTGGATTACTTTCTAAGAGCTCCACTTCCTCGACCAGGGGATCTGTTTTAGCCTGCCGTACATACTTTTTCATTAAAACAGGGCCCGGAATCATCCATGAGGGTAGAGAATCGCCATTCGGAGACCTTCTTGGGTAGGCGAATAGTCTTTCATGCGGGGTGGCATTTGTTGAAGTGCAGAGGAGAGAGCGTACACAATGCAGTGCGTCCTTTAGGACTCTCTCCCAATTTTCGATTGGCAGACTCTTGGCGCGCAGACTGAGTTGGATCGTGCGCCATAAGGTGCCATTTAGGCGCTCCACTTGACCGTTGCCTTGGGGATTATATGGTGTCGTTCTCGAAGACGCTATGTTTGAATCTCTCAGGAAACCTTTGAATTCCTCCGACATGAACGACGCCCCTCTGTCGCTGTGAACGTAGAGCGGTTGGCCGAAGGTTTGGAAGAGATCTTTCAAGCAGTTAATGACCGTGGCTGATGTCATGTCACGACAAGCATAGGCAAAGGGGAAGCGACTGTATTCATCAATGATAGTGAGTATATATTTATTCGGAGTGTTAGAGTGCAGAGGCCCCTTAAAGTCAATATTGATACGTTCAAACGGGGACGTAGCTTTGATTAAGTGGCCACTAACTTTCATGAATCGAGGCTTTATCTCAGCGCAGATTGGGCAGGAAGCCGTCATTTCTTTGACATCATTTGCCGAGTAAGGAAGATTCTTGAATCGTACCCAATGAAACATACGAGTCACGCCAGGGTGACAGAGTGCGTTATGAAGTTCTCGTAGCTTATTCGTGTTCATATACGCACAAACTCGGGAAAGGGCGTCGGCCGCGGTGTTTTCAGTACCTGGCCTGTATATTATGTCATACTTGTAGCATGATAACTCCAAACGCCAACGCATTATCTTTTCATTTTTGATCTTGCTATTGTGGTTCTGATTGAGCATGTAAGCGACTGATTGTTGATCTGTTATCAAAAGAAAGTGTCTCCCGATCAAGTAATGTCTCCATTTCTTCAGACTTTCCACTATTGCGCTCGCTTCTTTTTCTATCGATGAGTGCTTGCATTCAGAGCCTGATAGCGTGCGAGAAAAGAAGGCAACAGGGCGCCCTTGTTGCGAGAGCGTAGCTGCTAAGGCGAAGTCCGAAGCGTCAGTTTCTACCGTGAAGATCTCGTTATCATCGACTGCCATGAGGGTAGCTCTTTTGATATCGTCTTTGAGTTGTTCGAAACATTGTAGAGCGTTTTGAGACAGTGGGAAACTGGTTACATTGGTAAGTGGTTTTAATTTCTCTGAAAATCTTTCGACCCACTTGGCATAATGAGCGAATAACCCGAGGATCCTTTTAAGCTCTCCTGGCTTTGTAGGTGCGGGCAACTCTAGTAGGGGTTTGAGCCTTTCGCTATCCGGTTTTATTATATTATTTTCAACTGTATATCCCAACAGATCAATTTTAGTTTTGTTAAAGACGCTCTTTTGCTCATTTAAAGTTAGGCCGTACTTTTTCGCAGCATCCAAGAACCTTTTCAAATTGTGATCATGCTCGGCCTGCGTCTTCCCACAAACCGTGACGTCGTCGAGATATGTAAATGTGCCATGCAACTTTTCTGTAGATATGACAAATTCGAGTGCGCGCTGAAACGCGGCTACACCATTGGTCACGCCAAAAGGTATTCTGGTAAATTGATACAATCTGCCGCAAGCTTCAAAGGCAGTGTATATTTTCTCTGCCGGTAGGATCGCGATTTGGTGATAAGCCGATTTTAAATCTATTTGACTAAATATTTTGTATTTTGAGACGTCACTTACAACTTTTTCAATGTGAGGCAGGGGGTAGGCATCTAGCTCTGTGTATTTATTAATCGTCATCGAGTAATCAATTACTAAACGTTTCTTATGAGCCCCTCCACCTGCTACTAGTACTTGCGCTCTCCAGGGTGAGATGCTCGGTTCTATTATCCCGTCTTTGATTAACTTGTCCACCTCTTGCGTGATAAACTCTTCGTCTTCCTTGCTATAACGTCTACTTTTGACGGCGATCGGCTTGATATCGTGCATGAGGTTTGTGAAAACAGAGGCTGGTGGCACAGAAGCTTCTAGTACGTTGCATATTTCCAAAGGTTCTTTCGGGCCGCCAAACTTCAACTCAAGTTTTGAGTGGTCTCTTAGTAGATCGTGGCCCACGATGACATCAGCACAGAGGTTGTTTACGACGAGTAAAGGTCGTTGTTTGTATACGTGATCTTTCATTGTAATGGTGGCGAAGCACACACCCTCAACAAACGAGACATAGTTGAGCGATGCGAGATTGATAGTTTGTTTGCTCGGTCTTTGACGCAACTTCATCAAACGTGCGATTTTAGAGTTGATAAAACTCACCGAACTGCCCGTGTCAATTAGTGCATCTGCTTTGTAGTCGTTCACAGTTATAGGAATGGTCGCACTCTTCAAACTTGATGGGGATGCGGCAGAAATAGCCCCACTGCAAGATGGACCATCTAAGATGTCGCTCTCGACTATTCCGTCAGCAGGCATAGCGTTGCTGCTGTTTACTGATCGGCAAACGCTCGCAAAGTGGCCTTTCTTCGAGCACAGTTGACAAAAGGCATTATTCGCTGGACACTTAAACCTTTGATGCACGTTCCCTCCGCAGAAGAAACAGCGTCTCGTTGATGGTGTTGATCTATAGGCAGGATTAGAAGTAGAAGGGGGGATATAGCGCGCTGGCGAGGGCCTGGCTGCGGCTAAGTTGGAAGGTTCTGGGTTGAAGTTGATACTGTTAAGTTGTTGAAACATGTTGCCGGCGTTGCTACTGATTGTGATGGAATCCTTCTCCGCAGTCTCGAGGGTGATAGCCTGGTTGAGCGTCTCATCCAGGGAAAGTTTACTATTTTCCAGGAGGCGTTCCCTTATTCTCTTAGACTGGAGGCCAGAGATGAGGGCGCTGCGAATACCCTGCTCTTCGTGTTCTTTAGCCGTAACAGCTTCGAAACTGCAGTCTTGTGCACATAAACGCAATGCCCTTGCGTATTCAGCTATAGTTTCATCTGTGCGCTGCTTCCTATTAAACAGGACATGGCGGGCGAGTATAGTGTTTTTCGCTTTTACATAGATAGCGTCCAAAGCCTTCAAGGCATCATCAAAGTTTTGGAAAGCCTTTACATACTTGAAAATTGAGGCTGACAGGTGGTTTACCAAGATCTTTAGTTTGAGATTGCCGGGGGTGTCTAAGGCACATTCTTCGGCAATGAAGCTTTCGAAGGTTGACTTCCAATAAATCCATTTTGTGTCTGAATCCTGAGCATCGGGTTCGACGTCAAATTTTTCAGGCCGTAGATACTTTGCGAGTGGCGACGGTTTTGTTTCCACAGACATTTTAAGTTAAATAAATTGATATAAAGAAAGCGAAAGATTACCAGTAGAACTTGGCTTTATTTAACTTAAAGAAGGAAACTATAATAATAACATCGTAAAATATAAAATGCAGACATATGTAGCTAGACAGATCGCTGACAGAAAACGTCTTGTCACGCAACAGCTCTATGGTTGTTGCATGCAGGTTGCTAATCATATGTCACTTAGCATTGGCAAAGCATTTTATTGTGCAAAGAATTTGAATGCTTTATTAGTTTAATTTAAGTACATACTAAACCAAACCAAAGAACCAGAGATTTAATTAAATGTACTAACATAAAATAAAAGAGAATAACAATTTACTAAACTATTATTAAGCTGCCAGTAAAACTATGATTTTGCATAGAATTTCATTTTCATTAAGTTAGGTACAGCTCGCGCAAAATAACTTGACCCAAACCATAGACAATGAGGCCTGCGCAGTAGCAATTTTCAGTACAAAAATTGTAGTGCGCAGGTCACGTGGTACCAAAAATTGGGTCAAGTTATATTGCGCGAGCTGTACTTGAAGAATCCCTATTTATTTTGAAAAAGAGTTGGATACTTAAGAAATCTTTTATTCACTAAAGCTTAAGATAGACTAGTGCTTTCGTTGGTTTGTAATTTGTATTGGTTAAACTTTTAATTTAAGTAGTACACCATTTTTCTGTAGTAGCTTAAACTTAGTATAAAAACCAGACTTTCATATTGTGTTATGTTAAACAGTTAAAGGAAGAAAAGTATAAACCATTTTTCTTATTAAAAGCATAGTAATATGAAAAGGCTTCATCTCATACACTTTATTTAAATGTAGACATTATTGCCTAATATGAAATCTAAAAACATGCTGCTATGATTTACTCTAAACTTTCTTTTTTAAAGTTTTTAAGTAAAGATGGCATGATAATAGGTCAACACATCGCATGTCAACACATGGCATATGTCCAAGTTATTTCAATAGGAAATAGTTTAGTATGCCCTCGAATAGTGTAGTTTTTTTAAGTTACGTAGGTATTGTTTTCTTTATTATTTACTGTAGATCCAACTAATTAATTGAATATTCATTATAATGTTTGATTTACTAAGTATAGCATCGTCAGACTTGTGTTTATCATTTGCTTTGCACGGCTTAGCCTGACGTAGACGTATCACTGCATTACTTACAGCCGGGTGTGCGACAGGTGCCGCTGCTCGATGACGACACCATCGCCTTCGGGGATGAAGACAATGCTACTAAACAATATGTGTAAGTATAAATCATTTTTAAATAACCAAATTAACATAAATTACCATAAATAATTTGTTTTTTTATTTAACCATTTTAATAATAAATATGCTGAGTTACCTTCTGTAGAATTTTAGGGTGTGTCATAATAACCCATAAAATTTTGTTTTTTTTATTTATGAAAACCCTGGAACAAATAGACTAATGTTTTTGATAATCAATACTATTAATTGGTAAAATCACAATTTAGGTCTTGGGTTGCTTCTATTCAGTTTATCACGAATATTTTTCTTTAGAGGTTTTTTGAAACACATTATATATTTTATTCAATTCAAGCCTCTTGCTTCAGACATCTGTTAATTAAGTATTTGGGCCTTAACTATATGCTGCAAGTCTGATTGCCAATCGGCAAAGGCCTCCTCCAACCTTTTCCACTCCCACCGGTTCTCTGCCACTCTGCTCCAACTAACTCCAGCTACTTTCCTAATGTCGTCGTCCCACCTCTTTTGTGGTCGACCTCTCCTTCTGTGGCCCTCTCTGGGATACCACCGTATTACAATTTTGCTCCATTTATCCTTACCCCTCACCATATGGCCTGCCCATCGCCATATTATATACATTTTATATATTGAGTTAAATACATACAATCTTTCCTGTGAGATCTCAGCAGAGTATTAGAAAATCACTACCTCACTGAAATTAGGTTAGCGATTAGACTAAATTCAACCAGTAAATTGCAGCCATGTCGACCTGTGTAAATACCAGATACCTACTTCACAAAAGAAGAGAATACTTTGTACAAAATATCAACCCAGTTTGAAAGTGGGGCGTTATTTCAAGGTGCCGTTTTTGAGACTGACCGAACATCTAGGGTATTCTTGATCGAAGGTTGGAGTGTATAGGTGATAAACTTATCATAAAATTATGTACTTATAAGTCACTATTCTCCAGGCACCCGTACATAGTGTTTTTCCACCTGGTGTTCCGGTGCTCTGCAATAGCGGTGTACATGCTGTGCGGCTGGTTCTCCGACTCGTTCATCGCCAGCTTCGTGATGGTGGTGCTGTTGCTCTCAGCTGACTTCTGGACAGTTAAGAATATCACTGGTAAGTTATAAAGTATCCTGCTGGAAGGACCATTTTTTATGGGCCTTGTCGGAAAGTATCGTCTCCTTGATATGGGCCCAATTTGTTCTAATTATACGATTGTTTGTTCAACAGAATAATAACCATATTTTATAAAATTATTAATTGCATTTGCGCGCATTGGGAAAAAATCATATTGCTTAATAAATAAAGACGAAATTGTAAATTATCCATCTGTAGTGCACTCCGTAGAAGCTTTATGGTACTTTTAGCAATAAAAAAGTGCTCACTTTTTGGAATAAAAGTCCATTAAACTAAACGACAGGCTAGAAAATATTGCTAAAGTGATAAAAAGTACCACGAAGCTTGTTCAGAGTGCACTGCAGAGAAATAATTCACAATTTCGTCTCTATTCAAGCACTATGAATTTTTATGCAATGGCGGCGCTAGTGAGCAGAGTGCGGGCTCTTAATAATAAACTACGTAAAACATAGTAAATTATTCTGGTTTTTTTACAGGACGATTATTAGTGGGACTGCGATGGTGGAATTATGTGGACGATGAGGGAAAATCACATTGGGTGTTCGAATCGAAACAGGTTTGTGACAAACTCATACCTACTTTTATTTTAACACTGCATTTATTGATGATCGATAACACACACACACTTATACTGAGATAATATTTTAAAAGAACAAAGTACAAGTTATTTGGTACACTTCATGAAATCACACTACACTTGGAAGATGGAGAGGGTGCTAGCTAGCGAGCGAGACAGCTGGGGCGTCTGCTATTTTAACTTTGATAATCGTGTTTCTTGTGTTTCGGTTTTGGGTTTAAGAAAGGGTTATGGTGGCTACTGGTCCACTTGCTACAGGGGTCATACCGGCTAACACATCGAACTTCGACAAGTCTGTCGGGCTTCAAATTAAAACGAATAAATCGAGGCCCCAAACAGGCCAAAATGGCGAACCTTAATTCACATCATCGATATCTTCCAAATAACTTTGGCAAATAGTACAATATGAAATTCCTAACTTTGATTTATCTGTTTTAAGTTAAAGCAGGGCAGACCCGTCGAAGTTCGAAAAGTGAGCCGGTAGCGGTAGGGCCCCTGGTCCCATGTCAAAAAGCATTACAATTCAACGATTATGACGTTAACAATAGCAAATTGGATCCGGGCAAGATATTCCGTTTCACATAAGACATTTGTCGTGTTGCAGAGCCGCGTGAACCGCAACGAGAGCCGGCTGTTCTGGCTGGGGCTGGTGCTGTGCCCGCTGGTGTGGGCGGGCTTCTTCGTCATCTGCCTCTTCGGGTTCAAGTTCGAGTGGATGGTGAGTACTATCATCATCATCATATCAGCCGCACGACACCCACTGCTGGGTATAGGCCTCCCCCAAGGATCTCCACGACGATCGGTCCTGCGCTGCCCGCATCCAGTGGCTTCCGGCAACCTTCACCCTCCCGTCGGTCCCCCTTGTCGGGGGCCTACCCACGGAGCGTCGTCCGGTGCGCGCGAGCCATTCGAGAACCTTTCCGCCCCAACGGCCTTCGGTTCTTCTCGCTGTGTGCCCAGCGTAGTGTACCATAGCGAACATGAATGCCTACTCCTAAGTGCACGTTTACATAGCGATCCGTTTTATAAGACCGTTTTACCGGTGGCTAGGTAGATAAATCCATGCCATTAGCGTCCCCGCAGACTACAGACCAAACTGTCGGCCGATAGTTGGCCAATAGTTCATTTTGTATGAAGAATCGGCCGATACCGAATCGTTCTAGTGTGCATACACCTTCATACTGATTGAGGGCCCGACTAAACTGTCGGCCGATAGAAAGTCTGTAGTCTGCGAGCACGCTTAGTAACTCGGTAGCTCAGTTGGAAGAGCATTTCCAAAGGTCGCGGGTTCGATGCCTGCCTGAGAATTCATATTCTCTAAATCTCTAAATATACTAAGTATTGCCTGAGAATTCATATTCACAGGCAGGCATCTATTTGGGTACAAGTCGATTTTTTTCTTATATGTATATTAATTAGTATTAAAGCCAAAACGAACTGTTGACCGGTCGCCGAGCGACGGCGTCTAGTCGCACGTGTGGCGGCGACTCACAGTCGGTTCTCATTACATTCATCTGTTTTAACAAAGGATGTGCCTTTATTTTTCCTCGCTTTTTTCTCTATAATGAGTGAGTATGAATAATATTGCAACTTCCATGCACGAATGTATAAGAAACACTATCCATATTCAAGTTGGTTGTCGGCAGTCGCCTATATTTTTGGTTGCTGGGAGACCGAGTCGCTCGTCGATCGTCAACAGTGCGTTTCAACTATTATATAAAAATATCATAGTGAATACTAAAATTTCATATAAAAAAATGGGAATTCATTAATTGGGTGTCTGGAAATAATTAAAGGCGACTGTTAATGGGATACTTAAATACTAAATTGGGCAGTATTTTATTTTATGGGCGACAAAATAACTAAACGGGCCACTAACAGTGGATTACAAAAATACTCAAAACGGGCGATTACATATGGGTGATAAATAATTTAAGTTAGCAGTGAAAACTCTAAATGGGTGGCAAAAATACTGTGTGGGCAATTATTATACCGAGTAGGTAACTATTTAATTAATTTAAGCTGCCCAACATGGTATTTTAACACGTTTTCATTAGGTTACTTTGTCGTTGTCATCTCGATTAGGATAATAGTCATCTTTTTTAAATAAAATATATGCCAAATTTTTTATGTTTTGTGTGTCCTAAGGTTGTCGCCCAAATAGTAATTTGGTCGCCCGTTCTGAAAAACTAGTTACTCAATTTGTATTTTATAGTCACCCATTTTCAATATCTGTAGTCGCCCTCGGTCCGTCGCCCACTTAGTATTTCAGTACGCTATATTCAGTATTTTTGAAACTCTAAATGGGAATTTATTGTTACCCGATTAAATACTACCCTTAAAAATTTATAAATCCCTCTAAAATGTAATCAATTTGTTCCAGCTCCTAGTGCTGATAGCGCTGACCCTGTCAGGCGCCAACCTGTACGGGTACATCAAGTGCAAGTTCGGCGCGGGCCGCAACCTGCAGGCCGCCACCTCGGACTTCGTCAAGACGCAACTACTAGCGAACGCGTCCGCCTTCATGTTCCCGCGCGCGCAGGCCCCGCCCACCACCGCTAACACGGGCGTTATATAAGGCGGAACTACATATGCACTACTGTCCCCGCCAGTTGCTTTTTTACCTCAAAAACGAAAAACAATTGTATTTTTTTTATAAACCAAGGCCCCATCTTAATAAAAATAATGGGTGCATTCCAACAGACAAATCTCTGAGTTATCGATCGCCATAGGGTACATACATCAAATGCAATGAGCGGTTTTCTTAAGGTGGAAACAAATTATCGGACGCGGCTTATGGACGCGGCTTACTGCCGCGGCTGATAAGTGTGCACACTCTAATAACATCCTGCGTGCCAGATAGCTATCGGACGTCCGATGACGTCATATTAGTCTATGGTTACGTCCGCGACTTACGTCCGATAGTTTGCACACCTCAGTGTATTTTCATAGTCCAAGATACCTATCAGCCGCGGCAGTAAGCCGCGTCCATAAGCCGCGTCCGATAATTTGTTTGCACCTTGACAGCAGAGACTTTTAGTATAATTTTATGTCGATAGATGGCGCTACTTCAATTAGGTAGATTTTTTGAAAAAAAAACCCACTAATGGTAAACCACAAACCGCCACGTCCGAATTTCGTCAAAACGCAGCTGCTAGCGAATGCGTCCGCGTTCATGTTCCCGCGCGCGCAGGCACCGCCCACCACCGCTAACACGGGCGTTATATAAGGCGGAACTATATGTACTATCCCCGCAAATTGGTGATACGCCTGGCGGCCATTTTTTAACCTCAAAAATGAAATGTATTTTTTTTATATACCAATAATAAAAATAATTAGACAGACATCTCTGAGTCATCGATCGCCATAGAGCACATTTTAATCATGGAAAGTAAAATATTGAACACTAACGGTCGCCCGCGACTTCGTCTGCGTGGAAAGGGTTTTTGCTATCCCTCGGGAACAGTACTTTTTTCGGGATGAAAGGTACCCTATGTCATTCTCTGTACCCCTGACAACGTGTATGCAAAATTTCATGATGATCGGTTCAGTAATTAAGACGTGAAGGCGTAACAAACAAACGGACTTTCGCATTTATAATATAGTAACGATTCTATACAAATTACTTTCCATGGTTAAAATTTACTCTATGGCGATCGATGACACGGAGATTTGCCTGTTGGAATGCACCTACACTATAAACTACTTTATAAAAAGCAAAATAATCTCATTAAATTCAATATGTTTGTAGTATTTGGCAAATACAACTGACACTGGCTATAGCGCCATCTATGCAAGTGCAAGGCACTCTCACGTAAGCAGAGTTGTATGACACGTTGTATACACGTAGTTGTATGACATCATGAATTGGGGTTCGCCATTTCGACCTGAGGCCGTACCGGCTAACTTACATTGCTATCGTAATCGCTTTCATTTGACAGATGGATGTGAAAATGAAAATGAAAAAATATACAGTGATACATTGCTACTTTTCGTTTTGGTACAAATAAAACCTTGCCAAAGAAAAGTAGCAATGTCTCACATCCATCTGTCAAATGAAAGCGATTACGATAGCCATGTAAGTTAGGCGTTACGGCCCCTGATTGGGGCTCGATTTATCTATTTTAATTTGAAACCCGGCAGACTTTTCGAAGTTCGATTCGTTAGCCGGTACGGCCCCTGGGGTATTCTTGATCGGAGTATAGAACGGACTTAAAGCTCTGGCTCCCTTATTCTAATACGTTGGCTTAATTTAAACCTGTTCGTTGCCAAGTGGTAATTGAAATAGCAGAGTGTTTAATTTTAGTCCACGTTTTGAAATAGGGTAGTGGACGTTTTGTTAATATTAAATAACAATTGTATCTCCCATACTTTCTTTAGAATTGAGAACAAAAATGTAACACCCAATGAATAATAATGAAAACCATAGGCATAGGAATGGTTTGAAAGATTTTCCAAAAACGCGCATTTTAAATAATAAATCAACGAAATGTCGTGGAAACAAAACATTACCAAATCGTCCACTGGAGTGAACTAGAAAAGTTGATTGCAATTTTTTACATTCCTATTTATATTGTTATGTTTAATTAAATAGTATTTCGATAGGTATAATACAATTTGTGATTTTAATAATTCTAGTATTTTTTAAATTAATCATATCATAAACAAAGATAACTATTTTACTTACCAACATTCTTTTGTCTGTATCAACATATTCAAAGTATTTGACGACCTTCATGGTTGAATGGTTTGTACGCCGGTTTTTAATGGTGTCGCCATCTCCGAGGTCCCGGTTCGATCCCCGCCCGGGTGAATTTAGGAAATGAACTTTACTACATTGGCTTAGGTCTAGATGTTTGTAGTTCCAGTTGTCTCTGATTTTCATAACAGAAGTATGTAAACTCGAGAGCAGAAAAATCGCACCACAGGCCATTTTCATACAAACGAGGTAACTTTGAAGCTCTGGTTCTCCGCCCAGGGCCCTATTTCATCAAGTCTGTATTTGTCAGTGACATATGTCGGCTAATTTTACAATTGTCGTAACTTTAATTAGGAACAAGTAGGTATGTTGTGAAACAGGGATATTTTTTACAAGTCGACATATTTGTAAATTTGTCAGTGATTCTTGACATGAGATTGGAGCCGAGTCAAGTTTGCGTGACAAATTGTCGACTTGTAATAATTATCCTCTGTTACACAACATAATTTGTCCCTTATTAAAGTAAAAAATACTGTAAAAATTGCCGACATATGTCACTGACAAATGTCAATTTACTGAAATAGGGGCCAGGATTAAACGGGCTCTGATCTGATGATGGCAAATTAAAGAATAAATGGTGGAGGCCCATAATGCTAAAGAAACCTAATGGATTCGTTGAGTCGTTTAGCTCAGGGTTAAACTTAAAAAAATACAAGCTAAAATGACATCAAAAGTATGTAAAATGTAACACTAGAAACTCCATACAGGCTCTGGTGTAAACAAGGCTTCTGATCTGTTGGGTTTCTTTAGCGATCTGGGCCTCCTCCATTTATTCTTTAATTTGCCATCAGATCAGAGCCCGTTTAATCATGGGCGGAGAATCAGAGCTTCAAAGTTACCTCGTTTGTATGAAAATAGGCCTGTAGTGCGATTTTTCTGCGCTCGAGTGTACTTTGGAATTAGAGCAATGTTTGTGATATTGTCTATAATATTCATTTGCAAATTTCGATAACTTTAAACGTTTATTTAATTATATCAGCGGGGCTACTCAAATGGCCACTTTTCTATTCGTTCGCTAACTTAAAAATTAAAAATAAGCCATAAACACCAAAATAACGTGTCGTAGGCTTGTCAATTCTGTACAATACAACAATGTCTGTGATTTACATAAACTTGCGACGTCTGACTTGATCATTAATTGCTTATTTTTAAGATTTAAGTTAGCGAACGAATAGAAAAGTGGCCATTTGAGTAGCCCCCCTGATATTGTGAATTAGTGTTTCGATTCAAAAATCTAATTTATTGAATATTATTTGATTATTTTACTGTATATATTAAAATAATATAATTTTCCATAAAACAGATATGTCGTATTTGAATCACCATACAGTGTTTACTAATAATAATGCAGTAAACGATGGAAGTATTAGCTGTAAAATAGTAATAAGGCTGTTAATAGATAATTTAAAAATAAATATCTACGTGTTTTAAATAAAAGTATAAAATTTTGAATAATTACTCACTTTGTTATTTCCACACCCTATAAATTTATACCTGTTTATATCAGTCAGTTTTTAGTCACACACAAAGTGACCACAAAGAATCCACCCTGAGGTGAATTCTAGGACAAGTATATCCAAGAATTTATCCTTAGGGAGCTAGCATAGGGAAAATTCTCGGACATAGGTTACCCAGAATTCACCTCAAAGTTGTTAACAGATCCCCTTTTCGCTAAATGGCAGATTCTGTAAATGGCAGATTATTTAAACGACAGATAGGTATTGTACAGTCAGACAGCAAAACCAAAAGTTTTTTGACATGAGTTTTTTTGTAAACATTGGTTTTGACCAGAATTTATTATAACGTTTTGATGTTTATATTTGTGGTGGTTAACCTTCTCCGTATTTATGAGATCCTGGTACTTTGGTGACGTATTGTTTTACGAAAAAAGTTTATAATTTTCTTTTCATTTTTTATATCGAGGCGAGGGCATAATGAGTCTGTGTGACGTGGTGTGACTATGGGGAAAATAACCGCGTAGTCACACTTGTGTGGTAAGTTGATATGACCACGGGTCGGTTCGGAATAACTGACATAATTACAAGTTGTTTAGTAAAAGCCTTATAAAGCCGAATATGGTAGATAGGGACCATCAAACTGAACAACTTTTACAATGGGACCGACAGTGAAATCGCAAAAAAAAAACAGCTGTTTCATACAAAAAATTATAAGGAAAATATCAAAATGTATGAAACAGCTGATTTTTTTTCGCGACTTCAGAGTTGGTCCCATAGTAAAAGTTGTTCAGTTTGATGGTCCCTATCTAACATATTCGGCTTTATAAGACTTTTACCAAACACCTTGTATATGAGTGGGAATTCTTCAGTTTACTTTCTTCTTTGTCTCAGTAGCCCCTACGCCTACTGATGAGTACCCCTAGGCATATCCCTAGAATCCACAAATGCTAAGATATCCACGACGATGATGATATTGGTCCATTTCCTATCTAACATATTTTTTACTGTAACTATTTTGGATACTAGCTTTCCGCCCGCAGCTTCGTCTGTGTGGACTACAGGGTATTATCGTGCGGGTGGAGAACCGTGCCCAGCAGTGGGGTAAAAAAGAGCCTTATGCTATGCCCTTCCCCTAGCCAAATTTCGTCGAAATCGGCCCAGATATTTTATTTTTTCTCTGATAAAAGAAATGGCAATGAAAGATTAATAAAGGATCAGTTAAAAATAAATGCTCCAGGTGAGGCTCGAACTCACAACCCCGGCATTACTCACACGAGAACTGTCTTATAAGTACCGTGCGCTAACCAATTGCGCCACTGGAGCTATGTTGGACTTGCCGAAAATGACAGTTGCCTTCTACGCCACCATTGGAGTCAAATGACGTACTTTTTCCTGATAACAAATGTCAAAATTTGTCGTTCGTTTTACACGTCGTGAATTTTCCAAAGTGATTTTATAATTTATTAACGAATGTTTAATTTTCTTATTGCTTTAATACGAGTTTTGTCTATATTCAGTGATAAAATTGTAGTGCTAGTTTGACAGGGGACAAAAATTGAAAAATATAAACAAAATGGAAACGTCATCTGTGCAGTGTTGTGGTTTTGAATATTGAATTTTTTGGGTTTTTCTCGCCAATAACCCACATAAAGTGGACATTTCTGTACTTCTAGACTGTGTGATGGTGTAACGAGTCGTTTCTAATGTGACCTCAATATGAATTGGTTCGATACTTCGGGTTTGACGAGTTTAGCCAAGACTGCCTTGAAAGAGGCACAAAAAACGATTGACAAGGCTCTTGATATCCAGGATGACAGCAGCGAGGAGCAGGAAGACGGATCCCCTACCCACAGTAAGGAGAAATCCTCACCTAACAACAGTAATACGCCCCAAAACGACAACACTGATTTCTTCTCTTCTTGGGGCTTAACTGTCAGTGCTGAAAGCTCCAAAGATGAGTCAGTTGATGAGCAGCCTGTGGTCACCGAGAGCCCTTCCAAATCCACTTCACAAAGTATGTGGGGCTCCTTTGCAGGTTCATTCTTTGAACAACCAAAAGGTACCGAACTTGACTCAGCTATAGTCCGACCACCAAAAGCCAAATCTATGAATGTCATCGCTGATGCTAAATACGGCAGCCATGATGATCTATTTTCTAAAAGTCAACTTGTTATGTCTGATAATACTGAAGTGTTCGATATTAAAGTAGCGAAAACAAAAGATGAATTGCCAAAGGCTGATGAGAGACGTGGTTCCTCAAGGTCGCAAAGACTATCACTTGTTTCCAGCATAAACAGTTCAGACTCTGTTGAGGTGTTATCTCAAAGCCTGAAAACAACCCCAGACTCTGATGCCGCTTCTGGGCAGTCCATATCCCATAGCAGCAGTGCTGGACAGAAGTTGAACTCAGAGTCTGTAGAGATATTGCCCGACAGCCTTGTCAGCCCTAGCTCCATCGAGTGCCTTGGCTTCGACAGCTATTCTAGTGATAAAAATAGTAGTACTACATCTTCAAACCTATCCCCTTGTGATTTAAGTGATAAGAAGTCTACTCCAGTTGGAGAACGAATTGACAGAGTGGACACAGCTGACAGTGTCAGCTTAGTGGCCGATGATGATGAAGATACTATGTCATACAATTCTATTTCTGAATGCACTGCCCCAACTGTGTTAGATACAGATGAAAAGTCTGCAAGTCCCTTCCTAAAAACATTTAGGGATCCTCGAAAAATTATTGACAAAGATTTTATACACTTAGAACAGCCAATGCTTGCTCCGAGGATGCAGGTCAGTGAGAATTCCTCAAATGATGGTTCTTGGTCAGACAGGACACTGAATGCTGATAATGACAGTATTAATTTAGAAGCTGCTTGTGAGGACACAAAGAAAGAGACTGAGCAGGAGGATATGTTAATTGAGAAGCTCAGTGACTCTTCGTCTTTCTACAATGTGAATGTGACGGGGGAGATGATGAGGTCTGAAAGTTCTGCCTTTGTGAATGTTGAGAAGCAACAATGTACAGGTCCAGAGAGTAGTGATTCATCCCAAAAGGACAGTAGTGTCAAAGAGAGAACCTCTCCTACAAGTTCTGATAGCAAAAGTGATTTAGTAAAAATAGGCTCTGACAGGACATCCGGCCACACATCTGGAGATGAACTAGAGACTACCACCTCGTCTGATATCGAAATCATTCCCAGTCCAAACGGAGACAACGGTCATGGATTTTGTAGAAATAGTCCTACCAAATATGCCTTCAAGCATTCCAAGTTTGACGGCACCACTTCACCAAATCTAGTTGACTTGGTGTTAGGAAAATCTCTGGCGACAAAAATACGTGGTCACAATCGAGAGTTATCCGAGGCGTCCGTTCAGAGCAACACCAGCGATGAAAGCCAAGGTTCAGAAAATGAAAGGTTAATGAGGAGGTTGTGTGAAATGGCAGAAATATTGGAAGCTAGAGAAAACAGACTGATAGAAGTTAGTAGGAACAACGCAGAATTGGCTGAAAACAATGCTGATTTGAAAAGCCAGCTAGAACTGATGCAGGTGAAGCCCGAGGGGAGCGACATTAGCGTCATCACTGAAGATTATACTCAGAGGATGTCAGCATTGGAGAAGAAATTTCAACAAGCGATTAGAGAAAAGGTAAGAATCTTTAAACTTGCTGATGTTCGTTACAGGTTGGGCGGCGTCCATTAATTACGATTCTATTTAGGAAGAGGGAGGTCTAGTCTCAGCAAATATCACATTTTTTTCTGCAGAAACAGTATCGTGAGAAAACTGGGTTAAATTAAGTAATTTTATTTCTTACCAAAATATGACTAAATCTTAAACAATAATGTTTATTTAAATAAATGCTAAGTTGTAAATAATTTAATAATTTATAACTTAGCATTTATTGTGTGTTTACAAAACCTCACGTGAGATTTATGGGCGGTGAGGGGGTGAAGCGTCAAGCCACATCTCACGACATCTCACCAAGGGGGATGGGGGGGGGGGGGGAAATAGCCAAAGTCACCTCACGTAATTAATGGATGTCCCCTTGCTAGATACTTCAAAACTATTTTTTATATTTTTTTTACTAGGATCAGCTAAGAAAACAACTAGACACTCTGAAGTCAGAGTCGACATCCCGCAAGAACTCTTCAGAGCTGGAGAACTCCTTGAAAGAGAAGGACGAAGTGATCGGGCAGCTGCAGGAGGAAGGAGAGAAGCTGGCGCGGCAGCAACTGCAACACTCCAACATCATCAAGAAGCTGCGCGCCAAGGAGAAGGACAACGAGCAAGTTATCAAGACTCTCAGGTCAGTCACGGGTGTGTAGGTCCTGCAGTCCATGGACTTCTTCTTCTTCTTGTCAATGCAGGCGGTTTCCGCAATTTGACGTCTATTGCGCCTATTTTGCTGGAGGGTGTGCGGCCGGATCACTCACACAGCCAGCCCAGCTCAACCAGGAACGCTCTAAGGGCTTTCACATTCGTGATCGCTTCCTGGACGCTGCCCGGCGAGCCGAGGTACCTCGCCCGGTAAGGGGCCAACCCTCTGCATTCCAGCAGTACGTGGGCGGCTATTTCTTCTTCCTCCATGCATCCTCTGCATAGGGGACTGTCCGTGACACCTAATTTAAAAAGATGTCTGTTAAATTGTCCATGACCAATCCATGGTATAATGATATACTTCGCCTGGTATTCTCTTCCCACGATGGGCTAAGGCCAGGCCGCCTACGTATCGACTGGTGCCTTGATTAGCGCCTAGATACATCTGGTTACTTGCTAGGATATACGGTGACCGCACTCGAAGGTGAGTTGCTAGGATAGGAGCCTTGGTCTCATGGTCTTTGGTTGTAAGCCTCGCGCCTACGAAACACGCTAGGCAGTTGCCTGCAAGCGCGTAGTGCGGCCGGTTGTGAACGTTCGTTTTACTTCGATACATGTCTAGGATCTAGGTGCTAATTTAGGCACCTGTCAGTGCGTAGGCGGCCTAAGACTACGTCACAATAGTGTTACCACAGTCTCAATAACGTGACCCAGTTGTCACGAGAAGAGTATGCATTGTTTTCTTGGATCATGCTTCAGTCGTAGTATTACCAAATGGACAACTATATTTGTCACAAAAACAAAAGGTTTGTGTACATCGGATTGCCATTTTTGACATTTCGATGTAGACAAAATTCTTCGAACTCGTCATGCATCATGGACGCGGCGTACGGTGGCGTGACGGCGTTTATAAGAGACCAAAACCTTAGCGCATTCGTATTGCGATTGCGGCGGATAAGCAACTATCGCTAGGGTTAGTCATTGGATGGTTGTCCAAATCGATTGAAGATATGTTAAGCCATTGGTCCCGGTTTCATTTGCAGTCGTTAACACCTAATCCAGTACCCCAGCAGTGGAGGAATCGTCACATGACTCAAGGATATTCGGTTTTATAGCCCCATTTTGCCACGGTTGCTAATTAAGACTATCCATACAAGCCTCGGCATGTAACTTTAGCGCTGCCATTTTGTGCGCAGATTTAATTTTTGGGGTCTCACTCATTGGCGGGAGACGTGGTGCGGGGCTACTGCAAACATCAGTAATCCCCTCCAATTTCTCTCACCACTAAACTTACCTGCCGCGGCCTATGCACGGTTTCAGAGATAAGATAGCGGAGCAAGGCAGCGAGCTGGAGCGCGTGAAGCGGTCCATGGCGGCCAAGGAGGAGCTCGAGGTCAGCCAGATCGAGGCCGTCTACCGACTCACCACCGCCAACAAGCGCCTCGAACAGGAACTCAATGAGGTTTGTATACAATTTGTCCTCGGTTTGGTTGGTGGTAGAATCTGCTCGGAAAGAGAACCGACTTGGGATTTGTGCTTGACCACCGTTTTTGTCATGTTGACGTAACGTAATTATTGTGCGACTACCTTGACTTGATAGATATCAAGAAGATATCAAGATATTACAGTCGCACTAAAACATTACAGTGCCCTCAACATCTCATCATCATAATCAAGCAGTTTAGGTACATTCTGGTGCCTCCCTTGACTTATATTTTTCAAAAAAGTTTAGATACAGGTATTTTTCCCAAATGTTTAAAAAAGGCTCTAGTTGTTCCTGTATATAAATCTGAAACAAAAAGTCAAGTTTCAAATTACAGACCCATATCATTATTACCATCTTTTTCTAAAATATTGGAAAAAATTATCAATAATAGGCTAGTTCGATTTTTAGAAGAAAAGGCGATTTTGTCTAAATATCAATTTGGGTTTCGACCAAAAGTATCAACTGCTGATGCCGTACATCATTTAACAGATTATATTGTAAATAATTTGGACAAAGGTAGTCACACAATTGGAATCTTCCTGGAATTTCCAAAAGCTTTTGATACGGTGTCTATCCCTATCCTTTTGCGCAAACTTGAGATTTTAGGCATAAGAGGCACACAGCTGAAACTCTTCACGAGTTATCTGGAAGAATGTAGCCAATGTGTGAGAATTGGAAGTGTCCTCAGTGATGAGCAGGATAATACATCCTTCGGCGTTCCGCAAGGAAGTATTTTAGGACCTAGGGTAGGTCCTAAAATCCTTTCTGATTTACATCAATGATCTTTGTAATATTAAGCTAGATCATGGGATGATCATATCTTACGCTGATGATACTGTACTTCTTTTCGCGGCTGACTCGGAAGAACAAGTATACAAGTATGCGCAACGAGGATTCAATGTTGTAAATAATTGGCTTCAATCTAACCTTTTAACACTAAATGCTGAAAAAACTAACTATATTAAGTTTTCTGTACGTAAACAATGTTTTTCTAACACTAACCCAACACTACATGCCCATTATTGTGGAGTCCATATGGATAACCAATGTATGTGCCCCGAAATTAAAGAAACAGATAAAATTAAATACCTGGGTATTATATTAGATGAAACTCTTTCTTTTAAGCCACATATTGCGGCTTTAAATAGCAGATTACGTAAGTTAATATTTGTATTCAAAAAGTTACGACATATTGCTGAACCAACAATAATAAGGCAGGTGTATTTTGCACTATGTGAATCAATATTAACTTACTGTATCACGACATGGGGAGGTGCAAGTAAAACATTGATACTAACCACAGAGAGAGCACAGAGAGCGATTCTCAAAGTGTCAACTTCCCGCCCTTTTCTATTTCCCACTAACCTTCTGTATAAGTCTTGTAATTTGTTAACAGTTCGACAATTATTTATAATGCACGTTGTATTAAAACAGCACTCAGCACTTTCTTTTAGCCCTGACATAATTAATAAAAGACGCAAAGATATAGTATGCACTCAAAGAGTTTCTATTAATTATGCTTTTACAAAAAAAAAACTATTTATTACTGGGCCCACTGCTGTACAATAGATTAAATCGTATAGCAAACATCTACCCGCTCAATTCTAGAAATTGTAAGATCAACTTAAAAAATATCCTACAAAGCATGTCTTATGAAGATACAGAGAGACTATTGGTTGTATTAAAATAGTAAATTGTATATTTATTTAAGTAAGTTTTAATCAGAGAATAATTTGTAATGTATGTGTACCTACTTTAACTTTAATAAAAACTTTTATTGTGGAGAAAAAAAAATATTTGCTTAACTAATAAGTTAGTGATTAACTAATTTTTGTGAATATTATTAGCTCAAATCGCCTGAAACACAGGATTTCCTAGTTCAGGCAAACGTTATATATTGTTCATTATGTAAACCTTGCAAACTTTGTATCTGCACCAATGGAAAATAAATAATTATTCTATTCTATTCTATTCTATCTCAAAAACGGTAATCAAGCACAAATCCCAAGTCGGTTCTCTTTCCGCACAGACTAGGGCTTATTTCAAGTCCGACGCCATTTATTTTTCTATTATATTTTACTCAGTCCCAACTATTTTCTCTTTTGATTTTAAAACCTGGGACCCTATTTTTGAATCGCTCGGCTGGCGTCGAGCGCTCGTTTCTACTGATTTTCGTTCGACAAATCAACTCAAATGTATGAGATGTCGAACGAAAATCAGTAGAAACGAGCGCTCGACGACAGCCGAGCGATTCAAAAATAGGCCCTCTGATGTATAGAACTAAAAGTTCAAAATCGAATAGGTACTGTACATTCCGTAATCATATAATTGTATGTGTTATAGTCAAACCCCGAAGTCCAGGCGCTCCTAGGTTTGCCTAGTCAAACCTCAGGTTTGACAAGAAGGCTTAGTCAAAGTCCAAAACTAATAGCGTGTTTCGGGCTTTGACTAATGCATTATAGCTAAACCTAGGACAGACTAATTTGGACAGTCAGACACCGAAACGCAATTCGATCAAATCGGGGTTCGACCAGTCAGACTTAAATTAGGTACAGAATATGTTTTTTTTATTTAAAAGTATGAAAAACACATTCTTTAGAGTGATAATTTAATTAAATTAAAAATCTTCCTGTGAAACAAAGATTTCTGTTGTCTGTTAAAAAAAAATAACCACGAAATTTAAGACTTAAATTTCTAACCTAAACGTGACCTACAGGAGTAAGGCAGCTTTGACTAAAATTAACCTAAATATGTATGAGAAACAGCATTCATTTCCGATGTAGGTTTTAGTCAGATCGTCTTAGATATCGTGGTTATTTTTTTTAACAGACAAAAGAGATCTTTGTTTCACAGGAAGATTGTTAACTTAGTTACATTTTCACTCTAAAGAATGTATTTTTACATATTTACATACAAAATAACACATTCTGACCCTAATTTAAGTCTAACTGGTCAAACCCCGATTTGATCGTATTGAGTTTCGGCGTTTGACTATCCAAGTTGGTCTCTCCTAGGTTTACCCATAAATTCGTTAGTCAAAGTCCGAAATACGCTTATTTTTGTACTTTGACTAAGCCTTCTTGTCAAACCTGAGGTTTGACTAGGCAAACCTAGGAGTGCCTGGACTTCGGGGTTTGACTATAACATATGTATATTTTCTGAATAAAATAAAATAAACTAATCATTGAAGAAAATAGTACAGAATAACGCAAAGTTTTGTCAAACGTCAGTATATTTTATTTTATAGTTATTCTGAAACTTACATAATATTTATGAACGTAATACCATTATGGTTGGAGTTTTACGATGCATTAATATCGTGAGCCAGCAACACGATATCGGGTGTGGTTTATGTGTTTATGCTTAACACACTGCTTGTAACATAATATGCTGTCTGTAGTATATTGCCGCAGCGATGCAAACGATGAAGAAGCAAAGCAATGGTGTTGAGCATGGGCATACCAAGGTTCTGGGCCAGGGAGGCGAAAATCTAAATTCTTCATAATCACCAAAAAAAAAATTTTTTTTTCTTTTTATTGAGGAACATACAGTCGTACATTTATATACATTTCAAAAGAACATGGAATACCTTAAAGACCTATAGTTCCCTAGATTGTTACATACCTATAGATACAAAGTTATCGTGAAATTTAACTTAAGTAGATTTATGTGTACCAAAAGATTTTGTTAAGTGTATTTAAGCTTAAATAATTTTCAATTTACTTAAATAGATACTTAATTAATAAAGTAGGATGAGAAAAGGCAATTTTAATAAACATAAATTAGAATAGGAATTTTTAAAATGAGCTTTATTTCCTATACATTCTCGAAGTTGTCAGATCAGAAGTTCAAAATATCAGAAATACAAATACTTAGATTATATTCTTGCCCATAATAAAAATAGGCTGCGCAGCGCGTTTTTTTAGTCAGTTGAGAACTGGCGCACGATTAAATAACAGTAAATGGTTAGTTGAAATAGAAGTAAACAAAATCCAGGGGGGGGGGGGCAGCTTTGGCATAATTATGAAACAGGTCCTTTGAATCGTATATTTTTATTTGTAGACAAAGAGCGCTTTAGACGACACGACCCAGCGGCTAGAAAGCACGCGGACTTCTTTGGAAGCGGCGCGACACGAGCTCCAGGAGCTACAACGGGGGAGTTCTGAGTTGGCGCGGCGGCGAGCCACTCAGACGCAGTTAGAAGAAGAAGCGAGGGTTGCGAGGAATGATGCTGAGAGGAGGGCGGCGGAACTGAGGCAGCTGAGGGCTGATTGTGCGGCGGGTGAGTGTGTAGGTAGAGCAGGAACTGTAGCGGGGGAATAGTGGGTTGGTGCGTCGGCGAGCCACTCAGAAGCAGTTGGAGGGGGAGGCGTGGGTTGAAAGGGACGATGCTGAGAGGAGGGCAGCGAAACTGAGGCAGCTGAAGGCTGGTTGTGCGGCGGGTGAGTAAACTCACCTCCGCACACGGCGTCGTAGCGTAAGCGTAATACGCGTGGCGTATGAGAGCAATACGAGCACGTACATGTTCAAAGAAGTCTGCACACGTCGGTGTTGCAGCGTATCGTATGAGAATTTTATTGTCGTAGCGTACTGGTGTAAAAAAAAGCTAGCGTAGAAAATACTTTCTATACGTTTGTTAATAAATTTCCGTCAACGTGAAGCTCGTTTATATTTTGGAACAATATTTACGCCTACGCGACGATTCGTGTTCGACGACTTGCATCTTGACGATACGCTTTCGAGACGACTACGCTTACGACTCGTGTGCGCAAAAAGAGGGGTGTTTAACAGTTTAACGTGACTGTGTATCTGTGTATTTTTTATCGTAGCTCCTAAACGGATGAACTGATTTTCGTTTAGTTTTTTTGTGACATATATAATTTTATCCCGTGTGTTCTTTCTTAGCCATGTTTCATGAAAATCTGTTCAGCCGTTTGAAGATCATCAGCTTTTTTCTAGTAGATGAGGGATCTAACTAATTTTCTTATGTCCGATCGATTCGAAATGTGTTACTTCAATGATATTGGAAGTATATGGTAAAGTAACCATGACCTGTTCAATTCAATTCAATATATTTATTGCAACCATAATGTTATAAAGATGTTACAACTAAAAACAAAGTACAAATTATGGATCCTGTTGGGTATCGCAATATTGGGAAGAAAGAGATAAAGATAAAGATAATTTATTTGCATAAAATATGGTACATTGAGATCTTAACATTCTAAATATAGTTCCACATATTTTGCCAAATCTAATGGCGTGCAAATGTATGTTCATTATATTATTTCTTACAAAAAATATTTTATTCAAGCTCCATTGCAAAGACGGTAAAATATATTTAATCTATAAAATGTCAAAATGGTTACATAAATAAATTGAATTTAGGTATTTAATATTGTCAAGTTTTATCATTTAAAAATTCATTAATAGTATAAAAACATTTATCCACTAGCCATTTCGTCAGATTAATTCTAAACAGGTGGGATCTTATTGTATAGTTTAAGTGTCCGGGCACGAAAACTGCGACGGCGGAGCGGCAGCGGGGCGGCGCGACAGCGGAGCGGCGGCGATGCATTCAACAGTATGGCACAGTATGGAGACGCGCACGAAACGGGCGGTGGCGGCGCGGGGCGACGAGCGATGCACGGGCGGGAGGAGAGCGACGAAAACAAATGAACAAACTAGTTTGATTTGGTAGCCCGCGATTACAGTAGTGTTGTGTTGAAAAATATAATAGTGTCTGTTTGATTACTAGGTAGGTACACCTATTTATTATGTATATAGTATGGATGTCGGCATCTTGGACATCAGTTAAAAAACACAAGACGAGCAAAGGATCCGATTTTGAAACTAGTTAACGCCTATAGACCATTTTTTTTTAACTAAATAAAATTTTTAGACATAGGATATATTTCGTCCTTTGAACATTTTTCGGTATTGACAAGAAATTGTTTCCATAGCAACATCACATTTGACACATCAATAGAAAAAAAAAATAAGAAGTTACTTTAGTGGTATACCGTGGTCCTACCAGTAGGTCAAATCGGTAGGTCCACGGGCCCTTAATGGTATTTAGCCCATCTGTCACAACACTACTAGCGCGGCTGACCGACCGCTATGTTTCGTGCCCACATTCTCATCGCCCCGCCCCGCCGCCGCTCCGCTGCCGCGCCGCCCCGCCACCGCTCGGCCGCCGCCACTTTCGTGTCCGGACACTAATAGTCATAAAGTAACAATTTTTATGATAAAGTTTCGAGTTTGAAGCAGGCACTAATAATTTTGTAGGATCTCTGGACACATGCTTTTTGTATTCCTTTGCCTTTTTAAATATCTCTGGATGCTTTCTTACAAATAGCCCAGACTCTAGGATGAACAAGGAAGGTAACGTTAGCAACTTTAACTTTTTGAATAGAGGTCTGCATGAGTCCATTGGGTGAGCTTTGCAAATAGCTCGTACACATTTTTTTTGTGTTATAAAAGCCTTATTGAATATTGGTGAGCTACCCCATAAAATGACTCCGTAACGTAGTACTGAAACTACGTAACCATGATAAGCTATTAGAGCTGTTTTTTCACCTGAAGTTTTGCGTATAATTTTAAGTGCATAAACGAATCTATTCAACTTTTTGCACAACTTACTTATATGTCCCTTCCAGTTACAATTACTATCCAATGTAATGCCTAAGAAATTAATTTCATTTATGTCTTCAACTACGTCATTGTCTGTTTTAATATTAATTTTATGTCTTGTGTTTTTATAATTATTGAATTGTACTATCTTCGTTTTCGATATATTTAATGTCAAGTAGTTTTTAGTTATCCATTCTTTAAATAAGTCAATTGTTAATCCTAATGTATTGTCATGGTCAATAGATTTATTATCGTCAGGTATAACAACGGATATGTCATCTGCAAATAGTACGCACTGATAGTTGGTTATATTGGGAATGTCATTTATGTATATTAAAAATAAAAGTGGTCCCAATACGCTACCTTGCGGAACACCACGGTTATTTAATTGATATTTAGAGTTGTATAAGGTAAGTAAATTATTTTCGTCAGTTTTTGATATTGCTACGCGTTGCCATCGATTTTTTAAGTAACTATTGATCCATTCCCATGATTTCCCTCTAATTCCGTAACGTTCACATTTATTTAATAAAACATTATGGTCAACATAATCAAATGCCTTACTCATATCGAAAAAAATGGCGGATACTCGGTTTTTTTTGTCAATATTTTCCACAATGTTCTGGACCAGCTTGAATGCAGCAAGTGTAGTCGACTTGTTTTGCTGAAAACCATTTTGTTCATTTCTTATTACGTTGTGTTTCAGTAGAAAAGCAATAAGTCGTGCATACATTAACTTTTCGAGGATTTTGGAAAAAATTGATATTAATGCTATGGGTCTATAATTGCCGAGTTCTTTTTTATCTCCTTTTTTAAAAAGCGGTTTGAGAATGGAGTGTTTCAGTTGGTCAGGAAATACACCCTCGCTTAACGACATGTTTATAATGTGGCATAGTACATCTGCAAGCTCAGAAGCTGATTGTTTAATTATATACGTTGATGCACCATCATAACCAACAGCATGAGTGTTATTTAGAGATTTAATCGTTTTTACGACCTCGTCTTCAGATGTCGGTGCAAGAAATAATGTATCATTTACTGAATTTAAAAGATTATAATTTGGTCTTTGACTTTTATTTGAGATAAAGAAATTATTAAAAGCGTCAGCAATCTCATTGACGTCTGATATTTCCTTATTATTAGTCTTAATACTGCTAATATTGTCAACACATCGATTACTATCTATTTTATTTTGAATTATTTTGAATATATTTGAGAAGACAAGAGGACGACCTGATCACCCGTTTGAAGATCATCAACTCTTTAATAGTCGATGAGGGGATCTGACTACCTTCCATATTATTATGTCCTATCGATTCGAAAGTTGGTACTGTGTCGGGGGATTTTTAAATCTTTAAATTTTTGTTATTACGTATGTGTTTTATGAATAGTATTCGTGGTATTGATATTTACGATTTTTTCAAATCGATTACATTTCACAGAGGAGCGTCGGTGGGCGGCCCGCGAGGAAGCTCTCCGGCGCGAGGTGCAAGAGATGCGCGAGTTATGCGCTGAAGCGGGCGCGGGCGCGGGCGCGGCGGCGGGCGCGGGCGCGGATAGTGCCGCGGGACTGCTGGCGCAGTTGGCGGCGCTGCAGCGCGCGTGTGTGCAGCGCGACGAGAGGCATCAGAGGCTGGCTGTTACACTACAGCAGCGGTTAGGTGAGAAATTTTAAGCTAAGAAATACTTATCGGTGATTTATCCAAAGTTTAATTTTATCGAAAGTTCCACATTATATTGTTTAAAGTTAATTTTAGTACTTTACTGTACAAAAAATGTGGGTTAGAGATACAGGGGGATATGTATTAAAATACCGAAAAATCTAAATGTCGGTATCCATAGACCGAAACTTGAAAGATCAATTATTAAATGACTGATAGCACACCCCGGCCATTATAAACAGATGACGTCGGATGACGTTTTTGTCCACGCGCAACTGTGTAAGTCTAGGGCTACCGTGCAGTTTGAACTGTATGAGTGGCGTTCAATTCATAATGGGGAGGCGAAGGCAAAGTGAATTACAGATGGCGCTTCAGTCTTTGGACCCATTGTCAGTTTGAGCTTATATTGTCTTGACTGTGTATTACGTGATTTTACTTTCTTAGATTGTATTTTTTTCGGTTTTGCGGACAAACAATGTATTCTATGCTAACTTTAGCTCATATAAAAGAAGAATTACGGAAAAGAAAAGCCAAAACAACAGGCATGAAAGTTTATAGCAACTTACAAAAAATTGCTAACAATCATTACATTTCTTTAAATTTCGTGTAAGATTTACAAGTAATCTTTTTATTTCAGATTAGAAGCATATGATTTAAAGGAGAATGGCAGGTGCCCATATATTTTCAGAACCACATAAAGGCTTAGCGTGCCAAGAAGTAAATAGCATGACTTTAATCCTCTATTAAAGCCTAATTAATTATGTAATCGTAAGATACACTTTAAAGCTGGGGATAAAAAGTTGATTTTAAAACTTAACCTCAAAACAGCACCTAGTAGGCAAACCAACATGGGCTGCATTCCGAATCACACTAAAATCGATGACAGCGCACTAAAATGCAACTCGGAACGAGTCGGTGATTTTGTATGGGTTTGACAGATAACGTGAGCGCTGACATCGATTTTATCGTGATTCGGAATATAGCCTTAATAACATTGCCGTTCTTAGAATGCTGTCATGTTGGCTGTCCTGGATATATATATTTACGTGACGTGATTGGTTCCCTGTCTTTTTTTCTAGAGGGGCCAATATAACAATAATAAACCAAACCTCACAAAAGCGTTTTGTTTCAGATCAATTGCGTTTTGTTTCTAGCTAAGAAGAATATTACTATGATGTTTTTCTAAATGTTGCCTCCTTCTTTACGAACACTTTAAATTGAAAAGTAACCACCAAATTATGACCTTTAAATCTCATAAGGTCCGAATTGGGCACGCTCAGTATTTATGAATTTGGAAAATGGTTCCCAGTTTGCCATTCTCCTTTTAACAAAGCAACTGAGTGTGAATTTCCGTGTTTATAGTTGCCTGATGATGCCTTCTGTGCAATAGTAATTTCAGGTTTCTGTACTGGAATTTCTGTACCATCCAAAATTACACGAACCGTTTTATCATATTTATTTTATTATTCTAAGCTTCTTGAATGACTCTGGCATATAAAATTCTATTAATTCTCTGTTTGGCCGCAATATTGGGCTTATTCCATATTTGATATACCTATCAAATTCATCCAAGTTATAAATATGTTAGAAACTGCTGAGGTTGAAATATTAAAGAACAACGCTGTTATTATTCAAATGTTGTTTTATTTTGGTTAAGCTTCATCAAATACATGAAACATTCCTTTTGATTTATAATGTTTCTCAGGCTCAGCAAAGGAGAAAATCGAGGGAAAAGCATATTTTTTTTGATATTTTTTTGACCACTATTTTTTTTGTTACTGGGAAATCGATGAACTCCAATATTTTACAAGTTACATGCATAACAATGCGGCATTTTCTCAGTATAAAATTAAAAAGTGCAATACTCCAAGAGATTCCCATATGTTTTGACACTTTCTTTGAGGCGGCCGGGTACCAAAGACCAGACGCCACCTATCGGGATAAAATTGCGCTTTTCCTCCCCATTCGAACTTTTTGGTAAATAAAGTTACTACGCATTGCTTTGAATATCAAAGCAAATTGTCAAACACGACTAAAAATTTACGATGCATTTTGATTTAAATATCAAAATAAGTTGACAAACACGATTAAACAAGCATACGATTCGGCGTACGAACTCGCGCGACGGGGTGCGGTAATTGATTTTCGGGCCGGGCGAGGAGTGTCCTTTCGGTACGTTAATACTTATATCTATTCTGTGCCGATAGTTCGAAGTCCCTTTAGTTCAAATATCGATAGTTCGAAATCTCAAAGGTCTGTTTAGGTCCATTAGGGGCGACGACGAGCGAGCGTAGTGAGCGAGGAGGAGGTTAGATTCCATTGCGTCCAACCAGATCCATATCCGACCTGGGGCCGTACCGGCTAACTTTTCGAACTTCAGTGGGTCTGCCGAGCTTCAACTTAAAACAGAAATCAAAGTAAGGAATTTCGTATTGTACTATTTGTTGAAGTTATTTGGAAGATATCGATGATCGTGTGATGATTGATATCATGAATTGGAGTTCACGATTTTGGCCCAATTGGGGCTTTATTTATCTGTTTTAATTTGAAACCCGGTAGCCTTTTCGAAGTTCGATGCGTTAGCCGGTGCGGCCCCTGTTGGCGTGTAACCCTCAATTACCCTCGGTTTTTTATGCTTTGGGATGTCTTTTAGGTAAAATGTCCTTTCGTGATTAATAAAAAATTATGCCATAGTATATTATGACTTCAAATTTTATACATTCACATATGAACCCGTTAACAATAAATATGAAATCATGTTTTTTATAAATTAGTTCGTCTTTTCACTTTAGAGGAAGCGGAAGCATTAGCAGCAAAAGCATCAGAACGAGAACGTCTATCACGAGAAGAATGTGCCGCGTTGCAGCACCGACTGAGTGAAGTCGATGCCGCGTTGCAGCAGAGTCGGAAACGGCTTGAACTAGCTGCAAACGATTGCCGCGCGCATTTAGATGAGTTGGCAGCCAAAGAACTACTTATACAGAGGTAAGAATACACTTGAAGAATGTGCCGCATTGCAGCACGACTGAGCGAAGTAGATGCCATATTGCAGCAAAGTCAGCGGCTCGAACTTGCCGCAAATGAATGCCGCGCGCATTTGTACAGTTAGCGCCAAAATGACCTAAGCATTCAAACCTAACAAAATAGATCATCTGTCAGAAATCAACCTTATCTCAAGACGTTAAGGTGCACTTTCACTTGTTTTCAGACAACAAATGAATATGCGCCATACGGCCGTTTGCACTATACTTAAAGAGGGCTTATTCTGCACACTTGCGCCGTCAGCCTAAGATCTTTTTGGTGTTGACTGTACTTACAATAACATTAACAGACACCGCGTTAAAAGTTTTGTTCGAATTTACTCTACATTTCATGTAGATAATACATGTATTGAAAATTGTAGATTAAATTCTTACTTTAACAGAGTATTAACTAATTTCAATCGAAATCATTCAGAAAATGCTGACTTGTTTACAGCGGGACCGAATTATTTTAAAAATAAAATTAATGTAGATTTCTTTAAAAAATATGTACTTAGTTTGTCTTTGACAAGTAATTTTGAAGTATGTACTGGTATGACTTTCTATATACAACGTGCAACAAAAAACCTCTAATGCCGAATATGGTAGATAGGGACCTTCAAACTGAACAACTTTTACTATGGGACCAACTCTGAAATCGAGAAAAAAAATCATCTGTTTCATACATTTTTAACCGACTTCAAAAATTTGAAAAGGAGGAGGTTATCTATTCGTCGCGTATACTTTGTTTTTTTTATATGTATGTACACCGATTACTCGAAGACGGCTGAACCGATTGAAATGATTCAAACGTTATAACAAAAGGGTATGTTCCCAAATTGGTCCCATTTTTTGGAATCGGTTCAGTAGTTTTCAAGTAATCTTGAAAATACTTTCATTTTCGTTACCATTTTATATGAATTCAAACGGATTTTCAACCATTACTTTTTGTTTATGAACCGATTTAGATGATTCTTTTTTTGTTTGAAAGAAGACATCTTAAAGATTATAACATATTAATTTCATTGGTATTGTACTTTGGATTTTGAAGATACACGAAGGAACTCCTCAAAATCAAATTGGAACTGTGCAGTGATTAGAATATTTATTATGGTTTATGACAATCAAAAACAAGTTAAGACTAGAGTTGAACTGCGAAGGCTCAACGGCCCTGTGGAAATTGAGTTACTCGTGGTATACCATTGAGAAATGTGAAACATTATACTTAATGTTTTATTTTATAAAATCATCGCTTACAGTATGTAAGCGATGATTTTATAAAATAAAACAACAAAAAAAAGCTTTTTAAAAAAAAGCAAAACCTCCTTAAAAAACCTTAAAAACAGCTTTATAAAAAGCAAGAAATAATGTTCAAATCGATTAATTAAAACACGTCTATTGAAGTCGGGTGGGGTTTTTAGAATATAAACAATACAATAAGTAAAAAATTACTCTCAGCCCCACCCGACTTCAATAGACGTGTTTTAATTAATCGATTTGAACATTATTTCTTGCTTTTTATAGAGCTGTTTTTTAAGGTTTTTGAAGGAGGTTTTGCTTTTTTTAAAAAGCTTTTTAATCTTTTTATATTTTCATTATTATTTTTTGTATTAAAGAGCCGATTTTTTTGCGATTTCAAAGTAGGTCCCATAGCAGAACTTGTTCAGTTTGATGGTCCCTATCTACCATATTCGGCATTACGGGTTTTATTGTAACAATTTGTATAAAACTAAATTGTTAATGCTAAAATCTCAAAATTAAACATTACAGCAAAACCCAAGAGTTGGAATCCGTGCGGTATGAAAAAGAGTCTGCCGAGAGGGAGCTCCAGGCACGTGTTGAGGATCTGCAGCGAAGACTTGAGGCGGAGAAATCCGCGCTGGACACCGAGAGGAAGAGGAACGCCATACTACAGGTAGCACCACAGAATAGATAATAGGGAGAATACTTACTTACAAAATTATTCCTTGGAGGAGCCTGGGGCCGTACCGGCTAACGCATCGATTATCGAAAAGTCTGCCGAGTTTCAACTTAAAACAGAAAAAATCAAAGTAAGGAATTTCGTCTTGTACTTTCTGTTGACGTAATTTTGAAGATATCGATGTTCGTGTGACATCATGAATTGGGGTTTGCCATTTTAGCCCAATTGGGGCTCGATTTATCTGTTTTAATTTGAAACCTAGCAGACTTTTCGATAATCGATTCGTTAGCCGCTACGGCCCCTGGAGGCGCATTGGTATAGCGCCTAGCCCAGCGATTGCGGAGGTTAAGCAACTTTCGCAAGAGTCGGTCATAGGATGGGTGACCAAAAAATATTATCTCATGCTTCTCCGTGCTTCGAAAGGCACGTTAAGCCGTCGGTCCCGGCTGCATTTGCAGTCGTTAACACCTACCAAACCGCATTGGGCCCGCGTGGTGGGTTGTGGCCTATTCTCCTTTGGCGGGTCGCCCATAAGGAAAGCTTGCAATAGGGACATTGGTTAAAGTGGCTGATGGTCAGATAGTACTAGCGTACAGAAGTTGCACTCCGCAAAATTGTTTAAATAAATAGCAACTCTTGCTCTGACACAATAAAGTACAAACCGCACAGCGCTCCCTTCGCTCCAAAACGTCTGCCTTGCCTATCTTTTTATCGCGTAGGTCTTATCTTTTCTGACGAATGAAATTTGTCCTCGCTGAGGAAGCCGAGCGCTTCATACACAATATTATAAAAAAAAACTTTTTTATTTATCATTCCTGCGGGGGCGCAATTGGGTAAAGCGATAGCCTTAGCATGAACATTAATTTATCGAGAAAAAATCAAGTAATAATAATAATTGTTTGGGAAACTTTAGTTCGCTTTGCGCAAAGCGAACTAAATTTTTTTTTTCTAATCTTTTACTATTTGCAATCGGTCGCCAGACCATAAGCGAATTTGTTGAATGGAAGAAGGACGAGTGTAGTGAAGCGACCATCACCGCTCCTCCTAATTAATTACGTGGTCTCTTTTTAGCCTTTTCACCACCATTGTGGGTCTATCAGCTCTGTAATGAGAGGGTTTGGGTGATTGTGGAGGCGGTCTTTGTGTCGTTTCTGATATAGCTGGATCTCCGCGAACTAAAATTGTCGTTGTATAAATTCCACTCAAAGTAACTCTATTATTTGCGTTTTGTTCTCGATAGATATTCGTGCTAAACGTAAAGATCCCTTTTGAGCGAAGTACCTAAAATGCACGATACGTTGGTAGTAAGTACGTTTTCATGAGCAAAATCTTTTGAAACGTCGAAAAGAATAGTAACTTTTTGAAATGTTTATAATAAATGACAGAGTGCCGAGCTGACCATTTAATTCAGCCATATCCATGGGCGTTGGAGAAAGTGCTAGCGAACGTACAGCGCCACGGCTCACGATCGAATGTGTCCCAATACGAGCGCCGCCCGCTTATAAAGGCGACGGTCGCCCCACTACTACCCCACTCACGCCACGGCGCTACAACAAGCAAAACTAGTTCGGGCGCTGACGTCACTCGCAAGCCCGCACGGACGTTAATCCCCTCTTTGATTATTTAACTTGATTTTATGACTTAACAATGTTTTACCATAATTTTATTGTTTCAAATTGTAATCATTATTGATTAGCAAATAAAAACAACATGAAATTACTAAAAATGCGTAAAACAACATAAACGCGCCGTCATATATAAAACATGAAAAGTGAACAACACCTAAAGGTCGTCGTCACACTTGTTCAGTTTAAGGGATTAGTAGATAGACTAAAATTAAAATTTTTCTCTTCTCTACAACTTACATGTGGTATCTGATTCGGAATTCCGAAATGGAATATCGATAATATTTATGTGAAAATTACTAACGGAAAATTCCGTTTCGGAATTTCGAATTAACATTTCGTCTGTATGTGGCAGTAAATAGTGTTAATGAAATAAAAAAAAACGATATATTCAAGTTTGTAAATATCGTTATTTATGACTATTACAGCTGATAAGTTTCTTGCGCCCGTTCTTCTTGTCAGCTAAAAAGTCTGGAACGGGTGGTAGGAAAATATAGACGATTCAAAAGTACTTAATAATTAAGTTTATTTGTATAAAGCTTATTTGACTTTGACTTTAATGGGTACTAGCGCGGTGTTATTGAAAGTTATTTGGTAATGGTAAATTAAAACCTGCGTTAATATCCGTTAAAAAGTGTTTTATTTCATGTGTAGTGAGCGCGTAAGCTTGAGAAATGAATAGTGTTAACATGAATTGGTGCGGTCATACGCAGGAGCAGAGCGTGCGCGGGGACGTATCGCCGCGCTCCGTGGGCTCGGAGTCCTGCGGCGCCTGGGGAGCGGTGAGATTACATTCTATTTAAAATATTTTGTTTTATTGTAATAATTCCAGTGATAATTGGTTTACATTGCGATGTAGTTATAAGTACTTTATTTTATTTTCAAATTTTATGACGCAATGAACACATAATTGTCATGGTAATTGATAATGAACAATGTCACTGGGTCTGTTAAATCACTTGAAATTATGATCATGTAGCTAAATATCTAACAATACACGTGTTTTAGTTTCATTTAGATCAAGCGAGTAGTTTCGAAGTTATAAGGGTTTGAAGAAAATGCCAAGCGCACTTAAATATGTGCTTTATTACGCAAGACGTAAGGTTCACCAGGGGCCGTACCGGCCAACGCATCGATTATCGAAAAGTCTGCCGAGTTTCAATTTAAGATAGAAAAATCAAAGTAAAGAATTTCGTCTTGTACTTTCTGTTGACGTAATTTGAAAGATATTTATGTTCGTGTGACATCATGAATTGGGGTTCGCCATTTTGGCTCAATTCGGGCTCGATTTATCTGTTTTAATTTGAAACCCTTTTCGATAATCGATTCGTTAGCCGGTACGGCCCTTGTATGACCAATGACGTCATTGTACAACACAAAATAACAGTGTTTTAGGCATATAACTTTTCTGTTTTAAGAGATATCGCGAAAATTTCTTCACAGTTGTGCATGTGGTCCTATACGATATTAGATAAGTCACTAAACAAAAATCGCTGTTTTTCTTCATTGTCATTGTTATTAAATAGGTCCTAAACATATACGAAATTTTTGTCTTTTTTTATGTAACCTGTGGGGCTACTCAAATGGCCACTTTTTCTACTCGTTCGTTAACTTAAAAATTAAAAACAAGCCATAAACTCTGAAATTACATGTCGTAGGCTTGTCAATTCCATACAATACAACAATCTTTGTAATTTACATAAACTTGCGACGTGTGATTTGATCGTCTAATTGCTTATTTTAAGCTTTAAGTTAGCGAACGAATAGAAAAGCGGCCATTTGAGTAGGGGGGCTGACATCTAGCATTTATTTAGTAAATATTAGATGCATAATAAGCATCAAACTTCTCAAATTCTTTTTTTTATTTCAGCGTGTATTTTCGTCATCTTTTATTGTGATTTTATCGACCTTGACAAACTTGCAAGTAAATAGTCTCATTTAATTTTGATTTCAGGACGAAGGCAGTATAACTCCGACAGGCTTAGGATCTATGCTGGGCATAGGGGCGGGGTTCAACGCGGGGGCGGGGCCCAGCGCGGGCGTGGGGGGCGCGGGGGCGGGGGCGGCCATGGGCGCGCTGGGCATGGAGCAGGCGCTGGCGGCGCTGGCGCGGCGCGAGGGGGAGGTGCGGGCTCTCAATGCCCAGCTGCAAATAGCTGCGCGCGCGCAGGCTAGTCTGAGGGACACTGTGGCTAATCTCACTGCTGCTGCTGATCATCATCAGGTAATAATTTATACAACATGTTACTAAATAACCCTTAAGGGTGCACCGAGCGTCCACTAGCGCCGCCAATCAAGAAAAAATCATTACAACGAAATAACTATGTTTAACAAAATTCTGAAACATATAAAAACTAGTATTAGTTATAAACTATTTTTGTATGCGTAAAATTCTAAGTTTAAATGCGTTCGTGTGGTTAAAATCTGGATTAACGCCTAAAGTGGCCACATATTGTTCAGTTGCGTAGACACTTGTACCATAAAACTGCAACAACTTTAAGACACAATATCTACTATAATTCAATCTCCAAATAATTGAAATAGTCACCGAACCGAATTCGACAAAATGGCGCCAAAAACCCACCTAGGTAAGGTTAGGATCTAGGCTGCTTCTCTCACTGCTGCTGCTGATCATCACCAGGTAATAATCATACGTGTTACAAAATAACCCCTAATACCGAATAGTAAATAGGGACCATCGAACTGAACTCTCAAATCGTGAAAACAATCTGACTAGCTTGAGAGATACTGTCGTTAGTCTCACTGCTGCTGCTGATCATCTTCAGGTATAAAACACTCGCCAGCAAAAATATGGAATCACAGGCCTATTTTCATATAAACGAGGTAACTTTGACGCTTTGGTTCTGAGCCCAGGATTAAACGGGGTGTGATCTGAGGTTGGCAATTCAAAGAATGAATGGCGTAGGCTTGAATAAAAAAATAACAAAAACAAGCTAAAATTACAATCAAAAGTATGGAAACGAACACTTAAAACTCCATACGGTCTCTAATGAAAACGGCATATGATTCCATACTTTTGCTCGCGAATGTATAAATAGTATAATTGGGTTGGTAAACTTTTCCAAAACTGTTGTGAATTATATATTTTCTGGTAGCTTTTGGGTTTGGAGTCAGGAATAACCAATTGCGGAATTTTTATAATACTTCATTTTAATTTAAATAATTTAAAATTTAAATTTACAGCATAGTACAATAAATCACTATTACGGCTGTATGCGTAGGTAGTGCTTTTGCTCAAATAAAAAAAATGAAAAGTTTGGCATTGGAAATGTCAACTAGTTGTCATGTCAGTCACAGTCCGCTAAAATAAATAAAATAACTCTTTTGTGAGTAAATTTGTAGATATACATATATTTATCTACACTCACCACGTAATGTTCCAAATATGAATTCAAAAAAGGTAATATAAATACGTACTTTATTTTCGTGGATAGGTAAAATTAAAAAATAAACTCATTACGATGCAGTCAACTGCATCATAAAATAACTTTTCATCCCTTCTATTCGAAAAATGATGATTTGTTCCTATATAAGTGGGACCAAAATAGCTCTTTTCTGGTAAGAACTTTTTAGTGGGAGGAAAAGAGATTTGAATTTAGAACATGTATCTCTCAAAGAATGGGGAGGTGAAGGCAAAGTGAATTACAGATGGCGCTCAGTCTTTGGAACAATTGTCAGTTTGAGCTTATATTGTCTTGACTGTGTATTACGTGATTTTACTTTCTTAGATTGTATTTTTTTCGGTTTTGCGGACAAACAATGTATTCTATGCTAACTTTAGCTCATATAAAAGAAGAATTACGGAAAAGAAAAGCCAAAACAACAGGCAAGAAAGTTTATAGCAACTTACAAAAAATTGCTAACAAGCATTACATTTCTTTAAATTTCGTGTAAGATTTACAAGTAATCTTTTTATTTCAGATTAGAAGCATATGATTTAAATTTTAACAAAGCAACTGAGTGTGAATTTCCGTGTTTATAGTTGCCTGATGATGCCTTCTGTGCAATAGTAATTTCAGGTTTCTGTACTGGAATTTCTGTACCATCCAAAATTACACGAACCGTTTTATCATATTTATTTTATTATTCTAAGTTTCTTGAATGACTCTGGCATATAAAATTCTATTAATTCTCTGTTTGGCCCCAATATTGGGCTTATTCCATATTTGATATACCTATCAAATTCATCCAAGTTATAAATATGTTAGAAACTGCTGAGGTTGAAATATTAAAGAACAACGCTGTTATAATTCAAATGTTGTTTTATTTTGGCGAAGCTTCATCAAATTCATGAAACATTCCTTTTGATTTATAATGTTTCTCAGGCTCAGCAAAGGAGAAAATCGAGGAAAAAGCATATTTTTTTTGATATTTTTTTGCCCACTATTTTTTTTGTTACTGGGAAATCGATGAACTCCAATATTTTACAAGTTACATGCATAACAATGCGGCATTTTCTCAGTATAAAATTAAAAAGTGCAATACTCCAAGAGATTCCCATATGTTTTGACAGTTTCTTTGAGGCGGCTCGGTACCAACGACAAGACGCCACCTATCGGGATAAAATTGCGCTTTTCCTCCCCATTCGAACGCGCCGCCGCCGGCTGGTATGTATTGACTGGCTGCATAGACGGCGCGGAGACTAAAAAAACATAAGCGCGCGAATTAAATAAGTCTGTGTTCTTGTAATTAGTACATACTTACGTACTTAGTACAATAACTTTTGAAAATTGCGCTAGTGTATCAAACGTAACTATAAATTTGTAATTATTTTTACTTTTCACGTGTCTTTTTTAAATAAAGAACATTTTCATTAATTACATAAACACAGTCTCCTATTTATTTTCTCATAGAAAGGGGATGAAAAGTAGAGTATATGACTCGGGCGCAAAATATTTTTGGCGAGGGCGACATACTTTGAATCCCTCGCTACGTTCAGGATTCTACTGAAGAATCCCTCGCTACGCTTGGGATTCTACTCTAGAATCCCTCACTTCGCTCTGGATTCAAAAAAGCGCCCTCGCCGTAAAAATATTATTTTGCTCCCTTGTAATACAATCTACTATTTTTTCTCATTACGATACAGGGCAAATCCAAAAAGAAGGCAGTGCCGTAACATTAAAAAAACAACGATATTTTCCCACATATTTTTCATGATTAAAATGTACTCTATGGTAATCGATGACTTTAGTGCGATTAGTTTGTTGAAATGCACTGATCAAATTTTTTTTTCTAATGGAATGCGCGCCAAGCATTTCCGATAAAGTTTTGATTTCAATTTTTACATTTTGTTATACTTACTGAATTTTGTAGGTTTTTATTATTCTTGCTTTAAAATGTGAAAAAATATTTACTCTGCCCGATATTTTAGTTTAGATGCAGCTAAGGAATTGACTTATTACAAGGTAGGTACCTTGCTAATACAAACAAAGTCTCTCTCTCTTTTCTAACGTTGATCTTTTATTTAGTAGGTTCAATCCCAAATGTATGAGTGTAGATAAAGTAGTGTATGAAACTGCACATAACTAGGTATTAAAACACTCGTGTGATACTATTAAACACACACTCGTGTTTTAATACCCCTCTTTATGTGTCAGTTTCATAAACTACTATTTCTTTATTCTTCAGACTTGTGCTATAAAAAAATAAAAAAAAACAATTATCTTCGAAAAAGTTTGCCAACCCAATTAGACAAGGTTAGGATCTCGACCGACATTGTCAGATTATCACACATAGAAAAAAGAAACGGTGGTGTGTAACGGAAATATTCACATACAACTTTTATTGCTTATTTTGACACTCCTTTATTGTTTATCTTTTATGTATGATTAATTAATACTTAAATCTTTAAATTAATTGTTTTTGTGACAATTTATCTTTATTTAGTTTATTTATTTTGACCAACGCTATTCTTATAGCGTAAACGTGTTATTCATAAAAAAAATAAACGCTTCATATTTATTATGATGGTCTTTACTATGATGATGAGAAGCGCGGTGGCGCAGTGTTTTAGCGCCTGGCCCAGCGATAGCGAGGGTTAAGCAACGTTCGCAAGGGTCAGTCATGGGATGGGTGACCAAAAATTTATTATTTTGAGCTCCTCCGTGCGTCGGAAGGCACGTTAAGTCGTCGGTCCCAGCTGCATTTGAAGTCGTTAACACTCACTAATCCGCATTGGGCCCGCGTGGTGGGTTATGGTCTATGGTATATCCTCCTCACCATCCATAAGGAAGGCCTGTGCCCCAGCAGTGGGGACATTAAAAATGGCTAATGGACACAGAATGATCGTTTATGCGCATTTGGTCCACTTCGCATTTGGTCCATTTCGCGGAACGTCCATTTCGCATTTGGTCCACTTTTTAAAATTTCCTCCTTTGCGAGCACAAAACACATTTACTTAATTGTTAAAATATATTGTTTTCTCCATATTTGTGTGATCCTGGTACTTTGGTGACGTACTAAGAACATGAAAAAAACAAAATATATATTAAAAAGTGAAAATAGATGCTAACATTTTCCATAAAATAATATATCGCATATTTATGTGAAAGTTGACCAAATGCGAAATGAATGTTTCGCGAAAAGGACCAAACGTGTGAAATGGACCAAATGCTCATGAACGAGAATAATGTTTTCCAATAAAATCCCTTCCATTCCAGAGCCTACAAGAGCAATACGACGCGCTCCTGCAAATGTACGGCGAGAAGGAGGAGCAGCTGTGCGAGGCGCGCCTCGACCTGCATGACGTCACGCAGCTGTACAAGGCGCAGTTAGACGACTTGCTACAACTCAAGCGGCAGGTGGCGGCGCTGCAGCGGTAGCGTGCAGGCTGCTGCAGTAGGCGAAATACTGCTGCTAGGTTATAAAGTGTTTCGGATCACAAAAAAATGTCAGCCCATAGTTAAGTGATTGCTTAGAGTCAACTCTGACCTTGGACGTTTTTGTCCTATCAAATCCTGATATTATTATAGTCTGCATTCCTTATAAAATAACTAAGTATTTAACAATCAGGTCTTTATTTGCAAATGTCCATTATAATGAATAAAAACAATATTTAACTTCCACATCTTTACCATCATTACACATTACACTTTTTACCATCTATTGCGTGAAAGTTATTGCCATCAAAAAATAAAATAAACAATGTGTGGTCTCTGTGTAAATTCTCTGACAGTTTAGACGAATGCTTAGTGCCACAGCAGATACGATACATATAGATAGTCCTGCGTGACGTCACACAGCTATACAAGGCGCAGCTGGACGACCTGCTGCAGCTCCAGCGGCAGGTGGCGGCGCTGCAGCGGTAGCGCGCGGGCTGCTGCAGTAGGCGAAATACTGCTGCTAGGTTATAATGTGTTTCGGATCACAAAAATTATATCAGCTGATAGTCAAGTGAGTGATTGTTTAGAGCAGTGTTTTCCAACTCGTGGTGATACGCGTACCCCAAGCTAAGGGTACGCGAGATTGTATCAGGGGGTACGCGGAATAATCTCTTACTTAACTAAAATATTGTAAAGTAGTTGGGAGCCACTAGTCTTGTCTACTCGGACGTTGGACATTTTTGTCCAATCGAATCCTGATATAATCTGCATTCCTTATAACTATTTCATATAATCATGCGTTATCTTGCGGAAGTCCATTATAATGAACCCAAAAACAATACTTAACAATAATTTCCATTTTTACCATTATTACATATTACATTTTACCATCTATTGCGTGAAAGTTATTGCCATTAATAAATAAAATAAACACTGTGTGATCTCTGTGTAACCCATAGACTTTCTATTCTCTGATAGCTTAGACGATTTCTAAGGCCCATAAACCACACTTGACGTTGAGAGCTATCTTGAGATCATACTTGATGCTCTTCTTATAGGAACAGCATCTCAAGTATGATCTCAAGATAGTTCTTAACGTTGAGAGCGGTTTATAAATACGGACCTTTGCCACATGAGATATGATACTTTTAGATGATCCTACACGAGCTGCATAACGCAGTTAGACGACTTGCTGCAACTCGAGCGGCAGGGATAGTGTCATGGTTACTGCAGTAAGCTAAATACTGCTGCTAGGCTGTAGGAAGTCATGTCCTTAAATAAAAGTCCCTGCAGATCACACAATTTTGTATCAGCCGACAAATTAAATGGTTACTTACAACCGGTCAAGTTAACTCCGCACCTGAAGCGCTTGCCTCACGCCACCGTCGTCGTGCCAGTAGTACACTTGTTAGCGATAATTTATCGATAATATATAAAAAATGACGTTCGCGTGAGGCAAGGAGAAAAGGAGAGGGGTCACTATCGCTTCAGTTGCGGAGTTAACTTGACCGGGTTGTACTCTTCTAATAAAACATGGCTACTGTTACACGTTCGAATATTCAAACGTTACTCAACTTTCAAGAGCTCTCAAACATGCTGTCTTTGTCATACCTATCTTTGAAATTTAATGCAACAGGACGATGTTCGAGAACCTCTCAAAGTTGAATAACGTTTAAGTATTCAGGCATAAGTCCTTTTATCACCGCCAAAGTGTTGCACTGTAGATTATTGAAAGGTAAATCGTTAAAACTTAAACCCAATGTAGACCTCGAACTTTTTCAACTGATAGTCGGCGTCAAGAGGTAGGAATTTTGATCGATTATATTTTGAATCAAAACCGTCGAAATATCTAAAGGCTGAGTTACATTGTTCCAGTCCAAAACATTTCAGTAAAGGTAGATTACAGATGTGTTTGACATTCTTTAAATTCAACGCACATGCCAGGCAATGTACATCTAGATAATGTACGAGAAAATGTCAGCCTTTAGATTTTTTTCATTGTGTGGTTCATCAGTTCACATTCGGTCTCTAATGATATATTCGATTGTGGTCAAGCTGTTGTTTAGCAGGGTTAAACCGACGCCTATTGTAAATGTGGCGGTAAGTGGGTAGGTTCGCTGTCGAATTTGGTGATACGTGTAAATAGGTTTTAGGCGTGGACTGAAAGCCGCGAAAACTTCTAGCTCGCTCAGGCCCACTAGCATGACCGACGAACCACGATATACATAAAGTGGCGGTCACATAATTAAAGACACCAGTCAATTTTCACAAACGAGGTAACTTTGAAGTCCTGGGTCTCCACCAAGGATTGACCTAGCTGTGATCTGATGATGGTCATCCAGGGAGTGAATGGAGCAGATTCAGATTGCTATACACACTCAACTGATCTGATCAGCATTCTAATAGATATAAGGATCAGTTTTCAGTTTCACGATTTTCATACATTTTTATGATAATTTTGGGGGTTTTTTGTAATCATGTCCTTATATCTCCTCCATTCACTCCCTGAATGGCCATCATCAGATCACAGCTAGGTCCATCCTTAACGGAGAACCAAGGCTTGAAAGTGAGGTAACTCGTGTGTATGAAAATCGACTGGTGTCTTTAATTATGTGTTACCGCCACTTTTATCGCGTCAAATAGCGTTTTATCGACACTCAAAATCCATTCTTTTGACAGTTAAATTTAAACGTGATAAATCGTTATCATATCGCGTTTCGGTGATCATGCTAGGGGGGGCAGAAGTTGCTGTAAGTATTTTCCGTACCAATCTGCGAAAAATTGTGGATCGCCTCGTGTTCAGACAAAGCTAGAAGTTTGACGCGATTAACTGTAAAAATAGGTATATAGCACCATTATTAAATTTTGAAAAAGATGAAATTGCTAATTAGTTTAAAACAGCAAGTCTCTTCTTTATTGAAGAGCAAAAGTAAATTGTATGTCATTAGTTAACTAAATGTTAATTTGTTTATTGTTATCAAAGCTATCTTTGAGACCGATAAAATCTGTATTATATCTCTACTATTAAATATCAAAACAAGCTATATGCGGCTTTATTCCTAGTTCCTGAAGGTTTATAATGTAAGGTGTGTTTAAAAATCATGTATTATTTTGTAAATGCCATTATGTATTTTTAAGTCTGACGACGGATTGTATATTTTAAACCATTCTAACAAAAAATATTAAATTATTTTGTTAAAAATTCTTGTAATTTCGCATATTTATTTCTGTTCTGTCTTGTATGTGCTGTTTTGGCGTGTTATTTAACTTATATTATAGATATACATGATGTTTGATAATAGCCTTATAAAGCCGAATATGGTAAATAAGTTACCATACATACGACGCCGCAAAATCATTATAAACCAGAAAAATCATTTTTTTAAATCTTTTTATGATAAACTGCATAGTGGCAACCCTAGACCGAAATTGTGTTTCTGCCCATTAATGGGATTATCGAATACAATAGTCTATTTGCGCCTAGGGTTGTCATTTTGCATTTAAATAAAAGCAAAAAGTAAGCTGAATTTCTCAGCCACGTGGCGGTTTTAATGGTTTATAATATTTTCCGGGGTGGTATGCATAGTGCGGTACGCTATCTACCACACTCGGCTTTATAAGGCTATTACTAAACAGCCTGTAGATATCTTGGTTTATCTAAGGCTGCTTACATATCTGCCGAAGATATGTAAGCGCCCATACCTATGGTATTAATTATCTCAAAACCTCTTTTGTTTAGATTTTTACTGAGTGGGGATGTCATTGTGAATTCAGAAAGGTGGATTTTTGTCATTATCTGTCATTTATATTATGTAGTCACCAGCAATAATTTAATTCGATTCTATTGTTATTTTTAACTTCAAATTTTATCTTAAACATGATCTACTGTAATACATTTTTATTTAAATAAAAATGACAGATTATATGAACCGTATTTTCATTTAGACTGTAAATAAAACCCCATTTGACATACACCAATTTATTAATAATATTATTAAAAAGAAGCGACAGGATTCACACAATCAATGAACGTATAAAAGATGTTTGTTTGATTTTAAGAGAATTGAAGATTTCTTCATTTGTCCAAGTTGTAATAAATCATTAATACGTTCACTGTTACAATCACACTGGAGGTTAAAAGTAATTAAAAAATATAATAACATTCACACTCCACATACACAAGGAAAAAGGACATTAAAGTTTGCGTAAATACGTAAGACGTAATGATTGAGAACTCATTTACTGTAAATTCTGTTAATTTATATGAAAATGTAGTAAAGATGTTAATTATTTTTTGTGCAGTATTCATCAAAAGTTTGTTTTTTATTTTGAATGTAAAACAGTTTAGAAAAAGAAACATTAATAAAAAATCTTGAAGACAAAAATTTGCTCTAGTTATTGGTAAATTCTCTAGTTACAGCTTTCCTAAAAGAAGTGATTTAATTTAACTATTCTCGACTGAGGATGAAATAGAAAGTAGCATTTTTTTTTTGCGTGAGAGAGAAGTAATGAAGATTCGCAGGAAATGAGTTCAAACTAAAAGATACGACTACATCAAAATATGTTATGCGAATATAATAATTACTAATTAGTTTCGTCGAAGATGTCAATCGACTGACGACAATCGCGTCGAAGGTAGGACAACGTAACCGCGTTCCATCTACAACACTGACAGGATTTATAAGCGGCTAACGTTCCTAACATTAATTTGAAGGCTTTATGAACTCGGTACTCGCTAAATCGCAGGCGAAATCGCCTCAATTAGGTCGAGTCGTGTTCAATCGTTCAATAGTCAAAATTCGATGATGAAAGCGAGACAGGTGTCTAAAGACTCGCAACAAGCGAAGGCGTCAACTTTGATGGTGATCGTCAACACCCAGTTTCGCCGTATCGTAAACGAATTCTCTAAAACTAGACTCCCCGGTTCGTCGCGGGGCGGGCTATTCGACACGATCGGTATTTTTGTCAATATTTTACTAATCAACACGACTTCGAAACTTCATCTTTGATAGATTTATAGTATTTCAACGTCGAGGATTATCAATATCGAAAAGGTGGTCGTTTTTTGTAAGAGAGTACGTCCACTCTCCGAGCCGCGGTACAAATGCCCCGCGACAGTACAAGGGGGAATTAAAGAGACACTAAACTTATCGCATATTGTAGCCCGTAGCCGCCGGGTGGCGTGGCTTGGGCTCGCTCGGTGTCGTCGGTGGTCTCGGCGCTGGCGGTGGCCGGTCGGCGGCCCCGGGGCCGGTGGCCTCGCGGCGTGGTCGTGGGATGCCCGAACGGTGGCCCCGTCGCTTCAGACCCACGCCATCCAGCCCTCGTACATGAGACACAGGTTCTCCGCGCTAGTCGCTTCTGATATTATATACTCCACCTGTCGACGGACGGATTCGATTAATTAGGATATTAATAATTATGCTGTTGAAATTCCTATAAATAAAAATACACTCGGCGTCAGAAAAACCGCACCCTTTTAAAAAAATTCTTCGAAGTAAATTAAATCTTATCTAATTTAACGGTAAGTGTAGTTATATGCTTCTTCCCCTTCGGACATAGCCAACAGTCTCTAGAAACCGTTGGAATACTCGTCGATCGGAATCAATAACTGAGATTAAGTTTCTGAGCAACATTACATTGCCTCATTTTTTGCAATATTTGAGGAACTTCATGGGCAATAGCAACCTTCTTGGGTATTTCTTTTTTTAATTGAACTGTTAAAGTGTGTTTCCTCCATCATCGCGATAGAGAATTTACCCGCATTTCCTAAATTGACCCCTTTTATTTCACTTTTATGGCGGCGCAAGCAATAACGCTTTAAGCGTTTAATTATGGTAACTGTTATGTTAATAAATCAAACAATTATTAATTGAAAGCTCATTAAATGTACTTTCAATAGATATCAACATTTACACAATAAAACGCTAGCTAGCAATAGCGGGTGGCCAAGTCTAAACTTATTTTCTAAAAGGTACGATTTTTCTGACGTCGATTGTAGATCAGAGGTATTATAGATGGTGTTTAGCAGGGGTGGCTTAACTTATGATTTGTGAGGTCTACTTGTGTTTAAAAAATATTTCTTGCGGTCGACTGCAAGGTAGTTTAGATGCTATTAAGTTTGATATTATATGTTATTTTTTTATATTTTTCTACTCAGTTTATTTTAACACTCGCGGACTACCTAAATTGCCTTCGCGGTCGACCGGTAGACCGCGGTCGACCTCTTGGCCATCCCTGGTGTAAAGTATAGTCATAGTGTAAAGAAAACTAAAAGCGCCCCCGCCCTTGCTCGTACCTGGTCGTGCGGCGTGAGCCTGGCGTGCGTATCGCGGCCCTCGAGCTTGAGGCGCACGCGGCGCCACACGCCCGCGCCCTGCGCGCTGCGCGCCCCGCCCCCGCTGCCTCCTCCGCCTCCGCCCGTACTGCCGCCGCCGCCCACCGCTGCAATACACACTAATATTGTCAATACAACTTACTAAATAAAAAATAAAGCCTGACTGATCAAATAAAAACCTCACCATGTTCCGGAAAACAATGAACTGTTTTTTCTACTGAAACTAACGAAAAGATCAAATGTGGCATCCCCAGAAAAAGTTTTATAATTTTATGATCAAGCAACACTATTTTTAACCGACTTCATCAAAAGGAGGAGATTCTCAATTCGATTATATACTTTTTTTATCGTTGTTCGCGCGTATCTTCGTCATTTATGGACCGATTTTGATGATTCTTTTTTTGTTCGATTGAGTATTCTTGCGAGATGGTCCCATTATTATTTTTTCAAATCGGTTTAGTAGTTTTCAAGTAATCCTGAAAATACTATGATTTTGCATTAACTACCTTGACGGCTTAGTTATTTATTTATGAACCGAATTAAATGAAGTTTTTTGTATCGGAAAAGGGATACCTTTAGTGTAGTCTTTTTTACGGACTTCAAAAAAAAATAAGGTTCTCAGTTTGACCTGTATGTATGTGTGTTTCTCCGCGATTATCTCACGTTTGGCTGAGCCAATTTTTCTACCTAATAATATACATACACTAGCTAATACAGAAGGTACTCTGCAACAGCAAATTGACACTAAATTGAGCAAAGACACCCTGAAGGAAATAATAAGCAACAAGAAAGAGAGAACTCTATTTATGGAGTATGCTAGAAAAATAGCTGAAATTGTTATAAACAGGAATAAAGACTGACAAGATTTAAGACCCAACGACAGGAAATAAAAATGTTTAAGCCATTCCAATACAAAATGTAAAATGGAACTGTAATACAGTAAAGGAACTTATAATATTAAGAAATCATGTACATAAGAAACAAAATGTATAAGATAAAAGGAAACCAATAAATAAGTAAACAACGAAAAGTATAAGTGTAATATGCGAAAAAAAAAGAATGTGTATATAAGATAAAGTAATAAGAAGAAATATGCAATAATAATATATACTTAAGTTGAGCATATTACTCATTGTGTAAACATAATAATAGAAAATTAGTACAAAGTAACATATGTATATTAAGAATATTAAGAAGAACTGTATTAGCAAGTAAGTGAAATTGTTATAATAGAAAAGAAAAAATAGTAAACAAAAAAAGAATAAGATACTAGCTATAAAGCAAGCATAAAAAGAAAGATATGCATAAAAATATGAATGGCAAAAAAAGGTCCTGCCAAAAAGCGGGGAGCAGCCGCATAAAAAAAAAAAAAAAAAAAAAAAAAATACAGAAGGTACTTACACTAAAAATAAAAATATAAAAAAATGTTTAAAAAACAAAAAACCTACTTCAAAAAACCTGCCTCTAAAAAGCAAGCAATTCAAATCATTAGATACATTATCATCGTTATAATAACGTCTATTGAAGTCGGGTGGGGCTTTTAGAATAAAAAAGGAAGTTGTACTTCCCGTACGTACGTACGGTACGTTCATACCCCACCCGACTTCAATAGACGTTATTATAACGATGATAATGCGTATCTAATGATTTGAATATTATTTCTTGCTTTTTAGAGGCAGGTTTTTTGAAGTCGGTTTTTGTTTTTTAAACAATTTTCAAACGCATCCATTTAGTTAGTGCCTCGGTCTGCAACATTCAATCTGACTGATCGGCGCCGGCTACCAGCTTCCTACGTGAATACGCACTAAGGCAAGCGACGATAATCGAATGTGTAATAGCTTATAGCGTAAAATGGAATAGGCAGTAGTTCGATTACGGTGAATGACAATCAAGAAATAATTGGTAGTAAGGTGTAAGTATCGCTATTTAAAGAAACTACATTAGCGTCAGCAAAACAGTATTCCACAACTAATCTAACACCCTAATTGCTAAGCTATTGTGCGTCGGTACATGTGGCGATCTGCTGAGGTGGTTTTCCTCTTACATTGAATTCAGATTGCAGGCGGTAGTAGTCCATAACTTCACATCTAGCTGGACTACTGTCCCCAGCGGTGTTCCACAAGGTTCGGTGCTTGGGCCTTTGTTATTTGTTATTTTTATAGCTGACATTAATGTAGGCTTTAAACACTCACATTTACTTTGTTTTGCAGACAATATGAAAATCTACGCTGATGTGAGATCCATAAGTGATGCAATCTGATTTAAATAGACTTGAGGCTTATTGTCGGGTGAACGATCTTGACTTAAACCCCTCTAAGTGCTGTTTGGTGACGTTTACACGCAAGCGAAATCTGATTTTATTTAATTACACTCTCAAGGATGCCACTTTGGTAACTAAATCTACAGTGAAGGATTTGGGAGTTCTTCATGACTCAAACTACTGTTTGATGCCCACATCGATAGTATCGTATCTAAAGCTTCTAAGTCCTTGGGTTTCGTAATGCGTTGTATGAAGGAGTTCTCCCTTGTTAAAACATTTAAAATTATTTTCTGTTCATTCGTTCGAAGCTCTCTTGAATACGCCAGTCAAATTTGGAATCCCCGCTACGATGTCTACATTTCGCGAATTGAAAATATACAAAAAAAGTTTATTCGTTTTCTTTGCTACCGTACCAAGAATTACTGCTCTGTAGAAAGCATCATCTATTACCACTTGCTCTGCGACGTGACATCAATGACATTCTATTTTTATAAAAAATTGCATCAAGTTCGATTGATTGTCCAGAGCTATTGGCGCAGATTTCGCTGAGAGTACCCCCTCAAAGACCCTAAGAAATAATTCACTTTTATCCCTCCCTCTAGCTCATACGAACTACAGGCAAAACGAATTTATATGGCGTGTCAGCGATAGCTTTAACCGATTGAGTATTGCTCTAGATCTGGATCTGTTTAATACTAGCGTCAATGCGGCGAGGAATGCGTTGAGTAGGCAGTTTTTTTTTTATGATCATTGTATTCATATTAGTTACAGTCAGTGGCACGAATCATGAAATCGGGTGGGGATTGCGCGGAACGCGTATTTTGGGTATGCGTAGCGGTGAGGGACGCGGGCGGCGGGAGAGGGGCGCGCGCTATTGGTCGCTCACAAGAGCACATGCGCGAACTTATCCCCACTCCGTCGACAAAATTTTCATGATTCGTACCACTGACTGTAAGACTTGTTACTGCAGTCTATAGTGCCGTATTTAGTGGCATCATTTGTATGGGGACCTTGCAGATCGTCAACAAAGGAAGCCGCTTGGCACAGTCGTTCTTTGTGGTCATCTGAGCTGATTTAGCCCTGTACCCACGTGGTACCACCATGGTGGTAGCCAGGGGTGGGGGGGAGAGGTCCCTTCTACCACGCTGCACTTTTACATCCATATCTCCATAAGTTTAGCAAATAGGTCGTGTTTGGTATCGTTTTCATATTGAGGGATTAATTTCTGGAACAATTTTTTCACTCGTTCATAGAAAAAACAAAAGTTCTGCGCAAATAAAGAAAAATAAGAAAACAAAAATCTTACAAAATCTATGCCTACAAATAAACCACGAGATTGTGCTTTATAAAAAAAATATAATTAAATAGCCCTGTTTATCTAGAATATACAAACATCAACTTTTTTTACACAAATTATATTTATAAATGTGTCAAAAAAAACATTTGCCATGCGCGGCGGTATTTTGGCGCAGTAAATTTGGATAGGATTTAACACTTATTGTTTAATAATGACACAAATAGGTCGTGTTTGGTATCGTTTTCATATAATTCAAAGACGGGGAATTCAATTTCGCAACAACATTTTTACTAGTTCATAGAAAAAAATAAAGTTCAGCGCAAAAAAAAAGAAAAATATAAAAAAAACTTACAAAATCTATGCCTACAATTGAAGAATTAGATTATGCTTTATAAAAAATATGTTTTAAGAGCCCTATTTATCTTAAATATATAAACATAAACTTTTCCAAAGAAATTACATTTATAAATGTGTCAAAAAATCGGTTTAGCCGCGCGGCGGTTTTTTGGTGCAGTATTTTTTTATTTGGATTTATCACTTATTTTTTAATAATGACACGGATTAGTATTGGTACTTTATGCGCCTGGCGGCCATGATTTTAACCTCAAAAACGAAAACAATCGTAAAATGTTTGTATACCTAGACCCTATCTTATTGAAAATAATAATTCAATAATTAATAATATTAGATTACCTATTAGAATTTTCTTGTTTCATGACATTTTTAGTTGCGGATCACGACAACGTGGATGTTAATGTGACAAGGTTCCAGCGCATTACCAATTGATGAGGATAATAGTCCCATAATTTTACTTAATAGACAGTTAAAGTAATAATTAAGTAAAAAAATGATTTTACCTAGGTATCTAGTTACAACAAATTTTATTGGCAGTTTCCGCTGCATCTACGTAGTTCGGTGCACTTTATTTCTCTTTTTTAACAATTGCACCTTCCTGCGCATTTTTGCTTACACTTACACCTTATTAACTCCATGCAAGCTGTGGCTGCTGGCGGTAAGGTGGTCTACAGAGGATTCCCATAAGCCATTATTTTTGCCCCAACCCCAATCTGGCGGGCGTCTCTGGTTGGTGGAAGATTCTCCAGCTGCATGTCCTTTTTCTTGAATAGTACTTTTCTGCATTGATTAATATCAAGGACATGCATTCCAACAATTCCAACAATAACTTAAATCACAAAAGCCAATCACCACGTAACTTGTCATACAAAGCAATGTCATTTATTTCTAATACTTATTGGCAAAGCCTGCTCCACATTTCCTTCTTCAGCTTATTTAAATCCTTCCATTGCAATTGGATAAACGCCCCAAGCTTTCGAAAGCGCTTTTTTCCCTTTACCAGCAAAAGACGATACGGTACCACACTCGGAAATGGCGTTCTTCTTTTTCCGGTGAAAGAAGATATTCATTGCTTGAGGAATTGTGGGTTCTTATTAGCACGGGTAAAAATCATCAGTTCCTGCCTTGCCATGCAATTGCAGCTTTATTAAGTAACCCAAATAAGTATAGTATTTTCACACTTTAAAATCTATAAAGAAGGAAATGTGGAGCAGGCTTTGCCAATAAGAATTAGAAAAAATTGTCATTGCTTTGTATGGCAAGTAAGTTACGTGATGATTGGCTTTTGTGATTTAAGTTATTGTTGGAAATGTAAGAATGCATGTCCTTGATATTAATCAGTGCTTTTGATATCAATCAATGTATAAAAGTGCTATTCACGAAATAGGACATGCAGCTGGAGAATCTCCACCAACTAGAGACGCCCTGTGCAATCATATTTTGCGAGCGATTTATCAGGGAGGAATGTATGGGGTCGACTTTTAAAAACAATCCAAAACCTGCCATGTCCTGCAGATTGGGGTTGGGGCAAAAATAACGGCTTGTGGGAGCCTATGTGAACCACCTTACCGCCAGCAGCCACAGTTTGTATAGACTTAATAAAGTGGTGTAAACAAAAATGCGCAGGAAGGTGCAATTGTTTAAAAAGATAAATAAAGTGCACCGAACTACGTAGATGCAGCGAAAACTGCCAATAAAATTTGATATAACTAGGTAGGTAAAAAAAACGTTTTTTTTATTTTATTATTACTTTAACTCTCTATTAAGTAGAACTATGGGACTCACAATACTAATCCGTGTCATTATAAATGATAAATCCAAATAAAAAAAATATTTATTTATACTGATTTTTTTGACACATTTATAAATGTAATTTCTTTGAAAAAATTTAAGTTTATGTATTTAAGATAAATAGGGCTCTTAAAAAATAATTTTATAAAGCATAATCTAATTCTTCAATTGTAGGCATAGATTTTGTAAGTTTTTTCTTATATTTTTCTTTTTTTTTGCGCTGAACTTTATTTTTTTCTATGAACTAGTAAAAATGTTGTTGCAGAATTGAATTCCCCGTCCTTGAATTGTATGAAGACGATACCAAACACGACCTATTTGTGTCATTATTAAACAATAAGTGTTAAATCCTATCCAAATTTACTGCGCCAAAATACCGCCGCGCATGGCAAATGTTTTTTTTGACACATTTATAAATATAATTTGTATAAGAAAGTTGATGTTTGTATATTTTAGATAAACAGGGCTATTTAATTATATTTTTTTTATAAAGCACAATCTCGTGGTTTATTTATAGGCATAGATTTTGTAAGATTTTGCGCAGAACTTTTGTTTTTTCTATGAACGAGTGAAAAAATTGTTCCAGAAATTAATCCCTCAATATGAAAACGATACCAAACACGACCTATTTGCTAAACTTATGGAGATATGGACGTAAAAGTGCAGCGTGGTAGAAGGGACCTCTCCCCCCACCCCTGGCTACCACCATGGTGGTACCACGTGGGTACAGGGCTAAATCAGCTCAGATGACCACAAAGTACGCCTGTGCCAAGCGGCTTCCTTTGTTGACGATCTGCAAGGTTGATGCCACTAAATACTGCACTATCTAGTTATTAATGTTTTGTTCTGTTTTTGTGCGTTAGTTTAAGTTTAATCTTCTAAGTAAATTGCAAGTAATTAATCGGTTCCTTTTCTATGATTCTTATAAGGTGTAGGTAATAATTTGATATTATATAACTATTTGTGAGGAACTATAATTGGCCATCTGTTGCTATGTTCAAATCATATTTTATGTAATATAGCCTGTTGGTCTTCCTAAGAAAAATAAAATAAAAACAACGCATCATCAAACGTGATTAATTTTCTCTCTGGCCGCGTTCCGAATCACGCTTACAGCACTGTGAGCGCGCTAACGCCCGGACCGATTCATGCTAACAACGCTCACGTAAGCTGCAGTGTCGTCACAGATGACGTCATCGCATGTGCTAACGACGCTCAGCGTATTCTACCAAAGCACTGTGAGCGTTGTCGGTGTAGCTGTCAAACTTCCTTGTCAAAGTTCATTCTTGTTAAAATTTGTGGTTATTATTTGTGATTTTTAGAAAAGATGGCTGAATTTATTGATCTACAGGTGTTTTGCGAAGCTACGAACGAAATACTTATAATAAATTGATGTTGAGAGAGCTAGCAGTGGTAATAAGTATTTTGAATCTTTGATTGTTTATAATTGGTAAGTAAATAACTGGTCAGAGTGAAGGAACTTGATTCATATTCATTACTGCCTTTGTATTTACTTATCCCATAGAATTAACATTTACTTTATCGAGATAACCCTTTTTGGAGGTTACGTTGTTAAAAACAATCCAACGTTAGCGGTGTGAGCGCTCTCACGAGCGGTCCGAATCAATAGTATCGTGAGCATGCTGACAGCGTGCTAATGATTTGGACCGGTGTAGAATGACGTCACACGCTGTGAGCACTGTTGGCGTGATTCGGAACGCGGCCTCTGTGTCATAGTAAAATTTTTCTATGTCTGTGTGCACTCATTTTAGTGGCGCTAGTAGGGTGAAAAATACGGCGTTTTGTAAACCACAGATTTCCTTTGGTAGGATTGGTCCTTAGGACCCTAGGATGGATATAAGAAGTGGAGCCACCACGATTTTTGTAGTAAATTTTTTGAAGTTTTGGCTTTCAGCCCAATCTCGATAGATGTATTAGTTAAGCTGCTATGCCCAGTTTGATATCATATTCGTATGAATTTAGGATGTCGAATTCATTTTTGGATTCATATTTGTACGATTCAATTGTTAAACTATTAAAAAAAAAACAAAAATAAAATAAACGCTTGATTAGAGAAAAAAATTGCCATTAAATACACAAATTGGAAAATTTGAAAAAGAAAAATACCTCGTAGGAGCTCTATTATCCTTATATTTTTAAAATAATAATAAAAGAAAATATTCTTGTTTTGGCTAATTAAAAAAATAACTTCGTTACCGTTGTAAGGAAGTTATTCTTTTTATTAAATATTAAAATTTTAAATATCAATTCGAAACTTGTTTGTGATAGGCTCAAATTGTAACAAATTTAGTTAGCTTTATAAAAGTATAGAGTAGAGATACCTGGAAAACGCTTCCTAAAGGTAGTTTTTTCGAAAATACTGAAACAAGTGCCAAGTTTTTCCAGCAGTACAGGGTTTCCAAGGGCTAAAACTTGGGTAAAACTACTCTCAAGGAACAGTTCAATACAAGTTTTATAATGTATATATATTTGGAATTGGCTATTTATTACCTTTCATTTGATACCCATATTGTTAAAATAAAAAATAATAATATTTCCATAGGTGTAAAAGAAATTGACGCCACGCGACAGTGAATTTTTTTTTCGCTATTTATTGTTAATAAAGAAATTTGTAAGTTATATGTTTTCAAGTCTTCATTCTATAAGCTTTGTTATAATATTTTTTGTTTACAAATAAGAACATCAGTTTAATATTTACGGTGAATTAAAGTAAAAAAAATGTAGTTGAAAATATTGGTTATTGTGTAATAATTAGGAAGCTTCTTAATAAATTGCATTTTTTATACCGGAAATAAATTCTACGTCATTGATTTATCCGAAAATGATAGCAAACTTTGCTTAGTATCTAAACTTAGGCAGTTATTAACCTCGGACTTCGTTAAGGCAGACTTCCCCCCTCCCCCCCACCTGCTTGAAAAATCCAGGTGGCTCCACTTCGTAAACCCAACTTAGGAACCCAAGGATCAATCCTACCGAAGGAAATCTTTGGTTTATGGATAGCTGTATTCTTCGTTTTTTTGCCCCCTACGACTGGGGTAATTTGTTTACTTTTCTATAAATAAATTAAGTAAATATTTTCCGAGTGTCGTAATTGTGAAAATTAAGTCAAGACAGATAAATCAAGTTAATGTACGAGTTCGGCAAGGACTCATACATGAGTTGATATGTCCAACAGCACACATACCCGAGCGATGTTGTGGCGGTGGTCGCGCTCGACGTGACGTCATTTCCGCTGCCCACGTCGCTTCCAACCTGCCAATGTAAATAGATAGAAAGCATTAATTATATTTCGCACCACGTTACACAAAACTGTAAACTACTGTGTTCCAAAATACTTCTCACATTATTATTTAGGTACTCAGATGAAATTATTAAACAAAAGTAAGGAATTATTTCCGTCGGCCACTTCATCACGTCACGTGGCATTTTATTTCCTATTTTCCTTTTCCTCCTAATTTTTGAAAGCCCTAGACTACCGTATGGGAAATTTCTTTGTCGACTACGAAACAGCTTCTAAAAGGTACAAAATCGATTCACTCGCGAGTAGACGTGTCTACTTAGATGAAATATTTTTATATAAAATAGTGAACGGTATTATAGATTCAGCCTCACTATTGGAGTTAATTACCTTTAGAATTCCAAGAATCTCCTCACGTTCTATCGATACATTTTATTATCCCCCATCTACTACAAACTACGCCAAAAACACATTTATAAGACGCTCGTGTCGATATTACAACGAAAAATTCAAAAATGTTGATATTTTTTTCTTAGAGCTATCAATGTTTAAACGAAAAGTGGGAGAAATAGTATTTAATAAAGAACCCCTTAAGTAATAACACCATAATTTTACATTTACTGCCATGCTATACTGTACTAATCGCTACCTTTGTGCAGACTCAATATTTGTAATTATTTTATGGAACTGCCTGGTCTATTTATAAACTATTATAATTATGTAAAACTTGTATATGACTGTATGTTTTCCTGAATAAATAAAAATAAATAAAATAAATTTCCTGTGAGAATTTCGTTGAGAGGTAGTCAGATTGGTATATCTCAGCTCAGGGATAGTGCTGCTTTTTTAACACTTTCTGCGTCACACAACTGTAAGGCTGGCCACACACAGACGGAATCTCGTAATGGAATTCCGTACATACGTGATTCCGAACGCAGCAACTGCATACAAAATCTATGGGCCTGCCACACACATGCGGGATTTTTCCGAACTGAATCTTCATACATTGTCGAAATCTGTTCGGAATTCCGTAAAGGGGTTACGTCTGTGTGTGGCCTGCCTTAGTATCACTTTAATGTTAGTAAAGTTCTAAGCAGTATACTCGCTCGCGTAGCGTCCATGACCGCGCGTGCAGCGGAGCGGTCTAGCGGAGCACTACAGATGGCGCCCCTGTATATGTGTGATGATGATGGCAGATACTGCAGTATACCACAGAATTACTAATAGTACAAGTATAGAAGCAGCACTCCGCAAAGTCATTTAAATAAATAGCGACTTTAGCTCCGACGCAATAAAGTGCAATTCAGGTCGCGCTGCGCTAATGGCCTCCAGTTATGTTCATCTTGTACACTCGCGAGCAAAAGTATGGAATCATAGGTCTATTTTCATACAAACGAGGTATCTAATTTATTTGTTACTTTTTCGTTTGTTTTTACTTGTCCGTTTTAATATTTTTAGTCCGAATTTTTTTGTAATAATTTAGTCCGTTTTTTGATTTAAACATCTGTACTCGGCACAGTAATGCGATTCGAGATTGTTACTATTATCATCATTTTGTAAAGAGAAGAGACAATACCTACTTGTGCAGTAAGATGCCGCGCTCGTACACTAGCGGGTGTGGTTGCCCTCTGCTCACTTGTGCCTTCGAAGGCACGGCTAGTAGTAGGTGGTTATCGCGCGACCTTGAGCGAGTGAAGGAGGCCTGAGTATACTCACTCCAGCAGCATGTCGTCCAGCTTGGGCAGCGAGTCCGCCAGCGCCGGCGCCGCGCCCATGCGGCGCGCTGCAGGTGGCGCTGGTGTGATGATGGCAGATACTGCAGTACTCACTCCAGCAGCATGTCGTCCAGCTTGGGCAGCGAGTCCGCCAGCGCCGGCGCCGCGCCCATGCGGCGCGCTGCAGGTGGCGCTGGTGTGATGATGGCAGATACTGCAGTACTCACTCCAGCAGCATGTCGTCCAGCTTGGGCAGCGCGTCCGCCAGCGCCGGCGCCGCGCCCATGCGGCGCGCTGCAGGTGGCGCTGGTGTGATGATGGCAGATACTGCAGTACTCACTCCAGCAGCATGTCGTCCAGCTTGGGCAGCGCGTCCGCCAGCGCCGGCGCCGCGCCCATGCGGCGCGCTGCAGGTGGCGCTGGTGTGATGATGGCAGATACTGCAGTACTCACTCCAGCAGCATGTCGTCCAGCTTGGGCAGCGCGTCCGCCAGCGCCGGCGCCGCGCCCATGCGGCGCGCTGCAGGTGGCGCTGGTGTGATGATGGCAGATACTGCAGTACTCACTCCAGCAGCATGTCGTCCAGCTTGGGCAGCGCGTCCGCCAGCGCCGGCGCCGCGCCCATGCGGCGCGCTGCAGGTGGCGCTGGTGTGATGATGGCAGATACTGCAGTACTCACTCCAGCAGCATGTCGTCCAGCTTGGGCAGCGCGTCCGCCAGCGCCGGCGCCGCGCCCATGCGGCGCGCTGCAGGTGGCGCTGGTGTGATGATGGCAGATACTGCAGTACTCACTCCAGCAGCATGTCGTCCAGCTTGGGCAGCGCGTCCGCCAGCGCCGGCGCCGCGCCCATGCGGCGCGCTGCAGGTGGCGCTGGTGTGATGATGGCAGATACTGCAGTACTCACTCCAGCAGCATGTCGTCCAGCTTGGGCAGCGCGTCCGCCAGCGCCGGCGCCGCGCCCATGCGGCGCGCTGCAGGTGGCGCTGGTGTGATGATGGCAGATACTGCAGTACTCACTCCAGCAGCATGTCGTCCAGCTTGGGCAGCGAGTCCGTCAGCGCCGGCGCCGCGCGCATGACCGCGCGTACAGCGCCGCGGTCCAGCGGCGCGCTGCAGGTGGCGCTGGCCTCTCCCTCCTCCTCGTCGTCGTCGCCCGCGATGGCGTGGAAGGCGCTTACGAGGGCTTCTGCTTCTTGCTCCTTTGATAGGTACACCGCTGCCGGGTTGTTGCCCTAGAGAATTTATTTAATTATCAATCAGAAAAATAATGAACCGAAGAGTAATTCAAGTGTACTAGCGCTGGTAGTATACCTTGTACAGCGGCTGCAGCTGCAGGGCGGGCGGGCGCGCCTGGTGCGCGAGGCGCGCGCGGGCGCGGTGCGCGTGCGCGCCGGCGCGCACCAGCGGCAGCAGCGCGCTGCCCGCGGCGCGCGCACGCGCACGCCCCGCCGTCGCCGCCGCCGAGCGCGACGACGTCAGCTCGCGCACTAGCGCGCTCACGCTCTCCACCTGTTACGGAGGGACGGGAACCGTTACGACACTTTGCTGCTTAAACGTGCACTTCCCATAAGCCCTACGTTATACCTATGACTGACAGTCCCACTAAGTAGTGGAACCACAAACCCTACATTATACATAGGACCCACTACTTAGTGGAACTACGAATCCTAGTGTTTGAGATCAAGGGGCCGATTCTCACGCGATAGACAAATGTCGAAATAAAATGACGAATCCACCATTTTGTCTATTGAAACCTGTTTTTCATATTCACGAAATGTCACCATAGAGATACGTCGATGGCTAGGCGACGTGTGGTCGACGGCGGTAGAGATTGAATATCTCGAACGTTACGTTAGTCGAAGTGTCTAATTGTCTCTTTCTTATGAGATGGGTGATCAATTTGGGCTGCAATAACGAATGTTAAACTACTTTTAAAGAGGCCGGTTACGAGATGGGTGACCATTTGAGACCGGAATGACGAATGTAAAGCAATTCTAGAAAATGGCCGAGAGAGGGATGGGTAACCATTTATGAGTGCGATGCGACTAAAGTAAAACAACTTTAAATAAGGCCTGGTATGTGATGGGTGACCATGTAGTAACTACTTTGAAAAAAGATCGGGTTCAATGTTAAAAAACGTTTACGAAGACTGGATATAAGATAGCTGACCGTTTGAAACTTCGACAACGAATGTTAAACAACTTTGTAAAAAGATCGGGTTTGGGATGGGTGACTGACTAAGCCAATAGTGATCAATGTTTAACAGCGTTTCGTTTCTTGCAGATAGACATTATAGAAAGGTAGTTCTCGGGCGCACGACATAGTGTCAAATTCGAGATATCTCGAAAAAGTCAAGAAATCATAGAAATTACAAAGACTTTCGACTGGTAATGTCGAAAATAGCTGAGAATAAGTTTTTGGCTGCAATAGAGATTTTAGTGACATTTGCAATAGAGATTTTAGTGACATTTTCAATAGAGATTTAAGATTAGAGATAATCTCGAATTCGATAAATGTCGCAGTGCGCGAGAATCGGCCCCCAGTGTTTTTCTTATTTCATACCAGTGGGACCACGAGTAACAGTGGGACAAAATGGGACCACGAGTCAAAAACCCGTGGATGGTTCAACAGTCATTCGATCACGATTCACGGAAGTGCACTTCGTGGCATTAAATATCAACTAATCAATAAAAAATACGTAATTTTACAAGTAGAAATCTGATCATGTTAGGCAAAAATAAAAGGTGAAAAAACATATTTGAAATTATGACACAACCCTGTGAAAAAGAATGTTGCAAAATTATTTCGATGAAGTGTTGAAAAACAAGATATTTTTTTTGTTAATTTATGTTTATCGATATCTTAACATAAATATGGTTTGAATGGTTTACCCAATGCGTGTCGATGTTTCCTTCCGGGTGCAGCATCTCCATGAGCGACTCCTCCACGGGCGTCACTTGCAGGGCGTACTTCTGCGCCAGCGTGCACGCCTGTCATAAATATACTGTTTGTAGTGTGAGAGTAGCTTATATAATAGTCATAAATCATTAATATGTAGTTTAGTCTCAATAAACACGTTGCACCGAGCAGTTGTTTTCTTGAACCGCTTCCCGCGCCACATGGCGACCCAGAGCCAGGCGCCCGCGCCGCCGCGATCGAGTTTCATGAACTAGCCTGGAGCGGGCGAATATTGCAATTCAGCGCATTCTTTGTGCCCTGGTGCTACAAGTTAGAACGATAATAATTATGTGTTTTAATATTATAACTGTGACCGGCTACGTGCAAACACGGTGTGCTTCGAACATTGTATCGGAATTTTGTAAACTTCCATAATGGAAAAACCCTATTCGAAAGTCGAAGAAAAAGAAGTGATCATATCACAGAATGCTGCGGGAGGTACCAACGGAGCCTCAACTACGGACGTGGAATCTCACATCCATTTTAACAACATAATTTTGACAACCATCCTCGTGGTAATATTGGTCGTGATTATCGTGATTTTGTATATGAAGGTGAAGAATAGGCAGAAAAACTGGATGCGGAAACATATAGAATCCGAGTTCATTAGGAGGATGAGACTTCGTCTGTCTGGCAGACGAGAGCGAGATGACGAAAATGCCTGATGCTGCCCGTGACCCTGAGTGATTCTTCGTTAATTTAGTGTGTGCTCCACCCCGCCCCTCAACATTGTTTAAGTGTTCTTAAATATTTTATTACCTATATATACTTAAAATAAAAACGTGCGCGTGTGTGTTAATTTAGAGTGAAAAAAAAAGACGGTTTCGGTGCAAAGAGACTATGAATTAAAATGAGCTATATTTAGAAACTATAAGTGTAATTAAGTACCTAGTGTTAAATCATGTGCATGCGTGTTCTTATTAAATGGAAATACCTACTGTGTAGAGTTAAATAATTTTCTGACCGATTTAGAACAAATAAGGGTAAGTCTTAGAAAATTAGGACCTGCTCGAAGGTAAGAAGTTCAAGGAACAAATAAAATTAAGAAAAGTATTGAAATATATAAACTTTATAAACTATATTTAGAGAAAGCTGATGTAAAACAGTTAACTACCGAATATTCAGGATTATTAGTAGAAACTTTGTGTAAGAAAATAGAAGATACTTATAATAAAATATTAAGTTACAGTGAGTCTAATTCATCAGAAAACATGGCAGGTTTTGACTTAAAAACGGCAAGCTCGTTGATTCCAGTTATGGATGGCAAGGAAGAGACCACCGAAAATATTATACAAGGTATAGAAATGTATAATTCTTGTTTAACTAAAGTGGAGGACAAGAATTTGCTGATTAACTTTGTTGTTAAAACACGTCTATCAAAAACGGCAAGATTAAAACTAAAATCAACATACGAATCAGTGAATAATTTGATATCGGACATTAGAAAATTTTTACTTACAAAAAAATCAGCAAATTCATTGTTGTTCCAATTGAACAATTTATCTCAAAATGATTTAACGGTATCAGAATTTGGAAACAAGTTAGAGGAACTTTTTGTAGAATTAACTATCTCTCAAGCTGATTCAAACGATACAGCATGTGAAATTTTGAGACCGATTAATGAAAAATTTGCAATAAAACGGTTTTCAGATGGGCTGCGTAATAGACGATTGGGGACAATCATCGCAGCTAGAGACTACCAAGAGTTAAAAGATGCTATCCGAGCTGCAGAGGATGAAGAGGCATCCCAGCCGGCTGGACAGGTGATGATGAATATGCGAGGTAAGCCTAGAGGTAGAGGAAGATGGCAACACCGTCCTGGCCGTGGCTATCATGAAAGAGGTACTTATTACAATACCTATTACAAGAATAAAAACGACAACTATCAGTATCAAGGTAATAATTCTTCTTATTATGCACCTCACTATCGTGGTCGAGCAAGCTGGAGACATCGTGGGCGATCCCATTCAGGTAATCTCCGAGGGTATAGTTTTCAACCCCGTAGGATTTTATCGAATAGAACATATTTAGGTATTCATGAAGGTCGTCAGAAAACGACACAAGAAACTAATGAGTTAAACGATCAAAATAAGTTTTTTCGAGCATAAAATACTAACATGTGAAGGTTTAGAATGCGTTCGATTTCGTGTAGGTAATAAAGATTGTTTATTCTTAGTTGATACTGGAGCAACTTTATCTGTAAAGGGGCGTCCATAAATTACGTGAGGCATTTAGGGGGGGGAGGGGGTCGAGCCTAATCTCACCCAATCTCACGTGGGGGAGAGGGGGGTCTCGGCAAATATCACGTAATTTTTTTTCTGCAGGAACAGTATCGCGAAAAAACTAGGTTAAATAAAGTTAAACATTTTTCTTACCAAAATATGGCTAAATCCTAAACAATAATGTTTATTTAAATAAATGCAAAGCAAGCAAACACAGATTAACGTAATCACACTAAAAATACACGTTTTGAAAAATCTCACGTGAGATTTATAGGGGGGGAGGGGGTCGAGCCAAATCTCACGACATCTCACCAAGGGGGGAGGGGGGGTCGAAAAATCGCCAAAATCACCTCACGTAATTAATGGACGCCCCCTAATACATAAAAGTAAAGTCCCACAGTGTATCACTTTACAAAGTAATGACACTTTAATAAAAGGTATAGGTGATAACATTTATTCTAGTGAAATCGCTTGCTTACAATTGTATCATTATTTCCCACAAACAAATTTATCGTGTTGCAATTACTCGACACGATTTGAATTTATGTTTCATGTGTTGGACAAAATGCCTTGTCAGGCGGATGGAATTATCGGGTTAGACTTTCTGGAAACATATTATGCTGATATAAATTTACTAAGCAACAAATTGACTTTGCTAAATAACAATGTAGAGATAGAGGTAGATTTATTTAAAAATAATTTCAATAATAAAATACTACACATTCCAAGTAGATCTGAAACGATTCATTTTATTAATGACGATTCTACAAATTTAACAGATCAATATGTCGTGATTCAAAGATAATATATTTTTGGCTGGAAGTATAGTTCAACCAAAAAGTGGAAAAATTCCAATTAAAATTTTGAATACAGGTGAAGAGAGTATCGACTCACCGTCATTTGAAGTAGATTTAGAAAATTTAAACAATTATAATTTATGTCACTATAACCAAACTAAGACTGATACTGACAGAATCAGAAAACTTTTGTCTATTTTAAATCTTACCTATTTGCAACCTGATGAGCAAAAATCTATTGAACAAATATGTGCAAAATACGCAGACGTATTTCATCTTGATGGGAATAAGCTTAGTACAACGAATATAATGAGTCAGTCTATTGACGTTAAGCCAAATGTTAGACCTGTTTATACAAAACCGTACAGACTACCACACTCAATGAAATCAGAGATTGATAAACAAATACAACAAATGTTAAATGATGATATAATTGAAACCACAAATAGTGAATGGAATAGCCCTATACTTCTCGTACCCAAAAAATCTGATAATAGTAATAAAAAATGGAGGTTAGTTGTAGATTATCGAAAAGTTAATGAAGCCATAAAAGATGATAAATTTCCACTCCCGAACATTACAGAAATACTAGACTCTCTTTCTGGTTGCACGTATTTCAGTCATCTTGATTTAAGTCAAAGTTACTATCAAGTTGAGCTCGAGCCTAATAGTAGAGGCATCACTTCATTCACTACAAGCTCAAACAATAGCTCAGGACAATACCAAATGAAGCGTCTCCCTATGGGTCTAAAAATTAGCCCGGGGGCGTTCTCACGAATCATGTCCATAGCAATGTCAGGTTTAAATTTCGAAAGTTGTATTATTTATATGGATGATTTAGTAATTTTTGGCAGAAATTTGATCGCACATAATCAAAATCTAATAAAAATACTCGAAAGATTAAGGAAGGTTAATTTAAAAGTAAATCCAAAAAAATTTGAATTTTGTTAAAAGGAATTGCTATATTTGGGGCATGTTGTAACACCGGAAGGCGTTTCGCCAGATCCACAAAAGGTTAAAGTTATTCAAAATTACCCAGTACCTCAAACTTCTGATGAGGTAAGACGTTTTGTCGCAATGTGTAACTACTATCGTAAGTTCATACAAAAATTTGCAAATATTACTATTCCACTAAATAGATTATGCAGGAAAAATGTTAAATTTGAATAGACTGAGGAATGTCAAAAAAGTTTTGAAATTTTGAAAAATGCAATTATTACACCACCAGTGTTACAATATCCAGATTTTTCCGTAGAGAGTGAATTCGTATTACAGACTGACGCATCTGGAGTAGCTATTGGGTCAGTACTATGCAATAAAGATCTTAAACCTATTGCTTATGCAAGTAGGCCCTTAAATAAAGCTGAATTAAACTATCCTACAATTCAAAAAGAGTTGTTATCAATTGTTTGGAGTGTTAAATACTTTAGGCCATATTTATTTGGAAAAACATTTAAAATCATGACAGACCATAAACCATTAATATATTTATTTAGCATAAAAGACCCATCAAATCGTTTATTAAAATTTCGATTAAATATACAAGAGTCCCTGATCGCTTTATTGAAGGGCGGGGGGATGAACCTACGGAAGTGGTCCAGCAACTGTCCAGCTTTACTTGAAAACTTACCTAAGGAGCAGATTTCAACAACAAATAACTATAACTTCAAAACTGAAGAGTCTTCTAAAACTTTGGGACTGAGCTGGAATACCGACACCGATACTTTCCATCTTAACTGGCCTGTAAAAGAAAATTCGAAACAACTAACGAAACGATTACTACTTTCGGAAATATCTAAGTTCTATGATCCGTTGGGCTGGCTCTCTCCTGTGACGATCACTGCAAAACTATTGTTTCAAAAACTTTGGACAAGTAACATCGATTGGGATGAGAAGGTTCCCTTAGATATTGAGAGAGAGTGGACAAAACTAATGCCGTGTATGTGCCGGCCTAGAATAGCACTACCCCCTATCATCCCGTGGGTGTCGTAAAAGGCGACTAAGGGAGCATAGCCTTCAAGAGACGGGCAGCAGCGTCTCCAAAAAACCTTGGCCTACTGCGATCGCCAACCCGCCTGCCAAGCGTGGCGATTATGGCAAACCCCCCCCTCATGCACAATGGATCAAAAAATTGGCCCTCAGTCCCCGGCAGCCCCGCTATTCCTAGCTACGGTAGCGGCTACGGTAACCGCGGGGCAGGGGGTGCTAAGAATCCCCGGGTGCGGCTCGGCTACCAAAAACGACGACAACTGCACCTGGCAACCTATAACACGCGCACACTAAGGACCGACGCGAAGTTAACCGAGTTGGAAGAAGTTATCAGCAAGGTACACTGGGACATTATCGGGTTATCTGAAGTCCGAAGAGCGGGAGAGGACTCGGTAATCCTCAAATCCGGTAACTTGCTTTACTACCGGAAGGGCGACCAACAGTCCCAAGGTGGTGTCGGGTTCATCATCCAAAAGTCCCTTGTCAACAACGTGATTACCATCGGAAGTGTGTCGACCAGGGTGGCGTACCTTATACTCAGAATATCCAAACGGTGTTCGCTGAATGTTATACAGGTTTACGCACCGACCTCGACACACCAAGATGACGAAGTGGAGGCTATGTATGAGGAGATCTCTAAAGCCATGCATAGCTACAAAACCCACTACACTGTTGTGATGGGGGACTTCGATGCAAAGTTGGGGAAACGATGCGGTGATGAGCTGAGAGTGGGGCAATTTGGAGTTGGGCAACGGAATGACAGAGGCCAGATGCTGGCTGACTTTATGGAGAAGGAGAACGAGATAGATTTTATCATGTCGACGAAAAAGCAAATATTCAATGATGTCACTGTGATCAACGCTGTTAAGACGGGGAGCGATCACCGATTGGTACGTGGCACATTGAATATCAACCCAAAGCTGGAAAGATCTCGACTGATAAGATCAACAATTCGACCATTGCCGGCCCATATTCAAAACCCCGAGAGCTTTCAACTCGAACTCCAAAACCGCTTCGAAGCCCTTGAGAACAGCATAGATGTGGACGATCTAAACAACATGGTGGTGGATACTGTCCGTACGGTAGGGTCCAAGCTCTTTAAGACCCGCCGTCCCAAGATAAAGAAACTCTCCGACCACACACTCCTACTCATGGATCAGAGACGTGAAATGAGGCTCCAGAGTTCAGTAGATGCTAATCGTTATCGGCAGCTTAATAGACAGATATCTAAGTCTTTGACGAGCGACCTTCGCCAATTTAATACGAATCGTATTAAAGAGGCTATCGAGCGGAATAAAGGCTCCAAAGTGTTCGCGAGAGATCTGTCTATTGGGCAAAGCCAGATGACGAAGCTGAAAACTGACGACGGACGCATCATTTCATCAAAGCCTGAAATCCTGAGGGAGATCGAGAGCTTCTATGGGCAGTTATATTCCACGCAGACACCTGTTGAAAGCAAGGCTAAAGACCCCAGAGCCAAGCTTACCCGACACTATACCCAAGATATCCCGGACGTCAGCCTGTACGAGATTAGTATGGCTCTCAAACAGCTGAAAAACAACAAGGCGGCGGGTGACGATGGAATCACTACAGAACTTCTGAGAGCGGGCGGTAAGCCGATACTCAAAGTCCTCCAGAAGCTCTTTAATTCCGTCATCGTCCAGGGCAGAACGCCAAAGACATGGAACATAAGTGAGGTGATCTTGTTCTTTAAAAAGGGTGACAAGTCCCTCTTAAAGAACTATAGACCCATCTCGCTTCTGAGTCATGTCTATAAGTTGTTTTCGAGAGTCCTTACGAATCGTCTCGCTCGCAAGTTCGACGACTTCCAACCTCCCGAACAAGCCGGGTTCCGAAAAGGCTTTAGCACCATAGACCACATCCATACGCTGCGGCAGGTTATACAGAAGACCGAGGAGTATAATGAGCCACTTTGCTTGGCGTTCGTGGACTATGAGAAAGCCTTTGATTCGATTGAAACCTGGGCGGTGCTGCAGTCTCTCCAAAGGTGCCAAGTGGACTATAGGTATATCGAGGTGTTGAGGTACCTATACCAAAATGCCACCATGACGATCCGAGTACAGAACCAGAACACAAATCCTATCCAACTGCAGCGTGGTGTGAGACAGGGAGACGTTATTTCTCCGAAACTGTTCACAGCTGCGTTGGAGGACATCTTTAAGCTCTTGGACTGGAAAGGACTCGGCATCAACATTAATGGCGAGTACCTAACACACCTTCGTTTTGCCGATGATATAGTCCTTATGGCTGAGACCATGGAAGACCTGAACACAATGCTCGAAGATCTCCGTAGTGCTTCCCAAAGAGTGGGTCTTAGGATGAACATGGAAAAGACGAAAATTATGTCAAATGCCCATGTTGTACCCTCTCCAGTTCATGTTGGGAACACTACACTTGAAGTTGTTGACCATTACGTATACCTAGGACAGGCAGTCCAGTTAGGTAGGTCCAACTTCGAGAAAGAGATCTCTCGCCGAATCCAACTCGGGTGGGCAGCATTCGGGAAGCTTCGAAAAATCTTCGCGTCCGACTTACCTCAGTGTCTCAAGACGAAAGTCTATGAACAGTGTGTGTTGCCAGTGATGACTTACGGCAGTGAAACGTGGCCGCTAACTATGGGTCTCATAAGGAGGCTCAAGGTCGCTCAGCGTGCAATGGAGAGAGCCATGCTCGGCGTTTCTCTACGTGATCAAATCAGAAACGAGGTGATCCGCAGGAGAACTAAAGTAACCGACATCGCTCGAAGGATTGCTCAGCTGAAGTGGCAATGGGCGGGACACATAGCGAGAAGAACCGATGGCCGTTGGGGCAGAAAGGTTCTGGAATGGCAACCGCGCACCGGACGACGCTCCGTGGGTAGGCCCCCGACAAGGTGGACCGACGATCTGGTGAAGGTCGCGGAAAGCTAGTGGATGCAGGCAGCGCAGGACCGATCGTCGTGGAGATCCTTAGGGGAGGCCTATACCCAGCAGTGGGTGTCGTGTGGCTGATATGATGATGATGATGATGGACAAAACTAAAATTAGAACTGCCACACAATAAACAAATAACTTTAAAGCGATGGATTGGCGAAACAAAACAAGGCATCGAATTACTGGGATTCTGTGACGCAAGCGAGAAAGCTTACGCTTGTGTTATCTACAGTCGCGTCACCGATACAACTGGAACCCCAATAATTACACTACTTGTGTCGCGAACAAGAGTTTCCCCGATAGCACAGAAAACTTCATTACCTAGACTTGAGCTTTCTGGAGCTTTTCTGCTGGCTAAGCTCATGGAAAAAACTCAGCAAGCTTTATCGGAATATCAACTGAAAATACAAGCCTGGTGTGACTCACAGGTCGCCCTAGCCTGGCTCCAAGGCGAAACATCTAAGCGAGAAAAATATGTAGCCAACAGAGTCACACAAATCAAACGCATCATACCTACGTCACAATGGCATTACGTCAAATCAGAGCAAAACCCTGCAGACTGCGCGTCACGTGGCATGCTACCAAGCAAACTAGCAAACTTCGACTTATGGTTCCAAGGACCTGAATTTTTGAAGGAAGTCGAATCAGAAGAAATTTTGAGCTGCAATACATTTTACACGAACATTGAACTTTGCCAGAAAGAAACTGTACAAAACTACGAAAAGGAACATTTCATAACTAAGCTGTTGACTAACTTTAGTTCAATGACACGAATATTACGAATAACAGCATGGATACTTCGCTGTATAACAAACATGCGCGCTAAACGGAAATCGGAAACTCCATACCTATTGACTAACGAAAGAACTGCAGCAAATAAAGTTATTATAAAACACATACAGCAGAATAATTTCATGGAGGAATATAAACAACTTCAAAACAAAGAAACATTATCTAAGAAAAGTGTTATTATGAAGCTGAGCCCTTACTTAGACGACGACAAGATCATACGTGTCGGTGGTCGCCTCCAGAACTTGAACTTGCCTGTGGAAATGAAGAACCCCATCATCCCACATACTGGCCGACTTACGCAACTTTTAATAAAAAATTCGCATTTAACAACATTGCACGGCGGAGCGCGACTAACTTTGACTCATATAAGGCAGCGATATTGGATCGTCGGCGGCAACAGGGCTGTCAAAACTCAACTACGGAAATGTGTGCGCTGCTATCGATTCAGACAGAATGTCAATCGTCACCTTCCACAACTTCAAACTCATAGCAAGTGGAACAAGTCCACAATCAACATCAAAGTCAGAAAGGTGAAGGACAACAACTTACCCCCAGCAAAATGGGCGTTGGGGTGCGTCCTGGAAACTCATCCTGGTTCTGACGGATACGTTCGAGTTACTACCATCAAAACTCAAACGGGAATTAGCAAGCGCCCTGTAACTAAACTGTCACCCCTCCCCTTGAGCAGTGAAATTGAAACTCCCAAACAAGATGCTGCAACTTATCAAGATCAAAACCAGAACTCAAAAATTACGAAGAAAAAGGGAAGGAACAAAACATCAAATCTATTAATAACGCTGCTAACAATGTTTACATTTTTATCGGGATCATATGGCTCCATTGACGGCGTGTCGTCAGGCGCTCAAATTACAAACTTAGAACGTGAACGCCCTATCTACTATGACGCAGTCGGCAAAATGCAAATGATGCACGACGAATGGACGCTAATTATGTATTACAACATAACAACTTATTGGGAAGGAACTCATCGTGTTGAAAACTATTTCAATACTGTGAAGAACTTGTGCACCAGTGCTAACTTAGAACACTGTATGACGATGACAGATCAACTAAGCCATGAGATGGAAATTCTTGAACACTACAACTCTATTCTCATGAATCCCCACAGACATTTGAGCAGTAAAAAGAAACGAGGATTACTTGATGGAGTGGGCTACGTAGCGAATAGCTTGTTTGGAATACTAGACCAACGGTTCGCCGACAAGTACGAAAATGATATTCAAGCGATCCAAACTAACGAAGACTATTTATTAGAGCTTATAAAAAACCAAACAAGCATAGTTGAATTGGAAAACAAGGTGTTGAGAAAAAGTGAGGACAACATCCAACGACAGTTTCAGATGATAGAGCGCTTCATCAACCAAACCAACGTGAACTTTGCGAACGTGGAATCGGAAATGGAAATACTTTCTGCCACTACTTACTTCAACTCCGCGTCGCTGACAGCGTATCTTCTCATCAACAGCCTAAGAACGTTCCAGAACATGCTTTTCGACTCACTCACCAACGTGTATCGAGGTCATATTGACGTGCACCTGATATCTCCAGCACATCTTATACAACAACTAACAGAAATATCTGGAAGCATCCCGAAGGATTTATCGTTGCCGGTGCAAAACTACAAAGAAGATATCAAGGACCTCTATGCTTTGATTTACATGAAAGCACGAGTCACTGAAAATTATTTTCTCTTTGAAATGCATATACCGCTGATAACTAACGAAGACTTCAACTTGTATCAAGCCATACCGTTACCTGTGAGAATAGAGAAGATGGCGGCGGCATATGTACAAACAACTTCAAAGTACATTGCAGTGAATTTGGAGAAAAACATTTATATTTCACTGAATGAAAATGACCTTGCCCACTGTCAACAACAAAAAACTGAAAAATTCATATGCAAAACAAACAGACCTGTTTTTGATATGCATAGTGATAGTGCGCCGTGCGAGGCGAAACTGCTGTCACATCAAAACATTCAGCCCTGTGACGTCGAGCACGCGTCATGCAAGGACGCATGGATCGAGTTGCATTCACCTAACAAGTGGCTCGCCATATGTTGTGATACGTGTTCATTACGTACCATATGCAATAGTGATGTCATTTCATACACTATGACGTCATCTAGAATAGTGACGCTACCACAAGGATGTGTACTACAATCTAAGGACTTATCGATCTATTCGCACAATCACTACAGCAGTCGAATGAAGATGAACTACAACGTCGCACCTACAACATTGGATACATCAGTAAACAAGATAGTAAACTTAACTCATCACAACACGCCACTTATATTCCGCTCTACAGCTCGTGAAACAGAACAGATCGAAGAGGACATTACAAAACTGAAGTAACACGAAACTAAACTGCCAACCATATCAAGTCATGACGTACATCAATACGTCATCAGTTACGTATTATTGGCGTCAGCTGTCGCTGTTTTTCTTGTGTTGGTTGTGAGGAAATACTGCCCTCACTGTTTGAAGAAAAATAAGATAAGGTCGACCGCTATCCAACGACCACATCCTGTAGACATCGAACTTCAAACCTTTTATCGAAGGGATGACAGACAACGCGACGACCTGGTAACAGCGCCGCCGAAGCCGCCCCGGACCCTCAACGCCGCCGGAACAAGCAACGTTGCATTCAATTTCGATTAGTGACATTTTTTGCTTTGTGCAGGCTTTTCTTTTCTCTTTTGTTTTTGTTAACTTTCTTTGTTTTCTTGGGTTGCCAAGATGTACGGTTTACATGTACATATTTATTTTACTTTTGCTAACACAGCAAACGTCACGGCGGGCGCGTCATCGACCCGCAGTATCCTAAAGTATCATATTTAATTATTATAATAAATACATATTTTAGCTCAGTGCAATTTATAACGCCAACTAGATCGGTTTCATACATCAGAGAAAAGAATCGTCTATTTTAACTAACTTTGTAACTTTTACGTAAATACATCTCAACTTCAATCTATAGCGATCTTTTCATCCTGCACTCCAACTAACTAACTACTACATCTCAAGAGTGTAACCATACAAAACTAGAAGAATATGACTATAAGGTAATTTATATCAAAGGTAAAGACAATACAGTAGCTGATGCGTTGAGTAGAGTGACAATAACATCAGACGACTTGAAAAACTTAAATGAAAAAATATTAGTCACAACAAGGGCACAGAGTAGAAAAATAAATGAGGCTAATAAAGCGAAACAAAGAGATTTAGTAGGGACATCATTGGATTTACAAAATATAACTACAGATTTAAGGCCTGATCAACCGAAAATCGTACAGATATTGTAAACCAATTTATTCAGTGGAAATGAAATTTATAAAAGATAAAGATTTAGACAAATTAAGGAAAAATAAATTAATAAGTAAAGAAGATAAATGTTTAATATATATAGAAAGTCAGCTGATTATTTACATAAACCTCAATTTTATGTCGCATTTCACGCGAGACGTATTTGTGAATATGTTGAGTGATTTTTGTAATAAATTAAATATTGAAACAATATGTATAATAAAAGAAAAAGAAAACGCGTTATTTGTAGAACAGCTGTGTAAAGAAATAAGTAGTAAAGAAAAGTGGTCCGGACCCCAACTTCATATTCTCAAGAGTGTTAAGAGAATTACAGATAAGGACATGCAAATGATAATCTTAAATGACTATCATTTATTGCCTTCCAGCGGACATGCCGGCGTTCGTCGAATGGTAAATAATATAAAAAGTAAGTACTATTGGCCTGGACTAGAAGCAGATGTAAGGAGTTATGTAAGTAAGTGTAGTAAATGTCAAGTAATGAAACATTTAACTAGTTACAAGGAGCCAATGGTGATAACGACAACCGCCAGTTCAGCGTTCGAAAAAATATTTTTAGACCTTGTTGGACCCTTAATGCGGGATGATGAAGGTAACCAATACATACTTACTATACAGTGTGAGCTCACCAAGTATGTGGAGGCATATCCACTTCCGAACAAGGAAGCTGTGACTGTGGCGAAGGCATTTGTTTGTAATTTTATTTTAAGGTATGGCGTACCTAAAGCTATCGGAACAGATCGAGGTACGGAGTTCATTTCATCGGCGATGACAGAAGTTTGTAAATTATTAGAAATAGAAAAGGTGCATTCTACACCTTATCATCATCAAAGCATAGGAGCGCTAGAAAATACGCATAAACATTTAAGAAACTTCTTACGAATTCAGTGTGAAGAAAATTCTTACACGTGGAGTCATTGGCTACCGTTTTGGTGTTTTTCATTTAACACAACGGTGCATTCGATGACAAACTATACGCCATATGAGCTAGTTTTTGGAAAGCCATGTATAATTCCAAGTAGATTGAAAGATGAATTAGAGCCATTGTATAATATGGATAATTACGCTTTAGAGTTAAAGTATAGGTTACAAGTAGCACATCAAGATGCATGTAAAAGATTAATAAACAGTAAGTTAGATAGGAAAATGCTTTTCGATAAAAATATAAAACCTGTTAGTTATAAAAATGATGATCTAATTTTAATAAAAAATGAAAGTGGAAATAAAATGGAGAAATTGTATGATGGCCCGTATAAAGTTATTGAAGAGGTTGGACCAAATGTAAAAATTATTGTAAACAACAAAGAAAAGATTATCCATAAAAATCGTACTAAACTCTTTAAAAATTAAGCTTATTTTGATTTATATAATAAGTAGTGTTTAGTAAGGGGAAAGATTGTATTTTCTTATATTATTTCTATCATGTTATACTTAACATAGTGTCCTTCTACACCTTTGTTCATTATAACTGCTAAGAAAAAAGGAAGAAAACCATGTTTTTCTTTTTTTTCTTTTCTATTAGGGGGGTGATGTAGTGTGAGAGTAGCTTATATAATATTCCTAAATCATTAATATGTAGTTTAGTCTCAATAAACACGTTGCACCGAGCAGTTGTTTTCTTGAACCGCTTCCCGCGCCACATGTTAATAACAAGTATAAACACCCGAAATAAATGAATTATTATTATTAATCACGTGAGCCTCGAAAGGGGGGGGGGGGGGGAGTTGAAAAATTCACGAAGTATCACAAGGGGGGACGGGGGGTGTAGTGAGATATCACGTGTATTAATTTTTATCGTTGAACGCGCGAAAAGGAACTGCGTGTGATTGTTGACTCACCGTTACCAGGACGATTTCCCCGCCCACCGCGACATATTTCTACTGAAAATTGTTGAGATTATTTTGTATCAAAAAATACACGTGATTTATTAACGTAAAACCTCACCACGCATCACCAGGGGGGAGGGGGGGGGGGGTTAAATATTGGCCAAAAAAAACATCACGTGATTAATGGACGCCCCCTTACTAGGCAGACCGTTGATTTCCTTAATCATACTTTGTACTAGTGCAGCAGCGCGGGCGCGGCGCGGGGCGCAGTGGTTCGTCTCAATCGTGCAACTAACGTACGCATGCGCAGACAGTTGATGTGCGGCAGCCAGTTCAAGTATTAGCACTGAATAGATAATACTACTAGCGTACAGAAGTTGCACTCCGCAAAATGATTCAAATAAGTTGCGACTCTTACTCCCAGACAATAAAGTGCAATTCAGGTCGCACAGCGCTCCCATCGCTCCAAAACATTCACCTAGTAGTTGCTTCTCTTTCTATCGCGTAGGTCTTATCTTTCTAGCGCTTCATACTCGCACGCGGAGTGACAGAGCCCTGGCATTAGTTACCTCGTGAGTCGTGACAGTGCTGCAGCGCGGATGCCGTGTACACTAGCAAAAGTTTTTGTGTATAGAAAACTTATGTGATGGCCGAATACTCAAAGGCTTCTTCAAAAGGTCTCGTTAACTTGAAGGAAGCTGTCAGTTTCACAGAGTTTCTGTCAATTTTGACAACTTTTTTGAATTTAAGGTGGCCTTAACTTTAAGATTCGTTTGAGTATTTGGCCGTCAGTGTTGCAGTGTATACAGTCGTCCTGGTAACAGGCTCATTCTAAATGTATCATCCAAATTTCAAGGGTCTGTCTGTCCATGAAACTGAACAACTTTTCCAAAAAACATGTGTCGCATTTCGCCACAAAATTTTTGGTCATCCCATACTAAATTGATTTATTTTTTATTTTATTTATTAGGTCTGCCAACATTTTTACACCACAACTTACACATAAAATAAAAATAAAAAATACTTAAAATTAAAAGAATAGTGAAAAAACAATTATAGGCAAACACAACATGAATATATAAAACTTACTTAATTTCGATTAGGCAACAAATTAACAACATTCCTTAATAATGATACAATAAAACCTACTTACTAATCTTATATAATTCTTTTTTGTAACATGGTAATGAAAGTGTAAATGGATCAATAGAGTGACTAATCTTGTTGTGTTCATAACAAAGTCTATTAATAATACTTTGGCGGCCCAAATTGGTTCTATTAATCCTAAGCGAGAAAATTTTAAAATTAGCTAATCTGGAATTAGATCGAGGTGTTTTAAATCTTAGTTCACGGAGCAACTGGGGACAGTCGATGTAACCTCTTAAAATTTTGTACAACAAGACCTGGTCAGCGACCCATCGACGGTTCTCTAAGGTAGAAAATCCAAAAAAGTCAAGTCTATCACTGTAGGAAACCAATTCATACTTTTTACGCTGGTGAATCGTTAAAAAATATAATAGCTTTTTTTGAATTCTTTCAAGTCGGGCGATATGACATCTATATTTTGGATTCCAAATGTTTGAGCAGTATTCAAGGGAGCTACGCACCAATGCAAAATATGTGTATTTGAGAGCATCTAAATTTTTAAAATGTTTGCAATTACGCCAAATAAAGCCAAGGAGTTTAAGAGACTTTGATATGATATTATCAAAATGGGTAGTAAATGTAAGTTTATTATCTAAAATAATTCCCAGATCGAGTATACTGGTAACTTCTTCTAGAGTGTGTGAGTTGATGGAATATGAACCTCTAACAGGACAGAGCTTTTTTGTAAACTTTATATGTTTGCATTTATCGGGATTGAAAGGTAGTTTGTTTAATGTCGACCAAGCAGCAATTCGATCAAGGTCCATCTGTAGCAGTAAGCAATCGCTAGAGGTTTGAACCGTTTTGTAGACCTTTAAGTCGTCTGCGAACAATAAACATTTGGAATGATGTATTACCTTTGTCAAGTCATTAATAAACAACAAAAAGAAAATGGGCCCCAAATGAGAGCCCTGAGGGACACCAGATGGTACATCAAAAAGGCTCGATTCATATCCGCAAGCCACTACTCTTTGACATCTCTCAGAAAGATATGAACGGCACCAACTCAAGAGAGAACCATGCACACCAGCTAACTGTAACTTGTGAAGTAACAATGAATGATTCACCTTGTCGAACGCTTTACTAATGTCAGTGTACACTGCGTCTACTTGCCGTCCTTGGTCAACTTCAATAGATATGTCGTTAACGAAACAGGAGAGATTTGTGACAGTGGACATAGCTTTACGAAACCCGTGTTGTTGTGGGACAAGAACCGATTTGAAAAGGTTAACAAAGTGAGGATATACGAGCGATTCAAAAAGCTTTGAGAATCCGGATAGCAAGGAGATCGGTCTATAGTTTCGTACATCGTTAGGTGCGCCCGCTTTAGGTATCGGTAAAACATTGGCCAATTTCCATGTTGAAGGAAAGGTTCCAGTAGATAATGAATGGTTAAATATAATACTAAGTGGGTATGCCAAGCTTGAAGCGCAACTACGAAGAAATATCGAGGGAATACCATCTGGCCCAGCTCCCTTCTTTGGGTCCAATCCTTTCAACGCCGTCTCAATACAGTCCACAGATATATAGATATTGTTAAGTACATTGTTTGAAGAGGATATCGAATCGTCATCGCAAGCTAAATGGTCAGAAAAGTCTGTCACATAAACTGATGAAAAATGATTCGCAAATGCATTACAAATTGAAACAGGGTTCTCCAATCTCTCATCATCCAGATGCATTTCACTTGGCAGAGACTGGGCAATTTTACGTTTACCCTTGATATAACTCCAGAAAGCTTTAATATTATGGCTACTTATTGACTCTTCAATTTTATACATATAGTTAGCATAGCATTTTTTAATCAGATTGTGACATCTTATCCTGGCTTCTACATACTCGAAATTATCAAGAGGATTATTATATAATTTCACTCTTAAACGCAGTTTTTCCTTTTCTTTAATAAGCTTGATAAGGATTTTAGAATACCAGACAGGGTACTTTTTTGGATGACAAGATAATTTGGGGACATTTTTTTCAATTATTGTGTTAATTAACAAGTAAAATATCTCAACCATGCTATCAATCGAATCAGTGTGTTTAAGTTCAATATCCCAGTTAATACTAGACAAATCCTGATTTATTTCGGAATAATTAGCTAAATTAAAATTGTATTTGGATATTGTATTCTTTTTCAAAAACTGGAGTGGTGAAAATTCTATTGAAATATTTAAAGCTGGGTGGTGCGGATCGAGATCTACGAGTGGATCATCATTACGTTCTGAGCTAACTGATTTAATAGTAGATAATACTAAATCTAACACATTATTGCAATTATTAGTTACATTATTAAATTGACTTAAATTGTGAAATGACATGAAGTCAGAGAATTGCTGATTTATAGAACAATTACTTGGTTCTGGAGACACAGCTGAACAAGTCGGTGACTGATTTGGGCGAGAAGCCCATTTAATGTTGCTCAGATTAAAGTCACCCACGATTAATATATTTTCAGTGTGATTTAAAGAGGATAACGCACTTGAAACATTCTCGAGTAATGACTCCAAACCTTGCAAAGATACGGGTGGTGGCAAATATACGGCGCATATTATAAAGGATTCATTAGAAATGTTAGGAACAGTGACAGAAATCCACAAGTCTTCATTCGAGCTTTCCATATGAGATAACCGTTGAGAACGAAGATGATTAGCAACTGCTATAAGGACACCACCGCCGTCTTTTTTGGTAGACGATGTGCTGTCACGGTCCCTTCGATAAATACGATAGTTGTCATTGAGTACTTCAGCATCACAAACACCACTTTTCAGCCATGTCTCCGTTATAACAATAATATCGAAATTGCAATTAAGACTTGATAAATACAACTCATGTAGTTTACCACGGATGCTTTGGGCATTTTGATAGTATATATTCAGTTGACTCAACATTTTATCAAAGTAACAGAAAAAGATCATGCACACTTTTAGTAATAAAGGTCTATGATGAGAGCTCTTGAAGCATTTCGCCATTTCGTATCCACAGCACAGGAGACTCATCGTTTTTCCTCATTAGAATACGACCATTGCGCACCCACAAGTATTTAAAGTTTGCATTTTTCCTTATCAAGCGGGCCTGCGCATGTAAGGAACGATTTCCTGGAGAAAGATGTTCACTCAAATATATCTGCACCTTATCGCCTGCCAAGCCAAGGAGGGAGCTGTTCAACTTATCCTTAGGGTGATCTTTGTTGTATTTCAGGCAAGAGGCAAGCATGTTGTCACGCATACGAGGTGAAGGTAGTTTCACAATGATGGTCCTAGGTCTTGTCGATTTGGGGTTGGATTTAGCGACTCTTGTGCATGCAAGTATATTTTTTTCTTCTAAAGGACATGATATCACCTTCCCAAGTTGTAAAACAGTGTTCACGAGATTCTCTCGAGGATGTTCAGGTAAGCATTGAATTTCAAGGTTACATTCCCGCGCCTGTTGTTCAATAGTATTCATTTTAAGAGATAGTTCCTTGACACTTACAGTAAGTTTCGTATTTTCTTCGCGAAGAGCTGAAGATTCTGCCTTCAATCTTACTAGTTCAGAGTTTACTTCATCATACCTGCTCGATAAAAATTCAATTGTTTTCACAAGCTCAGGTATTAATTTGACCTCTTTTTGTAGAGCTTCGAATTCAGAACGGAACATAGATTGCATTTTCGTTAATAATGAAGACTCAAACTGATTAAGTTTTTTCTCGAGCAGTTCCTGCTGAAGGTGTTCGTTGAAGATTACATCCCCCTTGACAGGAGTAGTGCTATTTTCACCTGGTTTTCGCGGCATTTTACACTCCGAACATTTCCATAAGCTTTTTGTTCTCGCTGACAGTTTGTTGTAATTTTCCTTAGTTATGCTCACACATCCAAAATGATAAACATTGGAGCACGCCGAACATGTAATTTTTTCAGAATCACCCACGACGTGATGACATCCTTTGCATGAGGTCATGATTAATTATTTTTTCTAGCCAACGCCGTTATTTTTACGAATTCCCACTTTAAGGGATAATTATTTTTATGTGGCAACACTTTTCAATTAGACAACGTCAAAACGTTAGTGTCAGTTGAATTTGACAGTGTCAGTTGAATTTGACACATCTGTGATTCGTAAATTATGAGGGTACTAATACCAATCTGACCCAGTGAGCTATTTTGTGGGTATTTAAATACGACTTATCTTTTGGTATTAGAAGATCCACGGCCGGAGAAGAGCACTGATAACAGTATCACAGGTTACGTAGGAAACGTATTACACAATGACATAAGTTAGATATACTTTTGAACGTGTTTTTAAAGAATAAAAAATGTAGTATCGGGAGCGTATTGTACACTTGGCAATGTTGCCAGCTCAATTCAATGATGATCACGTGATCTCTTTGATTTGCATGGATAGTCTTTTTTTTTACACATTTGGCTCTGTGTTCCTTAGAGAAAGTTGTTCAGTTACATGGATTGAACCATAGAAATAGAAAAATTTTTGCTGCGCTCAAGAAGACCAACAAAGCGTGGAAAAGAGAAGTTAACATTATACAGACACTGTCTGTGAAAAAAAGAGACAAAGAATCAAGTGACAATGTGCCAACATTTTTTACAGTAAGAGCCTCTAGCATTCCGTCTTGCAAATGAGAAATCAGTTTGTTTAAAATATTTGTTAATCCTTATTAGAATTTTAAATAAAGGTATCGTGGCAGGCGCGGTCCGAGGGGGGGGGGGTCACAGGGGACATGATCCCCCCCAAAATCGTACATGTCACATAGAAAAAGCATGAAAAATTAACAAAAAGCAATTGTATTATTATTAGTGACCCCCTCTCAAAATTTCAGGCTGCGACCGCGCCTGTCGTGGAGCCATGGTGCCTTGTGCCAGGCCTCCATCACTCGCTCAAGGTCGCGCGATAAGCACCTACCGCTAGCCGGTCCGCCGGCGGGACTAGTGAGCAGAGGGCCGCCACACGCCCGCCTGTGTAGTCGCGCGGCATCTTACTGCACAAGTAGGTATTGTCTCTTTATAATAGTAACAATGTCGAGTCGACATTACTGTGCCGTGTACGGATGTCAAAATCAAAAAACCAATAAATAATTGGCGTTTTTCAAATTATGATACATGCTAAGCAGTTCATTTATAAGAAGACAACCATAACGTTGCGTCATTAGAAAAGGTAAGAGCACGCGATAGAAAGAGAGGCAACTACTAGGTGAATATAAACTGTACTGCAGGCAATTGCGCGACCTGAATTGCACTTTATTGTGTCGGAGCAAAAGTCGCTATTTATTTAAATTACTATGCGGCGTGCTGCTTCTGTACCTTGTACTATTATTTATTCTGTGCTTGTGCTCTAACTAATTGTGATGTGATAAAAATAAACAATCCAATTAATCACACTTTTTAAAAGTAAATAAGATTTTGCCACACATTTCTCTAAAACCAAATTTCGCTACATTTATTAAATTTGTTTATCGACGAAGAAAACAGTATGGAACATAGTTTATTAATTTCCTTTGCCATAATATAGTCATATTTTATGTATGTAAGTCATATTTTACGTATCTTATATAATGTATACATTTGTTTTTCGGATCATCTGTTTATTGACATTGTCGTTCTGTGGCATTCTATTTCTAAGGATTGAACGTATTCTTGAAATTTGGATGGCAAGTTTAGAATGACCCTTTATGTATAGTCAGTGGTTGTACACCTCATTTTAGGGCTGCAGTGTACTGTGTAGTGTATAGTCATAGTCACCTTGTGCCAGTGTTGCAGCGCGGGCGCGGCGGGGCGCGGCGCGGGCGGCGCGGCGCGGCGCAGGCGGGCGGCCACGCGCGCGTGCTGCTGCGCGGCGGGCAGTAGAGTATAGTCACTGTAGTGTGTGTACTAACATATGCAACACACACGCATCTCTCCTCATATATAAGCTTTTACTTAGCATAATAAATCAGTCATTGATCGCAGTCAGTCTTTAATTAAACGTCTCCTGGTCGCCTCCTTGCATGGCGACCCTGCCAGTGCCGCCTGCGCGGCGGCGCTGTGCAGCCGGTTAGTTATGAATAGAACCGTGAATTATAATAAATAAAATAAAATAGACTTTAAAATAATAAAATAAGGAGTGAGTGTACCTTATAAAAATTAAACACGAACTATAAAACTAACAATATGTGAAAAGTGAAACTTATAAACTATATTTAGTTATTAAAATACGAAAACCAGTGAAATAAATTCTTCTAATATAAAGGACTCAAAAATATTCACTTATGAACAATTACGAGTAAATTAAAAGAAAAACGTGTTCGTTGTCACGTACTGGTGATGATGCTGTGATGCTGGTGAGGATGGAGATATAAAGCAGGGTGCCGGGAGACGTTGGTGTCGGATGTGGATTGTGGACCAGCCGGCAGATGATGGTGTCGTGAGGATGGAGCCAAGAACTGACTTTACGAACGGAAAGTGGCCAGACAGTTAACTAACACCGCGAACTTCGGAGACGACGAAAATGACTTCTAAAACGTTTTAGTAATTTAATCCCCTTTTGCGTGTTTTATTATCTCTTTTGCGAACCAGAAATTACAAAATTTTAAGATTACTAGTATTAAGATTAATTTTAGAGTTTATGTTGGGTTTTATGAATATTTTCAAACGTTTTCATTGTTTTTTTTTTTGGTGAAATTTTAAAAATATAAACATTAGTTTGTTCGAGACTTCTCTACCTTTCAATATATTTTTTGTAAGTAAAATAGGTAACATAACTAAAATAAAGTTGAAGAATTTATTTTACGAGTTTATTAAAAAAAAAGTATATGACTATAAGCTAGAATGGTATAAGGTATCATAATTTTATAAAAAGTTAAAAAAAAATGTTTAATTTACAGTAAAAATTGTAGTAAATATGTTTAATTTTCTTCTAAAAGAAAGTTTCTGATTAAAGGTAAAAGGTACTAGGTACGATTGCACAGGAAAAGTTATCATTTTTGTGTGGAGTTGGGATATTTATGTTTGGTTTTTATTTTTCACAGTTAGTTTGCGGAAAATCAGCGTGGTTGATAAAGGTAACTCATTGTATTTGTGAAGTTTTGTTTTTGCTTGACTTGATATATAATTTTAGTCTGAATATGGATATTTTTTTCTGTTCTCGTTATTTTAAAGATCAACTTTGCAGTGATGATGTTTTATTAAGTTGTGATTTCCCTTTTTAATAATTAATGTCATAAAATTATTTAGAAACATTCATGTTAGGTACAAAGTTTAGATTTCGTAATTGTATTCAATGTGAACGACATCGAAATTGCTGACATAGCAACACGTGTGATATTGTAGCAGCGAACTAAAGAGGTATCATTTTATTGAACCAAAAAGAATTTAAATATCGTTTGAGTGGTTATACTTTACTTTGTCGTAAATTAATGAAAAGTTTTCATATAAATAATATTATAAGGTTATTAATGGCATGAACGAACAGGTAGTAGTTACCTAGATTTATTTCCCTGTAGCAGGACACTAATATTGATAACACATTTTATCAAAGTAGGTATGTTTTTTTTAAGAAAGTAAGTAATCGTCTTTATGCGCTTATTGCTGTTCATTATTACTAAATATTAAATATCAATAATATTTTTCATTGTGACGTATTAATTATATTTAACTATTCGTCAATAAATTTAGAAAACATCATTCATCTTATTTGACTTGTTAAAATAAATAGTTTGGAAACTACTTTTAGTTTTAAACGTAACTAATTAGAAAATTCTACCTTAGAATACTATCTTTCGTCTTCAATTTAGTAAATTTTTTTTTCTCCGCTATATCATATATTTATGTACAAGAAATTTATAACTATATTCTATTCATAATTCATTTTAGTTTAGATGTTCGCTTGACAAAATTTAAATTACGAGTTTGTATTATTTACCTATGCCATTGACAAAACAAAAAAGATATCATTACTTTTACGTACAATCATAGTATATTTCCGCCCAAATTTTTACGAATAACAAAACTATATTTTATTTATGTATTGTATGCTATTGCGTATAGAAAGTAAATAAACGCTCCGATATACCTTTTGTTAATTTTTGTTGTGAAATTATTTTCCTTTTGTTTTAGGAGATGAATTTAGAAAAGATTTTATGATCAGAAATAGTGATTAGGTAGGTATATTTTGGTACTATTGAAAAGACAATATTATTTTAACAAATAGTACCTATTTTTTTCTATTTATTTTCTTCATATTAGTGTCTTAGCATTTTATTTTAAAAACAAGTGAGTAATAAAGTAAAATTATTTTTTGTTTTGTCCTGAATGTGTAGTTAACTTATATGAGTTTAATTTTAATATCTACACAAATCAATTTAATAGGTATCGATGACAAATTATCATGTGACAAAATTTCTTATTAGAAGTGATGCAATCATATTGTTTTGATAACTTAACGAACAAGGTATTGGAATGTGAGTGTTGTATTTCGATATCGGCAGCTTACAAAGAGTAGCGCAGCTGCATTTATGCAAGTTGATGCAGTAACATTAACCTTGTCACAAAATATCACACGAGTTCGCTGGTTAAGCTGTAATATAAAACATTGTTTTAATAGGAAAAGATAACGAGTAAGTATTAATTTGTTGGGAAGAAAACTTTAAGGAACCTTTATATTAATTTCGGATGTGAAAGTTTATGTTGAGGTATGATTGAGATATTTGTGTTTGTGGAAATTATATTGAGTTGAGGTTTGAAAAGAAGTTAGAAGAACAATTTGAAAGCTCGGTAGGTATATGATTAGAATAAAGCAAAGGTATAGATTTTATAGGTAGAAGGAATATTGTAGGTAAGTTATTGTAGCTGTATTAAAAATCTTTTTGTAGCTTTTAGTTTGCAATTAGGTACAGCATGGTATAGGTTTAGGTAATGTGATGCGTTTTTTTAATATAGGATTTAGAATGATGGTAAGGATTTATTTATAGAAGTTAGGGAATATACGGTTTATAAGGTTTCACATGCAATTGGACTGATCACCCAAAAGCGATGAATCTCTTATCTACTTTATATTCGGTTTGTTAGTTTATTTGATAGGTTTTGGAATGAAATGGTTTAGATAAAAACTCGATTATACGGTACACATTAAAGGAGAGGTACTATAGGGATCAGGTCCTTCAGTTGCATCAAGGTGTGAACGAGATTCCCCTTTGAATCCTGTTTGGAGACCAAATTAGTATGTGTCTTAATTCATGACCCTATTAATAATGGTACATACGTGGGGTGTCAGATCCTTCTATTCGATCATGGTGCGAAACGAGATTTCCTCTGTGAGTTTAGTTGGAGTCCGAGAACTTAAAAAACTGCCCCCATTAATAATTGAGCTGTGGCCACAGCCCAAAATGGCAATTGTCCATTTTTATGATGATAATGAAGTCGACTATAAATAAATATGATAAAGTATGTACCAAAAATGATGAGTTAAATAAAAATGAAAGTACGCCGGCGCCGGGCGAATTATGTATTTGAGTACCTAGTAGGTGATATGTGTATAAGTGTACCGATAGTTATTATGAAAATGAAGTTTATAACGAGCAGGAGTAGGATTTAAAGTGAAGTAAATATATGGAAATATTGTTTTTGACACAGGATAATTTAGATAAGAATATTGAGAGATAGAAATATTACAAAATAGGAGGTTATGTGATAAACAATAAAGGTTTGAAGATATTTTATATTAGGAAGATGAAATGAATGATTATAATTTGATTAAAAAGTTTAAAGGAAGGAATATTTTGTTTGTAAATGTGGTGATAAGAATATGAAAGATGATTTTTAAATAAAAGGAAATAATTAATGTGAGGAATGATTACATAGTGAAAGTTTTATATAAGTGTGTTAGCAAAAAGTATCTTGAAAAGTTTTATTTGTAAATGAATTAAGTATAAATAAGTACTCAAACAAATTTTAAATGATTTTTAAAGTAAATATTTCATTTAGTTACCTTTTTCAACTATGGAATAAAAGAAAAAAAGTTTTTTTTAAGGAAATATAATGTTTTCTTTATTATTATGAAAGATGAGTCTGTGCAATCTACTTATACCAGTATAAATAAGAAATTACATGTATAATTTAAGTACTTGAGTAATATAATACTATTGTTATAGTGTCTCTTTTGTATTTTAAATTTAATGTGTTGATTTTATAATATGAAAGTTTAAAATTATATTTTTGTCAGCAGCAATGACATTAGTAAAATAATTTAGTAATTGTAATCTATACCAGTATACATCAGAAGAATAATACGTATTATTAATAATTGAAAAAAAAATTTTTGTTTTGTTTTGAAGTGTTAATTTTAATACATTTGTTTTTAAACGTAAAAAAAATATATTAGGGTATAATATTAAGGTTGTCACCAACAGAGTACTTATAAGTAGCAAAACAAGTTAAGTTTAATTGAAAATCTGGAAGATTTCGTAGATTATAATTTATTTTTACAAAAAGTTTAGTTTCTCGATTTTGAATTACTTATACAAAAAAAAAGTGTCCCTAAATAAATACAAATTAATAATCTACTGTTAAGCTTCATTTTAAGATAACCATATTCAAAGTTCTTGGTCAATCGTACGTATTATATTGTTATATAATTAATAACGTCAAAATAATTATTGTTTTGCCATTTATAAAACTGTATGTTTGTAATGTTTTGTTTGTTATTTGTATCAAAATAAAAACGTGTTAATAAATAGGTAAGTACTACATCAGTAAAAATCTTATGTTTGTGATATTGTATGAAAACTGAATATGAAAAAAAATGTAGGAACTTATGTAAAGGTTTTCTGAACTTTTTACATTAAAAGCTAAATTAGATTGTTCATCATTGTGTGTAAGTTTTTTTACCGAGACATCAAAAGGAGTAGGGAGGTACTCTAGTCGACCCGTTTTTTTGTGTTGTTTTGTAACAGTAAAGTTTTTCTATCCATAAGTATCAGTTGTATTTAAATTATATAAGAAATCTAAGCATTCCCTGCTAGTTAAGAAATGTCTGTTGACCTAAAGCACAGAACTAAAGTACTTACCTATAATTAATTTTGAAAAAAAAAAGTATTTTAATTAGTAAATAATAAACCTAGCAGATAATATTAGGATATAAAAAAAATATGTACACTTAGTTTTTTTTCTTTTTCAGGGGGGAGGTGTAGTGTGTGTACTAACATATGCAACACACACGCATCTCTCCTCATATATAAGCTTTTACTTAGCATAATAAATCAGTCATTGATCGCAGTCAGTCTTTAATTAAACGTCTCCTGGTCGCCTCCTTGCATCACCTTGTGCCAATGTTGCAGCGCGGGCGCGGCGGGGCGCGGCGCGGGCGGCGCGGCGCGGCGCAGGCGGGCGGCCACGCGCGCGTGCTGCTGCGCGGCGGGCAGTAGAGTATAGTCACCTTGTGCCAATGTTGCAGCGCGGGCGCGGCGGGGCGCGGCGCGGGCGGCGCGGCGCGGCGCAGGCGGGCGGCCACGCGCGCGTGCTGCTGCGCGGCGGGCAGTAGAGTATAGTCACCTTGTGCCAATGTTGCAGCGCGGGCGCGGCGGGGCGCGGCGCGGGCGGCGCGGCGCGGCGCAGGCGGGCGGCCACGCGCGCGTGCTGCTGCGCGGCGGGCAGTAGAGTATAGTCACCTTGTGCCAATGTTGCAGCGCGGGCGCGGCGGGGCGCGGCGCGGACGGCGCGGCGCGGCGCAGGCGGGCGGCCACGCGCGCGTGCTGCTGCGCGGCGGGCAGTAGAGTATAGTCACCTTGTGCCAATGTTGAAGCGCGGGCGCGGCGGGGCGCGGCGCGGGCGGCGCGGCGCGGCGCAGGCGGGCGGCCACGCGCGCGTGCTGCTGCGCGGCAGGCAGTAGAGTATAGTCACCTTGTGCCAATGTTGCAGCGCGGGCGCGGCGGGGCGCGGCGCGGGCGGCGCGGCGCGGCACAGGCGGGCGGCCACGCGCGCGTGCTGCTGCGCGGCGGGCAGTAGAGTATAGTCACCTTGTGCCAATGTTGCAGCGCGGGCGCGGCGGGGCGCGGCGCGGGCGGCGCGGCGCGGCGCAGGCGGGCGGCCACGCGCGAGTGCTGCTGCGCGGCAGGCAGTAGAGTATAGTCACCTTGTGCCAATGTTGCAGCGCGGGCGCGGCGGGGCGCGGCGCGGGCGGCGCGGCGCGGCGCAGGCGGGCGGCCACGCGCGCGTGCTGCTGCGCGGCAGGCAGTAGAGTATAGTCACCTTGTGCCAATGTTGCAGCGCGGGCGCGGCGGGGCGCGGCGCGGACGGCGCGGCGCGGCGCAGGCGGGCGGCCACGCGCGCGTGCTGCTGCGCGGCGGGCAGTAGAGTATAGTCACCTTGTGCCAATGTTGCAGCGCGGGCGCGGCGGGGCGCGGCGCGGGCGGCGCGGCGCGGCGCAGGCGGGCGGCCACGCGCGCGTGCTGCTGCGCGGCAGGCAGTAGAGTATAGTCACCTTGTGCCAATGTTGCAGCGCGGGCGCGGCGGGGCGCGGCGCGGGCGCGGCGGCGCGACGCAGGCGGGCGGCCACGCGCGCGTGCGCCGCCAGCTGCTGCGCGGCGGGCAGCAAACGTCGCGCGCCCTTGCTGCGCCGCGACCACGCCCCCTCTAGCGCCGCCACTACGGACAGGAGGGCGGGGTTCGCGCCCGCACCCCACTTCACCCTGATACAGAACACATTATTTTAGGACCTGCGTATAAACTAGTGCAATTCGGTGATTTTGTCGCACAAGACACGACACCACTTTTTCACAACGCCGACGAACTGAGCTCATTTTATCGAAACGACTGCGTAAAAAATTATTGCAAACGCGAAATAATCCACCGCGCCGCCCGCGTGATCCTGGAGTGCGTGGGTTTGGCCGCACACCAGGCAGAAATCCTCAAAGACGTGAGGTCGCTCCTAGAAAACTGTGAACACCCCAGGAGGCTTCTGCGCTTCTGGAAGAAGCTGGGATGCCTTGACTAGCCACACCGATGCTGTGTTCACGCGTAACGGACCAAATGAGAGTCTAAATGCGGAAAAAAGAGCCCATCACCGATACCACCAATACTAATCCACCGCCGCGACTTATAATAAATCTTTGTTGTGAACACGTAACAGTCTATCGATCGACGGTCGCGACAATACGTTAGCAAAATAATCATTATAAACGTCGTCGGTCGTGGAGATTATTAAACAATATATTTAACGCAATTCACTCGCCCGTGGAGACACCTTCGAGTCAACTTTGGCACTTGGATGTTTTTTTATTTTATTTCATGAAAAACTTACAACTACTATGTTTATATAACAAAATGTACCGTATTTAATCATTAGGCAACAATTAAGTTTTCGCATGTAAGATAACAGATGAATAATAGTAAATTATACAACAAGTGAATAAAAAGGGAATTTAGTTCGAGGGACTAAGTTGGATCCCGAGAGTAGCGAAGGATTCTAGAGTTGAATCCCGAGCGTAGCGAGCGATTCAAAAGTAGAATCCTGAGCAAAGCGAGGGATATGTGGCTATTGGGTTACCTACTCTAAATATATTAACTTTAGGGATGATAAATAAACGCCGTGAATGCCAATCAGATACTCATTTTATTTTCATAAATCAACTTATAAATATTGCATTATTGTAACTACCTATGACGTAGGTACATAATTAAATCGAGGTCAGGTCATTCAACCTTAGTAAGTACGTTAGTCCCCACAGTTACAAAGGACCGAGATGAAATTTTTTTTTTCACGAGTTGTGTACTCTACTTTTTACCATTGACTGCGAGACAACAAATAGGTACCTAACCTATAAGTACTTTATACTTAGATTTATAGTTGAGCATCAGCCATTTTTAATGTCCCTACTGCTGGGGCACAGGCCTTCCTTATGGGTGAGAGGATGGGCCATAAACCACCACGCGGGCCCAATGCAGATTGATGGGTGTTAATGACTGCAAATGCAGCCGGGACCAACGGCTTAACGTGCCTTCCGAGGCACGGAGGAGTTCGAGATAATACATTTTTGGTCACCCATCCCATGCGTGAAATTAGAAGTTTTCCAATGACATAAAACAACCACGCTAAGAGAGAGATTACATGATCAGTCTGGCATCAGTCCATTTCATCAGTCTTTGAATAGACTTTGAATTTTTGCCGACTGAATATCGTACCAGACTGATGGAATGGACTAATGCAAGACTGAACATTCAATCTCCCTCTAATAGATAGAAAAGAACCTAAAGATAAGACACTAAAAAGAACCGTATAAAAATTGGCGGGATATTTTTTTTATTGTGTATTTTATTGTATCTGCCTGTAACGAATCCTACGCTATTTTGGCCACATCGCGCGTAGAGATACCGATAACATAGAACGGCTCATCGTAACAGGCAAGATAGAAGGAAAAAGACCGAGAGGCAGAAGCCCACAACGTTGGTCAGACCAGGGGGCTAATTGTCTAACTTTCAAAATCTATCGCAATCGCTTTCATTTGACAGGTGGATGTGATACATTGCTGCATTTCTTTAGTAAGTTTTTATTTGAGCCAAAAAGAAGTATCAATGTTCTGTCAAATGAAAGCGATTGCGATAGATTTTAAAGTTAGACAATTAGGGGGCAGGTGTCCAAAAATCTGGATATGCCAGTGAACGTCGCTTTGCATCAAGCCGAGGACCGCAACAGATGGAAACACCTAGTGAGAGACGTCCTTGCACGGAGTCACGATCCTCAACCATGGGGGAACGACTGAGGAGGGATTTTATTGTGTAACTATGGCTCTATGGAATAGCTCCATAGCAGCCAGTAGATATAGGTACTTTTTTGTACTAATTCATGATGCGCACTTGTTCCAAATTCAAATTATTTTTATTCACTCGGTGAATAAAATCGCTTATTATTCACTTTTATCGTTGAATTAAACGGACTTTTTAGAGTGGCGATGGTTATCCTCGTTTGCAGTAGACCTTGTAATGATAGTGAAGGCACTGACCTCTGGTGCGCGGCGGTGACGAGCGCCTGCGCGCGCGCCACGGCCGCGGCCAGCTTGTCGGCGCACGCGCCCAGCTCGCGCCCGCGCCGCGCCAGCATGGGGCTCGGGTCCAGGTTGCCGCCGATCACCTGACGGTGCAGACACGGCTGTTATCATAACTAATTGGCACAATAAAAGGCCTGTTACACGTCGCAACAGTAGCATAATTATTTTAAAAGCTTGTAATTTAATTCATATGTATCGGGTGCATGACAAGGATTAGAACCTGCAAAAAATTGTCTGGAGAGACGCGCCAAATAAAGCTTTAAGTGAATATCAGCACGAAAGCAGCGCCACTTCTAGCCAAGATGACGTCGCTTTCGTGTCGTAAGATATCAACTGCACAGCCTGTAATGTAAAGGTTCGTACATCAAATTTTAAATATCTCTAAATTGTCTTTTTTTCATTTATTGTGGCATCAAACTGATGTGATATTTCACTACTCATCGTACCCTGGCGTATATTCGTGTTATGTGACGCACATACCTGCGGATGCGTGTGCGCATGCGCGCGCAGCTGCAGGCGCGCGTGGTGCGCGGCGGTGGCGGCGCGCGCGTGGTGGCGGTGCGCGTGCGCGGCGCGGCTGGCGCGGGCGCGCGCCGCCTGCAGGCCGGCCGCCAGCGCGCCCGCGCGCTCCAGCCGCGCGCCGCTCATGCCGCCGCCGCCCCACCGGGCGCACGCCTTCTCGCATAGCGACTCCAGTGACACGCTCCATGATGCTCCTACATATTTATTTTTATTTGATTCACCATCGACAATATCAAATCACATTTAATGATTTAAAAGATGAGTTATTATGAGACTACTAGCTTCCGCCCGCGTGGATAGTATTTTGTCTATCCCTCGGGAACAGTTCCTTTTTTCGGGATGAAAAGTACCCTATGTCTTTCTCTGTACCCCTGACAACGTGTGTGTAAAATTTCATGATGGTCGGTTCAGTAGTTAAGACGTGAAGGCGTAACAAACAAACAAACAAACGGACATTCGCATTTATAATATTAGTAAGGATGTGAACTGTTTAAACAGGTTGGTACGAGCAAAGTTCTGAGAGTTTTTTTTATTCATATTATTTCATTAATTTATTCATTCATATATATATTAAAAACTATAAGTACTATAAATTCGAACACAACACCTGTCGCATTGCACGAAAGATAACAATAAAAAATAAACGAGTAAAATAAATAACAATGTAGCGCCTGCAAAAATGACAGACACGAGCAGCTGGCACCTCGTCCCGGTGCACGTACCGATCTCCTTCTGCTCCACCTCGGCGCACAGGTCCAGCGGCGCGCGGCGCAGCAGCAGGCACAGGCAGCTGGCCAGCGCGCGCGGGCCCGCGCCCAGCACGCAGCGCGACACGTACTCCGCCGTCCATCTGTGCGGCGACACGACAATTCAGCAACAACTCATCATAATAGTAGATTGTATTACAAGGGAGCAAAATAATATTTTTACGGCGAGGACGCTTTTTTGAATCCAGAGCGAAGTGAGGGATTCTAGAGTAGAATCCCGAGCGTCGCGAGGGATTCTTCAGTAGAATCCTGAACGTAGCGAGGGATTCAAAGTATGTCGCCCTCGCCAAAAATATTTTGCGCCCGAGTCATATACTCTACTTTTCATCCCCTTTCTATGAAAAAATAAATAGGAGACTGTGTTTATGTAATTAATAAAAATGTTCTTTATTTAAAAAAGACACGTGAAAAGTAAAAATAATTACAAATTTATAATTACGTTTGATACACTAGCGCAATTTTCAAAAGTTATTGTACTAAGTACGTAAGTATGTACTAATTACAAGAACACAGACTTAATTCGCGCGCTTTTGTTTTTTTTTCAGTTTGCGCGGGTTATCGCGCCGCGGCGACCTCGCCGCGCCGTCTATACAGACTCGCTGTCTATACAAACTTTTGAAAATTGCGCTAGTGTATCAAACGTAATTATAAATTTGTAATTATTTTTACTTTTCACGTGTCTTTTTTAAATAAAGAACATTTTTATTAATTACATAAACACAGTCTCCTATTTATTTTCTCATAGAAAGGGGATGAAAAGTAGAGTATATGACTCGGGCGCAAAATATTTTTGGCGAGGGCGACATACTTTGAATCCCTCGCTACGTTCAGGATTCTACTGAAGAATCCCTCGCTACGCTCGGGATTCTACTCTAGAATCCCTCACTTCGCTCTGGATTCAAAAAAGCGCCCTCGCCGAAAATATATTATTTTGCTCCCTTGTAATACAATCTACTTTTTTACAATACGAAGCAAACACCTTGACACTTTTTCGACGGAGTGAAGCTCAGTTCGCGCATTTACACTTGACTTGCACCAATAGCGCGCACCCCTCTCCCGCCGCCCGCGTACCTTACCGCTACGCATACTTAAAATACGCATTCTGCGCAATCCTCACCCGATTTCAATATGTTTGCCTCGTACTGTATACCTACATATGAAAGGTGTTGTTTGTTTATGAAGTACACGTGTAGTGTAGTATTATCGACGCTTAAGTCACGTAATCAAGGAATTCAAGAATTTTAGAGAATCAGCTGTAGCGGCATCTATCCTCGCCGCACATGGTACAAACCACGAGTTGTTACCATGTTTCACTAGATGGCGCTGATATAAAAAAATTATGGAAACGACGAAACAGTATGGAAACCTACATCTCGCTAACGAAGTTTTCTCAGCGACTCAGCATATATACAACCACTCATCATTGGTTGGACCGCGGTTCCCGGGCCAATACCGCCCAGCCCGGAGGTTCATCCATTTGGCCTTCCAAACAGTATGGAAACATACATCTCGCTCACGAAGTTCTCTCAGCGACTCATCATAATATAGGTACAACATACATCATCAACATATAATATACATCATCGGTTGGACCGCGGTTCCCGGGCTAACACCACCCAGCCCGGAGGAAGATCTTCCATTTGGCCTTCCTATCAGTGAGTGGCTACCTAATCCAAACCATTTCATACCATGTTTCCTCCACAGCCCCAGCGCGTAGCCCCAGCCATAGTGAGGCACGTACCTGCGGACTGGCTTGCAGAGCGCCGCGTCGTCGAGCGGCGCGGGCGGCCCCTGGCCCGCGAAGGCGCGCGCCATGGTCACGCACATGGCGAACACCTCCGCCACCGTCTGCACGCGCCGCACCAGGAAGATGTCCTCCAGCACTGAGCGCAGCACGGGGCTCTGGAGGGCCGCCTGCGACAACCGACACCGGATTAAGCTAGGGTTTCCTAGGATGACGGTGCCGTCATATTAAGCCCGTAACGTTGTCTATGTAAACAATACGGCGCGGTTTCTAACGTTACGGTGTTGTCGTATTGTTTACATAAACAACATTCAACGCCGCCATATTACGGCCGTTATATGACGGCACCGCTATCCTAGGAAACCCGAGATTTAGACTACCTCGCATACAAGTGCAGATTAACTGCCAACTTACTACTGAAAGAAGACTGTGAAAAGGGACGGCTCATCGAATAATTTGTTACACAATGACATAACCAATTCTAGACAAATCTGACAATCAAAATGATCTGTTTACAGGCAAGTAATACGCTATTATACGTATAATGAAGAATAACAGTGATTTTTGTTAAGAGACTTATGGGACCACATGAAAAACTGTGAAGAAATTTTAGCGATATCTCTTAAAACAGGTAAGTTATATGGTTTAGTTAGAACACTGTTATTTTGTGTTGTCAAATGACTCATTAGACATACAGGTAAACCTTACGTCGTACGTAATAGAGCACATATTCATTACATTCAATACTCTTGGCATTTCCTTCAAACCCTTATAACTTCAAAAATACTCGCTTGATTTAAATGAAACAAAAACATGTAATTTTATAGACATTTAGCTACATGGTCATAAAGATTCTAGTGATTAAACAGACCCAGTGACATTATTAATTGCAACAACCAGTGACGAGGTGTCCACTAACCGACATATGCGCGGCGTCGTTGATGTGGTCGATCTTCCTCCAGGCGGGCGGCAGCGGCGTGGCGAGGTGGTCGGCCATCTCCCGCGCGCGCAGCTCCACGGCCGCGAACAGCCCGTTGAAGCCCATCAGCAGCATCCGCCCCGCGCCCGCACCCGCCGACGTTGTTGCCCCCGCTGACAGTAGTGTCTCGTATTGTGCGCGTAGCTCAGCTGCTGCTGCTTGGGCGCCACTTGCTGGGGACTACAGAATAGCTGATTAGAATGATGAGTGAATACTATTCTAAAGTTTTAAAAATTAGATTGTGGGTCACTGTCTTTGCTGTGGAGATATTGGGTCTTAATGTGTAGATACAGTGGCAAGGGGTGAAATTATGGCGAAGGTAAGCCGTTCTACAAAAAAATTATGATCTGCATAGTGGTAGGGTGGGATTTGTAAATGGTAAGCCGATGGGAATCGGCTTGCGATGTGGCGGTTCGGGATGTAAATAATAGACTGACTGCGATCAATAATAACTGAATTTATTGTACTACTGTATTGAGTTTATATATAAGGAGAGATGTGTGTGTTAGACATATTCGTACACACACTACACCTCCCCCCTAAAAAAGAAAAAAATATATAAAGCAAAAGATATTTTTTTTTTAACTAGTAAGTACATTGTTTTATCTAAAATTTCTGATAAAGGTAAGTAAGTACTACATTTTCATTCAAAACAAATTAAGAACATTAAACAATATTATATTTCAGCACAATTTTTTTTTATTTAAAATTTTTAGAAATTTATATAATCATATTAAAATTATTAAATGGATTCATTAGAGATATAACGATAAAAAAAACAAGTTATTTACTTTAAAATACATTGAAACATGAACATTATAATGTATGTTTTGAAATACCTAACTAAATGTCAAAGTTGCAGCAATTATACTATAACAAATTCTACATTTGTATCAATTTCTTATTAAGTACCTATATTATTCTAAACACCTCACATTATAGTTTTTGTTTACACATTAATCAATAAAAAGGTATCTGCAGAAACAGAAATTAAATTGTTAAACAAAACAAAGTGTTAGTAAATAAAAGAGTATGTGCTACTCAATGAGGTACTTATTACATAATTTAAAATGTATTTCATGCAAATGACATCTCAGGAAAATCTAAATCGTATGACCTATAATAGAACATTATTATGAATTCATACTAAGTATTCTTGATTTTATTTAATTTCAAATAATTTTACGTAATATTTTCCTAATTATTATAGATTAGTTACAAATCACCTAGTTACAAATCACACGCGCACTATCTTATACATCATTCTTGAAAATAAAAATAAGCTAATCACTAAATTATTTAACTAATGTCACAGTTGCTGACAAACCTAACATTTTATTTAAACTTAAATAATAATAATAATAATACAAAATGAGACACTCTAATAATATTATTTTAATACTCTATTACATTATACATGTTATTTCTGATTTATACTGGTATTGGTATACTTAGTAGATTGCACAGACTTATATTTCATAATAATAATGAAAACTTTATACTTTTACTTTAAAAAAAAAACACTTTTCTTTTGTTCAATCGTTGAAAAAGGTAACTGAATAATATATCGAACTTTAAACATCACTTTACTTTTATTTAAGTACTTATTTATTCTTCTTTCACAAATAAATATTTTCAAAATCTTTTCGCTAACATACTTAAATAAAACTTTCACCATATAATCATTTCTCACTTCAATTCTTCCCTTTTATTTAAAAAATCATCTTTCATATATCTTATCATCACATTTACTAACGAAAAAATTTCCTTCCTCCAAACCTTTTAATCAAATTGTAATCATTCATCATCTTTCTAATATAAATATCTTCAAACCTTTATTGTTTATCACATTCCTATTATGTAATATTCTTATCTCACAACTTTCTTATCTAAATTATCCTGTGTCAAAAACAATATTCCCATATATTTACTTCTCTTTAAATCCTACTCTTGCTCGTTATATCTCCATAATTTATAATAACACCTATCGGTACACTTATTTACACATATCACCTACTAGGTACTCACATATAATTCGCCCGGCGCCGGCGTACTTTCATTTTTATTTAACTCATCATTTTTGGTACATACTTTATCATATTTATTTATAGTCGACTTCATTATCATCATAAAAATGGACAATTGCCATTTTGGGCTGTGGCCACAGCTCAATTATTAATGGGGGCAGTTTTTTAAGTTCTCGGACTCCAACAAATCTCACAGAGGAAATCTCGTTTCGCACCATGATCGAATAGAAGGATCTGACACCCCACGTATGTACCATTATTAATAGGGTCATGAATTAAGACACATACTAATTTGGTCTCCAAACAGGATTCAAAGGGGAATCTCGTTCACACCTTGATGCAACTGAAGGACCTGAACCCTATAGTACCTCTCCTTTAATGTGTACCGTATAATCGAGCTTTTATCTTAACCATTTCATTCCAAAACCTATCAAAATAAACTAACAAACCTAAATTGAATATAAAGTAGATAAGAGATTCATCGCTTTTGGGTGATCAGTCCAATTGCATGTGAAACCTTATAAACCGTATATTCCCTAACTTCTATAAATAAATCCTTACCATCATTCCAAATCCTATATAAAAAACGCATCACATTACCTATACCTATACCATGCTGTACCTAATTGCAAACTAAAAAGCTACAAAAAGATTTTTAATACAGCTACAATAACTTACCTACATTATTCCTTCTACCTATAAAAACCTATACCTTTCCTTTATTCTAGTCATCATAGACTTGCTTTCAAACTGTTCCTCGTAAATTATTCCTTTCAAACCTCAACTAAATATAATTTCCACAAACATAAATATCTTAATCATACCTCAACATAAACTTCCACATCCGAAATCAATAGGAAAGTTTCTTAAAGTTTTCTTCCCAACAAATTAATACTTACTCGTTATCATTACTTAAAAAAACAATGTTTTATATTACAGCTTAACCAGCAGACCCGTGTGATATTTTGCGACAAGATTTATATTACTGCTTTACGTAAAATAATATCAACTTGCAAAGTGCAGCTACGCTACCTCTTTGTAATCTAACGATATCGAAATACAACACTTTAAATTCCAATACCTTGTTCGTTAAGATAATCAAAACAATATGATTGCATCACTTCTACTTAAATCACATAATAATTTACTTCTGATACTTATTAAATTGAATTGAGTATTTACTAAAGTTATACTGAAACAATTTACAAATTTCATCGTTATTCAGGACCAATATGAAATTAATAGTTTTACTTTGTTAACTCATTTGCGTGATATTCCCTATGATAATATTAAGAAAGCCGCTAATAATTAGAAACACAATATTTAATAATATAGAATAAGAATACTATATAGGTACATACATAGCTCATAAAATCGTGGGTATCTTTCCAATAGTACCAAACTCAGTACCTAACCATTATTTTCGATCATTAATTCTCAAAACATAAAAGAAGATAATTTCTCTACAAAAACAAAATAAATTTATATCGAGCGTTTATTTACTTACTACTTATACGTAGCATCATTATACAATAAGTACATAAATAAAATAAAATTACTAATGTTATTTGTAAAAATTAGAGCGAAAATATAATCTGACACTTTGATTGTTCGTGAAAGAAATAAAATTCCCTTTTTTTTTCAATGACATACACAACGAATAAATTCATAAATAAAATGTTGTCTCTCGGTACTATTATTGCCAGCAAACTTTGTACATAAAATTTATTTTCGAACTATGCTGTGTAACTTTCTCTATTTAAAATAATAAGCTACTAAACAGAAAATAGTTATTAATTACTTGCATCTACATATAAATGCATGAGTATATGATAAAGAAAAATATGTGCTAAACAAGAAGACCAAAGATTATTTATAAGATTGCTTAGTAATTTATGATTTCATAATGATAATTTTCAATTTCATGAACAAGTTACGTATTATTTTTTTACTAATGAAAAGCAGAATGTTTTTTTTTATCTATTGCAGAATAGCAAAATTTAGCAATATCAAATATTTATTTAGAGATAAAAGACGATTACATCGCCCTAAGGTTGACTGGTAGAGAAGGCCTAAGGCATTATTAGTGTCCTGCGAAGAGAAAATTAAATCTAACTATTCATGCCGTTTATACCCCTAAGAAATTATCTCTTATGAAAACTTTATTTATTCTATACATGAATTAATTTACGACGGGATAAAATCAATCAAATGATATTTAAATACTTTTAGCTTAACAAAAATGATACCTACCTACTTAGTTCGCTACTACAATATCACACGTGTTGCTATGTTAGCAATTTCGATGTCATTCACATTGTGCAATTACGAAATCCAAAACAAAAACCTACTTATGCAAAAACGATAACTTCTAATTGACATCGATAAAATATATATTTCAAATTGATTTATGTAATGAAAGCTACAAATTAAATTAAAATATTATCTTCAACTACAAAATTAATATTTAGAATCACATGGAAAAAAATCCATCATCATAGTAAAATTATATATCAAGTTAAAAGAATCAACACTTTATAAATGCAAATAAGAGTTACCTTTATCACCACGCTGAATCTCCGGAAACTAACTGTGAAAATAAAAATCTAACATAAATAAAACCAACACCTCTAAAATAATATTAATTACTTTCTTCTTCTGTGCAATCGTAGTATAAATCGGAAACTTTCTTTTAGAGAAAAAAACATAAAACTATCTACTTATACATTTTTTTAACACTAACATCTTTTTTTTTTCAAAATTCCCTTCTTATCAATACTTCCTATAAAATTTTCTGTTTAGGTGCCTCAATTTTTTAAACTTATTGTCACTAACAAAATTTCTTGTAATAAAACAACGATTAATGTTTTTTTTTTAATAGAAAAAAGTAGTCTTAGTATATAATTTTAAAATTAATCCTTCAAATAGAAATAACTATTCTTTTTTTGTTAAGTTATTTTTCTTATAATTATTAAACACATCATATTTTAAATGTTGGAGAAGTTAAGTCAAAATGAATTTTCTTTATCGACCAATGTTATATAATTTTACCGTATGAAATTGACAAAATCTCTGAATTAATCTTAATAATTAATAACGTTCAAAAATCAAACTACAAAAGTCTTTGGAAGTAATTTCGTTCTCACTCCACGCTGTTCAGCTTGGCCACTTTCCGTCACTAAATCCAGCTCCTTGTCCTCTAATGACTCCATCATCGGCCGGCAGCGTCCACTTCCGACACCAACGTCTCCCGGCACCCTGCTAATCCTGCTATTCATCTCCACATCAGTAGCAACAAAGTTCGCGGCAACGATCACCTTTAGTTCACATTGTATAATTTTGAATGTTCATTTAATGACTTTTATTTTAGTAGATGTAAGGGACATCTGAAGAATTTATTTTCTAATATATATTTCATATCACTAGGTATTATAATATTTAAAGATAATTTTTAGTCCATTTTTAAGCACCCACATCACTTTTTGTCCATATAGTCTAATAATTTTATTGTCTAATTTGACCACTTTTTTATAATTTTACATCGTTAAAAAAACCGTCTGCGCAGCGCCGCCGATAGGCAGCACTGGCAGGGTCGCCATGCGATGTGGCGGTTCGGGATGTAAATAATAGACTGACTGCGATCAATAATAACTGAATTTATTGTACTACTGTATTGAGTTTATATATAAGGAGAGACGTGTGTGTTAGACATATTCGTACACACACTACAGGCTTGTATGGACCCTTCGCCACTGGAAGATAAAAGAGGAAGACGTAGGTATATTATTTTATTATTTAAAATAATTTAAAATTGTAATCAAACTACTTACTTCCATGTCCATAACTAAATATCTCAAGTGCAATTCCAGTTGTGCCAATAAGTCGTTGAGCGGCACCGGACTATTCATAATGACTGTGTTCAACTCCGTTATCATCAACAACACAGACGGGTCTTCCGAGTGCACCTTCTTCAGTGCCTCTGGCAGAATAATTGTGCTGAAGTTGTAGTTCAGTTGTACCAAGTCGGCTAGCAAAAGATTAGCGTTGCGCACGCATTCTACGGCCAGTGGTAAAGCGGTTTCTTCCGCTGAAGCTGCTTGCAAAGGTAACAGTGACAACAGCTCTACGGCCTGCATAGACAATGCGCTCATATCATCCAAAAACCACTCTCCTTCTCTGGATGTCAAATCTACGAGGCAATCGCCAGCGCTCTGGGCGCCACTTTCCAGCATCAGAATTCGCCTGTTCAGATTGCAAAGCATGCCGACCACGACACACTCCAAAGCTGCCGCCGCTCCTTCTTCGGTCCTCACCCAGTTGCTGATATTAGTTTTTGCTTCATTGTATGCTTCTTGAGCGATATTTAGTGCGTCTGGTCCGCCTTCCAATTGCAACCGTTCGAGAGCTTTGTTTAGATGAATGTTAGCTTCAGCGTGGATAGCTTGCAAGCGATAGTTGTACGCGGCGATCTGTGCCGAGTCGCCGTTGTTGGTTTCGGAGCACAGAGCGTTCACTTGGTTGGTCACTTCACGGCATACTTCGGGCAATCTGCTTTCTAGTGCCGTCGCCAAGTATTTACGGAACATCACTATGCGATGGTACTCTGTGTGACTCTGGGGGTAGTACTGGGATACGGCCACATACTGCGATAGCAACTCCAAGCAGGACCGGACGAGACTTTTGGTCTGCTTCGTGCATTGGTTCAATTCAGTCTCGGCTTGTTCGCATTGGGTCAGCATCGAACTTTGACCAGCGTTTGTTAAAAATTCTTTGATGTGTTCGAAGATTGGAATCTCGTCGTCTTCATTGTTACTAGAAAATTCTTGCACCCACGCCATAAGCTGCGGGCCATTTAATGCTTCTGTTGTCTCAGCGAAAGCTTCGATTTGTGTATCGAAATCCTTCAAAATCTTGACCAACGCTTTCATAGAATCTTCTACAGCGTTCTTGGCCTGTTTGTAGGAGCTGTACTTCTGTGAGATAGCGTGCAGCGGGTGGTTGTTGAGGTTGGGCCCGTAAGCTTCTATTTCCTTAATGAGCGCCATCTGCTGGTGGCACTCCTGCAGCTTAGCTTCTATCGATGTCACCTCCTCGTCTTCTTTCAACCAGTTCTCAGCCGCCTGTTTGATTTCGGGCAAGATCGCCGTGAACTGCTCCCTGCAACAAAGCGGATTTCAGATTTATGCCTTGTTTAATTCAGATAGCCTGTTCAATATTTGATGAGATTATGATGAAACACGATTCACTCAATAATTCATGCGGCTGTTGCCGGAAGTGCGTAACGTTAAATTGAAGTGGCTCTTAGTGACATATTAACAATTATCTGTCAATGTAATTAGTGTATTCACTATAATGACGTAATATTTTATGCATGAAGCTCTGATGGTGGTTGCAAATAACTCCAGCAGAATTAATATAAAACTCAAGTTCATACAGTTAATTGCTTACGAATGTACTAATTAACATAGGTTATTATGTTACAGACCCTTTAGCCTTGATGTTTGAGTAAGAGTAAATAAATTTACACGAGTGCATGGATTAAATATTAAAAGCGGCTCAAAAACTACTGTTCGATATTTATGTGAGTATTATATTTATTCACAGCGAGCACCAAACTTAATATTATAATCTTAACGTTATTAAAATAACTTAAATTAAGTGTTTGAAAAAATCATGAACTAAACAGTTTCAAAAAGTTGATGTAACTAACTAATCAGGGGGGCTAATTGTCTAATTTCTATAAATTAGACAATTAGCCCCCTCATTCTATAAATCTATCGCAATCGCTTTCATTTGATAGATGAATGTGACACATTACTGCATTTCTTTGGTATGTTTTTATTTATGCCCAAAAGAAGCATCAATGTGTTACAGTTCGAATCACGAAAGATGACCACAAATGGCGCCCATCTTTTTATATATTAAAATAATATCGATATATCTATATGAATATAAAATATTATTTTGTCTTAAGTCTTTTCTTCATGAGTTACGACGCGAAGATGGGCGCCATTTGTGGTCATCTTTCGTGATTCGAACTATACAACCTTGAAAGCGATTGCGATAGATTTTGAGATTAGACAATAGATAGGCAGTTTCGTACAACTTTTTCTACCTTCAATGTAGAAAAATAGAAAAATACAAAGAGCAGCTTCATTTGACATTCATTTTTACTCTGCCTCTGCTATCTTCACGCACAGGCGACCTATATTTCCGAGCTAAGCACTCTTTCTGCATCGAGACAAAGGCTCCCGCTTGTTTGCGGACAATAAACAGCCTTTACTGCGTACACATTACGGCACATTATAGCGTATCGTGCAATTGAATAACACTCCTTTGTTGTGTTCAAGGTATTATCGAAGTGTTGTGTAACTTGATATATTTTGTTAATTACGGGATAATTAATAAAAGTATGTTTTTCGTAACATAATATTATCGTCCTTATTTTCTTATATCATCGAATAGAAATAGGTCAAAGTCAAAATATCTTTATTCAAATAAACTAGAAAATTAAGCACTTTTGAATAATTTATATTTACCTACCACCCGTTCCAGACTTCTTTTTTACAAAAAGAGGGGTCATGCATCGTACTTTAAGTGCGAAACACACCGGGGGCCCTATTTTAAATCGCTCGATTGGCGTCGAGCCCTCTTTTCTACCGATTTTCGTTCGACAAATCAACTCAAATGTATGAGCTGTCAAACGAAAATCAGTAGAAACGAGCGCTCGACGCCAGCCGAGTGATTCAAAAATAAGGCCCCGGATGCGTAAGCATATGCGTAAGCGTGCACGTAGACGTACCATGATGTTGTAATGTAATGTCTGAAAGTTTATGAGACATGGCACACCGCTTGCGTAACGCGTAGACTGATGCATAACCCAACGCATTGCAGCTCGTGACGTTGTACTCAATGGCATTCTCTATTGGACGTCACACCGAACACGCACGTATCTTTGCTGCGCGTCACTACGCGCGTGTCTACGCAGCCGGTGTGTCCAGGCCTTTATGCCCGCATAACAAAGCAGGTTACAGGTCGATACAGTCAGTGGCACGAATCATGAAAATTTTTCGACGGAGTGGGGATAAGTTCGCGCATGTGTTCTTGTGAGCGACCAATAGCGCGCGCCCCTCTCCCGCCGCCCGCGCCCCTCACCGCAACGCATACCCAAAATACGCGTTCCGCGCAATCCCCACCCGATTTCATGATTCGTGCCACTGACTGTACTGGTCGGTAACCTTACTGATCGGAACAGGTCAGTACCGATCAGTAAGGGTAAAGTAGCCCCATACTTTTCTATGGGAGACCACATAAAGAAAACAGGTTGAATTTTTATGTCGGTACTGGTTTGCGCATACATCCGCGGCGCAAACCGGTACCGACATATCAGGACCGGAAAACCTGTATTTTTTGTTTGTCTGGCTGTTTCTTTATGTTTGCATCCTAACGACCGCAAAATAATCGAGTTCACAACGACTCCGCCGTTGCTCTGGACAAAACCATTATTTACGATACATCATGAAGGATTATAATAGTTTATTAGTTACTCACGTGGCATGTCGCAGGTCGTGCCTGAGCTCCTGCGCGCGCACGGCGAGCATGGCGAGCGCGGCGCGCACGTCGCGCAGCGTGCGGCGGCGCTTGCCCCCCGCGCCCGTCCCCGCACCCGCGCCCGCGCCCCCCCACTCCACCAGCGGGTCGTACACGAACGCCTCCAGGAGAGTCAGCAGCGTCTCGCGCCCGCGCCTCATCGTGCGCACCACGTGCTCGCACGCCAGCCGGAATATACCCTGCATAGGAAAATTATACATCAATAATCAGAAACATTTGCAAGAAGAATTATACGAACTCGCAGCAAAAATAGCCAACCAAAATAATTATATAGTGGCAGATTTAAAAAAAAACCGGCCAAGTGCGAGTCGGACTCGCCCACGAAGGGTTCCATCAAAAATACGTTTGTTGAGTTACATCATCTGCTAGCTATCACGGTTCATGAGATACAACCTGGTGACAGACAGACAGACATACAGAAAGACAGACGGATAGTGGAGTCTTAGTAATATGGTCCCGTTTTTAACCTAATAACATTTTTTTGATGTTTTCATTTTTTATACACATAAAACAATGGAAATCACATACTGTAAGGATTTTTGTCTAGGAGACTCCAAAAATACCAATAAAAAAACAAAATGCCTCATTCTAAGGTCAATAAAAAGGACCTTTAGAACTACATTATAATAAAAATCGCGTGAAGCTGCTGCGATGGTAGGTAATAGATATTTAATTTCCCCGGCAGACCCTGAGAGCGAGTTATACCGTCAGAAGGAACCTGAGAGTAATTGCTAAATTCCTGAATACATTTGCACCGGCAACTGCATTAAATATTTGTCCTCTGCGATACCTAAGAGCTGATTGAAATGCTCTTCTTATACTTAGCAGCATGTCAGGTATGATCTCAAGATAGCTCTTAACGTTGAGAGCGGTTCATAAATGCGGGCCTAAGAAATAGTAGAATTCATTTCACAATTCCACCCTAAAAATAGCGCATCATGTGTTTTTGAATTGGCAAATTCTTAAATAGAAGAATAGCCATTGAGGATAAATTTTAAAGTAAAGGTGAAGCTTAGTAGTTATATGAGATGTTCGATAAAAACTTTCTCAATTGTGCAGTGCAGTAAGTTTGTTAATAAAGCGCTTATTAACATATGCAGCGCGCCTGGGGCCAGCAGGTGATGAATTCAGGGTAAGACGAAGTTGTATTGGCATCTCCCCGCTGCACAGCCGCCGGTGAAGTCTAGCGGCTCAGCCTCCAGTTTACGGCCTGAAGACAGAACAGAGCGACCCGCGATGGGCGGCGGCGGGCGGCGGCGGCGGCGGTCACCATGTGGTGAGCGTTACGACTGTGTTAGGCCTTGGTCTCCCATTTTATGCCATATGCGAATGCGACGTCTGACGTCAGCGGAAACATTCCTATTCATTTCATGCGCCGACGTCAGCGTTTGAAAGAGATCATAATCATCATCATCAGCCTATTATCGTCCAGTGCTGGACATAGGCCTCTCCAAGTACACGTCACCGAGCATGATCCACGGCTATTCATATCCGGCTTTTGCCAGCCACCTTGCGACGATCGTCGCTCCACCTTGTCTGAGGGTGTCCCATTTGCCGATACGCGGTCTCCATGCAAGAACTCGTCTGCCCCAGCGGCTATCGGTTCTACGGCTAATATGGCCGGTCCACTGCCACTTCAGGTTGCTAATCCGGTGGGCTACGGCGATCACATAAGTTCTCTGTCGGATCACCTTGGTCCGGACCCGATCTCTTAGAGAAACTTCGAGCATAGCCCTTTCCATAAGCTCGCTGCGCGACTTTAAATGTGTGAACCAGCCCTACAGTAAGTGTCCACGTTTCGGCTCCGTATGTCATGACAAGCAGGACGCACTGACTGAAGACTTTCGTCTTTAGACTCTGTGGAATAGGCCAGACGTAAAGACTCGAAGAAGTTTCCCCCACAAGACCGAAAGACAGACAAGAAATAGACCACAATAGTCTTTAGTAAGCATTGTGACGTTCACGCTGTAAGAGGCCGACACGGCATAAATAGTAGAAGATTCTTCTTAGCCAGTCGCGCCGAAATGTGAATAGAAAAGAGACGGCTAAACGATAAAATCTTGCCGTTATGTCCTCTTATTTTGGAATGAATCCACATTCAAGTACTTAAGTGTAGAAAATATGAAGTCTATCACTGCACAGTTTTCACACTCTCCGTAGTTTATAGAATAAATTCAGTTGCAAGACAGTTGTTGGTTTGGTAGGTACTAATGTTGTGATATTCAGTTGTTGGTAGGTACAGGGTAGGTACACTGTACTTTGGGTCTTTTGCCTGAAATAAATTATTATTATTATTATTTACCACACCGCTCCGCTAATCGCCTCGCTCATCACCTACAATCATGAATCCTGAGCACTTAATGTTTAACTTCAGCCATTGTGGCAGCAAGCTACTTACTAAACCAGCATAACTAAGACCCACTAGTACTTACTTTATAAAGATTTTACAATGTGTTGTTGTGATTACCTTCTTACTTCTGACATTGCACAAAGAGGTCCTAACTTTGTGCAATTTCCAACAAAACTGTTTATTATTTACTAGTGGCCGCCCGCGGTTCCACTCGCGTGGTTCCCGTTCCCGTGGGAATATCGGGATAAAAAGTATCCTATGTTTTAATATAGCCTATCTACTATCTGTCTGCCAAATTTCAACCAAATCCGTTCAGTACTTTTTGCGTGATTGAGGAACAAACATCCAAACATCTAAACATCCAAACCCACAAACTTTCACATTTATAATATTAGTAGGATTAGCAATAAAAGGCAATATACTTTTTCCTGCAAATAGAGTTTTTTCCGGTCAGGAAATGAACGAGTGTTCTGATGAATTTAAAAATAGAATTCTAAAAAACATCGTATAAAATACAATCGTGATTGAAATGTAATGTACCGTAGTGAACTGACTTATCAGCTATCATGTGATCAGTAAGCTTCACGACCGCAACATACACGGCTCCTTTGTCGCTTCCATAGACAATTCTCTTTGATCTGATATCGAAGATTCAAAACAACAACGGAATACTTTAACTGAAGGTAGTTGTTTTTACTGTTTGCTATAATCTCGTTATCCGACCTATTCGTGACACAAAGGGATCGGATTTACAGGTAACATCGTAAATGTTTACTCTATTGGCAGAGCTTTGTTTAGTATTATCTTTTATTCAACACAAAATACCATTGACGTGTCCAATTAAAATGTTGTCTAAAAAGCAAAAATAAACGTAGTTATTGGAAATTAGGTACCCACGCGGCGCTGACGTCAATTTATTTTGTACTAGCTGATGCCCGCGACTTCGTACGCGTGGACTTTCTGACTCCGGCGTATTCATATAAGGTCTTCCAGGTATTCCAGATTTTCGATTTTTATACCTCAACAAAAATTGCTCATCAGGCTGAACAACTTTTCAAAGATGACATTTTTATATTTTGTAAAGTTTAGCTGGACCATTATGGTTCTGCATCAGGTATTCCAGATCTTCGATTTTTACACCTCAACAAAAAATGCTCATCAGGCTGAACCACTTTTGCTAAGGTGTCATTTTTATATTCCTTATACTTAAGTTGGACCATTATAGTTCTGCATCAGGTGTTCCATTTTCCAAAATCAATTATACCCTATGTTATGCCCAGGCTTAACAGCTATATAACAAAAAAAGTTTTATTCGAATCCGTTCAGTATTTCCTGAGATTAGCGTGTTCAAACAGACAAAGAAACAGACAAACAGACACACTTTTTTTTTCAAATTCTTACTCTATTACCATGTCTCCATCTCCCCAGATATTTATTTTTGAAATATATGTAATGTACAGACACACTTTTTTTACTGTTTTATTATATGTATAAGGATAAGGACATAGTAAGCTCAGACCAAATAAAAAAAGTAAGATGGAGTGTTCCGAACAAAGCGGTGAGGCTTGTAAAACTACGCCTTGGCTGTGTACATACACAGTTCACGCACACACGTGTAACGAAACTACGCCTTGGCTTTCCATATAAAACCCTCTCGCCCGGCCCCCGCCCGCCCCCTTGTACGCACACATGTACCATCAAAAACCGTCCTCACTTCATTGTTCGCAACGCTCCATCTTACTTTTTTATTTGATCTGAGATAGTAAAGCTATAATAAAAACACTCAGTTAAGTTTATAGTCTTAACTTTTAGTAGTAAATTAAGACTTTACTTATTTAAGACAGTTCAACTACTACTTAGTTCATAATTAGTTTAAAACTAGCCAGACTGTCAATTAGAATAAAAGCTTGTTGTCCAAGAAGAATTATTTGTCTTTCGCTAAGTTAAATACTATACTCTACTATTCTACTAATATTATAAATGTGAAAGTTTGTGGGTTTGGATGTTTGTTCCTCAATCACACAAAAACTACTGAACGGATTTGGTTGAAATTTGGCACACAGATAGTAGAAAGCCTTTTTATCCCGATATTCCCACAGGAAAGGGAACCACGCGGGTGAAACCGCGGGCGGTTGCTAGTACTTCTATAAAGTTAATTATGAAACTTCATACAACTTCTGCTTTAAGAAAAAAACAGAAAATAGATGCTATTCAAAACCTGTGAAACACTTCCCTTAGAGTTGAAAACCCACAAAAAAAAAAAGTCATTAGTTATAAGAACTCTCCCGATTTTAATAATACCTACTGGATGTGGATTTCAATAGTAATAAATTTCACCCGGAAGATGAAAGGGGATGGTAACTTATACAGCCCTCGCGATTTAAGACATCGTATGAATAAATAATAATGAGACATCACATACATTGCCTCAAGCGAATGGGCTTAAGCACTTGTGTTATGGAAATATCTGATTTCTTTAGCACTATTCCATAAAAAAGGAAACGATTCATTGAGCGTATTCAGTTCTTTCTGACTACCATTGAAATAAGAATGATAATAATAATCAATAAAAAGATATTCATAACGATACCAACTGTCGTAAGTTGGTTAGGATGGATTCGCTAGCATTCGTGTAATATCCGATTTCGATGCTTACGTTTCATCGGAATATCAACTTATTGGTACACGAACAAAAGTAAACATTGTTCTAATATAATGAAGCTGATGTTTCGCTAAAGGCTAAAACTAATGAGGATAATTGTGTTATTATTATCATTTTCTTACATTGAGAAAAACAGGATATAATTAAAATACGAGTTCGATGACATCATGACGCTCGTGTTCCTGTTCCAATATCTATGATAACAACCCCAACAGGATTTAGCGAGAAGAGCCGCGTAACATTATAAGCGGAGTGTCGTCGTCATGTTCTCCTCAGCCTGCACTGCACTCTATTAAAACTTCACCAAATCCATGACGGAAAGCGCCACGATGCAAATAAAGTGATTTCATTTATGATTCTCCACTTCAGGAGAATGCATGGTGTTTATATATTTTTGTCAAATTGTTTTAAAATCAATACACGAATTTACGGGGTGCTAGCATAACTTTAAGAAAGTTTACCTATATATTTTTAAAATAAATATCTCTAGGTATTATGAATTCTCTGCCTGTAGGTATATCGATCATCAGTGATGCTGGAATCACCAACTTGAACCGTGTCTTCTTCTTTAAACGTATTCTTATCATTGCATTGTTTAATAAATTGTTGTACCCCTAAGCTTGTTTAGCTGTTTAGTTATTTATAGAGCTAACGTAACAGAATACTTAAAAGTAATAGTGACAGGAAGCCAATATTCTTGATCTTTTATAGAAGAAATGACAACATATGTCAAAACGCTCATTTTTCTCGATTATACTGCAACTACACTTCTCTATCAGCCTGCCTTGCATGACCGATTTATATCGCGTGATATAGCATTTTATCGACACTCAACTGTCAAACTCCTTTGTCTTTTTGACAGTTAAACGTGATAAAACGCTATATCACGCGATATAAATCGGTCATGCTAGGCAGGCAGAGGAGGCTTTCTTGCTTGATGCACATAATCTTCTACCAAACCCTATTAATCTGAGCGAACAGGCATTCGTAACGGATTTTCTCCAGGAACGAGGTCAAAGTGTCGTTAACGTGGTCGGGTAAACTGGTGGTTTACGGGTTTACCGCGGGTTTACCACCGCCCGGCCGGGCTCTGCTGACACTTCATTAAAAGTTCGTGCGGCAACCGGCGACGATTTACGACTGCCACCTAAATATGGGAACGCACAGATTATTGTTTATTGCTTCATCTAAGATATAAATAGCACGAAAATTCTGGTTATCACTAGTCGGGGGTTATTACTTGATGTTCTAAAATTACATAGACATATTAAACCAGCCATATTCTCAGAAAAATAATACATTTGTACTTAATTAAAATAAACCTTTGTTCGCAACCTAAATAGGATAACCTTTAATTCTAGGGCGAGTCGCTGACCGCATTTACTGATGTAAACAATTTAGTAAATATACAAACCGTAGCGGATTGTAGAACAATTTCTAACCTTATTAAATCCCATTAACCGCAAATGCGGCACAAAAAGACCCAGGAATTTGTGAAGGCATAATTTAGCAGTAAAGAGCTTTGTTCGGATTGTCTATCCTATTGAATAGATATAGCCTTCATCCTATCTGTATCACAATGGATTGGCCTGTAATAATCTAACCATATTGCTCGACAACCCAATACATTATATGCCATGAAAATGGGCAAAATAAACAAAACAAAATTAATTATTTACCAAAAAAGCCTCTCAAATTATTTTTATTATACCGTATCTTCACAACGGCGGTGCGTAATAGTGAGCTGTTTTAATTCGGCGGTAATTCGAAACGTGCGACGGCCGCTTATTGGCGGATTAGAAAGAAGTCCGTCCGGACCGCCGGCCGCCGCGCGCCGGAATAATAACGATTAACGAGGCGGACTTAGTACCGCACTACCGCCGCCGCGCCGGCGCAATTATACTAACCAGATTATGTGAACAAAGATAAACTTTATTTTTAAGCTAAATAGATTAAACTCAAATCTTAACGGTCAATGATAGGAAAACATGGTTTGCGCGGGCCATATTTTTATATATAAAACGTAAAGTTGTAGCTACAAAAAAAAACATACGATAAGCTAAAGAGATTATGTAGTAGCTACAAATACAAATTGCGTATAAATCTCACAGATGATTGTAAAAAAATCAGAATATCATCAAAAGCGCTTGTCGCGGGACTTATTTTTGGCGTAAATAATAGCGGAATCGTATTGAATTCTACATCAAAATACACTATAGCGTACTGTGTAGTTGCTCCAATAACTTTTTTCTAGAAAGATAATTGTGCTAAAGATAATGATGAAAACATCGAAAAAGTGCAGAAGTGAGGTTATTTTCCATACTCTTTACACGTAAAGAAAAAGACAGAGACAAATGTTTCCGCATAACGGAGCCTTAAAACAGTGCCTTCAAAATTATAAAATTGTTATACTTACTGGAAACGAGCGACCTTTTGTATCAGTGTTGTAAAGATATTCACCGATTATCGTAAATTCCAATCGTAACCACTTTAATGCTTAACGATATCTTAAGATTTTCAAATTGTTATAGGAAGGTAATTATATGTAAAAGACGGAAAACAAATAAAGAGAATTCTCTTGCAATTACTTTGGCAATGGCAATGGTTATGGCTATCGCTTTGAGTTAGGTGGTCAAAATTGCCGCGCGACGCGAGCTTGGACGAATCAACCACTGGACACGTAACGTAAGAAAAATGTATGAAATCACGTTCAACCAATTTTTGCGGGGCGAGGGGGGATTACACTTGTCAAATAATGACAATGTTATAGGGTGATTTAGCCGGTTTTCGGCCATAATTGCCGGCCAAATATTATGGATTGTGAAACTCGTACATTAATTCTCGGCCAGGCGGCCGAAAAGCAAATGACCTCCCAGAAATGCATTTCGTCACCCGGCCATCAAATTTAAATGTATCACACCGAATACTTTACGCGTTTAAGTCAAAATAACAGTACTAAAACTAATTTACCATCATCATCATCGCTGCACAAGACGGAGCATTTTGCCCATTTTTGTACCAATGTTTCGCCACGAGCTCTAGCATCACACTGACAACGCAATATCGTTTACTGAGGCTATCGGTCACAGTAAGTGGCTAAGGGGTAAAGGCGAATATGGCTGTCATTTCGCGTCCAGTGGTTAATTCGTCCAAGGACGCGAGCGAACTCGCGTCAGTTTGTACGAATCTTAAATCAATTGATATCGCTCCAATAAGTAATGGAATGGTAACTAAATTACTGACGCTTATTATAAGTTGTTTATTTAATTTTTTTTTTCTTTTCACTTTAAAATTTATAATATCTGGATTACAGCAACAAGAAAGGTTACAGAATATAAATAAAATAAACTTACAATGCTTTTACTTTTGGGAATTAATATACCCCACAATCCAATGACATCAGCCCTCCTTATAGTCGCGTTCCCACATACTACAAGGTTATTTTTAGTTAATACAAAACAAATAAATAAAATTAAAACCTCTCGTGGGGTTGATCAGACCATCAAACTCAACAACTTTCATAATGGGACCAACCTCGAAATCACGAATAAAAATCAGCTGTTCCATACAAAAGTACAATCCTACTCCATCGAAATGTATGAAACAGCTGATTTTTTTTCGCGATTTCAAGGCTGATCCCATAATGAAAGTTGTTCAGTTTGATGGTCTGATCAACCCCACGAGAGGTTTTGTATTAACTATAAATAACCTTGTACTTATATCTAAAGTGACTTATGTATTGTTTAGAAAAAGTGTATATAAAAAACGTGTTGTATATAAAAAGTCGATAGCGTCTAGTAGTCCAAACTCCAAGGTCGCTCCATCGAGAGCTATGAATCCACAATTTTATTACCGTCTGTTCAGGGAGCCTTAATTCAGGCCTGCGCGGGTGAAGGTTGCATTTGCATGGCACCGAAATAACAAGCACTATTTGCGAAATTGTATTGGAGCCACGAGCAGGAGTCACGGCAAGCTATTTCGGTGGGACGATTGAAAAAATTTATAAGATTCTGTCGATTTAAAAATATTTTTTATTAACATTATTTTAAATCTCTGACTTAATGAAAGTTTTCTTATTGGTAGGGTTATTTCGCTCGTTCTAAGCAATCGGTTGACATATCTTCATAGCGCAATCGATTTGAATAACGGTTTTGATTTTATTCTTAGTTTAATATTGTGCACTCTTTTGATTAAAACATAACTATTGTAACCACAGAACAAAGAATTTTTTTTTCCCCCAGATTGTAACGTAACCCAGGGGGGGTATTACAACCTCTTAAAACTTGTCAGGTTTATGAATTGCTATAGTTCCATCTCTTTCTCGCTGTATAGCAATTAAAAGAGATAGACTGATAGCCAGTCAGAAAACTGCCAGGAAATAAGAGGTCATAATACGGCCCCAGAAGTCTCTTTCATTAACTGTCAATTATCTATAAGATAAATCACCGAAATCTATACTCCCGACCAACTATGATCATACATCATGATCATACCCGTCACTTGTGCTTTGGGGGTGATCAGATCACATATGGGCGGCACGGAGGCGAGGGCTAGCTGGACCAGAAATACACACTCACAATACATTGCTATCTAGTAACCAGCTGTGTCAGAAGCGAACGCAATATCAACAGCAGTGGAAACAAAAGCGACCCGATTTCCCATCTTCTGGTTGCTAACCACGTTCGGTTGCGTGCGAAGGGCAAGGTTAGGCAAGTCGGGGTAAACTATATTTGCAACTATTTTAAGAGTAATAAAAGTTTATACACATTTATGACATAATATTGCTTAAGTGGGGAGATTAATACTTTATTACTTTAAGCTGAAACTAATTATAAAGCTGTTTAACTTGGAAATACTTTCAAAATGACGTTGATAGTTAACACCAAGACTTGCTCTCATTATCGACCTAATATCAACTGAACCAATAGCTGACGGGTATTAGTTTAGTATTCTTTAGTTAGCTAAAGTTCTAACTAAGGCCGCGTTCAGACGATAACACACGCCCCGCGCTCAACTCGAACTCAACTCAAACTCAAACCGAACTCAACTCAAACTCAATCCGAACTCACTTCAACATTATACAGCAGCACACACCGGACACTTCATACAACCGCGCCATTATAAACAGATGACGTCAGATGACGTTTTTGTACACGCGCAACTATGTGTGTAAGTCTAGGGCTACCGTCCAGTTTGTAATGTATGACGGGCGTTAGATTTTTTGGTAAATAAAGTTACGATGCATTGCTTTGAATATCAAAAAAGTTGACAGTTGACAAATACGATTAAAAAGTTACGACGCATTGCCTTGAATATCAAAATGAGTTGACGTTGACAAACACGACTAAACGAGCATACGATTCGGCATACGAACTCGCGAGGTGTGGTGAGGTAATTGATTCTAGGGCGGGTCGGAGAGTGTCTTTTCTGTACTATACTGTGACAGCAGCTTATTAATGTGACTTAAGATTCAAAATTGTAAGCGATGTATTTCAAGGTGCGCTGCGGTTAAGGTGAGTTTGAGTTGAGGTCGGGTCGTGTGTTATCGTCTGAGTGCAGCCTAACTGTTATCTGTCAGATTATTCTTGTAAACAATAAGGTGACATTGGCTCCGTGTTAAGTGTCTGAGTGATAATTTTCGCGTTACTCGCAGCCGTCGTCGGCCGTCACATAAATCACGACAGACAGTGGACGTTGACTCCGAGACTGGATCTCATTATAGACCTTATTTCAGCTGATCCAGCTACCAGCTGACGTGTATTAGCATTCTTTACACATGTTCTAAGATTGAAAGCTTAGAGCAAAGATCGAAAGCTTAAAGACTAAAACTTATGTTGGGATGTAATAGTACTGTACAATTTGTACATCAAGGGGGAGAAAGTGAGCGATTACTAATAGGTGTAGATTATACACCCTGAAATTTTAATCATTTGGTTCCCGCCGTGTGGTGTTTCCACTCATGATTACAAGCAACTTTTACTATGGGGCCAAGCCAACTTTCCTACTCGTAAAAAAAAATCAGCTGTTCCATACATTAAGGTCGTATAGGTATTGCACTTTTGTATGGAACAGCTGTTTTTTTTTTACGAGTAGGAGAGTTGGCCCCATAGTAAAAGTTGCTTGTAATCATGAGTGGAACCACCCCACGGCGGGAACCAAATGATTAAAATTTCAGGGTGTAGAAATAATAGTATTTCTTTGTGTAAAATTTGGACAAACAGTTTAGTTCTCTCAATCAGGCTCACAGTTTAAATAAAGTATTATAATAAAAAACAGAACAGAAAATAAAAAGAAAGGTTTGAATTAACAATACAGGAGCATGAATAATTCTCCCAGCAGTCAGTAAAAATTTTAGAAATTTCTTTTACTTACTTGAGAAAAATTTCGTTACAAAGGTTTTTATTTCAATTAAAATATAATTAAAAATTCAATCATCTAAGGCTAAAAGAAAACGTCAAAGTTAATTGAAAGAAAACTTTGCCGCCACGCCCCGCTCGGCTGATGTTGTCGTGATTGCTACGACTACAACACATTACTACAGATGCTACGGACATTGCTACAATATTGCTACGACTCGTGCATCTGCAACTGCATGCGACGATGCGACACGATATCAATTAGAGGAAACCTTGCGCCAAACCGCTCGGCTGATGTTGTCGTGATTGCTACGACGCTACGGTACATTGCTACGGATGCTACGAACGTCACTAAAATATTGCTACGACGCTACGGTACATTGCTACGGATGCTACGAACGTTACTACAATATTGCTACAACGCTACGGTACATTGCTACGGATGCTACGGACATTGCTACGACGCGTGCATCTACATGTAGGGTTTTTTTTAAACTCTGTCGACATTATAGGGGTCCCAAAGGGAAGATCAAAAGGAAGGGCCTTGTGTTGTGATAAAGGACTTACGGGATTTCTAGTTGGAGAAGATGGTGCGGCACCATCGGGCTTATCCTATGGTGAGGCTTGTTGCCCTCCGATGCCGCACCGGGGCAAGAAAAAGAGGTAGAAAGAGAGAGAAGGATACAAAAAGGGAGAGGATAGAGGAATGAAAGGAAGAGTTGGGATAGACGGAGGAGAAATAAGATGACAGGAATTTTCCTGACATGTCAGGAATTTTAGGCATCTGTCAGGAAAACAGGGAAAAACTGTGGTTGTCAGGGATTTCTGAAATCCCAAAAAATTTACAACACACATAATTTATTTAATCACTAGCGGCCGCCCGCGGTTTCACCCGGGTGGTTCCCGTTCCCGTGGGAATATTAGGATAATAAAAAGTATTCTATGTTTTAATCTAGGCTATCTACTATCTGTGCGCCAATTGAGATTCTGTGATTGAGAAACAAACATCCAAACATCTAAATATCTAAACCCACAAACTTTCACATTTATAATATTAGTAGGATTTTGGTGATAAAAATATAATAGAATGTAATATAATAGAATGTACTTAGGTGAACGAAATGTCAGGAAATTGTCTGAAAAAGTCAGGGAAAAAGTCAGGAAATCTCATTATTGGATCTGGTAACCTTATCTGCATGCGACACGATTTAAATTTGAACCGCATGCAGTGATTTGATGAATTTTCTCTAGAAAGTTGTTTATATCTTTTTACGCTATTGGAAAAAGGTCCTTAACATCACAACATAGGTATTTTGAAATCTAATATCTATTCTGTTGTAGATAACAGTGCATAAAACATGACAAAAAAATATTCACTGAGTGTAATGAATTCACTAATTACAAATCACCGCTATGCTCCGCTTTAGTGGACCCTCATATCCTTTGTTCTCTTATTGGTTTATTACCGATTATATAATAAAAAATGTGATAACTATTATATTATATTACAATACTATTTATTTTCTCGTAGTCAAGGGTAAAAGGAGAGTACACAACTCGTGAAAAAAAAACATCTCGGTCCTATATCCCTCGCTCCGCTCAGGATTCTAATATATAATCCCTCGCTACCTTCGCTGCTCTCGGGATCTAACTTAGTCCCTCGAATTAAATTCCCTTTTTTCACTTTTTGTATAATCTACTAGGTATAGTTGCAAACGAAACCACAAAATATTAATACTCAACTTGCAAACGAAACCACAAAATATGAATACTCAAGGAGCTTTTTAATTTCTTGATGAATTAATGCAATAAAAATAATTTATCGCTTACACTACACTACTGCAAATGCTGCAATGTATTTTGATAGGCATATTAAGCCGGCGACTGACCTGTAACATTTCGTCGTAACGTAACGTTACGTTACAACGAAATGTTATAGGTCAGTACAGCGAGCCAAACCGTTCGCTGCGAGCGCCGCGTGCTCCACCCAACTGTCGTTATTTTGGCGAATCCCTTTGAGTGTTACGTTACGCCTTAATTTTAGGTCAGTGCAACCCCAAGCATCCGTCGTCGCGAGCGCCTGTAAATCGGGCATCGGAGTGACTTTTAGTTTTGAATTTTGTAGTTATATTTAAGTAATAATGAAATATATAAGTAAAATCATAAAATCTAGAAACACGACTTTTTTATCCGACATTTCGATCCTGACTATGTTCTGTTGCGGAGCACAGTCGAGCGCAGTGCTCGCCACGAGCAAGGGTACTAAAGGTCAGTCAGGCAATTCCGTAACGTAACACGCTCGCCTGGAATGTTACGTTACGGCAAAATGCTCAGGTCAGTCGCCGGCTTTACATTTCCTGATTATGTACGCGGTATAGTATGCAGGCTTATTATTTTGTGGTAAAACTAATGGCCGTTTCCTTGTGGCCAAACTAAAATGCCAAACTAATTTGGCCACGAGGAAACTTAATTCCTTGTAGCCAAACCGTAGTAAAAGTTTAATTTATCATCCGCCCGTATGGAGGAAAAACTCTGTATATAGACAATATACAAACCACCGAGTCTGGGCATATATTACTTAAAAGTACATACCTGAAAAATCCCTAACGCGTTGTTCGACAGATTCGCGTTACAGCTTATTAATAAAATAAAAGTTAACCTTCTCTAGATTTATGTGATCCTGGTACTTTTTCTTTATCTGCGGGGGTATCTCTTATAAATTAGTATCCCCACCATACTAAATATAATTCTGTGTCCCTATTAGAAAAAAATAAACATGTACAGTGTGTGTTATTTTTAAACTATGACTACAGTTTGGCTACAAGGAATTAAGTTTCCTCGTGGCCAAATTAGTTTGGCATTTTAGTTTGGCCACAAGGAAATGGTGAAACTAATATGTATGCTTTAGTATAACCTAACGAGTATCTAAAACGTGTTATATAAAAATAAGATCGTAGCGTTTCAGTTTCCAAACGAAGAGTTTGGTTAAAACACATTTTTCTATAAGTATATTTAAATCGCTCTTAAAACTTTTTCTGTACACAGTATGAAAGCGGAGTTGTTTGGAAGTAAGTTATTATGAGTTGTGAAAGTTGTGCGGCGGTCGCAGCCGATTGTTTGAGGGCGACCCGCGCCCTTCACGCTCCAACCCCTTCGCAACTTGCAGGCTCCATCGGGAACACTCATTTATCATTTTCTTTTCAAAATATGCATAAAAGAGTAGCCTGTGACAGACACACTCGAATTCATAAGAAGTCTAGAATTCACAAGTGAATTAAGTTTTATCTTGACCGTATAATCTCTTGTGATAATTCATAAATATCACTTGCGTTTTTTTTATCACATAATAATATTGTGAAAAGGAGGACAGCTTCTCATTCAATATAAAAAAAAATCGTTAAATCTTTATGTAAATGTTATAGTAATATCCATATATCGTCACTTATCAACAAACTCCTCTGACCACATCTGTGGTCTAGGGGTTCGCCCACCCTTGTAAGACGCAGGGGTCCCGGGTTCGATTCCCAGGGGGGGTGCAATTTGTATTCGGTTTGGTTGGTGGTAGGGCTTATTTCAAGTCCGCCTGGCTACCATCATCTTACCTAAATCTGACGCCATAATAACGATTTAAAAAATGTTGTGTTCTGGCAGTTAGAGGCAAGATACCCAGTTCCTCAGAAGATTCTGGGTGTAGTGCGTTTCCGCACTTTCGGCCTTATCGTCACTTAACATCGGGTGAGGTGGAGACCAAGCACTACCCCGTTGTGCTTAAAAAACTCGAGGCACAGCACAGCAGCTTAAAATACTGTTGTGTTTGTCACATTCTTAAATGTTTCTTTTCATTTCCGAGGATACTTTTATATGCTAGATGAGATTACGCGTAGGTAGACTCAATATTCATCATCATCATCATCATATCAGCCGCACGACACCCACTGCTGGGTATAGGCCTCCCCTAAGGATCTCCACGACGATCGGTCATGCGCTGCCTGCATCCACTGGCTTCCCGCGCCCTTCACCCTCACGTCGGTCCCCCTTGTCGGGAGCCTACCCACGGATCGTCGTCCGGTGCGCGGTCGCCATTCCAGAACCTTTCCGCCCCAACGGCCATCGGTTCTTCTCGCTATGTGTCCCGCCCATTGCCACTTCAGCAGAGAGACTCAATATTACAAGAATGCAAATCTTTGAAAACATATTTTTAGTTCAATTGCATAACACAACTAAAGATTTATTATTGACATTTTCATTAAATACTAGGTAACATAAATGGCTTCAAGTGATTTCAGGAACAGTATTTGCCTGACTATCTGGACTGGTCCTGATGGAGTGACGGGCGCTTTGTGCTGGCGGGCGGTCTGATAACACGGCAGAATTCAGCTGCCTGCAGCTGCCTAGACAGACTCTTTGTAGCTTCAATAGCAAATAATAGTAGTTTGTGTACAAATTTTAAGTCTGCGAAAAAATAACATAGGGTAGCTAGATCTTTGGAAGTTTGCTTTAATCACCATACTTTTAATAGTGTATCTAATAATATTTAACGAACCTACTGTAGGTATATCTTTCGCAGTTATAATCATAATGAAAAGTCTACTCCGCTTTTTAATTTAACATAAAAGAGACGAAGCGTGCATTCATTCGGTCCTACTTTTTTAGCCTTAAATAAACGAGACGAAGAAAAAGCTTTAAATAATGTAATATATACAAGCAGAAAGAAAATGCTGTTTTTTTAGTGCCAGAACCTTACTCTCCCCAAACGAGCAATGTCGTCGCCAAGTTTGGCTGAAAAAATATGTTGCTATTTTGAGACCTTATATTCATTAACATTATCTTGAGTCAACTATAAAATCAACAAATCTCTTATATAAAAGTGAAGGGGTGACTGACAGACTATTGCCCAGCCCAAACCACTGAACCTAGGGACTTGAAATTTTGTACATAGATATTTTATACAATGTTAACACCCACTAAGAAGAGATTTTTGGAAATTCCACACCTAAAGGGTTGAAATGGGGGTACAATGTTTGTATGGAAAAAAAATAATTAAATAGACATTTCAACTTGAAACTTCGTAGGAGTACTTCTAAAAACAAATAAGCAAACACGTGTTTCATGGTTTTCAGAAACTCGACCTTTTAGGGGGTAAATGGGGTACAAAAAGCCCAAAATCGATATGGATGTCGTTATCGAGGTTTTATGGGATGTTGATTGCAAAAATGACATTTATTTTTAGTAGTAGACATTATTCAACCCCTAAAGGGATCATATGGGGTTCAAACTTTGTATGGAAAAAATATAAAATAGACATTACGACTTGAATCTCTGTAGTCTATAAACAATTGTTCAAACGTGTATTTCGTGAATTTCTGAAAAATATGGGATATTGATTGCGAAAATGGCATTTAGGTGGCAACACGGCGCCGTGAAACGGGGGTTCAATTTATTTATGGAAAAATAAAACGGGAACGCGAACAGGAATGAGAACGGAAACGGGAACTAATCCTTACTATCCTTACTAATATTATAAATGCGAAAGACCTTTTGTTTGTTCGTTTGTTTGTTACGCTTTCACGTCTTAAGTACTGAACTGATCATCATGAAATTTTGTGTACATGTTGTCAGGGGTCCAGAGAAGGACATAGGGTACCTTTCATCCCGAAAAAAGTATTGTTCCCGAGGGTAGCAAAAAACCTTCCACGCAGACGAAGTTGCGGGCGGCCGCTAGTGTACGTATAACTACATGAAAAGCTTGGACAAGTTTTCGCAATGGTTAATTTGTTATTCACTACTTATTTCTAGGAAAAAAATTGTGCTCGTGCAGTTTTTTTTTATCTAAAAACGTCAGACATCTAAATATGGAAAACTCCTAATCTATCGTAGCATCATGGCGTCCGCATACCAAGCAATCTGGAATGCGGGCCGCTATCTAAATTAAAGTTGACGGCCCAGGGAGCCCAATTACGGCATAATAGCCAGGACATAAGCAAGCAGCTTTGTAAGTGTCCGGGCACGAAAATGGCGGCGGCGGGGCGGCAGCGGGGCGGCGCGACAGCGGAGCGGCGGCGATGCATTCAACAGTATGGCACAGTATGGAGACGCGCACGAAACGGGCGGTGGCGGAGCGGGGCGACGAGCGATGCACGGGCGGGAGGAGAGCGACGAAAACAAATGAACAAAGTAGTTTGATTTGGTCGCCCGCGATGACAGTAGTGTTGTGTTGAAACATATAATAGTGTCTGTTTGATTACTGGGTACTTATTTATTATTATTTATTGATTTAAAAATATTTTACAATAAATATATCTAATAGGGTCAGTTATTCTACGGGACATAATAACCTATAGAATTCAGCACTGTGATATATCTAATCAAATTTTATATTTTTCGGTATTAATTTAACAAGAAATTGTTTCCATAGCAACATCACATTTAAAACATCAATAGAAATAAAAAAAAATAAGAAGTTTTTTTAACATACAATTTAGGTTTGTCACTACGATATTCTAAAAAGCCCTAGTCCAGTAGGACCACGAGCACATAGTGGTATACCGTGGTCCTACCAGTAGGTCAAATCGGTAGGTCCACGCCCTTAATGGTATTTAGCCCATCTGTCACAACACTACTAGCGCCGCTGACCGGCCGCTAAGTTTCGTGCCCACGTTCTCATCGCCCCGCCCCGCCGCCGCTCCGCTGCCGCGCCGCCCCGCCACCGCTCGGCCGCCGCCACTTTCGTGTCCGGACACTTAAGGGCAATACAGAAAGAAAAACACGGTCGGTCTCTAATAGTCTCTATTCTCCTACAAAGAAAAGTAAAAATATGAATCTACGACCAATAATTGTAAATCGGTTTGTGTATTTTCTCTAAAAAAGCTGTAATCATTGAATAAAAACTTGTTACTGCAGGCTTCAGGCTGTATACATTGAACTTTTGGATCTTTAAACAAACCACTAACTATTAAATATTAAACTGTTCTTGGAGTAGTCAACGCTCCTTTTTTTATTTCTCTTACCAAATAATGCAGTCCTTTAGATTAGAAAAGGCAATTTCAAGCCTGCAACAGTCTAAAAATAAACTAAAAGTTCAATTCTCAAGTAGTCAAATCATCATTAATCATGTCTAAGCATCCACCCAAGATAATTCTGGAATCCTTTGGCGAACCGGAGCGGCGATCTTTAGCCGGTGCTGTTTGAGACATCTGACCGGCCGCTAATGGCGCCAAGCACCGGAGTAATTAAAAGTTTCTACCCTCCAAGCTTCCAACTTCAACTTTTCAGGATAACGTTTCTTTAGTTTCATTGTTTAGTTAAGTTACAGTAGAAAGCTTTGTAGAATTCTATACCACTTTAGATTAAAGAATAATTGAGACAACGGAAAATCGCTTGTTTATCTAGCTAGCACAAGAAAACAAGGGTGGCCATTACAAAAACACCATCATCTGAGGCGTGTCAGTCTTTAGACAAAACCACTGTGAATTCAGCCTTCCAACTAAGTGAAAGCTCACATTGTCTGCAAAAAACCCTGCTTTCAAAATGTATAAACTAAAACTTGGCAAGAAACAACTCCTATCTCAGGCAGTTCACACATGATCAAAACGTCTTCCTCTAGGTCTAGTAGATGCTCAGCTTGAAACGAGTTATTTCAAGTTTAAGGCGCACAATACTAAGTTAATTTAACGGCATCAGGATAGTTGGCTCAGCTTGAAACGAGTTATTTCAAGTTTAAGACGCACAATACTAAGTTAATTTAACGGCATCAGGATAGTTGCCACTGCAGCCGTAATTACTGCCAGCTCTGAGTGACGGCAAGTTACGTAAACACTGGCGGACACAATGCTCGCCTTCACCACAGGGCCTGCTAATCGGACGGAGTAAAAAGTTCAATTAAATCCGTAAATAGGCTAATGGTCTGTCACTGGTCCGTCGTCAAAAATTTATCCAGTAATAAATCACAAATACAGGAACAGCCCCCCCTAGCATGACCGACGAAACCCGATATATATATATATCGCGTACTATAGCGTTTTATTGACACCTGTCAAAAGCCCTATAAATCGGTGTCATATCGTGTTTCTGTGGTCATGCTGGTTGCCATTTTGCCACCACGACGAACGTTCAAATTGTCCCAACCGGCAAAAACTATAGCGTATCATGATGAGTTTCAGATGTTTACAACCTACATTCAAGCAATCGACCGACGACGAGTAGTCCGGTCTAGTAGTTTCTACCGTATAGCGACGTTTTAGAACCTATGTCTCTGTTCGTTTATACCACTGTACCTTTTCAGCCTCTAAGCCAAGCATTGCTCAGCAAATTTCTAAAAATATACCCGCTAAAGCCCGCCACACTACTACGCATAAACTTTTGTTTCGAGTGTAAATTCGGTGTTATCAGCGCACGAGCTGCGCGCGAATGCACGGGCTATTTTATTTTACAAAAAAGTACTCATATTTATACAATGCAGCTGTTGTTACGTTATGAAAAACGGAAGCAAAATATGGGGCGTGAGGTGATTCTCTCAAAGTAAGTGTCGCGGTCAAACTTTGTTGGTTTTTTTAAAGTATCATTAAGGTTCTTAAAATAAAATTTCATAATTTCCACAAGGAAACAATTTTGTACCTATCTATAGTATATTTCCCAGAAAACCTATTTCAAAACGGTTTATTCAACGAACAATTTTGTTTATAGAGTTGCTCCAAGAAGATTTTATTTTAATGCATCTAAAATACTGCTAACATAAAGAGAATATATGACTTTGTAGTCATGAACCTTGCTAAAAAAAATGTTGCCACAAATGGAATACGCATGCTGGGCGTTGCTAAATAAAACGTTGAAGTGCGCTCAAGCTTGTACTATTATGTATTCTGTGCTCAAGACAGGTGTGCAACCGTGCCCCACGTTGGGCGCCACTTTGCCGCCTAATGACCGCGTTCTTCTGCGGAGAAACTAGCAACCATAGGGCTACCAACCTACTAATCAGTGTTAAAGTTTAGAAATGCAGAAGGCAATTATTGGGATTGGATTTCGATTCCAAATCTTTACATTTACCGGGGTTTTCTGGATTCTGATCACCTCTAACAACAGAATTGCAACTAATCAACTACTGCATCGTTAGGGTTCGGTCAGACAGAATGCAGTCACGCGTTCGGCCGTTCTACGTCTGCGATTTCTTTCTGCTATCGTTACATAGTATCATTTTATAACAAATACCCACACAGCATTCAAAACGCGAACGCGTGACCGTTTTCTGTCTGACCCAAACCCACGTAAAAATCATATTTTGACTACTTACCAAAATCATTATCTAGGCTTGATTATTTTAAGTCTACACAACACATTAAAACATATCGTTTCTGAATATGACTCAATATCAATCGGTTGAAAGTTAGTTGAACCGTTTTTTAACCCAGTTAGCCAGCCCTGCGGCGGCACCGCGCGGGAACAAAAGTTTAGTGCGCGCGACACAGCTCCCATCCGCCGCCGTAATAACCACCCAGCGCCACTCGCCGTCTGCAGTTGTATCTCACTTGACATCTTGCAGTCACTCCCAAGATTTTAATTTTGCTAAAGTATTGTACTTTTAAATTCAAGATGCTTGTCCCTAGTTAAATATACAGAAGTTTAAGAGAAAAGAATCTCGCTTGTGTTAACTAATACTAAATTTCAAAGTTTTGCCAGTATTTGGAAATGCATAAAATCATGAAACCTCTGAATAATGCATGTCTGCTCGAACACGTGTCTTGTCGTGATGCGCTTAGCGACAACACAAACAGCAGAAATAGGTGTTCTGTAAATCAGCATTTCCTAGGGTCTGAATAGACCTAGGCAGCATTTCCTAGGGATTTGTTTGACACATTAGTTCTTAATGGCGAGGAAACACCAAGGCAAAATATTTTTTTTTCAATATTTACTGTTGGGTTGACATTACTTAAATAGAATTGTAAAATCTCGAAGGTTGTATAGTCTTTACAAATAACTAGTCAATCAATGAAGCAAAGTCTTTAGACATATTCAATTCTTATAAAACTGGCCAAGTGCGTGTTGTGATGTAAATCGCACATTTAGGGTTCCGTACCGAATAGGGCTAAGGGGCAGGGCTTACGCGTTTGCCCGCAAAATTAAGTTGGTTTTTAATAGGAAAATTAGGAAATTTACATAGGAAATTCACATTCTTCAATATGTTGGTATTCATTGGAAAAATACACTTAGCTGGTAAACCTTTGTGACAGACGACGGACGGACACATGAGTGACAGAGATAGGGCTCCGTTTGGCTCCTTCAGGTACGGAACCCTAAAAACTGACATCAAAATAATCAGCAATGTCCATACTGCTAACGCTTATAGGCCTTTATAATACACAAAAGTCTATCGATGGTTTCGCAGATCAAACAGACTATTACCAAAAACTAGGTGCGTTCGATAACTTGCTATTATGAATTAGCTACAAACGCGCAACAAGACTTCTTAAAACTATTCATATCATGTTTTTTTAAAGGAAAATATAATATATTCAATAATGTTAGCAGTGCCATTGACATGAAGCCTCAGAGCCGCCCAATTGCTGAACGCAGGTCATGTGGAAAAAAAGGAGGGCAGGTTGGCAGGTGGGTCGCAGCGAGGGCCCCACAGGAGGCCATCAGACTCCGACGTGACGTGTTCAGCCATTACGTTTGATCGCTACCACTCCAGCCTTTACCGATCCCATTTATTATTCACAAAATGTCCCAGGGGGGCGTGTCCGACCGAAATGTTATATTGCACAGCATTTCCAAATTAAACATTATAACCATGACGCACATAATCACGATCGAACCATATGGGAATAAACCCAAAGACGAACTAAGCTACATCACAGAATATATAATAAGTAGTACTAATGGTGCAACATGTAGTTTTTTGACAATGATTGAACATCCATTAATTATAAAACTGTAAACTGTTCTCAACGTTACTTTCAAAAGCAGAGATATTCAGATAAATAAACTGCGAATGCAAAATGGGCAGTTATGTTAAACTACAAGTTTAACTGCTAAAACGTGTCCGGAATATAAAGTCCGAAAACTAAGACAGAGAACCACCATTTATAATGTACGAGCGGCTAGATTTTAATTTTAATTTCCTTTGCGGAGGCACATTTCGGGCCTTTTACAGAGAGTGTAAACTTTTCCGAGAGCAAAGTTGAGGGCACTTCGATAAAGTTCTCTTTGCAAGTTATCTAGGTGTTTCTGGCGACATGAAAATTCTTACTATCTCCATTCTCAATTTTGGATCATGAAATTCTTATCGAACCGCAGATGAGGAAATACTTACTTACTTAGTCTTAAATTTTGTGATCGACACAATTGATAACAGCTAACATTTCTGTCAAAAGAATGATAAACGGATAAATCTTTGCTGAAAGAAAAAGTTTAGACGAGACTTTCCGAGAAATAATTGACCGAGCGTGCGCGATTCACGGGCGAAGCATCTCCGTTTGGACAAAAATGCTTTCGTATGTCCGGAAGTCCGGCTTTTCTTCTGTACAGGTCGCATTTCCCAACCGATCCTCGTGAAATTTTGTGAGCAGATTTTTTGTCGAATCATTTTTGAGAATTTTACAAAACGTATTTCAGCCATTTCTTATTTCTTTCAGTTTATTTCTTTAAATTAAGACCAGCTAAAATGTCTCCATTTCCATCAAAAGTAAGCGCCAATTAGGGCGGCCAAAGGTTATAATCACGAGGAAATGCGATATTGCGCCCTTGAGCAGACATACCTTCATTAATAGGGACAAATTGGGCATGCCTCGGTGGTAATGTGGTCATGATTGACTCCCGACCTTCCCTTATTAGCCGTAGGGACAACAAGGGCGAAGAGTTTGTCTCAAGGATCTTCCGCTTTGGGCTTTAAATAGGTCCTGAAGTGAGAAGAGCCTCTTGAATAAAAAAAACACTATTGTTAAAATCCCTTTAGACTGCTTTTGTGTCAGTCGAGATCAATCACGATGAACATAAAAATATAACAACTTTTTATTTATTTTGTTCCACTTTGTTGCACTAGGCCTACCCTAGGCAGTTCGACTATGCCAATTATATATTCTGTAACCGTGCTATGTTAATAATGCTAAGTAATGTTACGCTTCTAATATTTACACATTTGCGGTGATTAATTCTGATTAATTAAAAATATTACTTTACGCCACGTTCGTGTTCTCAAATTGGACGCAAACAAACTACAAATATGCTAGTTTCGTATGGTGATCTAACGTAAAGTATGTAATGATTTAATAAAATAAATAATATGAAGCACACGCGCCCTACACACCTGGCGCATGACGTAAAGATCCGAGATCTACGAAGTCAGCCGGTCGTAGTCGTAGGCTGAAAAAACGTCACTTACGGAATAATACATTTATTATAAGTGAAGAATTTTAAACTAGGTTTATTAATGAAATCATTAAAACATTAATGAAATCATACTTTTTTAAAACTTTATTTTGCGAAGAAACAGTTGATTATGATATTGATGATGACAGAACATGGTCTTCGGGTCCTCCTTATAAACAATTAGGTTGTGAGTGTGTGTGAATAGTGCATATACAGTCAGTCTTTGATTTCAAAACGAAAAGCGTAGTCAACAAAATGATGTTTAACAAGTACTTAATAATTAAGTTTATTTGAATAAAGCTTATTTGACTTTGACTTTGAATTCAAACCCTATTTTGTTTATTTACTTTTAAGAAGGCTATTGTAACAAGAGAACAAATTCCTCATTATAATTCTGTCGGCGACGGGTTCTAAACAAGCTTCCACTCTAAATAGCAATGCAACCGAGACATTCTAGCTCGACATGGCGGCGGCCTGCCATGCTGGTCACGTGCCCTTCGCATCTCCAACAACTCTGTGACCGTTATTCACAGCTACTAATTATGACCTAATTTCATTTGGCATACTGAACTTTCCATACGAAACAGTGCTTTCGCCGATTCAGAGGAAAAAACTGAAATAGTTTTTAGTTTAAGAGTCCATACAAGCCGATTCCCATTGGCTTACCTTTTAGAAATCCCACCCTACCGATCCACTGTGCAGATCATAACACTTTTATTGAACGGCTTACCTTCGCCATAATTTCACCCCTCACCATGCACTGGTTTTTAGCCACTAATTTTAAACTAGTGGCTCCGTGAGCTGTAGACCTCGCGAAAAAATTAAATAAAATGTCACCATGAAGTTTTCAAAGCACACAGTAGGTACGTGAGTATTGCAGCTAGATGGTGCTTCAAATTTTGATAATTTTTCAAAATGGGTGAGTATTTTTTTTATAAATTTGGAAAAATTGGCTTGACTGAACAGTTATATATAATTATCGAACCTACTCACAAAATTTCACCAGAATCTGTTCAGAAATGCGACTTGTAGAGGAGATCAAACTGCCGGAAAGCTGGAATGAAATATGGTTTTTTACATATCTCCGTCATTTTAACAAATTTCGAAAAACTGTCTCGACAACAAAAAAAAACTATATATTTATCAATCCTGCTCACAAAATTTCACCGAGATCGGTTAAGAAATGCGACCTGTAGAGGAGAAAAGACAGAGCCGGAAAGCTGGACTGCAATATGTTTTTTTTACATATCTCCGCCATTTTGAAAAAAATAAAAAAACTGGCGTGACAAAAAATTCTGTATCATTTTCAAACCTGCTCACAAAATTTCACGAGAATCGGTTGAGAAATGCGACCTGTAGAGGAGAACAGACAGCGCTGGAAAGCCGAAAAACCTGTTTTTTTTAACATATCTCCGCCATTTTGAAAAATAAAAAAAATCTGGCTCGACAAAAAAATTCCATATAATTTTCGAAACTGCTCACAAATTTTCACGAGAATCGGTTGAGAAATGCGACCTGTAGAAGAGAACATACAGACATACGAAAGAATTTTTGCCCAAGCTGAATTTTGAGACGCTTCGCTCGCACTTCGAGCTCGCTCGGTCAATAAATCTTCATTAAACATTTAGTAACAAATATCTCTGTTTTATAATAGAAATAATTGATTCATTTCATATTTTAGAATTTGGGTCAAAAATGTGGGCTTTGATTTCAGACGTCCCTAAATTTGTACGCATGAACCCGGGTTGTAGCCTTAGGGCCTAAGTTAAATCTGTCTACTTATCCTTGACATCGCTGAAAGGATAACGTTTCTGTCTTAAAAATGCGTCATGTAATACATGCCTTACTTGGCTTACGTCAAAGACTTGGCATTTTTAGAATTTGATATTTTCGTTTCACATAAACTTATAAACACTATGCATGCGATTACTAATTCATAGCATGTCTTTATAAAAACTTAGTAATTTAATATCGCAAACCCTTTCAAACTGCACAAAAGTTTTCTAACTTGTAACTAACTTATCTCCAAGTTCTTAAGTTATTAAGGTAGCACTGCCGCTGTGAACTTCGTCTAGATTACAATTTGGTTTGACTTTGTGAGAGTCGCATCGACACTTAAAATAATAACACCTAGAAGCCGTGTCCTCGTATGCAGAGTGAGGCAACTAATACATCGAATTACCTACATAACAAACAAGGCAGTATTGTTTACAGAAATAATAAAAACAGTCTCCTCCACTTTTTTTAAGTCATGTTAAAAGATAAAGCCAAAATAGATCTCACATTTATATCGTGCATACGTTACCGTAATCGTAAGTAAAATCCAATAATATAGTAACTAATCTCCTAAATGTAGGAAAATTAACACTGTTTCGTACTTGTTTATTCGGTATGATTAGGTAATAATGGAGAATAAAAATCTGAAAACGTGGCTACATTTTCAGCTTTTGGCTGTTTTAGTTACCTCACTTTTGACAGTGCGCTTTGTAGAGAACTATCGTTCTAGGTGTAAATATTCTAAGCATCGACAGCGGTTGCCTTCAAGCGACTTAAGAATTAGAATCCTCCGGTTTCCACTAGAGTGAATTTATAATATTCCAATAACTTAACGACTGTTTTCAAGCTAGGTTTGAGAACCACTATCCTTTTATTGTTTCAAAGATCTGTATCAATTCTATTGAACTTGGAGCATGATTTTACGATATAAATGTCACTCCGACGTCAATTACATAATTTAGAACAGTAGCGAAGTCCCGGAAATCATCGAGCGTGAGGGCGTCCCCTAGGGGTCTTGTTAATAAGTCATCCGCATAGTTCAGAGAGCCCTTAAATAAGTTATGAGTCCCCGTAGCTACGAGCCAACATAGGAATGCGCATTCTCGTACAGATTGCTAGTGTACACATACCTGTACTCGAAATATACGTTTAACTTGTCGAATTAAAAAACATATAACTAAAACTGTGATCAGATCAGCGTTGGAGTAGCCTCACAATTTCCTATTTATACAAATTGCATGACCTACTAAACAGATTCTAATATTTCTTGACTGCCTCTGCTGTCATCTGAAGTCTAGACAGCTAAAAAACAAGGGGAACACCATAAGCTACCCTTCATCAGATAGGGGCGGGTCAACACGTGCCCCATGAACGACACTGTGGCACGTTTCTCGTCGCCATGCCAGTGTCCGGGCAGCATATTCGTAAATACCCGACGCGTTATTCACTCGGGAAGTTTCGGCTGCCGCCCGGAGATGAGACATAAAGCATCAACCAATGACTCATTTTGCCACTAGCTATCAAGTCACAATGGCGCAGTGGTGAAACTACCTAGTTACCTACTCACCTTAAACGCGAGAGGCCTCGGTTCGATCCTCTGTAGGACCAATGTGTTTTGATGATTTTTATGATATTTCTAGAATGTTTACAATGCTTATCTAATATTTGTAAAGGGTTTATTTACGTATTCCATAATTCTATTTTAGCTGTTGCACCTTTAAAGTCGTATATGACCTGACGTACGACGATCGATTGTATCGAACTGCTCCATTCCTGTAGGTCCCGCGTGTAGGTTAGAAATTTAAGGCGAGCGCTAAGCGCAGCGGAGCGTGAGCCTTAAATTTCGAGGTTATTTTTTTATTACAGACAACAGAAATATTTTCTTTTATCATAATAATTGACGCAGTACATTTGCTGTTTACAAAGCAATTCTGGCTCTTGTAAATAGCAGACGCTATTAACAAGATCCCGACACGTTTGCTATTTATGAAGCAACTTCGGGTGGATAAGGCGTAGAGTATTTAAAAATATGCGTCCGGGCAAGTGATGGGACAAGGTTAGACTTTAAAATCAAATTTAGTCAACATATTACTACACTTACATGGTTACCTTGTCACGATCACTGAAAATACTGGTCCTATTAGATGCTTACCTGAAACAACAATAAGTACTGTAATTAATATACATTTCAAAAAAATGACAAATTCTTAATTGTAACAGTTAAATTAAAAATAAACTGTGATTGTTCGTGGCCAAGAAATGAGCAGTAAAAGAGGTCATCTGGAGAGTGTCTGAAAGTGGAACTAACTGCAGTATATTTTTAATTCTAGTAACTTACACGAGGAAAGTTACCGCAGGAACTACGGCGTCGCCCGGGGAGCGGCTTGTTAAAAACGCATTCCTGCCAGATGTTTGTATTAAGTTACAACTTTGTCGCCATCTTGGGAGATAATTCTTTGCCAACAGTCGAGTAAACTTTCAACCAACGTCTATTTTGAACATAAAACTGTGTTGAAACTTTAAAAATCACATTTACCAAGGGAGATTTCAACGTTTACATTTTATATTTTACTGCAGCTAGCAAATAAAACCGTTTCAAACACCATATGAACAGAACTCAAGAGTATTTTGAACGTTCTACTAAAGTTTAAAATTTGAGATTATTGCATTCACAATGATATTTTTATACGAGGGTGGATCCAAAAATTCGTGGCCTAATGTAGAAATAGCTTTGACAGTTTTGTAAATCTACGCTCACTCTTTAGTATGGTTCTTCAATAGTAAATGTGCAAAGTTTCGTTCCGATACTGCAAGCCATATTTTTTTTGTGAACATTTGTTTGATGCTATCTGACATCTTTTTCAATAATGGAGAAAATTTAATACCGAGCAGTGATCAAGTACCTCAGTAAAAAAAGCCTATCACCAAAAGATATTCATCAAAATATGGTGAACACTTTGGTTGGGTCAGCTCCATCATATTCCAGTGTAAAAAAGTGGGTGGCTGAGTTTAAGCAGGGTCGGGAGAGTATTGAAGATGACCCTAGGAGCGGTAGGCCTTCAAAGTCTACCACGAAGGAAAACATTGAAAAAATATGTGATCCTATTCTGAGTGACCGAAGATTGACCATCAGTAAGATAGCTGAGATCACAGGCATTGGTTATGGTCGGGTACAAAATATTGTAACTCAAGAATTGGGGTTCCATAAGGTTTCTGCTCGTTGGGTTCCGATATTGCTTTCAGCTGAACAAAAACGAGTTCGTTTCGCAATTTCCCGTGACTGTTTGGAGCTTTTTGAGGTGGATCCAGAGGATTTTTTATCCCGGTTTGTTACCATGGATGAAAGCTGGGTTCACTACCACACTCCTGAATCTAAGCAACAATCGAAGCAGTGGAAAATATCTGGATCTCCTACTCCAAAGAAAGCTTAAGTCGTTTTGTCGACCAACAAAGTCATGGATTCAGTTTTTTGGCATGCAAAGGGAATTATTTTCGTGGATTATTTACCAAAGGGCGAAACTATAAATTCAAGTTATTATTGTAACCTTTTACGACGACTAAGGGAAGAAATCAAAGAAAAAAGGCCGGGTATGTTACGGAAGAAAGTGTTGTTCCATCAAGACAACGCCCGGGTTCACACTTCGGCTGAAACAATGGCTGAAATCCATAATTGTGGCTACGAAATATTGCCCCATCCACCTTATTCGCCGGATTTAGCCCCCTCAGATTCCAAATTAAAAAAAAACACTTAGGTATTTCGAAATTTTCGGACAGGAACGAGGTGATAGCCGCAGTAAATGATTATTTTGACAACGTTCAGGAATCATTTTTTTTCGAAGGTATAAACAAGTTGCAGGTCAGGTGGAAGAAATGCATTGACCTAAATGGAGACTATGCCGAAAAATAAAAATTAATTCAGACCCACTTTTCTTTCATTTTCATGGTCGGGCTTAGAACTTTTGGATCCACCCTCGTACAATATCAACAATCAATCAACAAAAGCATTAGACCGGATGAGACCGGATATCCAAAGTTCGCGGGTTCGATTCCCGTCCGAGAATTGATCTGGTGCGAGTCCAATTCTTTCTAGTATATTATTTAGTATTGTATAAAAATATCATTGTGAATGCAAAAATCTCAAATTTTTAAGTTAAGTATATAGCTATTAATTCATCTTTATAAGTTGTCGACATATCTAGAAAGATATTTCAATTGAATGTCGAGGAAATTCCTCACATTGGTGAAATAACGCTGGCTTGCAGCGTAGGAATAGGATATACTAGCAGAAATTCGACGATGCCACTAGTGACTCGGTAGCTCAGCGGTCAGAGCATTGGACCGGATATCCAAAGGTCGCGGGTTCGATTCCCATCCGAGAATTGATCTGGCGCGAGTCGATTTTTTTCTAGTATATTATTTAGTATTGTTCTACTAAAGTTTAGAGTCGAGACTAAAGCAAACTTAAGCTGGCGGCAGCTGTTATCCAATAGGAATCAAATCAACTCAACGCCTGTTCAAAATTTAAAAGGCGACGGAACATTCGCGGCACGTCGCCTTTACTGCCCACTGTCGCTGCCGGGAGCCATAACTCAAATCAGAGTGAGGGCCGTACATCATGAACCTGAGCCAAATAGAAAATTCTAGATCCACCCCTAGGGACACTCGAGATCTTGGCGTGTGTTCGATTCAATAACATACGATAATTTTATGATAAGAGATGAAATTGAAAAATGTGCACTGACAAAAAAGACACAAGCGGTAAATCACAATATTTAAGCATTATTGTGGAGACGCAGTTATTATAACGAGGAGCTCAGTGGCGCAGTAGTTTAGCGTCTGGCCCAGCGATTGCGGAGGTTAAGCAACGTTCGCAAGGGTCGGTCATGGGATGGGTGACCAAAAATGTATTATATCGAGCTCCTCCGTGCTTCGGAAGGCACGTTAAGCCGTTTGTCCCGGCTGCATTTGCAGTCGTTAACACCCACCAATCCGCATTGGGCCCGCGTGGTGGATTATGGCCCGTCTTCCTTATCCACCCATAAGGAAGATTTCTGAGTAAAACTACTAATCATGGCATATGAACAGTTCTATATTCCAACTCTTTGCAACTTTGCTGACAAACTTCTGTATCGAGAAAATTGCAAACATTCTAGTACGTTCACGGAATGTTCACCAAACTCAGGGCATGTTGCGTAAAGTGAAATGTTTGTAAGTTGTATCTTTCGAAAAACGACATGAAAAAGGCAATAATAATTTGTTTGGCGCCCAACGTGGGGCGAACGCAAATGAAATCGCGCTGCGGCGTACGATGAATAATGATTAACATTTAAACAGACACGTCCTCTTAGCTTCCAACGAACGAATGTGCCTCCCTAAGTTATAATGTGTGCTTTCAGTTTAAAGGAAAGGTTAGAAATTGTTATAATGTAATTAGTTTTCATATATATAGTTAGAAAACAACAAACAAACATTTCGCAACAAAACTCGTTAGGTTACATTACATGCCCATGTAAAGCTTCTAAAATTAAGCTTCTAATTCAAACAGTGGCTGAATTGTTAGATAAACATAATAGACATAATATAGTATACCAGCAAATATTTCTCCAAGTAGGAAGGGAGTGTTTTAATAGCTACTCATGAGGAGAAATAATTAAGCTGATATGTATGTATAAGGCATGTAAACGTATGTGTAACTAAACATGTGGTGCGCCCAAGTTACTCGAGATTTATGCGAGGACTTCAGTACTATATTTTCTGTGGCGAGGACCTACCTTGTATTGTACAGTCAACAGCACGTCAGCCTATACATGTTGACCTTGAGATCGTCTTTAGCTGTTTTCGTAGTTCAACTGTTTAACTTAACGTGCTGTCGTGCTTACCTAGGCAATGATGTAAGTAATGGAATAAAATAATTTGTTTTTATTAATAACTAGCGGCCGCCATCGGCCCGCGGTTTCACCCGCGTGGTTCCCGTTCCCGTGGGAATACCGGAATAAAAAATATACTATGTTTTAATCCAGGCTATCTACTATCTGTGTGCCAAATTTGAACCAAATCCATTCAGTAGTTTTTGCGTGATTGAGGAAACAAACATCCAAACCCACAAACTTTCACAATTATAATATTAGTAGGAAGTAGGATTCTTACGTTAAGCACTGTAGTCAAGAAGAATGTGACAGGATCAGGACAGAAGATTGGATTTTTTTATTTTTAAATTTAAATCTATTTAGTTTGTTGATAGCACGTTGGAAGATGTTGCTAGGAAATTACAATTTTAAAACGAAATTCAATAAACGTTTTATACGAGTAGTACACGTTGAAATTGCTACAACCCTCTACATTATTCATTTAGCGAAACAAGTCAGTTTCATTTGCGGGTAAAAAAGAAATATTGCTCTCGTATTCTGAACGTGCAAGTCGTGTATTGCTGATGACGCAATATCGAAAAAGCCCTACTTTGCTTAATCACTAAACGTAGTTAAAATCCGAATTCATACAGCTGATAGGTACAAAATAGCGCGGACAGCGGCAAATTATATAACTTACACTACTCGCCGCTACACAGTTGAATTTCATTAAAATGAAAGGGCGCGCAATATGGTTCTATAAAGTTATACTTTACCAAATATAACTTTATTTTTCAAATATATACAGAAAAGTACGAAAGATGTATTGAGAACCATCAGTGCTTAAAATTTAAAGCATTACATTATTTATTAGTATTTGACCCAATTTTTCTATTCCTAGATTGCCCATTCGCATTTGGTCACATTCACACTCAAGTCGAATAGGTATCGAGTACATACTAATAATAATACACTAATAACCTATTAGATCTGAACTGCAAATAGAATAATTTGCATCTACGTTGTTGATGGGGTAAACTGCACCAAGCGCATTTAACATTTAATAAGTGAAATGTATGTATGTGTTACCGTAAATATCCCGTTTTTAGTTAAAACCCGTTTTGACTAGTCAAAACTAGTTTGAACTAAGTGCCTTTGTAAGAACTAGTTTTACCTAGTCAAAACTAGAATTTACTACAAAGTGTATTTCAATTTCAGTTAAAACTAGTTCTTACTGAGAGCTTCAGTAAAAACTAGTATTAGAGAATCTTGTTTGGAGAAATGACTCAATCACAAGCGAATCGAATCGAACCTTCTTTATTCCTGTACGTCAGAAAGGTAGGTTAGAAATTTAAATTAAATTTCGAGGTTATTTTTTTATAACAGACAACAGAAATATTTTTTTTTATAATAACTGACAGCAAACGTAGGTACGTCCGTCAAACGTAGGCACAGAATAACTAATAGTACAAAGTACAGAAGCAGCACGCCGCATAGTAATTTAAATAAATAGCGACTTTTGCTCCGACACAATAAAGTGCAATTCAGTTTGCGCAATGGCCTGCAGTACAGTTTATATTCACCTAGTAGTTGCCTCTCTTTCTATCGCGTGCTCTTAACTTTTCTAATGTCGCAACGTTAAGGTTGTCTTCTTTTAAATGAACTGCGTAGCGTATATCATAATGTGAAAAACGAATTTTTTTTATTGGTTTTTTGTTTTTGACATCCGTACATGGCACAGTAATGTCGATTCGACATTGTTACTATTATAAAGAGGCAATACCTACGCAGGCAGTAAGATGCCGCGCTTTTACGGCGGCGGGCGTGTGGCGGCCCTTTGCTCACTTGTTCATTCGCACGAACGGCTAGCGGTAGGTGCTTATCGCGCGACCTTGAGCGAGTGAAGGAGGCCTGACGTAGGTACGTTTGACGGACGTACCTACCTTTGCTGTTTACAAAGCAAATGAAGTTTGACCTAGCTCGAAACAGGGGCCCTATTTTTGAATCGCTCGACTGGCGTCGAGCGCTCGTTTCTACTGATTTTCGTTCGACAAATCAACTCAAATGTATGAGCTGTCGGACGAAAATCAGTAGAAACAACCGCTCGACGCCAGCCGAGCGATTCAAAAATAGGGCCCCTGTTCTTATTCAGTAAGAACTGTTTCGAGCTAGTTTGTCAAAACTCGTTTTAACTGATAATATTTATTGAGCAGTAGTAAATACTAGTTGCAACAAAGGCCTTAAGTAAAAACTAGTTTTGACTAGTCAAAACGCGTTTTAACTAAAAACGGGTTTTTACTGTAACATATGCATGCATGAATCTTATTATTTGTTTAACGTATGTTGCTGTTGTAAGTTCCTCTGTGACATAGAGCCTGTGAATTATAGCGCAAGTTATGAGCCCGATGCAGTTTTATGACGTGCTTTTTTATTGTATCTCCCGTTGAATGGGACTGGGGTATTAAGTCGCGATAACTACTTATTTCAATTACGTAACCGCTACGTGATGGAAGGCGCTTCACCACATGGCCCTTTTTAATAACATATCTGTAACTGTTACTCATTAATGTCCCCACTGTTGGGGCACAGGCCTTCGTTATGGGTTGATAAGGAGGACGGGCCTTAGCCCACCACGCAGGCTCATTGTGGATATGGAATCAACGGCTTAACGTGCCTTTCTGAAGCGGCGAAGGGGGACGTCGAGATATTTCTTTTCTGGTCACCCATCCCACGACCGACCCATGCGAACCGCGATCGCATCGCAAGGACGCTACTTTGATGCCTTTTGTTCTTCATTATGCTATAAGTTTTACAGGATAGTATAACCTTTTGGTTGAATTAATTTAACCAGAACATTCAATAAAATATCTGTCAGATTGTTAAAACTTATACGGACCTGTCATTTAATTATTGTCAATACTAAACTTATTGTTTCAAAAGTATACGTTTTATTTAGTACCAAGACTAAATTTGCACCTACGTGGAAAAAATAATAATAATAAATCGATCAGAACACATCCGCAAATTATAAAACAGGGCCCCCAAAAAATATTTGGTTACTAGATATAGTGTTATGTTTAATTAAACATTTAATTTGTATTAAAACGGTGCTTTATTAATCCATTAGGAGCAAATTTTGAATTCCCTCAAAGGCGTTACTCGCAGTATTTTTCCAAGTAATAAAGATAAAATTAACCCGGGCAGTTGCCGCCCTCTAACAAGATTACCGTTGTGATCCACTTAGCTAAACACAGACAACTCGGAACGACTCAAAGCTCGCTGCTGTCCTGCTAATAAATAATATTATCATCCACGTTTGAATTATGTAAATATTAAGAGTAATGCTCCAGGCTGTCAATCGACATAATGGTTTCAGAATCCGACATTTTGTCGATTAGGTACCGCTACAGTCACGGATGATATATCATCGGGATGGTTTCATTTTAATCCGTTAATATTAAAATCTAGAGTAGTAGACAGGATGTGCGATAATTATTGGAAATCATTGTAGTGATTGATCAATCACACAACAACTAATCAGTTGTTTGCATACTTTGTTTACTTTGTTTGTATACTGACGACCTCCGTGGTCGAGTGGTTTGCACGCCGGTTTTCAAGGCGTCACCATCTCTTGAGGTCCCGGGTTCGATCCCCGGCTGGGTCAATGTAGAAAATGAACTTTTCAATATTGTCTCAGGTCTGGGTGTGTGTCATACCACCGTTGTTTCTGATTACCTTAACACAAGTGCTATAGCTACTTACTTTGGGATTGGAGCAATGTATGTGATGTTGTCAAATATTTATTTATTTATTTAATATTTGTTTAAGAGGCATATTACATTTCGACTGTGATTTTTGCGTAAAATGGCCAATTTTGGCGTTATCGATCTCAGAAACAAAAATATATTAACACTTTTGACTTATTGAATGGTGCAGAATAGCTATTGGAATAGTTCATAGCGGCCTCGCTTTTTTGAAAATTTGCTTAACTTTATAATTAAACCCGAAATTGCAGAGAAAGATTTTCATAAAATGCACGAAGGCACTTTTTTGAGCTCATGGATTGAACAACTGTGCTAAACAATTGAAATAAAAAAAATTTAATGTTGTCTCTTATATAGTCGAATAGTTCATAGCGGCCTCGGAATTTTGAAATTATGTATAGAAAATGTGAAAAAAAATCCAATCAAAAACCATAAAACTACTAAAAACGCTCAGAATAAACTGTGGATTTCTCCTAGATACATTATTATTATTACGTAAAAATTATATCATAATAATCTTTACTTCATTAACAAAATCAAATTTCATACTTTTATTTGTTGTTTGTACTTGTTTGTCTTTCTGTGTATGTTAAAAGTTGACTCTAAGAAATCGTTCACCAACTTTCATTTTCCTTTCTAACCCTTTAACTTTCCAGTGAATCATCATATTACTTTTTGTCGCGGACACATATAAATGTATTTAGTAGACCCAAATGTTTCTCTAGGTTGTATCGCTAAAATCCGTCAAAATCGAAATTTCGACGAAAAAATGTGATAGGGCCCTTAAGCACATTAAAGGCTGCGTTCAGACGATAACACACGACCCAACCTCAACCCAAACTCAACTGCAGCCCACTCCTTGAAATATATCGCTTACAATTTTGAGCTTTATGGCACATTAATAAGCTCCGTTATATTCTGTCGATGCAACTGCACACGCCCCGCGCTCAACCTGAACACAACTTAAACTCAACCCGCCCCCTGATTATCTAAAATGAGCGACCGATCTCGATTCCTGAATTATTTCGAAATCGTCGCGCGACCGAGTCACTGATTTGGTATTATGTATGCGATCGCTGATTAGTTTATGCTCGGTTTATGCTCGTGAAGATCTCCATAGAAACTAGCGCCACTGGCAACCGGTGGGAGCGACTGAAAAGTCTTTTTACCGAAAGTAGTCTGTGACTGTGTACGTGTCTGACCATATGTGCTCTGTGAACATAACCTTTTTGTTTTCGCTTCGAATTTTGTTTACATTTTTTCGTCTTCAAAATTGCAAATTCCGTGTAGGTATTAAAGGACAGGCCTTTTGTTTTACATTATAGCAATTTTATTTACTTTTGGTTAAAGGTAAGGCTAAGAATTTAACGAAAACCAATCAGAAATTACGTTTTGTCTGGTTTCTGTTTGACAGAAGAAATCGCGAAATCGTCGCGGTCGCGTCGCGGTTTCTGAGTTAGATAATACGAATTTCGGAGCATTTCCTTGCAAGTGCTCGTATATTTTAGTTCTTTAGTTGTCCGTTGGAGGCAGCACTCGTAGAAACTCGATCGATGGTACGAAATCGAGTTTGACAGCGACGATTTCGTAATTATGACCGGTCGCTAGGTGGTTTTTAATAAGATAATCAGCCTGCTGAACTCAACTAAAAACTCAACCCGACCTCACCTCAAACTCACCTTTTTTTATTTAGGAGGAAACGCAGTTTTATCGCCTTCCGACCCACCCCATCAAGATCGTTCTCCGATCCGTTAGGAGGGGGCCGGCGAGTTCTCAGCTCTCCATTGCGTGTCACTCCAACGAGCAGATTCGCTCAAGTCCGAGTGACACCCAATGGCATATCAGTTAAAAACCTCCTAATGCCCCGCTGTAACACACAAGGCTTTCGGGACCGGGGTGTCAAGCACCGTGCAGCCTTGGTGTTTTGCTCATAGAGCCCGGCAGCTAGGGGATGACCGGGGCATTTGGCCATCCCCTTCCAACAACTAGGGGGGAATAAGGTGCACGTATCGGCGCCTCCTCCCTCCTGGTCGTCGTCTGTGGAGCAGGTCCGCGTGCGCAGCGCATCCGCCTATCGGATCCGCTCCGAGGCCTCCTTTTGCGAGATGACGTTCTCACAAAAGGAGACCATCGCTTGCCATGACCTGTCACTCCCCAGCATGGCGTTTACCACGCTATGAAGCGAGAGGTCTCCTCCAACGACCGCCACCAACTCTTGTCGCTGTGACGACCACGTCGGACACTCAGCAAGAGTGTGCTCCGTGGTGTCGACCGGTGCACCGCAGTCATGGCACACCGGAGCAGCCTCTCTCTGTATTCGGCACAAGTACTTACCAAAGCAACCGTGCCCGGTAAGTACCTGTGTCATCCTGTATGTCAGGGAGCACCTCAAACTCACCTGAACATTACACAGGAGCTTATTAATGTGTCATAAGACTCAAAATTGTAAGCGATGTATTTCAAGGTGGGCTGTAGTTGAGGTGAGTTTGAGTTGAGTTCGGGTTGAGGTCGAGTCGTGTGTTATCTTACGTTACTGCGTAACTTAAATTGAACTGTAACTTAGTGTAGCCACTTTAGGCGCCCCCCACTCCACACATTACGAGAAAAACTTCAGAGTGAGCCGGAGAAACCGCGCTGGGACTAATTACACCCGGAACACACGATCCGGGCGGATCTGGCGAAAAAACCGGCTTTTGGGGGACTTAATTAAATTGGCGAAAGTGGCGCCCCGCGGGATTTTTCAGAATTAGGTCGTCGACTATAGACATTTTGGGTAATTGATAAGTTGCTGCGTTACGAAGGTGCACAATGCCAGCTCATGCACATTCATAAACTGCAACAAAAAGGCGAATTAATCAACTTTATCATAAGCACGTTTTTACTTACTTTTGCCATTAAATTAGAAATGAGATGTGATTGTGAGAGAAACTGGGCACTATATTTTCATCAAGTGGACATTTGTCAGTAAAATATGTCGGCTAATTTTACAATTATCATTAGTTCAATGGGACAAGTATGTTGTGAAACAGGGATATTTTTTACAAGTCTACATATTTGATTTGTCAGTAATTCTTGACTTGTTTGAGTGACATTGTCGACTTGTAAAAAATATCCCCTGTTTCACACAACATAAATTGTCCCCTATTAAAATAAGTAAATTACTGTAAAAGTTGCCGACATAATGTCACTTTCAAATGTCAATTTGGTGAAACAGGGGCCTGATAAAATGTTCTTATTTAGGATCGCTGTATAAAACGTGTCCAAAAATAGTCAGAATAAGTATTCATCATCCTCGAAATTGAAATAAAGCATCACTCTTAACATGAATGAAGGCGGGACTGTGCGCATGTAAAGTAACTGGTGAATAATTATTACGTGACACTGTCGCGTGACGCGTGAAACACGTCACGTCGCCGTCTCGCGGGCTCGACTCGTCAATCGTCTGCGTTAAGCTATCATGTTTGCTATTATTTTGCTTCTGACGATTGACTAAAAAGTTAGGTGTTTCTAGGTTTGTCTAAAAATACATCAGTCAAAGATCGGAATATAAATTAATTGGGTTTGACTATAATATACCAAATAAAATGTGCACTGCGAAATGTTACTACTTCTGAATCATAAAGACCTTAATTGATAAGAGTTAAGGTCTTTATGATTAGAGACGAGAACACGAGTCTACTTTACGAGTAGAGACTCGTGTTCATAGCCCCTAACGTGATTAATCACGAAGCAAACTTTTATTTCACATCAGCAAGGAATCACAACGATGCAGCAGCTATTAAAATGCAAATTGAGTTGCCTGGAGCCGATGGCTCAAGAAGCCACAGACACGCCATAACCCAGACTATTTATCAAAACATTAACATAGTAATTGGCGACTTTTCCTCTCATAAAACATTGGATCGATTACCACTGGTTTTCAATCCAATACTCTAGATAGGAAGTATGCGGTGCTGGAGGATTTACGCGCGAGTTAGCACTTCGTGCCGATGGATATAAAAGATCCTTGAAATATAGTCAACCAATCCGTCTGATTGACTTCGGCATCTATTCTCTGCAATCCGGGATATTGATCCACTAGGGATGGCGAAACACACGATACCTACCTATATTGAGAACTTATTACGAAGGCGGACTAATAGAACCCTTTACGTCTTATTCCCAATGAATTCAGGTCTTCGAATCTTTTTGTGTTCCCTCTACCATAAATTTCTAAAATATAATACAAAAGGACCTACAATAATACACCAATGTTCGTTCAGATGCAGTGATGAAACTTTTTCAAGATTCTTTTGAATAAAACAGGAATTGAAATTCAAATGAGGCTTTGCGAAGATCAGAAATACCTCGAGAGATCTATTAAGATAAACCCACAGTGGCTCGGATTTTACTTAAAAGTGCACTCACATTTTATTCACAGAGCTTATTTTAACATACTATGGTAAATATAACTTAAATGGTAGGTTTCTTTTGTCAAGTAATCCAGAGTAAAAATTATCGCCCATCACTAGAACACGGGTCAGTGCATTCCAGAATCTGCAGCAACGCGGTTTACGAATGACCTCATTACAGCAATTTCGACTCTATTGGCTTGTGTAATTGGAATGATAATAGCAGCTCGGGCGCACACGATATGGACGAGGTTCCACAAATGAGTTTAATACTGTAACGCTAAGGATCATTCCCACAGCTCCGGCGCGTCACCGGCGCGTCACCGGCGCGTCACCGGTCCGTCCGTCAACGTCAAAAATGTGTGTGAACAAGCAGTTCAGATCACCGGCGCCGGCACGTCGCCGGCTCGTTTCAGTCAAGTCAACGTCGCTTCACCGGTAAGGCAAGCAGGGTTGCCACTACTTTTTGTTTTAATAAAGTATAGGTTGCTATAATAGGTAGAAAAAAGTACTTTGTGGTATGGAAATAAAGTAATATTTATTTATTTCAACTTTAAAGTTGTGGGCGGCGTGGTTACCCACTTGTCCAAAAAATAGACTAGATTCTATTTACTTAATCACTTGCCCACTAAATGGCCAATTTACTACTTATTGGCTGTTTACATGCGAAAATTTAGTAAGCCGACAACTTAATTTTAACTAGATTACTTTACAGCTTGATCCGTGTAAACGGTTCTTTAGTGGAAAAGGTGAAAAAAGTCTAATAAAGTTACCAAAATATTACCAAAAGCAAAAAGTATTAAAAGTTGAAATAAATTAATAATACTTTATTTCCATACCACAATGTACTTTTTTCTACCTATTATAACAACCAATACTTTATTATAATAAATAAGTGGCAACCCTGTTTGGCATGTCGGGGACGCGCCGGTGACGTGACGGCCGGTGACGCGCCGGTGACGTGACGGCCGGTGACGCGCCGGTGACGTGACGTCCGGCGCGTCACCGGCACGGCGCGTCGCCGGCGAGTCACCGGCAAGACAAACAGGGTTGCTACTTTTTTGTTATAATAAATTATTGGTTGCTATAATCGGTAAAGAAAAAGTATATTGTGATATGGAAAAAAGTATTATTTATTTATTTCAACTTTGAAAAAATTTTTTTTATTACTTTTGTTAATATTTCAGTAACTTTATGAGACTGTTTTTTTTAACTAGAAAACATTATCTAGTGATCACTAGTTAAAAAAATGAAAGCAAGCGATTTTCGACCTTATTGACATTTATCGAAATCACGGTTTTTAATGAAAGATCAAATATAGGAAACGAGAATACGGCAAAAAAACAACCGAAATTCAAACGTCAATAAGGTCGAAAATCGCTTGCACCTGTTTTTTTAACTAGAAAACGTTGTCTAGTGATCACAAGTTAGAAAAATGTGTGCAAGCGATTTTCGACCTTATTGACATTTATCGATATCACGGGTTTTAATGAAAGATCAAATCTAGTAAACGAGAATATGGCAAAAAACCAACCGAATTTCAAATGTCAATAAGGTCGAAAATCGCTAGCACCTGTTTTTTTTAACTAAAAAACATTGTCTAGTGATCACAAGTTAGAAAAACGAGTGCAAGCGATTTTCAACCTTATTACGAAACTTATTTTCGAACTTATAGACAGTTCTAAGCCCGAAAAGTAATAAATGAAGTTCATTAGTTTACATTACTGCTTTATTTTATTTAAGATTAATGTTTTTTAGTTAAAAAACAGGTGCAAGCGATTTTCGACCTTATTGACGTTTGAAATTCGGTTGGTTTTTTGCCATATTCTCGTTTACTAGATTTGATCTTTCATTAAAACCCGTGATTTCGATAAATGTCAATAAGGTCGAAAATCGCTTGCACACATTTTTCTAACTTGTGATCACTAGACAACGTTTTCTAGTTAAAAAAACAGGTGCAAGCGATTTTCGACCTTATTGACGTTTGAATTTCGGTTGTTTTTTTGCCGTATTCTCGTTTCCTATATTTGATCTTTCATTAAAAACCGTGATTTCGATAAATGTCAATAAGGTCGAAAATCGCTTGCTTTCATTTTTTTAACTAGTGATCACTAGATAATGTTTTCTAGTTAAAAAAAACAGTCTCATAAAGTTACTGAAATATTAACAAAAGTAATAAAAAAAATTTTTTCAAAGTTGAAATAAATAAATAATACTTTTTTCCATATCACAATATACTTTTTCTTTACCGATTATAGCAACCAATAATTTATTATAACAAAAAAGTAGCAACCCTGTTTGTCTTGCCGGTGACTCGCCGGCGACGCGCCGTGCCGGTGACGCGCCGGACGTCACGTCACCGGCGCGTCACCGGCCGTCACGTCACCGGCGCGTCACCGGCCGTCACGTCACCGGCGCGTCCCCGACATGCCAAACAGGGTTGCCACTTATTTATTATAATAAAGTATTGGTTGTTATAATAGGTAGAAAAAAGTACATTGTGGTATGGAAATAAAGTATTATTAATTTATTTCAACTTTAAAAACATTTTATTTTTTAATTTTGTTAATATTTTGGGAAGTTTATGAGACTTAATTCACCTGTTCAACTAAGTTCTAGTAATGGTAAAAATTTTCGATTTTTAATAAAAATACAACAATGTGGGTGAATTTCGGGTAAACAAATAAATGTCGTAAAACAAGTGAAGGTAGGAAAACATAGTCTAATGATCTGTAATTAAATCCTAGACTGGTGGTGTAAATTAAGTCTAATAAATTTACCAAAATATTACCAAAAGTAGTAAAAGTAAATGTTTTTCAAAGTTGAAATATATAAATAATACTTTATTTCCATACCACAGTGTAATTTTCTAAACCGATTAAAGCTACCAATAATTTATTTAAACAAAAAAGTAGCAACCCTGTTTGCCTTGCTGGTGAGTCGCCGGCGACGCGCCGTGCCGGTGACGCGCCGGCCGTCACGTCACCGGCGCGTCGCCGGCATGCCGCCATGCCGTAGCAATATGCGTTTGACGTTGACGCGCCGGTGACGCGCCGTTGACGCGCCATGACTGATGTGTGTGAACAGTGTAGTACAACTTGTATGTAACTATATTTTTGACGTTGACGGGCCGGTGACGCGCCGTTGACGCGCCGGAGCTGTGTGAATGATCCTTTAAGCCCCGTTGAAAAACTCTTGAAGCATAGACCATTAACTTCTGAAGAAAAATACCCATGTTCTATAATAATCTCCGTGCATATTTAGCAAATACTTAACATTTACCTCAGAATAGACTAATAGAAATATGTATTAAGTTTAACATTACACATTATACTGTATATCAGGTTGCAACCTGTATTGTGAGATTTGTAAGAGTATTTGCCTTAGACCTTAGCAACACGACAAAGAAATCCATAGAGAAATCTTTATGAACACTAAAACTATTCCCATAGCCATAAAAACTTGAAGTTATCGAGTCGGCATTCGGCGATTGTAGTATTTTTGGAAAGCGGGTGGAATCGATAGCAGCGAAAGTGTTGAAGGGCGGGTTCGGTTGGCCGGCTGCCAGCGGCGGCGCGAGGCCAAGGTCTGGCCTCCGCCCAAGGCTGCGACTCAGCTGCTCTCAGGCAACTGCTGGCTGCTTTGCTGAGCTGCCGATTGATGGCTGATACGATCTCACATGGACAGGAGTCAAAAGTTTCTTCTCCTAATGTGGAAGACATTGAGTAATCACAATTTCAAAATTGAAATTAATTTATTCAGTGTAGGCTGTTACAAGCACTTGTGAATGTCATAGAAGCTACGCCATCGGTTCGCAAACCCTAAGCGGGAGACTTTGTAACGAGAAAAACCGGAAAGAAACTCGTCAAGGGCTGCTTTTTTCTCCCTGTATAATATAGTGTACAGATACAGAGATAGAGACCAACCCCCCATACAGAATCGTCAACATTGAAAAATGACCTCCATGTTTAAAGTGAGGTCATTTAGTTAATTCAGACATGACATTCTTATTTTTCAGTCTAATTCGTGTTGCATATCAGCTAAAATTATTAAATGAAGAGTCGTTACTACGTCTTCATTTGATTTCAACAACTTTCTGAAAAACTCGGCATTTCTAAACATTTTCTAATACAAATATATCAGTGAATAAATGCAGCGGGCGGAACTCAATTTGTTCAAATCCAGCAGTAAGTACGAGTTGAGGACATCTCCCGAGTGCAGTTCATCTACATTCACGCTGGTGCGCGGCGCGACTGAGTGTCTGCAGCTCGTGACAAACACCTGCACCAAAGATTCTCAAAACATGGCAATAACAACCCCAGGGGAAGGTATAATCTTCCTATCTGGCTATAGCCAGAAACAGCAAACAGCCAATTGTGACCAAGTGTGTTTTAACATTGAAAATGTTTGTTTTCATGATCGAGTTTGGTGCCCCGATTTATGAAATTGTGACATTTGTCTGTAGTTTCGTATATATGTCAGGTACGCGGATGGGCTATGTGTCAAAATGTGCGTCAGCTGGAGGGCTTTAAAGTGCAATTTGAATTCCCAAAATCGGTCGGTATATTTTTAAGATTTTTCAAAATTGCTTAAAATAAAAAAGAAATTCGCTGACTCGGATCGAGAATTTCCCAAAAATTTTTTTTTGAGCTCGCTAATCAAGAAACAGAAAAAATGGATCTCGGGATTGAATTAAGCTACAGTTTGGGCAATCTTAGGAGGTGGGCGGAAAAAACTGTAGGCTGTAAGGGACCCCTTACGCGCGAGGTCAGTCTGCGCTCCGTTCACTTTACAAACAAAAAACACAAAACAGTTATCAATAATTTCTTTTCGAAAACAGTTTCCGTAGGTATTCATCGTGCCATGGAGTGAACGCTAATGAGCACTTTGGGAACCATTGACCTAACAAGATGAATGCATTTCTGCACAATTTTTGTTCGCGGGAATGTCGTCTGCAAAGAATAAGTCAGTTTTATTTTATTCAGTTTATACTCAAGTGGATGTATGCGAGCAATATACAAAATGAGATTCAGATAATGTCTTGTTACATGACATGTAAAGAGAGCAAAGCTCATTTATTTTTCAGCAAGTACGAGATAGTCTAGAAACGTATTATAAAATTCATTAGGAGATTTAGATTTCAGAATTGTATTTGTAAGTAAGTACTTAACTGTGTTTATTTGCGACTGATTCCTACTTGTGTAGACTGTATAATAAGTCCACGGTAGACTGACAATTTGTCAGTCAGTTTAACTTTATACGCAGCCATGTATTACAACCTCTTAAAACTTGCCAGGTTATGGTATTGGAAATATGACGATGATTGTTGAAAAGGTCGGCAAAAATTAAGGCGACTTAGATAGAGCTTGCATCGAAAACGCTGCATAAATATTTTGAGCTACAAAATAATATACGATGGGATTGTTCCTCATTTATAGATCTACAAAAAAATTTATATTTCTATCTTTTAAGAAAACTTACTATACCCATTATATCTTCTAAAAATTGGTCACGTACAACGCGGTAAATTGGAAAGCTATTTAGAAGGATACAGTATTAATGCTTATCAAATTAAATTGTTAACGTTAGTTACCTTAAGCATTTTATGTACATTATTTTAACCCCTTACACCATACCATTTAAATAAATATCTTAGAAGTTATCGCAAAAAATTAACGAGCGGGAAAATAAATCAAAGGCGTTTTTTATATCGATGACGGAACGGGACGAACGGGATGAAATAAGACTTTTGGAGCGAATAGAAGTGAGGACTGGTATTTGTTTTCTTTTTAGGTTTTGTTGGAAGGTTGCAATTCGCAAAAAAAGAAGGAACTGAAACGCAGCGAGGACGCTAGTATCAAATAAAAGAGATGCATTGATGTTTTAATTGATCAGAAAACTGGCAAGTTTTAAGAGGTTGTAATACGGGGGCAGGCCAGACATTCGCAATAAACAACTTTATGAAACTGTGTATTTTTTTTGGCTAATTGGCTCTAAAGAAGTCTGCTTTCGAGATAGACCGGAGTATTCTAGACTAGACAATATCTGAAGCAGCTGGTATTAATCTGACTGTGATGTAACTGTGTAAGCCTTTGCTCGCAGTGTGCTCGGCCCAGTCACCTGTAATAAGCAGCTTTCTAACATCATCTCATTCTTCAAACGCTATTCAAACATTGTATGAGAGCGTTTTCAGATGTTTGATTTAAGACTTACTGAGCTTTTTCATGCGAGTAGTTTTATAAAAATAAATTGTTAATTTTCTGCTGATATACAATGCTTTATCAAATTACATTAAATTACTGTCACCTATCAACAATAAGTCAAAACCACGCGTAGTTAAAGCCACCTTGAGCAATATTTGAGGATTGATATAAATATTTATTTTACAATTAAAATTAACAGTTTATTATATCATAAATATTTATAAGCTACCAAGTTCTGTGAAAAGCAATGCTGAAACTTTTCAAAGATAAATCGTCAAGTTTGTAGCTGTAAGTTCTACTAAATACTTTTAAGAACATAACAAAAACTAATCATTTGTTCTAGATAATAACACGATTCTTCAGACTATCTAGAGCAATAAAATAAAAAATAAAAAATAAAATAAAAATAAAATAAATTTATTTCAGACTAGGTCCATATCATCATCATCACAAAATCGGATCACACATTAAAAATATCATTAATCTCAAATATAAAAATTAAAATTATGTATTAAAAAAAAATGATTAACATTAGAATTATGAAATTGATTTTCTTTTCGTAAAACTAAAATTGCAAAAAATAAAATAAAAATTACAAATAAAAAGATAACAATAAGCAATTAAACTTAAAATATAAAATTAAATAAAAATAAAATCAAATAAGTAATGGTAACGGACGATTTTTAAGCTTCAAATATAAAGATGAAATCTTAATGAAAACGTACACTTTTTTCGTAATTCATACGAAATTAGATTACTTACACCATAAACCACTGAATTTTGAAAGCCAGAGAACACCCTGTTTAATGTTCATTGTATCACTGAATAACGCAATGCTTATGAAACTTCGTAATTTCGTAAAGTTTAAAAAGAGGTAAGTAAACACCCTTACGATTTTGAAAGTTTGCGATAGAAAGGTTTCCATTACAAATTGTTGTGACAGGATTGTTAAACTGTGGTTGTGACCAGCGAACTAAAATATATGGAACAAGCATTGCTCTCAAGAAATGGCACCACACGAAAAGTACAACTAAGCGAATGGAGCTAAAAATGTTGGCATTATGCAGCACAAAGCGTCTGAGCACTGGTTGCTTATAAGCAACCATAATTTGTATACTCATAGATATTTTCTATACTTAAACGAAAAAATATGATACGATTCAGCATATTTTTACTGCCCCCTTTGCGTCTTTTATTGACTACACAGGACGTAATTTCTACTAAACTTTATCTTTCTCTTTTTTCTCTACAATACAAACTGCAATTATTGTAAAGAACGTTAACATTAGTCACCTGTACCTTGATTACGTAAAGCTGTTGCTAACAATTCTCGATTGAAATCGATTGAAAGCGCGGTTGCATTGCTGCTTTAAGTAAGATACTTGTCACATTGGTTCTTAACTAAAGCAGCAATGTAACTGCGATTTCTGTCAGAGTTGATTGCAACAAAATTACAAAATCACCCCCCGGATGCGTGACTGGCCCGACTAAAGCTGAGCGGGTTGTACTTTTTCGGTCCCGTGGTGCCATTTTTTAAGCAATATTTGTTTGTAATTACACTTCCATAGATTTTAGATTGCTGGCTGTGACCTACTGTTGCAATACTCTTATTGTACAACGGAACTTCGCAATATCATTTCACAAATTCTATTGTGTTAATTGAATGTTTTCGGGATTGAGAAATTTATACGACGGAATGTTGTTATAGATAATTATAAAACGATCTACTACCACTGAATAGATATAAGTACTACCGTACAGAAAGGAAACTCTCCGCCCCGCCCCACAAACAATTACCTCACCCCACCGGCGCCCATCCGTAGGCCAGTCCGTAGGCTCATTCAATAGCACGCACACAGTTGCGCGTGTGCAAAAACGCGACGCTTGTATGGAGTGCCCGGGGTGTGCTACTCTACTACACTACTTTTTGTGTGAATATGACGATGTGAAATAAAAAATTCTGACTTTTGCCAACATCTTCGAAGCTTCATGAATACTGACATGTGACGACAGGACCAATCAGGAAGATTAAAGATAGTTCTCTTACTTTAAGGAAGCCTTCTGTGACAAACAGCAGGCAAAGCAGCAGCATTGAATAAATTATGACCATCTTATATCGGGGCCATAGTAAGTAACTACCCAATCGAGTTAATAAAATACCTCTCTTTTTCAGCCGCGCGCCGTCAAAGTGCCTGATACGATACCCGAGGGATACCGTACGTAACGACACACAAAGTTACGTATTCATCGCTAAGGATATAGGTATGTTAATATTTACTCATTCCTAGTTCACTTCAAACAAAATCATCTCTCACATTCATTCAACATATTACGGTATAATGGAAGTTTCATGGATTGACTTTACTAAAATTTTGCCGTAACTGGAATTCGTAAAAGTTAGGCTACTTTTTGAGGAGCTCGATGGCGCAGTGGTTTAACGCCTGACCCGGCGATTGCGGAGGTTAAGCAACTTTCGCAAGGGTCGTTCATGGGATTTATTAATGATGGCGCTGATGGCGCTAGCGGCTCCCCTTCTGGTGAGCCTCACATATGAACCCCCTGTTCACCTACAGGGGGGGGATGCTTAAAAGCAGTTTCTCCGGCTAAAAAAAAAGGGTCGTTCATGGGATGGGTGACCAAAAATGTATTATCTGGAGCTCCTCCGTGCTTCGGAAGGCACGTTAAGCCAATGGTCCCGGCTGAATTTGCAGTCGTTAACACTCACAAATCCGCGTTGAGCCCGCGTGGTGGGTTATGGCCCATCCTCCTTATCCATCCATAAGGAAGACCTGTGCCCCAGCAGTGGGGACAATAAAAATGGCTGATGTAAACTGAAACCACAATCCGATACCAAGAGCGGGCGGGAGCCACTAGATACTACTAGTATCATTGACAATACAGTAACTGTAAGAATGACGAATCTTTAAACAAACCTACGCTACGCGACGCGAGCATTTACGGCTTTACCATTAGTTAACCCTTATGAGGTCGCTGAACTCGTAAAAGAGAAGTGCTTGCACGTAAACATTTACGTCCCACAAGTAAACACACCCACACTAAGCTTACACCACCTTACACCTACGTGCGAGGATCACACACCCCTATCGCTTTTGACCTTATGCGAGAATATTAGATAAAGTGTAAGTACTGGATAATCAACTTAATAATTTTGGTTAAAGTGTAATTTTAAACCAATAAATTCACAAATGGCATTTAAAAAAATAAGATTTTACTAGATTAAAAAGGAATGAGTCAACATTCCTAATTCCATGGAAGCATTTCAATTAACGTGACCCAGCGCAGACGCAAGGAGTTAATAGGATTGGGTAAACTGCCTTATGTCGGGACATCCGGAAACATACAACAGTATATATTACACTTCTAATACTATTGTTAGCATATGAAAGAGAGCGAGAGAGAGAGAAAGAACATTTTTATTAACGCTCTAAGGGGATAACTTAAATAAACATCACACGAGTCAACATCGTATGTTAGTTAGTGGTAAGTACTTAGTGGAGTAAAAGTCAAAGAACTTACAAATTACAAAACAAAAACTGGTTAAATTAGAGCTAAGCGATTAAACAGGTCATGTCGTTAACATATTAACAGCATAGCGCCGTGATATGCAAACAGTGTCCCAATATGAGTAGTTTCCCGCAAGGTAATAGATTTCTTGTGCAGCGCTCGCTCGGTTGCACTGATTGTCAATTTGCGCGGCGCCGGCAACGGGTTAATGGGACTAAGCTGTTGTAGGTTAACTGCAGGTGCCTCGGGACGAGTAAGCTGTTTGTTAACCCCCATCATAAGCGACTACAAAGGAATATTTGTAAGTAGAAATATAAAGTTGGGTCTTTTTTCCTCCAGATTTTGTGCAATAGTAATCCTTTTTAAGGAGTCGAAACGTTTGTAATCAAGCGAGTCGAATGATTGTTATAGACTAAGTTTTAAAAATATCGGTAGTACTTTAACACAGTATCACTTAAATCCCAATCCCAATAACAGGTCGCAAGCAACATTATGCAGTTCGTAGCGTGCTCAAGAGGTTCCATTTTGCAGAAGCGCAGTGGGTTTTCGTCCCACGTAACTGTCCAACGTTTTACTGTCCAGAATCGGGTCACGCCCTTCGCGCCACTTAGGACTGCACTATCTAATGGTATCACTTATTCAGCTTTACTTCTCCGAGTATTCGAGACTTCAGCTACTGTACCTTACTGAAAGTCTAAAGTGTTATTTATAATTTATAATAATTCATTCGAAGCGCCCATGGTGGAACTTGAGAGATTGATCGTACTCGATCACGTTTGTTAAGCAACGCTCAATCCGGCCAGGTGTCGGAGAGGTGACCGTTAAGTGGCATTACAACGTGCTTCGGAGGGCACGTTAAACCGTCGCCGTCGATCCCTGGCTGTTGTCATTTGATAAATTGATAAACTCTAACACCAGAGGTGGCCTCTATTCCTCATTCGATAAGAAGCAGATGAATAATTTAGTTAAAAATCGGGGAGATAACAAACAGTTGCCTGGTAAATGATACATAGTAAACTTAGAGTATCTCTCTCTTACCTTACTGAAAACTACCGACGAGGGGAGCGCGAGTTTGCGATATGGGGGCATAAATTTACTCAATACCTTACTCACATACTTAAGTTTAAGGGGACATAATTTAAGTGACACAACCGTAAATAAATTGTAAATATAATAAACCAATGACAATTTGACAAAACGCAAAATAGAATATTATATGACAGAATCAGTGATATTAGGAAGTGAAGAGAGTATTTGCTTAGGCTACCATCCTTGGTAACTTTACATGCAAAATATCATATTGTCCTATTTATAGACTACCATTCAGCGAACTAAAATCTATGGAACAAGCATTACGCTCAAAAAATAGCACCACGCAAAATGACAACCAATAGTCATGAAGCAAAAAGCGACTGAACACTGGTTGCGTAATAGCGGCCATCATCGGTATACTCATAGCTATTTTCTATACTTAAACGCAAAAATATTTTTACTGCTTTCTTTGCGTCTTTTACACCATTTGACTACACACGACGTCATTTCTCATGAACTCTCTTTTCTTTAAATAACAAACTCCAATTACGTAAACCGGGCGCGTCACGCGTGGCTGGCCCGCCTAATGCTATACGGGTTGTCACTTTTTTAGCCCCGTGGTGATTTTTGTTTGCTATTACACTTCCATAGATTTTAGTTCGCTGCTACTATTGATACATGGATATAGAGCAATGTATTTCAACAAACTTGGCTTCGGCAGAAGTTGAAGGAACAGTGAGCGTATCTGCGAGGCACTTGACAATTTCAGATGTGAAGTAGACAGTCCCGATTGCCTTTGGGAATTGACAGGCGTTATCTATCACGTTCTATTGGTATTCATGAACACTTCGACAGCACATCAATTCTCGGAATAACTTGCTTTATACCAATTCCGAAACTTCAATTAAAGGAATTAGATTAAGAATTGTCATGTATAGGGTACTAGCGGCCGCCCGCGACTTCGGCCTCGTGACCTCTTCTGTGACCTCGCGTTTGTAAAATTTTTGATAAATTTTGAAAAACTGAATCGACAAAATAATAATTATCGAACCTGGCTCACAAAATTTCTTAAGAATCGGTTGGTTAAAAATTTTATTTGCAGTGGAGAACAGACGGACAGACATCCTAAAGCATTTTGGCTCAAGTTGAAACGGAGACGCTTCGCGTTCGCTCGTTCAATAAGGATACAAGGTACTCTTCTGAACACAATGTCTCTTTTGATGACTTTCCATAATTCCAAATTAAATTAAAAAGTGTATGTCGGGGTCCTTCGGGAATGTTGCATAAAACGTGTCAAATGTCATAACACCAATTTCATTCAAAACCTTTCAGGTTGATTTAAAACTCTTTTGCAACGCCTATTTACGTATGCATATTCTTGGATCCCAGTTGAGCTGCGTCGGGTTTAATTTTCATAGTCCAGAACGCAAATTTAAATTCATACTGGAGGTGTTTTTTCTGCGCATTAATGGACGGACACTCGGACAGAGTAATTAAAATGCAAATGGAGGAGCGCTTCTCGTCGCCTCGGGCCACCTATATGGGAAAATAACCGGGTAGCTTTCAAAGCGATTGTACACGATGTATGATGATGCTTTACAAGTATGGCAGATTAATAAGTCCGTGACTTTTTATATTTCCCATCACTGTACTGAAAGGACAACACTGCTCCTGTCAACTGGCATCTTTCAGTTGGCTCCTACCAAAATTTGAACAAGCTGCGTCATTTACTTTGTATTTGATAGCCAATAAGACTAAGTCGTGATTTGAAAAAAAGTTAATTTCATGTGCCGACTTCGCCGAGTGTTTGTCGTTGTTCAACTGCAATATGGACCAGATATTGCACTGTTTCGTAATCTTGGACGAAACGTGGATCCACCACAACCCACCAGAGACCAAACAGCACTCAAAGCAGTAGTTTCTCGGGGTGAATCGGGTTTGTCAGCCATTAAACTCATGGCGACCGGTTTGTCGGATTCACGCGGTAAAATCCACATCGACTACTTTCAATCAAAAGGGTAAAACAATCAATAGCGAATATTATGCCAACTTAATGGATCGATTCAATGAGAATTTGAAAAAAAAAACTACTGCATTTGGCCAAGAAAAAAGGTCATTTCCACCAGGACAATGCAAGGATGCAATTGCAAACAATGTGCAGTTTCCATGCCAATAATCCATGAATCAGGCTAGGAGTTGCTCCCTCATCCAACTTATTCTTTAGATCTAGCCTAGAGTGACTAATTCTTGTTTCCAAGCCTAAAGAAATGGCTCGATGAAAAAAGATTTGACTCCAACGATGAAGTCATCTCAAAAAATACCTATTTTGACAATGTTTTTTGGGAAGGGATAAAAAATCGCAGAAACTTGGACAAAGTGTATAATAGAGCTCATAGGGAAACTACGTTGAAAAATATATATTTCGTTACCCAAAAACCTGTGTTTCATTCAAAAAGTCACGGACTTATTGACCCGCCCTTGTATTATGGGAACTACGGGGGATTACAGTCCAAGTCCAATTCAAATCATCTCAAACTGTCAGAAACTATGTTAAACTATTGAATAGAAATGGATTAGTTTGCAATTTCTCGATAAAATAATACAACCTACATACATTTGCTATCTATCCATCTATTTATGAATTCAGCAAAATCTTTTCCGCTACCACAAGCTCGCGAACTTTAGCACTAAAAATGACATAAAATTGTCCACTAAAGCGCGAAAACAAATTGCGGCCCAGCGAAATGCGCCGCGGGCCCAATACCGCTTAAACCAAATCCGTTACGTTGTTATTTAAGTTATATTTACCAAAAATCTTTGTATTTAGCTTTAGAATTCTCACTTAAATTAATCACGATTGGCATCCTTCCCAGGCATAGCTTTCAACAATTGTAATAAAAGCAAAGCTAGTATTTCTGAAAATGAAACTGAAACGGTACATAATGATTTAGTTTTGATTTTATCGTTGAAAATTAGGGCGATTGAGCCCCAAGGCAGTCTGTAGTCAACGAACTTGTAAAAGAGCCTACTATACGTATACGTTACTAGCTTCTGCCCGCGACTTCGTCCGCGTGGATATTAGACGAAATCCTTTTAAGGAACCTTCAACCAGCATCCGGCCAGCCATTTTTACGCGATTAGGCGAGTCTCCATCAAGCGCGCTGCCTCGCGAGGCAAGACATTTGCCGCGTGTGGCGGGCCTTGCACAAGGCTTCCAGTTCCCGTTCCCGCTTCCGCTCCCGTTCCCCGTTCCCTTTCCGTTCCCGTCCCGCTTGCGTTCCCGTCCCGTAAACGTCCCGTAACCGTCCCGTACCCCTTCCGTTTCCGTTCCGGTTCTTATCCCGTTCCTGTCCCGTTCCCATCCTGTTCTCGTTCCCGTTCTCGTCCCGTTATATTCCCGTTATATTCCCGCTCCTTTCCCGTTCCGTTCTCGTTCCGTTCCCATTCCCGTTCCGTTCCGGTTCCGTTCCCGTTGCGTTCCCGTACCGTTCCCGTTCCGTTGCCGTTCCGTTCCGTTCCCGTTCCGTTCCCGTTCCGTTCCCGTTCCGTTCCCATTCCCATTCCCGTTCCGTTCCCGCTGGTTTCCCGTCCCGTAAACGTACCCTAACCGTCCCGTACGCCTTACGTTCCCGTTCTTGTTCCCGTTCCGTTCCCGTCCGGTTCTTGTTCCCGTTCCCGTTCCCATCTTGTTTTATTCCCGTTCCGTTCCCGTTTCATTCCAGTTTCGTTCCTGTTTTGTTCCCGTTCAGTTCCCGTTCCGTTCCGTTCCCGTTCCGTTCCCGTTCCGTTCCCGTTCCGTTCCCGTTCCGTTCCCGTTCCATTCCTGTTCCGTTCCGTTCCCGTTCCGTTCCGTTCCCGTTCCGTTGCCGTTCCGTTCCCGTTCCGTTCACGTTTCGTTCACGTTCCCATTCCCGTTCCGTCCCGTACGCCTTACGTTCCCGTTCTTTTTCTCGTTCCGTTCCCGTCCGGTTCTTGTTCCCGTTCCCGTTCCCATCCTGTTCTATTCCCGTTCCGTTCCCATTTCATTCCAGTTTCGTCCCTGTTTTGTTCCCGTTCCGTTCCTGTTACGTTCCTGTTTCATTCCCGTTTCGTTCCGGTTCCGTCCCGTACCCTTTCCGTTCCCGTTCCCGTACCCGTCCCGTTTTAGTTCCCGTTACCGTCTCGTTCCCGTTCCGTTCCGTTCCGGTCCGGTCCGACCCGGTCCGGTCCGGTTCCCGTTCCCGTGCCCGTGCCCGTTCCGGTTCCGGTTGCCGTTCCCGTTCCCTGGATGTGCATGTCCAGGTCCAGGTCCATATGTGTCATGTCCACCGCGTTGCACTTCAGAATAAATCTCATTTTCGCAATCACCATCCCATAAAACCTCAAGAACGACATCCATATCGATTTTTATGTTACTCACCCCACTTACCCTCTAAGGGGTTGATTTTCAAAATCCCAAAATATATATTTTGACGTGCTCTTACGAATTTTAAAATTGTAATTTCGATTTTGTATTCTTTTTCCATACAAAATTTGAATCCCATTTTTACCCCTTTAGGGGTTAAATCATGTCCACCGTGTTGGACTTCAAAATAAATGTCATTTTTGCAATCGTCATCCCAGAAAACCCCAATAACGACATCTATATCGATTTTTATGTTTACTCACCCCATTTACCCCTTAAGGGGTTGATTTTAAAAATAACAAAATACATATTTGCCTATTTATTTTTAGATGTGCTCCTACGAAGTTCAAAGTTGTAATGTCTATTTTATATTATTTTTCCATACAAAATTTGGACCCCATTTTCACCCCTTTAGGGGTTAAATCATGTCCACCGTGTTGGACTTCAAAATAAATGCCATTTTTGCAATCGTCATCCCAGAAAACCCCAATAACGACATCTATATCGATTTTTATGTTTACTCACCCCATTTACCCCTTAAGGGGTTGATTTTAAAAATAACAAAATACATTTTTGCCTATTTATTTTTAGATGTGCTCCTACGAAGTTCAAAGTTGTAATGTCTATTTTATATTATTTTTCCATACAAAATTTGGACCCCATTTTCACCCCTTTAGGGGTTAAATCATGTCCACCGTGTTGGACTTCAAAATAAATGTCATTTTTGCAATCGTCATCCCAGAAAACCCCAATAACGACATCTATATCGATTTTTATGTTTACTCACCCCATTTATTTTATTATTTATTTAAGGGGTTGATTTTCAAAATAACAAAATATATATTTGCCTATTTATTTTTAGATGTGCTCCTACGAAGTTTAAAGTTGTTATGTCCATTTAATATTTTATTCCATACAAAATTTGGACCCCATTTTCACCCCTTTAGGGGTTAAATCATGTCCACCGTGTTGGACTTCAAAATAAATGTCATTTTTGCAATCGTCATCCCAGAAAACCCCAATAACGACATCTATATCGATTTTTATGTTTACTCACCCCATTTATTTTATTATTTATTTAAGGGGTTGATTTTCAAAATAACAAAATATATATTTGCCTATTTATTTTTAGATGTGCTCCTACGAAGTTTAAAGTTGTAATGTCTATTTTATATTATTTTTCCATACACATTTTGGATCCCATTTTCACCCCTTTAGGGGTTAAATCATGTCCACCGTGTTGGACTTCAAAATAAATGTCATTTTTGCAATCGTCATCCCAGAAAACCCCAATAACGACATCTATATCGATTTTTATGTTTACTCACCCCATTTATTTTATTATTTATTTAAGGGGTTGATTTTCAAAATAACAAAATATATATTTGCCTATTTATTTTTAGATGTGCTCCTACGAAGTTTAAAGTTGTAATGTCTATTTTATATTATTTTTCCATACAAATTTTGGATCCCATTTTCACCCCTTTAGGGGTTAAATCATGTCCACCGTGGTTGGACTTCAAAACAAATGTCATTTTTGCAATCGTCATCCCACAAAACCCCGATAACGACATCCATATCTATTTTTAGGTTTTTTTTAACCCTTTTCACCCCTATTTCATCCCTTTTGGAGTTGAAATCCTAACAAAAACAATATACGTTGCTTTAGATTACTATCCGTAAGCCTAAATTATAAATTTAGCGATTTTTACTTCGAAAATGAAGGATTTTCTTTAATACACAACTTCATCCCCCTTTTGATCCCTTCGGGGGTAGAATTTTGAGAAATGCTGAGACCCGTATTTATTATTTTTCAATCGTCAGCCTAAACACAAAATTTGAAGATTCTAGCTTCAAAACTGAGGGACTTTCATACAAACTTTCATCCCTTATTTCATCCCCTTAGGGAAGGAATTTTCAAAAATCCTTCCTTAGTGGATGCCTACACTGTATAAAGTATCTGTGTGCAAAATTTCAAGTCTCTAGGTCCAGCGGTTTGGGCTGTGCGTTGATAGATCAGTCAGTCAGTCAGTCAGTCATTCAGTTTACGATTTTATATATTAAGATGGTGCTTTCACACGATCATCGATGATCGTCGCTGTAAAGTCCGTTCGCTTAGATAGTGTCACCCTTTTATCGCGCCGCCTTTGCACGTGTCGCTTCTTGTCAAAGGATGCCGCCGCATAAACAAAGGATACCGCGTGCGGCGGAAACCCGCAAGTGAATTTGGATTTTGGCAGTTTACATAGAAGTACCGTAGTGAAAGCTTGTGTTTGTTACCGGTATTCCTGTCTCTGAACACAAGTGCTTGCGGATTGTAAGCGAATGGACTATATATTCGTTTTATAATCGCCACGATCATGGTGCGAGCATCCGCACAAACGCCGATGATAGACGACTACATACGAATACGAACACTATGCCTTCCATTCCACACAATCGTGTTAGCAGGTGCCTTCGGTGATTGGGTAGAAACGCTACAGTGGGTAACATAACATACATAATAGAGGGCAAAAGTTAAAGTCTCTTTTAGCCTACGTGAGAGTGAAGGCTTATATGTTGAACACGTCGCTTAGTTTTGGCGGCGGGCTCGACGTGACTGTAGCCGTGAACTTCACTGATCAAAGGCGGCCCGGCACGTACAAAATATGCGAGTTTTCGCCTTGCGGTCGTACGGAACTAGCTCCCTGTGATCCTGTGAACAACTTTTGATTTTCTGCGAGGATTATTCTAATCGACTGTTTCTGAAACGTTTACTTTGTTGAGCGGTTTTGGAAGCTTCTTTCCTTAAGCTTGTACTTGGCAGTTTGTAATTTGTATCCTTATTCATTAAAATTATTTATGACGATGCTTTGAATGAACCGCTAAAATCTTTGAAGTATCAGGTACATAACCTCTTTAGTTTATTCAACATTTGTTTACTTAGCGAGTTCTAAAACGAACAATGCAAGCAATTGTGAATTGAAGTGAAGTGAATGAATTACCAATTGTCTGTCAATTAATGATTAATTGTAACAGCACCATTGCTGGTGGCCGTCTAAACGCGCGGCGGCGAAGACAAATTGACTGTCGGCCACTGCCGCCTAAGCCCGCCCAGATACACGACGGAATCCCGATTCGGAATTCCGAACGAAATATTGATAATGTATGAAAATTAAAAATCATTTATGCAAAACTCAAAATCATATTTACGACTATAATCAGTCTAAGCTTTTACAAGCACTTGTGAATGTCATAGAAGCTACGCCATCGGTTCGCAACCCCTAAGCGGGAGACCTTGTAACGAGAAGAACCGGCAAGAAACTCGTCAAGGACTGCTTTTTTCTCCCTGTATATTTCATACAGAGTCATCAACATTGAAAAATGACCTCCACATTTAAAGTGAGGTCATTTTCCATCGCAAATCGAAAATCCCACATGTGTGTGGTAGGTCCATAGATTTGTATGGATTAGCTGCGTTCGGAATTACGTATTTACGGAATTCCGCCTGTGTGTGGCCACTCTAAACTGAGTCTTCGTGTCGACTATTGAGGGGCGTTCTGTCGAAGCGTGGAATGTCTGACGATATGAGACAATGTCGCCGTACTTACCGTTAAGCCACTTCGACACTTAAACAGATATGAAAGTAGCTATAAATGTTTTATTACTCTCGTTTACGTTGCTAAGCTGTGGTTTTATTTGAATGTTTGATCAAATTATGCAAAACTGAAACAAAAATCCTTCAGCAGAGAATCCCCAACTTGAAACAGAGAGAATACATAATAGTACACAGAACACGAAACGTAACAAATAAACAATAATAGAAGTGTTTGAAACATTAAACAATGAAACTGTTTGTTTTGTTACAGTTTGCTTTCTGAAATCAAACGAATAAGGGTCGGTAATAAAGGGGGATAATGAGCGGAGGTCCCGCCGGCCGCCGGCCAAACATCCGGCGGCCGGCGCCGATTAAATACGAAACCCTCAGTCGAACCGGCGAGCACTGGGGACCTGCCGGTTTTACAGTTCACTTGCACTGCTTTATCTCGTGTGGAGCAACTTTAATTATACCCATGAGGAACATATAAGAAGAAAAACTATATTTTTTACACGACTGCCCAAAAAGGAGTGTGTATGTGTTTAGGGTTCATGTATGTTTGTGGGTATGTGAGTTTCTTTATTCCACCATAACTTCTAAATGCCTGAACTGATTTGGATAAATGGGGTATCGTTATAATCCTTACAGCAGCATCCCGAGTAACACTGGTTATATTTTATTTAGAAAAACGACGACTGTACGACGCCATTTTCAAATGTGAAAAAATGTGTGATACAAATAGAAATAAATTAAAAAATATAATAAAAACACGACTGCCCTGCCAAAAACGAACTAAAAAGTTAAACAAAAGTGTCAATGCAGTCGGAGGACCTCTTTGATCAAAAATTGTTCCATAAAAAGGTCCCCCGACTGCAATGACACTTGTTGTTTAACTTTTTAGTTCGTTTTCGGCAGTTCGTTTTTTTTTCGTTGCAACGTTCACTATTATTTCCAGAATATTCTTATAGACGTTATATTAGATATGAATATGACAGTGATAGTGAGAGTTCACGGTAAATAAGAATTTACTTTGGTCAACGTGTTAGGCTAGATTAGTGCAATTTATAGCTTACCTACTGACGGGGTATTCTTTTACTGTGTTATATAAATACTGTTATATTCTAATTGATATAACTGGTGGTATTTAGCTACTGAGATGGCCCAAGCCTAAGTTTACGAAAGGTTTACGAAAGCAACCTTTCGTAAACTTAGACTAAACATAAACAACGAATCTAGTTCAGTTATAGGTAATATCTATATCGAAACAATAATAACAAACTATTTCAGTGAAACAACGAAATATAATAAATAATATAAATGAAAAACAATATTTTTTGGGGTATTCGTATGCTTTCTTAGAAAATATCTAAGTTTTATTTACCGTTCCATTATGATTATTCAATGTTATTCGGCGCCACATAACATAAAACATAATTTACTTATGTTCACTATTTTTTTTATCAGATCATCAAAGTACATCAGCTCGTCAGACACAGGCGTCATGACTAAAGATGTGCCGTAGCCGGGAATATTGCCTTAGGGTCGATATTTCCGGGAATATTCCCATCCTAAGGCAATATTCCCAGCAACGGTACATCTCTAGTCATGACTCTTCAAGATAAAAGATGAGACCGCGGGAGACCGCATGTTTGACGTTCGAATACAACAAAGATGTGTGTGTGGTGTGGACCCTATCAAGCCTACACTACAATAGAGCATGAACGTGGGCTTCGGTCGTGCAATGAATTCTTAATTCGGAACCTTATTTATAATTAACAATGGGTTCCAATTCAATTCCAGATTAAAATTATGCGTAGGTATAATATGCTATCACTGTAATACCGACAGCTAATAAAAGCGTAAACTGAAACTTGAAAGCTGTGTCAGCTGTGTGTAATGTAAATCGCAAGGTTCTAACAAGTGAGGTAGATTACAAACATCAAGAAGAGAAAAGAAATTACAAGACAAATAGAAAGAAGCCGGTTAGAAGGAAGAGTTCCAGTTCTTTCAAATAGACATATTTTAAGCTCACTATATCCCATAGTGCTTTATCTTTGTGGATCGATTGTGTTATCATGTTTGCACGCCCGCATAGCAGCATCAGCTCGCCTGGCGACCCACCGACGACCCCCACTGGTAAACAGACCATTTTAGAAATATCTCTTGAAGTCTTTAATTCATTGGTTCCTAACCTGGCGGTAATTACCCCCGCAGGGGTAAAATAGCTATTCTATGGGGTAACAGAGGTAGTACCAGTAAGAATGAATAGAATAGAGAGATGGCACTATGGTTTCTTCAATCTTCAATGACACTATTTGCTATGCACTGTGAATGTGATACGGCGGCAATACCTAGGTGATATGGGTAACAATATTGAAAAGGTTAGGAACCACTGCTTTAATTGTTGATTGACAAACGACTTCCGACGAGGCATCATCCAACTGATGCCATTATAAAGGGCTCAACCTATTTTAGATAACCAAATTAATTTATGAACGTGTTATAATAAATCTTCGGCTAGCGTACTGTAAACGGCTCTTTATCCATAAATGTATAGGCGTATTTCACGTTCCTTCATTCATTATTTATGCGATGAGCTGTTTACACCGAGTTCGCGGTTATTCTCAGTACAATTTGCAAGATATGTATTTCGGAATAATTTCGAGGGTCTTTGAGAAGCTAACTTCCGTTTTGTAAATAAGTTAAGCTACAGTGAATAATTCGTTACACAATAAATATTTTACTATTTAATTTAAATTTTTCGAATACAAAGTCTTAGCCAATTACTACAACGCTCAGCTATCATCATAAATTCATAATAAAGGAAACCAACAGCAAAAAGTTGTAAAAATATTATTTTCCTCGCTGCTTCACGTAGTTTCCTTAATAAAAAGTAAGTAGGAACTAACGTTTATTTTTGGAGCAAGCTAAGAAGACTGTTTTTATTTAAGTCCACGATGGCATTAATACAAAGTCGTAGTTTGAAAAAGCTTAGTAGAAGTAGAAGGCAAGTTAAGTAAGCTCGGATGACTACAAAGAAGTGGGTTACGTGGGAAAATACAAAAAATAAGGTGGAACTAGGTCGTTTCAGTATGGATGAGCAGTTTCATAAACAGGATCTGTATTTGGGTAACGATTACTAAACGACAATGTACTTAAATATTTATAGAAAGCTATTGTGGCATAATAAACAGGAGCAGTAAAGGAAAAATCTTCATACAAAATGTTTAGACAAATTATTATATTCATAAGTACGCTATTTCAGCGTTTATTTTACCACTTTTATGGCGACATGTCGCACATAAAACTCCGATAAATCAAAGTCTCAGAAATAACAAAAACTATGTTTGTAATATTCGAACAGATGTATTTAGCGAAGTTGTCCATTGGGACAACTTTTATTGAAAAGCGATACAATACATAATCCTCCAGAACGAGGCATAATAATAGACAAAAGTTTCAAAGCTTGAGGCTTATCTTATGTTTGATATAGATGCGGTATGGACACACTACTCTAGTCACAACCGTTTTCGTTGAAATGTCTGGTAGTCTTAAAAGTCTGGAACAGGTGGTAGGAAAATACAGACGATCCAAAAGTGCTTAAATATTAAGTTTATTTAAATAAAGCCATTTTGATTTTGACTTTGACCTCTGACCACTCACGTTCGTAATTCCATTCAGATAGCTGGTTGCCTAAACATTGCAACTCCGGCACCTGAGAGCTATCCGGATACTGCCGAAGTTGACCGCAATTCTGCGCCCAATTACTTCCAGCTGCGGTACAGGGTCAAGAAAAACTTAGGTTTTCTTGAGACTGTAATCACAGTGCGTTTATGGTATAGATGTCGGTAGATGTAAGGAATGGGGAGGCGAAGGCAAAGTGAATTACAGATGGCGCTTAGTCTTTGGAACAATTGTCAGTTTGAGCTTATATTGTCTTGACTGTGTATTACGTGATTTTACTGTCTTAGATTGTATTTTTTTCGGTTTTGCGGACAAACAATGTATTTTATGCTAACTTTAGCTCATATAAAAGAAGAATTACGGAAAAGAAAAGCCAAAACAACAGGCAAGAAAGTTTATAGCAACTTACAAAAAATTGCTAACAAGCATTACATTTCTTTAAATTTCGTGTAAGATTTACAAGTAAGCTTTTTATTTCAGATTAGAAACATATGATTTAAATTTTAACAAAGCAACTGAGTGTGAATTTCCGTGTTTATAGTTGCCTGATGATGCCTTCTGTGCAATAGTAATTTCAGGTTTCTGTACTGGAATTCTGTACCATCCAAAATTACACGAACCGTTTTATCATATTTATTTTATTATTCTAAGTTTCTTGAATGACTCTGGCATATAAAATTCTATTAATTCTCTGTTTGGCCCCAATATTGGGCTTATTCCATATTTGATATACCTATCAAATTCATCCAAGTTATAAATATGTTAGAAACTGCTGAGGTTGAAATATTAAAGAACAAAGCTGTTATAATTCAAGTGTTGTTTTATTTTGGCGAAGCTTCATCAAATTCATGAAACATTCCTTTTGATTTATAATGTTTCTCAGGCTCAGCAAAGGAGAAAATCGAGGAAAAAGCATTTTTTTTTTTATATTTTTTTGCCCACTATTTTTTTTGTTACTGGGAAATCGATGAAATCCAATATTTTACAAGTTACATGCCTAACAATGCGGCATTTTCTCAGTATAAAATTAAAAAGTGCAATACTCCAAGAGATTCCCATATGTTTTGACAGTTTCTTTGAGGCGGCTCGGTACCAACGACAAGACGCCACCTATCGGGATAAAATTGCGCTTTTCCTCCCCATTTAAACGACATAAGAAGATAATCGAGATGACACTATACTTTGATTGGTCTGTCAAAGTAAAAATTTTTAGTATAGACGGAGAGGAAAGTGCAAATGCAATGCATATTTATTGAATTTCGCTGTTTTCAACACATCATTTTGACAATTCAACTGGACCAATCATGCGCGTTTTGTGTCGGTTGGCAAACGAACGCCCGCCGACGCTGTCAGTGTCACCCAACGCTGCTGCTGTCACCGCCCACGCTAGCAATTCCATCAATACACGAACACATTAGCGATTATTATTTGCACGAGCGATGGTCTAAAATCAAATATCGAATACTGTAATTCACAGATGCTATATAGTAGATAGATAATAAAAATAACGATCGTTTCCATCCATGACAACCGCGCTCAAGACTCCATATACATAGGTATATGTATATGTGGCGAGGGGTGAAATTATGGCAAAGGTAAGCCGGTCTACAAAAATGTTATGATCTGTATAGTGGATCAGTGGGGTTGGATTTTTAAAAGGTAAGCCGATGGGAATCGGCTTGTATGGACCCTTCGTCACTGTATATACCTGTGGCGATGGGTCCATACAAGCTGATTCGCATCTGCTTACCTTTTGGAAATCCCACCCCACCGATCCACTATGCAGAGCATATCATTTTTGTCGAATGGCTTACCATCGCTATATAATTTCACCTCTCGCCACTGGTATACAAGGTTATTTTTAGTTAATACAAAACCTCTCGTGGGGTTGATCAGACCATCAAACTGAACAACTCTTAGGATTGTACTTTTGTATGTAACAGCTGATTTTTTTCGTGATTTCGAGGTTTCTATACCTATGATTCATATACCTATGCTCCATATCAATCAGGCACTGCGCTGGTGCACCCGTGGATGGCAGATTTTTAGTGAACAGAGTACAGAGCAGACACCTTAGGGTTCACGCCAAGGGTTCACGTAATGAGTTAAGGTAGTTACCGAGCCTTCAAATTATTTCCATAATGTCGAGTCCCGCTTATTTACACAGACTTGTCGCATGAAGTATAAGATACTGTAAACCACCATATAGCCGGTGCATCACAAAGCATCTAGAATGCGGTCACAGATTTCAGAATACGCCACCTAATTTCAAAATTAGCGCGATCGTGTAGCGGAATAATTAAGGCAGTTTGTTCGTTACAAAGCAATTCAGTGCACAGGAACGCTGGAAAAGCAATACCTTTAGAAAGGCTTATTTTAAAGCTGAAAATGATACAAGAAGAAAATACCTGCCCAAGACTAATTCTCTCGTGCAAAAAATGCTTCCGAAATATTGATTTACTTGAAAGATAGACGACAAGTACGAAGCATTGATAAAATATTAATTTATTTCAAGACGCTGCGCTCTGCGGATAACAACTGTCTTTTTATACCGTTTACAAGATGGGCTTTTCAAAGTCACATTTAAAAAATAAGAATAGTAACTATTTGCCTCAATAGATGGCGTTGCTTGATGGAAAGAGAAGTGTCAAAATTGGCTTTTAAAAATAAAAGACCTGTACCAAAGAGGTAAGTAAGCTGTACCTACGCTCGCTGGCTGACATCTGCCCAAAGAGAAACATTTTAGGGTTACACACTGACCTGATTTTTTTTTCTATTTAACGGGTTACATCTGCCTCCTACCTGAGTACTCTTCGAAGCTTAGTAAAAAAATAACATTGACATATTCATTTTTATCAACGCTATCTATCGAGCCTACAGTTTTCTGTTATTTTGAAAATTAAATAAATTAAATAAAATAATTTTTATTTCAGATAAATTACATCCATATGTGTTAGTAACTAATCCTAATACTATTGTTAGTAATTTTAGTAAAAGCCCTCATTAATCTTTTTAAACCACTTCGCGTGGAATTACATAACGAAGAAAAAGTGTCCATACAAATGTTCAATAGTAAATCCGGTATAACAATAACAGTTCTGCTGATCGTAGTGTCGCCATAATGCGCCACGCCGAGCCCCGCTAATGCTCCAGTTTACTGAGAGCAGCCGCATTCAGTAGAATTAACGTCGTGAACACACACGGGCCTTCTCTATTATCCTTGTCGCCTCCCGCGGGGTTCGCCACAGACTAACCAACCAACGACAGTTACAAAAAGACATGTCCCATCGCACCTATGTCATTTGCCCCACCATTCTCAAAAAATGAAAGTCTATCGCGTCTTAATCAAAGTAGTATGTCAGAGTAGGTATTTTACTCTAGAATCAGATTGATAATTATTTTCTGCATTAGATTTTTAAGTAAATTTTTAAGATTTTTAAGTTAAAACGCTTTTAAATCACAATTTTTTATCATTAGAGTACTATTTATTTACATTTTTTTTCACAAAATACTTCAGGAAACAACTTAATGTTTTTGTAATTGTTTTTATAAATATAAAACAATTCTTGACTGATACTATACCTAAATAAAATGTAATGAGCATTTTACTAATAAACGCTGGGACATCTCCTTTAGTCAGCATCATCACAAAAACTTTGAGCCTTGTATTTAAATTATTCACCTTGATAACCAATACAGAAACTTAAAAATACACTAAAACGACCCACAGAAAGAAACAGAAATGAAAATAAAATGAATTTTTATTTAATACTTTTTAAATTAGTAGTAGATCCGCTGCGATCAACACTATTCCGTCATTCACGTAAATACTTCTCGAGACGAAACACAAAATTACAATAAAAAATCTTGCTAGCCGAAATCCTCTAATTAAAAAAGTGTACATAAAATACATTTTCCACCATGGAGCCTCGATGATTAACTAACACTTACTCATTGAGACCATTTTAATGAGCCCAAACATGCTGTAAGTTGCTGAGGAGTTTGGTATCCCGCAGACTACCCGATGTTGTAGGCTGGCTGTTACAGCTGATAAAATTCTTGCGCCCGTTCTTCTTGTCAGCTAAAAAAGTCTGGAATGGGTGGTAGGAAAATATAGACGATTCAAAAGTACTTAATAATTAAGTTTATTTGAAAAAAGCTTATTTGACTTTGACTTTGTAGCATCAGCTCAAGGTTTTCATGTATTGGAAATACAAACCGACATCACAAATACATCAAATTTTAAATAAATCTATTCAGCCGTACAAAAAAGTTACCACAATAATTACGTAACACTAGTCGAATTAATATAAAATATACTTCAAAATATTGACCGAGCGAGCACGAGGCGCAAGCGAAGCGTCTTCGTTTCAGCTTGGGCAAAATTCTTTCGTATGTCCGTCTGTTCTCCTCTAGGTTGCATTTCTCAACCGATCCTCGGGAAATTTTGTGAGCATTTTATTTGAAGTAGTTCTACTGCCAAAGCGTACTCTTTGGTTCCGAGGTTCTGAGCGAGTATGTAAGCAGCCGATAACGAAGGGGGCGTTACGCGGGGGGCGGGGGCGTCGGCAAACAATGAACATGCACTGTCGCCATTGCATTCTACTGCCCCGGGACCACGCGACAATATCTAAAGCTACGTTTAGGAAACGTATCTCGTTTACGATTTTATTTTTGACACGTCAAATAGGACAAGGAAGATCAAATTTTCGCTCAATTAGAGCAGAGTGCGTTGTAATGTAAGTCCCGAATAAAACTTGTTTTATATCAATTTTGAAACATTCGATAGGTTGATTGTATTTAATGAACATCGTTTAGTTGTATTTGTATCATAATTGTGATAACATTTATACATTATAAACTGTTCAGAAACTTCGTAAATGATTCTTTTTGGTTATCGATACAGTTAGCTGGTTTCTGGTTATCGATAAAATTGAGGCCCTTACAGCCGTCAACAAGCGCCGCCAATTCATTTCTTTTTATTATACGTAAACCAGCCCCCCTAGCATGACCGACGAAACACGATGTATATCGCGTGATATAGCATTTTATCGACACCCAACTGACAAAATCCATTGTCTTTTGACAGTTAAACGATAAATCGCTATATCACATCGTGTTTCGGTGGTCATGCCAGGGGAGCAGGTCAATAATAAAAACCGGCCAAGTGCGAGTCGGACTCGCGCACGAAGGGTTCCGTACCAAAAAACGGAAAAAAATGACGTTTGTTGTATGGAAGCCCCCCTTAAATATTTATATTATTAAGTTTTTGTTGTTATAGCAGCAACAGAAATACATCATCTGTGAAAATTTCAACTGTCTACCTGTTGTCGTTATTTATATAAAGCAAAAAACGGCAAAAAAATACGTTTGTTGTATGGGAGCCCCCCTTAAATATTTACTTTATTATATTTTTAGTATTTGTTGTTAAAGCGGCAATAGAAATACATCATCTTTGAAAATTTCAACTGTCTATCTATCACGATTCATGAGATACAGCCTGGTGACAGACAGAAAGACAGACGGACATCGGAGGCTTAGTAATGGGGTACCGTTTTTCCCCATTGGGTACGGAACCCTAAAAAAGGAAACAACTTTGCCCTCTTAAATTGTCTGTAATATTTTTAACAGTTTTCATTCTTTCTGTAAGTTTTAAAATCCATTTAAACCAAAAGTGGCCACTGTCGTTTCAAATGCATTTTAAAACTAGTACAAAGAATGAAAAAAAAGTTACTTATTCAAAAAATATTTCAGACGATTTAAGAGGAAATGTTTCCTATTTTTAGGGTCCCGTACCCAAAGGGTAAAAACGGGACCCTATTACTAAGCCTCCGCTGTCCGCCTGTCTGTCTGTCACCAGGCTGTATCTCAAGAACCGTGATAGCTAGACAGTTGAAATTTTCACAGATGATTTATTTCTGTTGCCGCTATGACAACAAATACTAAAAATATAATAAAATAAATATTTAAGGGGGGCCCCCATACAAGAAACGTGATTTTTTGCCGTTTTTTGGTACGGAACCCTTCGTGCGAGAGTCCGACTCGCACTTGGCCGGTTTTTTAATATTTACTTGGTTTACGAGTGATAAAAATGAATGTATTGGCGGCGCTAGTGGACTTATATAAGCGCCTTATGGGGGGTAGCGGGCGCGTGCGGCTAACGGCTCGTTTATCTGCGGATCAAGCGGACATCGACCGCCGCCGGGTGAACTGTATATGGTTATGGTTCTACCAATCGCTAATTTATGGGCATACAATCCAAGCTCATGGAAAGACAGTGCCTTTATTTTTGGCAGACTTCTTGTTTTTGATTTTATGCAGCTAATCTAAATTAGATGGGATGAAGAGTTTGACGCAAAATTACACAGCTTTTAATGAACCAAATAACTGAATTCAACTTTAACTATTATCTATAGTTTAGTAGGATCTTTTTGTAAATGTATGTTACAATTACGTCACTGACCTCACACTGTAGGTAAACAAAATAAATTCAAAATTGGAACAATGTTTCTACTTGTATTGTATATGACTAGAGTCTGTCTAAAAAGTCTGTTTACATGGGTAATTTCAAAGGTAATTTTATTACCCACCTAAATCCCCAACCACCCCACCAATACCCATCTAAATAAATAAATTAATTAATATTTTTACAATTAGAATTTTGACAGCACCAACAGGGTTACCAGTATAAGTTTTTATAAATAATTTAATAATTTCTCATGTAAACAGACTTTTTAGACAGACTCTACCTAAAATAATTTATATTTTTGTTAGCACCCTTACATGTCTTTTGTGACTCATAACAGAAAATGAAAGAAGTTTAACAAAAATTTATATCAATCAATGAGAAGCTTGATGGCGCAGTCACCCAGCGATTGCGGAGGTTGAGCAACCTTTCGCAAGGGTCGGTCATGGGATGGGTGACCAAAAATGTATTATTATACTCTTTATTGCACTAACAAAATCAGTTACACAAAAATAAATTGAGATATGTACACAAAGGAGGACTTATCTCTAAAAGAGATCTCTTCCAGCCAACCTGAGAACGTGTTCGAGATTTCAATATTATTTGTATTATCTTGAGCTCCTCCGTACTTCGGAAGGTTGAGCCGTTGAATAATCCGTGGTGGGTTATGGCCCATCATCCTTATCCATCCATAAGGAAACCATGTCCCCAGCAGTACGGACAAAATAAAATGGCTGATGGTCAAATACCAATCATTTTGCTGGACACATCTATACAACAAGTATTATTTATCAATATCAATCTATCTAATATTTACAATAAAAAAGTTTAATTTATTTAACGAGATTTGACACAAAAAAAGGATTACAATTATTTGCAAGTATTTACAGCAAAATTACATTCGAGAAATATTTATATTTCTTTGGTTTATTCTTTTCTAAACAGTTGTTCCTATTTATAATAATACTAGCTTTTGCCCGCGAATTACCAATATACCTAGGTATTTAGTAGCAGTACTCAGTCTTAAGCACACAGTCAAATACTACACGGATAGAAAAACTCCTGTATTTGCCTGCTTCCTAGACCTTTCAAAAGCTTTTGACCTGGTTTCCTACGACATATTGTGGAAAAAACTTGAAAAAGTACACTTACCAGTAAAATTTATAAACATTTACAAATATTGGTATGGAAATCAGGTCAACAATGTAAGATGGGACGGGGCTTTGTCCACGTCTTATGGGTTGGAGTGCGGGGTGAGGCAGGGAGGGTTGAGCTCACCTACGCTTTTCAATCTGTATGTGGATGAGCTCATTGGCACTCTCAGCAGCACCAGGGTCGGATGTCATATAGATGGTATCAGCGTCAATAACCTCAGCTACGCGGACGACATGGTGTTGCTGAGTGCGTCAATCTGTGGTCTTAGGAAGTTAATAGCACTATGTGAAACGTACGCTCGTTCGCACGGGCTGGTCTATAATGTAAAGAAGAGCCAGGTTATGATCTTTGAGGCTGGAAGTAAACGACTAGAAAATGTTCCTAATATAGCTCTAAATAATACTGTGCTTCAAAGGGTATTCAAATTTAAATATCTTGGTCATATATTAACTTCCGACCTCAAGGATGATGACGACATTGAAAGAGAAAGGAGGGCGTTATCGGTGAGAGCGAACATGCTGGTGCGCAGGTTTGCACGCTGCTCACGTGAAGTCAAAATCACCTTATTCAGGGCTTTTTGTACAAATTTTTACACGTGCAGCTTGTGGGCCAGATATACTCAAAGATCCTTTAACGCTCTTAGAGTGCAATTTAATAACGCATTCAGGATGTTGCTGGAGCTGCCCCGTTACTGTAGCGCGTCTGGAATGTTCGCGGAGGCGCGTGTAGACTGTTTCTACGCAACCATGCGTAAGAGGTGCGCGTCTCTAGTACGCAGAGTGCGGGGGAGCGCCAACAGCATCCTGGATATGATAGCTAGCAGACTTGACTGCATATATGTGCGTCATTGCTGCGCCGTATCTAGCGGGATGCGGTGGGTGCGGAGGTGAATTATATTTTACCTTATTATTGTTACTAACCTAGTTTTTAAGTTGATACTAACCTTCTGAGTCTTTGTTACTTGTACCAATAAATAAATTAAAAAAAAAATTAAATTTATCAGTAAACCTTATTTCACACATTTAAATTTTCCCATAAAAAAAATCATGTACAAACTGGAACATTCTGTAGCACCCTGTATAACGAGAATTTTCCAAAACCCTGTCTTAGTGCTTACCTACACAATGAAAGGAATCTACCCTCCAAAAATGGTATCTCTACCAGCAAAAATGGTTCAGCCCTATACAAATCCCTATTCAAACTGGAACACCCTGTTGCACCCTGTATAACGGGAATTTTACAAAACGCTTTCTTAGTGCTCACCTACACCATGAAAGGTATCTACCCTCCAAAAATGGTGACTCTACTTCAACCCTATACAAATTCTCATACAAACTTAAACAACCTGTAGCACCCTGTATAACGGGAATTTTCTAAAATACTTTCTTAGTGCTCACCTACACCATGAAAGGTATCTACCCTCCAAAAATGGTGTCTACTTCAACCCTATACAAATTCTCATACAAACTTAAACAACCTGTAGCACCCTGTATAACGGGAATTTTCTAAAATCCTTTCTTAGTGCTCATCTACATCATGAAAGGTATCTACCCTCCAAAAATGGTGTCTCTACCTTCAGCCGTTAGGGCTCCACGCTTATCCCAACAAAGAATGAATGAATGAATGAATCGATCAATCAATTTAGAGTTTTATATGTATAGATGTACCAGATAATATTGTTTGTAGTTTATATTTGATAAACGGCAGACGACACAAGAAAATCCCATAAAAATAACAAAGAGAACGCAAAAATCTATAATGTACAGTAATAAAACGACTACTTATTTGTGAATCAGAACAGAATGACGTCAACGAGATATTTAACAACGAGTATTAGTACGAAAACATCACAACATAGTTCATATTAACATTGCTGATAGACAGACGTTGAAAGATTCGCTGGAAGATAAACATTATCTTATCAATCATAGGCTTTTACTAGTTATGGATCATACGAGAACTTGATCTTGAGGCTCATAAAAGTCGTCTATTTAAATCTTGTTGACGTCTTACTTAACTATTCTATAGGTAGATAGTTAATTTATAACTTTTGTTTTGAAAAAGAGCAAATAATGTTTCAAACTTTACAGGAGAACATATTCATATTAAGGCGGTTGTACCGGAAGTGGCACCGTCGTATATTTTGTTTAATATTGTTGTAATTCTAATACCTATATAATTTTAATAAATCTTTACGTCGGTATTTTAGGGCCCATAGTCTAGTATTTTTATACATTATCATTACATTCCCTCGTAGTCACTGCTAGAAGTAGATAGCAACACTGCTAAAAGTGGCCGTTTTTGACACATCTGCTATCTACTTCTACGAATGACTGCGAGGGAATGTAGTGATACTTACCTTATAAAAATACTAGACCGTGGGCCCTGAAAAATCCACGTAAAGTTTTATAAAAATCATTTTCTATTGACAACTTATTAAATAAAAACCTCCGAGGCAGGGAATGATAACGTTATTTTTTAATATAACGTTATTTCCTTAATTTTTTACCGTTAATTTTAACATTAACGTTATGACACCAAATAACGTTAATTTAGATAACGTTACATTGAAATTAACGTTATTTCACAAAATAACGTTAATTTTAACGTTATTTCTTACTTTTTTACCGTTAAACTTTAAAATTAACGTTATTCCAATTATTAACGTTATTTTTTTAGCGATAATTTTAACGGTACTATTGTACCGGTAAATTTAACGCTAATTTTACCGGTAAAAGATTTTTAACGTTATTTTTACTGGTAAATTTACCGATAAAATGTTTTAACGGTATTTTTAACGTTATTTTTTTTTATCGTTATTTTTTTTAACAGTATTTCAATCCCTGCTCCGAGGGCGCCACTTTCAGTGGTACAAACACCTTAAAGCAATAGTGTTTTTCGTAAAATAAAATCCTACTAATATTATAAACTAGCGGCCGCCCGCGGTTTCACCCGCGTGGTTCCCGTTCCCGTGGGAATATCGGGATAAAAAGTATTCTATGTTTTAATCTAGGCTATCTACTATCTGTGTGCCAAATTTCAACCAAATCCGTTCAGTAGTTTTTGCGTGATTAAGGAACAAACATCCAAACATCCAAACCCACAAACTTTCACATTTATAATATTAGTAGGATGTGAAAGTTTGTAAGTTTGGATGTTTGTTCCTTAATCACGCAAAAACTACTGAACGGATTTGGTTGAAATTTGGCACACAGATAGTAGGTAGCCTAGATTAAAACATAGGATACTTTTTATCCCGATGTTCCCACGGGAACGGGAAACACGCAGGTGAAACCGCGGGCGGCCGCTAGTAAAATTTAAGTACGATGAGATTCCGTAGCTACGTACGTATGTAGTTCCGTAGTAGGAGTATTTCTGCTACGAACTACGATGCCCGTAGCGTCTTTGTTAACGCGTCTGCTACGGAATTCTTTAAATCTTTCGTCCATATCGCATGGCGTTTATTAACAAGTTTTCTGTCATTTGCATATTGTTACTAGTTATGGTTCTTTTATAAGAAAAGTATTTGGTTAATAACAATTTAACTAGCGCAACTTGGTTTGTAAACATTGAGATAATTATTATTACGTACCTACCTATATTTTTTTCATTCCAATATATTGGATAGCGTTTGGAATTAAAAATAATGGTTTTATTAGGTGTGTGTATTGGTGAGGACTACGCACATATTAACACAGAGGCTTTGTAAATAGTAACGACCACTTATACAGGTTGATTTATTAAACATTCGACAAATTTTGTGGTGAACTGAAAACTAGCTTTCCGAGACTTAAAACTTTGAATATAGGTCAAAACTGGAAGGCAATGCAATATTATGGTATCATTGAACGCCACAGAAACTCTGTGATAAAACCATTCAACCCCATCGAGTTTGGGCTCATTAGAATTGTCTTAACAAGTACTCTGACGGGAGACAGGGTCCAGGGTCTGATGATGAAGCCGGAAAAAGCCACAGGAACTCAGTATTGAAACCATGCAACCCCATCGAGTTTGGGCTCGTTTGAATCGTCTTGACGAGTACTCTGTTAGGAAATAGTGTCCAGGGTCTAATGATGGAGCAGGAAGAAGGCCACAGGTACTCTGTAATAATACCATGCAAACCCATTGAATTTGGGCTCGTTTGGTTCGTCTTGACAAGTACTCACGTGGGGCGCATGCAAAAGACATTGATGATAAATTTTACACTATGCACTATTATTTTTAGGTTTAAAACTTTTTTATAGGGTTATTAACCTTAATAGAAGAAATTGTTTTACACTTTTAAGTCGGTTTTAAAAAACGTATTTTAATATTAATAAATTAAACGATCTATCGTTTAATAGCTTTTCTGAATAACCATAATGTATTTAAAGCTCAGCCTCACAGGTAAATGAAGACTATGTAATATGAGATTCTCAAATCGCATCATTGCCAAACCATTTACGAGCATGCACAAAAATATGAATTGACGGTTACAGTATATTACACAGAACAAAGAAAAAAATTCGCCCCGTATACTATATTTATAGAACTGGAATCAGCATAGGCAAGTAGTGAGCGAAGGTAAGTGTTTGCGCCCGGCGCGGAGCGGAGCGGGGGCGGCGCGGCGCGCGCGCATTTGAATATTCAGCGCGACAACCGGCCGCTGAATAATTCCGACGTGCAAATAACCAATCTACTCACCCTGGTATAGGGTAGGGCGGAGTGCCATTGCGAGCGGGCTCGCAAACTATAGTAAAGCTAAGATTGAAAAACTATTCATAATTTATTTATTTTAGGAGTTACTTTGGAGGATAAGCAATTCGTACTTGCAATGCTTTGAAAGCGTCCAATACTTAACTTGGATTTACTCGTAGCACGGTTGCAAACAAATTAAATGTCATTTGTCTATATTACAAGATTTTAGCGAGAGCCCTACTGTGATAAACAACACATCAAGAAAACGGAAATAATGGTCAATAAGCTAAATTAAATGCACATTTAAGGCGATATTTAACCGTCGAGAAAATCGCTGCTGTAATTGTTCAATAATTCTGCCACGCAACACGCAAACAAATTATTGAATTTGAGTTGCCGTTGTATCAATAGGGTTTGGTTGCTATGCAAGCGGACTGCAGGTTATAATCTCATCATGAATAAAATAGATGTTTAAAGAGTTTACTTAGATTTCTATAAAAACATACCGCTTCTGCTACCGCAAAACAGTTTACCTATACTCCCTTACCTGTAACAAAAAAATTAAAGTTGAAGCAAATTATTACAAAAATATTACAACGGAAAATTATTTTGTTAAGTCTTTGTATTATCGTTAAGGCTTGTCAGACAGCCTGACGTATAGTTAAAACCTGACTTGTCTGACCTCGACCGGCCACGGTCCATCAGTGGTGTACATACGTTCAAGATTTTAGAGACACCGTCCAACCTTTTTTGATGGCGGCTGCCAGAGGTGGCTCGTCCTGCGCTCGTGCAGTGCTCTCCCACAAAAAAACAATTACACCTATTTTTATATTTTTAATAATTCTTATAGGTACATTCTCTACTATGCCTATACACTTTTTTAGCATTTTGCTAAAAACAATTACCTAGGTTAGGTACAAAGGTGAAATGTTCTTAAGTTGAAGATTATCTATCAAATTGTATCGAGTGGAGCGCCAGCCAGCGATTGCGCTCCTATAAAACAAAGTTCAGTAGGTAAAGGCATTGAACACCGTGCCGAGGCCTGTTCAATGCCTAGCACTGATTTCAATGAGTGCGAAAGAGAAATATCGACCGAGTCAAGCGCGTGAGACAAAACATTTGTACGGGAAATTAGCCTAATCTGGAGCGTCACTCATGCGCTATGTTGCCAGATCGCGTTGTTTAGAAAAACTGACAATGTGGCGTGGGGTTTGTGTGCTGTTTTTTGTGAACACCCATAAAAAATGTTACGAGCTTTGTTGTCTGACGGGTGCTATCAGAAAAGGTTAGATCTATACCTCATCTCTAGTATTCGGGTTATACCAGAGGACAGCCCCAGTAAGGCGAGCCGTGAAACAATTTTAATTATCACGCGGTCATTACGCGCCAGGTGGGTTTTAATACCGCGCCAAATATAGAGCACTAATGATTTGGAAGAAACAGAATCTTCTTTAATGTAAACACTTTCACTTCAGCGCGTTTTAATGAATAGGACTGCTGTGTGTTTCGAATATTGCAGGCTTTTGCATAATTAAAACAGTTCCGTTAAGAATATTTCTTTATTATTTAATTTGCTTGAATATCAACAAGTTCACATCTATTCACAGCTAACATTCCTAAGTTCTTCAATAGTTGCGCAAATTTAATTAAAAGCGTTTGCTATTCCAATTACGACTGACAAAAGTTGAACTGTGCTCAACAATTCAACTCTACATTATGTAAACCATTTAGCAAAGGTGTTTTTACATGAATCAGTAATTTAATCATCAAATCCTGTGTGCGACCACTCTCCTTTATACGTAGAGACAGTTTTTCGAAATTAATTAGCATATTTCAGTCCGGCTTTCCGGCTGTTTATTCTCCTCTACAGGTCGTATTTCTCTACCGATTCTGGTGAAATTATGAAAACAGGTTCGATAATTATATATTACTGTTTAGTCAAGCCAGTTTTTCCAAATTTATCTAAAAAAAATATTCACTGATTTCGAAAAATTATTAAAATTAGAAGCTTTATCTAGCTGCGAATACTCACGTACTGTGTGCTTTGAAAACTTAATGGCGACATTTTATTTTTGTACAATTTGTACATTTTGTACAACTTTTTATCGCGAGGTCTACAGCTCACGGAGCCACTAGTTATAATTTCATATAGAACTTTTATCGTATCATAAAATTAGGTTGTAACTAAATAACCAAAATATTCCAAACGGTCGCTGGCAGTATCTGCCGGAGCTAAGTCGCTTATCGCTTTATCGTCGCAATTACATGACAAAACACTCCACAACATCATTATTCTGCCGCATCTTCACTACTCGTGTTGTTGACAAAGCACTATATCATTAATTAATTAACTAAAAATAAGTCAGTATTTGTTTCATTTATATTTGTGCAATAAGTTCGCTCGGGCCTCGGAAGTAGTAAAGGCAAATGGTGGAAAAGAACTAAACAAATGTACCTTTAAGCAGTTTTTAAGTTGGACAAATGCCAACTTATACTAAAAAGTATTGTTGCACTCGCAGCTGCTACAAGTTTTGTTTCTGAAAATATTTATTTCTTATGCAACGAAGAGTTTTTAGTTTATTGCTAATTACTATACTTTACTATACAATAGGTACATTTCACACAACTTTATCCGATTATACTATTATTGCGGTTTATCGGTCAAAAAACCCTGAACAATATAAAAAATGGTCTCGCCGAAACACGGTAACAATTGCATAATATTCAGATATTCACTTATCGCGGGCCTAGTCACTTATTTATAAGTAACTTCACTAATATTTATGGTTTCGATTAAAGTGACTACACAGACCAAAAACATAGTTGGTCAGACAAGTTAATATTTTTTTAACCTGCGATTTGTTTGTTCTTGTCGAGTTTGTAAAGTTTGTTTGCGCGATCGGATTCATACGTGAAACTCAAGAAACTTTACAACTACAAATGTGCATTTTCCCGCTATTTATTTTGTAGAATGAAATAATTTATTACATAAGTTTGTTTGTAAATTTATTACATACGTTAATAACAGTTAAGAAATAGAGTTTTTGTATCATATGGAAATAATTTTGTATTGTTAGGTTCTCAATAAGTATTTATATAAACTATAAAGTGTCATTTAAAGTCTGTGCCATGCATGGCAACATTAATTTTTAAGAAAAAAAGAACTGTAATTTTTGGATGTCGGGATGTTACGAGTCATGTTTTTTTCGTTGTGAAAATAAAAAGTGCTAAATTCATATTGTGTATTAATTAATTACATGTAGGTAATATAGCTCAGCTCAAGATACTACATAAAGGATGTCGTAACGTTAACTTTCCAAAGGTTGCAAGAATTAAATTTATGTTTCATGTTCATGTACACGTGAGATTGGAAGTCTGCAATTATAAAGTCTGAAACATGGCCGCTAACTCTTAATACGAGCAACTTACTTGAAGCTCGTTTAAGATTCAGCTTGCATGCAATTTAGAAGCATAATATATCTCAAATCCGGAATAAAGTGAAATGTTACTTTTGCCTTATTTCTGGAAATTAATGTCTACTAGTCGGTAAGCTCGCGACAATATTGCCTACGTCATATGACATCACGATGATATGCATGGCACACGGTCGGAAATGTTGTGCAGAGCGAGGATCAGAAGATTGTCGCAAATAAAATTGACCGGAAGTTTGAGAAAATACCGTGTGTTTGAGAATAAACAAGTCTGCCAAGCCATATCTGGCCGGATGTTTTGAAGGACTTCATTTTTAACTGGAAGTGAAGGATTTTCTCAAGCTTCCGGCCAATTTTATTTGCGATTATCTTCTGATCCTTGCCCAGCACAACTTTTCCGACCGTGTGCCATGCATTTCATCGTGATGTCATATGACGTAGGCAAAATTGTCGGGGGCATACGGACTATACCTACACTAATAATTAATAAACTATCTGATTAATCGTGAAAAGGGCAACGCGGTCACCTTCATTTTCTTTAATATATATTTCCTTTATCCCAAACCTTTTAATTCGGGCCGAGGACAACAAAAGGAACGGCTTCTTTTTATGTCACATGAAAAATAAATCTCAAAAGCTTTCCATACTAAAAGCTTTCCAAAGATTCCAAGAGTTAGCAGTTGTTCACACGACAGCTCACACTCGGGCCAATCAAACTCGGCCGAGTCAACGGATCTCGCCGGTCCGGCACAAAGGCGCCGGAGATCCGGCCCGGAATCCTTGCTTATTATGAAAGCCTTTGTAAACGATCCGGCCATTGTCGACTCGCTCCCGATCCACACCTGATTCCTTTTGATGCTTTCAAATTAATTTCTTTTGTGACTTATTCGTTGTGTACTAAGCACTCGTTAATTAAATACAAATTGAAATATCGAAACGCATTTGTAAGGGTGCCATTCAAGGCGAATGTTATTGTTCGCGAAACTTTTCTTTGGAAAATAAAGCACAAAATTGGTCCTATACAATGACGCTTCATGTAACACGTTTATGTTGTTTAATTAGCTATTGTCATTTATTTAACTTTGTCAACCTTCGTGGTCGAGTGTCTCGTACTAACAGTTTTCATGGTAGCTAGCTGGCATGGCTGGGTCAATTTAGAAAAGAAGCTTTTTTCATTGACTCAGGTCTGGGCATTTGTGGTACCGTCATTGATTCTGATTTCCATGACAAAGGTGCTTTAGCTATACTTTGGAATCGGAATATGTGATGTTGCGTTGCTGTCCAACTCAAAATATTAAAATGGGATCAGGAAAAGTACATGCAGGAACTGAATTGACTAGTCAACCTCAACATTGATAAAAGCTTGAGTCTCTAAGTGGAATGCTGGCAGGATCGCGGCCCGCCGTAACAAGGTTAGCACACTGCTCGGGCATTCCGTTTGGAGACGGCTCTGAAGCTGGGCCCATCACGACTGTCACAAATCGGGGATCATCGAGCGGGTGGAGCGCCTAACTGACGCAGATTTAGAAAATGGCCGGGTCCTGTACTGATACAATGTCAAAGTCTCCCCGTTAATTCAACAGTTTTTACACTAGCATCATGTTGAGCGGTTAGTATATCATATTTTACCTTATTCTTACCGGTGTATTCTATTACGCCTAATAAAATATTAGAAAATCTAAGTTCTCTACATAAACTTAATATCCACTGGAATAGACGAACAGAGTTCACTTGGCTGCGAAACCAAAAGTTAGATGAGCCAGTGTTTGTAAATATGTAAACGTGTGCGTGAATTTAGAGATGCACTAAAGTCCATTTTAGGTTGTCGATAACCATAATGTATTATTGCTCTAATAAATAAAACACAAACAAGATTTTGAACAATTTTATTTAAATAATTTTTTAAGGTCTCCTTTGAGGCTCCCTGCTTATTTATTTATGACATTTATCCAGTTTAATTTAATCACTGGATTTACAGAAAACCTGGAAATAATTGTTAAATTAGGTAGTACTTAAGTTGGTATAATTTACCATTTGAAAACTGTCGGTTACAAGCAGCTTTAAATAAAACTATCAGTGTTCACAAACACAAACAAAGTTATATTGGAAATCATCGACATGCGTGATGCGTATCGATATCGATAATTTTTGATCAATATCTACGCCTTATTTTCTCAAGTTTACGGACATAATTTCTTTTTATCTAACACATAATGTTTAGAAATCAGCCTTTATTTAGGAAATAGGCGTTTAATAGCATCATATTAGTATATAACTTAGTGTGTTTGGGAATATATTCAACTAAAATATGAATTATGAAAATGGTAATAGTACAATCATATTTACCTGTGAAATGAGTGTTTATTTGGGTTATTGTCGTAAGTAACATTACAATCCAGTACAGAACACGACACCATTATTGATTTATATAGCTTTGAGAGCCAAACCGACCCGATCGCGATCAAAATTACAAAATAATCTTGTTGACGCTTTTCACCAAGGTGATAAACGATGATAAATAAAGTCAAACCAGGTTCACCCAACAAGCAAAAAACGGTTTTATAATTATCCTAAAACCAGGCCTATAAAGGACTTATAAACGTTTACAAGTCCGGAAAAGGGCCCATTTTATAAGTCTATCTGCACTTATAAGGTATTTAAAATGGCCCGTTGAAATGCTACTTACGCCAATAGTCCTCCAATAGTAGAATTATGTTAATCCAAACGTTCCTGTACAACCTACTACAGGTGGCTTACAGTAAAAAAATAGATTAATACGCTCTCAGCAATGCTTTTATAAGTTCATTCGTGAACAGTCGTAGATGTAATGCTATCGGTGTGGTATGCTTTGTGGATTGAGTTTAAACAGATAGAAAGGTAAGTAATGAGAATGATTTTCTACTAATGTCTGCCAGAGTTAGTTAATTACAAATTATTATTTTGTTGAGTTTATAGTTTTTGGCGTAATATATTCGTAGGGGAACATAAATTTTCTGTGAAATTTATCACGTTTTTGTTTAAAATTTTAACGCGCCTCTTGAAATTTTAATATTTCCATAATAGTAATTATTATTTTGTTAAGGAAATATTAAAGGCAGCAGCCATTTTATCAACTAGCATTTTGAAGTGCGTTATAGTCCTTTAATAGGGATACTTGGTTTTATAACGGCAAGTGTCAAAACCAAATAATTCGCCATGTTTGTTACTGAATCTATGGTTCAGAAATGCAAAACAAAAAAGATTGAAATTGAAATATTACAATAAGTGTTACTGTTGACTCATTTTAATAATCTTTTGACCTCCAATTTAAACCTAACTAACCTTTCAAAAGGAGTTCAAGACTATAACAGCCTTCAGATGTCTTCTTATAAGCGCTTATAAGTCTAAGGCCGTCCGCTGCCTTAAGCGGGATCCCGCCGCGGGTACACGGTGCGGGAATATAGATTGCTGGTTTTTAACGGACAGATGATTGCACAGTGCATGAGTAAGCTCTAATCTATTTCGCCCCGCGCGCGTGTCCCGCTCAAGGCAGCGGAGGGCCTAAGTAACCGGAGCAATAACTCCTCAGAGTATATACTCCTGGTGTTGGCTGTTATAGGAGTCCAAGATTATAACGGCCTGCAGATGTTCTCTTATAAGCGCTTATAAGTCTAAGTAACCAGAGCAATTACTCCTCAGTGTATTTACTCCTGGCGTTGGCTCTTATAGGAGTCTAAGATTATAACGGCCTGTAGATGTCCTCTTATAAGCGCTTATAAGTCTAAGTAACCGGAGCAATTACTCCTCAGTGTATATGCTCCTGGTATTGGCTCTTATAGGAGTCTAAGATTATAACGGCCCGCAGATGGTCACTTATAAGCGCTTATAAGACTAAGTAACCGGAGCAATTACTCCTCAGTACAATTGCTCTTGTGTTATGCCTTTATAGGAGACTTGGGCCTATAATGGCCAAGAAATATGATCTTGTAAACGGTTACAAGGTGAAATTACAGTAGTAAATGCACTTAAGTAAAAACAGCATCCATTTATGCTGTTAAAAGCGCAATAGCAAGTACTGATGTCATTATCGGAGCTCTATAAGTCCATATAGCCTTATAAAGAACGTGTTTCAGGATAGTTTTGCTTGTTGGGCAGCTGTCAGTTTTTTTTACTCTTTCTCGCACATCGCATAAGCCGTAAGAATCGGTTTCTCACTCGCACCTTTGTCCGTCTATTTGAGCATAGCGAAAAATTTTCTAAGTCTATGGTTCTCTACAATCCCGTTAGATTGTAAGGACAATAAGATAAGGGCCCTCAAAGCTAACAATATGGTTTCATATGTTTCATGACGTTTCATGACAGCTTGGAAATTATATGGCCAGTTTCACAGTTTCCAGTTAAGTAACAGTGAGTTAAATCAACAGAAAATATTAGTTCTGGAATAAAGGATAATGCTATAAGAAATAATATTTCTATAATAAAATTAATAATTCAGATAGATGTATTTGTATGCGTCTACAAACGGCAAAACTTACACTTATCAATTTTTTTGTACGTTAGAGGAATAAATCAGTAAAATACAAAATCCCGCAGTATTGTTCGAATAGAAAGACCGTAATATTTCACATTGGCTGCATATCAGTAGCGCTGCAGGTGGCCATCCCGGTGGGGATCGCGTCCAACGGCGGCTAAACGCTGTACATCAACTAGAGATGGGCAAAGGACTCGATTTTGACCCGCTGGGTTTAAACCCAGTTAACGTCTATAGACATGAGGAGCTCCGCAGGCGAACTAAAGTAACCGACATTGCTCGAAGGATTGCTCAGCTGAAGTGGCAGTGGCCGTTGGGGCGGAAAGGTTCTTGAATGGCGACCGCGCACCGGACGACGCTCCGTGGGTAGGCCCCCGACAAGGTGGACCGACGATCTGGTGAATGTCGCGGGAAGCCGCTGGATGCGGGCAGCGCAGGACCGATCGTCGTGGAGATAATTGGGGGAGGACTATACCCAGCAGTGGGTGTCGTGCGGCTGATATGATGATGATGAACGCCCATAGACAATTTTGTTGAACTAAATAAAATCTTCAAAAATAAGAGATGTTTCGTCCTTTGAATATTTTCTGTATTTATTTAACAAGAAATTGTTTCATAGCAACGTCATATTTGACATTTCAATAGAAATAAAAAACTGTAAAAAGTTTATATAACATACAATGTGGGTTTTATTGGGTTTAAACCCAGTGGTCAGGTTTAAACCGGGTCTTTTGCCCATCTCTAATATCAACGCAATGGCGGCTCCACGCTGTATATCACCGCTGGAGCGGAGCCCTCGTACTGGCTGGACGTGCTAACAGATAACTGGTACTAATAAATATATAGTTTCACATTTTCGGTTAAGCACTATTTGAGTGATTTTTATCGCTAGCAAGCAACACTTTTATTTCCATAAATTCTCAAAATACAAAAAAAAATAGTTATAGACAATAATACTTTAAATAAATGCCATGAATCTGACACGTCTGAATAATTAACTACTTCTAGAATTATTTAAAAAGAACCGAATCCCTATGAAATTATATAACAACAGTAAAAGGAGGAACCTAACAAAAGCGTGAGAAAAAATGCCCCAAGGTTAATGATTTTGATTTATGATTAAAGAAAATAAATAAATAAGAGTCTTATAAAAATGATTTACTGTTCCCAAAACCATAACTCATGCGTGAAAATCAAAACCCGGGGCAAACTCTCAGCGGGAGGCATCGGAGAGTTCCGGCGGAAGGCGACGCGTCTCAACTCAACTCAAAGCACACGCCGACACGACTGACAATAATGACAATTTTGATGCCAGCGTGTCGCCAGCCGAGTTTCACGTTAGTTATCACGACGCACAAAATATACGGCTTTAATGGCAAAAAAACCTGGTAACCATAGTTGAAACTCATTTCTTTTCACTTCACCTATCACATATTTTTTAGTAAAGACGATTTTTTATTATTATTGGTTACTGGGCAGGCTTTGACCACCATCTTGCTTGGTAAACAGGATGTAGTTTAAGATGTAGCACGCTTGCCCAGGAAATGCCTATTCACTCTTGCCTTGAAGAGACCAAGGTTGTAACTATCGGAGAACACATGAGCGGGCAGCGCATTTCATTCTTTAGCAGTTCGCATAAGAAATGTATTGGCAAAGCGATTGGTACGGACCCTCGGAGTATCTATAATGTAAGGGTGATATGATAACCTGCGTCTGGTACCCCGATGATGGAAAGGGGCTGGAGGAATAAGGTGGTGCAGTTCCCTCGCACACTCTCCAAAGTGTTTTCTATAGTGTCTGTCTATTCTCCAAAGTGTATTATATAGATTTGTTGTGTAAAGAGATGCAGCGATATATGTATGTTTTTTGGTTATATCATTTGTTTAGCTAGTCAGGCTAGCATCTACAGCGTCGGACTAAACAATATACTCAGGCTTAGGGTTAAAAACCTCGCAGGAGTAGATTACTAACACCATAAACAACAACATTTGTTCTACTTTTCCAAAAACACAAAATATAGATGACTTTTCATACAATGTCAAACAGCTGATCGAATTTTGTTTAAAAAGTCGAATTATTTTGTCTGTTTTCGGAAAGGTCGTAGAACAAAAGGATGTTGTTTATGATATTAGTAAAGTAGTCTACTCCTGCGGGGTTGTTGGTGTTTTACAAACAACTCTGTATAATACATACAATTTTGTTGATCTTATAGTTATCCTATTCTATTGCATTGGGTTAAGCCTATAAAAAGATATTGTAAGCGTGGAAAATAAAAAAAAAGATAAACTTAAGTTTGTCGGAAATTGGTTATTAGATTTTAACACTACAAGGCCCGGAAAATGAGACAATAGAATTTCTATTGTTATCCGGCCGCATGCCGCGTGGGCATTGATGAATTAAGTTAGATATGTATTGAGCGTTGTTAGTACTTTAATTAATAATGTTCAATACACATCTAAGTCATATTTCCGGATCTGGAAGCTAGTCGTCAAAAGCGGCGTCGGCGGTTTAGTTCAACGCATTATGCAGAACATTCAATTTGGCGCCGCGTGTACATTTGCATACAACACTCGCTATTCCGCTAACGAACCGACCATTATATGTAACGGACACTTGATAATACTGTTAAAGTTCAATATGACGTCAATAATATCCTTATACGATTTACTGGTGAATTTACTAAGGCGGTGGTCTGCAACAAACGCCGGTAGCGACGCTGGAAGCCGCGTCCAGCGTCCCAGACGCCGGACGCACTGCCGTCACTGCGATGGTCACTCGGAACTGTTTTTAAGTTTCGCATACGCTCAATGTAAACGTACGTGAGCGATTAAAATATGGATGACCTGCACTGCTACTCACTTTAGGTACTTACCAAAGTGAAGATAGTCATGAATGTCAGTAGATACTTAAATATTAAGTTGATTTTTATCGCATAGTACCTACGCAAGGTAAATAAATACAAAACCTTAAAACAAAGTACCTAGGTACCTACACAATACAGAAACAAAATAGGTAAGTACCTACTCAAGTGAATAAAATTGATTCTCACCTGGTTAACGAACAACCAAGCTTATTTCTTCCCAACGTTTGTGTTTCAACACATTGTTTTTATTGCTGGCATCATAATAATATGAAACTATGTTTCATTTAACGAATTCTATTAGTACTCCGTCTTGTTCCTACCTAAATTACCTAAATTTCACCATTTCCAAAGTGACCGCGCGACAAAAACGCGGCGTCCGTGTACGCCAGAGTGCTCCGAAATGACTGCGTAGGCAGCGTACGGCCTACGGACGCGGCGCACGGCGGCGCTCGTGCGCCGCGTCAAGCGTGTGAGAGAGACCGCTGTAGTACATTTCCATAGTAAGCATTCGTAGGTCCGGCGTAATGCTGTACGCGACCTACGGCTTTTGTTGCAGACCACCGCCTTAAGCTCTCAAAAATAAAAAAAAATAGTAAGTACCTACTTATTAATACTACCCATTTCATACCAGACAAACAATCATTTTCATGAAATTCAAACAAACAATTACAGCTCAAAATAACATACAAACAAGAATAACCGAATTAATTTCGTAGTCAAATAAGTGTTCTGTCGTAAATTTAGAAACATTTCGTAGCGGTCCCGTAGCAACGCGCTGCTACGAAATCTCAACGCGTAGCAAGCGGGGGCGCGCTCAGGCGCGAGCATTCATGAATAGTTGGCGATTAGTCCTAATACACACGGCGTCAGAAAAATCATATCTTTTCAAACATTTCTTTTTAATTTAATCCTATCTAATTAAATGGTAAGTGTTGTAATATACGAGCGAGCCAACCCCGACACGAGTATTGTATTGTATTACTCTCTGGGGTGTCTCATTACTATGTAAAATTGATATTGAGTTATAAAGTTATTTTTATTTTTATTTATTTATACTTCTTCCCCTTCGGACATAGCCAACAGTCTCTAGAAACCCTAGGAATACTCGTCTAACGGAATCAATAACTGAGATTCAGTTTCCGAGCAACATTACACTGCCTCATTTTTGCAATATTTGAGCAACTTCATGGGCAATAGTATCCATCTTGGGTAATCCTTTTTTTGATTGAACGATTGAAGTGTGTTTTCTCCATCATTTCGATAGCGAATTTACCCGCATTTCCTGAATTGACCCCTTTTATTTGCATTTTATGGGGGCGCACGCAATAACAATGGTAACTGTTATGTTAATTAAATCAAACAATTATTAATTGAAAGCTGAAAAATGTACTTTCAATAGATATAAACATTTACACAATAAAACGTTAGCTAGCAATAGCAGGTGGCCAGGCCTAAACTTATTTTCGAAGAGGTGCGATTTTTCTGACGTCGAGTGTATGTATGTATGTGTTGAGTATATGGATTTCCATACTGACAAGATAATACATAGTTAATCAGTTAATGCGAATCTTTAATCAGATTAAAAAAACTACTCTACATAAACATAACTACAATAGTGACTCCGTGAACTGTAGACCTCGCGTTATAAAGTAGCTCAAATTATATGTTTTTAAAAACAAATAACACAGAATAGATATAACATAAGAAATAACGTAGATCGGATCAGTGATTATGGCCGAGCTACGTGTTCTTGAGTGGTGACCAAGTTAGTTGATTAGTGCATAATAAGCAAGTCGTGACGGTCGCAGGTTTAACGTCGGCTCGAGGACCCTCCAAGCTCCGACTGCAACTGCTGGATGAGAGCTGTTAGGCAGGTAGGTGCCGTATATACGGAACTTAGGTATACTTAACATGAACCTATGTTGTAAATATAGGCAGACTCCTTTGTGTCACTTAAAGGTCAGCCTTACCAAAATGATAATTTAAATGTTTTTGTTACATCATGGGATGGCAACGCAAAGCTAATTGTAGATGTCGCTGCATACGCCAAAGAGAATGTAAAAAAACTAGCGTTTTAGCATACGCTTGTTCCTAAGACAGTAGACGTTCAGAACAAATCTATAGGAAAATAGATGTTTATTTTGTGGTATTTTTTTACCGAAAAGGACCCATTGACCCAAAATGGATATTAAATACTATTTTACAATGCAAATGCTGGAAATGAAAGCCAAATTCAGGCGTTTTTATTCTTTATCATTTTTTTTATTAATATCCAGATTTTTCGGAAATTCGTAAGTGCCAACATTTTTACAGCTTATTACACAGAATTTGGTCATTTCAAACCTATAAAACGACGTTTAAAGTAAAAACGCTTTGTTTTGACGGTTTTTGTGGAACAAGCGTACGTAGCACCACTTTGACAGTTGCCTTCCCCTTTAATTTTGCTAGAAGTGCATAATGTGTATTTGCTGTTTTATATTGATACAAGCGGCCGCCCGCGGTTTCACCTGCGTGGTTCCCGTTCCCGTGGGAATATCGGGATAAAAGGTAGCCTATGTTTTAATCTAGGCTAGATCTGTGTGCCAAATTTCAAAAAAATCCGTTCAGTAGTTTTTGCGTGATTGAGGAACAAACATCCAAACATCTAAACATCCAAACCCACAAACTTTCACATTTATAATACTAGCGTTTGCCCGCGGTTTCACCCGCGTGGTTCCCGTTCCCGAGGGAATATTGGGATAAAAAGTATCCTATGTTTTAGTCTAGGCTATCTACTATCTGTGTGCCAAATTTCAACCAAATCCGTTCAGTAGTTTTTGCGTGATTGAGGAACAAACATCCAAACCCACAAACTTTCACATTTATAATATTAGTAGGATTAGTAGGATTGGTGTTTTTTCACGTCTAACGAAGCAAGGCCCTTGTTGTACTATTAATAAATAAATAGCTCGTCAACAAATGAGTCGTAAATAAAGAACAAAACGTCGGTGTTGTGCTGTTCGGTCGTAAACACCTGCAGTCACGTCCTCCATAAATAATCACAAGCATTGAACAGCGAACTGCTGCATCAATCAACCAGCTACTCAGACGGTTCAATATTACTACCACTTTCGATAATAACTGTAAAAAACTGACATAAATAGCCCTAAAATGTAAGAAATTATATTCAAAACTGTAATTTATCATTAATTAGAGACGCATTATATAATTATTAATTTTAAAAGGGTAGTATTTAATCGGGCATGGACGAAAAAATATTTCGTGAATCGGGTTACAATAAATTCCTATTTTGGGTATCAAAAATACTGAATATAGCGTACTGAAATACTAAGCGGGCGACGGACTGAGGGCGACTGCAAATGTTGAAAATGAGTGACTACAAAATACAAATTTATTAACTATATATAGTTATTCTGAACGGGCGATCAAATTACTATTTGGGCGACAACCTTAGGGCACACAAACATTTAAAATTAAGCATATATTTCATTTAAAAAAGGTGACTATCCTAATCGAGATGACAAAAATACCATGTTGGGCAGGTTAAATCAGTTAATAGTTATTGGTATTAATAGTTGCCCTCTCAGTATTTTTGTCACTCATTAAGAGTTTTCACTGCTAACTTAAATTATTTGTCTCCTACATGTAGTCACCCGTTTTTCGTATTTTTTTAATTAACTTTGGTGCCTCAGTTTCCCGATGTAACGTGCATAGATTCAGGGATAACAACGAGCGCGTGATTCTTCAAGAGTTACAGGGTATCGGGCTGTAATACTACATTATGACACTCGTGAAAAATAAAAATATCAACAGTAATAAAGACTAAAGAAAGGGACAGCCGCTGAATTATTCAAGAAAAAGGGCAATATGTTGTACACTCTTTCAACAATTCAAGACGAGCTCTGCTCGCGCGTGCGTGTAAGTAACGCAACATTATTTTGTAATGTCCGTTTTTTTATGTGTCAAGATCACGTGCGTGACGCCACGAAAGTACTATGCGCGCCAAATAAAAATAGTATCGACAACTTCACGGCACTGGACAATTTTGTTACTGCTTGATAAAATTGATAACTTCATAATGTATAGGATGTGCATAAAAAAAACAAAATATATAAAAAATATGATTTTTATTTATGCTGGCATCGATCAGCATGGCAAACGACCATTGGATTTTTTTCTAGCAGTACAAAATTGACCAGTGACGTGAAGTTGTCGATAATATTCTTATTTGGCACGCATAGTAATACATCATCACTTTCCAAGAGACTGAATTGAAACACCGATGGATATATAGACTTCATGTTCAAAAACTAAACTTGTGAAAATTCGTTTGAAAAAGCGGCAACGTTTGCGGCAATAAAATTCTAGCCTTTTCCACCTGACGGAACCAGGCTAACGTAAAATGTTCCAAAATAAAAGGAGTGTTATTATTGAAAACCACGTTACGCAAATGGAACGGCGGGAAATGGCTGCGGCAGCTCGCCGGCAGACCAAGCGGCGACACATTTGAATACAACCGAATAACAATACACCATTCACAACCACAATATTCCTTTATTGTAAATTATGCACACATTCCACGTTGAGTTACCTAACCTAGGTGTATAGCTATAATTGGTGACCGAAGTGAACCTGACGTATTGTCCAATTATGCTGAGCATCCAAAACCCATCGCCTAAAACTCGATCGATCGAAATCCAATTGAGTAGAACTGAAATGCCTATCGTTTCCAAGGCTTTACAGGCGAAACTGACCCTGGGACCGACATCCAGCTATCGAACGAAAATCAACACGGAACTAATGTAACACTCACATAAAAGTAATTTTGTACTACATACGAGTTTATGTTAAATCGAAATGAGTAAATTGTAACACTCCTTTCTGTCCAGCAGCGTTGTAACATGAATGAGATTTAAAAACTGTTGCATAACCTGAGTGAAAGTAGAATGAAGTAGTTAAAGCAAATAATAAAACTATGAGGTTATCTCCGAGGTTATAAACGTATATGCAAAACAGGTAATAAAACTACACAAAAATAACTTAGAAGCAATTGTTCAAACCGAAGCTATTTTTATTCAGCCTTTGCCTTTCTACGCAGCAAATGTCACCGCACAAATACCATTTCATTGTTGTACTAAAACTAGTTTCAATTTATATAAGTATTGTTCACGGCAACATCGCAAAATATACCATCAATCATACAAAAACTATTTACAATGGATCAAGTATAATTCAAAATTATACTGCTAAAATTGGAAGTACAACGCTAAGTAAATGCAGTTTGCAATGTTGAAACTGCGTTCAGATGATAACGCACGACCCGACCTCAACCCGAACTCAACTCAAACCCACCTCAAATGCAGCCCACCTTGAAATACATCGCTCAAAATTTGGACTCTTATGACACACTAATAAGCTCCCGTGTAATGTTCAGGTGAGTTTGAGGTGAGTTCGGGTTGAGTTTAAGTTGAGTTCGGGTTGAGTTTGGGTTGTGCGCGGGGCGTGTGCAGTTGCATCGCAAAAAATAAAACGGAGCTTATTAATGTGTCTTATAATTTAAAATTGTAAGCGATGTATTTCAAGGCGTAGGCTGCGGTTGAGTTGTGTTTGAGTTGAGTTCGGGTTGAGGTCGGGTCGTGTGTTATCGTCTGAACGCAGCCTGAAGATTGCCACCAAATGTGGCTCACGAACAAATACAATACGGCAATCAACGTTCAACATAAATATGGTAGCTGAGAGAAATCAGCCAATGACGTAATTATTGAAACAATCGCTTTGATATAGTCGATGCAAGGAAATATTATTGTCAGTCGGAATCGCGCCACAGAATACCTACATAATAGTACAAATGAGGCTTCAAATATTTTTGTTTTATTTTGTAATAATGTAAATATTCCACGAAAGTTATTACCAAGGTCTAAATCTAATCTGATATCCAGCCAAAAGGAAAATAACGGGAATGATGGGTAAAAGTATCCCGTGGCTCGTTTGCGAGCCTCGTCATTTAAATTCCTCTGGGGGGATTTAGCAGGCTTGTGTCCACACGTGCCACAATTTACTGTTTGATCCGGTCCATACAAGTTTCAAGGTCACTTTTATTCACGGACGTTCGAACGCTTAACAGTTGACACGAAATCACGTAACGGTCGAGTTAGAACAGGTTAAAAGTTACTGAGCCACCAAATTTATCTTTAAACAGACAAACGACATTGTTGTTCTCCCAAAGGCAATCTATGTTTCTAATGTTGTTCACGAGAAAAATCTACACGGAAAATCCAAAGCTACTCTGGTTAAGGTGTTTAGTAAGTGTGTAAGACACCTTGGACGCTGGCTCGCTTTCAAGTACTTCAGAATGAAAAGTTTGGTTACCTTTTCCAAATAATAGTTCTTAGAATTCTTTCTTACACGTACATCAAAGGTAAACTAGTGTAATATTGGCTCTATGTCGCCTACGCCCAAGAACGTTACAGCTATTTGTAGATTGCGACTTTTCATCTGAGAAACAAGTACAGAAAAAATTGAAAACAACTTGCAATCTATGTTTAGGACGACTCACCTTTTGTGCGGTGCTCGTTATTGTTCTCAGCGGATTCTACTATTAGCAGTCGTTCTACGAGCTCAAAATCAATGGAATACCACAAATCGATGTACAGTATAGCCGTTTGGTACACGTATACTTGAGGAGAAAACAAAAGTTTGGACCCGCAGTTCTTAAAAATTCTTCCCTTAGGAGAGGAGCTATGGTGTCATCTTTTTTTTGTAAGGGAAAAAGATTTTTTTTTCTGAAACCTATCGTGCATGATATCGAATGAAAGGGCTTGCTGAGCCGGTTCTAAAAATATATCACATCGTTATATTTAAGCCAATTGTTTTAAATTAAACCAAAAAACATTTTCAAAACATACCCAGTTTGGGCTCCTACAGATACAATATGGTTGAATTATTTTTATAACCTTAAGAGTTATATATAATATCCTCATATGAAATCATAAGAAAGTAATTTTGAAAATATCTAAATTTAGTATTTTTTTACGGCTTTGCTGTACATCGATTTGCGGTTTTTTTTGCGTACACCTAGCACTACTTATATACTGACATACTATCCCAGTTTTATGGACATTAAAGAAGTCATTAAATGTTTGTAGTTCAGTCACTGGATACCAAATTACAATAAAAAAAATCTGAAAATGTTCCGTTATTTTTACTGAATGCGATGCAGCCTCAAACATTTTCAGATGAAAATAATCCCTTGTCTAAAGAAGTTTCCAACAGCAATTCTAAGTTCAAGGTAACAACATTGAAACCGTTTTATTGTGATCCCGTGAACCACAATATTACTCTCTTTTCAAGGAATAACTTTGGTAATATTCCACGGTATTATGAATTGAGAGCTGCAAAAAATTACAACGGCGGTGCGAAGCGTGTCTGGGCGCAAATTGTGGGGCAAAAACTTCTATTATAAAGGCAGAACTTGGATGTTCCCAAGTTTCCAACCACTGCAGAATCGGTGTCTACAACCTACAACACCTAGTTACTGAAATCTTTGAATTTCACAAAGTATTGGATACAGGCGATGAGTTCCAAACTCTGGGTAATATACGATATAAATAAATAAAATAAAATAAAAAAATCCTTTTATTTCTTGCCAATCAACTAATGTTCATAAAAATCATTAAATTACATACGACGAAGAAAAGACGAGAAGATTATTTCTGTTTTTGTGTTTTTTTTTCAGTAGAGTACTTATAATAAGTGGCTACTACTACCTACTTATGTAGAGCTATACAGGGTGATCCATGATAACCCGTAAAGATTTGTTTTTATTTGTAAGTATGGAAAACTTCAAAGTGACAACCCTAGACGCAAATCCTTACTTAATATTATAAATGCGAAAGTCCGTTTGTTTATTTGTTTGTTACGCCTTCACGTCCTAACTACTGAACGGATCATCATGAAATTTTCCATACACGTTGTAAGGGGTACAGAGAAGGACATAGGGTACCTTTCATCCCGAAAAAAGTATTGTTCCCGAGGGATAGCAATAAACCTTTCCACGCAGACGAAGTCGCGGGCGGCCGCTAGTATTATAAATGCGAAAGTCCGTTTGTTTGTTTATTTGTTACGCCCCTTCACGTCGTAACTACTGAACCGATCATCATGAAATTTTGCATACAAGTTGTCAGGGGTGCAGAAAAGGACATAGGGTACCTTTCACCCAAAAAAACGTAGAGTTCCCGAGGGATAGCAATAAACCTTTCCACGCAGACGAAGTCGCGGGCGGCCGCTAGTATTATAAATGCGAAAGTCCGTTTGTTTATTTGTTACGCCCCTTCACGTCGTAACTACTGAACCGATCATCATGAAATTTTGCATACAAGTTGTCAGGGGTGCAGAAAAGGACATAGGGTACCTTTCACCCAAAAAAACGTTAGAGTTCCCGAGGGATAGCAAAAAACAGTCCACGCAGACGAAGTCGCGGGCGGCCGTTATTAGACAATATTTTTAAAGTTTTCGATAATCAAGCCCATTAATGGGCAAAAGAAACACAATTTATGTTTAGGGTTGTCACTATGCAGGAAGAAAAGTTTTTTTTTTCCAAAAAAGCGGCGGCAGCGGCAGTCTCTTTTAGTGGTTTTTTTTTGTAACACGTTGTATAGACAACTTCTATATTCATAACTAAAACGCCAAAGGAGAGGTAATGTTTGCTCGTTCAAAAACTAATATTACAGCCTCAGATATTGTTTAGGCACAAGAAGGTTAAACAAGTCACAAGTGATGTAACGTCGTGTGAATCGTTGTTCTTGTTTGTTGTTCTACTTCCCGATTGGGGGAAGGGGTGAACTAATGGCCCGTTATTACCACCATTAATTTACATAAGCTTTACATATTTCGTCACGTTTAAATATATATTATAATTAATATAATATGAGTTAGATTTACATAGAGCCGCAGTCTACATATAATCCCTGTTTTAGTCGAAAATCTTATGTCAAGTTATTGGGTGGGTGTTAATGGATTTCATGAGTGATTATATTTGTAACTGTCAACTTAACTGTCCCTTATCCTGTGTGTGTTACTTAGTGCAAAACATAACAAGCATAACCTCCTTCAAAAGTCTTAGAAAAACAGCTCTATAAAAAGCAAGAAATAATTTTCAAATCGATTAATTAAAACACGTCTATTGAAGTCGGGTGGAGCTGAAAGTATTTTTTTTTTATTTATCGTATATCTATAATAGTAGTTTATCTACACTCACAACGTAATGTTCCAAATATGAATTCAAAAAGGGTAATATAAATACGTACTTTATTTTCGTGGATAGGTAAAATTAAAAAATAAACTCATTACGATGCAGTCAACTGCATCATAAAATAACTTTTTTTCTCATTACGATACAGGGCAAATCCAATAAGAAGGCAGTGCTGTGAAATAAAAAAAAAACTACGATATTTTCCCATATACTTTTGATGATTAAAATGCGCTCTATGGTGATCGATGAATTAGTGCGATTAGTTTGCAGGAATGCACCCATCTTATGTTTTAATTTTCTAATGGAATGCGCGCCATTTTCAGAGCATTACAAAAAACTATTGATTTCAATTTCTACATTTTGTTGTTCTGAATTTCGCAGGTTTTTCTTTATTCTTGCTTTAAAATGTGAAAAAATTGAATCTGCCCGATATTTTAGTTGTAACTATAAGGAAATGACTTATTACAAGGTAGGTACCTAGCTAATACAAAGTCTCTCTCTCTTTTCTAACGTTGATCTTTCATTTAGTAGGTTCAATCCCAAATGTATGAGTGTAGATAAAGTAGTGTATGAAACTGCACATAACTAGGTATTAAAACACTCGTGTGATACTATTAAAAACCTCGCCTACGGCTCGGTTTTTAAACACACACTCGTGTTTTAATACCCCTCTTTATGTATCAGTTTCATAAACTACTATTATGAAACTGACACATAAAGAGGGGTATTAAAACACGAGTGTGTGTTTAAAAACCGAGCCGTAGGCGAGGTTTTTAATAGTATCACACGAGTGTTTTAATACCTAGTTATGTGCAGTTTCATACACTACTTTATCTACACTCATACATTTGGGATTGAACCTACTAAATAAAAGATCAACGTTAGAAAAGAGAGAGAGACTTTGTTTGTATTAGCAAGGTACCTACCTACCTTGTAATAAGTCAATTCCTTAGCTGCATCTAAACTAAAATATCGGGCAGAGTAATTTTTTTTTCACATTTTAGAGCAAGAATAAAAAAACCTACAAAATTCAGTTAAGTATAACAAAATGTAAAAATTGAAACCAAATTTTATCGGAAATGCTTGGCGCGCATTCCATTAGAAAAAAAAATTTGATCAGTGCATTTCAACAAACTAATCGCACTAAAGTCATCGATTACCATAGAGTACATTTTAATCATGAAAAATATGTGAGAAAAGGAAAAATATCGTTGTTTTTTTTTTAATGTTACGGCACTGCCTTCTTTTTGGATTTGCCCTGTATCGTAATGAGAAAAAAAGTTATTTTATGATGCAGTTGACTGCATCGTAATGAGTTTATTTTTTAATTTTACCTATCCACGAAAATAAAGTACGTATTTATATTACCTTTTTTGAATTCATATTTGGAACATTACGTTGTGAGTGTAGATAAAAATATTATAAATTTGAGTTCATTCTTTTTCAAAATAACATTTCATAATCATTCAATTTGTGTATTTGTGTTTGTATTTACTTATTATATGTTATTGTTAAGATTATATGTATTTATATATATATATATATATATTTGTTATTTTTTTTTTGTTTTGTGTTCTTTTTTTATCTTTTTTTTATTATATATATATTTTATATATAATAAAAAAAAAGGATAGCACGACAACGCATCGAGGGACACAGACCTTTGACGTAAGGAAGTATACAGACACATACGCAATAGGGGCCTTTTTTAGTGAGCAGAATAATTCGATTTGACTACCTGCTGTGCGCAAGAGCATTTATTAGTGTGCCTATTGCTTGGTGTCACTTTTTATTTAATTTTTGACAAATTGTATATTAAGATAAAAAAGTGCAATGCCTGCCTGCTTTCTATTGATAAAGGCACTCCATTAAAGTGTTCTCATTGCGGAAATAACTATCACGAGCTTTGTATTTTACCCTCTGCCGAGCAGGGCACTATAAGAAGTTCAACCAACTGGATTTGTCCTAATTGCCAACCTAGAAAATCAAACGCGGACCAAACACCAATCCGCACAAATACCTCGAAAAATAAACCAACACAAGATGATAATGTTTCACGTCGCAGAGGAGGTGCTACTAACACCACGTCACCGGGTGCTCAATCTCCGAAGCCCCTGACACACTCAGATGTGCGTGATATTGTAAAAGGGGAAATTAGTGACCTTCTAAAACATCTCGATAACACTATTGCGAAGTTTGTAAACAATGAATTAAAGAGCATTAAGGAGGAGATAACACAAATGAATGAATCGATGAAATTTATGAATTCTCAATATGAAGATATTAGGACTGAGATTTCCAAAAAATTCACTAATGTTACAGATATACAAAGGGAAAATGAGCAATTAAAGGCTACTGTTAAAGAACTTAGCTCCAGGGTTAACCTTATGGAGCAGCAGACTCGATCTTGCAATATTGAGATTCAGTGCCTGCCAGAATTCAAAACTGAAAACTTAGTGTCAACAGTACAAAACATAGGCAAGGTAATTGCATGTGAATTGACCGATAGCAACATTCATCACGTCACACGTATTGCAAAGCGAGACTCGGCTAGCAAGCGCCCGAAGTCAATTGTTGTCCAATTTAATAGTCCACGTGTACGCGACAGTTTTTTGACCGCTTCTATTAAATTTAATAAATCTAACCCTGATAATAAACTAAACACCAAACAGTTGGGCATCGGAGGTAATAAGGAGAACGTATACATTGTGGAGCATTTGTCACAAGCTAATAAACACCTACATGCTGCAGCTAGAAACAAGGCCAAAGACGTCGGTTACAAGTACGTATGGATTCGTAATGGTAGAATTTACATGCGTAAGTCAGAAGGTGCCGAGCATATATACATTAAAGATCATGAAACCCTTGAAAAATTAGTATCAAAGTAGTTTATTTAGGTGTCAATCTTAAACGTAGTCCTAGTATTAGTTTCCTTTGCATTAAAAATGTTTAAATCAATTAAGTGTATCCAAATAGTTAGAAATATTAACTATAAATTGAAATATGTGTACTATAAGACACCATGTAGTGAGTACGACTTAATTTTTTTAATAGAAGTAATAATTACTTTGAATCTTAATGTTTCGGAATTATTTAATGACAGTACCATGGTATCTGGGCGGGGTAACGAAACTAACTTCTTTTATTTCCAGTCTTTTATGTTTCTTGGGCATGGATATGATTCCTTCTGTTGTTGTGATGGGTAGTAGTAATGGTACGAGTAAATATCTGAGACTAGGACTACTGAATGCAAGGTCCTTAAATACGGGTCAAGATGAATTGATAGCTACGATACAAAAACACAAACCTGACATATTGGCGTTAAATGAAACTTGGTTGAAGGAAGATGAGGAAGTGATTGCACCGACAATACCAAACTACAAATTTTTACATAAAGCTCGTAAGAATGCGCGGGGTGGTGGAGTGGGTTTTTACCTGAAACAAAATATTAAAGCACGGAAAAAGCAACATCCTGGGTCAGAATTGGAGCAAATGTGGCTTGAGGTAAAGTTGCCTGGCACAACCATGGCTATTGGCACGGCTTACAGACCAGAAAATATAGACCCACATGTTGCATATGACGCATTAAGCGAGTCTTTAAGCTGCTTCTCAGCATGTGATTGTATTTGTTTCCTGGGCGATTTTAATATAAACCTGTGGAAAGTGGATACAACAAGATCTAGAGATTTCAAGTTGTTTTGTAATCATCATAACCTAGAACAAATAGTAAAGGAGCCTACTAGAGTAACTGACAATACAGAGACACTTGTAGATGTTGTGATGACGGATGTACCAAATACTTGTGAAAAAGTAACCGTGGTTCACAATCGCTGCCTGAGTGATCATGCACTAGTCTTAGTAGATTTTAATATTCGAAAACCCAAATCAACCAAGCAGTTCCGAATGTCTCGACCTCTTCTGGATATTAATCAGAAATTATTTAGAGAAGATTTAGAAGCAATAGATTGGGAAAATGTGTGAACTCTATGATTCAAAATTTTAACAAAAATATGTTGGCCTTATATGACAGTCATGCTCCAGTTCAGAAAATAATTAGAGAAGAAATTAAGCCATGGATTACTGAAATGATGAAATTTATGATGGATTTGAGGGATGAAGCTCTAGCAGCAGCACAGAAAAAGAAAACGGACAGCGCCATAGAATACTATCGGAGCTTTAGGAACTTAGTCACGTCCACCATTCAAAGGGAGAAAACAGCTTATTTCAATAGTTTCATAAATAATAATTTAACTAATACCAGGAAACTATGGCACCACATCAGGAAAACCACAAAAGTTCTTAACCCTTCTCCGAGAACAATACCTGAACATTTGAATGACCCAGATAAAATGAATAGACATTTTGTAACAGTTCAAGGAGGTGATCATGTGGATCCTAATTTATTACAGTACTTTGAAAAAGAATCTTATAATTGTGAGAATAAATTTAATTTAAAACAAGTGACACAAAAAGATATATTAGATGTTCTGCACGATATTAAAACGAAAGCTACGGGTTGTGATGATATCAATATAGATATGATCTTGTTGACAATGGAAGTCACAGCACCAGTTATCACTAAGATCATTAACACGTCGATAGAAACGGGCGTGTTTCCTACTTGCTGGAAAAGGGCGCTTGTAAGACCTATACCCAAGTGCAATTCTGTTGAGAACCTTAAAGATCTTCGCCCTATATCTATCCTTCCAGTTCTCTCTAAAGTTTTAGAAAGAGTTGTCCTGAAACAAGTTCAAGAGTATTTAAAAACCACTGATATTATACCAAAGTTTCAGTCCGGCTTTCGAAAAGGTCATGGTACGGAGACCGCGCTTTTACAAGTTACAGGTGATATAACAGAAGCTTCTGACAGAGGACAAGGCAGTATTATGGTCCTTTTAGACTACTCGAGAGCATTCGACTGCCTGCATCAAAAATTGTTATTGGCCAAGTTAAAACATTATGGATTCTCAGGTAATGTACTGCAATGGTTCAAATCTTTCCTTACCGATAGAGAGCAGGTTGTGTCAGTGGAGGCTGCAGATGGTGAACGAAGGTTGTCTAGGGTGGAGAGGCTTGAGAGAGGCGTGCCACAAGGCTCAATTTTGAGCCCTACTCTATTTACAGTGTTTACTGCTGATCTTCCAAAGTACATACAGGCGTGCAAATATCACCTATACGCCGACGATACGCAGATCTATCTTTCATTTGACATAAAGGATACAAAAAAGGCTATCAACTGCATTAATCAGGATTTGCAGCATATTTGGGAATGGTCTCAGAAGAATTCTTTGTCATTGAACCCTCTTAAATCTAAAGCTTTGATACTCGGAACAAAAAATCAAATTGAACGGGTCTTAAATTATGGTGAACCTGTTAGGATAAATAATACGGTAGTGGAGTATACAACTGAGGCGCGCAACTTAGGCGTAATATTGGACGGAGAACAGAAATATGTTAATCACATCAACAACAAAATAAGGGGAGCTTTTGTCAAACTGAAAGCACTTTATCAAATAAGAAGGTACATTAGACAGGAAATTCGAGTTCAGTTGGTGGAATCACTTGTATTGTCTCCTTTTAACTACTGCAATACAATCTATGGACCCAGGATAAACGCTAGTACAGAGAGCTATTCAGCGAGTCCAAAACGCCTGCATCCGCTTCTGTTTCCAGGTTCCTAAACGTGACTACATAACTCCATACTTGAACAAGCACAACATCCTGAATATGAGCGCCAGGAGAGAGCTCCAATATGCAAGTTTAGTACAGAAGGTGTTATGGAATAAGAATCCCATTTATTTATTTGAAAAATTGACGTTTTGCAAAGATTTAAGCAAAAAACAATTGAGATCGGTAACATCTAACGGGCTAATAATCCCACCCCATAAAACCGTACGGTACAAGGGATGTTTCAGGTACAGAGCTGCAAAGATATGGAATGATCTCCCTCCTCCATTACGCAAAAAGGTTACTTCTGCAACATTTAAAAAGCACTATAAAATGGCCTTGCTCCGGAAACAAATTGCTGGTGAGAACTTGAAACATGCAAGTCTAAAAAATTTACTGCTTAAAGATTTTTTCCCCCCTTTTGGCCCGACGTATTTGTCTAATCTGTAATTCCGCAACAAACTTATTAACGACTACCTATTTTGTAAACATATTTAACATCATTTAAATTTAAAAAATCAACTTTTAATTTTTAGTTTAGTTTTACTGTGTAGAATTGTATTTAGTCCGCATATCCTGTAACTCGCATTACATCTTAGGCAGCCATTACATGGTCATGCAAGCGTCAGTCAAATTCCATCAGTCATGAATTACGTTTGACTGATTGACTGATGGAAAGAACAAATCACATCATGCAACCATCAGTCACTACATTACACGGTAGGTTAATCGTCAGTCACAGCCCGTGACTGTGGTTAAACTGACAGCAAAACCTACCGTGTAATGGCTGCCTTAGAGTTGGGAATAGCTGAAAAACAGCGTTGGTCAAGATCTAGGTCAAGACCAACACAAGCTGAGCTATCTCCTTTTGTCGTGGATTGTATTATTTCAACTCATGTATCCATGTAAACAAAAAGACAATAAATTATTTTTATTATTTTTTTTTTTTTTTTTTTACTTATATACCTCATTAGTTACCGCATGCTTTCCTTATTGGGTTGTCCAATACTGGACAAAGGCCTCCTCCATCCTGTGCCAAGCGCCCCTGTCAGCAGCTAGTCTAGTCCACGTGATGCCCGCAGTTTGGTTGATGTCGTCTCTCCATCGACGGCGCGGTCGCCCCCGCTGCCGACGCCCGTCCCTCGGATACCAGTGTAACATTTTGTGGCTCCATCGGTCATCTGTCACTCGGGCTATATGCCCAGTTGAAGGAGGTTATGCTTTTTTTAAAAAGCTTTTTTATTTTAAACTTTTTTGTGGTAGGTATGTAAGCGATGATTTTATAAAATAAAACGTTATAATGTTTCACATTTTTCAATGGTATACCCCGAGTAACTCATTTCCACAGAAGTTCCGTTGGGCCTTCTCAGTTTAACTCTAGTCCAGAACGTCCTTAACAATAGATAGGTACTTAACTTGTTTTTGATTGTCATAAACCTACCAGTATTTCAATCATTGTACAGTTCCTATTTGATTTTGAGGAGTTCCCTCGTGTATCTTCAAAACCTTTTCAAAACCCAAAGCCCAATACCATGATACTATAATAATGATATTAATATAGTATCATCTTTAAGGTGTCTTCTTTCAAACAAAGAAAGAATCATCTAAGGCTGGCCCCAGACCTACCGGTTCCGTTTCTTTGCTTTGCTGTGCTACCTTGCTTGAAAGACCGCCGGCCAACCAGGGTAATTTTCAATCTATCGCATTTTGGGACTAGACTAAATTGGCAAGATAGCCATTAGCTTGGTGTTATCAAATATCATCGCCTGGATTGCGAAGTAGGAAGCTTTTAGGAGATGTGCCACCCTGAACATGGACTCCGATCGTTAAAAATAACTCGATCGCTTATTTATACAAGATGTTTGGTAAAGCCTTATAAAGCTGAATATGGTAGATAGGGACCATAATAAAACTGAACAACTTTTACTATGGGACCAAATCCGAAATCGCGAAAAAAAATTAACTGTTTCATACATTTTGATAATTTCGTAATTAATTTTTGTATAAAACAGCCGTTTTTTTAAACTAAAACTAAAACTTCGCATCGCAACCCAGACGACGATATTTGATAACACCAAACTAATGGCTATCTTGCCAATGTGGTCTGGTCAAAATATGCGATAGATTGAAAATGAGCCTCTTGGCCGGCTGTCCATAGTAGAACAGCAAAGCAAAGAAATGAAACCGGTAGGTCTGAGGTCAGCCTAAATCGGTTCATAAACAAAAAAGTAATGGTTGAAAATCCGTAATTCATATAAAACGTAACAAAAACGACAGTTTTTTCAAGATTACTTGAAAACTACTGAACCGATTTCAAAATTTCAAAAAATGGGACCAATGGGTACAAACCTCATGTTATAACGTTTGAATTATTTCAATCGGTTCAGCCGTCTTTGAGTAATCGGTGTACATACATATAAAAAAAAATAAACGCGACGAATAGATAACCTCCTTCTTTTCAAATTTTTTTCTTTAGTCTTTAGGTCTTTAAAAAATATCATGAACGCTATGCTCGACATCTTCGTTAAGTTTTTATTTATTTGGATATTTGGAATCATTTATTTGGAATCATTCTTTGTAAAACATCGAGGCAAATACTTACTCAATGATGGAATTAATAGTATAACCACGTATAAGCTTTCGTAAAACATTAAAGGTTTATGTTACTATTCTATTCACCTGAAGTTGGAATGTCCTCCAATTACTTTTAGGGTGGGTACTCACTTAGGTTCGCGAACCTTTTATCTATCTATCTAACCTCCGCGAACCTTGTACAGTGCACCATGGCAAACATTTTATTTTCACTCTGGCTATTATACAATTTTATTTTTAGTTAATACAAAACCTCTCGTGGGGTTCAGACCATCAAACTGAACAACTTTCATTATGGGACCATCCTTGAAATCGCGAAAAAAAATCAGCTGTTTCATACATTTCGACGGAGTAGGATTGTACTTTTGTATGGAACAGCTGATTTTTTTTTTTCGTGATTTTGAAGTAGGTCCCATAATGAAAGTTGTTCAGTTTGATGGTCTGATCAACCCCACGAGAGGTTTTGTATTAACTAAAAATAACCTTGTAGAGTGTACGGATGCGAATCAGGTTGGCATGCGTGTTCGCACACGTACACACTATGGCGTGGCGCACTGTTGCATAAACAACTTTTGTTGGTGCAGGTTCGCGGAGCGAGGAGATTCGCGAACCTAAGTGGATACCCACCCTGAAAGAGCGTGAGAAGTAAATATCGCCTGATGGAAGCGAAGCAGCCCCTGTGTCTGGCTATTACGGCCACTTCCGTCGCGGTATTGTGGAAAAATGCTTAAACCATTTTGCACCGAGAAAATGGAAGACACGCCAAATTAAATTCGACCAAAAGAAAATTGTGCCCAGATTGGAGAGATAATTAAACGCGTTTATTCTTGTTTTTACAACTAATGGGAGACAAGGGAGGCAAATCGCGAGGCTTAACGAAAAAAAATATAGTTGGAAATATTGTACTTTATATAATCTTTTCGATAGCTAAGCTAATAACCGCCTCTGTGGTTTAGTGGTTCGCCCATCCGTGTAAGACGCAGGGGTCCCGGGTTCCATTCCCAGGGGGGGTACAATTTGTACTCGGTTTGGTGAAGTGAAGTGAAGGCAGTTCCGGCAGTTAGAGGTAAGATAGCCAGTTCTTCAGTGATGAGGATTCCGGGTGTAGTGCGCTTCCACCTTCTGCCTTATTGTCACTTAACATCAAGTGAGGTAAAGGCCAAGCACTATAATACCGTTGTGCATAAAAAAAGCTGTTCAATTTCTTAAAAACAAACAACCATGTCCACAATTATTGTTGGGTTATTATATTTCGAATAATTTTTATAAGACTAACAAAGAGCGTCGGCTTTGCTGACTCGACAATGAAAAAAAACGCTTACTAGCTAGTAAGTGACTTTTCTGTCGTAAACGTGAGATAGCGTCCGCGGCCGTAACTCCAGGATCGATGCCCCATAAGTCAAACGCACCAGAACAGATAGACGTGCGACACACCATTATCGAGCGTTTATGGCGCCCTACAGCCGCACTAAAGATATCGAACTGTCATAAAATTTGTTTGCCACCATCAACGCCCCCGTAACACTATAATTATTCACTTCTCAAGCTTACGCGCTCACTAGACATGAAATAAAACAATTTTTAACGGATACTAGCGCGGTTTTATTGAAAGTTCTTTGGTAATTAGTTGGTATTTGGTTTGATTTTTGGTTTTCCCGACGTTTCGGCACCTTTGCAGCTGCCGTGGTCACGGGGGACTATAATTATTGTTTTTTCGCAATTTTTTTCGGTATAGTTACATCACATTGATATAATGTAACTGTTAACGAATTCTTTATATTAACTTTTTCTCTTATTTCCACGAAACGTCAAATATTGAACGTTTATTTTGATTTTTAACATTTCGTGGGAATAAGAACATAACTTAAAATATTATTATCAAATGTTAAATTTCGCATAGCAGAACTAAGTATATTTATGATATTCTAAATTCTAATCTCTAACAACGTTTATTACTAAAACCGCTAGTCAACTAAATACTAAATACATACTACTGTATTTTAGATCGGATTTTTTGTAATATTTGAAAGTGAACCTTTATTTACCTACCAAGAATACATACAAATATCCAAGACATAATTTTTGTTTAACGGGGGCTTCAAGAGACAACGGATTTCTTTTAAAGTAGGTAAATTTGGCATACACTTAGTTCAATAGAGAAATCAACCGGCTTAAAGTCAATGCAAAGATTTCTCAACTAGTTGAAAGTTATTTACTCTAACAATTACCTATCCGATATGTAGTAGGTACTTAATATCAATCTACCCATTGCGTGTAAACTTTTGTTAATTATTATGATGGAAAATGATCTCACTTTAAATGTGGAAGACATTTTTCAATGTTGACGACTCTGAATGAAATATACAGGGAGAAAAAGCAGCCCTTGACGAGTTTTTTGCCGGTTCTTCTCGTTACAAGGTCTCCCGCTTAGGGTTTGCGAACCGATTGCGTAGCTTCTATGACATTCACAAATGCTTGTAACAACCTAGACTGCATAAATTATTTTGAATTTTGGATGAATTTTGAAAGGATCCCAAATTTTCATCCTGGCACACTTTGGTTGATACGCATGTATTCTTAACTCACATTCTTATTTATATAAAGGGTTTGTCATTTTGTAAACGCTCTCTGCGTAGTCAGTGACTGAATACTAAATTAACTGACGTATCTGTACGACAGTAAAAATTCATAAGTACAAACATTGATCCACATTCTGATGACACAACGGGGTTGGCGGCTGTTACTGATTCGTCATTGCATGCTGTAGTATAATAAAAACACGGTAAAAACAAACAATATTGTTCATAAACTATCGTATTGTTTATACTCTATCGTATTATTGTAGATAGTACCGAGTATTTAATAGTAAACTAACAGAATAATGATGTCAATAAAGTTTTAGTAGGAAAGCTTGTGAAAGATTTGAACACCGCTAATACACTCGGCGTCAAGAAAATCTCACCTTTTCAAAAATTTCCTCAAAGTTAATTTGATCTTATCTAATTTAATGTTAATTAAACTGGATGAGTATAGCCGCGGATCGTGCTCAGTGGCGTGCACTCGGAGAGGCCTATGTTCAGCAATGGACGATGATAGGCTGATGATGAATTTAATGGTAAGTGTTGTTTTATACTTCTTCCCTTTCGAACATAGCCAACAGTCTCTTGAAACTGTTGGAATACTCGTCGAACGGAATCCATTTCTGAGATTCAGTTTCCGAGCGACTCATTTTTTGCAATATTTGAGCAACTTCATAGTATCCATCTTGGGTATTCCTTTTTTAATTGAACCATTGAAGTGTGTTTTCTTCACCATCTCGATAGTGAATTTACCCGGATTTTCTGAATTGACCCCTTTTATTTCCCTTTTATGGCGACGCTAGTAATAACGCTTTAAGCGGTATAATGGTAACTGTTATGTTAATTAAATCAAACAAATATTAATTGAAAGCTCCTTAAATGTACTTTCAATAGATATCAACATTTACACAATAAAACGTGAGCTAGCAATAGCAGGTGGCCAAGCCTAAACTTATTTTCGAAAAGGTGCGATTTTTCTGACGTCGAATGTATGTTGTAGATGAATGTTATTATATCAACAACTCTGGTTAATAATGCATTTTCTGGCCAGATACACACGTTAAAAATTAAATTCCTTCCGGTCCCTAGCTGCCACTGAAAGCTCCTCTTACTAAAGTCCGCTTAGTTAAAATAGTAGTAATAGTAAAGCAGTAGTAGCAACTTTATCAGGGCCAGTTCGGCTTGTAAACTGGTAAACTGCATCCCGGAATCCCTTACCCACTACAGTAGAGGCTGCAGCTTTCCCCACGTGCGACATTGACCCGTTTACCAAATCCATATTCATATGCGCCACGTTGTCAGAATGCTAAACCTACGCCCTTGACTACTCGGAACATTTCACCCGACAAACACTCCAAAACGCTCCATACTTGTCCACACGAGGATATGCTTTAGCGAAAATAGGGCGCATGACATTTGGCACATGCCATTGACATTGGCCGTAACATTTGGCGGGGTGCCAAGGGTGCCGACGCCATGGCAACTGGCGAGGTCATTGCCTCCGACATAGTCAGCGGTAACAAGGGAAAATACATGGAAGCGAACAGTGAACGCAAATACAGGGTTATTTGTAAAACACCAACAACCTCGCAGGAGTAGATTACTAACATCATAAACAACAACATTTGTTCTACGACGTTTCCGAAAACAGACAAAAAAAATCGACTTTCCATACAAAATGTCCGAACAGCTGATTGTATAACAAGTAAGAATCAATGTTCTATATTAGGATTTATGGTTTCTAAGGCCGCCATTGGTTTAGCTGAACGGTCGCTAATCAGACGTTTGATAATTCTACAGCTATATTGCTGAGAAGATCATGAGCATGTGTGGTATAAACATTCAGAGGGAGGAGAGTGGGTATCTATCCATTTGCTCTCACAGCTTTTTTCATTTCAATTTTGCTGTTAGCGCTCTATTGACAGAGCCGTATTTCCACCCCAAGCGAAACGTGCCATTTGTCGATGCGGTATGGTAACCCAGTTTGCGAGTCTTAAAACCTTATACACAAGCACTATGGAAATTATATATGAACTCACCTAGGTTTCGTAATAATAAAAAGTGTATGATCCAAACTAGATTGATTAGTTGACTGTTGTGCAACTTACCTGTAACAAATAAAAAAACTTTTAGTAATAATCAACGCATTATAAATAAATTAATAAATATTAGACAACATCACAAACATTGTTCTGATTCCAAAGTGAGTAGCTAATGCACTTGTGTTATAACGGGTGGCGCAAAAGTACTGGCACTAAAGAAAATACTTTTATTTTTTTTATATGACATTTTCTGTCATTCTGTTGTTGAAAATTGTGTAGTGAACAAATATAAAATACACTGAAAATAAACATGGACCGTTTTACTCCCCAAGAACGTGGAATAAATATGGATTTAGTGAGGGACGCTTTTCCAGGCCGAGTTATCTCTCGTTTTGGCGATTTGCCTTGGCCTGCAAGATCACCCGATCTGACCAGTCCAGACTTCTTTCTTTGGGGTTTTTTGAAATCTCGGGTGTATGTGAACAAGCCACAGACTCTCGCAGCTCTAAAAGAAAACATTCGTCAAGAAATAACGAACATATCGCAGGAAGTGTTACGGCAAGTTATGCAAAATGTCATAAATAGGGCTCAAATGTGTATCAACTCTGGAGGTCACCATTTAAAAGACATCATCTTTAAATCCTAATGGTACGAAATTTAATGGCACAAATATACATTTAAAAAAACCTAAATCTAGTTTTCTAATTTAGAAAAAATGTTATAGCTGAACCAAATAGGGTCTTTACTTTTGCGCCACCCGTTAGAAATTAGAGACAATGGTGGAATTACAAACACTTAATAATTATCAGTTTTACATAATGATCTCTAAACTAGTTTGGTGTTTGTTGAAGGGATAAGCAACAAATAAGTTTAGATATCTAAAATAAAAACAATAAGGTTCTTACAGTAATTTTGGATTAATTAATCTCTCCATCCCCTCCTATTATAGAATAGAACATACCATCATATAATATGACAGCCTAAACAGATCACGATCGCCTAAGGTGATTAATTAACTTGTCTTCAGCTGCATATTAAGTCTGCCTCAAGAGTAAGCGTATGAGCATCAGGACAACGCCGCCGCAGACTGGATGCACTTGACACTTGCAGCGGTTTGGAACACTGCCAAAAGTGGCTACTCACCGCCGTACATTAATTATATCCCGTTCTCATCTTACAAAAGCCTACATTAAATTAAGAAAATATCTTTGCCAAAATAAAAAATATGGCCCCAGAGAGTGATAGGGATTAAGTACCTCTATAAATCAATGGTACCTATACCTATATGATAAGTGGCTCCGTGAGTTGTAGACCTCACTTTTGTGATATTTTTATAGACACGTACATTTTTCGAAACGGCTAAAATGTTTTTTTTTATTCGACAACCTGCTCACAAAATTTTACGAAAATTGGTTAAGAAATGCGATCTCTAGGGGAGAACAGACGGACATACCAAAGAATTTTTCCCAAGTTGACCGAAATAATCATAACAAAATATCTCGCGCAAGTATGAAACATGTTGAATGTATGTCATATGAATATGAGTTATATGAAGTTGAGCGAAGACCGTTAAATCTACAACGACTGTACATTCAGAACAGAGCACAGACCTGTTGAGTATTGGCAGAGGTAAAGCTATTTTAAAGCGAGCAATTTGCCATGGGGATGTATGCGGAGCGCCGACGAAGAAGCATGACTTTAATCTTGCTCCGCTCAATTAACTCACTCCTGAGGTGAGCAACGCCGACGGACCAACTCTTGAAATATCGCTCCTGAAAATAAGAAAACGCTCAAGACACTACTGGAATGGTACTGATTACCATCTTAATCCTAGATTTCATTATAAATTATAACTGAACTGATTGTTTTTTTACAAAATTGAATATCTGATCAACTATTTCAAAATTAATCATCCAAGTTATGTCCATTAAACTAAGAAACATGGAATTATTTCTACGGACTTAAAAATTTGTCAATCTTAGGTTTTGAAAAACAAAATTAAATAAACTATTAGATGATTGCAGCAGAGTTTTAATGGAATCCAAAATGAAGCAATGTATATACCTAATGCTTGATACGAGACATAATCTCCAGGTCTCCGAATAATGGAATAGGGAGATTTATGGGCGGCGGTCGCCGGAACGGCGCGCTAAATCCAACATGGAAATCGGTGCTTTATAAAACTTTCAAAATATATGGCCAAGGTCAAGGAGTTTACTACAGCACTTACAATTTAACGAAGAAGAATTCCAAAATAATGCAAATCAACTTTTTTAGTCTCACGACACGACAGCAAAGTGTAATACTAAGAATTGGTAATTTTTAAATGGTATTGTATGTAACTGTCGCCTAGCTAGTTACACAATCAACGACACTATTATATAACTTCACTATTACGTACGAACAAAGCAGGAATATGTCACAACAAAATGCAATAAGTGGTCAACAGTAATTATTTTCGTATCCAGATAGGTGGGCGCCGATAAACAATTCGATATAGATTTACAAGTGTTTGCCGCCGGGACCAGCCTGTCCGGCAACCGGCTAATCCAGATGGAGCGAGATAGCAATACCGATAACGATAACGCATCGACATTTTCACAGGAGCGGCTACTACAGACATTAAGTTACAAAGACACTAATCTACAACATACATATGAAATGAGAGCATGACATAATAGGTTTTTAATATTTCGATTTTTATTCCAATAATTACAACTTTAACGACAAAACTAATTTACACTAAATCAGTTCAAGTTCGTATAGTAATTCCCAATTCTCCACCCTACAAGAACATGGACACAATCAATACATAGTAGCAAATGGATACTGTAGATCTAGATACACAATGTGAACATTGTAATGAAATTTACTAACACGTATCGGGACGGAGTAGCAGGACCTGGCTGGACCGCTATTGCACAGACCTGCATAATTTTGCAGGTCCATGGTACTGGTAACAGTACCAACACCCGCGGGACCGGAATAATCGATCCCTAAACTTCTTTCTCGTATTAAATGCAACTCCTTATAGAAGTGGCTGGGGTCCGCCTGAGACATTGAGTGTGAACGTGAACAAAGTTCAGAAATTCCTACCGGGATTCTGTGCTAAAGGTGTACATATAAAAGCGACATAAGTTAAAGAAATATTATGCAATAACATTGTATATTTCTTAAAGTTTTTAACTAACGAAGGCGGTTCACTAGTCAAATCTATATGTATAAAATTCAAAGTCCTGACTGAGTGAGATATCAACGCACAGCCCAAACCGCTGAACCTAGAGACTTGAAATTTTGCACACAGATACTTTATACAGTGTAGGCATCCACTAAGGAAGGATTTTTGAAAATTCCATCCCTAAGGGGATGAAATAAGGGATGAAAGTTTGTATGAAAGTCCCTCAGTTTTGAAGCTAGGATCTTCAAATTTTGTGTTTAGGCTGATGATTGAAAATAAATAAATACGTGTCTCAGCGTTTTTCAAAATTCTACCCCCAAAGGGGTGAAAAGGGGGATGAAGTTGTGTTTAGAAGATAATCCTTCATTTTTGAAGTAGAAATCGCTAGATTTGTAATTTAGGCTTATGGATGGAAATCTAACGCAACGCATATTGTATTGGTATAATTTCAACCTCCATGGTGATGAAATGGGGGTGCAATGGGGTAAATAAACCTAAAAATCGATATGGATGTCGTTATTGGGGTTTTCTGGGATGAAGATTGCGAAAATGACATTTATTTTGAAGTCCAACACGGTCGACATGATTTAACCCCTAAAGGGGTGAAAATTGGATTTAAATTTGGTATTGAAAACAATATAAAATAGACATTACAACTTAAAACTTCGTAGGAGCATGTCTTATACGCGATTACGCGGGTCCCCACCAAGCGCGCAGCCTCGTGCGAGGCCTGTCACACGTCGCAAATGTTTTGCCTCGCGAGGCAGCGCGCTTGGTGGGGACCCGCCTAATCGCGTATAAAACGGTTGGTCGGATCCTGGTTGAAGGTTCCCTAAGGATTTTCTCTAATATCCACGCGGACGAAGTCGCGGGCGGAAGCTAGTATAATATATTTTGTTTGCATATACCTGCTAGTGTAAAAAGATGTTATGGACCATAAAACAGGAAAAACATTGGCATGTGAAAGTTAAAATTGGTTCTCAAGATGCGAAAGAAGTCCAATAATGCTAATATTGCACTTGAATAATATTTGCGATGTTGCCTGCAGATGACGTTATTAAAGCCAATGTCGCCATCGGCGGACGCGGCCTCGGTATAATCCATCCATACCCCAGCACAAGTGGAACTAGTGTAATTGATTTCTCTAGGGATAAGTGTGCCAGTTATAATCAATAAATGAAATACCCAATCAAAACGAATCTGGGCAAAGCACACTTACATTACATTAACTGGAAAAATTCCGCTACAAGCCACGGAAAGTAAATAATACAAGGTGAAACAAAATAAATCACATGGGGAATTAAAACAATTGAAGGCATTCACAATATGGCGTCTTTCGAGGCAATCAATTCAGAAGTTATAAACTTTTATGAGGTTAGATTCTTCGCTAAGTTTATTGAATATTTAGAAGATCGAGTGGTGAGCAGTGCTGGGCTGTAAACGAGTGCCGGGTTTACGATAGGCGCCGGACGGCGGTGGTGGCCGTAGCTTAACGGGCCTTCCCAAACACCTCCAGGGGACGCATTTTTGAATATTTCGAAAGGAATCTTAAATTCATGCACGAAAGCAAAACGTATACGAAATCAATTTCGATTGCTCCCAATTATACGTATTTTTGAAACAATAGAAATGAGTGTTGCCCTAAAACTCGAAACTTATAACATTTTTCATTTCACGCATAAAAAATAAAAACCGGAAAGCCATAACTCGTTGATTTTAAGAACCGGTATTGAGTTACGGGGGAACGGAACGTAAATTAAAAAGTTATAATGTCATTGTCTGTCAGTCATTTGATTTTGATATTTCTCTCTCTCTCTCTCTCTCTCTCACGTCATTTCTACTGGTAGAATATTGAAAACGAGTGGGTCAGACCTCTCGTAGGAAAATTCAGGAGTATGAATATTCAAAAATAGCGATTTTTGGGATTCGCATACGAATCTTGCGATTTCATACACAATTTGGAATTCTAATGATTCAAAAATAGGGCCCCAGACGGGTATCTACCGCCTTCCAATAAACTTTTATGCTGCACTGGGGACCAATTTACAAAAGTAATGTACCTAAAAAAACGAAACGTCTTAAAAAATTATACAGAAAATGATAAGAGGAATTTGAACACACGCATCAAAAAAAGATTCGCCTAATTCACTCTGAAATCGAGCACTCGTTAAAATTAGAAATTGTTCAATAATATCTCGCTCGGAGAACATTTTTATGTAGATGTCGCATTGGTATGTGCATATGTAAGTCCATACATGTTTACCGCACGGCGAGTACGCACCTCGTACGCAGCGTTATATATTCTCCGTTGTTTACGGGGTTACTCGCTATCTCTTTAGAATCCTGTTAAGCACGCGAAAATCACGTTACGATACTTTTATGTAACTTGGGGGGAAAGGAGTCTATTTATGTAATGAATTGGGAGAAAACAAATATGTTGTTATTTGTGCTTTTGCACAATCAGGCTGAAAAATACTTGCAAAATTTGTTTAAAACAAAACAACAAGATTTAAAATCAGTATTTTATGCTGCATTAAATAATTATATTAAAAAGCCCTGTAATAAAAAACACGAAATAAAATAAATATAATATGTTTATTTAACTTAGAGTGGCCAGAAAGAAACAGTTGGAATTTCGATTCGGAATTCCGAAACAGAATCATTCCAAACGCAGCTAATCTATACAAATCTATGGACATACACATGCGCGCAGGATTTTCCGTACAGAATTTCCATATATTATCGATATTTCGTTTCGGAATTACGAATCTAGTATAGTAAATGAAGCGATCTTTTCTATGGAGACCCCGACATTAAATCCTCAGTCGATGAAACTTTGTAGGGATGTAATATATTATTATGAACCAAAACCTATGTACAAACAAATATCCAAAAACAAAATCGATTTGGATAATTTAAAAAATATGTTTCATTTATGATACTTTATCATACTGTAAAGTTTCGTCTACTGAGGCTATACTGTGGGGGTCCACTACCTTCCTTTCCTACACTAATCTGGATTTCGTATGTATGTGGCGCGGCTTTAAACCGCATATCAACTGCCAATCAAACTATTTCAAGTCAACCTTAGCATAGTTTTGTTACGTCTTTTACATTACTTTTATTATACAGCAAGGTCACACAGATATTAACATAATTGCCTAAATCTGCATCCTCGAGATCTTAGACAAGCGGCCATAAAACTGAGCTAACGTCACAAAACCAGACGCTCAAGTTTATGAGAGCTGACTGTGCGTTATAGAGGAGCGCTTAGATTCGTATCTGAAACAAGGTAAGCCTAGCCCTCAGAAATTCGGAGTAACTAAACGGGAATATAAAGAGAAATGCTGAGTGAAAAATGCAGAGCTTCATTTGATTTTACTCAGGATAAAAGTAAAACCAGATTCCGTTATACCTAATCATTGAAAATGCATGGATAATCCTCATAAAACAACGGTTAAAAAGCTTTTCAGATCATTGTTCAACGATGGGTGTTCTAAGTGTATTCAATGCAAACGTTTTCAAACGGTAGTTTTGTCCTTCGAATTACGTCCAAACTACAACATTTCTTTGTCATTGGTGTGACTAGTTAAAAATTATTTAGAACAGTTGAAGCACGAAAATATTTTGATGCACTAAAATTATTATTTGTCACCAGTAAAGCGTCTCACAAATTGTTGCCGCCGCGATCATATCGTCATAGTTTTACTTCCTTCCTACCCGCCAATATCCTAACAAAAAGGCACATACATCGCTCCGCTCGCCAGCCGTACGCGGCCAATGCATTCGTAATGCAAGAAACAGTCTATTGCGAACTACTGTGACATCAACACGCTATTAATTTGTCACCCCGCGCAACTTATTTAACCGCATCCGCGTAGCCCATAAGCTTCAGTGTTACGTGTATTAGTAAATACGTGATTAAAGGACGGTGTAAATCAACGTGTTTGTGGACTTTTGTGGCCGTTCACGTTCGATCACGCAGGTCGTGCGTGCTGCGCAGGCGACGACGCCAGCTTGCCATTCTCAAGTGTTGACGAGCCTGCTGCTAGACCAAGTAAGTGCCTTTCCTTGACCAGCCGCCGTCCACGTCCGTAACCTACCGAAATCCCGCTTCCTTCCAATTATTTTACATCCGCATTCCATTCGCATTCCATACCGCATTTTTTGACGTTTAAATGTCTTTACCGCGATTATTTTAATTTTTTAAGTTTCGGACATTAATATGTACGAATCATCTGGTCCTTTTCGAGTCGTATGTTTAGTTTTGAACCGTTAAATACCGCATTTAGTTTAGTTTTTGTAACCACACACGTGTTTTCCGCGCGCCCTCTAAAAGGTCACCTTAGTACTTTGGGGTCTTTTCATACATTTTAATATTTTCATTTAATATATTTTACCATTCTGGGTTATTCCGCAACCGTAATTAAGTAGGCACTAATTTACCTACTTATTTTCAGAACCTATGTTCATAATTAATTCGATCGTTCACAAATTGATATAAGGGTCATCACACACTAGCGACTTAAATTAATTATTTTTATTTTCGATTAAGTTTTATTCTTAATTAATTTTGTTTATATTTACACAGCCTTTTATATACATTTGTGTGAACAATTAATAGTGTTTATATACTTCAATAACTAACCTATATATTTTCTATATACTTTACTTTATATATTATATTTTGTGATAATCAATCATGCCACAGGACGAAAAGTCTGCCGGACCTGCCGGTAAAGTTGCCAGTGAAGTTGAAGACACAAAATTAATTTTAATAAGAGCGAAGCGTGATGCACTTTATCAACGCATGCAATCGATATACGACCAAGCGAAGATAGCTCACCTTTCAGATGAGAGACGTCAATCTTTTATTACGTCATGTGTTACTATTGATAGTATGCGATCCAAATTTCATGATATTATTGATGAATATAATGAGCAGTTACTTAAGCGTAATCCGACCGCTAAGCCTAATTTTCAAGCTCATAACGCTTTTGAAGACATTTATTGTAACGTGAAACATGTTTTATCGCAAGTGTCACCTCCCTGTTCATCTTCTAAAAATAAGGCTTCCGTCAAACTACCTCCTATTGAATTATTAACTTTTGACGGTGATATTCAAAACTGGCCATTATTTTATGCCAGCTTTAAAGAGACTGTTCACGACAATCAATCGCTAACGAATTCCGATAAATTATATTACCTAATGGGTAAACTTTCGCCTAAGGTTCAATCGCTTTTTTCTGGTACTTTGCCTAGTGCTCAGAACTATGAAATAATTTTCAAAGCGTTACTAGACAGATTCCAAAATAACGACGTTTTAGGTTCTAATTATTTAGAACAAATATTAAATTTGAAATTATCCAATTCACCTGCCGCTTATCAGTTATTTATGGATAAATTTGTAACCGCAGTCAATTCTTTAAAAAACTTAGGCATTGATAATTTGACAGAATTTATTTTGATGCATATTGCCGTACGTAAGTTCGATACGAATACGATTCGAGCCTATGAAACATACGCTCATGATTCAAAACTGCCTAAATTCGAAAGCTTTATAGAATTTATTAAAATGCAGTGCCGTATCTGTCAAACTACTAATGTTGTATCTCCCGCAAATAATAATACTAATTCTTACTCTAAAATAAATAGAACCCGCGCGGCTCCTAATCCGCAAACTTACGTATCGTCTGAAAATAAGAAATGCCTGTTGTGTAATAATAACACACATGATCATATGTTTAAATGTCTCGCTTTCGCAAAAATAACACCGCATGATAGATTTAAGTTCATAAAAGAAAACGGTGCGTGTGTCAACTGCCGTAGCACAAAACATAGATCGAAAGCTTGTACTTCTAAGGTTTCGTGTCGTGCTTGCCAGCAACGCCACCACACTCTTTTACATTTCGAAACGCATACACCCGCAAATGATGCGCCTAGTGGTAACGTCAGCGCTCCTTCTTCATCGCCACCGCAGCCGAATATTTCGCAACCCGCGTCTTCCGTTTCGGCACCACCTCCTAGTGGAAATTTAGCTTTATGCTCTTTGAGTGATAGGACGGTTTTATTGGCGACTGCTCAGGTTGTTGTCTATGACAGCAATGGCGCACCGCATCTTGTACGTTGCTTACTAGATAGTGCTTCTCAAAGCAACTTCATTACATATGAATGTTGCATGCGTCTCGGCTTACTAAATAAACTAAAACGTACCTCAACTGTTATTAGGGGTATAGGTGGTTCTCTTAAAACCTCTCAGGGTTCCGTAGACTTAGTTTTTCACTCACGTTTTAATTTAAATATTAACTATAACATTTCATCGCTCATTGTCGATCGTATCACAGATACGCTACCTTCCGCTCCCGTCGACGTATCCGCTTTCTCTCATCTTCGTTCTTTGCCTCTCGCCGATGGTAATTTTGCCAATCCAGGTCCTGTCGACCTTTTGATAGGTAGTTCACTGTTCCCGCACCTGCTGATGCCAGGAATCATTCATAGCCGCTTCAGCAATATACCGCCCGCTATTCAAACCGTTTTAGGTTATGTGATTATGGGTTCTGTACCTACGTCACACGTAGTTTGCAATTATTCAACCACGTGTTGTACGGTAGTTGATGAGCCTGTAGACTCGATTCTCAAAAAGTTTTGGGAACTTGAGGAGATTTCTGCGCCGCCCGCTCAAAGCCTTGATGACCTTGAGTGCGAAGAATATTTTACTGCCACCAGGTCTCGAGAAGAGAGTGGAAGGTACATAGTCGCTTTGCCTTTTCGTGAGGACGTGTTCACCTTGGGTGACTCGTACGCCGCCGCGCACAGGCGATTTTTATGCCTAGAAAAGAAATTAGAGGCATGCCTCAAAATTCGCACCGCTTATAATAATGTTATACGCGAGTATTTAGATAAGGGATATCTCAGCCCAGTTGAGGCTCGCGATAATGAATCTCTTCGCCCCGCATACTATATTCCACATCATGGTGTGGTTCGCGAAGACAAAAGTAGTACCCGACTTCGAGTAGTCCTAGACGCGAGTTGCAATACTACTTCCGGTCGCTCTCTAAACGATATTCTACATTCTGGCGAGAATCTTCAAGGTGATTTATTCTCAATATTAATTAATTTCCGCTTATTTGAAATTTGCTTTTCCGCTGATTGTCGACAAATGTTTCTTCAAATTGGGATTAGGGAACCTGATCGCAGATTCCAGAGAATTTTATTTAGATTCAATCCTTCTGATCCGCTTACTGTATATCAGTTTAACCGTGTTTGCTTTGGGCTCAAGTCCAGCCCTTTTCACGCTCTTCGCGTTGTCCGCCAGTTAGTTATCGATGAAGGAGACAAATATCCCGCCGCTTCCGCTGCTGTTTCAGCAGGCTTGTACATGGATGACATAGTCCTGTCATCAATGTCCACCCTCCAGGCTATAGATCTCAGTAGCGAGCTTATCGCGCTCTTCAAACGAGCACAATTGGATCTCGTAAAATGGACGAGTAACTCAGATGAAGTCCTCTCGCACATACCTGAGTCTCACAGAGAATCCAATGACAAGCTCTTTGACGATGCCACTCCGCACAAGATCCTAGGCCTATTTTGGGATAGGTCTAGAGATTCTTTTAGATTCAAGGTCGTCGCTCCTGATGATACGTGTACAAAGCGCACTATTCTTTCCGCTGTAGCCCGACTGTGGGACTTGCTTGGGTTCGTGGCACCTGTCCTCTTACACGCCAAGCTCCTAATCAAGGAGTTATGGTTGTTGAAGTGCGATTGGGATGCCCAACCACCGCCTCATATTGTCACCGCTTGGAAGCAGGTCTGCTTAGAGCTGCCTTCTCTTAATGATTTGTGCATTCCGCGACATCTTGGTCTTGTTGAAGACTGTCAATTGAATATTTTAGGCTTCGCTGACGCCAGCGAGCGCGCATATGGAGCTGTCGTCTACTTTCAAATCTGCGTCAATGGTCGTTATTCTATACAACTGGTCTGTGCTAAATCGAAGGTCTCGCCGGTGAAGATTCTATCCGTCGCGAGGCTGGAGTTGTGTGCGGCTGTATTGCTGTCCAAACTCATCCGCAAGGTTGTAGACACCGTTTCCCCGCGTTATCTTGTCAATAAAGTATACGCGTTCAGTGATTCGAAAGTCGTTTTATGTTGGGTGCACTCATCTCCTCACCGCTGGCAGACGTTTGTCGCCAACCGCGTCGTCAAAATTGTAGAAAACGTTCCTGCAAATTGTTTCCACCATGTCGCAGGCTCTGAAAATCCCGCAGACTGTTTATCTCGGGGCTTAACCCCAAGTAAAATAATGAATCACCCGCTTTGGTTTAATGGACCTCCATGGGCTGCAAGTAACCCATCCGGATGGCAACTAAATGATGACTGCGAGCAGTCAAACGACGACGCACCGGAACGACGCACTAACGTTCACGTGGTCGTCTCTAACAATGATTCTCCGCTTTACTCTCTTATGAACCGCTTTTCATCATTGTCTAAGCTATTACGTTCGATTGTTTATGTGTTTAAATTCATCAAGAAATTACCGCAAGGCAGCTCCATTTCAAGTTCAGATTTAGAGTTTGCTGAAGTTAATATCATCCGCGCTGTACAACAAGTACATTTCTCAAGCGAGCTTGCTAGTTTGCAGACTGACAAGCCTTGCTCGCCTGCTTTCAATAAGCTAAGACCATTCTTAGATAAGGATGGCCTTATCCGCGTTGGTGGACGTCTTTCTAACTCCGCCGAAGATTACACGTGCAAACACCCTGTGATCTTGCCGCGTCGTGATCATTTTGTTGACATTTTGGTCGATTTTTATCATAAAAAGCATTTACATGCAGGCCCAGAACTTCTCATGTCTTTGCTCCGCCAAAGGTTCTGGATCCTTTCCGCTCGCGGCTTGATCCGATACCGCATAAATAAATGTAACACTTGCTTTAGAGCAAAACCACGGCCTCAGTTTCCTCTCATGGCTGATTTGCCCAGCCACCGCGTCAACCAAGTTGATAAAGCCTTCCAAATGACAGGGTGTGATTATGCTGGCCCTGTACAGTATACTCCTGTGCGTGCTCGTGGAGTCAAAAGCCGCAAGGCTTGGCTCTGCATCTTCACATGCTTGACAACTCGCGCCACTCACATCGAGGTCGCAACTGACTTAAGTACAGTCAGTTTTCTAGCTGCGCTAAAGCGTTTCTTGTCGCGTCGCGGTCCCGTGAAGTGCATGTACACGGACAACGGCACTTGCTTCGTGGGAGCCAGTTCATACCTTCGTGATCTCTATAAATTCTTAGATGAATTGCGCCCACATTTGGAAGTAGAACTTTCTGAAAACCGCATAGACTGGAAATTTATTCCACCCGCGTCCCCACACTTCGGTGGTTGTTGGGAAAGTATCGTAAAAATTGTAAAAACGCATTTATTTAAAGTCATAGGTGAGCAGATCCTTTCCTATGAAGAGCTTATAACGGTGCTCGCGCAAATCGAAGCATTAGTAAACTCGCGCCCGCTCACTGCAATGAGTAGTGACCCCGCAGAGCCGTCTGCTTTAACACCGGCTCATTTTCTGAACACAGTTCCTCTGTTCTCCATACCGGCAGCCGATGCGCAACCCCGTGACCTTCATCAGCGTCACTCGCTGCTAGATAGTATCGTCCAGTCGTTCTGGCGTCGCTGGCGCTCCGAATATTTACACAAGCTGCAATCGCGCGCCAAATGGAACACGCCGACCGCTTCCATAGCTGTAGGCACAGTGGTAGTAATCGTTACAGAAAACGCGCCGCCCTTTTCGTGGCCTTTAGCTATAGTAGAGAAGGTTCATCCTTCCAAGGATGGAACAACTAGGGTTGTGACTGTTAAAACCTCCAAGGGGAGTTACCTTCGCCCAGTTGTTCGTTTATGTCCGATACCAAATCAATAATAAATTGTTTGTCAACCGCATACGCTTTAGTTTAGTTAGTATATAAGTGCATTACTCTCCGCTTAATTAAATGTAGTATTATACAATCAAAATAGACTTTTGTTCCGCAATTTTTTTTACATATTATAATGTATTTATGTACGCAGTATTTGTTTCCCTTGTGCTTATTACTTTTTTTTAAGGTGACCCTTTAAGGGCGGGGGAATGTTGCCGCCGCGATCATATCGTCATAGTTTTACTTCCTTCCTACCCGCCAATATCCTAACAAAAAGGCACATACATCGCTCCGCTCGCCAGCCGTACGCGGCCAATGCATTCGTAATGCAAGAAACAGTCTATTGCGAACTACTGTGACATCAACACGCTATTAATTTGTCACCCCGCGCAACTTATTTAACCGCATCCGCGTAGCCCATAAGCTTCAGTGTTACGTGTATTAGTAAATACGTGATTAAAGGACGGTGTAAATCAACGTGTTTGTGGACTTTTGTGGCCGTTCACGTTCGATCACGCAGGTCGTGCGTGCTGCGCAGGCGACGACGCCAGCTTGCCATTCTCAAGTGTTGACGAGCCTGCTGCTAGACCAAGTAAGTGCCTTTCCTTGACCAGCCGCCGTCCACGTCCGTAACCTACCGAAATCCCGCTTCCTTCCAATTATTTTACATCCGCATTCCATTCGCATTCCATACCGCATTTTTTGACGTTTAAATGTCTTTACCGCGATTATTTTAATTTTTTAAGTTTCGGACATTAATATGTACGAATCACAAATGTTCCTTATAGTGCGGCACTTACAAAATACAAATATTTGATTTTATACAATGTTGCGTAATCCATTAAAAAATCAAACTTCAACAAGAATTCTAAAAGAATGTAAACACCTTTATTATGTATGATTCCATAATTTGATCCCAGCGCGCAAATGAATTATTAATGTCCAAGTGGCATGCGATCGGTAACTGAAACCGTGTGAAGGGCTGCTTAGTCAAATTAATAAAAACTTGATAAATGAGCTTTCAATTCAAGCTGATATATGTTGCCCATTACTTTTATACATAACGGCCTAAAAACCAATAAATGTAGGTCTGCACCAAAAGTTGACCTGCATTGTGCGGACGTACAAACGATCTAAACGAAGCAGCAACAGCGATTCATAACATCTAGCTTACATAAATCACCGATGGTTTATCTATGCATGTCTATGCGCTCGCTTGGAAACATCGCAATTATGCTAGTCCGCAAACACATTGCTGCATTGACAAATTATTACATTCGCTTACAAATATATACGTGCATAAAAATCGATCAACAAATACAAGTGTGGAAGTGCATGATGGTCCACGGCGCCGGCGGAACAGAGGTTTGAGGTTTATCCGAGCGTAAAGGAGACCATGACCTTTGTCACTCGGTTTAGGCCACTAATGCCCATAAAGACCTCGAATTTGGAGTTTGGAAGGCGACGGCGGCGTCGACGGCGCGGCCGGTAGTCGCTCTCGGACCGCCGCCGCGCTCTCACGTGCCGCCCACCGCCCGCCGCCGCCGCACTCGGAAAAGTTACCAGTGCCGCCGAGTTTAGTTAAAGTATGATGTAGCTATGTGAGTGTCTCGTTGTTATGGTGAGGACGCGTGGCGCCAATGGCGACGTGCTCGAGGTAAATATTGACAGTAGCCGGATGCCGGCGCGGCATCCCCACGAGTGGACACCCCATGTTTGCGGAGCCATCTGTTCGGTTCTCGATCACACCGGTCTGAATGTTTACCGAGTCCGATTAGAAATCGATTTCGTTTAACACTTTAACGAATGCGCCGGCTAAGTGGTTACCGCGCGTAATTAACGTCGGGGAAATGTAATAGAAACAAACAAAGCTCGCGCAAATTGGAACACGTTACATTTTCAGTAGCTGAATAAATTAATTAAAGTACATTTTCCAGTAGAGAATGTGGTAGTTGATTATAATTTTGGGACACAGGAAGGCGTGTAGCAAATATGAATTAGAGTAGTATTTTATATGTATGCCTCCAGACGCCTTACGTAAGCCGCCGGCCGGGCCCGCCTCCACTTATGTAACTGTACGGCCGGAACCTTATCTTCGAGATTCAATTTTAGGGAATATTGAATTTTCTATCCGGCAAAGCACTTGTTTGCGACGAGTCTGTTAGATAAAACTACAAAAAGCATTCAAGTTTTTTCACCGCATCGATCGCAACGTTTTTCCAAAAAGGAAATCTTTTGTGACTTCAAACGCTGAATAAAATTGAATCGTTATAGGCAGGCTTCCTCGTAGAGAAGCATTTAAAAAAGTATTTTGGATGAATATTGAACAAACTAAAATGCCAGGAGGCTTTTATTGAAATACAAAAAAGTGGCTTTGTTGCGTTATCTTGTCTACTAAGTAGGACTCGAATGTTAACAAAGTCTCAACATGCACTGGCAGACGGTGCATGCGAGCTAATGGACTCTAATGCAATCGCCGCGCCCTTGATTGCACTCCCAGTTGCATTATCAATGAACATAAACCGATGCAAGATTCGATTCACTCCACGAAATCTATTCAACGCTGTATACATATGTAGCAGGATATGTAGGACTGACGAGAAATTTCCGCAAGTCGCATACGATAAATAAGCGGACACGGTGCCACATTTTGTTTTTAAAATGAAATCAAAAGCAGCATTATAAATCGGGAATCATTTTATTTAGTTCAATTGTGCTGCTTTTGTATGATCTTCATTTACAATAAGTATTTTAAATAAAATGATGAAATAAAATAAAATTAACTCCACTATAGTCAAAGGATTTTCCGATCATGGCTCAAATGGGTAATTTCAGAGTCCATATCCATTTTTAGAGCTTTTGTAACCCTAAAGTAGAGCATTAACTCAACCCGCAATAAATCGTCGGTTCCCTAATACGAAATTGCGGAATATCGTAAATCTGTAACGGGCAGTTGCGGTTGTAAAGTGTTCACCTCTCGTTACGTTAGGCGATGCGCCCGCGTCGCGACCCAAGGACGGCAGTGGGCGTTTCAATGACCGTAACGACCGATCATTGCCAATTTACTTCAGTAATAAAAACTCGATATCTACAATAACCTTTATATGGAGACTCCCACGATCCCTGGCCTGGCGTCATGTGCGACAACTCCTCACAAAATAGGTCAAATGTTCGAATGTTCAGCAAATGTCACACAAAGGTGGCCCTTTTGAAGATTAGTTTTCTGTTTATGCGACTCGTAACTCAGACAAACGATCCACGTACACAAGTTTATTTGACATCGGGTACGCTGCAATATCTTCTGTCACGCGAATGCTACCGACCGACCCGATCTCAAGATACAACCCTTTAAAGTCAACCTATAGCTTAGTTACAGTAACATAGAGGTCTTAAATGACATAATTATGACATTTTTACAAACTTTTATCATAAAACACAGTGCTGAAACATCTATGGCGGGGTAATCGTCAAAAACAGGAAATGACCTTAACCGTTACAATACCATTCGTGACAATGACCAAACAATTAACAATACATATCATCAACCTAGTCATATTATAAACATTAATCTCATTGAATATAGGCCTTTTAATAGTAAAGAGTATTGAATTTCAATACCGTTCATTTACTGAACTTGAAACTATAAAATGAAAAGAAATCTAACAAGTTCATTCATCCCATCGAATCATAATGTATAATTGAAATCCGCATGTCTTGAACACTGTCGCAAGGGGGCGCTCTAGACAATGCAGCAACTCTGGTTTCAAGGATCCGTCTGCGATAACTTTCCGAGTGACAGAAAACCTATTGAGGACGGGAGTGGAGCCGCCAGATAATCGCAGCTGGAATCAATGCCATTGTCTCAAGAGTGAAGCGAACTTCAGAGCTTGCGGGAGCGCGAATTCCTGCGATCCGAAATAGCTCCCGAGTCCTATCAACTTCCGACGGAAGAACAAACAGCCATTTTGCAAAACTTTAATGTATCTCAGTGACGAAGACACTGTCTTAATTTAGGGTAGACGGAAACTAAGTGAAGTGCTTAATCTACAACTTGCCGGTATGCAAATGATACCTATCGAAACTCTAACACTTAAAATTATTTCACAACCGAATTATGTAGAGCCAAGCTATTCAATTTTAAACAAATAAGTGAGCAAAACCAACAACAATGAACAACTCTTTAAAGATCTTAATAGGTTCGGGCATGCGATAAATGATTTAGAGAGAAATGTTCAGAAAATTAGTAAAACGAGCGGCTACACCGCAGACCAGTGGCTTTCAACTAAACCTCATCGCTGTTTCACAAACACGGCACATTTGCCCAATAAACGGGCATTTTATGTTATGATCAACATACAAAATGAAAAGCTATCATTTTGGAAAAAAAAACTGAAGTAGAAAGCAAAAGAAAATTAACGAAAGTAGGTATATGAAGACAAAACAAAAATTTCTAATTAAATAAAAGTTATTAGATAAGAAATAAGAGGCAACATGGAGAAACATTGCCCTACAATACGTCGTCATTATTCACCGGACGTCGTTAACTACACGGATAACTCGATGTGCGACGATAACGTTATTTTCGCAAGAAATCAGGATATCTTTCAAGAGTTAATGCGATTTTCTATTCCCGCGGGAGGCAGACACATAAGTACAAAATTGGTTTATATGGAACCTTGCCGAAATAGAGGGAAAAGTTATATTAATTCATGACACGTTTGGTGACTATTAAAAACTAACACAGCTACGAAGGGTTAAATTCACTTTAAATATTTTGTGGTCGCAAAGTTTTGCATCGTATACATGTCCGTTTATCATGGATCGATTCAAATTATTAAAATATGATAGAACAGTTGTAATTGTAACCACTACTATTGATTAATATCGATAAGGTGATGCGAAAAATAATTCTAAGGTAGCAAACGTAATAAATTCATAACCCAAATACATTGTGATAGCAATCTACGCGGTCATAAAACTAAAAAGATAGCTCGTAGCTAAATGAAAAATGTTTCCCGCAATGATATTGATTTCTCATTTCGCAAAGAGCATAGAACATTGGAAGCACGTGTTATAGAATGTCTTTCGTGTAATTACACGGTTGACCACAATAACGTCATGTTTCGGCAGTCCGGCGTCATCTAAACTGTAATAACATCGCAATCTCAGATAACGCCGCTAAGCCATATCTCTCGATATCGTATCGAGGATGTTATTAAGTACACGTAAACACCTGTCTTTTGCTGCGAATTTTTTATATATAGTTATATAGTTTATTTGTACATTCTGAAGTCTTTACTACATCATTGGAGGAGACGTTTATTTGTCCTCATTTATTTTTCCTTTAACAAGGTTTGTCTAAAAGCATAAAGTTGTGTAGTTTTAAAGAGATAAATCCCAATTAATATTTAACAAAGTAGTCATGGAATCGTCCAAATAAGCGGCACTAGTAACCAATTGTGGGCTTCAGTGATTAGCTAACGAGTAAAGCGGCCGCCACATGCCCACTCAGTGGGCATTAGGAAAATAACGTTGTGTAGACGAACACCAATTTCTTACACACATTAATTAGAGATAGATCTTATTTTTTTTATTATCAGAAACAGTGTAATACATTTTTTATTTTACAAAAATGTACTATTTATATATCTGTGTGTATTCTTCTCCAAGAGTTTTTGTTTCTGATTTTAAATCTTGTACAAAAGTGAATCACAATTACTTAGTGCCGGACAGGCTATTTGCATGGCATCCTGACCGAAAGTGGCGCCCCGCGGTGAATTTTATTCAATATTGTAATTATAATACACAATTTTAACAAAACTCTTTTTTCAGGATTTATTTTAGGTCTAGTATTTTTAGACGGTATCATTACATTCCCTCGTAGTCACTGAAAGTTTTTGACACATTTGCTATCTACTTCTACGAATGACAACGAGGGAATCAAGTGATACCTTCTAAAAATACTAGACCATGGGCCCTAAAAATACCACGTAAAGTTTTATTAAATCATTTTCTATTAACAACTTATTAAATAAAAACCTCTGAGGTCGCCACTTTCAGTGGTATAGCCACCTTAAGCTCACGAAACAAAATCAAATATAGAGATAGGATTATGTAAATATTTAATTAGACAACGAACTGTTCCAGAGTACAATAAAATCTCGATTTTCACTCGCCGCCCTGTATAAGATCACAACTGGCTCCTCCCACGAACTCCGAGAGGCACAATTGAACGTTTTGCGCCGAGTTCTTTCAAGAAAACATTGGGATGTATGATTAATAATGATGGAGGAAAACTTCGACATTACAACAATATACGAGGATTTTGAGAAAACAAATCAAATCAGGCGATATTATCAGAAGTGTATGCCTATAATAATATTCTTTTGGAGAAACATGAAATTACGTATAAGTCAGAATCACTTTCTTATGATGACATACTAAAAAGACACATAGAGAGACTCAATGGTTATCACAAAGTCATCTCCATTGACAACTGGTTCGATGACGTGCTCGTCATACCGAGGGGATTGCGACAGACGGACAAATCTATTATGTGCCGCGATTAGCGAACGAATATGTTAATTTAGTATAAATATTGACGAACGTGTCATGTCAAGATTTATTACCCATTATGTGAATTCCCATGAATAGAACGAAATGTTTGCTTTGCTATATTTCTTGACGGTCATCAACATCTAATACGTTTTCGAAAAATATTTCTACTGCGGATGAGTGGCCCTTTGTATTAAGCTCTTAAAACTTGATACTTTTCTGAATGGCAATCGAAATAGCACCTCTTTTGTTTGCTATAAAGCCACAAAATAAATAATACTTAGTACTATACGACGAGAAAGATCCCCGCCCCCGGTCCTAAAAATAGAAGGAGTTTCAGTCAACTATTTGAAAGATGAATTCATGAGTCTGCAAATAATCGGTTAATTTCCTCGAAGGCCTCTTGGAAACATAGAGCAGTGAAAGCTATTCAAATTATCCGTCTACGTCTAGGTATTTGTTGAGGAATTCCTAAAGATAAATCCTTGATATTGAATTAGGAAGGATCGAAAGAAAGCTGTTATTTTTAAGGCTGAATTAAAAAAAAAAGTATTTTGTTCACTTACGAACTGTAACCAAAAAGAATTACATTGTGTTTTGATCGAAAAAATATGCATTTGTATATTCAAATATTTGCTGAATGTATTAACTTTGGGAAAGTGTTATTTGGATGGTCATTTTCAATTTCTTTCGTACTAGATACAAGTTTATTTAAGCTTTTCTATTTTATGACACTTAAGATGAAATTTGTAAATATTCCGAGATTACAATTTTCATAGACACATAGAATACAATGTAGTTTGATAGATCAACTGAGTATGTTTGAGTATACAAATTATAAACAAGTTAGACCTTTACAATGTCAGGACTCAGGAATAGCCATTGTTATGAAAACAGCGGAATACCTCGTTTCATTCATCCTAATTAGGTAAAGAAACGGCTACTTGTTTACATCTACAAGGATACTTTGGAAAGGCATTGCTTTAAATACTTTCGTAATACTAAAAATATTTTCTTCTATTACATTACATTGAATAGGTCATTATTATCATTATTGTTATTATTTATTGATTAGCTTTACGAAAATTTCTATACCTTTACAATTGAAACTCAAATACGATTTTCCAGAATATCATGAATGATATTAAGTTTTTCATACACATTTTTTTGGTCACACTATCGCCAAGTTTTTAGAACTAGATTCTCCATGTCAAAAAACCTTTCACTGGAAGCAGACTGACCCTAAAAAAACATGTTGCGCGATACTTGCAAATATACTGTAAGTGTAACAGAATAAAGGGCTCAAACAGAATATGGTACTAGGGTACCATGTATACTAACCCGGAAAATTATTACAAACCCTGAAACCTGAGCTGAGAAATAATCTTTTGTTTTTTTTTAGTGATAACCCTAGATGCAATTAGACTACTGTTTCCGATAATAAATCCAATTAATGGGCAAAAGCCAACACAATTTTGGTCTAGGGTTGTCACTATGCAGTTGGTCATAAAAAGAAAAAAGTAGTAATAAGGGTTTATAATATTTTTTCGGGGTTGTATGCATGGTACTCAATCTACCATATTCTGCTTTAGCTTTAGCCCTTTACCACACAATATATAATAGTACTAACCCTTTCCTCAGTTACACGTATGTTAGGCTCAAAGACCGAGATCGCTCATAGAGCGAAAAACTTTTTTCATTATTTCATAAGTACTTTAGTGTCTATGTTATTCGAGAGCTTTTGTATTTTTATTTATATAAAATCGTAAACTGAATGACTAACTGACTGACTGACTGATCTATCAACGCACAGCCCAAACCGCTGGACCTAGAGACTTGAAATTTTGCACACAGATACTTTATACAGTGTAGGCATCCACTAATGAAGGATTTTTGAAAATTCAATCCCTAAGGGGATGAAATAAGGGATGAAAGTTTGTATGAAAGTCCCTTAGTTATGAAGCTAGAATCTTCAAATTTTGTGTTTAGGCTGACGATTGAAAATTGATAAATACGGGTCTCAGCGTTTTTCAAAATTCTACCCCCGAAGGGGTCAAAAGGGGGATGAAGTTGTGTATTGAAGAAAATCCTTCATTTTCGAAGTAAAAATCGCTAAATTTATAATTTAGGCTTATGGATGGAAATCTAACACAACGTTTATTGTTTTTTTGTTAGGATTTCAATCCCAAAGGGGATAAAATGGGGCGAAAAGGGGTAAAAAACCTAAAAATAGATATGGATGTCGTTATCGGGGTTTTGTGGGATGAAGATTGCAAAAATGACATTTATTTTTAAATCCAACACGGTGGACATGATTTAACCCCTAAAGGGGTGAAAATGGGGTTCAAATTTTGTATGGAAAAATAATATAAAATAGACATTACAACGGACGGTACAACTTTAAACTTCGTAGGAGCACGTCTAAAGATGTATATATTTTGTGATTTTGAAAATCAACCCCTTAGAGGGTAAGTGGGGTGAGTAAACATAAAAATCGATATAGATGACGTTCTTGAGGTAGTATGGGATGGTGATTGCGAAAATGAGATTTATTTTGAAGTCCAACGCGGTGGACATGACACATCATGGACCTGAACCTGGACATGCACATCCGGGAACGGGAACGGGAGCGGGAACGGGAACGGGAACGGGAACGGGAACGGGAATGAGAACGGGTCGGGAACGGGAACAGAAGAGGTTCGGGACGGTTACGGGACGGGAACGAAACGGGAACGGAACGGGAACGGAACGAGCACGGAACGGGAACGGAACGGGAACGAAACGGGAACGGAACGGTAACGGAACGGGAACGGGAAGCATAAAAATGACTGGTCGGATCCTGGTTGAAGGTTCTCTAAGGATTTTCTCTAACATCCACATCACATTTCTTTCGGGGTCTGACGATCGATGCCAAGTCATTACAAAGGAACTCAAAATGCCCGGTCGTTATTCCAAGTTCGATGTTACTAGTTTTGGCCCTGAAGCACAGAATATATACTCTAACGCGAACCTGAAGTCTAGTAACGGTAACTCTGAAAATCTTCAATGTCAATCTATATTTAAACAACAATAACGAATATTGCACACTAGGACATGGAAATATACAGAAAAAACATAAGTAGTAAAAAATTACACAAAAGGTCTTATTGCTAAGTGGCCATCTCTTCCAGGCAACCATGAGTAGTAAACTAATAGTAATAGGAGTTAAAGTATGACATTTTGTAAACTAGGGATTAAAGAATGAAATTGACGATTTTTCCCACGCACAGAGGCTCTCAATTCTATGATGTTAAAGTTGGTTCGGTTACATGTTATTATTTCTAATTATGATCATAACGACCCACTTTAGCAATCAAAATATTTCAGATTTCTTCCTGAACGTTAAAAACAATATTTTAAATGTGACTCCTTTTTTCACTAGCAGAAATTACCACTTCATTCGTTGTAACTTAGCCGATTCTAATTTTTTTCACTTAACACGTGTGGAATTAATTAGCTGAGTGTTTAAACATTTATGCATAAAAGTTTTAAAACATTATCATTCATCGTTGTTGAATAAACCAAGAAAATGTTAGTGCGAATCCTGTAAAATTCTCAATACATAACGGCCATTTCATAATTTAACCCCTAATATGTTTGACTAATCAAATCAAAGTAAAAAAGAGTTCCGTTTTAAAGCCGACAAGCCTTTAAATAACAAGCTTAATAATCCAACTCCACTAATCATAAACAACAAACGACCGATTTCGGCCATCTCGAGGATGGTGCACGAGAGCAAAATCACTTTGCAGGCGAGATTCTGTCGGGGCAGACGGCTGATTAAGCCCCTTGTCCACTAATGGCGGCGGGACCACCAATGAGCCTCATTCGCAACCCACTTGCCACCCGACTCGGCCAACTTATGCAAACATGAGAATAACTTATCCTGTCTTGTTTGTACGTTTACATTGAGGGTTATAGCCCATATATACCAATTCGATGAAAATGCTTTTGTCTCCACTAAGACAAATCTCATACTGAAACGCGTCACGCTGCATCTTGCGTTCTGTAAGTTTTTATAGAAATTACGCACGGTGCAACTCACCAAAAACACATCTCACATGCGTGATTTTAAATCTGCATGTCGGAGCGCGATGCGTGCGTAGCAGTGTCAGATCCGTAATGAATTAAACTAACCTACTACTTCATTTAGCAACAATTAAAAGCCTTTTACACAATAAAGTGAGCACGACTTGACGAAACATGCAATTACGAGTGGCGCTGCGGTGCGTCGCGTCGGTACGCAACTGTTAATTATGTGGAAGCTAAAAATAACCAACTTCCATTTTGAACTTTGAATTATTTAGAAATATTGTATTGCGTGCTATTAATTTAATAGCATTTTTATAGCGTGTGAATAAAAATATCCCCCGATAGGATTCTATTCTATAAATTTAAACTATTTATACTCCTAATACCGATATACTATATTTATCTCGAAGTGTTAGGTAACGGCTGCAATATCATTGCAATACGAACGTAAAGTAGCTGTCGATGATATCATAATAACTCATCAGTCATCATCATCACATCACGTATTGCATCTATCGTAAATATTTACGTTATATTACAATAACGAAGTACTTACATGTATTTTTATAGTAATAGTTTCATTAATTCTGATCGACTCTTTGCGAGTCGTCGTGATTCGTGACCAAGCAATCTGTGTGATTCGTATTAAAATAGCGCAAAGTCCCTCAAAGGTGAATTTAAAAGAAAGCCTTTTCGTTCGAATCGGTAACATTGAAACTGCGTGCGAATCGATAGCAGCCTGTCAAATAGAAGTATCGACGGCCTCCGGAGCTGGCGTCGCATGCTAATGAGCTGTCATCGGGTTTCCTCGCAGCAGCCGCCATCTTGCGAGCCTTGGCATGGTCCTGCGAGCCGGACGCCACTCCGCTTGTTTGCACGCTGCATTTATATCGCATAGTCACGAGCCACAGACACGCTCTCATTCTCCTCACTTTAGCTATTTCCTTTCGTTCTCCCAACTTTACTATTATTAACATGAACGGTTTATCGCGAACACTCGACGAGATACCACCGGCACGAGCAACAGATATCCATAAATAATTTAACGTTTGAACTCAATTGAACTAATCCAATAAGACGCAACAACGTGTTATAGCTCTCTCGGAACTACTTTTGAAATTACCGATAACGATTCTGTAACGACGAGGACGCCTAATGGAGTAACTTTGTCCAACAGCTATTTCCTAGAAATTGACAGCTACAAAGAACATTAAAAGCGTCAATCGAATTAGCTCTGAATTTTAAATTATAGACGAAAAAACATGGTACACCGCCTTAGTTAATCCATCACTCTCCGACCAAACAATTAGAAACAGAGCCGGCAATAATCGATTTTCCAAAAGATTTAATTTCCGCCTGTAGTTTTTCCGCCGGTCGTGCGCGATAAATTTCCGTCAGCAAACACGTCCAGCCTTGCTCGGCGGCAAGCTTTCGAGAATTCGGGCCGACATAAACCGGCCGATGAACCAACAAACTTCGGAACGACGACCTACCAAAAACTCGAGACCATCATAAAAATACACTTATGTTTCCGCATCATTTGCATAAACGCATTTTCTTATCGCTATTATGCTATGTTAGCCCTACATTACTTAAATATCTTTATGGATTCAACGCCAATACGATCGCCCATAATATTCGATGACCTTAATTTTAACCTAGAACTGCCGTGTATGGACATTATTGATTTCGGAACTGCTTTCATAAGCGAATCAATTTATACCAAAATAATTATTTGTTTGAATTGGATAGTTAGTTTTTTTTTGCTTCAACTTTAATTACCTTACTTATCGTAATGTGTTCATCTTTTGAATGGATAAAAGAATTAAACATCCTTACTAATATTATAAATGCGAAAGTCCGTTTGTTTGTTACGCCTTCACGTCTTAACTACTGAACCGATCACCTTGAAATTTCGTTATGTTAGTTGAATCACGTTATCAGGGGACTCAGGGGTACAGAGAAGGACATAGGGTACCTTTCATCCCGAAAAAAAGTGTTGTTCCGGAGGGATAGCAAAAAAACTTTCCACGTAGACGAAGTCGCGGGCGGCCGCTAGTATTATGATAATGTTAAAACCACGAATTTGACCTATTCTGGAACCTTCTGTGTGTGTAATTCGCAGGACAAACCCGTCCTGAACGACCGGTCCTCGCATAAATTCCGAGCACATTCTATATTCATAAAATAAACGTCGGGAACTCCCAAGAATAATAAATATGTAATGTAGACAAAACTGGAGAGGCTCAAGTATCTGAATATAATTCATTTGGAGTATCAGATCTATCGATTAAGCTCCAAACGAATGAAACCGTCTCATATTGCAGGGTATAAATAATTCATCGGGGATAGCGGCGAGCGCGAGAGCGAGCAAATAGTGGCGGATCCCTCGAAAAAGTTCATAATGTGATTTAGAGTCGCGACCGCCGAGACGCCCCGGGGACTGGGAATTGGGGCCCGGTGCCCGCGAGTAATTTGCGGGGAGCACGCGCCCCTGCATATTCAATCGCAACTCACCCTTCAGCGCGCTCCTCAGACATGCCGCCGTATACTCATAAATACTCCAGCAGTTCTAGTTGACGGTCAGCTTTTTAATTAGTAAATTTCTTTGTTGCAGATTTAATCAGCACGACTAAAAGTGCTAAAAATGTGTGAAAATGTTTACCAAGAGACAAATACTTTAAGTGTCGATGCGGAAATATTGCGAATATCGAGTGACGTTAACAGTTAAGGTGATGTGCTCGTGAGGTTCGACCACGACGTCGAACGGTACCGAGTGGGGGGCGCTGGCGACCGCGGCCAGCGATGGTATGGACTTTGCACTTAGGAATGAAAGCGATTGGGGGTGGAACGAGACCGCGGAGGGGCCGAGTCCGGACCCGGACCTGTACAACTACTGGGCGTGGAGCATCATCGACGGCGCTCTCATGGTGCTCATCGTGAGCGGCAACACGCTCACCATCCTGGCCGTCACGCTGAGCCGACGGCTGTCCTCGCTCGTCTCCAACCAGTTCGTGCTCAACCTGGCCATATCCGACCTGATGGTGGGCCTCACGCTGCCCTACCATCTCGTTTTCTACTTAGACAGTGAATTTGGAAAGATCAAGTGGTCGTGTTTGATGAGATTCATTCTAATAATATTGGCATGTCTGGCGTCCATTTACAACATCATCGCGATAGCCGTAGATAGGTAAGTTGCACTGTTATACTCTTAAATCTAACAATGAAAAGCAATGAGTTCCTTTTTAACAGACGCTTTTCCGAGAAACTTAATTTAATCCGAGTGAAAATACTTTTATTACTAACTCACAAAGCACGCTATGTAAGCTTGAAATGGAAAGTAATAAATTGTAATTCCGTCACGGCTGGCCCATATGAGTAGGCCTATAAAACCTGGTTTCTGACATAAATGTTACCGCTTAATATAACAATTAATATTCCCCGTACCATAGCTTGGATGAACTGCATAAGAAATTGCTATTTCATGAGCTCGAACCGTTTCAAGTTTCGTTATTTTAAAGAAGTTAAAAGAAACAGTTGAAAGAAAAATAGGCATAAAATCTATGTAAATCTTGCAAAATTATATCAAAATAAGATACCTAGCGCTTTTTTCAATAGCACTATAATTTTTAAGGTGCATTACTTTTTTTTTTTAAATTGACCATCAGCCATTTTTATGTCCCTACTGCTGCTGGAGCAGAGGCCTTTCTTATGGGTGGATAAGGAGGATGGGCCATAACCTACCTCGCGGGCCCAATGCGGATTGGGGAGTGTTAACGACTGCAAATGCACCCGGGACCAACGGCTTAACGTGCCTTCCGAAGCACGGAGAAGCTCGAGTTAATAAATGTTTGGTCACCTATCCCATGACCGACCCTTGCGAAACTTGCTTAACCTCCGCAATCGCTGGGCCAGGCGCTAAACCACTGCGCCATCGAGCTCCTTCTGAAATTATTCTACTATATCTAATAGCTCGCGATTTTGGGTACAACTCACACAAGACGATTATACAACAATTTGAACAAATTAAACAAATAAGAACCATTATTTTCAGGTACATAGCAATAGTGCACCCGCTGCACTACAGCCGATACATGACCAAGGTGGTGACGCGCGTGCTCATGAGCACCACCTGGTCCGTGGCCGTCTGCATCAGTTGCATCCCCATCTTCTGGAACGAGTGGTACGAGGGGGTCTCCTGCGAGATGAACGAGGTACCGTACCGACACAAAAAAAATTCATTACGAGACTTCTTTTTACCGTGGTCCCATCGTTACGCCCCACTAGAGTCCACAGGTATTTTTTTTTCATGTAGACCCAGTGCACTACAGTGTAATAGGACAATCCCTACGTAACTCTGTCTCACATTGTTTGTTAAGTGTTCAGTTAACTAACACTGTTTAACCGTTGAGCCTATTTTGATGAATTTTGGTATAGAAATAGGTCGGACCTTGGAGAATAACATAGGCTACTATAATTCCCAAAATTCTGATGGTAGTGATATTAAAAACTGGCTTGTAGTTAAGATTCTATGTTGCGTGTACGACGTTATTTACTTATCCATAAATATATATTGTTTTATATTTCCATGGTTATTGACGTTATTATAATAAACTATGTCGGAGTCCCAAAAATAAACAGGTGCATGGTGTAAATCCCGACATAGTTTATTCGAATAACATCCATAAATATTTCTGTAAAGCACGCAAGATCACGACTCACGTGGATCGAAGTTCCAAAATTTGATTACATCAGATTATTTCCCTAGTAAACAACATCTCGGGCACAGGGTAAAATATTGGCATTATTCCTTGGGTGTATAATGTTTTTATTTCATAAACTGATTGTGTAACGTAATATTCCAGGTGGTGCCGAAGCGGTACACGACGAGCATCCTGGCGCCGATGTTCTCGCTCATCTGGATGGTGATGTTCATCCTGTATTGGCGCATCTGGCGCGAGGCCACCTGCCACGCGCGCCGCATGCGCGCCAACTCCTGCTGTCCGGCCGGCGGCAACGATTGGAAGAGCATACAGGTGACAACCACTCTATTATTCCTTAATCCTTTCCTAGCCTGCTTTTGTATGACATTCACAACTTGGGGTCAACAATTTTTCTTTCTCTTATTATTAGTCTTCTTTCCTCGCATGTTGGAGATTTCTTTTATTAGTTAAAAAAATGCGCGAGTCCTTATAATGATAAAATATACGTTTTCTACCAGCTTTGAGTTTATGTAAAAATGATATTTGACTTAAAGGCTTCTTAAGATAGGGACCCAGTTAAATTTTGAATTTATATACTTCAAAGTAAGGTTTACCTATATTTGCACTGTTTTTATAATTATGACGGGATTACGGTGTTGGTAATGTTTCAAACTACAAAAAAAAGTAAATACAGACAAAAGGTTTACAGTTATATCCGCACTAATGATGGTATTAATATGTATTGCAGGTGGTGTTACTGGTGCTGGGCTCATTCTCGATATGTTGGATGCCGTTCGTGGTGGTGGCGTGTGCGCAGACGCTGCCCGTGCGGCCGCTGCACAACCCCATCGCGTATCGCGTCACCTCCTCGCTCGCCATGTCCAACTCAGGCATCAACCCCCTCATTTACGCCTGGAAGAACGCCGGCTTTCGCGCCGCATTCGCCAAACTGCTGCGATGTAAGAGACCCGACACGTCTGAATACAGGGGCTCGCCGGCTCCGGAGAGGAAGAGAGGCTCCTTAGCGCTTCGGGAAGGTTCGATAACGAGGTCGAGCGCCCCCAGCGGCCTGTCCAGCCTCGGCGGACGGCCCGCCAGGCTGCTGTACGTGGAGCGAGAGACGGACACCTCGAGGTGCCGCATCATAGAGAACGCGGGCTACGTGGACGCCGAGTGCGGCGACGCTAACCCGTCGTACGCGCCTGACGCGCCCGCACCCGCGCCCGCGCTCGCACTTGCACCCGTGCATCGTGTGCCGCGCGTTGACGCAGTCTAGTGCCGTGCTGTGCCGTAACGACAAGACGTTTTGTGGGAAACGTGAAACGCTTTTAGCATTTAAAGTTGTTAGTGACTAGTACCCCCCGCGTTTAGGTACCTGTTACGACCTACGCTCAAGTTTTTAAAAGCTTTATTGTTGAGATTTTATTGTGACAGATTTTATTGAGTTCCCGGCATAATAAAGATTTTAATGTAATATCAAAGAGATTTTCTGTCAAATAAATCGAAATATTTAAATAATATACTTACAACTAAATTGTTCAATGTAATATAAAATGTCTAACTTGAAAAAGTGTCTTTCATTACACCTTTTAGACTGTAGAACACAAAAACTTAAATTTGTTTTCTTTGTCACACACAAGTGTACATACCTAACACAAAAATGTACACTTAACACTGAACGAATTTAATAAATGAAGTTAGGTACTCAAATGTAGCATGTATGTATGCTAAGTGTCTGATTGAATTCAATAAAATACTTATATAATTCATAATTTATTTAAATTCTAAATGGATTGGATATTTGGGAAAATTACCCATATTTTTTTTCATTTGGCATACAGCCAAATGAAAAAAAATATGGGTAATTTTCCCAAATTAAGAATCTGTATCGAGACTGTTTAAATTTTATTTAAGATATTATTGTTAAAAGCAGAGGAAAAGGTTTTTATTTACAAAATCTATTAACTTTTTTTGTAGCTATTACTATAAAATAATGGGTGAGAAATAGAAGTATTATGTTATTTATTCATTAAAATAATAGGGGTACAGTAGCTTTAAATGTCGATCAGCCATTTTTAATGTCCCCACTGCTGGGGCCGCCAGGGGCACAGGCCTTCCTTATGGGTAGATAAGGAGGACGGGCCATAACCCACCACGCGCGCCCAATGCGGATTGGTGGGTGTTAACGACTGCAAATGCAGCCGGGACCAACGGCTTAACGTGCCTTCCGAAGCACGGAGGAGCTCGAGATAATAAATTTTTGGTCACCCATCCCATGACCGACCCTTGCGAACGTTGCTTAACATCCGCAATCGCTGGGCCAGGCGCTAAACCACTGCGCCACCGAGCTCCCCGTAGCTTTAAATATTGGACCAAAATCGCATACATTGCTATGATTCCAAAGCGATAGCCATAGCCATTATCAATGAAATTGCTAGAGAATTGCTATGGCAATGACTATGACTGGCTATGGCTATTGCTTTGAGTTACGTGATCAAAATCTGTCATAATGCCCCAATCGCGCGATTCGCTCGCGTCAGTTTGGCCGGAGCCTAAGTAGTGAAGTTAGTAGTTAATCACTTGTGTTCTGGAAATCAGAAACAACGGTGACAGCCACATACCCCCGGACCCGAGACAATATAGAAAAGATAGATTTTTTCAAATTTAACCCAGCCGGGAATCGAAACCAAGAAAGCGGGTGTGAAAGCACATGAGAGCCACAGGTCAGTCGTCAGCTGACGAGTCGTGTTTGTAAGTATTAGTGGCGCCACCTATCAGCCCACGCTGACACGAACTACACGAGTTATTGCGAAAGAGTGGCACATTCTGCGGGAGTGGTAAAGAATTACCTGACCAATAGATGGCGTTTTCATGACAAAACACACTTTTATTTAACAAATAGGTGAATCTAAAAAGGGTATAATTTTTGTGTTAACAAAACATGGTAGGTAGGTATTTAAAACTAGAAAACAAGGAATTTTACTACAGCGAAAATTTTTCTATGTCTATGTAAATAGTTATGATTTTTTTCAGGAATTTATCTCTCTAATAAATATGAATACTTTTAGCTTATTTATTAAATACTAGCGACCCGCCCTCGCTTTGCATCGGTTTTTTCTCTTTTTTTGCCAAATGCGACCTTCCAACAACACCCAAAAAGATAACAAATACCTTACAGTCGTCACCTTCCATTCGCACCAACAAAAGCCCGTTCTAATAGGCGTTAATTTTTTGCGACAACTCTAAACTAAGATATTAATTTAAATGGTATGGTGTAAAAGGGTAACATAATGTGCATAAAATGCTTAAGGTATCTAACGTATTTAAAATAAGTTGATTGATATGGATTAATACTGTATCCTTCTAAATAACTTTCCAAATTACCACATTGGTTGTGATCAATTTTTTAGAAGCTTTAATGGGTATAGGTAGATAGTAAATTGTTTAAAGATAGATACCAAACAATTGCATCATAACTATTTTGTTATAGTTCAAAAGGTTTCTGCAGCGTTTTCGATGCAAGCTCCTATTATCGTTATATTTCTACCAATTTTTTGAAAACTTCAACTTACTATACACCTAAACTTTCCTCAGAAATCACTCTTTTATTTGGTGAAAACCGCATGAAAATCTATTCAGTAGTTTTTGAGTTTATCGCGAACAGACAGACAGACAGGCGCAGCGAGGGACTTAGTTTTATAGTAGTGATGAATAACTAATTATGAAGTAAATTACTCTGTCACCGTCAGTCGGCCACATTTGTTTACGCTATTCTAAAAAACAATATTAACATTGACAACAAGAGACAGATAAGTAACTTACCTCAACGCCAGTCACGCCGAGTGCAGTCACCAGGTTGGGAGTCATCCTGAAGGGCACCTTCTCCGGCACTCGCAGCGTCTTGCCCTTCTCGAAGCACACATTATAGTCTATGTGCACCACTTCACCCGACGTCAAGTCCACCAACACATTGTCCAAGTGCCTGTCGCCCAGGCCGATGATGTAGCCGATCGTGCTCATCACGGCCACCGAGTAGCTGTACCGACGCGTCATCTGCCACCACTGCTCGGGAGTCACACTGCTGCACCACAACTCGCGCCATAGCAAATCGCGAGGTGTCTCCGCAGACAACTCTTGCAACACTTGCTTGAGTATAGCTACAGGCCATTCTTTTCTATTCTCCGTCGATATCCCCGCCTCTTTCAAGAGGGGGTTCAATTTGTTGTAAAACAGCTCGGAGGGACGTAGGACGTTCACAGTTTTGTTGGTCTTTGCGGACAGAATGGCTGCCTCCCGATTTTGCCATCGCTTATACAAGGCAAACAACGGCGTAACGTTATCGACCCAACTTATCAATCCCGATCGGGGCCCTAGAGGAATGACAGAATAGTGGCGGGCTCTGTATGTTTGATTATCATTATTTTCAGAATCACGCGCCATCATAGTGTTGGTTATAGAAAGCAGCTGCATTATTCGTTCGTCTAGATGTAAATCTTCCAAGCCTTTAAACAAATAGGTATATGTTTTGCCATCTGATCCGTAAAAAACTAACTTCTTGGGTCTAGTCTTAGTAGGCAGTATAGCAACATTATTCTCGATAGATTTTATAGTGATTCTGACAGCTCTTTGGTTAGTGTGCAAACCTGGCATTGTTATAACAGTATTCTTCATCTCGGCCAACACAGGGCTTATATCAGACATTTTCAAAATGTAAGAAGTCCTCTTATTGACTTTTTGCTGCAATTTTATCTGTAGTTGTTTCAGCGATGCCCATGATTCTTGCGGCTTCTCAGGATTAGCAGGGTTTTTCAGCTTGTCTATCACATCTTTAATTAGCGCTTGGAATCTATTCTGAAACGAGGTCTCGTGCGGCGTCTCCGGTTTTGCTGAGGTAATATGATCTAGATGTTCTAGTACATAAACAATTGGTTCAAAAATTATACGATGTTTCTCTGCAATAAGTTTTTCTTTCTCTTCAGCAGTTAGGTTTACATTATTATGTACTTTAGCAATTTCTGTCTCTAGTTGAGATAATCGTTTACTGAAATCAGAGTGATGTTGTACAAGAGTGCCGAGGCATAGTTCATCCCAAAGAAGATTGATTCTCTGTAGTTCTTTAACTAGTAGTTTTACTTGAAGTATGGTTGTTGGAGCTTGTTTAGAAAGGGTTTCCACCATGTCGAGAAAACAAGAGTTCAGCTCATTATTGATAACTTTATCGCTGGTTTCATCATCTAAATCAAAATGTTCGTCCCCGCTTTCCGCATCATTCGACATACTCGGTTTTATCATGTTGAGTTCAGATAATTCGTTTTGTTCATTTTCTACTGCACCTACTACGGCCGGAAATGTTATGAGGTGAGGCGTATCCTCAGCGAGCCTGCACAGCAAATCAGAAACACATTTTCTAACATATGTTTCAGGATGATTCAATCTTGAAAACAGCTGCGGTATAATTACTTTCCATGGTTGTGTAGGGGTATTCGCTAGACCAGATTCAAGAACTGTTTGCAATTCCATTGCGTGCTTAACAATCAGTCGAAGAAGTCGCAAAGTTGCATTCACTACAGCATTTTCTCCACTGTGGTTGATGTAATCTGATGCGCAGATCAGTTGCAGGAATTTAAAATAAGCATCAGCTGATAGTTCGAAGTAAGAAAATACTCTTTTTTGAGCCTGTCGCCAAATATCTACTAAAAGGGCGAGATGTTCTGGAAACGCATTACTAAGCGATGGCACAGTGCGTAACTGACTTTCTATCATTTCAGATGTGTTTATTTCATTCCAGTCAATATCCTCATCGTCGCAGGTGGCTTTTGTTTTTGATAATATTTCACAAACAGCTTCAAAATCTTGAGGTGAACATCCAATCATTACACTTTCTATCTGCAATTTATCTTTATCTGTTAATTGTTCACGAGTTTTCGCACTGAATTCGACCATTTTTCGTCCCCACCTGAAGCACCAAGCTGCAAAATTTGCCCAAGCTTTGGCGAGGCCAGGACACTGATTGACGCCAAATTGCAATAATTTGCCAACAGCTGAGTCGGACAATGGAATAACATTTTCTGATATATTATTGTCAACAAGGCCTATTTCTGGAAGAGCTGATATCAGTTTCATCAAAGGCGTATCAAGTTCTAAAACATTTTCATTTTCGCTTTGAACCCATTTCGATAATGTAAGTAACATTCTTGTACCTTTCTCTCTCAGTTCGTAGCTGGGCTCACCCATTGCCAATCTTTGCGAAAATCCTAAAGATATACTAGCACATAAATTGATAGCCCTCAGCTTTGTGTCCTCCTTCACATAAGTCAATTTGCATAGTTCTACCAAAGCTGTTGCATTATTTAAACTCCAAATGTCAAAATCATACGAATTTGTTGACATCAGAAGGACCTCACTGAGTTCCTCTAAATTGTTGACATTTCCTAAACAAATCTGGAAAGCAGAGTTTGTTTTAAAATGCTTCAAGAGCTCCCGTTTAGCCATGCCTATATTTTGGTTCTTTCTTGCACTTTTTATCACATCTAGTCTTAGACATTCTGCATAGAATATGTTTTCTTCAGTCATATTCAATTTGGAAAAGTACTGGTTCCACCACAGTATGCGGCTTAAATTTTTGAATTCTGTTCCATACTTGAGGTCTTTCACAGAGGAAGGTTTGAAAGGATTGGAACTACCTTTTCCACTCTTCATAACATTCATCAGCCCATGATTAGCCAGTTGTAAAACAGCTATCTCTTTGAGGAAATGGATTGAGTTTGTCCTTGAAAATTCTTCAGTACTTGAATTAAGCAGAGTTTCACAATCTTTTAACAGCTTTTCATATTTGTCTGTATAATCAGAATAATATATTTTGATTGCTGCACATACCAAGGTTGATTCTATTGTATTCAATAAGCCTTGATAGGAACTTGCATTTTTAGAAATTTCATTGGCATCCATATCTAACATATCCCAGTTGCCTAGTTCCACAGGCATGTCAATGCCTTCTTCAAACATTTTTAGAGCTGAAAATGAAGCCCAACGCGAAGTTTGATGGTTTTCATTATTTTTCCACTCTTGCATGTCTTCCCAGCTTTGTATTTGTTTATAACTCTCCATTATCTGTTCATCAATGAACTTGATAGCCCTGCTATCACTTTGACTGGTAGATTCTTTGCTTTCTTCCTGTGTTTGTGCATTATATAATTTTTTGTAGTAATCAATAGCTATTTCATGTCTTGAATTTGCTTGTTCTGCGGCACCCTTCAGCCATGGTAATCTTTTGTTAAAAGTTTGTTTAATCCACACATACAACCCGTGTAACACTTCAGGTTCCTCAATCTTTATCAGAACTTTTGCGGCGCTCATCGTGATAGCTTCAATGTCAATATTTGTATTTGAATTTGCTGCAATTTGCAATATCAATGATGCGTGATAAATAGCAGCACCAATGTTGCCAGCATATATACTGACGGCTAAAGCCGCCGGGCGCACTCTCGTCAGCCATTCACGGCACGTGGACCAGTTTGTGTGAAAGAATGTCCTAACAGGTTTAGCCACTGCCGGCAAAACGGTAGCAGTGCCTTCTGCCGCATTGTAAATGTACTTTTCTAGGAACATCATAAATTCAGTAATCCAACGAGTTCTCATTTGCTCTGCTGTAACAACGTCTATTAACTTCTGCTGCTCAATTGGAACAAACTTTGTCTCATGAGATGAAATTTCTCTCGCAATTCCTTTCAAGACCCCTTCTATTTTCATAAATGTTTCCTGTGGTTTTCCCAAAACTGTTCTTAGTTTTAATGATACACATGTATGAGCCAATTCTGACAATGTCCATCCAATAATTATTGAGGCAAAGCTAGTTGCACACTGTCTGAAGAACAATAAGTTATTTTCTTCAATATCCAGACTATGTAGAGGCCAGGATAGTAAAAATGCACTGGACAAATAATTTTTGTCATCAAAAGTAATTTGCAGTAAGCTATTCATAATAGATTTAAAGTGCTGGTTGGACAAAGCTGAAAATGAGCCTCTCATCAGGTATTCTTTAAATGAATTCACTTTTGTATCATTATTGAGTATTCGAAGATTAATTTTACGACAGGCAAATACTTTCACAAGTTGTTTATCCAGTTGCAGTTGAACAACATCCCATGGTAACTCAAAGAAAACCTGCTTGCAGGTGTCAGCCAGTTCTTTATTGTGGTTATCAACATGTAAGAGGCATAATGAAGCAATCGTTTTTAGGACCATGAGGTTCCATGTTAAGCTTTTATTCTTCAGTAAGCATTGACTGTTCTTAATCACCAGTAATACAATATCATCATCAAAACTGTATGCTAATGTTAACATATTCGTTACTAACACAAGAAAACCTTTAGACATACTTACAATGGGTAAGTAGTTATCTAGCTGATGGAATATATCTGAAATCCAGTTTAGTGTGAGTAACAAAGTTTCTTTTGGCACTTCCTCGTCTAATATCATGCTTAGTGTGTTCAGTATAACGGCCAGGTGACCCGAGGTGGGGCTCGAAGTAGAGACCTCTCCTAAATTGAGATTAGACAAACCAAATATATCACTAGCCCTTTGTTGTGGGTTTGTCACTAAATCACTGGATGCAATAAAGTGATTATTTTTCTTGCAATGTGAATAAAGCAAGAAGAGCACAGAATACTGAAGAGCTGGCTTCATCTTCATCAAATTGATATCATGAGGGCACATCTTGATAGCCAGCAGTTCCAGTATGCTGGGTTGCAAAGCCCACATGCCAATTATAGAGTTACTAGCATTAGCAAGTTCAGACAGACACTGTAAATAAAATATTACATTTTTCTCAGCATCATCAATGGTCATTTCTTCTGTATAGTCAGTGTTTAAAATTTTCACATCTGGGATAATCTTGCAATAAGCATTATGAATATCTGTTAGAACAAACTTGTAAGTCTCCTGTAAAAGTGGAATATTTTTCAAATTCAAGAAGTTACTGTACACTAGTAACACGCTATGAAGGATTTGGGAGTTGTCAGAGAAGCGCAGTGGTCTCAAGAAGGAGTTTGGCCCGATGGTTTGTGTGATGAACTCTATTGGGAGATTAGCAGCTATCTCCTTTATCGCTGTTGATATTAAATTTATTACACTCAGACACACGCTATTATCTCCTGTCAAATAATTTTCCATTTCTATAGAAATCAGGCTAAATAAGGTCTGAGAACAAGATGTAGATTTGGATTGCAAATGATTCATTAGTAATGTTATTGCCTCATTACCTGATAATATCAACTCAGTATCAATATCTTCTTTTATGGTTTTTGTCAGAACTTGTAGAATCTTCGTCAATGCTTCAGTCAAAAATGCCCAAGAAACAGTTTGTGATACATTAGGATTTAACATAGTTCCCAGGCTCTTTACTACAGTATTGAAGACATTAAGAAATGATGATATCTTTTGTATGGAGTCTTGTAATGAGCATGGCTCTGAATCTTTGTCACTATTTGAGTCTAGATCAATGGAATAAGCCACCATATCTTCTACAAATTGATAAAGCAAATTGATGGAAAAGCCGACATCAGCTTGCCAGTGGCGACTCAACTTGAGCAATGACTTCAGTGCAAAATCCTTAATTTTCTTTGGCTGAGCGTTGTCAACATGCCAGCCTACTAATATATCCACAGTGTCAACAAAGTGATTTGCAAAGTGTTCTGGATAAGAATTGGACATGACAATCATGGCATTTATTGCAGCAATAAATACATCTGCAGAATCAGTACCTTCAATAACGCTCTGTAGTCTTTCCAGAGTAATTTCAGCATAGTCGGACAAGTTGGGTGTTTGGTAGTCCAACTGGAATGTCTCTGTAAAAGACAAAGTCAATAGATGTTTAATGGATGTGTTATGGACTGAATAAGTGGTAGTGAACCAATCCAAATGCTTTCTGAAGTCGGGGCCCATCACGTAGCCAATCCTGCCGAGCACTACGGCGGCTCCTTCCTTAGTTTCAGGCCCAGGTGCATCGTACAACACATCCAACAATGATTCAACAAGGATCTCATAAGCCCTACGGATATAACGGGCGTTCTCTGGCAGCATGACAGCATCTTGAAGCTTACTGCATATTACTAGTGATTTCTCTACATCAACTTCAGCACATAAACGACGCAACAGTTTTGATATCCGAGGATCTTCTGGTAAATTCACGACAAGGTCAGACCTCTCATAAAACTTATTATTGCCGCTGTTATCCTGAGACCAAGTATCACTGTTCGTCTGGCCTAACGATTCGTTGTATTTATAAGAATTATCGAGGCCATCCCGATCACCACGGGGCGGGAAACCACCACGTCCTCGGCCACCCCTGCCACCGCCACGAGAGTGTCGGAACTCAGACACCCTCCCTCGGGAACGAAACCGGCCGTCTCTAGATGGCCCTCCGAACGACGAAGATGCATCGTAAGAGCCAACATAACCTCTGACCTTATCATCCGTTGTGTTTTCATGTCCTGTTTCGTCCCTCTCCGAGTTATCAGTGTTCTCCGCTACTTTGATATGTTTCACTTTACTGTTTGCAGTGGTGGATAGCATCACTAACAATTACGTTTTTAACACAATTATTACCACACATGGCCGTAAAATAACGACAAAATATGGGATTAAAAACAGACGTTTATTTTAGCCAGCAGTCAACTCACGTCAAATGTCAATGTCTGTCATACATTTCGACATTTACTTTTTTTAAATAAAATGATTCTAACTAAATGAAACATACAGCCACTTTATCATCTTCGATAAGATTAAAAAAGTTGACATAAATTGGGGTGATTAGCAACAGCGGGTAAAAAAAAGACTCACCATTTGCACTAAACTTAAGAATCGCCTAAGTCTTTTCTTAACTAACTTTTGCAAACCTTAAGACGTTCTTAAATCCACTTTAGGCTATTCTTAACTTACGGGCCCAATATCGAGCGCCCAAGACAGAAATTCCTATGTTATGAATTGTAAATCTGTGGTTATAGCCTGTGGCCGTCAATTGTGACAAAAAACAGAAATATTTGCTGAAAAATTGAATATTCATGGAACATTCATTGAAATAATTGAATTACTAAACGACTCGGTGGAAAATCGCAAAAATTGCCGTATTTAAATACAATTACTGCACTTATAAAAGAATAAGAACGTATGAAATAACCGTACTTGGATGTAAACTTCTGGCATAGGCTGCCGTGTCAAGGTTAATTTTTGACCGCAATTACCGTATAATACGGCAATTACCGTACCATTGGCAACACTGCCGCGATTTGATTTCCATTTTCTAAATTGACAGTTGATGACAACGATATGTCAAAACAAGTTTAGATGCGTCATGTCATGCGCCAACACCATGCAATTTAAAACAGCGACAGGTACTGCCATAGCCTTCTATATCTTCCAAGCCCTGAAGTTGAGCAGAACGGCAACATCGCATGTGGTCAAGCACATAGTATAAAGTTATTTTAAAAATTGTTTATTATTTGTTTTTCCTATAATATCTATGTTTAAACTAGTTGTAAATTGTGATGTTAGATTATTTCAATAAAGTTTTATATTTATTATTATTATTTATTTATTAGAACATAAAGTTTGAGTCAAATTATTTGAACTTTTTGGGGGTCCTTTAGTACGATGAGCATTTTGATCTAAGTTTCCTGTAGCAATAAATCTTACATCATTGAAAAGGTATTTAAATTTGAAACACTTTATTGTATTACTATAAACGACAACTATTAGTACTTTGAGAGTTATAACGCTCTAAACTTGACCAATTTTTTTTAACATTAATGACCTAAAACTCCGAAAATACTAACAATTAATAGAAAGTATGTTTGCAGCAAATATTTGTCATACAAAAACCTTTCTTATGATATATCATTCATTTCTATAGGTGTGGTAGATCAACTCCCATAGACAATAAACCACTTTTATACTTTAATAACCTTTAACTCCAAAAGTATTAACAATTGATATAAAGTATATGAAGAGCAAATATTTGTCTTTAAAAGACCTTTCTAATGATATATCACTTATTGCTAGAGGGCGTGTTAATCAACTCCCTGCTGAAGAAAATCAACAAAAAAGATGATATCTTTGACAGCCATTTTTTCCTGGTTAAAATTGATATTTTTCTTATTGTTTAATATACAAAGCATTTCAATAAAAGATCTAAATTATTTTCATATTTTAAACCTCTCACGATTACTGGGAATAAAAATATCGACCTCTTAAAATTGAAATATTCCCATACATTTAGTATGGAGACTGGCCGACGACATGACCACGAACTGACAGTAACAGACGTTGCCAAACTTATGTTCACGGCTTGCAATTAAAGAAGGCTATGGTACTGCAGATAAATACACACATTGACATATTATCATCTTATTCGTCTGTGCATATTATGTCGAGAGAGGGACAAAAATAAACGCCACCATACGGAATACTTGTCATCAGAAAGAGATAAACAGACATCATAAGTTTCGTCTGATACGCTGCATGCTCATTGGCGCGATCATGGGAGTGACAGTCGCAATGCTCGCTCTTTGTAAAAATATGGCCGATTAGAGTAATACAAAATACATTTTACGGTTAAATACAGTGCTTACGTATGAAATGAAACATTTTTCCGATCTCTGACTGTTGGTGTATAATTTGCACATCGTTTAAAGACGCAGAAAGCCATTTTTGATAAGGATGTCACGGTTTTTAAGTGTCTGACTGACGAGAGTGGTGTGTGTTTACGTGTCACGAGCCTGTGCCTGACTATCAATCAATCAATACATTTATTTGCAAAAACTAATTGAAAGTCGGGCAATTACCTGACTTTCGTCTTGCCATTGTGGAACGCGGGTAACGTATCTTGTTAGGCATAAACTAATTCGACCTCTGTAACTGCTACCATAGAGTGTTGTGTGTCAGGAAAAATATTGGTTGTCATCTTGTCAAAGGTGTGAGAAATATATGTTATATGAAAAGTGATTCGTTAATGTGTTGTTTCATTCAAGTTAAGGAAAATAACAAGTAATCAGCCTCCTAAGAGTGTAAAAGGTTATGGGCGCTATCACGCAAGGTATCAGATAAGTAGTGCCAGACGGGAAAAATTGAAACTGGCGAAATGTCAACTTCAGAAGTAATGTTAACATATCCCAAATTAGGAAAAGACAATTTTGGCCACTGGAAATTTAGAGTAAAACTGATCTTGGAGGAAAAGAAGTTAAATGACGTACTTACAAAAACAGTAGACCAGCTAAAAGTAGAAAACCTCGAAAACAAGGATATAGAAGCACGAAATGTAATAGTACACTCACTTCCAGACAAATTTTTAGACTATGTAAAGGAGGCCAAAACAGCAGCTGAGATGATAAGACTTCTTGAAGAAACTTTTGAAAGAAAAAGCATAGTAAACAAACTACATCTGAGACGAAAGCTGATAAACCTTAAGTGCAAAACAAATCTTCAAGAGCACTTCTTAATATTCGATAAACTAGTTGCAGAACTAGAAGTGACAGGAACAAAGTTAGAATCTATAGACAAAATCTGCTATCTACTTTGCTCAATGTCGGAAGAATATGAACAAGTAGTCACATCTATAGAGACAATGAGCGCAACCACTACAGATATAAAATTAGACTTTGTTAAAGCACGGCTACTAGACGCCGAGATAAAGCTTCAAGACAAAAACGTAGAAGACGTTCAAGAAAATGCATTCACATTAAACTGCTACACGTGCAACAAGCCCGGACACCTAGCACGAGACTGTCCATTCAAACGTGGAACAAGTCGAGGAAACTCAAGAAGAGGAAACAGAAGAGGAAGAAGAGGATACTACTATGGTTCTTATAATCAACGGAATCAACATGCACAAATGAGTAATGAGGTTGTATCCCACGAACCTGATGACGTCACTTTTGTGACGACCGAATTGGCACTTACCGCAAATTGTGAAGAAGGATATATCAAGTTAGTCATAGATTCAGGCTGCACTCAACATATAGTGCAAGAAAAATATGAAAAATACATGACAGATATATGTTTCTTAGAGAAACCAGCTAAGATAAACGTTGCTAACGGTGACTGGGTGATTGCAGAAAAGACAGGAAAACTGGTAACATTCTTTAAGGGAACAAAAATAACCCTGACAAATGCTCTAATAGTCAAAGGTATATCCCTAAACTTGGTCTCTGTCAAATCTACGGTTGAAAAAGGTTTCGTAGTTCACTTTGAAAAACAAAAAGTCCAAATATATAAAGATGGATCGGGAGTTTTTATTGAAGCAGGGATAGAAGGAAAACTGTATGTGATAAATGCAGAGATAAGGTGCAAACAAGAACAATGCAATGCAATTAAAAATAATGTTGATGTTTGGCATCGGCGCCTTGGACATTTAAATCGGAAATCGTTAGGAATACTAAATTTACCATACTCTCTGAAATGCTGTGATGCCTGTCTAAAGGGAAAAGCCACAAGAACTCCTTTTACCCCAACTGTAAAACCTAGATCAAGAGCAGTGGCTGAATTACTTCATACTGACATAGCAGGTCCTATGAAAACTGAGACTTATAATGGTGAAAAGTATTTTCAAACCATCATCGACGACTACTCACATTTCTGTGTCGTTTACCTACTTAAAAACAAAAGCGAGGCCACAGAAAATCTGATCAAATACATACGCCTTATAGAAACACAAACGAACTACAAGGTGAAACGCATACGAAGTGACAACGGGAAAGAATTTACAGCAAATAAATTAAAAGAATTCTGCGAACGAAAGGGAATCTTACAAGAAACCACGGTGCCATATTCTCCTCAAAGTAATGGGGTAAGTGAGAGGATGAATCGAACAATACTAGACAAGGCTCGAACTTTGATGCTAGAAAGCGGGTTACCGAAATACCTGTGGGGTGAAGCAGTTAAGTGTGCAACATACCAACTTAACAGATGTCCCAGCAGCGCCATTGACTTTTCGACGCCGACTGAAATACTATATGGACGCAGAGACATAGAGAAATTAAGAGTCTTTGGGTCAAGAGCATGGGCTTATAACCTACCAAAAGCTGGCAAACTGGAACCAAGAGCCACAGGAATGAGACTGGTAGGATATGGAAAAGTTGGCTATCGACTGTGGGACCCCATACAAAATACGATAAAGTTATCTAGAGACGTAAAATTTGATGAAAGCGATATAAAATATGAAGAGAATTTAGGAAAAGAAACGTATCTTCAACCAAATCAAAGAAATATTTACAATAATAATAATAGTAAAACGGAAAGAGAATTTCATCAACAACACGATGATCCGCAAAACGAAAGACAAAGAGAAGTTTATCAACAGGAACATGATGAGCAGCAAAACGAAAGACAAGAAGAAGTACAAGAACAAGAAGAACAGCACAGTACCAGATCTGGAAGGCAAGTAAAGAAACCTAGATATCTTGAATCTTACACATACGAAACAGTATACTGCCTATGCACTGGTGGTGATCCGAAAACATACGAAGAAGCAGCCAAAGATGAAGAGTGGAATGAAGCAATTAACAAAGAGCTAACGGCTTTGGAAAAATTGAAAACTTGGGAGCAAACAACGCTACCAAAGGATACTAAAACTATTAGTACAAAATGGATTTTCAGAACTAAGTCAGATGGCACAAAGAAAGCTAGGTTAGTTGCAAAGGGATACCAAGAGGAGAATAATGACAATGTATACTCACCAGTCGCAAGAATGTCAACTATACGACTCATGCTAAGCCAAGCAGTAAACATGAATCAAGAAATAAGACAATTGGATGTACCTACCGCGTTTCTAAATGGCGTACTTGAAACAGATATATACATAAAGCCCCCAAAAGGAACAAGTGTAGAAAGAGGCAAGGTATTGAAACTTAGGAAAGCGTTATACGGGTTGAAGGAAGCGCCAAAGTGTTGGAACACTAGATTTCACAATTATATAATATCATTAGGTCTCGAACAGTCCAAGTACGATTTTTGCCTGTACAAAAGTAAAGATACCTGGCTTTTAGTATTTGTTGACGATATTTTGCTGATGGGAAATTATGAACTAGTACTAAACGCATTGAAAAAGGAGTTTAATGTAAAGGATTTAGGCAACCTTAAAAATTACCTAGGACTAGAAATAACCAAGACTAGAGATGGGTTGGAGATCGGGCAAAATAAGATGATAAACATGGTACTTGAACGATTCAACATGAAAGACTGCAAGGGTGCCAGTACACCTATGGAAAACAACTTCACTATAGACGAAAGTTATCCTGTAGTGTCTAATGTACCATACAGGGAATTAATAGGGTGTTTGTTATACATTTCTTCTACAAGTCGACCAGATATATCTGTAGGGATGATGTATGGTAATATGGAGAGGTAGCCACTAGTAGGAAGGCCAAAGTGGAAGATCTTCCTCCGGGCTGGGTGGTATTAGCCCGGGGACCGCGGTCCAACCGATGATGGTTGGCAGTTGTATATATGCTGCTTCGCTGAGAAAACTTCGTCAGCGAGATGTAGGTTGCTCCATATATTTTCCATACTACAAGGTGATATTCATACTGAACTCTTCTGTTTATACGACACTAGCGCCATCTAGTCACATGGTGATGAATCATGTTGCAACCATGTGTGGTATGTGCGGCGGTACGGTAGATGCCGCTACATCACTCCCCCCTGAGACCGGAGGTCGATAGTCCAAGGGTAGTCCAAGCTCAGCTGTCAGTGCGTCAGTGCTATGCAAGTGCCAGAGTAGAGTGCTGCAGGAGATGCCCCAGTCTGCGGTGAGTCGAGACAGTCTACGGTGAGTCGAGACGTTGTGGGGTGAAGGAAAGCGCGTCCGCCAGTGCTGCAGGTAGATCCGTGTCCACAGTGAGTCGGGACCTGTCCACGGTGAGTCGGGACAGTGGAAGGTGACGGTAGGTCCGAGCTGCTGGTAGGGTGCGCAGAGCTGCCACGCCGGAGTAAGGGCCCAGTGATGCTCCAGTCGTGGGCTGCGAAGACCAGGTCGGGATAATGCCGTCGAGAGTTGCCGAAGGTCCAGGAAGCGTCGTCAATGATGCTGCGATGGAACCTTGAAGGCTGCTTGGCTGCTGTGCTTCTGCTTGCGGTGTGACTGCTGCGGATGCTGGATAAGGTATGAGGAGTGATGGCTGCGCTGCGTTGCTGAAGGTGCTTGATGTGCTCCGTCGGGGGTCACCAGTGTAGGGATGATGTATGGTAATATGGAGAGGTAGCCACTAGTAGGAAGGCCAAAGTGGAAGATCTTCCTCCGGGCTGGGTGGTATTAGCCCGGGGACCGCGGTCCAACCGATGATGGTTGGCAGTTGTATATATGCTGCTTCGCTGAGAAAACTTCGTCAGCGAGATGTAGGTTGCTCCATATATTTTCCATACTACAAGGTGATATTCATACTGAACTCTTCTGTTTATACGACACTAGCGCCATCTAGTCACATGGTGATGAATCATGTTGCAACCATGTGTGGTATGTGCGGCGGTACGGTAGATGCCGCTACATATCTTTTGCCACTTCTTTTCTGAGTCGATACTTAGATAAACCTACTGAGCAGCTGTGGACTGCAGCGAAAAGGGTTCTGAGATACCTCAAGCATACAGTTGATAAGAAGATACATTACGAAAATGGAAGTAGTTCAGAAATATACGCTTATTCTGATTCCGATTGGGCTGGGGATAAACAAGACAGAAAGAGTGTCAGTGGTGGAGCAATTTTTCACGGCGGTAATCTGGTATCCTGGTACTCAAAGAAACAGAGTTGCGTAGCCCTGTCAACTGCGGAAGCAGAATATCTTGCGTCAGCTATGATTGGCGCAGAAGTACTATATCTTCGTGGGGTAGTGCATGATTTCACTTCATGTTTTCCAATGTGCTATTTACTGATGGACAACCAGAGTGCAATAGCAATGATTCAATCATTTGAGAACAGCAGAAGGTCAAAGCACATAGATATAAAAGCTCATTTTATCAAAGATCTAGTTAACCTGAAGATATTACAAGTTTCATATGTCCCCACTTGTGAAAATGTCGCAGACATTATGACAAAGGCTTTGTGTTCACCAAAGCATAATTACTACTTAAACATATTGAAACTTGAGGGGGGATGTTAGGCATAAACTAATTCGACCTCTGTAACTGCTACCATAGAGTGTTGTGTGTCAGGAAAAATATTGGTTGTCATCTTGTCAAAGGTGTGAGAAATATATGTTATATGAAAAGTGATTCGTTAATGTGTTGTTTCATTCAAGTTAAGGAAAATAACAAGTAATCAGCCTCCTAAGAGTGTAAAATATCTAAACTTTTTTTTAACATATCGTTGGTTGATGACTTAACTTTTTCAGTCACCCTACCAAATAAAATAAACCAACACCTTATCTTTCGTCTCCTTCTAACTCACGAATGAATCCATGTGATGTTATAACCAAAAAGTATTCTATGACCTATATTACTTCGCCGGTTTAAATATCCATAAACAATTAATATTTACATTCGTTCATTCATTCGCTTAGCAAGGCGATGCCCACAAGTTACGACGTAGTCTGTTAGTGCAAACAAAAATTTCAGCTCACCATTTTTAGGCTGTTCCTAAGCTAAGAAATCTTAACTTGAGTTTAGTGCAAACGGACCGCTTGGGCCCTTCATTGAATTTTTTTATATTGAAATAAATAAAAATCTCATTTTCATTTTTAATTTTTCTACCTACGAAAATGTTGCTGTTATTTATTCACCGGACCCCGCAGCAGAAAGTTAACTAGTTACACATGCTTGACCGTAAAGGCCTCTTCCTCTGCTACTCGCACGCGTAGCGTGAACCTCCCGCGAACCGCGTAAGTTTGGAGAGGCCATAAGATCATTTATGACCCACTAACTAAATGGTTCTCCTCTTTTCAATCATATTTTGATCGTTTAGGAGCGAGCGATGCTTGAAGACTTGACACCAAGCACGTTGGTATCATGTGATTACCGTGGCCTATGAAAGTTAGGCCGTATACAGAGAGAAAGCTGGTAGCCGGCGCTGGTTTATTTCGCTATACTAAGAGCCAAACCGCACTGTCGACTAGTCGCCGAACGACTGTCGACAGCGACTGTAATTTCTACTAGTTTATATGGACGCGTACGCACTTGGTCGCCCGGTCGCTGGACGACTCTGAGTCGTCGGGAGACTAGCCACGCCCCCGAGTCGTTCGGCGACCGAGAGATACACGGGTTCATATGGAAGCGCACGCACTGCGAGCGACTGTCGCGTCGACCGGGCATCATCGCGCACAAAATGACTTTCGATACTAAAGATTTTATATTATAAACAACAGTAGGAGGAAATAGTGGAATTATTTGAAGGTGAAGGATTAACAAGAGTTAGTTCTTTTGGGTCGGGTTTTTTTTATTTTATTATTATTTATGAATTCTGCCCATGCTATCTGCTATGGCAATTGGGTCAATTCTCAGTGCTAAAATAATCAGCAAACATAGGTATATGTATAGTCATCATCATATCACTGTATGATATACCACGTATATCTAAAAATCCTGACAAAGAGCCTGATTTCTACTAAAAAGTCCTGACATTTTGCTAAAACGCCCACACCGCTTACGATAACACATTGTAGATCAGCGAACTTGTAGATAAACTTACCTAATAAATTAATACTTTTTCTTGTTTCAATGACGTAAAAATCATATTTTAAGTACTTGGACGAAAAGTATTCATTGTTGAGTTTTAGTTTTTGATTGTTCAAAATTTTAAATGTGGTTATTTTTAAATTGATTATTTATTGCAAAGTTAGTTGATTCTGTACGACTGTACCAAAAACACTACAGGCACAGTTTAACAATCCATACAGTTGTTAAACGAATGTACTTGTGCAGAGGCAAGATTACAAAAGCCTGTTGATTTCGGCCAAGTACTTACCGGACCGAAATCAACAGGTTATTAGGGTAACGTTTTTGAAAAAGCGAGACTACAAAAGCCTGTTGAACTCGGCCAGGTACTTGAACGAAATCAACTATTTATTAAATATTACCAAAAGCTATAGCTTTTAAAGGTATTTTTTTGGTTGAATAAATAAATTTAACTTTGTTTCCATTCTACAATGTACTTTTTCGTCTACCTAATTATAGCAACCAATACTTTATTTAAAACAAAAAAGTGGCAACCCTGTTTGCGACCGTGTAAAACGCCAACGTGCATTAATACATTATTATTCCCGTCAATTGGTAATGCGCTGGAATCTTGTCACATTAACATCCACGTTGACGTGATCCGCAACTAAAAATGTCATGAAACTAGAAAATTCTAATAAGTAATCTAATAATATTAATTATTAAATTATTATTTTCAATAAGATAGGGTCTAGGTAAGTATATAAAAATTTAACAATTGTTTTTCGTTTTTGAGGTTTTAATCATGGCCACCAAGAGACGGGGGATTACCATTTGACGGGGATAGTACCTCTGCGCGGAGTGTATTTCATGACTTCGACGACAAAACTGCGCATAACACGATCGCGACAACTTGTTACTGCCGCTACCGTGGTTGCGACAGAAGACTACTGCGCATATCGTCATAGCGACATAACTCTACTGCGGTGCACCCTACTCCGATATAACGCTACTTCGACAATTCTTCTATGCGACACGGCTCGCCTCAGCGACAATTATTTTATGCTTTGGAAATGCTGTGGTTGGCGAATGGCAATGTGACGATTGCATTTGAGTAGGGTTGTCAACTTTTTTGCATCAAATATAGTATGTTTAATATTTTATTATTTATAAATTTAGTAGATGGCGAAATAATCAAAAATATATAAGGCCCTCCGCTGCCTTGAGCGGGACACGCGCGCGGGGCGACATAGATTAGAGCTTACTCATGCAATGCGCAAGCATCTGTCCGTCAAAAACCAGCAATCTATATTCCCGCGCCGTATACCCGCGGCGGGATCCCGCTCAAGGCAGCGGACGGCCTAAGTAGTAGGTTTAAAATAGATCGTTTTTTTTTCAGCTTTGGTATGCATTATTTTGTTTAATTTTTTCTCTTAAAGTAGGATAGTATTATATTATATAGTAGGGTTGGCAACCCCAGTAGGTTCTTATACTTACACTAGCTTCCGCCCGCGACTTCGTCCGCGTGGATATTAGAGAAAATCCTTAGGAAACCTTCAACCAGGTTCCGACCAGCCGTTTTTACGCGATCAGGTGGGTCCCCACCAAGCGCGCTGCCTCGCGAGGCAAGACGTTTGCCGTGTGTGGCGGGCCTCGCACGAGGCTGCTCGCTTGGTGGGGACCCGCCTAAAAACGGCTGGTCGGAACCTGGTTGAAGGTTTCCTAAGGATTTTCTCTAATATCCACGCGGACGAAGTCGCGGGCGGAAGCTAGTTTATTACAATAATCAGAATTGGGTTCCCGTTCCCGTTCCCGTTCCCGTTCCCGTTCCCGTTCCCGTTCCCGTTCCGCTTCCCGAATCATGTCCACCGTGTTGGACTTCAAAATAAATGTTATTTTCGCAATCACCATCCCATGAAACCTCAAGAACGACATCCATATCGATTTTTACTTACTTACCCCATTTACCCCCTAAGGGCTTGATTTACAAAATCACAAAATATATGTTTGTCTATTTATTTTTAGACGTGCTCCTTCGAAGTTTAAAGTTGTACTGTCTATTTTATATTCTTTTTCCATACAAAATTTGAACCCCATTTTCACCCCTTTAGGAATTAAATCATGTCCACCGTGTTGGACTTCAAAATAAATGTTTTTTTCTCAATCGTCATCCCAGAAAACCCTAATAACGACATCCATATCTATTTTTAGGTTTATTTACCCCATTGCACCCCCAATTCATCCCCATAGGGGTTGAAGTTCTACCAATAACAATATACGTTGCGTGAGATTTCCATCCGTAAGCCTAAATTACAAATTTAGCGATTTTTACTTCCAAAATAAAGGATTAACTTCTAAACACAACTTCATCCCCCTTTTCACCCCTTCGGGAGTAGAATTTTGAAAAACGCTGAGACACTTATTTATTTATTTAATCATAAGTCTAAACACAAAATTTGAAGATTCTAGCTTCAAAACTGAGGGACTTTCATACAAACTTTCATCCCTTATTTCATCCCCTTAGGGATGGAATTTTCAAAAATTCTTCCTTATTGGATGCTTACACTGTATAAGGTATCTGTATATTTGTACCCAATTCCGATTATTGTTATAAACTAGCTTCCGCCCGCGACTTCGTCCGCGTGCATATTAGAGAAAATCCTTAGGGAACCTACAACCAGGATCCGACCAGCCGTTTTTACGTATTTGTCGGGTCCCCACCAAGCGCGCAGCCTCGTGCGAGGCCCGCCACACGTGGCAAATGTTGTGCCTCGCGAGGCAGCGCGCTTGGTGGGGACCCGCCAAATACGTAAAAACGGCTGGTCGGATCTTGGTTGTAGGTTCCCTAAGGATTTTCTCTAGTACATTATATTTTCGCTATATTTAAATGGACCGGCGCTTATCGGCGCCTATAAGCGCCATATAATTTAATACGCCGGGATAAGGTCCATTTTAGTATACAGAACTAAACCAGCGCCGCCGGCTACCAGCTTTCTCTCTGTCTGTATATTATTATATTAGAAAAGTAAAGTTTTTTTTTTCGCGCGGGAACCTTGAACAAGAAGGGCGCCTTCTCTTGAAAATTTTTTCAAATAACTTTAAATATTGTTTATTCTGTATATTTTTTCTGTAAATAGTGTAATTTGTATATATTGGAGTGTAAATTCATATGTAATTAGTGTAAACTATGGGGAGAGTAAAGAAGAGGAAAAAGGATCCTCCTGATCGAACGGCGGGAAACTCCACGGGTGCCTCCTCTGAAACCTCGGATTCAGAGGATGATGCTAGCAGGAAGTACCAAATTTATAAAGTCCCTGGGTACTCTAGAAAGTACCCGGAAAATTGTAAAAAAAATGAATATGTAGTATTTCTCTCGCATTCAGATGAAAAACAATCGTTTACGGACAAGGATAGACTGGCCATTTCCAATGGCATCAGGAAACATTGTGTCACAGGTGTATTACACCTGCGGCCAGTTAATAAATTCAGAGTTGCAATTACTTTCGATGTTCCCAATAACGCCAATGTATTTTTAAATAACATAAAACTTTTAGATGAACTGTCTTTAAAAGCAACCATTCCTGCAGCTGATACAGAGGTGACTGGAGTTGTGACTTCAGTCCCAATAGGCCTGTCCAACCAGCGAATTTTTTCGTTAATCGGCAGTACACGCAATATTATCCAGGTCCGGCGCTTCATGCGACGAGTACGAAATGATAATGGGACGATTTCGTTTCAGCCGACGCAGACTGTCGCCGTCACTTTTGCTTCTACAGAATTACCTGAATATGTATACTTGGACAATTGGAGGCACGAAGTAAATGTATATATACCCCCCGTAAAGCAGTGTCTACACTGCTTACGCTTTGGTCATATCGCGAAATATTGCAGGAATGCCGAGGTTTGCTCTATCTGTACTGAGAACCATAATTATAAAAATTGTAAAGAAGACCCTAAAAATGCCAAATGCGCGAATTGTGGTGGCAATCACGTTGCCATTTCAAATACATGTCTTAAAAAAAAAGAAAAAATTGAAGAAAGTAAAATAAAATCAAAAGCTACAACTTTTTCAGCATTATTTAATGAATCATCCTTTCCACATCTACATGCAAAAACATTGAAAACCCAAATTCAAAATCTGACAAAATCTGATACATTTATGAATATTATTACAAGTGCTATAACTAAAATTATTTTAAACCAAAAAGATAATCCAATAAATCACACATCAATTAAAGAAACCCTGTTAAATTCATTTAGAAATAATAATAGTACTATCAAATAATGGATTATATCAATATAATGCAATGGAACGCCCAAAGCATTATCAGTAATAAATTTTTGCTTACTCAATTTCTTTATGACAACAACATTCACATAGCAATTTTATCTGAAACTTGGTTACAACCTAATAAAGTGTTTAATATTAAAGGATACAAAATAGAACGCAACGACATTGGAAGTAAACATAATGGCGTTGCTATTTTAATTCATAACAGTATAAACTATCAAAAGATTGATATATTTTTTGACAGTTGTTTACAAAATATATGTGTAAAAATTAATGTAAATAGCAAAGAAATATCGATTGTAAGTTTTTATTGTCCGACAAATTGTACTCCTTCGTTTGACAAGCATAAACTTGACGCCTTAGTGAAGTCAGTACCTAAGCCAATGATCTTCGCTGGTGATTTTAACGCTCACCATACATCTTGGGGATGTAACTCCACGAATTCCAGAGGTAGGGATATCTTAGAAATTGCAGATGATAATGACTTGGTCCTTTTGAATAATGGCGAGGCGACTACGGTTGGTTCTTTGTCGTGGCGTCCTAACGCCCTAGATTTAACTCTTGTTTCTCCATCACTCTCTCTTTGTTGCGATTGGTCTGTACATAATGATCCACTTGGCAGCTATCACCTCCCTGTAATTATCAAAGTACTTATTGATAACAATGTAAATAATAATGTAAATAATAATACTCAAACTTGTGGTATCGATAGTAGACATTTGCCCATCTACTCTAATTTCAAATCAGTAGATTGGAAAATGTATACTCAAATTGCAGAGTCTTTATTATCAAGTTTTCAGGAACAAAACTATACACCCTTGGAAGCATATGAAGAGTTTTGCAAAAGATTACATTCAGCCGTTGAAAGGTCTCTTCCTTCAAAAACTCCGTCTTCTTCTTCGCTTAACCCCAATAGTATTAGGAAACCATTTAAAAAAAATCCTTTGCCATGGTGGAATAAAAAATGTTCAGAAGCAGTTTTAAATTCTAAATTAGCATATATTAATTTTAAAAATAATCCTTCAAATGAATCTTACATTGAATTCAAAAGACTTCAAGCTCTTAAAAAACTTACTTTGAAATCTGAGAGGTCTAATAGCTGGGTTGAATTGTGTAGTTCCTTTCATCGTTGCACTCCGCTGTCTTATATCTGGAAATTTATGCGTAAGTTTAATAAAACATATTCCCACAGTATTAAGGATGATAGTTGGATTCCTCAATTTTTGCAAAAATATACTCCAGACTATGTAAATAATCAATTTGAATTTTCGACATCAAATTCAACAGACCCTTCAGATAGCTTCATGATTAAGCCTTTCTCATTACAAGAGTTAGAGTCTGCAGTTTTCTCTAGAAAGGATAGCGCTTTTGGCTTAGATGGCATTCCCTATATGATGCTTAAAAAACTCAGTATAAATAGCTTTCAAATTCTCTTAGATCTCTTCAATTATTTATGGTTGAATAATGAAATACCACAAACATGGAAGTCTGACTGTTTGGTGCCTATTTTAAAACCAGATAAACCCAGTTCAAACCCTGATTCCTATCGTCCTATTGCACTTACTTCTTGTGTTGGAAAAATCTTTGAACAACTTTTAAAACAAAGACTAGAATTCTATATAGAGCAAAATAATATCTTACCTGCTAACCAGTATGGATTCAGAAGGGGTACGTCTGCTCGTGAAAGTATTTGCCAATTTCATCTCGATATTGTAAATAGTTTAAATAGTGGAAAGTCTTTGTTGTCTGTATTTTTTGATGTTGCTGGTGCTTTTAATAGTGTAAATATTGATATTCTTTGTTCTGAATTATTGTCAATTACTATTCCGGCCAAACTGGTTAATTGGATACATAAATTTTTAACTGAAAGAGAAGTTTTTGTGAAATATAATTCTAAACTATATGGTCCAAGGAATGCCTCTGTTGGGGTTTGTCAGGGTGGCATACTTTCTCCATTGATATTCATTTTGTATATTCGTCGGTTAAATTTAATTCTTGGTCCTGATGTCAAAAATCTCCAATTCGCAGATGATCTGGTTGTTTATTCTTCTGGAAAAAATGAATCGGAAATTAGCAATAGCATAAATAAGTCTTTAGAGGGACTGTATAAATACTTTTCATATTTAAATCTAGATATTAATGCAACTAAATCAAAAGTGGTTGTGTTTGGAAAAAATAACTCTTCTCCAGGTGTTTATTATAACAAAGCTCCTATTCCCGTTTCAAATGAGGCTAAATTCTTAGGTGTAATATTTTGTCATGACTTAAAATGGAATAAATATGTTGATTTATTAAGTATAAGAGCTAACAAAGCCTTCAATATTTTAAAAACATTATGTAGAACATCTTGGGGTGCTGATCCTAAAATATTACTACTATTATATAAATCACTTATTCGTAGCCACTTTGAGTATGGGTTTCTCTGTTTTGCAGTTGATAGTAAGTTGGTTGATATTTTAGATAAAATTCAGAATAAGGGCATGAGACTTGTTACTGGAGCGTTTAAAAGTACTCCAATTAATACATTACAAGTTGAATGTAGACTACCTCCCATGAGTATAAGGTTTAACTATTTAAAAGAAAGGTTTGTTTTAAAATTATATAGTAAAAGTAACAATCACTTGTTCTCAAACTTGAAAAGCTTTCCTACCATATCTTGTCGCAAATATCCTTACATTCTTCAGGGTTTTACCCAGTTCAATAATTTTCTAAAAGATTTGCAAATATATCAATCAGAGTTGTTACCATGTTATCAAGGTGATTTTCATAGTAAATATCCTGCTATTAACATAATTATTGATCGCAATTTGAATTATAAAGAAGATGTTTACAATAGATTTTCTGAATTTATTGGCTTCAATTTAATTTATACTGATGGCTCAAAAACTGAGTCAGCTGTTTCATTTGCATTTTATGATGAAAAATTGAATTCTGGTTGTGGTTTTAAAATTAACTCAAATACAAGTATATTCACAGCTGAGGCTGTGGCTATTCTTGCAACTTTAAAACATATAAAATATAAAAATGGTGGTTGTCTTAAATGGGTGATAGTTAGTGATAGCATGAGTGTACTTCAAAATCTTAAAAATAACAAAGTCCATGCTAACACTAATTATATAATTTCATCAATCAAACAGCTTTGGCTAGATTTGTTCACAGATGGTTTTGAGGTTATGTTTATGTGGGTTCCATCACACTCCGGCATATTAGGAAATGAAAGGGCTGACTTTTTAGCAAGAACAATAACCGACTCTTCAGTCCCTATTCCAGATTCAAGTTCCAGACTTAATGTCTCTGTTCCATCCTCAGATATTGTTTCTCTTTTAAAGAAAAGATCAACAGATGTTTGGAAAATACACTGGAATCACGCAGTACAAGTAGAAAATAAAGGGTTATGGTATGCTACATTCAACATTCCCATAGGTTCCATGCCTTGGTTCTGCCAGGGCAATAATTACCTTTCTCGAAAGTTTTATACAACTATCCTGAGGCTTCGTTTTGGACACTGTCGTTTAAACTATCATCTGCATCGTTTAAAAATGGTACAGAGTCCCTCTTGTGATCATTGTAACTCCCAGTCAGAGCAATCCTTGGATCACATTTTCTTTAATTGCCCATCCTTTGGCATTCAGCGCCTTGTGCTGATGGATGAGCTGATCGAAATATACGGTTGTCCAGATTCGGTACCGCGCTCCATCCAGGCTCTTCTTGTAAATACTGATACTTTTCTACCTCTTTATAAATATGTTATAAGTACTGTAGGGCAAATTTAAATGTAAACATGTATGGTATTTTACTGTAATATTATAGATAAGTTTTTGGTGTAAATATCTATCGGTTAAGTTTTGTACAAAAAATAGCGAATTCTAAAAATTTTGATTTTTGACAAATTCATGCGTCATGTCATTGGACATGTCAGATGGATTGGATGACTTTTCTTCTTTTGACGTTTATCGTTTATTTTGCTAGCTTTGTTGACAAAATATTCTTGGACTGACTATTATCGAAATATGACTTGAATTTTCTTCATGGATTGACCAAAAATAACTAAAGAATTAAACTTTAAAAAAACTACTTATGAAAAAATTTAACTAATGACGAGGCAGCATGGTCTATGACCTTAGCCTGTTCTACGGAACGAAAAAAAAAAAAAAAAAAAAAATTAGAAAATGATTGACAAGCCATACTTGATCTTCTGTGGGCTACTTAAGTTAAGACAATCTCTCTTGCAGTGATTTTAAATGGCTTTGGCTTTATTATTAAAGGTCGCTGTATACGTAACGGGAAAAACCCCGGACGGGACGGGCACGGGGCGGGAACAACATCGTTTCGTACACAAAATTAATACATAGCGGACGCACGACGGGGCCCGGACGTGGCGTGCACGGGACGGGAAAAACCCCATTGGTGGCACGTCGCCACCCCGTGCGTGTCCCGTCCCGTCGGTTTCCCGTTGCGTATGCTTTGAAACTCTATTCGCTTAGTGATGTTGCGATGTAAAGCATCTTGGTGAAAAATGGAACTACGATTCAGCCATCGATTTTAACACTAATGACATTTTGATTTTCAATAATGTTCTGTGATGTATTGTAATGTGTATAGTAATGCAATATTCTATCTACTTCTTCATTAAGGAACTATGGCATTTAAAACTTTATATGATATCTAAATAAGGTTTAGATTCAAATAAATAGCATTCAAGATACCTATTTTTCAGAGGCAAGACTGGCATAGAATAGAGTTCAGGGGGCTTACCATCAGCAAATAAAAAAACCGTTCAGTTCAAAAGCAAGAACAGGACTGCTTACGGTCTGCTTATGAATGAACTAACCTTTGAGGTCATAGTACAAAAAAGTAAGGCAGTTCAATATAAGTCCTGCTATAAGAGCTTATGGTAAGGCCCCGTGTTCTAATCATTGTATCGTAATGAGATCGTTGATCGTAATACAATATTCCCTTATTAAAAAAATCTTTGACGATCTGTTTATTTGAAATCGAATAAAAAATGTTTCTTTGTTAAGATTGAAAAAAGCTTTTTAAAAAAAGCACAACCTCCTTCAAAAATCTTAAAAAACAGCTCTATAAAAAGCAAGAAATAATGTTCAAATCGATTAATTAAAACACGTCTATTGAAGTCGGGTGGAGCTGGAAGTATTTTTTTTATTTATTGTATTGTTTATATTCTTAAAGCCCACCCGACTTCAATAGACGTGTTTTAATTAATCGATTTGAACATTATTTCTTGCTTTTTATAGAGCTGTTTTTTAAGATTTTTGAAGGAGGTTGTGCTTTTTTTAAAAAGCTTTTTTATTTCAAACTTTTTTTGTGGTAGGTATGTAAGTGATGATTTTATAAAATAAAACGTTATAATGTTTCAAATTTTTCAATGGTATACCCCGAGTAACTCAATTTCCACAAGAGTTCCGTTGGGCCTTCGCAGTTCAACCCTAGTCCAGCACGTCCTTGACAATAAATAGGTACTTAACTTGTTTTTGATTGTCATAATCCTACCAATATTTCAATCACTGTACAGTTCCTATTTAATTTTGAGGAGTTCCCTTGTGTATCTTCAAAATCCAAAGTCCAATACCAATGAAATTAATATGGTATCATCTTTAAGGTGTCTTCTTTCAAACAAAAAAATAATCATCTAAATCGGTTCATAAACAAAAAAGTAATGGTTGAAAATCCGCCTGAATTCATATAAAATGGTAACAAAAACGACAGTTTTTTCAAGATTACTTGAAAACTACTGAACCGATTTCAAAATTTCAAAAAATGGGACCAACTTGGAAACAAATGTCATGTTATAACGTTTGAATCATTTCAATCGGTTCAGCCGTCTTCGAGTAATCGGTGTACATACATAAATAAAAAAAAATATACGCGACGAATAGATAACCTCCTCCTTTTCAAATTTTTGAAGTCGGTTAAAAATCGTTCTGTCTTTTTTCAATGAAATTAACTTAAGTTGGTATAGAAAAAATGAAACTGGATCAATTGAGATTAAAAATATAAAATTAGTCATAAATAGACATAAATATTGTTTCAATAAAGTTGTTTTCACAACACTAGCGCGTTGCGTATGCATTAAACTCCCCGTCAGGATCACGTTCCGTCCCCGCCCCGTGTCTGTCCTGTCCCGTCCGTTCCGTCGGGAATTTTTCCCATTCCGTATACAGTGACTTTATTCCAGAAAATATTAAATTAATAATGAAAACGAGTGGAGCTCTTCAGATTTATAACAATCTGATAACAACAGATTGACAAGCCATAGTTCCAAAATCATGGCAGGGTCAGCAGGGAACATCTTAGTGCGTCTGGTGCGTTAAGCGAGACACGCGCGCGGGGTGACATAGATTAGAGCTTACTCATGCATCTCAATCTATATCAAGGTTAGTTCAAAAGCAGGCTTTAAGCAGTCCTGTTTCAGGCCTGCTTTTGAACTGAACTGTTTCTTATTTGCTGATGGTAAGCCCCCAGAACAAGGTTTAGCTGCAGCTATATAATATCTGAAAATAAGTATAGTATTATCTTCAAAGTTGTTACTATTTGATGAAAACGTCACTAATTAAAAAAATATTGCGCAATGTTGACTCTACACTGTGCAATGAAAGAATACTGTGCAATGAGGGCTACCGTTTTTCTTAGCTCATCAGTTGGCGCCACAGTCGCGAGAGGTCCTGTCAAGAAGCTTATACCCACAATGGAGATTGCACGCCTAGTATCATAGTGAAGATTGAAAAAAGACTCTTTAGTGACGTCACGGCTTATTGCTATCTCTTTCTTTTCGTTTTACAATACGTTTTCGTTTCTCTCGAACGAACGAACGACGAACAACGAACACGTATTGTAACACTAAAGAAAGAGGTTGCAATAAGCCGTCACGTCACTCAAGGCCATTTTTTCTATCTTCACTATGACACTGGCCGTGCAATCTCCATTGGAGGGAGGTATAAGCTTCTTGGGTCCTGTAAAAGTTTGTTTACTACGGCCCCTACGGCCCTACGGGTGTGAAACTAAACAAATCTTAGATAATATCAATTTATTAAAAACATCCATCATACCGCAATGTTGTGCAGTCCCGTATTGTTCTGAAAAACCCCGTTTTCTTAGCTACGTTTTTAAAGCACTGACGCTCATTGACTCGTAATTCATATTTGCCTTTTTGTATTTTGTATTGCAAAATGATCACATTTTATTTATTTTAGAAATAAACGCGCGTAGCTCACCCATAAAGTATGACATTTGAGAATTCATACTCGTTAGCCCTCATGAAAATCAAACTCGCTCAAAATTTTGTTCAATCATTGCGGCTAACTTCAATATTCACCCTACACGGTAAATTTAATTGATCGTCTGAGGGCTGCCTTACATTGTTTTTTTTTACTTGAAATAGAAAAAAAAAAATTCATGACTGGTGTACGATAACTGACATCTGAAGGCCTAGTAGGTACGAGTTGGTTTTTTGTTCTCACTTCACTTTGCGAATAGTTAACTATCGTCTTCTCTCTTTCACTCGTTTACTCACTCGCATAATTTCATCTCTTTCACACGCTACTATTCGCAAAGTGAGGTGAGAAACACAACTCATACTAGGCACTCATACTAGGCACATAAACGGTGGTTGAGGGTGTCCACTTTAAAAAAACATCGATGTTTTTTTTGATTCGATACATCGCAACTAAACATCGATGTCTTTCGATGTATCGGATGAAAACATCGATGTTTTTCAAACATCGAGTACCTTTTCTAAAATTTTATTACAAAACTCAACTGATGTGGAAACTGGAAAATGACTCGGATCTCAAAAGAGGCCATCTTTTCATAGCAACGATATGTCAAAACAAGTTTAGATGCGTCATGCGCCAACATCATGCAATTTAAAACAGCGACAGGTACTGCAGATACACACATTGACATATTATGCCGAGAGAGGGACAAAAATGAACGCCACCATACGGAATACTTGTCGTTAGAAAGAGATAAACAGACATCATATGTTTCGTCTGATACGCTGCATGCTCATTGGCGCGATCATGGGAGTGACAGTCGCAATGCTCGCTCTTTGTAAAAATATGGCCGATTAGAGTAATACAAAATACGATAATACATTTTACAGTTAAATACAGTACTTACGTATGAAATGAAACATTTTTCCGATCTCTGACTGTTGCTGTATAATTTGCACATCGTTTAAAGACGCAGGAAGGCATTTTTGATAAGGATGTCACGGTTTTTTAGTGTCTGACTTACGAGAGTGGTGTGTGTTTACGTGTCACGAGCCTGTGCCTGACTAATTGAAAATCGGGCAATTACCTGACTTTCGTCTTGCCATTTTGAAGCGCGGGTAACGTATCTAAACTTGTTTTAACATATCGTTGTTTCATAGTAAAAAAAATTACAATTGAAGTTTATAAAAAGAGCTAAATCCATTATTTTATTATTATTTAGTTATTCGAATCTTTCATAAAATAATAGAATTAACTCCTTTCATAATGAGTAAGACAAGTAAAAGTAAATAAAGTAAAAGCCATGTATCAGAAAAATACGTACCTAAGTATATTTTACTCAAGATCAATTGGCATGATGACTATTTTATTAAATTATTGTTACATAAATTACCTCTCAAAAAAAGAAAAGACAAGTCAAGGTCCAAACAAATTATCGGACGCGGCTTATGGACGCGGCTTACTGCCGCGGCTGATAAGTGTGCACACTCTCATAACATCCTGCGTGCCAGATAGCTATCGGACGTCCGATGACGTCATATTAGTCTATGGTTACGTCCGCGACCTACTACATTCGATAGTTTGCACACCTCTGAGGGCCTAGTACGAGTTGATTTTTTGTTCTCACTTCACTTTTCGAATAGTAAACTATCGTCTTCTCTCTTTCACTCGTTCACTCACTCGCATGATATCCTCTCTTTCACTCGATACTATTCGCAAAGTGAGGTGAGAAACACAACTCGTACTAGGCCCTCAGATCAGCCGCGGCAGTAAGCCGCGTCCGATAATTTGTTCGGACCTTCACTCGCCAGCCGACATAAGAAATAGGGATGCGCGGAACCAATCCCTTGAAAGATCGGCGGGCTGATTATCTAATTAAAAACCATCTCTCCATTTTCTCATACACCTAGACGAGTATATTGAAAGCTTTTCAAAAGTTCAAAACATCGGATCGATTCGATGTTTTTCATTGCAAACATCGATGTTTTCGATGCATCGATGTATATCGAATATCCCTAGGTTGAACGGTGGCAAGTCTAACTAATCTGTGATCTCATACGAATAACCTGCAAAAGGCGTGTTGTGTTTTTTTTGTTTATTTTATAAAGTTTGCAATGATAGTGAAAATCTACTAAAGTTTCAAATTACAAGAACCAAACTGTTAAGAGTTATATATTTGAAGATGAAAGCCACGAAACGCACAGCAGACTTCAAAGGTATATTTTTACATCTCTAAATCATAGCAGACATAACATAATATTAGAACTTTATTTTAAACGATATTGTTATTATTTTACCTTTTTAGCGTTACAGCTGAAGTTTTCCGATGACGCAGTTTCACCACAAACAATATATATAAAGGAACATGCTGTTAGGGAACATACAGCAGACAGACCTTCAGGCCGGACTCTGCTAGTAGTGAACGTACCCCCCTACGTTGACGAGAAGGGAATAAAAAATGCGTTCCATGAAGCTGGCGTAATAACAACAGTAGAATTCTGTGCCAAGCCCACCACCGCAGAAAAAAAACCACCTGTACACAAATTTATAGACGATGTTAGTATACCAACACATAAAGCTGCATATCTGGTGTTTGAAAAAGTATCACAGTTAGATAAAGCATTAAGCTTAACAGAGCTGAGTCCCTTGACTTCAGAAAACCATCAAATTAAACTGGGCATGAGGAAATGGATTGACCATTACAATAACTCGGTTCTAATGCCTAAAGTGTTAAAAGAGAGAATCGAAACATTTATGAAAAAGCATGATGAGGAATTGGCTAAAGTAGAAAAGAAAGAAAAGGCACTAGAAGGAGAAGATGACGAAGGATGGGTGACCGTCACTAAGAGAGGCAAAGTGCAAAGCTTTGCTCGTTCAGAAAAAGTAGAAAACAAGATTATGGCCAAAGAAGAGAAAAACAAAAAGAGGAAAGAATTAAAGAATTTCTACACTTTCCAAATAAGAGAATCAAAAATGAAACATATTGTTTCGTTACGTCAGAAGTTTGAAGAAGACAAGAAGAAGATAGCTCAGATAAAACAAAGTAGAAGGTTTAAACCATTTTAAAGCAAATAAACAAAATGTATCTTATCACAGCTTTTTATTCCTTAAGCTAAACTTGGACTATGTATCAAATATTATTTACAATATCAAACTATACCTCTCTTCCAGAAATATTTTGAACCTCACTAATTATTACAATTTAAAGTACTTGTCAAATGGTTTGTTGATGGGTTTTGATGATTATCCTGAGGAGCCTGTTCTCTGGTAGTGTGTCCAACGCAGCCAGAAGGTTGCTGATATTTCCATAGACACAGCCATTAGCCAATGCAACTTGTACTGCTTGACCTATTCTGTCAAGACAGTCCTGAAATAAACATATTCAATGTTACACAAGTTAATAACCCTTCTACCTTAAAAACTAATTTTATTAATAATACCACTGAATCAATAATAGTGCTAGCGTACAGAAGTTGCACTCCACAAAATCGTTGAAATATTGCGACTCTTGCTCCGACACGATAAAGTGCAATTTAGGTGGCACAGCACTCCATGCGCTCTAAAACATTCACTTAATAGTTGCCTCTCTTTCTATCGTGTAGGTCTTATCTTTTCTGACATATGAAATTTGTCCTCGCAGAAGACGCTGAACGCTTCATACTCACACGCAGAGTGACAGAGCCCTGATAATACTATTAACACATAATTATAGTATAACACAAAGATTGTAATAACAATAATAGCCTTTTGCATCAGACATTCTTTGTTACTCAACTGCAAGAGGGTTATGGTTTTCGCGCCTATCTTGTATGTATGAATGTTTTTTTTAGTTACTATTTGAGGTTTGTTCATTTTTTGCAGGTCTGATTGCCAGTCGGCAAAGGCCTCTTTCAAGATTTTTTATTCCCACCGGTTCTCCGCCACTCTATTCTAAGCAAGAATCTTATATTCATTCTAAGTCATTCCTGTACGTGCTGGACTACAGCTGGGCCACAAAAAAAAAGTTGGAAATCTGACTTTTTGACTATGCCATGATGAAGTCGATAATTTGTCGGAATTTGTCGCCAAAAACCAGAATTTGTCGGTCTTGCGTTTAGGAGATACGTGTGGCTCAGCTGTAGAGACATCTCTACAGCTGGGCCACACAGATCTCTAAAACGGAAGGTCGTAGCGAAAATCTGATTACTCGTATGTGTAGCCGGTAATTTGTCGGATTTTGTCGCCAAAAACCAGAGTTTGTCGGTCTTGCGTTTAGGAGATACGTGTGGCTCAGCTGTAGAGACGTCTCTACAGCTGGGCCACACAGATCTCGAAAACGGAAGGTCGTAGCGAAAATCTGATTACTCGTATGTGTAGCCGGTAGTTTGTCGGATTTTGTCACCAAGAACCAGATTTTGTCGATCTTGCGTTTAGGAGATATGTGAGGATACGCTGTGGAGACTTTTCTACCTGGATCTTGAGAAAGGAAGGTCATAGCGAAAATCTGATAACTCGAGTGTGTAGCCGTTAGTTTGTCGGAATTTGTCACCAAGAATCAGATTTTGTCGATCTTGCGTTTAGGAGATATGTGAGGATACGCTTACGACCTTTCGTTCTCGAGATCCAGGTAAAAAGGTCTCCACAGCGCACCCTTTCTTATTGAAAATAAGAACTCAATAATTAATATATTATATTACCTATTAGAATTTTTCTGTTTTTTGACATTTTTAGTTGCGGATGACGATGATGTGTATGTTAATTTGACAAGGTTCCAGCGCATTACCAATTGACGGGGATAATACATTCAACATTTTTCCATTGCGTGTTGGCATGTTGCTAGTTTCTTTGTATTTTTTGTATTATTGTATTAAAGCCCAAGTTTGACTGCCATACATTATAGCACAGGTAGTATGCAAGTATTGAATAGGCTAATTCTAAATGTATGTCAAGCGTTTTGTCCTTCATTATCTCTTTCAAGCCCCAGTATCTTTTCCAGCCATTAGCTATTCTTCTGTCAATTTCCTTGTTTACACAATCGTTTTGTGTGACACATAAAGATTGTAGTATGAAAAAAAGTTACATTTCTACAATACTAAATAATATACAAGAAAAAATGTCTCTTGCACCAGATCAATTCTCTACTTATTGTTTCTAGTATATTATTAAGTAAATGCAATATCTCAAATTTAAAAAGTTACAATTGCAGGTGAATTACAATACTAACCTGTAATTTGGTGTCAGTCTGCAACTTAACACCTCTTTTGAACAACTGATGTGCATATGCCTGTACATGGGGTGTCAGGGCCGCTAAATGTTGAGCATTCACAGCAGTTGGTGAGCCGTGGTTCTTCCTACCGGCCCGGAGGCTGTGCAGAACTCCTAAGTGCAGCTTGGTGTACAACTCTGCCTCGGACATGGTTTTGTTGTTGGCATTTCGGGAAGGATGCTCTTTCTCATTCTCTATTTTCATTCTCTTTATGGGCACAAGAACTTCAACTGCTTCTGCATCTGTTAAAAAATGCATAGAATACAAGTGAAAACAACTAGATGTGTTACTATCCCCGTCAATTGGTAATGCGCCTGGCAACCATGATTTTAACCTCAAAAACGACAAACATTGTAAATTTTTTATATACCTACCTACATAGACCATAAAAAATTTCAGGTCAGTGACCTAGACCCTATCTTATTGAAAATAATAATTCGAAAATTAAATATATTAGATTACCTATTAGAATTTTCTTGTGTCATGTCATTTTTAGTTGCGGATCACGTCAACGTAGATGTTAATGTGACAAGGACACATTACCAATTGACGGGGATAATACCTAATGATTCTGTTGACTGTTAACTCGTCAACGCCCAGGAAATGAGACACAATAGATTTTCTATTGTTCGGATGTATATCCGGATGCCAGCGATCCGATTTAAAAGATTTTGAAATTATGTTGAATGATCAATTATCTTGAATGAGCAATTACCTTCATCAATGTAAAGTGGTGCCAGTGCACACCAATGGATAAGACCAGCCAAAGGAGTGACAGCTGCCATAGGAATGGAGCCACTGGGCAGAGCCGCAGGATTCAACTGTGCAGACATACACAGGGTGGGGTTTGAAAAAACCTGCACAAATAAAAACAGAGATTAGGAATAACTTATTTTAACAAAAGGAAACTTAAGTATTTCTTACAATATAAAACAGTTTGGAATAAATTTACATAGACTCACCCAAGAAGTAATAACTTCCAACAAATTTCTCGGAGGCAGCTTTTTAGCTCCTTGCAGATCATGCATGTAGAGCTCAGTGACAGCCGTTATGAAGTTAGACACAAACTGTGGCGCTGTGTTAGCCAGTAACTTGAGTGCATTTTGATTGGAAGTGTTAAGAAAGAAATGGTCCCTTATTATATTCTCGACGAGCTGAAGAGACTGTGCAGATGAACACCCCATTTGCTGCAACCACACTCCAACAGCTAGGAGCACCTTGACAAAGATAGAAAGAATGTTAAACTTACTGCATATATAGTATTAGTATAAAGCAGGGATGGCCAAACTTATGACTTGTAAGGTCTACTTTGAAGGGTTGTGGCAATGAGACCAGGAGACTTTTGTACACATGTTTATTGATCACTCTTACACTTTATAACATAATTTCACACTTCAACAGATAGTTTTCCTAATATAACTCTATGACAACCTTTCGATACCACGGCTTTACAATGAATACGTCAAACTACAGATGTGCAGGCAGATTGACATAATCAAACTCACTTGAATTCCGAATGTACCATAGAGCAGAGCATATAGGTTAGAAACCTCCCTCAACACACCCCTCAATCTGCTGCACATGCTGACCATATTGACTAAAACAGTTTTATACCTACCAGTACAACATCAGGATAAATTTCGAATCACCTGCCAAACTTAAGTCCTACCAAGTTACATTAACCTTTAACCCAACCCAGGAACCTAACTTTAACCTAACTCAGACGACACATACAATAATCCAAACCAAAGACCTAACTAACTAAACATCAGACTAAACCACAAGAAATATCAAAATACACTTGGATATCAAAAACATTTCATTTTAAATAATGATTCATTTACTTTCTAATCCCACACCCCCTTAAATGAATCATTATTTAACGCACCCCCTTAACGAACACAAGCACCCCCTTAATTCTATATTCTATCTTCTAATAAACTTCTTCATCTCTATCTCTATCTTCTTCTCATAAAATAATTCTTCTCAAAACTATCTCGCTCCTACTCAACTTCTTCAATATTATAAAATTACTCCTTCTCTACCTCTTCATATAAAATCTCCTTCTCGACATCCTCTATAAAACCTCTCCTTCTCGACATCTTCTATTTTAAAACCTCTCCTTCTCAACATCTTCATTAAATTCTCCTACTTGACATTTTCTTTATAAACCTTTACTCCCACTCAACATCATCTTCATTATAAAACTTCTTCTACTTTTCTCCCACTCGACTCATCATCATTATAAAACTTCTTCTACATTTCTCCCACTCGACTCATCATCATTAAAAAACTTCTTCTGCATTTCTCCCACTCGATTCATCATCCTAAAAAACTTCTTCCTTCTTCATCATCATTACATTATAAAACCTTCTTCTTCTCAACTTCATCATCATGTAACTCCTGCTCGACTATTCTTTGCCTCCTGCTCGACCTCCTCCATCATAAAATACTCGCCAAAAGACTTCTTCAAAATAAACTTATTCCAAAAAACAGTTCTTCACAAAATAATAAAATTTTCCATAACTTTCTTCACTTTCATTTGTTTCACTGTCACTTGTTCTACCTTCGTTTGACTGTCATTTGTTTTACTATCTCTTGTTTCTCCAAAACTTCTATTTCCTTCTATTTCTCCATCTTCTCGACACCCTTCATTCCTATCTGTTGAATTTTAACTTGTTTCCTCTTCTCTTGTTTGTTCATCTTCAGTCTATTTATTCTCACCATATTTTCTTCATCATACTACTTTCCACGGCCAAAAGTGTAATTTCAAATTCAATTTTAAAATTCAGATAAAATTCACCTTCATAAGATTTTCACCAGCTTAATCATTTCATAATTTAAATCATTCCTCATTTTATTTTATATGTAATCATTATTTATCTGTTGACACTTTCATTTCATTGCCCTTAGCAACACTATTTTGTCAACATACTCCGTTGCTAAGGCCTCTATCCAACTCTGTCAGTTATATGTTATTTCAAAATAATCATCTCAAATGCAAAACTCACTTTTTCTCTTATTATTTTCACTCCCGGTCTCTATAGGGCCACAACCTTTAGCGTGTGGCCCATAACCTGAAGGGTTGTGGCAATGAGACCAGGAGACTTTTGTACACATGTTTATTGATCACTCTTACACTTTATAACATAATTTCACACTTCAACAGATAGTTTTCCTAATATAACTCTATGACAACCTTTCGATACCACGGCTTTACAATGAATACGTCAAACTACAGATGTGCAGGCAGATTGACATAATCAAACTCACTTGAATTCCGAATGTACCATAGAGCAGAGCATATAGGTTAGAAACCTCCCTCAACATACTTGAGTTTAAATAACCTCCTCCTTTTCAAATTTTTGAAGTCGGTTAATAAGTCTAGTGGTCAATTGCAAGGTAAAGTTTAGATTGTCATTAAGTTGATATTAAATGATATTTTTAAATTTTTTTCTCGTGGGCTACCTAAATCGCCTTCGCGGTCGACCTCTTGGCCATCCCTGGTATAAAGGATAACGCTTAAAGGATATACAGTGGCGGTCACTTAATTAAAGACACCAGTCTATTTTCATACAAACGAGTTAACTTTGAAGCCTTGGTTCTCCACCAGGCATTGAACTAGCTGTTGTGATCTGATGATGGCCATCCAGGGAGTGAATGGAGGAGATTCAGATCGCTATACACCAGTGGCAAGGGGTGAAATTATGGCGAAGGTAAGGTAAGTGGCGCTCTACAAAAATCATGAAAAATGTTATGATCTGCATAATGAACCATTAGGGTGCACTCCATTCACTCTCTGGATGGCCATCATCAGATCACAACTATGTCAATCTCTGGCAGAGAACCAAGGCTTCAAAGTTACCTTGATTGAATGAAAATCAACTGGTCTTTAATCTGTATAGTAAATATACTGGTTATATATTTTAATTAAATTATTGATCCCATAGCTCACCGGTGTACTAGATGCAGACACAGCCATACTAGCAAGGATGCTCAACACTTTCAGCCGCCTCTGGCTCTCCATTCCTCCAAATAAAGATAAAAATACAGTATTCTTAGTGGTCTCGTTGGCGCACGCAGATAGGTAGTCGCATATTATGTCAATTAGTTGCAGTTCTTGAAGGGGGCTGATGCCGGCAGCGCGACGGCCGCCGCGCCGATCAACCTCACAAAACACAAACTCCGCTATTGTGTCCATGGCGATATCGAGCTGCTTGTTCGAAGGCGCCGCACGACCCACCAATAATTGCTCTGGAAGACAAATTATCTCCATTGGTCTTATATCACTAAGAAAGAAAACCAATGTCGGAACCACTCATCATCAAAACATAACGACCTATTCGATTGAGAGCTTCTTTGGCACACACAGGAAAATCAAACTTTCGGAGTTGATGCTTTAAGTCTGATATCGACATTTTAAGCCCTTAATGCAGTAAAACTCAAGTAAAACTTTAAATTGTTTTAGAAACCAAGAAATATTATTGTTTCTTCTCTACGACACGACATTACGACAACGATTGGACAAGTGTTGCCAGGTCAGATTTTTATATTACCCTAAGCTTGGTCTCAATTTACCCTAGATTGTCCAAAATTTTGAAAAAATACCCTAAATAACAATTTCAAAATAAAGTTTTTTTCCTCAAATAAAACAACAATAAATATTTACATATTATTAATAGAACAATTACCAAATTCCATATAAACGATGATCTGTCAAATAGTTATTTTTCAAGCTGATGTAAATTATGTAACAAAAACCCTGATAATATACTGAAACAGGTGGTGTTGTTGCTAAAACTGAACAACATTCTTCAAGAAACAGGTCAAAAAACGAATTTTTGTTCGTCTTTCCATAGTAATTTGGTCAGCTGAACAATACATTTTGTACGGGAGTATAATTTTTTTTTTCATTTTTCGACCTATGTTCCATGGAGGATGTTGTTCAGTTTTAGAAACACTATCACCTGTTTCAGATCTGACACGGTTTTTTGTTACATATTTGTACATTTAATAAATTGGGTTGGTAAACTTTTCCAAAACTGCTGTGAATTATATATTTTCTGGTAGCTTTTGGCTTTGGAGTCAGGAATAACTAATTGCGGATTTTTTACAATACTTCATTTTAATTTAAATAATAATTTAAAATTAAAATTCTAACATAGTACAATAAATCAATATTACGGCTGTATGCGTAGGTATTGCTTTTGCTCAAATAAAAAAGAAAGAAAGAAAAGTTTGGCCTTGGCAATGTTAACTAGTTGTCATGTCAGTCAGTCACAGTCAGCTAAAATGAATAAAATAACTCTTTTGTGAGTAAATTTGTAGATATATATATATATATTTACATGATCATCACAAACGTATAAAGCTCTCTGAAGGCAATTCCTGTTTAATCCTCTTCACCACGTCTCTTTCAAATTTATGGGAATTGTACAAAATTTGTCTGCCGATGGTCACATCAATATTTCAAACAAAACGGAACAAAGCAGTGTAGGTACTTCATCGGCGTAATAAGCTGGATAATGGATTTCTTCAAGCTGATCCATTTTCCATAACTGAACAAGAAAAACACTAGAAAATCACAATTAATAAGCTGAAAAACAAACAACAAAATTAGGTCGTGATTAATGATTACCAAAGAGTAAAATAATTGGATTAGTCTTTGTCACTCTCTGACAAATCAGGGGGGTGATTTTGTAATTTTGTTGCAATCAACTCTGACAGAAATCGCAGTTACATTGCTGCTTTAGTTAGAACCAATGTGACAACTATCTTACTTAAAGCAGCAATGCAACCGCGCTTTCAATCGATTTCAATCGAGAATTGTTAGCAACAGCTTTACGTAATCAAGGTGCTGTCCTGTCAATCAGTTTTTTTAATCAGTAAATGCAAGGGAACTTCGTGTTCAGCCGTTCGTTTGATATTTTATCGCGATAGTAATATAAAAAAAATATATTTAATTAACAAGGTAAAATAAAAAAAACATAATATTATTTTCTTTATTCTTCAGACTTGTGCTATTAAAAAAAATAAAAAAACCATTAACTTCGAAAAAGTTTACTGACCCAATTGTTTGAATTGAATTAATAAAAATATTATTTGAATAGTTGCTATGACCATAGAACATATTAGTGTTTTAATGAATTTTAATTTGAAAACGACAAAAATATTAAATGATCTATTCAATCATTATGTTCTAGTTTATTAACTTTGTCCATTTCTCCATTGGCAATTGGGTTGGTAAACTTTTTCAAAACTGTTGTGAATTATATATTTTCTGGTAGCTTTTGGCTTTGGAGTCAGGAATTACAATTGCGGATTTTTTATAATACGTCATTTTAATTTAAATAATAATTTAAAATTAAAATTTACAACATAGTACAATAAATCACTATTACGGCTGTATGCGTAATGCTTTTGCTCAAATAAATAAAAATGAAAAGTTTGGCATTGGCAATGTCAACCAGTTGTAATGTTAGTCACAGTCAGCTAAAATAAATAAAATAACTCTTTTGTAAGTTTGTAGATATACATATACTTACGTGATCATCACAAACGTATAAAGCTCTTCGAGGGCAATTCTTGTTTAATCCTCTGCACCAGGTCACAGAATAAATAATAGTACGACCGGTCTCTTTCAAAGGTATGGGAATTGTAAAAAGTTTGTTCTGCGGATGGTCATATCTATATTTCAAACTTAGATTATTGACATATCAATAATCTAAGATTTCAAACAAAACGGAACAAAGCAGTGATGATATAGCAATAATTCTAATATCATTGAGGTATAGGTACTTCATCGGGGTAATGAGCTGGATAATGGATTTCTTCAAGCTGATCCATTTCCCATAACTGAACAAGAAAAACACTAGAAAATCACAATAAATAAGCTGATAAACAAACAACAACATTAGGTCGTAATCAATGATTATGATTACTCTTTGTCACTATCTGTCAAATCTGCTAGGCGATTGCGTAAAGTCAATCGTATTCATTTGACAGTTCATATTGTGTCATAATATATGTCATCCCATACAAATTGTAGCCGATGGAATACGATATGATATGAACTGTCAAATGAATACGATTACCTTACGCAATCGCACCCCTGTCCTGTCAATCAATTTTTTAATCAGTAAATGCAAGGGAACTTCGTGTTCAGCCGTTCGTTTGGTATTTTATCGCGATAATAATATAAAAAATTATATTTGATTAACAAGGTGAAATAAAAAAAATCATAATATAATAACAAATACAATAACAATGTTCAATAAATAAAATAAAATAAAAAAATAAAATAAAATATTATTTTCTTTATGCTCCAAACTTGTGCTATCAAAAAAAATATGTAAAACAATTATTTTCGAAAAAGTTTACCAACCCAATTTTTATTTTAGGTAGCAATTTATAAATAATAATAATAATGAATTTATTTCAGACCAGAGTCCATAGTGTTAGTAACAATTTTCTTACGAACTAGGGTTAGTAACAATAATTGCTTAATAATTATCTAAATGAGTGTAGGAGTGTAAGGAGTATATATATATATATGTCGGAGCGTGAGCACCGTGCTGCTCAAGATTATTGGAACCCCTAGCGCCATCTATTGAGTTTAGTAGTAACTATTCGGAAAGTACAAGTCGGAAACGTCAAGTGGCTCACTTGGGTAAGGTCGATACAGCGAGTGTGTGATCTGTGCAGGACGTGTGACAGTTGACAGGTTTGATGTTTGTCAGTTTGACAGTTGACAGCCTTGACGTTTCCGGAGGTGGGAAAATGTGGAGAGCGCGATCGGGGGGTAGTCGGTGGGACATTCTGTTACCGGCAGCCGTAGTGAACGGTCGTTCATTTGAGTTCAACTCGCTGTGTCGAACTTGCCGCGTTTACCGACTTGAATCCATGTGAATCTGTTCGATCATCCGTTATTTTGAGCTAACTCGATGTTGATTGTAAGAATAGAGGTTGTGTATTGTAAAGAAACTATTATTTCGTGCTCGGCGGTGAATAACCTTATCCTGACTCCGTCATCAGAAGCGGGATGCAATCCAAACGTCCCACGTGGTGAGAAAAGTGAATCAAACGATATGAGGTGTGATAACGAGACACGTGCAATGGAAAATCAATGTGATCGACGAAAAGTGGCGTCTATTGACCAAATCGCAATATTATTGCTTTGTTACAATACAAGCGATGCGTGTGCCTACTTCGAGTGCCAATGTTCGTTCCTGACTTTGATCCCGAGAGAAAAAAATGTTGACGTGCGTGCCTGGATCATAACGACGTAATGAAGCTATGGTGATGGATGACATGGTGTGATTTCAAGCAGCTGTTCATGCTAAGGTGTAGCATTCCAGTACATCGCACAGTACCGACTGATTCCAAGGATAACAGGTCATGTGATTGTTCCACTTTTTCTAGTGCTTGTTCTCATGTCAAACAACAACCAAATGCGCCTATGATTATCTGCTTCAGGTGCGTCACAACACAAGACAACAGCGGTGCAACAGGCAGCGGCAACAGTTGTGAAGCTGAGCAAAGCAACTAGCAGCGCAAGCGGTGATGCAGTGGCGACAGCGATGCAATGGCAATGGCGATGCTCTGTGGCGGGTGCTAGTGCAGCATTACAAGCTGAGAGCATCCTGTTACTCGGCGCAGCCAGCATAGCGAATCTACAAGGTCACTTTATAGAGGTCAGTCGTAACGATTTTATTGTCATTTAATTTTTAAACGAAAAGTCACTAAATATTCCTATTGTTTGCGATTATGAAAACGGCACAGTTTGAAGTCACATTATGTTTTAAAATTATTCAAGGCAGTGAATTTAACTAAAATTAAAGGGGTTAGTAATATTTTGTTGGTGAATGGTGACTTCAATCAACAGAAATTGTTGTTGAAATTTAGTGCAAAAATAAGGAAAATTGAATAAAATCTTTCTTAGTAATGTCATTTATCTTGTGGTACTGTAATGTTAGCACTATTCTGTCGTAACTCGTAATGTAACCACTTTTCTGTTTGAATTCACTGCTAACAGTTGGTAGATGCATCAATGTTTCTGAATATGTTTACTGTTAGCACACTGTTAGCACACTGTTAGCACACTGTTAGCACACTGTTAGCACACTGTTAGCACACTGTTAGCACACTGTTAGCACACTGTTAGCACACTGTTAGCACACTGTTAGCACACTGTTAGCACACTGTTAGCACACTGTTAGCACACTGTTAGCACACTGTTAGCACACTGTTAGCACACTGTTAGCACACTGTTAGCACACTGTTAGCACACTGTTAGCACACTGTTAGCACACTGTTAGCACACTGTTAGCACACTGTTAGCACACTGTTAGCACACTGTTAGCACACTGTTAGCACACTGTTAGCACACTGTTAGCACACTGCTAGTACACTGCTAGTACACTGCTAGTACACTGCTAGTACACTGCTAGTACACTGCTAGTACACTGCTAGTACACTGTTAGTACACTGTTAGTACACTGTTAGTACACTGTTAGTACACTGTTAGTACACTGTTAGTACACTGTTAGTACACTGTTAGTACACTGTTAGTACACTGTTAGTACACTGTTAGTACACTGTTAGTACACTGTTAGTACACTGTTAGTACACTGTTAGTACACTGTTAGTACACTGTTAGTACACTGTTAGTACACTGTTGGTACATTGTTAGCACACTGCTAGTTCACTGTTAGTACACCGTTTGTACACTGTCAGTACACTTTTAGTCATAGTGTGGTGAATTTGAGTAAGCAGCTGTTGCTATGTAGGAATATAAATTCAGTTTAGTAACTACTGTTCATAATCATGAAATTAAATAACTTCCTGATTTAACAAAGTTAGACCCGAAGTTCAGGGGGCCATTTAAAGTCATAGAAATACTTGATAACGATCGTTATGTTTTAAAAGCTCTAAACTCAAAGCGTACTTACAAGTACGCACATGATAGGTTAAAAAAAAAGATGCCTGAGGGACAAGTACCTAATGACATCAGCGATTCGGAGTGTTCTGAAAATTTTGAGTCTTAACTGATTATTTTATTGTGTCCTCTTAAGTCATCTTGTTGAGTAAGATCACAGGGATGATCTTATGTGTGAGATCACAGGGATGATCAAATGTGTAAGAGCCACAGGGATGGTTCTGAGGAGTCACAGGGATGACTTAATTTATGAGCTACAGGGATAGCCGGACTAAAGTGGTACACAGTAAATTGATAATTCAATTGTTTGAAAAAAAAAAGAAATAAAAAAAAAACAATTGGGTACTTGGCCCTCCAGCATATTTGGCTGTAAATTCTGTAAAAAGTTATCATTAGTTATTATGGTGATGATGGGGAATATGATGATGATGATGATGATGGTGATGATAATGGTGATGATGGTGATGATGATGATAGTGATGATAGTAAACGAAGGGGCTGGACTTTCAACTAGTTTAATTAGTTCAAACATTACTCATTTTTGTGATTGTTTATTCAATAGTATGCTAGTCGCTCAGATTGGTTACATTCTTCGTGCATTCGTAGTCGTAGGTGTAAATCGGGCCTGATTTCCCGTCACATTGCGGCCACGCTTGTGAGTGGCGTGCGTTTAGCTCAAAGATGTAAGCGATCGTTGTTGAATCGCCGGATAAAGGCGCTGTGTTGTGTAATGGTACCGGATGGAGGTAGCCCTTGTTTTGGGTGATCACCGGATAGAGGTTGTCATTGGGTGCTAGATGGAAGCATCTGAATTGTAGAATATTGCATACTACACTGATTACACAATCTATTTAGTTTTGAAATATTGGTCTGATGAGTTTTCTTGAATTTTTAGTGAATAGTTATTTTGATTTGTTTACTTTCATCACTGTTATTTCATGAGTACCTATGGATTAGCAATGGAGTAAGCAATGTTGTAATTTTGAATAAAGTTGTGGTATACAAATTGTGGTATTACAAGACCTGACCCTTTTGGTCAGGAAGGCCGAGCGTTTGAACATTTTACTGTTCAGGTAATATCTCCCTTTGCAGGATCTTCCCCAGCCACCTCACACGAGGACGTGTGAAATGTCAGGATGGCCGTGTCGGAGCGTGAGCACCGTGCTGCTCAAGATTATTGGAACCCCTAGCGCCATCTATTGAGTTTAGTAGTAACTATCAAGTCGGAAACGTCAAGTGGCTCACTTGGGTAAGGTCGATACAGCGAGTGTGTGATCTGTGCAGGACGTGTGACAGTTGACAGGTTTGATGTTTGTCAGTTTGACAGTTGACAGCCTTGACGTTTCCGGAGGCGGGAAAATGTGGAGAGCGCGATCGGGGGGTAGTCGGTGGGACATTCTGTTACCGGCAGCCGTAGTGAACGGTCGTTCATTTGAGTTCACCTCGCTGTGTCGAACTTGCCGCGTTTACCGACTTGAATCCGTGTGAATCTGTTCGATCATCCGTTATTTTGAGCTAACTCGATGTTGATTGTAAGAATAGAGGTTGTGTATTGTAAAGAAACTATTATTTCGTGCTCGGCGGTGAATAACCTTATCCTGACTCCGTCATATATATAGTATTTTTCTCAATAAGTACACGATAATGGATAAAATCAACATTTTGACAGGACATAAATGGTCATCCTTCTGTCTAACATTGTTTTAGTAGGAGTAAAGTTAACACATGATTTACCCTAAGAAAATCTATTACCCTAAGAAATACCCTAAAAAAATCTATACCCTAATATTTACCCTGCCGGATATTGATTACCCTGAATCTAGGGTAAACTACCCTAAGTTGGCAGCACTGAACGACAAGAGTGACAGACCACAAAACTGACAGACAGACACAGAGTACTTTTGTGCTAACAGACAACACAGCAATGGCTGCTGCACAGAGTGCTATGATGGCAGGATTGGTTAGCATGGCACGGGCTGGGGGCTCATTGTGTAATTTCAAAATCTATCGCAATCGCTTTCAGGATGTGATGCATTGATGCTTCTTTTTTGGCACAAGTAAAAACTTACCAAAGAAATACAGCAATGTGTCACATCCATCTGTCAAATGAAAGCGATTGCGATAGATTTTGAAAATTAGACAAAAAGTGGGCTGGCTGGGCATTCTGGGCAGAGCAGTGGACAATTTTTTTCTAGTCTGTGATCTGACCACAGACTAATAAGTCTGGTGTGTCAAAATCAAAACAAACTTGTCAAATGTCTGTCAATGTCAAATTCCGATCTCGACATTCACGGATTCACGTCACGACGTCGACGCGTCGCCCTTCACGAAAAAAATTGTGTTTCGAATTTTATTATTGCAATAATTCAGTAAATACCTATTTAATTTTGTAGTAAACATCAGAAATGGAAGTATTAGTTGCGAACGTAGATCATATTAAATTTGACATAGATTTCGCGTTAGAAGAACAATATGGAGCTCTGCCATTGCCGTTCCCAGGAATGGACAGTGAGTTCTACTTTCGGTTTCTACCAAGTTTCTACTATAATATAACAAACAGTTGCAGAGGTATAATCTTGAAGTTAATTCATCCATGGCTATATTTGCAGAATCAACAGCGGCAGTATGCGAATTCTTCAGCCAACCCGGCGGCTGCAACAACGGCCCACAATGTCCTTACAGGCACGTTCGTGGGGATCGAACGGTAGTGTGCAAGCATTGGCTGAGGGGTCTCTGCAAGAAAGGAGACCAGTGTGAATTTCTACACGAGTATGACATGTCTAAAATGCCCGAGTGCTACTTCTATGCCAGATTCAATGCTTGTCACAATAAGGAATGCCCATTTCTTCACATCGACCCCGAGAGTAAGATTAAGGATTGCCCCTGGTAAGATTGTTTTTATTATATTACTCATACAAAAAGTTTGCTCATATCAGTTAAGGGCAACTCGCCCCACTATTTAGTTTTTCTCACTGGTTACATTTTTAACCCAACTTAGCCCACATTTAGTAAATGAATACCTCTGTTGCAACAATATAATCATCAAAATAGGTTAAAGTTGAATTGAATTGACAAGGAAAATTCAATTTTAAACTGAAGTAATGAGTTTTCTCTGACCCATCACATTAAATTAAATACAGTCATGTCTTATCAATTTATTTGTATTACTTACTAGCGGCCACCTGCAACTTGTCTGGGTGGAAGTGGAAAGTTTTTTGCTATCCCTCGGGAACAATCCTTTTTTCAGGACGAAAGATACCTTATGTCCTTCTCTGTACCCCTGACAATCTGTATGTAAAATTTCATGATGATCGGTTTAGTAGTTAAGACGTAAAGGCCTAACAAACAAACGGACTTTCACATTTATAATATTAGTAAGGATTTAACCCTTCAAGGTCTGAAAAATAAGATAATAGGTATTCCATTGTTATCTGGCCCACTAAACTACCACCAATTCGGCCACTTGGGTTTTGATGAATTAAAAAAACTACTCTGTAAACTTTAAGTAATTTTTACAATATTTCTTAATTACCTACTATGGAAATCAAATTATGTAGTTCTGGCGACATCTACACAGTATTATTATTTGAAGGTACGATAGAGGTTTCTGTCGGCATGGGCCACACTGCCGGCACCGGCACGTGCGCCGCGTTCTCTGCATGAACTACCTGGCTGGATTCTGTCCCGACGGCTCCACCTGCAAGTTCATGCACCCTCGCTTCGAACTACCTGCACCGCCAGAGCAAACCAAAGATGCCAAGAGATTGCCAGTGTGCCACTACTGCTCTGAAGTCGGTCACAAGGCATCTACTTGTAATAAAATACCACCAGAGGTAAGTTAACATTATGATGTTGGTAGTGTCGGCAACGAAAGTCGTTTAACAGTTAAGTGCTTTGTCCTAGCAACTTTTTTGAATAATAAATTACTCTGACATCTGTCAAAAATTTTCATATGATAAAGTAGTAAAGTGTTCAGCGACTTACGTTGTTGAATATACATGATACACTGATGTCCATTATACAAGTACGCTGGACTGGCGAATGTTACCAATCGTTTGTTCCGATTTGAAAATCGCCATATTGGTGCTGAGAGCAGTAGATTCTATACTATGGCAGTAGTGACTGTACTTGGAACTAATTAGTTCCAAGTACACTCACTACTGCCATGCCACAGTAGAATCTACTGCTCCCAGCGCTCCATCCCAATATGGCGATTTTCAAATCGGCACAAAAAATTGCTGTCATTTTATGACAATAGCCAGTCCAGCGTTTGTTGTTAATGGACTTCAGTGACATGATAAATATTTTAATTTAAAATGAAATGTAGGCAATTTTTTTTATTCTGTAACACAAGTCTTTTTCTAACTACAACTTGACCAAGAGGCACATGACTGTTAAGTCATGTAATGGCTAAGATCATGACACTGTTTTAGTATAATAATAAGTATCTACCTAATTTGGTTAAGGTGATTCTTGAGTTTGGTGAAAATGGGTGTTAGGGGCTCTTTAAAAAATCTGTATGTAGTTACATAAAATATATTTATTTTTCAGCAAAGAGAAGCGGCTCTAAGGCAAGAAGAGGCCAGATACAGGGCTCTAGGTTATGTGAAACCTGCCGGTGATAATGAAGAGATGAACGGTCAACGACTTCAACGCATAATTCACAAACCCCTAGAAGAAGTGACATGCTTCAAATGTGGCACGAAGGGACACTACGCCAACAAGTGTCCCAAGGGCCACCTCGCGTTCCTCTCGAGTCAAGCGGGACAAAACAACAATCCTAACCCTGTGTTCAAAAAACCTAACTAGTATAAATATGTGAAGCCTTCGTAATTGGCTTCATGATCAACAGTGGTTATTGACTAAAGTGTAAATATAATTTTAAAAAACCTAGTTTTAAGTTTTCCCCAATTAATTATTGTCACATTTAGTTTCTGAATTTTTATTTCGCATTGCATTGCTTTCAATGTAAAACAAGATTACTAAAAGTAATAAAAGACAAAATATAATAAGATATGCAGAGTTTTGAACTTTTAGTTTATTATTTTATTATCATTGTGACCTTTTCTTTGAGCGTGCCCGCAGATCGGCAGGGGGGTATCACTCCGCGCTTAAACTTTTATGCCTACTGCTCGCGACCCACTCCAAGAGGGCCATTGTCGAGGGATATCACCGCGCCGACCGAAACGCGCGCCGTGTGCAAGCGACGAGAGCGCAGCGCGTGAACGATACGAACGAACAATGCCTTACAACTATATCGGTAAATACCGATAATGTTATTTTAAGTAGGTACCTATATTGTAAGTACCCCTTTCGCCAGACGTGTCTCATTCACCTCACTCCGTGTTCTTTAAGCATTAGAAGTATTTATCCTAATAATAATTAAAAAAATGTTCTTTAGGTAAGTGTATTTTCACAAGTAACTAGGTAGGTAGGTACTTACTTACTTTACTTATTTAAACATCTTAACCATCAGCCATTTTAATGTCCCCACTGCAGGGGCACAGGCCTTCCTTATGGGTGGATAAGGAGGATGGGCCTTAAACCACCACGCGAGCCCAATGCGGATTAGCGGGTGTTAACAACTACAAATGCAGCCGGAACCAACGGCTTAACGTGCCTTCCGAAGCACGGAGGAGCTCGAGATAATTAATTTTTTGTCACCCATCCCATGACCGATCCTTGCGAAAGTTGCTTAACCTCCGCAATCGTTGGACCAGGCGCTATGACACTGCGCCATCGAGCTTCTCTAAATACTTATTATTTATGCATATTTGCTCTTTAAATACGCTCAGCTCACCTAGGTATTAGGTAGATTTATTTTATTTTATACTAGCGACTACGACTTCGTACGCGTGGACTTTATGACTTCGGTGTACCCATATAAATGAACTAATGTAGTTACATAAGAAAATACTTGTAGCAGTGTTATGGTTTTGCATCAAGTGTTCCATCCAGATCTTCGATTTTTATACCTCAACAAAAAAATCTCATCAGGCTAAACAACTTTTGCTAAGGTGTAATTTTTATATTTTGTATAGTTTAGCTGGATCATTATGGTTCTGCATTGGGTGTTACAGATCTTCGATTTTCACACCTCAACAAAACATGCTCATCAGGCTCAGGCGCGGTCGCAGCCTGAAATTTTGGGGGGGTCACTAATAAATTTTGTAAATTTATAGAAGCAGTGCCGGTTTTAGCACTACCAGCGCCCTGGGTAATATTTCTACGGGCGCCCCCTATATGCGATTACAAGATTTTCAATTTTGCCTGTTAGGTAAAAAACGGCCGCGCAGCGCGTTTTTTTAGTCAGTTTCAACTACTAATCTTGTAACCTTGCTTGCTAGTGGAAAAAAAATGGCCGCGTAGCGCAGTTTTTAGTCAGTTTCATCAGCTAATCTTCTAATTTTGCTTATTTCAGTAAAAAAAACCGCCTCGCAACGCGTTTTTTAGTCAGTTTCATCTACTAATCTTGTAATCTTGCTTGTTTATAGTAAAAGAAAAGGCCGCGCAGCGCGATTTTTAGTCAGTTTCAACTACTAATCTTGTAACCTTGCTTGTTAGTGAAAAAAAAAATGGCCGCGTATCGCAGTATTTAGTCAGTTTCATCTGCTAATCTTCTAATTTTGCTTATTTCAGTAAAAAAAACCGCCGCTTAGCGCGTTTTTTAGTCAGTTTCATCTACTAATCTTGTAATCTTGCTTGTTTATAGTAAAGAAAAACGGCCGCGCAGCGCGATTTTTAGTCAGTTTCAACTACTAATCTTGTAACCTTGCTTGTTTATAGTAAAAAATGGCCGCACAGCGCAGTTTTTGTCAGTTTCATCTGCTAATCTTCAAATTTTGCTTATTACAGTAAAAAAAAACGCTACGCAGCGCGATTTTTAGTCAGTTTCATCTACTAATCTTGCTTGTGTATAGTAAAGAAAAACGGCCGCGCAGCGCGATTTTTAGTCAGTTTCAACTACTAATCTTGTAAACTTGCTTGTTTATAGTAAATACCATTTTGGTGCGGAACCTTAAAAATGGCCGCGCAGCGCAGTTTTAGGTCAGTTTCGTCTGCTAAACTTCAAATTTTGCTTATTATAGAAAAAAAACTACCGCGCAGCGCGATTTTTAGTCAGTTTCATCTACTAATCCTGCTTGTTTATATTAAAAAATAGCCGCGCAGTGCGATTTTTGCCAGTTTCATTCGTCGCTTGGTCGCTCATCACCAGGTATATACGATTGATAGTCGACCGGTGGTCGGGCGTTTTCGGCGCCCCACACACGAGGGCGCCCAGTGCTATCACACCGCTTGCATCGCCCTACTGTCGGTACTGCTAAATAAGGCGTCAAATAGAAGATTTCTATTTGACGTTTACGATTTTGGGGGGGGGTCATGTCCCCCGTGACCCCCCCCCCTCGGACCGCGCCTGATCAGGCTGAACAACTTTTGCAAAGATGTCATTTTAATATTTTGTATAGTTTAGCTGGACCTATACAGTTCTACTTCAGGTGTTCCAGACCTTCGATATTTATACCTCAACAAAAAATGCTCATCAGGCTGAACAACTTTTGCAAATATGTCATTTTTATATTTTCTAAAGTTTAGCTGGACCATTACCTATGGTTCTGCATCACGTGTTCCAGATCTTCGATTTTTATACCTCAACAAAAAATGCTCATCAGACTGAACAACTTTTGCTAAGGTGTCATTTTATATTCCTTATAATTAAGTTGGACCATTATGGTTCTGCTTAAGTTACGCCCAGGCTTAACAGCTATATAACAAAAAAAGTTTCATTCGAATCCGTTCAGTATTTCCGGAGATTAGCGTGTTCAAACAGACAAACAAACAGACACACAAACAGACACACTTTTTTTTCAAATTCTTACTCTATTACTATAAAGAGCTTATTAGATCATCCTGAATTAAGGATACGGAATTCAGAGTCCGATTTAGGACGAGAAATTCAGTCGCCAATTAGACCGTCCTGAATAACGGATCCGATATCACAGCTTAACGATCATACAGTAGTTACACGAATGTACTTGCGCAGAGCAACGGAGGCGAAAATACAGTGACCGTAAAAATACATGTAGGTAGGAGGTAGGAGGTATAGGTATGTAGCTAGGTAGGTAGTAGGTACGTGTCATTTTCAATGCTAATCTGAACTAGGTTTATTGATGTAGGTACCAGTATGTAATTTGCGAATAACTCATCTAATAACATACAGCTGTCAAACTTAAAACAGCAATATCCGAAAAGTACTCATCCTAGACTGGTGGTGTCTTTTAAGAAATGAAAGGTCTTGGTGAGATCTTCATTTTCGTTCGATGAACGAAACCAACTTGCGGTGAAAAATGGAACTAGGTACCATGGGCAACAGCGACGCTTAACCACTGCTAAGGTCAAAATCGCTTGCACGCCGCGCCGTCACAACCATACGTTTAGTTCGTGTAGGGGCGATACGCGCGCACACGAATTTTGTTGCAAACTGGTTAAGCGTCGCTGTTGCCCATAGTACGTTGCAGCCGTAGATTTTTGACAATAATGACATTTTGATGTTCACTATTAAAATTTGTTCACCACTAGCGAAATTAAAAAAAATGGTTAAAAAAATAATAATAATATTATTGTTTATATTTTTACAAGTATAGCTTTTCATTAACCACAGCTTTTATGAATGTTACGCAGTTCATTCAAAAGAAAACAACCCTAACGTTGTCAGAAGAGAGAGAACGCGATAGAAAGGGAGGCAACTTCTAGGTTAACTTCGCGACGCGCAACGCCCCGTTTAGAAAAAGGTTGAATTTTCGTGTACCCAATTATTTATCTTTATTTTTTAGGGTTCTGTAGCCAAATGGCAAAAAACGGAACCCTTATAGATTCGTCATGTCTGTCTGTCTGTCTGTCCGTCTGTCCGTCCGTATTTCACAGCCACTTTATTCCAAAACTATTAAAATTACACAGTTGAAACTAGGTAGGTAGATGTATTCTGTGAACCGCTTTACGATTTTTACACAAAATAAAAAAAATATAAAAGATTAACGGGGGCTCCCCATACATGGAAGTGAAACGGAAAAAAAAACATCAAACCAACCTATATTATGTGTGGGGTGTCTATAGATAGGTCTTTAAAAATGACATTGAGGTTTCTAAAAGTATTTTTTCTCAAAGTCAACCGTTTGGAAAATATACACTTCCAAAGTGGTAAAATGTGTGTCCCTCCCCCTCTAACTTTTAAACTAAGAGAGTGAAAAATCTAAAAAAAAATATGTTGTAGATCTTTATAAACACTATCTACGAAAATTGGTTTGAAAGAGATATATTTAGGAGATATAGCACATTTTCCAAAACCGCAAATATAACTTTGTCGTTTATACAAACACTATAAAAAACAAAGTTATTTTGCAGATGAAAATGATAGTGGTATTAAATAAGGTATGGTATTAAATAAGGTATGGTATATGGTAACTACGGAACCCTACTGCGCGTGGCCCGACACGCACTTGGCCGGTTTTTTTTTATTCAAAAAAGCAAATCACAGAGTGATTTTGCCCTTATACACTTAGTTTTGTCGTTGCGCCAACTGTCTATCTAGACTAGACGAACGGCGGCTTTTTTTTCACCAACATAAAAAGCGTTGACTGACTGTATACTCTTTAGGCTGGGGTACTACTGTGTCAGAGCAGAGCGTCCTGAATGCGATTACACTGTCCTAAGTGCTTCCGATTTAGCATCCTTAACACCGGAGACCATTTCCTCTCCTAACTAGGATCCTAACTAGGATCCTACCTTCCTGAATGCAATTACACTTCTCTGAATTAAGGAGCGACTTCATTCCGGATCCTTAATTCAGGATGATCTAATAAGTTCTTTAGTCTTCATCGCCCCAGATATTTTTTTTATAATAAATGTAATGTACAGACTAGGGTTGCCAACCCTACTATATTGAGGACTCGCCTACTATATTTTTTGAAAAAATATATAGTAGGCAAAACTACTATATTTTCACAAGTGAAAAAATTAAACAAAAGCAACAAAAAATATTATTATATGCACATAAGTAATTTTGCATAATAATTTTGTGATTACACTTGTCTTTATGGTTGTTGAAGCAGATTTTAAGTACCTAGGAATATTTATGTATCCAAGTAGTTTATTTCTCGACTGTAACTTTCAAAAAGTAGGCATTTTGCTACTAACTATGTCATTACGCGATTTAGTCATAATACGAAGTAGGGAATATGAAATGTGGACTATTTACCATACCTACTACATATGTTTTTTAGGTATTGACAGCCGGACAGGAATAAATAATGAAAATGTTAGTACTTAAGTATGAAAAATGCAATTTCTTTAAAATCCTCCATACAAAACGGCAACCTTTGAGTACTATATTTTTTTGGACTTTTTCGCCATCTACTATATTTTTACACAAAAAATCTTGATACTACTATTATTAGATGCAAAAAAAGTTGGCAACCCTAGTACAGACACACTTTTTTTACTGTTTTATTATATGTAAGTAGGTACTTATTAGTAATTGAGGGTTTTCCAAAAAAAGTGTACCCCACTTTTGGGCTGTCCCCCGTGTTTGAAGTTTAATAATAAGAAAAATTATAGGTATCTTGCTAATATAATGATTGCAGTGCATTAAAAAGACTCTAAACATAATCAAGTGCCTTCTCTACGCTGACGACCAAGTTATACTTGCGTCTTCTGCGCAAGAGTTGCAGGAAATGATGTCGGTTATGAATGAAGATTTTGTGAGAAAAGGGATGAAAGTGAATGTAACTAAGACTAAAGTGATGGTGTTTGAGAGAGATGAAGAAATGACTGACTGTACGGTAATGTTAGGTGGCGAAAAAGTGGAACAAGTCCGTGAGTTTGTATACTTGGGGAGTTTGTTCACAAGGGACGGAAAGAGTGAGGAAGACATAGAAAGACGAGTGAAGAAAGGAAATTCGGTGAGTGGTGCTATACACTCGGTTATGAGTAGCCAAACCGTTTCTGCAAAGGCGCGAATGGCTATTCATAACGGAGTGCTGGTACCGACACTGATGTATGGAAGTGAATCTTGGGTATGGCAGAAGAAGAATGAAAGCAGAATAAATGCGGTAGAGATGCGATCGTTGAGGAAAATATGTGGAGTAAAACTGAGTGATAGAGTGAGCAATGAGGTGATTCGCAAAAGGTGTGGTCTGAAAGATGATATAGTGACAAGAATTGAGAAAGGAATGCTCCAGTGGTTTGGTCACTTAGAAAGGATGAATGAAAGGCGAATCACGAAAGAGATATACTGTGCGAATGTGGAAGGAACGATTGCACGAGGGCGTCCCAGAAAAAACCTACGCGGACCAAATAGAGGTTATTATAAAAAAGGCTGGTGTACGCAGTGACAAAAACCGCAGGGCATGTATGAAAAGATTGATGGATATGAATGAAGCGAAAGAAGTGTGCAAGGATCGTAGCAGGTGGCGATCCATAGTCTCTGCCTACCCCCATGGGAAACAGGCGTGAGTGTATGTATGTATGTAAACTAGGTATTCAACCAATTATTTTACCAATACTTTGCATAATATTAAAAGAATGACCATTTTTAAAAACTAAAGTGTCAGTTTTTGGCGTGTCCCCTACTCGAGTTCTTTGATGGTAGAAGCGATTCTAAAAACTTTTTGTACCTACTGGGGTACCGTGAGATTTTTGTATCGTTTGAATGTACTCTTACTATAGGCGATTCTATTGTCGACAGTAGTTAATAATTTAAGCCTTATTGCCATTAAATTACAGTTTGATTTCCAAAAAAATCTTAATAAGTGATACTGACCGGACATGTCAGGTTGGTCACGCTAAAAAATGCCATTTGAAAATTTACTAAGACTATTTTAGTCGATTTTAGTTTTTGAAATGGCAACATCATCCTTTACATTCACCAACAGTCATTTTAAAAAAGCTAGTTTTCTGTTACGTTTCGAGTAAACGCACGTGTTTTAGTGAGTGCCACGGCCGTCAAGATTTTTGGTGTCGGATTTGAGACATGTTGTCTTCAAATTCAGGTTAGTTTACAACATTTAAATATTTTTAGAAGATAAACTATATTCTAATGTACTATTATTTACATTTGATACCAAACGTGAGTAAATGTTTTCATCGGAATATAATTTTGAATATAGTATGAGAAGAGAACGTCACGTCAGTTTTGCTACATTTTGCCTCGTGACCTACAGGCTGACCAGCAAAGTCGCAAAACCGACACTGTAAGGCTGAGACTACATGTAGGACTTCTATTCCTGTACATAAATCTGGCTGGTATCCTGTGGGAATGTTCGCGTATAAAGAAGAATTATTTTTCAGGAATGTTTAGTAGCGGGCCTACTAAGTGTTTTAGAGTTGGGTGGGCATCCCGCACCTTGTATAATGATCAGATACGACGTCACAAAAATAGATGTACAATTTTTTTATTTAAATCTACCATGTGAGGGATGTGTCTCATTCTAGGCTTTATATGTAGAATACATATAATGTGGCAATCTATAATATTTTTACTAATTACTCTAACGAATTATTAGAAAATGTCGAAATGGATGAAATGAATGGATTTTTGTAAAATAATATGAAATGACTCAGTATATAATAAACGATAATATAAAATATAATCCTTAATTTTCATTTAATACACGTACACTGTGATCAGTTTTCTCTTGAGTGTAAACCCAGCCTTAGAAAATTAGCCTGTCGGATTTGTGACTGTCCCTGTTTTGCGACGAGGATATTTTCACAGTTTTAACTAAATGTCAACATGAAGGGGAACAAATAATTTGGATGCACTATTTAAAATGCCTTCAATTATCTGGAATAAAATAATCACTTTACCGATTAAACTACATATTTATTAGTTATTGCAAAAGTAATGGTTACTTTGACATCAAATGTGACAAAACCGACATTAAAACTACCGTAATTCGTAACTTATTGATTTGATGACTTCAGTGTTCTATTTTTCAAATAATTTTAATGATAAACATCTTAACACAAATAAAATCTTTACGTTCTTCTTGATATTTAGTAGATAAATTAGCTTTTAAAATAGTCGCAAAACTGACAGTTTGTTTCGACAGTGCTTGATTTATTTGATGATTTTTCGTAAAAAAGATAAATCAGCAAATAATAAAGTATCATTCTATAAATTATTATGTTTCTCAATAATATTTAAATAAAACAAATATCGGAAATTGTATTTCTAAAATAGTAACATCAATTTAGTCATAGTACACTTTATTTTGAAAACCCTCAATTTCATTGCACAGATTGCACTCGTATATTCATGGGCATAACGAATGTTTTCTATGATATCAGTAACTAGCGAGTAGCAACCCTGAAATGTGTCGGTTGAGACAGAGCTATGCGACAGAAAGAGACGCCTCTCTTTTTTCTTCGTAGGTGCATATAATTAAGCCCTCCCTGAGCTGTCTGAGCAATTTTATTTTCTGGCTTCATTGAAAATAGCCTTTTGGACCATAGTGTCATACTATACCTAGTAGAAACAAATGTCGATTTCTTAAAATGACCTCTTCCCAGAAGGATCACAATCCACATCCCAGAATGACCATTCCCAGATCGTCCACATTAGGACACAATAACCGTATTTTACCTAAGTGATCTTGACGTACACACAACAGCACGTCAGGTTTATTATTATTTATTACGTACCTAGGTAGGTCGTCTCTTAGCTCGTAGGGCAATAAATGCGGTATCTAGGTAAACATGCAGTCTGACGTGCTGTTGTGTGTACATGGCAAGCCATGCTTGATCGTTAAATGCAGGCCCCAAGACGAGCAAGTTTGGCTCGTCAAGCACGGTTCTACCATTTGGGGGTGTGGCCTGCATTTGATAGGCCACCCACGGTGATACCTACCCTACGTGCTTGATGTCAAGCATCGCTCCTTGTCCTAGACGATCAAAATGTGATGACTGTTTAGGGCATTGATATGAAACCAGTGGGGCGCGCCCCACAAGGGAGGCATAGAGTTATCCAAAGGGGGGCACGATGAGTGACTGGCTCCACACGAACTGTTCAGTTTTTTATGGAGCAGCTCACCGATTTTTGCCATGACCTCTTGCCAGTTTTCTTTTCTTTAGCTTTAGGAGCCAGCTCTACTTTGTGTCTTTATTAGAGATGCAACGAATACTAATTTCACCGAATAAGGAATATTCGGCGGAGCTCTTGGCCGAATATTCGGCTGTTGCCAAGCGGCAGGTCCGCGTATTTCTCCCGCACATGTTACTACCTGTCTCGATGCAGTACTCGCTAGGGCGCCGGGTGTATTGCGCCGGGTGGGAAGTATTTTGCTTCATTTGCGTGCCGATGCCGATCTTGTCACCACGCATTTTTTTTTGTGATTCCAGATTAAAGGTCAAGCCACACAGCGGGCGTGACGGGGCGCGGCGCGACGGGAGTTCACACTGCGGGGGTGATCACGTCTACGTTCCGCCCCGCCATGCTTCCGATCTGTATTCACGCTCGGCGCGACGGCGGCGTGGCGCGACGGGATGCGGCAAGTCGCGCCACGACCGACGGCTTGTGTGACGTCGTCCATAGTATCTAGTACAGCGGTTCCCCAATGGGGTTCCGTGAGAGGCTCTCAGGGGTTCCGCGAAAATTCAATAGTTTAGGTACTTATAAAGACAGTCCCGATTTTAGGTATAAAAATGACGCGGAATTGATGAGAGAGGCCCGAAAAGTAATAGAAAATATGCATGGAAACACAGTCAAAATAAAAGTACCGAAAACATTAAATCAAAAGTCTTTTTTTCCCTTCAGTTAGGTAGGTAGGTACCTTTTTTTTATTTTACTGTTAGTTTTCCTTCTTTTTATTTTACTCTTACTTTGCCGACCCGCCCGTTTGTTTCACATACTTACAAATATTCACATACATTTAACATGTCCTTCATTTACCAGTTACCACACTCTACAGTGGTTTTACTGCCAGTTTTAATGATTTCAACGTACATTTAGTGAGAAAATAGACCCAAAAAATTCGCTACAGCCTTCTACTGAGTTTTCTGTTGCTGAATGTGGCAACCCTGGTAAGTTTACTTCTTACTTGAGCTAGGGTTCCGCCCAAAAACGGTAAACCAAAAAAGGTTCCGTAGCCAAAAGAATTCGGGAACCGCTGATCTAGTACATAACAACTTCTCAGCGTCGCGTCGCCTTCCCGTCCCGCCACGCCCGCTGTGTGGCTTGACCTTTATTGATTTTGTTACATTATATTATTTTAACTTAATGACTTCATTAATAAATAACTGTCAGTTTACCGACTGAGGGGACGGAAAAAAGTACACAGAATCGCTAACGAGATTGCTTTTTATTTGAATAGTGCTCGTCTTGTTTGCAAGGCAGACCCTTACAAGTGGTGGTCTATTATGTCGTGTGCGTGAATTTAGAGATGCACTGAAGTCCATTTTAGGTTGTCGATAACCATAATGTATTATTGCTCTAATAAATAAAACACAAACAAGATTTTGAACAATTTTATTTAAATAATTACTTAAGGTCTCCTTTGAGGCTCCCTGCTTATTTATTTATGACATTTATCCAGTTTAATTTAATCACTGTATTTACAGAAAACCTGGAAATAATTATTAAATTAGTACTTAAGTTGGTATAGTTTACCATTTGAAAACTGTCGGTTACAAGCAGCTTTAAATAAAACTATCAGTGTTCACAAAGACAAACAAAGTTATATTGGAAATCATCGACATGAGTATCGATATCGATAATTTTTGATCAATATCTACGCCTTATTTTCTCAAGTTCACGGACATAATATCTTTTTATCTAATACATAATGTTTAGAAATCAGCCTTTATTTAGGAAATAGGCGTTTAATAGCATCATATTAGTATATAACTTAGTGTGTTTGGGAATATATTCAACTAAAATATGAATTATGAAAATGGTATTAGTACAATCATATTTACCTGTGAAATGAGTGTTTATTTGGGTTATTGTCGTAAGTAACATTACAATCCAGTACAGAACACGACACCATTATTGATTTATATAGCTTTGAGAGCCAAACCGACCCGATCGCGATCAAAATGACAAAATAATCTTGTTGACGCTTTTCACCAAGGTGATAAACGATGATAAATGAAGTCAAAGTAGGTTCAGCTGTCAGTTTTTTTTTTACTCTTTCTCGCACATCGCATAAGCCATAAGAATCGGTTTTTCACTCGCACCTTTGTCCGTCTACTTGAGCATAGCGAAAAATTTTCTAAGTCTATGTTACATATTTACAAACACTGGCTCATCTCACTTTTGGTTTCGCAGCCAAGTGAACTCTGTTCGTCTATTCCAGTGGATATTAAGTTTATGGTTTTTTCAAACAGTGGAGGAGCTCACGTCACTTAGGCCCTTTTTGTCATTGCACTCCGTCGGATCGCTAGGGTTGGCATATTCCGGCCGTCTCGTGGAATGCTACGCGCGAACGCTATGGAAACAACTGCGACGCGATGTCACAACCCTGACCAAAGTACTGCGAACTTTGCTTAGAGCTCTTAGAGTGACGTCAGCCGTCAAATTCGAACGTTTCCATGGAGCTCTCATACTGTTTGAAAAAACTTATATATGTACTGTGGTTTCGCTTATCGCGCGATTTTTCTGACACTTTGAATAGAACATAATGTGACGTATAGTCCAATCAACGGGGCTTATGCAACCCGAATAATTCTCCCGTCTATGAAATTTGGCATGTGATGAAGTTAGGTAATACAGATTACAGATGAACAATAATCCAATAAATTTTGTTACGAGAAGTTAGGTATTTTTACCTATCTTCTCGTAACATTTTACATATCTTCTTATTCGGGTTGCATAAGCCCCGTTGATTGGACTATACGTCACATTATGTTCTATTCAAAGTGTCAGAAAAATCGCGCGATAAGCGAAACCACAGTACATATATAAGTTTTTTCAAACAGTATGAGAGCTCCAACTAAATTAACTATGTTTATTTAGTTTTAACAGTTATGTTACCTTGTTATTGCTCTTGTCTCCAACATACAAAACACTCACACTTACAAACTAAACTTTACTACAAGAATACATTGAAAGTGAAAATAAGGGAAATTGACTATCTTTATTTAGTTTTTACAATTACGCTATCTTATTTTTACTTTTTTCTCCAACACACAAAACACTCACACTTACATACTAATCCTACTATTAATGCAGAAACATTTAACACACAAAACACTGTCACACCTACACTATTAAACACCTCAATTATATCAAAAATAAAACACGACAGGAACCTAACATATTTACCTAGAACCAATTTGCCTGATCGTCACTTTGTTAAGAAAAAATTCACAGATTTTACAGTCCCCGCAAGAATCGGAGCATTGAAAATGAACACCAAAATTTACGAAAAACCAAAATCAAATCGAATGTAGTCCTACATATTATATTTTTAAAGTTACCTAGGTAGTATCTATTTATTTTTACGATTGTGACACTCGGCTCCGCCTCGTGTCACAAAAGCGCCCGCTGACTGCCTCGACGCAGCCGAAATATTATTAAACGATTTTCAAAATTCCAACGAATGCACTTCTCGTCTACTTCTGCATCTTTTAACACTATTACCATGACGATCGGTCAATAATCATAGAAGCTACATCACTTTTTATGTACGGAAACAGCCGTTTTTCTACAATTCCAAATTTACAGGGACCACCTACAGGTCACAATTATTGACCGATTTTCAAATTATTTCACCATTTGGTAGCTAAACTAATACCCTAGGACCCTTTTTTCATTTTTTCTTAAGTCGGTTTTTTTTCCAAAATATTTACAATTTAGTAAACAAAGAATTTTACAAAATTCCAAAAAAAGTTACCAGTAGATTTTCAAAATTCAAACGTTTACAGGTGTCTCGATAAATTCCTCAACTTTTGGTACTATTTCCATCTTGATCCTCTCAAAATCCTCGGAGATATGGCCAAAAATACGTCTCCGGCGATTTGCATCTGATAACCATTTTCAATGGTAAAACATGACTAGTACCTACTGTCTAATTTACTACTATAATGGCTAGTCAGCTTAATCTCATAAGTGATATAGACAATACAGATATACACTTTAGTATTAAACATAACAAACCTGAAAAGTGCATTGAAAACATAGGCAGTACTGAGCACAAATTAACCATAATACATCAAAACATACGAAGTATCCAAAAAAACTTTGCTAATTTAGAAATATTTTTATCACGTTTGAAGTTCGACCCAGACTTGTTAATATTGACAGAATGTAGACTAAATGAAAATACTCCAGTACTGAATCTTGACAACTACGAATCTTTTTATTCACAGCGATATCTCAATCAAAATGATGGTATCGTTATTTTCTACAAGAGTAAACTTCAAGTTTCAATTGAAGAACCACACTTCCTAGATGCTAACTGCCTAGTAATACGAATAGGACAGGAGTTCACGATAAGTGGTATTTACAGGTCGCCATCTGTCTATAACGTACATAACTTTTGTACTTCCTTAGAGAAGATTATGCAGTTAAGTGATACTCGATCGTGTGCTATAATAGGTGACATTAACATAGATATTAAAATTGACACCGCAGACAAACGTGCAAACGATTATCTGGACCTAACTGGCCAATACGGCTTCTATCCCGCGCACTTTTACCCTACACATGACCGCTCTTGCCTGGATCAGGTTTTATTGAAAACGGATGTCTCAGACCAAGTAATAGTATGTGACGCGGGAATAACTGACCGTGACACTCTGGTTATTGCACTAAATAAAACGACCCCCTGCACTGTCACTCATCTGCATGAAACAAAACAGACTACTAAAATTGACTATCCTGGTCTTACGAAAGACATTGAAAATATTAACTGGAACTCCATCTATCAGCATAATGATGTATCGGAAGCTCTGGCGGAGTTCACTGAAATTTTGAGCGCTAAGATTCAATTAAATTCAAAAAAGGTAAGTTTCCGTAACTCAAAAGACATAAGAAAACCCTGGATATCTGAAAATTTGCTAAAATGCATTCGGAAAAGAGACTCATTAGACCAAGAAGCAAAAAAGAAAGAAAACAAAAATGATATAACTATACAGTTAAAATACAAAAATTACAGAAACTGCTGCAACAACACTATACAGAACCTAAAAAATGCACATGAAAGGGAACTCTTAGATCGCGCAAAGGGAGACAGTAAAAAGACGTGGACTGCTGTTAAAAATATATGTAATTTCAAAAGAAAAGACTCGTCAAGTGCTAACTTGCTTTCCGCACAACAAGAACCTGTACACTCACTGAACGCGGTTAACAACTATTTCTGCACTGTAGGTGACAAATTAGCAGAACAAACAATTGCGCGACTTGGAAAACCAGAACCTGAACTTGTCGATATGAACCATACCCTTGATGTTAATAATTCATCCCCTAGCGATTCCTTTTATATTGTGCCGACAGATAAAGCAGAAATTAATAAAATAATTACTAACCTGAAAACCGACTCAACTCCTGGTTGGGACAACATTAATAACCGAGTTCTTAAGAATGCCAAACACTGCCTTGCACCTCCCATAGCTTTCTTATGTAACCTTAGTCTGCAATCAGGAAAGGTGCCCTCTGAAATGAAAATTGTAAATGTGTGCCCAATTTACAAGTCTGGAGAAAAACATCTTGCAACGAATTATAGGCCGATATCTCTGCTAACTGCTATATCCAAAATATTAGAGAAAGTCATGAACTTCAGACTCTTAAAATACCTTGAGGACAGGAAAGTACTGAGCGGAAAACAATATGGCTTTCGCAACAATAGATCGACGGAGGATGCAGTAACTAATCTAGTTGATTCTGTCATTAATAAACTGGATAATGGTTACAGATGTGTTGGCGTCTTCCTCGATCTCGCGAAAGCCTTTGACACCGTCTCAAGGCCCATATTACTTAAAAAAATGGAATGTCTTGGTATTCGTGGCACGGCACTTGACTGGTTTAATTCTTATCTCACTGATCGCAGACAAAGGGTACGAATCGGTGACCACTACAGTGACTACGCTGGTACCAAATTTGGAGTTCCTCAGGGCAGTGTGCTAGGCCCGACTCTGTTCATCATATATATTAACGGTCTCTGTGCGCTGAAGCTGGATAATGCTGCAATATTCACCTACGCAGACGACACTGCAATTGTTTTTCACGGCAAAACTTGGCAAGACTCACATACCGCTGCAGAATCGGGCATGAAAACAGTTGCTAACTGGTTAGATCCATAACCTGCTTACTCTAAATATGGAAAAAACTAAAGTTATCAACTTCTCTGTCACCAAACGCACGGCCGCTCCATGTCACATCCCAATAAAACTCCACAAGTGTAGGGACGCGCACACAAGTTTATGTAATTGTCCAGCTTTTGAAGAGACGAGCAACATAAAGTATCTGGGTGTTTACATTGATCAACATCTGACATGGACTAAACAGATTGATTATTTATGTTCCCGGGTGAGAAAACTAATGCACATTTTCAAAAGACTACGATCTGTTGCGGATGTTAACTTGTTGAAAATGTTATATTTTGCTCTTTGCCAATCAGTCTTGAGCTATTGTATAGTAACATGGGGAGCAGCTTGTAAGACCCACCTTATAAAAGCCGAACGGGTTCAAAGAGCTACCCTGAAGGTGCTATATCAGAAGCGAATGCGCTATTGTACTGACACTTTACAATGAAACTGGTATGTTTAGAGTGCGACAATTATATGTCATGGCCGTTGCGCTAAAATGTCATAAAACGTCACCGTTTACTGTTTATAAAAGTCAACGGTCACAAAGGAAAATAAGATGGAGTAAAGAGAGGTGCAGGACAACATTTGGAAGAAGATCATTTCTGTTCATGGGGCCACATATTTATAATAAAATCAATGACTTACTGGATGTGATTCAGTTATCGAGAAGTAAGTGCAAAGCGGTATTGAGCAAATGGCTTCTGAGTTTAGGTTATGCGCAAACCGAACATATTTTATCTATTTAAAAAGGTTCCCAAATCAAAACACTTCTAACACTATACACGTGCAAATAAACAAACACAATCACATACACACACACACACACACACACACAACACGCACACACACACACACACACAACACGCACATACACACACACATATATATGATATATATTCATAATGGTTCTTGCTAACAGTATTTAATTGAAATTTTCTTCATTTCTCTTGCTTGCTGTTGTTATAACAATAAGTAATAATTATTGAGTTCATAATCCATGTAAACCTAATCTGTACGAAAGAGACTGGCTCCTGCGACACAGGGAATCCTAGTGTGGGAACCAGTGCTACTTAGCTGTGTAAAAATTGTTTTGGCCAATAAAGATTTTTATTATTATTATTATTACCTAAACATGAAAATCGCTTATATCTCTCTGTGAATATTTCCTCGGGCTAAAATACTTTCTGTATACGTACTTATGTATTAGTTAGAATAATTATGTAAAGAAATCCAACATATTTTCGATTTCAGAGATACCCCAAATTTAAATTTTAATATCTTTAATATATCTTCTGTTGAAAAATTTATTAGCGGATTATTATTTTTTAATATGTTTTTATACCTTTAATATATAGCTCTGTTCAGTAAGCCAATTAATTTTCTTCTTTAATCATATTTATACATAAACGTATAAAAATGGGCCGACTATTTTTTCACATTACCTCTTTAGACCAAAAAATAAAAATAAATGATGAAAGAAGAAAATTTATTGGCCTACTGAACAAAGCTATAAATTAAAGGTATAAAAGCATATTAAAAATTATAATCAGCAAATAAATTTTTCAACAGAAGATATATTGAAAAATATTAAAATTTAAATTTGGGGTATCTCTGAAATCGACAAAATTTTGGATTTCTTTACATACTTATTCTAACTAATACATAAGTACGTATACAGAAAGTATTTTAGCCAGAGGAAATATTCACAGAGAGATATAAGCGATTTTCATGTTTAGGTAAAAATACCTAACTTCTCGTAACAAAATTTATTGGATTATTGTTCATCTGTAATCTGTATTACCTAACTTCATCACATGCCAGATGGGAGAATTATTCGGAAGTCGCCATACAACAAATATCCTCATTGATTGGACTAGTACTGTTGACGGTCCACGCAGGTGTACATGATCGAAGGTTCCACGGGAAAAGGTACCTTATGGTCAGGCCATAAGGAGCCTTTTGCACCTAACGCCGTATATTGCACTTTTATGCTACTAATAACTTACTTGAATTTGAATAAAAATAAACACACCCATTTATATTTTATTGTTTGTGAGGCGAAAAATTCGTCATTGATTGAAGAGCCGAAAATTTTACGTAGGTACTTGACAAGCCGTGCTTGATCGTTTGGGGGCTCCATTTATCTCGTCTGTGTGGATTTCTCTTCTCTCCATGTCCATATACCTAATCTAGTTTATCTAGTCTGTGGATAATAGTGAAGGAAGGAAGGCATAGAGTAAGATAAAAAAAAATAGGGGTAGAGAGCCCTCTGGCGATTTTAAAACTTACTCATTTTGAAGCGCCATCTCTGATCGGCGATTTTCTTGTTAGTTTTTTTTTTTTTAGTACCTAATCTAGCAATCCTACCTACGGCTTTGTTCTAATTATCTTTTATAACATTCTAAACGCCATGTTCACTAGTATTAGTATTTTTTCCGAAGAAAATAACTAACACATGAGAACAAACGTTTCAAATGTTATAAGAGATAACTAGAACAAAACAGTTAAAAACATAATTACAAAAGGGAGAAAAGAAAAGGACACAAAATTAAACAATTAAGTGAAAGAGTCATTATGTTTTTATTTATTCCTCTCAGTTTATGCCTAGGGATAATTTTATTCAAAATTGTTCATATTCTTATTTCTTAATATTTATTCATTCACAAACACGGTCAGGGTGCCTACTAGCGTAGTAGGTACCCTGACCGTGTTTGTGTAGTACATTAGTATACCTACCTAGTAGTATTAGGTATACTAATGTACCTACACAGTGGCGAAGGGTTCATACAAGACGATTCCCATTGGCTTACCTTTTAGAAATCCCACCCTACCCATCCACTATGCAGATTATAACACTTTTGTTTAACGGGTTACCTTCGCCATAATTTCACCCCTCGCCACAGCCATTAATTTTTCCCAGGTAAGTATAACATAATCTTGTTAAATGTAACCTATTAAAGAACACATCACTAACACTTAATAAGTATTGCTAGCAGTTTTAATGAAAATACATTTTCATCAAAACATGTTGCGCAGCCAGTAATTGATAACTGAATATTAAAACCATTCCAGTAAAATTATTCGTAAATAAGCAATTAATACTTCCGCATAGAAAAACAGGAAAGATGGTGCACGGTCGAACCAAAATAATTTAACTGACACCTATACGAAGTCCTATATATTATTACGAGATATAATACAATCATTTTACTTACACCCTTACTTTAAGTCTATAAAACGATTATGGAGCCAAAGAGTCCCGGAATTGAAACAAGTAATAATACTTGTTTTTTTTTTTTAAAAAAAATTTTCTTCATTTGCGGTTGCCACAACTAAACTGCTCGATAGCTCGTACTGCACCTGTATCAGGATGACAACAGAGTGGGATGGGGGTGGGCTGTGATCTGAAAAAAAAAAGTTTGTAATTTTATTATTAAAAATATTGTAGCTTATGAAATTGATGCATAATGAGGGTATTATGCATGATGTTTGCAGTTACGTCTTTGTAATTCTAGAGGAGCGATGTTCATAACAAAACATGTGCGTAAAGTAACTGCGTTTTACCTGCACGTAACGGTACAATTATTTTGAGAAATATCTACCCTTACTTTGCGTAAACAAAACTTACATGATATTTCTGGTATATGAAGACGAAGTGGGATGGGTTGGAATTGAAATGGGTCTGGAACTGGGATGGGTCTGGTTGCCTGAAAAAATATAACATAAAAAACTATATTTTCATAAACACTAAAATAATAATACAAATTTCCGCGCCGGGGTTATAGTATCATTTGAAAGGCCTTACGAAACTCTACAAAGTTATATTTATTTCAATTTCAAAATCAAGCGCCCCATTTTTAAAGCCCCAAAAAAATTTACGTGATGTTGCTTCAGTGGAAACGCACCCTTAATCAAGGAGGTAGTAATTTGATTCTACTATGGTACCTACCTAGTACCTACATAAAAAACTTACACGATGAATTGCCGGTAAGTGAAGGGAAGGTACTACGCCTACAGGCCTTATCCTGCTGGCGAAGGTGCTGGTTGCAGACCCCATTCTTTTAACTTGTCAACACATTTTCACTAACAATCTCTACCCAATCTTTAAAACTATCCGGGTCCTTATTCTTTTGTTGGGAAACGGTGGAAAGGAGCAACTGAAATAAGTAAACGTGCGAAATAAACACAGAAAAAGATTTTTGTGATATTGCTAAAGGAAAATTCTGACAATTAAATTTTGTTTTTGATAAAAAGAGTATACCTACCTTTATGAATGTACTCTCGCTAATGACTATTAGAAAATCATTGTCTATTCCCAAACCATAAACTGCTTGACAAGCATTTACGTGCTTGTCAAGCATTGCTTGACCGTTGAGGGAGTTCTTATAAAAAAAAAATTGTATGAAGTAATGATCTTCGCCAATGAGAGATGAAGGCACTTCCTTTACAATAATGTCACTTAGTATAGGAGTGTCAAGAGTGTCCCCCCCCAAGGAAGCGTATTTTGTAATCAATTTTATTTAATAAAATAAGGTTTCAGACGAACCTAACGCAGTATCAGATATCTCTGTAGTGTACTTTAATTGAACTCAATTTCCTCAGTGAAGCGAGAGATCGCCGAGAGGTTGAATTAACAATCAACACTCGGGGCAAAACTAAACATGGTACGTAATCACGTGGTTGGATATTCCAGTAAACTCCTTTTGGAGTCCCATCGTGACTTAAAAAATCAACCATCTAAACTAAAACAGAAGTTACTAGCTTTGTTGCAGTCTACATTTACTTTATAGGTTATGTTTATGGTGTGGTGGTAAATAGGTTATGTTTTGAAACTTGCTTTTCATAGAGTACAATGCTTTTTTGTTCCCCTATTACCCATAGTGGTCCCTCCAAAATTCATGTTTTATATTACAGGCTGAAACTGAAGCTGCAGTAAACCCAAAAGCGTACCCTTTGGCAGATGCGCCGCTGACGGCAAAAATTTTAAACTTGGTACAGCAAGCTGCTAATTACAAGCAGTTACGCAAAGGGGCTAATGAAGCTACCAAGACACTGAATCGAGGTCTATCCGAATTCATCATCATGGCCGCCGACACAGAGCCGCTGGAGATTGTTTTACACATTCCAATTCTTTGCGAGGACAAAAATGTGCCGTACGTGTTTGTGAGATCCAAGCAAGCGTTAGGCAGGGCATGTGGAGTCTCTCGACCCATAATTGCTTGTTCCATTACAATCAATGAGGGTTCTCAACTTAAGCCCCAGATACAAACTATTCAACAAGAAATAGAAAGACTATTAGTTTAAGTGCAATTTGTGTGTGGATGAAGTAACCGGATACAATTTTGAAGTATGTACTTCCCACCTTATTTTTTTAAGAAATAAATATACAAAATACATGTTTCTTGTTTTATTAAAATTGCTATAATTGGCCCCCATGAATAAGGAATGTATAATAAATTGCTAATTTTATTACTCAAAAAAGCATTTTGCTCTGAGATTCCAGTTGTCTTCCCATCTAGATTTTTGAAATTTTGCTAATTCAGTCTTCATATTTTCATTAATCCTATTTTGTTTTTCATTGTTAGGGAAGTCTTCAAACCATCTCACTATAAGTTTGGAAAGTTCATCACTATTCTTAAAAGTGTATCCATTCACACCATCTTCTACTAATTCATGTAAACTGAAAATGAAATAAAACAGTCTATAATATTATTCTCTTGATATGTTCAAACAATGAGTAAGCTGAAGTATTTCTCACCAATTAAAATCAAAAGCACATACAGGCAATCCAGCCCCAAACATATCGACAACTTTCATCGGCAAGTCTAGACCCGATGAGCTTGTGTGAAGGCAGACACCCAGATCTGCACTGGCGACCATTGTAGGATAGTCGCAGGCCTCCAGCCAGGGGGTGATCACTCTCACATGCTGCCAATTCTTCGTTGCCAACAACTCCATATAGAACTCCTTCATGGGGCCTTTGCCCGTTATTACACATAATAATTTTGGCAATTTCTTTGTGAGGTTGTATGTTGTTTCATAAACTAAAAGTCAAAAAATTTATTTTATTCTTTCTGTACACTTGACACTGATGAGATATTAGGTACATATTTTATCAAAATAAACTATAACCCTATAAAATATGCTGTAAATAAAAAAGCAATTTCTATATTTTAAATAAAGCATTTATCTTTAATGTTTATATTAATCTACTGTGATAAACGATTAACCTTGAAGTGCATCCAGTAAGACAGAAAAATCTTCATCGGGAGTCCAGCTTGTGCTACTGAACAGCAGTCCAGGCCGATCCATCCTCATAGTGATATTACCGTCCACTAATTGAGTAAAAGCAGTTGTACTTTCCAACTGGTCACCAAACTGTAGTCCGCCTAAACTTTTAAATTCAGCATACTTTTGGCCTATTTTCAGAAACCAAGTGTGTTTTTCTTCAATTGTTATAGGATGAAACATTTTTGGAGGCCTATCATACAAGACTTTAGCTCTGTGAATAAAAAACATGAGTTTTGATTATAATAATAAAAAAAAAAAAGAATCATAATTTTATCTTGTGCATTCTTCCATTTATTACTTACGTGACATTCCATCTCTCTGCTAAATCTTCTTTCATAGCATTTGTAACACAAAGATTGTGGTCAGATGATTGCCCAAAACACTGTTCTATATATGTAGAAATCCATAGTAACGGATGCTTTGAGGGTAGTGATAAGGCCATAATTGAGTATGCATAGTTGTGCCAGTCGATTATAAAGCGAGTTCTCGTTACCAAACAGTAAAATCGACACACTGGCAACGTAGGTATAGCAGGAGGGTTTTGGCAAAGTAAATAATTACATTTTCCGGAAATAAACAAAGTAAGTAACAAACTTATTGTCTGCCAAATTGCTTTCACAGCATATTGAAGTATCTTGGGCCCTTTGTCGAAAACTATGGGGTTAAGCTTAGTGATTGTTATATCAGCATTCTCTGATAACTCTGCCAAGGGCTTTGTACCACTGTAGCCTATGATAATCACTTTGAACCCGCAGCTAGCAAGAGATATAGCTTGATACTGCATGCGCGGACTTCGACCAATATCTCCAAGTACCACAACTTTTACAACTTTCTTAATTGATTCTTCTGCCATCATCGAAACAATATTTTATGAAATACAAACACATTTACACTTAATATTTACAAAAAGACAGTTTCAAGTTCAACGAAAGTAGGCAGACAGACGATCTTTCGTTCCGTGTTTTTATCAGATTTTTTCATAGATATAGTATATTAAAAAGGGGTAGATGCGCCACCGAGCGACCGGGTGTAAGGGATAGACATATTATGACGTCAAAATATGGGGCTGCCATGATCGCAAAAAAATACCCTAAAATGTAGTCCGAATCGTTACAGTATTGAATTTTTGACAATTACACCCTGTTATAATATGTGACGTAATTGTTCTTTTTTATACCTCAACAAAAAATGCTCAACAGATTGAACAACTTTTGCTAAGGTGTCATTTTTATATTTCTAATAGTTTAGCTGAACCATTATGGTTCTGCATCAGGTGTTCCAGATCATCAATTTTTAAGTGCTATGGATTTTGTGATAAAAAATCATCATCATCATCCTCCTGCCCTTATCCCAATTTATTTATAGTATTCTACACAAAATAAAATTTTGAGCTCGTAGAACGACCACTATTGGGGTCGGCGCAGCATGTAATTCATACTGCATTAGGTTTTGGCAAAGTTTTACGGTCGTCCGCCTGCCTGACACCAACCCTCCTTGGGAATGCTGTTGTTGACAGTTTTCTCGCTGCCATTCGAGTGACCCTTTGTGCGATGGTTTGTACCGGGTCCCAAAAACTTCCCTCTATCGCCTTCTACGATACCCATGGGATGAGATGGGACAGTCCTATTCTTAACCGGGACTGTAAGGCGGTGATAACAAATAAAATAAAATACCACTCATCAGGCTGAACAACTTTTACTAAGGTTCTGCATCAGGTGTTTCCATTTTCAAAAATCAATAGGGAATATGCATAAGTCACCGATTTTGATGAATTTGAGCTTGATCGCTGCGGACACTTATAAAAACATGATGTAACAGGAAAAAAAATAAAAAAAATGTATTATTTTAGTTTTATCACACGATGAAATCAGGGAAAAATAACAATTTTATTTTTATATTTTCGGATATAATGCACTTTACAGTCAGATAGAATATCGAATAAGAAACAATATTTTGTATGACACATATGTACTTAAACGCAAAATTTAGGGAGATAATTGAAGATTATTGGCTAACTCCATATTAAACGCGCCGAAACACACCTGAAACGTGATGTGTGACGTCACCATTTTGTATGGAGCGTTTTCGGCGGGTGCTGCTCCGCGCTAACTTCAAGTAACTATATCACGAGAAAAAAACGCATGAGAAAAGTTTTAATATTACAGTTAATTTTCTCACGCATTATACTTTAGATTAAGATTTAAAAAAAAAATTGATGCATATTCCCTATTATACCCTAAGTTATGCCCAGGCTTAACAGCTATATAACAGAAATCAGTATTTCCGGAGATTAGCGTGTTCAAACAGACAGACACACTTTTTTTTAACTCTTACTCTATTACTATGTCTCCATCGCTTCAAATATTTTTTTTAATATATGTAATATGTACAGACACACTTTTTCTACAAATCAATTCGTGTGTACTTATGATGCCAATTCTTTTTTCCAGCTGCCGTTGTCCATTTCTCATGAATTTTATCTTCCGTCGGAAATCTGGAAAAATCAAATTGCTTGAAATTCCCTGAAATATGGGGTAATTTTTGGGGAAAAATTTCTGTATGGGTAGGCATCCCGAAATCGATTTATAAACCTACTGATTTTAGTGGACGTCAATGCTAAGCTGACTTCTATTACGTAGATTAATACGCAATTTTCCCGGTTTACATGTCAAATGTTTCCGAGGTTATTTTTAGAAATAATTTTTAGATTTTTCCTATTTATCAAATTTTTCATGATATAACTAATGATTTAGCTCAGAAACTTGGTTCCTGTGAGATTTGAGAAAGAAATACGTGATCAAAATATAGAAAACAGTGTACTTACGCATGAAATGTAACACCCGCTTCTTTTCTTTATTTGTTAGTTTTGCAGCCAAATATTGAACAACCCACCATTTTGTAGGCTAGACACAAACACTACACATTCGATTTATAATAAATTTTATGTATAAATTAGGTAGTAATCCACAAAACCTTTAATTTCTTTGGCACTTTTGATATAACCTCACTTGTTTGTTTTGCCTAGTTGAACTGTGCCTATAACCCGACCATGAAAAAAAGTCCGGTCGGTGATAGAGATAAAACATGAAACTTTTCTCTATTTCCTCCTATAGGAATCTCAATAAGACGATCTCGCTCTATCAAAGCATGTCAGACCCTTGGATTTTTTATATATTTGCCTGTCTGGGTGCATTCCAGCAGACTGATCGCTAAAGCGGGCTACTCAAAGCCCTGCAGGCTGCCGGCAGTGGTCCTGCAAGCGGGGGCACAGAATACTTAATATGGCGAGCGGGGGTCCTGCCTGGGACCTTACTATGAGTTCTTATAGCAGAACTTATATTGAACTGCCTTACGTTTTCGTACTATGACCTCAAAGATTAGTTCGAAAGCAGGCCTCACCCCGGTCACTCACATGCGCGCAAAGGTTCGTACATTGTACGAATGTTTTCAATTTTGTATGGAAAATCAATCGCGAAGTCATTCGCGAAGGTCGTCCTACACATGTGGGTTTTACGTATTCGCGAACCTTTGCGCACATGTGAGTGACCGGGGTAAGACGTAGTGGATGGATCAGCAAATAAAATACCATTCAGTTCAAAAGCAGGCCTTAAAAAGGACTGCTTAAAGCCTGCTTTCGAACTAATCTTTGAGGTCATAGTACGAAAAGGTACGGCACCCATAACTAAAAGCATATCTCATTATAGAGATCAGGCCTTAAGCAGTCCTATTTAAGGCCTGCTTTTGAACTGAATCGATTATTGATCGTTTCACTATAATAAAAAATGTATACTTTGGTGATTGAAGACTTGGCGATTTATCTGCTGAAATGCACCCATTGGCATTGGATTTGACTTGACATCAGGGTTGGTAGATTGGGGGTTTTTTTCGCATTTTTGGGTAAAAATAATGATCTTGGCGAAGTTTTGGGGAAATGAAATCTTTGGGGAAATGTTTGGGGAGAAAAATATACAAGGAAGAAGAAGGTTGGAGCATAAATTTAACTCCGATAATGTTTATCTGACTATATTAAGCGAAGATGAATTTTCGGAAGTTCTAAAAGTTTCAGATGATTCAGATTAGAACTTCCGATACTTCTTTATTTTCTTAATAAACTAAGTTTAATATCTTTCAATTCGTTTTATTTCCTGTTTAACAAAAATGGGGAAAAAGTTGTCAAACGTATTATTTTGGGGAAAAGAATTCTTGAATATGGGGAAATTTCAAAATTTGGATCTACCAACCCTGCCTGCTTGACATGATGAAAATGACACACATTCTATTCTTCATTAGTAATTTCGTTTAGGGATGTTCGATCCGGGTGCCTTGTATCGATATTCCGGATCGCAATGGATCGTAATCCATTGTATCGATCCATGGATCGATCCTAATAAATTGATACGATTTTTTGGATCGATCCAGTATCGAATTAAATATTTTCGAAAAGTCGGATTTTTAATCACTTTAATAGAAACATGATAATAAGTGACTAATATACACTACAAGGTGTTTGATAAAAGCCTAAAGGTGCGTCCAGATATGTTCTTTTGCCCGTACCGTGCCTCCGTTCCGATCGGCGTCGCGATCAAAGAACGCTAGTCTGGACGCATGTTCGGAACGGTGCGGAGGTACGCCGTTCCATTCGCCGAACAGGTACGCCCCGATCCACCTCGAATCTCTCGCTCTTTTGCCCGTACCTGTATCTCTCGCTCTTGAGCGTCGCGAACAAAGAACGCTAGTCTGGACGCATGTTCGGAACGGTGCGGAGGTACGCCGTCTCGATCGCCGACAGGTACGCTCCGATCCATCGCGAGTCGGTTTTTTCGCCCCGTTCAAAGGAAAAACAGAACGGAGGAACGGTACGGCGCTAGTCTGGACGTGATCGCGGCGACGCCGACGTTCGGAGGTTGTAGTACAGTAGCCCGTAGTACATTTAAATTACGAAAAAGGTTAGGTACCGTTTGCCGTTGTGATATAGTTATTTATTATGAAATTATAGATACTTTAACCCAAGTTTTACAGATCGCAACTCGCCGTAACCTATATTTGTATATCTCCAAAAATGAGATTTTTTATTTTTCGAGGTTAATCACATGGTTTAGCTATTGTCGTGTTCTACAGCGCTATGTTTGATTGCCACTGATAATAGTTAGACTGTGAAAAGTAGCCATACACAGATAGCGCTGTAGAACACGACAATAGCTAAACCATGTGATTAACCTCGAAAAATAAAAATAAAACATTTTTGGAGATATACAAATATAGGCTACGGCGGGTTGCGATCTGTTAAAGTATCTATAATTTTGTAATAAATAACTATATCACAACGGCAAACGGTAACCTTTTTCGTAATTTAAATTTACTACGGGCTGCTGTACTATTGGATCGGAACGTTGATACGGAACGGAGGTACGGTACGGCGCTAGTCTGGACGTGATCGTGGCGACGTTCGGCGGTTTGATCGGAACGGGCAAAAGTAGCGTCCAGACTTATTTGATCGGAACGCTGGTACGGAACGGAGGTACGGTACGATCAAAAGAACATATCTGGACGCACCTTTATAAAGCCGAATATGGTAGATAGAGACTCTCTATCTACCATATTCGGCTTTATAAGGCTTTTACCAAACACCTTGTAGTGTATATTAAGAGACCATCAAATTGGACAACTTTTACTATGGGACCAACTCTGAAATCGCGAAAAAAAATCAGCTGTTTCATACAAAAATTAATAACGAAAATATCAAAATGTATGAAACAGCTAATTTTTTTTCGCGATTTCAGAGTTGGTCCCATAGTAAAAGTTGTTCAGTTTGATGGCCCCTATCTACCGTATTCAGCTTAAAAGGCTTTTATCAAACACCTTGTATATCTAAAAATGAAAACGAATGTTCAGACCACGTTTCCACCACTTTTCTATGGAACAACTGATTTTTTTTCGCAATCTCGTGGTTGGCTCCATAGTAAAAGTTGTTCATTAACGTGATCTGAACACCCCTTTTCATTTTTTGATATACTTCAAAAATAACGGTGTATATGGTAAATAAAAAAATAATGGCAATATAATACAGTGTGTTTTTTAACAGTGATCAAATTTTGTGGTTTAGCTTAGTTAGACCATCAAACTGAACAACTTTGTCTAGGGATCAACTTAATCAGATCACAAAAATATTCAGCTGTTCCATAGAAAACATCAATAGGTATCTACTCGACCAAAATGTATGGAACAGCTGATTATTTTTTGCTCCGATTAAGTTGGTCCTATAGACAAAGTTGGCCAGTTTGATGGTCTAAGCAACACCACGAAATTTGATCACTGTTAAAAAAACACACTGTATTTTAAAGTACCCAAAAACAAAATTAAAAGTTGCTAATGGTCCAAGCAAACAAAACGTACTTATCCTAACGAAATAAAAATGTTCTCTTCTCAAACTAAACAATATATTTGTTATGACTTATGACGAAGTTGACAGTACATTGAAAATTTAAATATGATATGGCAACATTCGCAAAAAGTGTCCAAGTAATTAGAGGAATGTTTATTAAATATCGTATCGTAATATGGATTTTGACTAAATATTCCGTTGAACTTAAAATATTCTCTGAGTAATTACTTTATTAATACGATATACATAATACGATTCTTTCGATCCGATCCTCTATGCATGTGTATCGATCCACCAAAGGATCGAATGCTATTGTATCGATACAAAAATCGAATGTATCGTATCCCATTGTATCGATCCACGCAAGTATCGGATCGGATCGAACATCCCTATTCGTTTCGTGTAAACCGCACAGCGTGTTAAAAACTTTATTTGGGTTTCTAATCACATATTTTTCTATTATAGACTTGAATAATAGTAACTGCAATGGCTAAACTACATAGCTATTTTGTGTTGTGTCCATTAATTGACCAGAAAAGTTTTTTAGGAGTATCGGAAGATAAAGAACCAGACTATGTTATTGTTACTTTAGGAAGAAACGTCGTTAACAGATACAGGGTATTGATTACTATAAGTGTAACAAAAGTCTTCGTCGGTCTAATTATATGTCGTATAAATACATTATGTAAATTGCCAATTATTATTTTAAACATATAAAACTTTATGCTAATTTTTAGGTTAGGTTTTTATAAATTAAAAAAAGATAATTTCTTGGTATGAATTAATAATAGGTTGTTTACATAAGCCTGACTTTATTTCAGAAAAGTAGTTAAACCTATTCGTCTCATTTCATAGCTTTCAGATCAAAAGCAAGTGGGAGGTTGGTCATCTAAAGATCACATTACTTCAGCAGTGATACACGACAAAGAACAGAACGCTTATGTTGGAGTTTTTAACAAAAATACTATCAAGATATGGAAAGACGAATCTGATAATTTAGATAAATTGAAAAAATACAAGGTATTTATCTTATTTCGATGATCGAAATCTTTTTCATTTTTACAATTGTTTAATTTTAAAATATCTTATTTAGTTTTCAGTTAATATACTTAAATTGGTAACGGTGCCTTCTCAGCCGCCACTTATTATATTTGAAAATGGTAATAGTGCCTTTCTTCCATATGCACTTGAAAACCGCAAAACCTATGAAAATGTACCAGTGATTAAAGAGAATGAGGCCATTATAGATGTATCTAGTTGCAACTTAAATAATACCGGACAAATATGTTATGTTGTGAAAAACAAAGAAAAGTTTGAGATTATTAGTTGTCCTATTAGAGAAGAACTTGGAGATTTGGAAAAATCCAAAATTACTAAAGTAAAAATTTCAAGGCAGGATGATGTTTATGTGGTTGGTGAACTGATCAGTTGTGTGGACAGACCAGCTGTCTATGTGTTGTGTAAGTTTGTTTACTATAAGATAGTATCTTTCATTGCATTACTGATAAACTTTTTTTGATTTAATGAACTCATATTTGTTATAGGGAGTGATTCCAAAATGACCATGTTTGACCTTAACAAGAAATCTTGGAGAACAGTAGGTTCAGTACCGTGGATCTCTACACTATCCAGTGTTTCGATTGCTTGGATGGGAAAGAATCATCTTATCCTGTTTGGGAGTAATATGGAACAAGATGGAGCCATCATCATCGCATATAACATAGTCCTCGGTGTAGGTTCTTGTCGATATCCAATGAAGATGTATTCTGAGGGAGCCCGGCTGTGTTGCTTTAATGACCGTATCATCTTAGAAGCGTCTAACCACATTGGAATGCTGCCCTATGTATTGGAAACAAAAAGAAATTTATCAAGTTTGTTAGGATCCCATGAAATCGATCAAGATGAGCATTTTGAAATTGCTGATTGGGATACTCCAACAACACTACCTATTTCTGTTTGTGATGACACAAAAGAACTTGTCAAAGTAGGGCTAACTGAAAGAACTATATGTGCACAAGTTGTTTTACCTCTTTTAGACAAAAAAGATTGTAAACATATACTGAGAGTGATAAAAGAATTCAGGGATGTTCCTGAGTCTGTGCTGGTGCAATTACTCCAATACGCTCTGAAGTCAGTGTCAGCTCAAGATGCTGATGTTACCAGCTTTGATGAATTTTCCAAATGGCATGCTAGTTGCTGTAACAGTAACACAGATAATTTCACACTCCTCAATTATATACTAGGAATATCTTTCTGTGATGCGCTTTTGATTCCATATTTGAGAGAATCACTAATCTTAAATGATACATTGTTTTTGTTAACCTACATTTCATTCTTATTAGTTGATGAAGAAAGTGAAATGGATTCTGATTATGAGACTAAACTTTTTGACTGGTGCACACTGCTAATGGATGCATTTTATCAGCAATTTCTTATGACAAAAGATGAGAAAGTAGCCAAGGTTCTGGAAAATACTATTAGTACTGTATCAAGCCTTGTGGATCAGATTCATACAATCAACAACATACTGCCTCTGTTGAATAAATTTTTAACAGGAAATATTGTAACTGATGCTAATGAAGAAACACTTCCATATACTATAGAAATGATGCAAATATAATTTAATAAGAACTTTTTTGTGTTTTTTTTCCCTATCAATCAAATAAGGAGGTTAACTGAAACAAAATTAGTCTACAGTTCTTTTATTTGCAGCCCTAGCAAACTGGACCACCATAGGTTTGTCTTTCAATATAAATCCATTGGTCTCATTCAAGGCAACCTCTGCAATTTTCACTGATGGGAATGTCACAAATGCTTGCCCTTTCATCTTGCCTTCCTGCATCACTCTAACATCGAACCCTATTTGTTCTTCTTCTGACAAATCATTAACATAATGCTTGTATATTCTTTTAACGTCCTGGTCTGTTACCGTCTTGGCTAAATTCTTTATATAGAGCCTCATTGATGGCTGTCCAGGGTGATAGTTTTTAAATACAGGCAACACTTTCATATCACTGTAATTGAGTCTGTTCCTGAGCAGTTCTTTTCTAGATATAGGTGGTTCTTCACTTTCTAAAGTCTTCTCTTCTGCTGAAACTGGCTGAGCCTCTTTCTCAAACTTTCCAAGCTCTCCAATAACTTCTGGCTCTTCAGAGGGTTTTGATAATGCATCCTGATTGACTACTACAGCTATTTTCTTAGGCTCATGTAAAGGAGCAACACTCTCAAATACTTCCTCTTGATTGACTGCAACTTTCTTGACTTTGGGTAAATTAGCAGTCAACAATATGGACGCTGGCCGCTTTCTAGTGACTGGGAGTTTATGCAATCTCTTCACAGATTTGGGGACCGGTTTATTTATATGCTTTTCATTCTCATCGCTGGATAATTCGGACTCTGGTTCACTTATGGGTTTTGGAATCGCAGCTATTTCATCTATGAACAAGTGCCTGAATGAATCTTTGAAAAACAATGTAGCTGTTTCATTTTCTTCAAATGGAGTTTGGAGACACATTTTGTTCATTAGATGCAAAGTTTGAGTATACAAAGGTTTATGATTTAATAATGCGTGAATGATGTTTATGATTATTTTTGGATTTGGTTCAGGGTATTTGTATTTCAAGTGGACAGGAGGTGGTTGATAGATGTCTAGAGATGGATTCCAAGCATTAAGGAGCTGCAGGAAATGTTTAATTTGCTTTGTTGTGGTTGAACTTGTATCATTTTCATTTTTATCAGTTCTCAAAGGTTCATTCTCCAAGGAGTACTCGACCACAAGCCTCCGGTGTGCGATCTCAAGTTGGTGAAGCCTGATTAGCGAGGCCTCAGCTATTTCTGCACTAGGAAATGAAGCAAATACATAATTATGTTTGGTCGATTTCTCCCACACTTTTTCTGCACCAAAATGTTTAAGAAGTTGCTCTTTGTCTTGTAAAGATAATGATTTTGGGAGATGTCTTATCAATAACACTTTTGACATTTTACTCCAATACTTCACAAATTGTAATTTAATTAGTTTTTATTTGCTTATTTTATATTGAAATTGAATTGAACTGAAAAAAAGTAAAAAAACAAACCACAACAACAATGCATGTCATGTGGCTGTCAACTGTCACTGTCAACACATATATCATAGATAAACATAAGTAGTACATAGATCACCCACCCGCCGTGAAACGGGGTAAAAATATCGCGCGTTGAAAAAATCGCTCGTGTGAACGATCGCTCAGTCTGTGGACAGACGTACTTTTCTGTGCTGTGGAGTGGAGTACTTACTTCTGTGACTGCTGTGAACTGTGCTGTGACATTGACATAGATATAACCTCGAAATTGGTTCGGTTCGTTTGGTTGGTTTTGTTTTTTCAATCTTTTGCACAGCACAAAGATCAAGCTCAAGGTCACATTAATAATAAATTGATAAGTTACATCATCGTCGATTGATTTGATAACGTTATCGACGGAACTCAACACGTTAGTATAGTACAATTTCACAGTCGTCCAGAGAACTCATTTCTAACATGGCAACAGCTGGAAAAGTAATAAAATGCCAGGCCGCCGTCGCCTGGGGAGCCGGGAAACCTTTATCAATTGAAGAAATCGAAGTAGATCCACCTAAAGCCGGGGAAGTTCGTGTTCAAGTCACTGCGACCGGCGTCTGCCATACGGATGCTTACACTTTATCAGGAAAGGATCCCGAGGGCGTTTTCCCCGTCATTTTAGGGCACGAAGGCGGCGGCATTGTCGAAAGTGTCGGCGAAGGCGTAACTTCTGTAAAACCAGGTGATCACGTCATTCCATTGTATGTACCGCAGTGTAAAACATGCAAATTCTGTTTAAGCTCCAAAACTAACCTTTGCCAGAAGGTGAGAATCACACAAGGGCAAGGATTTATGCCCGACGGTACCAGGAGATTCCGTTGCAAAGGTCAGGAATTGTACCACTTCATGGGATGTTCCACCTTCAGTCAATACACTGTGGTTTTAGAAATTTCTCTGTGTAAAGTGAATGAAGCTGCACCCCTTGATAAAGTGTGTTTGCTCGGCTGTGGGATCCCAACTGGGTATGGAGCAGCTTTGAATACAGCTAAAGTTGAACCCGACTCCAACTGTGCTATCTTTGGTCTCGGTGCAGTCGGCTTAGCTGTTGCCCTGGGATGTAAGGCAGCTGGAGCAAAACGTATCATCGGAGTGGACATCAACCCGGCAAAGTTTGATGTTGCTAAAAAGTTTGGTGTCAACGAGTTTGTCAACCCTAAAGATCACGACAAACCAATTCAGCAAGTTCTGGTGGACCTGACTGATGGGGGACTAGATTACACATTTGAATGCATTGGGAATGTGAACACTATGAGGTCTGCTCTGGAAGCCTGTCACAAGGGATGGGGTGTATCGGTGATCATCGGTGTTGCTGGTGCTGGTGAAGAGATCAGTACTCGGCCCTTCCAGCTTGTGACAGGTCGTACGTGGAAAGGAACTGCTTTTGGAGGTTACAAGAGCCGTGACAGTGTCCCGAAATTGGTTGAAGAATACCTATCCAAGAAACTGCCTATTGATGATTTTGTAACTCATGATGTACCCCTTGATAAAATCAATGAAGCATTCCACCTGATGCACTCTGGCCAATCCATTAGGGCTGTTGTTCATTTTTAAGTGAAAATGTTATTTGACATTTATAAATGGTATCTTTCTCTTTTTATAAACTGGTTTTTATGGCTAATATTGATGGAAATAAATATGTTTTATACTGCAGTTCAATTCTAATTTCGGTCCTTTTGATATTTTTGATTAATATCTTTTTTCGTTTATGACAATAGTTGTAATGTATGAAATGAAAGTGAAAATCGTGTTAAAATATATCTGAAATTTATTTGTAACAAAATATACATTTCAATATTTACAGAGTTAATAAATATCTTCATTTTAAAAATTAACATTTTTAAATAAGGAGAACATTTATTTTACATATTTTCAACTAAACAATTACAGTTAATGCAATTTCCCCTATTTCTTAAATTAAACCTAGTTTATAACTACTGTAATTTCATCCCTTTTACATCATAAAAGTGACAGCATTAGTTTAATATCAGATTTACTTTTAGTCCATGTTTTAGAATAAGGGAGAAAGTGTTACTTAGATGAAAAAGCAACATTGATACGTCACTACTTTACATCAAGAATCTCCTGGAACTTTCATGTACCTATTTATTAAATTATAAAAAACACAGTATTTATTGTGTCACCCAAAAATATCATTCAGTTCATTCAATTCAGCAGTTTCAGTTCTGGTAATAGGTATTGTTTTGTTGATTTCGGCCGCTCACTGCGCTTCCGCCTGTTCGCATGTTAATTGTCTGTAGTACTCGTCGTAGATATCACATTGTTCACCTGTAACAAAGAGTTGTTTTTTTTTGTAAGTCGAAAGTCCATTTTTCGTACTTTTAAAACCAATATTGTAGGTAGCGTCGTATTCCTATTTATTTTTATATAATAGTGTACCGATACACTATTTTTATATATTAATTATATATTAATACAAACACTACCGAAACACGATTTATATCGCGTGATATAGCGCTTTATCGACACTCGACTGTTTGCGACACTCACCTGCGTTTCGATGGTCATGCTGGGGGGGCAGGGAGATCAGCCCCCCTAGCCAAAGTAACATTTGTAAATTTTCGCTATCGCTTCGCTTCGAAACATGACCCCCTAGCCAAAGTAACATTTGCAAATTTTCGCTATCGCTTCGCTTCGAAACGTGTATGGATTTGACGTTTTAAAATTCGATAGTTAACGAAACCTTATGTCAATCCCATACATGTTTCGAAAGCGAAGCGATAACGAAGATTTGCCAATGTTACTTTGGCTAGGCCCTCTGTATGGATTTGACGTTTGAAAATTCGATTGTTAACGGAACCTTATGTCAATCCCATACATGTTTCGAAAGCGAAGCTATAATATAACGAAGATTAGGGAATGTTACTTTGGCTAGGCCCTCTGTTCGTAAGGTAGACACCGAGACAGATCATCGAAACGCGATATGATAGAGTGATTTATCACGTGTAACAGGGATGATGACTAATGAATAAAATAAAGAAATACTAACAAAAATCGTAAACATATTGAACTTTTAGAGTAGTTTGTATACCTCTTGGTTTTATATATTGCGTACTATTTGTTTTATGACCCTTCAAAGTTGGGCGGACAAGCCCATTTAAAAAGTATTCAATTTGTTAAAATAAATAATACATTTAATTAGTCCGTAAAAGGATCATGCCGGATTCTGGGCCATGATGCGCATTAACCATACATATCTCATTGACTTTGACTTTGAAATGTCATATAATAGGAAAATGTCAAACAATTATAACTGTAAACAGCTCCTTGAGATTTCTCTTTTCTCCTTTTCGTGACGTCATAACTAAGTAGCCGTTAGTATGGAGCGTTTTCGGGCGAGTCCAATTTTGTGCATTTCAAACTGTGATATCTCGGGCAGTTTTCATGCTAGCGAAATAATTCTTTTACCAATGTTTCTTTTTTTTTGAGAGGTGATTTATGTAACATAAAATAAAAATATAGTCATCATGCTTCCGTTAAAAGACAATGGATTTTGAGTTTAGTGTTGATAAAACGCTGTATCACGCGATATTATGGTTATCGTGTTCAGTCGGTCATGCTAGAGGGGCCAGTACGATTTGACAAAGGTTTTCTGTGGGTTTATTTATTTAGATGGAAGCTAACAGCGTCGTCGTTTCTATTTTAATATCTAAAACACAAATGCTTATAAGAGGATTGATTCTTTTCAGCGAAATAAAATCTATGGAATAAGCATTCTGCTTAAAAAATGGCACTACACGAAAAGTACTATGGGCAACAGCGTCGCTTAACCAGTTTTCAGCAAAATTCGTGTGCGCGCGTATCGCCCCTACACGAACTAAACGTATGGTTGTGACGGCGCGGCGTGCAAGCGATTTGGACCTTAGCAGTGGTTAAGCGTCGCTGTTGCCCATGGTACAACTAAGTGGATAGAGCTAAAAATGCTGGCATTTAATTATGCAGCACAAAGCGTCTGAACACTGGTTGCTTACTAGCGACCATAATTTGTATACTCATAGATATTTTCAATACTTAAACGAAAAAATAAGATACGTTTTTTCTACATCTTTTTACTGCCTTCTTTGCATCTTTTACATCATTTGACTATAAAGGACATCATTTCTAATAAACCCTCTCTTTCCATTTTTCTTTACAATAACAGCTGAGCGGGTTGTACTTTTTCGGCCCTATGGTGCCATTTTTTAAGCAATATTTGTTTGCAATTATACTTCCATAGATTTTAGTTCGCTGATTATTTTACGTAAATAGAAATAGTCCTTTGTACTAATCCAAACTGATAAGATTAATTAATGGCCACTTGGCCACTGTGAATTAAATAATATTTTCGAATTCGTACTTATCTATTGATAAAAATAAGACATTTTACTATTATTTATCAATGATAAACTGTTCATAAAATGTAAATGAAGATGGTCAAAATCCTTCATATTTTATTTTAGCGAAATATTATTTACTTATGACTTTTCAAGTGGAGTCCATAAAAATCGTGCTCTTCATTGCCTTAAACATGGAATGTAAAATCAGCCGATAAAGGAAAACCGACACGAAATATTAAATGTGAGAATCAAGATTGATTAACTATTATTAAATTCTTTGCTATTTGAACATGATAACTTGCTAAAATTTTTAGTTTGCGTCAGTCATAGCAAAATATTTTATTCGAAATATAGGGCAACAAGAAATTAAGAGGATTACTGCGCTTCACTAACGCCGCCAATGGAAAAAAATCGTTGTGGCCAATGGAAATAAAGACGAAATTGTGAATTGTGTTCTTCTAGTGTACTCCGAAGAAGCTGTTTTACTTTTTATCGTTTAAACAATATTTTATAACCTGTCGTTTAGTTTAGTAAAACTCCATTAAACTAAACGACAGACTAGAAAATATAGTTTAAGCGATAAAAAGTAACACAAATCTTATTCGGAGTACACTAGAAGAACACAATTCACAATTGGGTCTTTTTTCCATTGGCGGCGCTAGTGTAGCGTATAAACCCTCTTAAGAATAGGATATATAAGTTTATAACCAACTCTATAGTTATCACGGGGTTTTTCAAATTCAAGGCCAGTTCAATTAAATATTTTCTGGTTTTCGTTAGTGTATATTTCTTACGTGACATCTCTGATTATGCAAATTGATCTGGTTTTCTAACAAAAAAAATAAAACTGTGTTCTGTTCTGACTTTATCTGTGACTTTAATTTCTTTCTCGCCACACCTGGCATACTGTACGTGGGGCGCACCTGGCAGGAAGTGCGGCTGTTGCCTGGTGCGGCGGTTGGCGGCCCGCAGCGCGTGGTACAGCGCCAGGAAGGCGGCGCTACGACACCTGGCATACTGTACGTGGGGCGCACCTGGCAGGAAGTGCGGCTGTTGCCTGGTGCGGCGGTTGGCGGCCCGCAGCGCGTGGTACAGCGCCAGGAAGGCGGCGCTACGACACCTGGCATACTGTACGTGGGGCGCACCTGGCAGGAAGTGCGGCTGTTGCCTGGTGCGGCGGTTGGCGGCCCGCAGCGCGTGGTACAGCGCCAGGAAGGCGGCGCTACGACACCTGGCATACTGTACGTGGGGCGCACCTGGCAGGAAGTGCGGCTGTTGCCTGGTGCGGCGGTTGGCGGCCCGCAGCGCGTGGTACAGCGCCAGGAAGGCGGCGCTACGACACCTGGCATACTGTACGTGGGGCGCACCTGGCAGGAAGTGCGGCTGTTGCCTGGTGCGGCGGTTGGCGGCCTGCAGCGCGTGGTACAGCGCCAGGAAGGCGGCGCTACGACACCTGGCATACTGTACGTGGGGCGCACCTGGCAGGAAGTGCGGCTGTTGCCTGGTGCGGCGGTTGGCGGCCCGCAGCGCGTGGTACAGCGCCAGGAAGGCGGCGCTACGACACCTGGCATACTGTACGTGGGGCGCACCTGGCAGGAAGTGCGGCTGTTGCCTGGTGCGGCGGTTGGCGGCCCGCAGCGCGTGGTACAGCGCCAGGAAGGCGGCGCTACGACACCTGGCATACTGTACGTGGGGCGCACCTGGCAGGAAGTGCGGCTGTTGCCTGGTGCGGCGGTTGGCGGCCCGCAGCGCGTGGTACAGCGCCAGGAAGGCGGCGCTACGACACCTGGCATACTGTACGTGGGGCGCACCTGGCAGGAAGTGCGGCTGTTGCCTGGTGCGGCGGTTGGCGGCCCGCAGCGCGTGGTACAGCGCCAGGAAGGCGGCGCTACGACACCTGGCATACTGTACGTGGGGCGCACCTGGCAGGAAGTGCGGCTGTTGCCTGGTGCGGCGGTTGGCGGCCCGCAGCGCGTGGTACAGCGCCAGGAAGGCGGCGCTACGACACCTGGCATACTGTACGTGGGGCGCACCTGGCAGGAAGTGCGGCTGTTGCCTGGTGCGGCGGTTGGCGGCCCGCAGCGCGTGGTACAGCGCCAGGAAGGCGGCGCTACGACACCTGGCATACTGTACGTGGGGCGCACCTGGCAGGAAGTGCGGCTGTTGCCTGGTGCGGCGGTTGGCGGCCCGCAGCGCGTGGTACAGCGCCAGGAAGGCGGCGCTACGACACCTGGCATACTGTACGTGGGGCGCACCTGGCAGGAAGTGCGGCTGTTGCCTGGTGCGGCGGTTGGCGGCCCGCAGCGCGTGGTACAGCGCCAGGAAGGCGGCGGGCGAGCGCCGGCGCGCGGCCGCCAGCAGCTTGCGCGCCGGCACGCGCTGCAGCGCGCCCGCCACGCGCGCCACGCCGCCCGCCGCCACCGGCTCCTCCCACCCCAGCAGCACCTCCACTATATCCTGCCACGACCGACAGGAAAGCGCGATTAGTTAACGTTATTAAATTATAATATTAAAATATTAAAACAATAAAAAACTGAGAATAGATAATAGCAACTAATGGTGACTGCAGAGGTCCCCTCATCCACGCCCTACATGTATAGTGGCTCACCTCGTGGCGCTGCAGGCACGCCATCATGTCGGTGGCGAGCTGCAGCTGGCCCAGCGCCAGCAGCTGGCAGGCGAGCGGGCGCGCGTCGCCAGGCGGCCGCCCTACATGTGGCTCACCTCGTGGCGCTGCAGGCGCGCCATCATGTCGGTGGCGAGCTGCAGCTGGCCCAGCGCCAGCAGCTGGCAGGCGAGCGGGCGCGCGTCGCCAGGCGGCCGCCCTACATGTGGCTCACCTCGTGGCGCTGCAGGCGCGCCATCATGTCGGTGGCGAGCTGCAGCTGGCCCAGCGCCAGCAGCTGGCAGGCGAGCGGGCGCGCGTCGCCAGGCGGCCGCCCTACATGTGGCTCACCTCGTGACGCTGCAGGCGCGCCATCATGTCGGTGGCGAGCTGCAGCTGGCCCAGCGCCAGCAGCTGGCAGGCGAGCGGGCGCGCGTCGCACGGCGGCCGCCCTACATGTGGCTCACCTCGTGACGCTGCAGGCGCGCCATCATGTCGGTGGCGAGCTGCAGCTGGCCCAGCGCCAGCAGCTGGCAGGCGAGCGGGCGCGCGTCGCCAGGCGGCCGCCCTACATGTGGCTCACCTCGTGTCGCTGCAGGCGCGCCATCATGTCGGTGGCGAGCTGCAGCTGGCCCAGCGCCAGCAGCTGGCAGGCGAGCGGGCGCGCGTCGCCAGGCGGCCGCCCTACATGTGGCTCACCTCGTGACGCTGCAGGCGCGCCATCATGTCGGTGGCGAGCTGCAGCTGGCCCAGCGCCAGCAGCTGGCAGGCGAGCGGGCGCGCGTCGCACGGCGGCCGCCCTACATGTGGCTCACCTCGTGACGCTGCAGGCGCGCCATCATGTCGGTGGCGAGCTGCAGCTGGCCCAGCGCCAGCAGCTGGCAGGCGAGCGGGCGCGCGTCGCCAGGCGGCCGCCCTACATGTGGCTCACCTCGTGGCGCTGCAGGCGCGCCATCATGTCGGTGGCGAGCTGCAGCTGGCCCAGCGCCAGCAGCTGGCAGGCGAGCGGGCGCGCGTCGCACGGCGGCCGCCCTACATGTGGCTCACCTCGTGACGCTGCAGGCGCGCCATCATGTCGGTGGCGAGCTGCAGCTGGCCCAGCGCCAGCAGCTGGCAGGCGAGCGGGCGCGCGTCGCCAGGCGGCCGCCCTACATGTGGCTCACCTCGTGGCGCTGCAGGCGCGCCATCATGTCGGTGGCGAGCTGCAGCTGGCCCAGCGCCAGCAGCTGGCAGGCGAGCGGGCGCGCGTCGCCAGGCGGCCGCCCTACATGTGGCTCACCTCGTGACGCTGCAGGCGCGCCATCATGTCGGTGGCGAGCTGCAGCTGGCCCAGCGCCAGCAGCTGGCAGGCGAGCGGGCGCGCGTCGCCGAGGCAGCCGCGGCGCACGAGCGCGCGCAGGCGGCCCGGCGCGCCGCGCGTCACGAGCACGCGCACGCACAGCTCCGCTATCGGGTGCTGCACCACCATGTTGTGCCGCGATAGTGAAGCTAGATACGCCGTCACCACCTGAAAACGATCACTATCGTGTCACTCATTCGAATATCATAATATGACACAATTATAATTTAACTAGATGAAAACCCGGCTTCGCTCGGGTGAAATGACTCATAATACACATCTAGGTACAAAATGTAGGTAGATATTTCTGTAGTCATCGGTTCTCAAGGAATATTAAAGGTAAGCAAGGCATAGATTCGTATACCTAGCTGCGTTCGTTGTGTTTAATATAGTAAATAAAAACTGCAAAAGTTTTTACAAAAATATTTTTTAATTCAAAATAAACTACCGCTGTTTTAAGCACTCAGTCATTTTCTCTACTTGGGCAGGTAGAATCTGAAATGTGTCGGAATTTCAGTGTAAAGATATTGTCGAGCACTTTCTTTTCTTCTGTTTAGTTCAAAAAATGCCAATAATTTTTCAGCTGATCTAGCTGCTGCTTCATGAACATTCTGATTTGTAAATACGACAGTTTGTTGGTTTCCCAAATGAACACCTGACTGTATAATTGTGTGACTTATTTTGTGCATTGAAAATTCAAATATAATTTCATCATGCTTTTCATTGCTTGATGTCGATTGATCACTGAACTCTTGTGGCGCTACTGTGATTTGTATCTTTGCTTGGTCATGACCTTTATAAAAATATTTATTTATATATTTCACACATTTGACACTTGAACAAATTTCCACATTTATGTGAGCATTATTTTTTTACATAGATAGGGATTGTAGTAGAGCACCACCTATCCTATCTGTTATTATCACACTCGAAATCCTTCTTTTTATTATTCTTCCATCGTCTCTTCTTATTATAGCATAACCTCCATTTTGGGTACCATCTCTAGTTTCTCCGCAAAATGTCTTTGGGTAGTTTTTAGAACATTTAGAGGCAGTTCCATCATTTTTTACCCACGACGGACGGAACGGAACGGAGGTGGTATATGCGTTTGGGGTTAGAGGTTGTGCGTTTGTTTGTTTGTTTGTGTGTTTGTCTGTTACCATTTTCCTCGGAAACTACTAAGCTGATTACGATGCGGTTTTTTGCATTCAAATGGTTTCATTTCAGAGCAGGTTCTTAAACTTGTTTCATAGTGGTAGACCACCAGGGGGCTCTGCAGCAACCAGATAAGTCAAGTTTGTCTATTACCATTTTCCTTGGAAACTACTGGGCCAATTTCAAGGCGGTTTTTGCAATCAAAAGGTTTCATTTCAGAGCAGGTTTTTAGATAAGTTACATGGTGGTAGATCACCAGGGGGCGCTGCAGCAACCAGATAAGTCGCACTTGAGAAGTTCTCAAAAACTACTCAACTGATTTCGATGCGGTTTTCTGTAATGGGTTTGTAGGTTATACCGGCAATGGTTCTCAGATAGATGTTATGGTGTTTAACCGCTAGGGGGCGCTGCAATTATCATTTTCTCATTTATTTCCAAAGCGGATTGACCAATTTGGATGCGGTTTTCTGGTTTTCTGTACCTTATAGTTTTGTAGTTTGTCGGCGATGGTTCTTGGTGTTATGGTGTTCAGCCGCTAGGGGGCGCTGTAGTAATCATTTTCCGAATGGTTTGACCGATTTAGATGCGGTTTTTAGAGTAGATAACGTATGTATTCTTTAAAAAGTTTAAAATAAAATGGCAAAATTAAAATTTTTGAAAAAACCCACGACGGTTAAAATTGTAACTCTTTATTTAAAAAGACTAAAATAAGTTTTACAAAAATCCCTCGTTTATGCACATTGGGCCACATGGCCCATAGATCATGTTTTTTGACACAGTCTGAAAAAGTTTCTGGTCTTTATCTGGCTCAGGTATTTACGTCAGGTATATACGTACAATGTTAAAAAAACAGAAATGGTTATTTTTAGGTCGGGTAGGGGTCCAGATAATGTCCCCAGTCTTGAGCTTAATGGGTTAGTGGTGAAAACGGCTAGCTCGTTCGTTCGTTCGTATAAGTTCAAGTACCTCGGACACATCGTAACATCGGAGTTAAAAGATGATGCCGATATTGAAAGGCAACGAAGGGCTCTGTATGTGGTAGGGAATATGCTTGCCCGCAAATTTTGCAAAGCTTCGTTTGACGTGAGGGTTACCCTATTTCAGACGTTCTGTCAGGTGTTTTACACGTGCCAACTTTGGACGAATTACACGAAGAAAGCACACAGCGACATGAGAGTAGCGTATAATAACGTCTTTCGCTATCTAATGGGGCTAAAGCGATGGTGCAGCGCCTCTGAAATGTTCATGGAGGCGCGAGTCAACACGTTTAATGCCATCCAGAGGAAGCGTGTCGCGTCTTTTATGTCCAGAGTTGGCTCGTCTAAAAATGCTATTATTAAAAGCCTGTCAGATAGACTTATGCAGACGTCGACATATGCACAATGGCTTAAAATAGCTACCTAAAGGGTACAACTGAAATGTATTTTTTTTTGTATTTTGTTGTGTATTTTATAATTTTGTTTTTTCATGTATGTTTTTGTGTAATATGGACTTTTGTCTGCAATAAAGATTTTTATTATTATTATTATTATTATTTACATACAGGCACACACAAATTTATCATAATCTTCTGATGACTTTGGTTTTTCTTAGAATAATAAGCATATGAGCACGTGGAAGCCCTCGTTTCTAAAATTCAATGGTGTAAAGTAAAAGCACGCACTCGGTAGGTACTCCAAAAATATGTTTGGAGCTATGGTTTGGAGTACCTACTGAGTGCGTGCTTTTACTTGTAATGTCATCTAAAAGTTCCTCCAATTTAAGTTTAAAAATTCTGGCAATTAAATCGGGTCTATGTTCTTTTTTAATCTCTTGTAAATTTATATAAGATTTCCTGCCAATTCAGATTTTATGGAATACGATTACAAACAAAGTAAATCACTATGCAAAACTAAAATATGTCAATGTAAAGGTTATGGTTGGTATTCTTTCTTTTTTCTATGGTTGTGATCGCAATCGGTCAATCAAGGTTTAAAGAAAAAACACATATCAAAGAGTATATCATAAAAAGTGTCAAAAACAATATTTTCGCGCGAAACGTCAACGACTAAAGAAACTACCCAAGATGGCGAATGTAGTTTGTTTGTCAGTGCCATTAGAATTTAACGAAATTCTCCATAATCCGAATTTTGCAGATATATGTTGTCGACTCGAAATCAATATTTTTTTATGTTTTGTTATTCATATAAGGTTTCAATCGAGTCTACCGTACCCCTTGACGAAATTATTAATATAGACAATAATACCTATGTATCGTACCGTACCCGTACGTGACAACAAAAGGAGTTGATAAACATGAAACGACACACCGTGACCTTTTCATGGATTTTACACTAATTTAATTTCTGGTACGGTGACCTCATTTCGGGCAACAAAATTGTGCGAGCAGCGATAACCTCTGTGACCTCAAAGAGATACTTTTTTAGGGTTCCGTACCCAAAGGGTAAAAACGGGACCTTATTACTAAGACTCCGCTGTCCGTCTGTCTGTCTGTCTGTCACCAGGCTGTATCTCATAAACCGTGATAGCTAGACAGTTGAAATTTTCACTGATGATGTATTTCTGTTGCCGCTATAACAACAAATATTAAAAACAGAAAAATAAATATTTAAAGGTGCGTCCAGATATGTTCTTTTGCCCGTACCGTACCTCCGTTCCGATCGGCGTCGCGATCAAAGAACGCTAGTCTGGACGCATGTTCGGAACGGTGCGGAGGTACGCCGTTCCGTTCGCCGAACAGGTACGCCCCGATCCACCTCGAATCTCTCGCTCTTTTGCCCGTACCCGTATCTCTCGCTCTTGAGCGTCGCGAACAAAGAACGCTAGTCTGGACGCATGTTCGGAACGGTGCGGAGGTACGCCGTCTCGATCGCCGACAGGTACGCTCCGATCCATCGCGAGTCGGTTTTTTCGCCCCGTTCAAAGGAAAAACGGAACGGAGGAACGGTACGGCGCTAGTCTGGACGTGATCGCGGCGACGCCGACGTTCGGAGGTTGTAGTACAGTAGCCCGTAGTACATTTAAAATACGAAAAAGGTTAGGTACCGTTTGCCGTTGTGATATAGTTATTTATTATGAAATTATAGATACTTTAACCCAAGTTTTACAGATCGCAATTCGCCGTAACCTATTGTTGGGTATTGTGGGTATTATAATATAGATATGGTTAGGTACATACACGCTACTGTTGTATTGATGCGTTTGACAGTTCTAATAAACCAGTCTTGCAACCGCCGTCTTGCTTTCATTACGTGTTCCTTACGCTAGTACCTAACAGCGACGAGTTTGTTCGATTTCACGCGTGTTTTCGCTAAAAATTAAAATGACGATCGGTAAAATTGAAAGTTTCGATTTGTCGTCGCGAAAATCGTCTACGTACGTGAATCGTGTTAAACAATTTATCGCGTTAAATGAAGTGAAGCAGGAGCTCCGCGTGGCCACGTTGGTCACAGTGGTCGGAGAGGCTACCTACGATTTAATGTGCGATTTATGTGCACCGGCTAGCCCGGAAACTAAAACGTTCGATGAACTGGTAGCTATAGTGAAGAATCATCTGGAACCCAGGCGCTCGGAAATAGCGGAACGACATATTTTCCGTCAACGTCGTCAACGGCCCGGCGAGGAGCTGAATACCTACCTACAGCACCTCAAGCATCTGGCTAGTACATGTAATTTTGCCGAAAAGCTTGAGGAGAACCTACGTGATCAGTTTGTGTCGGGGCTCGATAGTGACGAGATGCGGAGTCGTTTGTTTGCCGAGATGGACCTGGACTACAAGAAGGCGGTGGAGTTGGCCTTGGCCCTGGAGGCCGCCGAGCGGCACGCTGTGGCGAGCGCCAGCGTGGGCGGCGGGGAGACCAGTGGAGCGGGCGCGGGCGCAGACAGCGCGGCCGACGGGGCCGGCGCTGTGCATCGGATCGGAGCGGCGGCGGCAGGGCGCCGGCCGCGCGACCAGCAGCCGCTGCGTCCCCGCGTTTGTTGGAGATGCGGAAAGCCGCATTCGGCCGATAGATGTCGTTATAAGCAGTTTAATTGTGACACCTGTGGTATGCGTGGACATTTGAAGGTCCAATGTGAGAGTGTACGTGCATATAATAAAAGTGCGTCGAAACGTAATCAGTTCTACATCGAGATGGACTCCGAGGAGGACAGCGATTTTAACAACATCTGTGTGGATGGATGCGAAGACAAACCGTATGTAGTTTCGCTTTTTGTTGATGACATTCGTATTGCGTTTGAAGTGGACACCGGTAGTAAAATATCAGCCATTAACGAACAATTATTTCAAAAGCATTTTAAGAACTATAAGTTGACGAAAAGTAACCTACGTTTGCGTACTTATAATGGAGGTAGGATCGAGCCATTGGGCGTCATCAGCGTGTGCGCTCGATACGAAGGCTGCGCGGGCGCGGGGCGGGAGGCTCGCGCACTACCGCTGCACATTATCCCAGGTGGGGGGCCGCCGCTACTCGGCCGCGCGTGGCTTCGCGCATTGAACCTTAGTAACATATCGATAAGGTTGAATCATTTGCAACTTAACCATACCGGCACAGCTGACGACACCCATGTTATTGTTGACCGCTTATCTAAGGAATTTCCCGATGTTTTTGCAGACGGCTTAGGTACTTGCGAAATAAGATTTTCGTTGAAATTAAAGGACAATGAACCGATATTCCACAAAGCGCGTAACTTACCTATGGCATTGCGTGAACCGGTTGAAAAGGAGTTGGACCGTCTAGTTAAGGAGGGAACGATTGTCAAAGTCGAAAACGCCGATTACGGGACGCCTATCGTGCCGGTAATTAAGAAGTGCGGAAGTGTTCGTATCTGCGGTGACTATAAGGTCACGATAAACCCTAAAATAAGGCGCGAACCATATCCGTTGCCGCGAATTGAGGAACTTTTTGCTACTCTTAGTGGCGGTAAAATATTTTCAAAAATTGACCTCGCCCACGCTTTTGAACAAGTGGTCCTAAATGAGGATTCAAGGGCGTGTACGACTATTAGTACACACGTGGGAACATTCGAATACATCCGCACACCCTATGGTATCAATTGTATACCAGAAAAATTTCAGAAAATGATGGATGAAATCATGAGAGGCGTTCCAAAGACGGTGGTTTTCTGTGATGATATCTGCGTGTCTGGGGTCAATCGGGAAGACCACCTGAATAATTTGCGTGAAGTGTTCCGGCGTCTACATGCCGCGGGTCTGCGAGTGAAGCTCGAAAAATGTGATTTTTTTAAACCCAGCGTATGTTATCTCGGCCACGTTATCGATAAAGATGGTCTCCATCCCGATCCGCGGAAAGTTAAGGCCATTTCTGAGGCCCCCAGACCCACAGATATCCACCAATTAAAAGCATTCTTGGGCCTTGTTAATTATTACGGCAAGTTCATTCCACAAATGAGTAGTATTTTACACCCAATGTACGAATTATTAAAAAGGGATAACGAATGGAATTGGAGCAATGAATGTGAGCAAGCTTTCAGTAAAATAAAAAAAGATTTTATGTAGTGACAAGTTGCTAGCGCATTATGATCCTAAATTACCACTCATACTAAATGTTGACAGCAGTGCCTATGGCTTGGGTGCGATTCTAGCGCACCGCTATGCAGATGGCTCAGAGAGGCCGATTTGTTGCGTTTCGCGCACACTCAATAGCGCCGAGAAGTCGTACAGTCAGCTGGATAAAGAGGCTTTGGCTATATTTTTCGGGGTCACTAAAAATCATCAATATTTGTACGGGAGGCGTATTGTCCTCCGGACTGACCACAAGCCTCTGTCATACATTTTCGGTGACAAAGTGGGCATTCCGCAAACTGCTGCCAGCCGCCTGCAGCGCTACGCGGCACGACTCGCGGCGTACGACTTCGCGGTGCAGTGGGTGAGCTCGGCCCGCAACGCAGCCGCCGACTGTTTGTCGCGCCTGCCACACGCACGCGACACTGACGCCGCTCTAGACCCGGGCGTATCCTACTTACATTTTATTGAAAATGAATTGCCGATCAGTCGAAAGGACGTGGCAGACGCGACTAAAGTCGACCCTATTTTGAGGAAAATCTACAACCATATTGTGTGTGGTTGGCCTGACGACACGGACGTACAGCAAGAGAAGGCTTACTTTTATAGAAAAGAGAACTTATTTGTTGATAGTGGCTGTATATTTTACAATTACCGCATCGTCGTGCCACCCACATACAGAGAAAAAATTCTAAAAGAGTTACACGAAGGCCATTTGGGCATTGTAAAAATGAAGAGCATCGCTCGCAATTATGTGTACTGGCCGAGTATCGATACTGAAATAGAGGAGATGTGCAGGGCATGCGACGTGTGCAGGCAGCAGCGCTCGGCGCCGCCGCACGCGCCTCTCACTCCGTGGCCCTTCCCGGCGGGGCCCTGGCAGCGGCTACACGCCGATTTCGCGGAGCATGAAAGAAAGCATTACCTGATCGTAGTAGACGCTCATAGTAAATGGATTGAGGTTTTTACGATGAATAGCACCGCTGCCAGGCCTGTCATAGCAAAATTCCGAGAAATGTTCGCGAGGTTCGGTTTGCCACAGAGAGTCGTTACAGACAACGGCCCTCCTTTCACGTCTTCAGAAGTAAAAACTTACTTTGAGAAAAATGGCATCCTGCACAGTCTTACAAGTCCATACAGAGCCCAAGGTAATGGAGCCGCTGAAATAGCTGTGAAAACTGTGAAGAGTTGTATCAAGAAGGCGCGAGCGGAGGGCGTTGAGATCGAACAGGCCTTGAGTAAAATGTTATTTCAGTATCGAAACTGTGAACAAGCCACGACAGGCGTGGCGCCCGCTGTTGCGCTGCTTGGGCGCCGCCTACGCGGCCGTCTCGACTTGTTACGCGGGCCCGACGCGGCCGAGCGCGTGCGCGCCAACCAGCACGCCCAGGTAGAACGCGCCGGCGGCACGCCTCGTCGAGTGTCAGTAGGAGACACCGTTTATGTACGAGACTATTCCAAGGTTAATAAGAATAAGTGGGTCGAAGGTCGTGTTATTGACAGGGTGGCTCCATCCTCCTACGCAGTAGAAATGCCGCGAGGTGTCGCTCGGAGACACATCGATCAAATACTCGGTCCCAAAACGAAACCAAATCGATTTTCACTCTCAAGGATCTCGAGTATTGGTTCTGTGGAGGGGGAGCGACCTTCTCTGTCATTCATCGAGTCCCCAAACTCGAATAACGAGAAACCTAGCGTAGTAGAAAGCTCTAATGAGAGCCTGAATGATTGTAACGTGGAACGGTCTGATGTGACGGAGGACGAACAAAGAGGTTACGATAACAAGCAACCAGAAGTTGAAAATAACTTTACGGAGTCTGACGGAGAGACGACGGATACCGAATCCGAGACATCAAGTGGCGTAACCGCGGTGTCGGACTCGAGGCGGTCTACCGACGCCAACGCCGCGGCGCCCGCGGCTGATGATCAGGAGGACGAGGATACGTCGCCTTTCAGTACACGTCTCTTTGAATTTGTTAACATGCGTCCTCGTAACAACAGGCCGAACCTTGATTTTGATTAAATATTTTTATTAGATTTATTAGTTCCTTATTTAGATAAGGAGGTGTTGGGTATTGTGGGTATTATAATATAGATATGGTTAGGTACATACACGCTACTGTTGTATTGATGCGTTTGACAGTTCTAATAAACCAGTCTTGCAACCGCCGTCTTGCTTTCATTACGTGTTCCTTACGCTAGTACCTAACACCTATATTTGTATATCTCCAAAAATGAGATTTTTTATTTTTCGAGGTTAATCACATGGTTTAGCTATTGTCGTGTTCTACTCTACAGCGCTATGTTTGATTGCCACTGATAATAGTTAGACTGTGAAAAGTAGCCATACACAGATAGCGCTGTAGAACACGACAATTGCTAAACCATGTGATTAACCTCGAAAAATAAAAAAATAATCATTTTTGGAGATATACAAATATAGGTTACGGCGGGTTGCGATCTGTTAAAGTATCTATAATTTTGTAATAAATAACTATATCACAACGGCAAACGGTAACCTTTTTCGTAATTTAAATTTACTACGGGCTGCTGTACTATTGGATCGGAACGTTGATACGGAACGGAGGTACGGTACGGCGCTAGTCTGGACGTGATCGCGGCGACGTTCGGCGGTTTGATCGGAACGGTGGTACGGAACGGAGGTACGGAACGGGCAAAAGTAGCGTCCAGACTTATTTGATCGGAACGCTGGTACGGAACGGAGGTACGGTACGATCAAAAGAACATATCTGGACGCACCTTAAGGGAGGCTCCCTTACAACAAACTTGTTTTTTTTTTTTTTGCCGTTTTTTGGTACGGAACCCTTCGTGCGTGAGTCCGACTCGTACTTGGCCGGTTTTTTTTAATCTAGTTCGTCCGAGCTCCCATTGCAGGAAACCTTACTTACCTCACAACTTCACAAGGTGGACATTTTGAGAAAAGGACATTATGAGAAAAGACATTTTGAGAAAAGGACATTATGAGAAAAGGACATTATGAGAAAATACATTTTGAGAAAAGGACATTATGAGAAAAGACATTTTGAGAAAAGGACATTAAGCGCCAAGTCGCTAGGAGGACTAGTGGCTTGATGAAACTGATGCAGTTCGATTGCCCTAGACGTGCCGTTCATGAATATATATACCCCAGTCATCTTATACATTCCAGGTCGCAAAAGATTGCAAGGTTCTGGATTTTTGGGATGTTGTTAGGATAGATACCAGTAGTGTAAATCCAAATTTGGAACCCTGAAAGACCTGCGCTAACTTCGTAACGCTAGAAATAACCTCGACGCGACGTTTTTCAGTTTTTGGCTTACAACTTCTAAAAAATGCATTCTATGGCAAAGTCATCTATGACACTTTTAAAGAAGATAAAATTACCAATAATTTGAGTACAACTTCAGCTCTGAGTGTCATATATATTATCTCGAGTCGTATAGATACACACTTCAAAAGGTTCCCTATGTATTTGCATAAAATTTTAAGGCATAATATGATTTCGCCGAATGATGTTTACGCATAATATTACTTAGTCATAACAGCTTATGCATAATTTTTTTTGGCATAACTAATTTAAGCATAATCATGTTTAAGCATAATATTCGTTAGCATAAATTTAAACACGCATAATGTTATTAACGCATATTTTTATTAACAAAAAAATTAATGCACTTCGAAACATGCACGCTTAAAAGCTATTGCAAAAAATGTACACTTGAAATAAATAAAATATTGCTTGTCACATGCATGACTAGGGGTATGTATTTACAATGCCGAAGTTGAAAAGACCGAATTTTACAAGACCTATGGACGAAACACTGAAAAATCAAATGGTCGAACGGTTGTTTGGCCGTACGTTTAAAATCACGAAAGGACATTTTTATTTAAAAAAAATACTAGATCCCGAAGTTTAAAAAACTGAAGGTTAATTGAGGGTTGCATGCCAGCAGGTCGGTTCTGGCACTTCGCCGGCCGCTGCCGCGGCACGCTCACTTCGCTCGCTCAGCTCGTGCGTTGTAGGTCGCAATGAAACTTAACCTCCTCCTCGCCCGCTACGCTCGCTCGTCGTCGCACCTAATAGACCAAAACAGACTTTCAGGATTTTGAACTATCGGCATTTTAACTTTCGGGATTTAGAACGATTGGTAATTTAATAATCGATCTTTTAAGTTACGGTCTATTGGATATCGATATTTAGGATTTTCGGTATTTTGAAATAGGTGTTTTATACGTCGATATTACGGTCGTATATGTTATGATTTTTATTAATCGGCATTTTTATACAAACCCCCTTAACAAGAAAATAAATGAGTACGTAAAATATTTATTCTTATTGTTTTTGATTTTTATGTCTAAATAATATTAGGCGAATAGACAATATGCCAAATAACATTATGCGAAAACAAATTAGTCTAAATGATTATTATGCTTATATAAATAGTATGCCAAGAAACAATTATGCCAAAGTATTATTATGACAAAAAAACATATGCCAAATCAAATTAGGTATAAAAACATTATGCGAAAACAAGGGATCCCACTTCAAAAACGGTCCATTTTCGACAAAAAGTTATAAAGTAGTAAAGCAAGTCTTTCGAACAAATTACCGTCTAAAATACTCATTCTACGAGGAAAAGCATACATACACTCACGCCTGTTTCCCATGGGGGTAGGCAGAGACTATGGATCGCCACCTGCTACGATCCTTGCACACTTCTTTCGCTTCATTCATATCCATCAATCTTTTCATACATGTCCTGCGGTTTTTGTCACTGCGTACACCAGCCTTTTTTATAATAACCTCTATTTGGTCCGCGTAGGTTTTTCTGGGACGCCCTCGTGCAATCGTTCCTTCCACATTCGCACAGTATATCTCTTTCGTGATTCGCCTTTCATTCATCCTCTCTAAGTGACCAAACCACTGGAGCATTCCTTTCTCAATTCTTGTCACTATATCATCTTTCAGACCACACCTTTTGCGAATCACCTCATTGCTCACTCTATCACTCAGTTTTACTCCACATATTTTCCTCAACGATCGCATCTCTACCGCATTTATTCTGCTTTCATTCTTCTTCTGCCATACCCAAGATTCACTTCCATACATCAGTGTCGGTACCAGCACTCCGTTATGAATAGCCATTCGCGCCTTTGCAGAAACGGTTTGGCTACTCATAACCGAGTGTATAGCACCACTCACCGAATTTCCTTTCTTCACTCGTCTTTCTATGTCTTCCTCACTCTTTCCGTCCCTTGTGAACAAACTCCCCAAGTATACAAACTCACGGACTTGTTCCACTTTTTCGCCACCTAACATTACCGTACAGTCAGTCATTTCTTCATCTCTCTCAAACACCATCACTTTAGTCTTAGTTACATTCACTTTCATCCCTTTTCTCACAAAATCTTCATTCATAACCGACATCATTTCCTGCAACTCTTGCGCAGAAGACGCAAGTATAACTTGGTCGTCAGCGTAGAGAAGGCACTTGATTTGAGTCCCATTCATCACAACCCCACAGTCACGTTCTTTCAGACCTTTCATACAACTGTCCAAAAACAGATTAAAGAGCCATGGTGACGCAACACATCCCTGTCTGACACCCCTAGAGATGCCAAACCAGTCAGTGTATACGCCGTCAATCCTGACGCATGCACGGGAATCCTCATAGAGAGATTTCAGTGCATGAATCAGTCTGCTCTCCAATCCGTATTCGGACAACACCTTCCATAGCTCATTCCTGTCAACTCGATCGTAGGCCTTCTCCAGGTCCACAAAGGCACAGTAAACCTTTTTGTGCTTAGCCAGGTGTTTTTCGGTTAAGCACCTCAAGGAGAAGACCTGATCCGTGCATCCCATTCCCTTTCTGAATCCCGCTTGCACATCCCATAAAAAAGGAGCATTGCACATCCCATAAAAGAGGAAAAGCATAAGAAATCTAAATCGATCTTCTATTTTTAATTCTTGATAAATGTTAAAATTTCACGACTGTAAATAGGGTCTAAATTGAAAGCGACTCTTTTTTCTAGTGCTAACATAAAATGCTAAATAAAATTGGCAACACTGAAGTTTTGCCTACACAAGCCCCGCAATCGCTGTGGATGACGTGTGTAGAGAAACATGTTTGTGAAACAAAGTTTTGTGCATGTGTTTTTGTTGAATGTTTTCGAAAAAACTTCGCTATGGATCCGCCATAAGAAGGTTAAAAAGAAAAACAATTATTAGTAATTTTTTATTAGTTTTAATTAATAAATTTTATTAGTAATTAATTGGATTAAAAATTTACGGTATTGACCGTTAAACGCCAATAAAATTGTAACGCTATTAGTTTCCCCTATGTTGCATTTTGTCGGCGTTTTCTCCGAACGGGATCAAACAAATAACGCGCTAAAAAAATAGCTCGTGCGAACGTCGAGATCAGGTGATAAAACGTCGAAAAAACGCTCGTGCGAACGATCGCTCCATCTGCGGTTCTTTTGACGTTTTGGCGTATGTACCGTACTTATACTCTTTAGACAGTGCAGTGTAGTCTAGCCTAGTAGTTAGTCGCTATCACCAGCAACATAAAAAGCGTTCGTTTCAATTATTGAACTTAGCAGTTATTGGATTATATTGATAAATGTTAAAGTAATGCGTTATCGATATTTTTATGTCTTTGACAAACTGATAAGCTATTATTTTGTTAGTAGACCCAAACAAAAAACCAATTATCGAAAAAAGTAGATAGCAGTATTTGATTCTTAAGCGTCGATATGTAGTTATCTGTGTTGTGGTCACTCTCTACATATTTTTTTGTTTTTAGTCTTTGTCACTCGCGCGATGGTATTATTTTTAGGTTAAAGGATTATGATGTGTTGTACATTGGAATCACCATTTTAAGTGTGAATGAAGAAACAAAAGGTAAATAGATATTTTTAAAATCCTACGGATGTTTGTTCCTCAATCACGCAAAAACTACTGAACGGAATTGGTTGAAATTTGGCACACAGATAGTAGATAGCCTAGATTAAAACATAGGATACTTTTTATCTCGATATTCCCACGGGAACGGGAACCACGCGGGTGAAACCGCGGGCGGCCGCTAGTACTTAATAATCAAATAAGTAATCCAAATTATCCAAAAATGTTTAGTTTTTCAAATAATTTGTTACTAAAATCTTGTAATCTTTTAGTCATTTTCTAAAAATAAAGAACACTGCTTCAGTTATTTATAACATAACATATAATGAATGAGGGCTTTTCAAAGTGACATATAAAAACAAAAAAAAAATCTGCCTCACGGCGTCGATGGATGGACAAGTCAAGTGTCAAAATGAGGGCTTTTCAAAATGACAAGAAACTAGGCTCGATAGATGGCGTTGATAAAAAGGTGAGTGTCAACTTTACTGTAGAAAACGTAGGAAAAATTTTCCGTTTATTTTTCAAAGCCAATTCACTTGACCATCAGCAGCGTCATCATGTCATCTAGTCAGGCAAATATAAGAAGTAACTTTTTTTTTAAATGTCACTTTGAAACAGGGCTTTATAACGTTACCAATTAACAGTAAAAATAACGTTACGTAACGTTATTTTCAATATGATACCTTGAGTAATAGTAAAGTAATAGTAATAATAAAGTAATTTTTTAATAAATAAATAAATAACGTTATTTTTTTTAACAGTACCTAGTAACATAACATTAATTTAACGTTATATTAAGGTAGATAACGTTAAAAAATAACGTTATTTTTAATGGTAATTTTATAAGTATTGCGTATTGTAGGTAGGTACCTCTACTACCTAGTACTTACCGCAGAGACTGATCACGTCACGGCGGCGTCAACGTCAATTACACATTGCTTTTTAATATTTTTGTACAGTAACATAACAACGTTATCAAGGAAAGAAAAAATAACGTTAAATTCTGTTTTAACGTTATAAATTTTACCGTTATTAATGTCCAGTTTTAACGTTATTTTTGTATTTAAAGCCCTGCTTTAAAAAACCTTCATTGGCTTTGAAAAATAAACGGCATGTGTACAAAAAAGAAAAAGTCATTTTCATTTCTTGGCGTTCGTTGGTTGTTAGCGGTGTTTTCTTTTTCCTACGTTTTTTACAGTAGATACTTGCCTGTTTATCAACGCCATCTATCGAGCCTAGTTTTTTATCATTTTGAAAAGCCCTTATTTTATTCAAATCATATGCCTGGTTTATACGGGGTCAGTAACATGGCAGTACAGTAACCCAGAGTCCAGTCACTGACCCCGTAAGGATAATTTTTCCTCATTCGCAACTGGTTACGAACATACGGTTTCGTATGCGGCTGAAGGTGTATAAACCAGCCCTTATTCGTTCATTACACCCAGTGCTTGTACACACGACAGCACGTAATGATATACAGTTAAACTGCGAAAACAGCTTTTATTACGTAGGGCACAAAGGCGGTCTCAAGGTCAACATGTATAGTCTGAGGTGCCGTTGTGTGTACATTATTGTAAAAAGAGATTTTGATGAGACTTGGCGTCATAAAAAAGTGCACAAAAAAAATGTCGCGGCGCCTTGCGTGTTTATTCCATTCCATCGACGACGATGTATTTACCACACAGATGGACCACAGTATTTACCCGACTACGGCGAAGCCAAAACGGAGGGTATATGATTTTGACCTGTATGTATGTATGTTTGTAAATTCATCTGTTCCCTCATAACTTCTAAACTACTTGTTATAATTTGACAAATGAGGTATCGTTAGAAGCGTCTTAATCGGCCAATGAACATAGGCTATATGACGTTACATTAAATTGAATGTGGCGCCCTCTAGAGGAGTTAAAGACATGAACTAAAAAAAATATGTTTTAATAATGCCGTGTTGGGTACCAAATGAAAGGGCTTAATGAGCACTTTTCAAAAATATTAAATTGTTAGCTTTTGCCCGTGGCTTTGCTTGCTTTCACCCTATTGACAACTCCAAAATATTTAAAATAAAAAAGAAGTTTAAAAACTAAAACCCGACTACGGAAAAATCGTGCTCTAAAAAGTAAGAAACAAGAAAATATTCATAAAAAGGATAACCGTAGTCGCATGCCACCTCCAGCCCGTGCCGTGCGTGTCTAGCACAAAGTGGCATGCGACTACGGTTATCCTTTTTATGAATATTTTTTATGAATATTTTCTTGTTTCTTACTTTTCAGAGCACGATTTTTCCGTAGTCGGGTTTTAGTTTTTAAACTTCTTTTTACTGTATGTCTAGGACATGAAATATTAAGTTTATGTTCTAGGATTCGCCCAAGGCACAGACTGCAGACTTTCATTGTCTTTTTTGTTTAAGGTATATTCTATGGGTGTCCTGCAGAAAACGGAGTGATTATATTCTCTTTGCCAGCTGATGTGTATATTAGTGGGCAATCCACAAATTGAGATCAACATTCAATGAACCAACCGAGCTCTTAATAGTCTGTGGATCCAAGAAAACACTCTTTTGATCTTTTCTCATCTAGAAATTAATTTAATTAGTGGTTGGAAATGGAAGATCAGGATGTAAACTATAGTTTAATTTGTGCGGTTCGTGAAGGGAGACTAGAAAGTGCAAGGGAATTAATCAATTTTTTTGGGCTATCTTACTCACAAGCATGGTCAGAAGGATATGTTTTACTTTGTGATGCCGTTAAGAATAAACATGCATCAGTTGCTAAATTACTTTTAACGAGCGGTTCTAGAGTTAACTGCAAAAAAATAAAAAATCTAACACTCCACTTCACTTCGCTGTTATAAATGGTGACACAGAAATTGTTAGGATGATTCTAGACAAAGATGCTAATATTGATGCTAAAGATCATGAAGGTAGAACGCCACTCCATTTAGCTATTATAAATGGTGACATAGAAATTGTTAAGATGATTCTAGACAAAGGTGCCAATATTAAAGCTAATAATCATGATGGTAGAACTCCACTCCACTTCGCTGTTATAAATGGTGGCATAGAAATTGTTAGGATGATTCTAGACAAAGGTGCTAATGTTGATGCTAAAGATCATGATGATGGTAGAACGCCACTCCATTTAGCTGTTATAAATAGTGACATAGAAATTATTAAGATGATTCTAGGCAAAGGTGCTGATATTGATGCTAAAAATCGATATGGTAGAACTCCACTCCACGATGCAATTGAAAATAAGAAAATGGAAGTTACTGAATTACTTTTAAAGCATAGAGCTGATGTTAATGCCGCAGATAATGTTGGTAGAAATCCACTTCATTTTGCAGCTGAGATAGGATGTTTAAAAATTGTAAAGCATCTTTTAGAATATGGAGCTTATGTTGATTGTATGCGTACTTCAATATGGGAACAAGGTAACGTACCACTACACTTTGCTGTTGAGAAAGGTAATAAAAAAGTTGTCTCTTTGCTTTTAAGTAGTGGTGCTACTGTTGATGTTAAAGGGGAAGATGGTATGACCCCTCTTCATATTGCTGCTAAAAAGGGATATTTACGTATTGCCAAAGATCTTCTAAACCATGGTGCTTGTATTCATTCTCTAACAAAGGGAGGATATACGCCACTACATTTTGCTTCTGAATTATGTAATGAAGAAGCTGTGAAATTATTCTTGAATAGAGGTGCTGATATTAATGCTAGCACAAAGGGTAAATTAACGCCACTTCATATTGCTACCAACACAGAACATAGAACAGTTGTAAAGCTACTCTTAAAACATGGAGCTAGAGTTGATAATCAAGATAAAGACGGCAAAACCATACTAAACCTCGCTGTTGAAAAAGGATATTTAACTATTGCTATGGATGTTTTAAAGTATTGTCCTGATATTAATAATCAAAGTAACAGAAGTTCTCTTAATATCGCAGTGCACTATGGAGAAGAGGATAAAAAGATTGTCGAGGCTCTACTAGAATATGGCCTTATGGTTAACCCAGAGGATAAAAATAATTCTGAGTTATTACATGCTGCTGTTGAAAAAGGATATTTGAAAATTATTGAAGACCTATTTAAGTATGGTGCTAATGTTAATATGTTGAACAATTCAAAAGAAGGTTTTACACCTTTACATAGTGCAGCTAAATACAAACAGGAAGAAGTAGCTAAATTGTTAATAAGTTATAAAGCTAATATAAATGCTGGAGATACAACTGGAAAAACTCCAATATACTATGCTATTGAGAATGCCGATTTAAAAATTGCAAAGATACTTTTGACTAATGGAGTTAATATAAAAAATAGTCCTGAGCTATTGAATTATGCCGTTAACACGGGATGCATAAAAATCGTTGAAGCTCTTTTGCAACATGATGCTGACATTAATGCTTATGACAAATATGGAAATACAGCATTAAATTATACTGCTTTAAGAGAAAGTGATGTTTATGAATTTCCTTATCCTTATAATAACATTAGGGGAGAATATCCTTGTAATATTATTAGGGGAGAAATGGCTAAACTGCTTTTAAGTAATGGTGCTAATATAAAAGCTCAAACTAAATATGGTTTTACAACACTTCATGCCGCTATTCATAATGGATATACAAAAGTTGTTGAAGCTCTTTTGGAATATAATGCAAATGTTAACTCTGGAATAAATAGTGATATCACACCACTCCAATATTCTGTTCACAAAGGACATAAAGAAATTAGCATAATGCTTTTGAATAAAGGAGCTAATGTTAATGCTAAGGAGAAAGATACACTCCCTCCACTACACATTGCATCTTGGAACGGTGATGAAGAACTTGTAAAAGTATTGCTTGAATTTGGTGCTGATATTAACTTTCTAAGAGATGGAACAGCACTTCACATTGCTTCTGAAGAAGGAGATAAAGGTGTTGTTGAAACTCTTCTGGAGTATGGCGCTGATATTAATATTACAAATACAAATGATCATACTGCTCTTGATCTTACTATGCCTGGGATAAGGACGTTCTACGGCTCTGATGATGAGTATCTTGATCCTGATCGTGCTGAAGTGACTGCTGATGCTCTTAAACGCCACGTAGTTAAAATGAAAACCCTAAATTTGTATGTTAGCAAACAAAATTTAGTATCAGTGAGTAGCAGTGATGAATTAAGTGATTTTCAGGGTGAATGTGAGAAAGAAATAGCAATCATGAAGAGAGAGAAGTTTAATAATCTGAACACTTCAATTTATGATATCTTGACAAAGGGTACAAGCTCATTAGCAATATATATGAGGAATGAAAATATAGTGCAGGTTTTAAAGTCAGTCGACTATAAAACAAAATTTCCAATATACGCTAATATGATAGGAAGTAATTTCAGAAAGGGTATAAAAAAAAAAGAATTACTTGAACAGGGCAATAAAATTTTCAATTTTCTCTTTAACAACTTTCCTGAGTTACCATATAACTGTACTGAAAAAATATTTAGTTACCTAAGTGACGAAGATTTAAGAATTTTGATTGATGTTTGTAAACCTTTTGGCATCTCTAATATTAACGATGTAGTGTAGTGTAGTAATCTCCTCAAGTAAATCTCAAGTAAAGAATGTTTAAGTTAAGGAAGAATAACAGAATGAGCCATTTTCGAAATCTATATGTCACCGCCAATGTATGAAACGCAGGCATTGCCTAGGCATTGTATACAATGCCTGGCCCTTTTAGGCAATGTATGAAATAGAATGAATATTATTGTCTATTTCATACATTACCTAGGCATTGTATACAATGCCTGCTGGTCCACAGGCAATGTGTAAAATAAAAAGATTTGATCGAGGGGAGGGCTCGAGGGGGGGTCGGGGGGGCTCGAGGGGGGCTCGAGTGGGGCTCGGGGGGGCTCGAGGGCGGCTTATTGAGTTTGGAACCGAACCTGCTTTACTCCTGTAGGTCCCGGGTTAGGTTAGAAATTTAAGGCGAGCGCGTAGCGCAGCGGAGCGTGAGCCTTAAATTTCGAGGTTATTTTTTTATAACAGACAACAGAAATAAACTTATTTTACACATTGCCGGTGGACCAGCAGGCATTGTATACAATGCCTAGGCAATGTATAAAATGAATATCATTTCATACATTGCCTGATCGTTTCAGGCATTGTATACAATGCCGGAGAATACACATTGCCGGTAACATATACATATAATAAAGCTGTAGAAAAGTTGTGTCTGTACAAAGAAAATATTTTGAAAAAAAGTGGTTGGGGTGTTTAATAACAACCTATAAAACCCATTTCTATCATTTTTGTCTGTTTATCTGTTTGTCTGTATGTTTGTACGCTAATAACTTAAAAAGCGCTAATTAAGTTACCGTAATGATGTTTACATATATATTTATCTACACTCACAACGTAATGTTCCAAATATGAATTCAAAAAAGGTTATATAAATACGTACTTTATTTTCGTGGATTGGTAAAATTAAAAAATAAACTCATTACGATGCAGTCAACTGCATCATAAAATAACTTTTTTTCTCATTACGATACAGGGCAAATCCAAAAAGAAGGCAGTGCCGTAACATTAAAAAAAAGAACGATATTTTCCTTTTCCCACATATTTTTCATGATTAAAATGTACTCTATGCTTGTCGATGACTTTAGTGCGATTAGTTGGTTGAAATGCACTGATCAAATTTTTTTTTCTAATGGAATGCGCGCCAAGCTTTTCCGATAAAATTTGGTTTCAATTTTTACATTTTGTTATACTTACTGAAATTTGTAGGTTTTTTTATTCTTGCTCTAAAATGTGAAAAAAAAATTACTCTGCCCGATATTTTAGTTTAGATGCAGCTAAGGAATTGACTTATTACAAGGTAGGTAGGTACCTTGCTAATACAAACAAAGTCTCTCTCTCTTTTCTAACGTTGATCTTTTATTTAGTAGGTTCAATCCCAAATGTATGAGTGTAGATAAAGTAGTGTATGAAACTGCACATAACTAGGTATTAAAACACTCGTGTGATACTATTAAAAACCTCGCCTACGGCTCGGTTTTTAAACACACACTCGTGTTTTAATACCCCTCTTTATGTGTCAGTTTCATAAACTACTATTATACTATGTATTTTGCAAAATAATTTAGTTTTTATCTCATCGCAATCGGTTCACTCAATCAAAAAATATACGACTTTTAAGTTTTTAAGAAGAGTTTACGATGAATTCGTTGTAACAATTTCTTTGCTACTGTTAGAACGACCGACTACCTGGGCCCTATTTCACCAAGTCGACATTTGTCAGTGACATATGTCAGCAATTTTTATAGCCTTTTTTAATTTAAAAAGGGACAATAAACAGTGGATAATATTTACAAGTCGACAATTGTCACGCAAACTTGACTCAGCTCCAATCTCATATCAAGAATTACTTACAAATCTACAAATATGTCGACTTGTAAAAAATATCCCTGTTTCACAACATACCTGTCCCTTATTAAAGTAATGATAATTGTAAAATTAACCGACATATGTCGGTGACAAATGTCGACTTGGTAAAATAGGTCCCTGGTGTTTCCATATCTGGCACGGTAAAATGGTCAATGGCTTAAAAGTAAACAATAACGTGTCGAGTTTTTGGGTCTTTCGTTTGTAATTTCTCAGAAAAAAATGCACGTGCACGCAGTAAAATCTAAGCCTGCTTTCTATTATATTATTTAATACTACTAGCTTCCGCCCGCGACTTCGTTCGCGTGGACATTCGAGAAAATCCTTAGGGAACCTTTAACCTGGATAAAAAAGTGTTCTATATTTTGATATCCTGCCTTGCTGGGTAGCCCGCTTGGTGTGAACGTGCCTTGCGCGCAGCAGGCCTCTGCTAAGCGCGTACGCGACCGAGTGCGATGTCAGGCCGCATCCTCACGCGCAAGTGGCAAACGCCCTGCCTCGCAAGTGAGGTACGTCCACACCAAGCGTACTGCCTAGCGAGGCAGGACGTTAAAACATAGAATACTTCGTATCCTGGTTAAAGGTTCCCTTAGGATTTTCTCGAATGTCCACGCGGACGAAGTCGCGGGCGGAAGCTAGTTATGTAATATAGGCTCAGTTGCACCACCTAACTTTAACGATAACAAGCTTGTTACCGATAGGCCGTATACAGAGAGAAAGCAGGTTGCCGCAGGTAGATTTAGTTCGCTATACTAAAATGGACCTTATCCCGGCGCATTATATTATATTTTCGCTATACTAAAATGGACCGAGCTCCGACTAGCGCAGGTAAGCGCTGGTCCATTTTAGTATAGCGAACTAGATCTACCTGCGGCAACCTGCTTTCTCTCTGAATACGGCCTTACCGGTACCAGTACCGGTTAAGCACAAGTTAACCAAAAAAGAGGTCGCCAGACAGCATGATATCCATTGACAAGTTTGACGTGACAAATAGGTAGCATTATAATTTGACGATAACTTTAACTTTGACAGCGTTTTGGTGCAACCACAAGTACTTGTTGTATGGTCTGTGGGTGCAACTCACACTTAAGATTATTTTAAAGTTTTTTATGGGAATATTAAATAAATCATTTTAGGCAACTTTGGGAGGTGAAATCAAAGAATTAAATTGTAAAATAAAGTACTTTGAGTAATAACACTAAAGACGTGATGTATTAAGTTGCCCCTACTCCTTGGTCCTTGCCCTGCTTATTGATAGAGATAATATAAAAGTGTCCATGGTCTTCAAAACTTTTATTAACAAAGTTTAATGTCAAGAGTCAAGAATTCATGTTTTTGTTACTTGTTTGTTTTTTATGTTTTTTTCGTGTGCATTAAAGTCATTAAAATGAATTCTTAGTTTTTATGTGTTACATCAATATGTTACTCAAGGTTTTTTTATTGTTGATTTCATACATACTGTATCAGGGAGCACCTTAAAAAAACGCTTATTTTAATTGATTTTTAAAGTTAATCTTTTTTATTTTGTCAATAAATAATTGGTATACAAAATTGTGTTCTTACTATTACTTTCGGAATAAACTACACTCATTTAGTGATTGACCGAGCGAGCACGAAGTTAATTAAGCACGAAATTGTTAAAGTTTGTATGTGGTGTGTCATGTGTGTGTATGTGTGTGAGAGCAAATGTGTAATTATGTACCCTACGAATAATGTGATTATTTGTGTGCTGAATGGGTTGGTAGTCCAGCATCTGGTAGTGTTGTAATTTTGTGGCACAAGACGCGCGTACCTGCACGAGGCGCGGCAGGTGGTGCCGCGTGTGCAGCACGCGTGCGCACAGCTCGGCCTGCGACACGAGCACGGGCGCGCGCGCGGCCGGCCTCGGCTCCACGCCGGCGGTGTTGCGGGCCAGCTCCAGCTCGGCCCACTGCCTGTTCAAAGTATATCCCGGTCAAGTTAACTCGGCACCTAGGGGCGTACCGGCTAACGCTCTGAACTTAATTAAAACAGGTAAATTGAGCCCCAATTAGGCCAACATGGGGAACCCCAATTCGTGATGTCACAGGAACATCGATAAAATAACTTCTTCCAAATAACTTAGGCAAATAGTCAAACACAAAATTCCTTGACCATCAGCCATTTTAATGTCCCCACTGCTGGGGCACAGGCCTTCCTTATGGGTGGATAAGGAGGAAGAGACATAACCAACCACGCAGGCCCGATGCGGATTGGTGGGTGTTAACGACAGCAAATGCAGCCGGGATCAACGGTTTAACGTGCCTTCCGAAGCACAAGAAATAAGACATTTTTGATCGCCATCCCATGACCGACCATTGTGAAAGTTGCCTACGCAATCGCTGGACCAGGCGCTAAACCCTTGCGCCATCGAGCTCCTCCATAAATAGGTATATCCTAGTTAACTCGGCATCTGAAGCGAAAGCGATCCCTCTTGTTTTCTTCTTGCCTCACGCCACCGTTGTCATGCCAGCAGCGTTAGTACACATGTCAGCGATAATTTATCGATAATTTTCAAAAAATTGACGACGATGTCATGATTGAATTAAGGAGAAAAGGAGAGGGGTCGCTTTCGCTTCAGTCAGATGCCGAGTTAACGTGACCGGGTTTGTACATCATCATCATCATATCAGCCGCACGACACCCACAGCTGAGTAGAGGCCTCCCCTAAGAATCTCCACGACGCTCGGTCCTGCGCTGCCCGCATCCAGCGGCGCCCCGCGACCTTCACCCTCACGTCGGTCCACCTTGTCGGGGGCCTACCCACGGAGCGTCATCCGGCGCGCGGTCGCCATTCCAGAACCTTTCCACCCCAACGGCCATCGTGTGCCAATAATAATAATAATAATAATAAAAAAAATCGGATCTTCTCGCTATGTGTCCATCCCACTGCCACTTCAGCTGAGCAATCCTTCGAGCGATGTCGGTTACTTTAGTTCGCCTGCGGATCTCCTCATTTCTGATTTGATCACGCAGGGAAACGCCGAGCATGCCACAGGTTGTACGATGCGATTAAATTGACAATAGACAGTGATCCGTTGCAATTTCACTCGAAAATGTACAGCAAAGGGAAAGTTTTACAGATTAATATGGCGTGTTGTACCGCAAGTCCCTCTTTTTAATCTGTATTTTGCAAGAAGTTTTAATATTTATAATAATGAATTCCTTGTTATTTTAAGATAATAAACAAAGTCAACACATAGTAGCCATCTCCCACTGTCACAATTCATTGAGATGGCAGGTGGTCTCACTCCGGCGCTTAAACTTTTATATTAGCCTACTGCTCGCGGCTCACTCAGTCGAGCCATGATCGAGGGATATCACCGCGCCGACAAGCGCAGTTATCTGCGAGCGACAAGCGCGCCAAAAACACTAACGAGTCATTTTTACGTAAGTCATTCCGAACTTTATCATTTTCACACAAGTAAACTAAGTCCTTACTTATTTACTTAACTTACTACTTAGAAATACAATTATGCTCAGCTTATTTAGTACTTAGGTAGATTTATTTTATTTTATATTTAGTAATTTCATTGTATATTTATCGACATAACGGATGTTTTCTATGATATCGGTAAGTAGCGAGTAGTGAGCAGCAAACTTAACGATTCACGAGCTATATCGGTTGACAGAGCTCGCGGTAGAAAGAGAGGCGCTTCGTAGGTGCTTATAAAAATTAGCTACGCAGCGCTGTGCAATTTGAAATTGTACTTTATTGCTGTGCAGCGAGAGTAGCTTATTATTTGATTGCCCTCGCGCGGATGGACTTCTGTACGTTAGTACTATTATTATTATATTCTGTGGAGTGGACCCCAATCATGTTATTTCGATGCGAACTTGGAATGACCGACAGATTCCGATTTCCGCTTGGGACACAACATAATATGGACATCTCAAATCAACAAAATGAAAATATTTTCAAATCAAATGTATAATGTACTAGCGGTCGCCCGAAACTTCGTCCGCGTGTAAAGTTTTTTGCTATCCTTCGAGAACTATACTTTTTTTCGGGATGAAAGGTACCCTATATCCTTCTCTGTATCCCTGACAACGTGTATGTAAAATTTCATTATGATCGGTTCATTAGTTAAGACGTGAAGGCGTAACAAACAAACAAACGGACTTCACATTTATAATATTAGTTAGGATTATTTGCAGTCAGGTTAATCGTTATATCTTACCTATAAACGCTGTTGATCTCGTCGAAGACCTTAGTGAGCTCCACGAGGTAGGTGTCCGCATTCTCCACCAGCTGGGCCAGTATCCTGTACACGGTGTCCTCCGAGTCCGTCCTCCTGAGGAGCACCGCCACGATCTTAGGTATGTCTTCCTTTGGTATCTGATGTGATTGAAAGATGTAGCTATGTAGACACGCGACAGCACGGTAAGTAAACAGTTATTGGGGTTGGTAACGCAAAACTAATTGTAGATGTCGCTGCGTACGCTTATTGTTTCTAAGACAGTAGACGTTCAGAACAAATCTATAGAAAAATTGGTATTTATTTTGTAGTTTTTTTACCGAAAAGGACCCATTGACCCAAAATGGATATTAAAGACTATTCTACAATGCAAATGCTGGAATGTTTTTATTCTAACTGAATTTACATTTTTTCTTAATATTCAGATTTTTCAGAAATTTGTAATTGCCAACATTTTTACAGCTTATTACACAGAATTTGGTCATTTCAAACCTATAAAACGATTTTTAAGGTAAAAGCCCTTTGTTTTGACGGTTTTTGTGGAACAAGCGTACGTAGCGCCACTTTGACAGTTGCCTTCCCCATTGAACTACAAAAACAGCTTTTATTACGTAACGTACAGCATCGGCATAAAAACGATCTCAAGATCAACATGATATAGTCTGACGTGCCGTTGACTGTACATTCAATTCTAGTCATCTTAAGGGCGTGGTCCTTCGAGTCGAAAGACCATTATATTAAATACTTATTAATATGCTTAAAAGGACTAAGATACAATCGCTATTTTAAGATTACTTAACATGCCACGTAAATGTTTTTAAAAGTTTATGGTACACCTGTTTTTCTGTCTCACATCTTGTGTAGTCATAGTAAAATTGTCAGCCAAAAACAGCACAATGTTGGTAATTAGGTAAATTTTAATAACGAAGGTAAATAAGTAGCAAACGGATATTTGCAGTAACGGGCATTCGGGAAAACGACGATTTAGAAAACTGACGTGAACCCACAACTACGGATGGAAGTATCTCTTCTTCTTCTTCTTTGTCGTTTCGCTCTTGGCAGAGCGGTCGTGGTCACGCTGAGGCGTCCGCGTCGGTGGAAGAGGCGGACACAGCTTTCCGCACGATCTCCCGCCATCTCTCCCGGTTGACAGACTGTCTGGCGCAGTCAGATACACGGTGTCCCACTGCGGATTTCACTTGGTCAGTCCAACGCATCGGTGACCTGCCACGTGATCTGGTTCCCTCTACTTTGCCCTGTACGACCAGCCGCTCTATGGAGTCGTTACCCCGCCTAGAGACATGGCCAAAATACTGCAGTATGCGCGACTGTACTACGGCCGATAAACGCTGCGTGATGCCGAGCTCCTGGAGTATGGACACGTTGGTGCGGAATTCCGTCCATGATATCCCCAGCATCCTCCTCCAGCACCACATTTCTAGAGCATCTATCTTCCCCTTTTCCAGCTCGCGCACTGTCCACGTCTCTGCCGCGTAAAGAAAAATGGGGAATACAAGTGTTCGCACGAGCCTGACTTTGGTGGCTTTGGTAATGTTTTCCTCCACACTTTCCTTAACTTCTCCATCGCAGTTCTGCCCCCCTAGCCAAAGTAACATTTGCAAACTTTCGCTATCGCTTCGCTTCGAAACATGTATGGATTTGACGTTTTAAAATTCGATTGTTAACGAAACCTTATGTCAATCCCATACATGTTTCGAAAGCGAAGCGATAACGAAGATTTGCGAATGTTACTTTGGCTAGGCCCTCTTGTTATGGCCATACGTCGTTTCACTTCATCTACGCAGCCGCCGTTGTTTGAGATTAAAGCTCCAAGGTACACGTAGTTCTGGACCACGTCGCAGTTCGCAATCTGTGTCACTGCGGGCGAGTTGTCGTTGACGCGATCCACGATCATGATCTTGGTCTTAGATCGGTTTATCTTTAACCCAAACGTAAGGCTCACGCGCTCCATTTTGAGAAGTAATTCCTCCATAAGGCCAGCGTTACTTGCAAATAAGGTGGTGTCATCTGCATACCGCAAGTTCACTATTTTGTATCCACCAATCGTAACACCATCACTCCAGTCCTCGAGAGTGATTCGCATAACAAGCTCGGTGTAGATGTTAAATAGTAAGGGTGATATTATGCAGCCCTGTCGCACGCCCGCACTTGGATGGAAACTATCTGAGAGGAGGTTATCTGTCCGCACTGAAGCTGTTCCCCCTTCGTAGAGCTCCCTGAGCAGGTGCACGAGGTGTTGTGGTGTGCCCATGTCCAGTAGTGTTTTCCACAGCGTTGGCCATTTCACAGAGTCGAACGCCTTGGAGAAATCAATAAAACATATGTATGTCGGTTTGTTGAACTCTCGAGCCTTCTCAATGATTTGACGAACGATGAGAATTTGTTCACGGGTTCCTTTCCCTTTTACAAATCCAGCTTGTTCTGGCGCAATTTCTCTGGACAAATATGCTTTCAGTCGCTCGTTTATGATGTGTAGCATTATTTTGCTGGCGTGTGTTATCAGTGCAATAAGTCGAAAATTGCTACACTTCTTCGTGGAACCTTTTTTATGAAGAGGAGTGAATACTGTGTGAGCCCATTCAGAGGGCCATTTGCCTGTGAGCCATATCTTGTTGCAGATGATGTGGAAGATATGAACGCCACGGTCTCCCAATGCTCGTATGGTTTCAATTGGGATCTCATCTTTCCCTGTGGCTTTCCCATTCTTTAGATGTTGAATAGCGGCTCTTACTTCCGACTCAAGTATATCCGGCTCAAGCATGTCACTCGCAGGCTCCGTGGCTGTGAAATTTCGAGACTGAGGATCTTGAAACAAGGACTGACAGTAATTCCTCCAAACCTTCGAAATTTTGTCTAGTTCAGTGACTACTTGGCCATTCTGATCTTTGACGGCCCAGGTTTTAGACGGCAGCGTTTTTGTGATGAGGCGAATTTTGTGATGCAAGTCTCTTGACTCATATCTGTCTGCATGAGCCTCAATTTCAGAACACATATTGCGCAGGTAGTCATTATGATCTTGTCTGCATTTGAGTTGTATCTGTGCTGAAATTTTATTTAGGTCCTTGATATCAGCGCCCGCTGCTTTCATTTTCCGGTGTTTTTCGACGAGTTCGAAGGTGTTAACAGTCATTCAGTGCTGTCTTTTGTGGATTGTAAAGGAATAATTAGAAATAATTTACGACAGCTTTGCTTTGCGTGTGACATCAATTTATTTTCTATAGTGACATATAGTGACATTACGTAAAACAAAAAGGGTACAGTTTCTTTTTCTCATAAACTAGGTAATCAAAACAATTACAAAAGAGTTCGCAACAAATTACAAAGAGTTTGCAACAGTGGATTGTAATTGGTGGTGCGGTTTCCGATCGCGGTTTTTCTGTAAACCTAAAAAAACGAGGCTAGGTATTGAATTGCTTTTATTATTTCAGCTCCCCTAGCATGGCCACCGAAACGCGATATGATTATCACTTATTTGATTATGTGATTTATCACTTCTAACCGTCAAAAGACAATGGATTTTGACAGTCAAGCGATATACAGTAGCAGTCGCAGTCGATTTTGAAACAAACGAGGTAACTTTGATGCCTTGGTTCTTCGTCAAGGATTGACTTAACTGTGATCTGATAATGGCCATCCAAGGAGTGAATGGAGGTGATTCACACCCAACTGATCTGCTCCATTCACTCCCTGGATGGCCATTAACAGATCACAGCTAGGTTAATCCTTGGCGGAGAACCAAGGCTTCAAAGTTACCTCGTTTGTATGAAAATCGACTGGTGTTTTTAAATATGTGACCGCCACTATATACCGTGTTTCGGTGGTCATAATACTATGGGGCTAGAGATGTGTTTCGTCTGATTTTCAATGTTAACTGATGCGCCAAGTTGTGCGGCTCGAGCTCCACCCGCCACAGGCAGCCGAGCCGCGCGTCGATTATGTAGTCCGGCTGGAATACCACCCAGTTGTATACCATACAAGTAACATGTTACCTGGTGCGCCAAGTTGTGCGGCTCGAGCTCCACCCGCCACAGGCAGCCGAGCCGCGCGTCGATTATGTAGTCCGGCTGGAATACCACCCAGTTGTATAACATACAAGTAACATGTTACCTGGTGCGCCAAGTTGTGCGGCTCGAGCTCCACCCGCCACAGGCAGCCGAGCCGCGCGTCGATTATGTAGTCCGGCTGGAATACCACCCAGTTGTATAACATACAAGTAACATGTTACCTGGTGCGCCAAGTTGTGCGGCTCGAGCTCCACCCGCCACAGGCAGCCGAGCCGCGCGTCGATTATGTAGTCCGGCTGGAATACCACCCAGTTGTATAACATACAAGTAACATGTTACCTGGTGCGCCAAGTTGTGCGGCTCGAGCTCCACCCGCCACAGGCAGCCGAGCCGCGCGTCGATTATGTAGTCCGGCTGGAATACCACCCAGTTGTATAACATACAAGTAACATGTTACCTGGTGCGCCAAGTTGTGCGGCTCGAGCTCCACCCGCCACAGGCAGCCGAGCCGCGCGTCGATTATGTAGTCCGGCTGGAATACCACCCAGTTGTATAACATACAAGTAACATGTTACCTGGTGCGCCAAGTTGTGCGGCTCGAGCTCCACCCGCCACAGGCAGCCGAGCCGCGCGTCGATTATGTAGTCCGGCTGGAATACCACCCAGTTGCTCGAGTCTGTTCATTGTACGCTTAGGAAATTATACCATCATTTCATAGTAGCTTCCCATTATATACGGTAATTTTTTAAGCATATCAAAAAATTAAATGAGTGTATCTCTTCCCTATTCTAATCGAGCATAGTCAGTTAAAAAATTCCATATTCAGTAATTGTTGAAGATATTGAGGTTTATATTATGTCCCAAAATTTTATTGATTTCTGGATTTAGAGCTCATCCTTAGAATTACACGCGTGTAATCAAAAGAGACTATCTTGTTTACCTACGTAAATATTAAAAGAATGAATCTACGCACGCGTCTTGCTATTCTTGTGAGGTTGCCGATTATTCAAGGTTTTTTCTGATATTTTCAAACTATTAATTTTTTACTTTTAACTCCACGTTATTTTTAGATATTAAATTGATGATTTAATTTTTAGATTATATACTTAAAAATTAACTGTGTATAGGCCAGGGATGACGAAACTCTATGTATAAACGTGCCATTTTTCTAAATGTTAATGTTTAACAAGGTAATAGAAGTGCCATCATTCGTCGAATATATAATTAGAACTTGCAAAATACAGATTACAAAGAGGGCCCACATCATTTCACTAAAAGGCGGACCTGAAATGACCGGCAGATTCTGATGTGTGTCAGTAACAAAGGATACACATAGGGCAGGGTTGGTCCTGTAGCACCGCGGGCCGCAGTGGCGCGCCGCCCGCCGCCGCCGCGTGCACCGCCGCCCCGCCCTCCACGCGGCACTCTTCTAAGATGTCGAACACTTGCGACGTTTGACTCGACTGGAACAAACGTGTACATTAAGGGGGCGAACAACGCTGGAAGAAACTTGCATAGTAAACATTATTGACAACATTTTTAAATGTCAATCACAAAATTAGAGAATTAGCCAATTTTATTTATTATTTTTAAGATTTATTATTGGTTGAGCGTTAAAAAAACAACAAAATTGGAGATCACTATGTTTTTTTTCTATCGAGAATATTTAGCTAGTCTGTCTAAAGTCTGTTTACATGAGAAATTATTAAATTATTTATAATAACTTACACTGGTAGTAGCCCTGTTGGTGCTGTCAAAATTCTAATTGTAAACATAGCTTTACTCAATTTTATTTAGATGGGTATTGGTGGGGTGGTTGGGGATTTAGGTGGGTAATAAAATTACCTTTGAAATTACCCATGTAAACAGACTTTTTAGACAGACTCTATCATGTTTTTGTCAATGACATAACTGAGTACTATAAGCTACTTTCTATATTATTTTTAGGGACCGATAAATCAAGTAATACTGTGTGAAATAGTTGCTCAAAAATGTGTGTTTGACGTTGTTCAGCCTCTTAACATAGGACAGGGTTAATCTATAGTCTATAGTCCTAGTATGGTAATACTTGCGACGTTTGACTCGACTGGAACACAACAACTACATCAACGCTCCAACTTATCTAACTGAGTATACTGAAAATAGTATTTTTCTTCAAAAAGACATTATTTTATTAAAAAATACATCTGCAGTCATAGACGAAGCGAAGTACAGGCAGGGAGGAACAGCTACCGGTAAACCGTAATTCTGATGAGCTTCATAGCTTATTGACCTAAGAAACTAACAGGCTTTAAGGCTGGCTTGTGAAATCCAACAATACGGGATGTGATCTCTATATAGTCTAGGTGTTTGTGAACATAAAAATGCAAATTATTGAAAATCCGTAAATCTTAGTAAAAAATAGCAGTCCTCCTTCACTCGCTCAAGGTCGCGCGATAAGCACCTACCGCTAGCCGTTCCGCCGGCGGGACTAGTGAGCAGCGGGCCGCCACACGCCCGCCTGTGTAGTCGCGCGGCATTTTACTGCACAAGTAGGTATTGTCTTTATAATAGTAACAATGTCGAGTCGACATTACTGTGCCGTGTACGGATGTCAAAATAAAAAAACCAATAAACAATTGTCGTTTTACAAATTATGATAATATGCTACGCAGTTCATTTATAAGAAGACAACCCTAACGTTGCGTCATTAGAAAAGGTAAGAGCACGCGATAGAAAGAGAGGCAACTACTAGGTAATATAAACTGTACTGCAGTCTGCAGGTCATTGCGCGACCTGAATTACAATTTATTGTGTCGGAGCAAAAGTCGCTATTTTTTTAAATTACTATGCGGCGTGCAGCTTCTGTTCTTGTACTATTAGTTATTCTGTGAAAATAGGTTTACTTCAAAAATATAGTAAAGCGCAAATGTTGACAGGTTAAATTTATATTTATAGTTAAATTAATATGGTCGTATTATAACGCCTGCAAGTTTGTAATAGCATTGCGCTGATCAATTAATAAGTAGTCGCAATTATGTAGGAAACGCCTAACATTAGGATTTTCTTTGTCTGCTTCCTCTTATATACAATCCTGGCTGTGCACTTGTCTGCATTATCCATGGTGAATCAAACTTTTACTCTAACAAAAAGTAACTGAAATCAATAGAAGACTGCAATCTGAAAATCACTGAAATACACTCGGCGACAGAAAAATCGCACCTTTAAAAAAGATCTTCAAAGTTAATTTAATTCTATCTAATTTAATGGTAAGTGTTGTTATATACTTCTTCCCCTTCGGACATAGCTAACAGTCTCTAGAAACCATTCGAATACTCGTCGAATGGTATCAATTACTAAGATTCAGTTTCCGAGCAACATTACATTGCCTCATTTTTTGCAATATTTGAGCAACTTCATGGGCAATAGTATCCATCTTGGGTATTCCTTTTTTTAAAAGGACTGTTGAAGTGTTTTTCTCGATAGCGAATTTACCCGCATTTTCTTAAGTGACCCCTTTTATGGCGGCGCAAGCAATAACGCTTTAAGCGTTTAATTATAGTAACTGTTATGTTAATTAAATCAAATAATTATTAATTGAAAGCTCATTAAATGTACTTTCAATAAATATCAACATTTACACAATAAAACGTTAGCTAGCAATAACAGGTGGCTAAGTCTAAACTTAATTTCGAAGAGGTGCGATTTTTCTGACGTCGAGTGTACATAACAGTAGCGTGGTCTGTAGCACGCGCAGCTGCAAGGGTGCAGGGTACTAACCTGATGGTGCACCACCACGAGGTCATCGAGCACGTTGACGGCGAACCGCCCCAGCAGACCGGTTTTTAACACGTGCGTGCTGTGCGCCGCCACGCCCGACACCAGCAAAAGCCACACCTGCAACAATAGGGAATATGCATCAATTTTTTTTATCAAAATCAAAAGTATAATGCGTGAGAAAAATAGAAAATCAACTGTAATATTAAAACTTATTTCTTGCGTTTTTTTCTCGTGATATAGTTACTTGAAGTTAGCACGCAGCAGCAACCGCCGAAAACGCTCCATACAAAACGGACATGACATATGACGTCACATATCACGTTTCAGGCGCGCGTTTACTATGGAGTTAGCCAAGAATTTTCAATTATCTCCCTAAATTTTGCGTTTAAGCACATATGTGTCATACAGAAAATGAATTCTTATTCGATATTCTATCTGACTGTTAGGTTCATTATATTCGATAGTGAAAAAAAAATTCGTTATTTTTCCCTGATTTCATCGTGTGATAAAACTAAAATAATACATTATTATTTTTTATCTTCCTGTTCCATCATGTTTTTATACGTGTCCGAAGCGATCAAGCTCAAATTTATCAAAATCGGTGACTTATGCATATTCCCTATTACACCCTGTAGCATTCTCAAGTCAGAAGTGGCATTTGACATCAAATATTGCAATAATAATGTTCTCATGTAGACAATATTTTCTAAGACCTGTCATTTTTAGGGTTCCATACCCAAAGGGTAAAAACGGGACCCTATTACTAAGACTCCGCTGTCCGTCTGTCTGTCTGTCACCAAGCTGTATCTCATGAACCGTAATAGCTAGACAGTTGAAATTTTTACAGATGATATATTTCTGTTGCCCCTATAACTACAAATACTAAAAACAGAATAAAATTAATATACAACAAACTTGATTTTTTTGTTGTTTTTTGCTCGATATTTATAACGACAAAAAGGTAGACAGTTCAAATTTTCACAGATGATGTATTTCTATTGCCTCTATAACAACAAATACTAAAAACAGAATCAAATAAATATTTAAGGGGAGCTCCCATACAACAAACGTGTTTTATTCTGCCATTTTTGGTACGGAACCCTTCGTGCGCGAGTCCGACTCGCACTTGGCCGGTTTTTTTATGAATAACGGGATAATGCTTGGCCTTCATCTCATCTGATGAAGTTACGTGACGATAAGGCCGAAGGTAGAAGCGCAGCGCACTACACCCAGAATCCTCATCGCCGAGGAACTGGCTATCTTACCTTTAACTACCGAAACACAACAATTTTTAAATTATTGTTATGGCGTCAGACTTAGGTAAGAAGGTGGTAGCTAGCCAGGCGGACTTGAAATTGTACCCCCTGGGAATCAAACCCGGGACCCCACGCAGAGGCGGTCATCAATTGTCATGCTATGCCTGCTGGTAGATTTAGTAGTAGTAGTTGGCTACGTAATAGCTATAGCTATTACGTAGCCACTATATATATTTATAACTTTTTATATACAAGTTTGTCTGTAAAACATGAGTGCAAAAATAATATGATATGATAGAGCCTATGTAGTATACATAAATAAAGTCAAACTGACATTAAACTCTTCACACTGAACAACTTTGCTCTTCAAAAGTGGTTGAGGACTAAATACCAACTTCTGTAGGTCCCGGAGAGGTAACGGTGGTAGTGAGTCCATGCCGGAACACGGCACACCACGTGGCATCGCACAATCGCAACAGGAACACGTCTCTCTCCACCACTGGCCGGGCTGTGTCCACTGGAAATATATCTTAGTATTTATTTTGACATCAGAGGGCCTAGCCAAAGTAACATTGGCAAATCTTTGTTATCGCTTCGCTTTCGAAACATGTATGGGATTGACATAAGGTTTCGTTAACTATCGAATTTTAAAACGTCAAATCCATACATGTTTCGAAGCGAAGCGATAGCGAAAATTTGCAAATGTTACTTTGGCTAGGGGGTCAGGGGCCCTACCGCCTAACTCAAAGCGATATCCGAAGCGATAGCTAGACTCTATCCGTCCTTGTCATATCATAACACGATGACAAGGACGGACAGTGCACTGACGTCATAAACCAAAGCCAGAGTCAAAGTCCGTCCTTGTCATCGTGTTATGATTTGACAAGGACGGATAGTCTAGCTATCGCTTTGGCTATCGCTTAAATCGCTTTGAGTTAGGCGGTAGGGCCCCTGGTGTAAAATGTTGATTAAAACAATTCAAATAAGAATGAATTCACTTTTAGACAAGAGTAGCAAAAAACATTGTTGGTAGCAACATGACTGTTGGCGATCAAGCCAACCTCTTTTCTATACCTTATAATACCTTTTTATATTTCATTGTAAAGTACCATAAATAAACAGTTGCCGACAAATACGTCTATCATTCACAGGTTGGTGTCAGAAGTGGTCAATGACTTCGGCATGATTAACGAACTCCACCGGATTGGTCTTACTTCCAATAAACCCAAAAAGAGCCCAGCCCAGGGAAGTAAGGGCTGCAGCTGGTTCGAATTTAGTACCATGTCGGATGGTTTGGGGCAAAAGCAGATGCCAATTGTCTGTTCCAACGAGACAAGTTGGCTTCGCGTCACTGTAAGCTAGTACATCAGCTATATCGAAAAGAGATGCCTGTAGCGTTTGAGATCACTGATACTAGCGGACTGAGTACGAAGACCTAAATTAAGAATAGAGCGAACCCGGATATCGTAGTCATTCGAACTATGGCGGCATCCCACTTCTGACACCAACCTGTGAATGATAGACGTATTTGTCGGCAACTGTTTATTTATGGTACTTTACAATGAAATATAAAAAGGTATTATAAAGGTATAGAAAAGAGGTTGGCGTTACAATGACAAACATGGGATTAAGTTTATCTAGATTTCATATTTTATTATTAAAGGCTTCTCCAAACAGAACGCGTACCTATCGCCACCTTATAGCGTTGCGTTTTAACGTCGCGCTCTTTTACGTGATATTAGCTCTACGCTCCTACGCAACATACTATTCACCAGGTTTATTCGCTATTAAGATGTCGAGTGGTTTAGATGAAGAAGAATTATTACTTTTATACGCTTTATCACGATCACAGAGAGTTTCATTTATTTCATTTCCAATTTGTTCTCACAATTTCTACTTTATTGCTAAGTTTTTAGAAGTTATCATTCATATTATACAAGGGTATTATCAAACTAATTTTTATCAAATTTTCAGTAATATTGCAGTTATCGGACACGGACATCGTCGGACTCTAGAACCAAATTTTATAAATAAGGCTTTTGCCAAACAGAACGCGTACTTAGCGCGCGATAGAGCGCGTTCTGTTTGGCGAAGCCTTAAAAGTTTTAAGTTAACAAAGAAGGCATAATAAGCTGAGGCTTAGAAACATAAATAAAATGCATTATCACAAAAATCTTTAAAACTTATGGAAAAACAATGAGTGTCAAAATTGTTCTTTAAAAAAAACAGTGGATGGAATAGAACTGAGGTTTTGCAATAAGGTGAGAATTTAGCACTGGATACAAGATTGTACTAACATTCTAGTTTCTGAAGTTTGGTGATGCTGGAGCCGTTGAATGAGAAAGGCTGCAGCAGGGCTCCATTGTTACCAGCCAGCAGGACTATGTTACTGGGAGCACACCAAGAAAACCATGCACCACTGAAAAAAAGATAGATAGATCAACACTTTATTTCACACACACATTATAAAAGAACAATCACAAACTAAAACTTAAATCTATGGTGAGCAAAGGTGGCCTTATCGCTGGAAGCGATCTCCAGACAACCTTTGGTTTAGGATATAGGTAGCTGAGAAGAGATTTGAAGGGCAGTACTACATATAAAAAATTAAAATTAAATACCTACATAATCTAAGTTATCAAATCAAGACTTACATACTAACATACAGTGCAAAAAACAAAAAAATATATAAACCTAAATAGACAAATAAAAATATGTGTTGCAAACTAGGATTTTGCTAAAAGGTAAGTGTGCAATTTAGTTTTGCATACGGTAAGGGATTTTGAGTGTCAAAGCTCAGATGGGAGGTTATTCCATAGGCTAGTCACTGTAATCGTAAACAACTCTTTGTAATAACCACAGCCAGACAGAGGATAAAAGGTTATTTATTATAACTAGCAACTGCCTGCAACCTCCTCTGTGGAAAGTTTTTTTCTATCCCTCATGGAACACTACTTTTTTCTGAATGAAAAGTATCATAAGTCCTTCTTTGTACACCTGACAACATGTGTGCAAGATTTCATGATGATCGGCTGAGTAGTTAAGATGTGAAGGTCATCATCATCCTCCTGCCCTTATCCCAATTTATTTATAGTGTTCTACTTCTACACAAAATAAAATTTTGAGCTCGTAGAACGACCACTATTGGGGTCGGCGCAGCATGTAATTCATACTGCATTAGGTTTTGGCAAAATTTTACAGTCGGCCGCCTGCCTGACACCACCTGACACCAACCCTCCTCGGGAATGCTGTTGTTGACAGTTTCCTCACTGCCATTCGAGTGACCCTTTGTGCGATGGACTGTACTGGTTCCCTAAAAAAACTTGCCTCTATCGCCTTCTACAATACCCACGGGATGAGATGGGACAGTCCTATTCTTAACCGGAACTGTACGGCGTTACCGGAACAAACTTACTTCCACATTTATAATTTAAATTTAATTATCCCCTATTATACAGCTAAAGTAATTTATCAATATGAATAGGTAAACATATAGTCCGATCAACGGGGCTTATGCAACCCGAATAATTCTCCCGTCTATGAAATTTGGCATGTGATGAAGTTAGGTAATACAGATTACAGATGCACAATAAGCCAATAAATTTTGTTACGAGAAGTTAGGTATTTTTACCTAAATATGAAAATTGCTTATATCTCTCTGTGAATATTTCCTCGGGCTGAAACACTTTCTGTATACGTACTTATGTACTTGTTAGAATAAGTATGTAAAGGAATCCAATCTTTTTTCGATTTCAGAAATACCCCAAATTCAACTTTTAACATTTTTCAATATATCTTCTATTGAAAAAATGATCTGTTGATTATTATTTCTTAATATGTTTTAATGTCCTTAAATACATAGCTTTGTTCAGTAAGCCAATAAATTTTCTTCTTTAATCATATTTTTTTCATTTTTTGCCTTTGAGAGGTTATTTACGTAATGTGAAAAAATATTCGGTCCATTTTTATACGTTTATTAGATAAATTATTTTATATTTAAACAGATTTATCAATAATCCAATCATTTTTTGAACGCGCATATATTTTTGTATAGTCGCCGATATATGATAGAGCGTAAGAGTTGACCTTCACAGGACTACTCAGCGCTGCTGCTTTGTCACGCACTTTTGGAGTAGTGTAGGCGAGTTTGGTGGCCACCGTTATTAAAAATAATTAAGAGTTTTACTGTAAACAATGATTGAACTTGCCAACGCCATTCCTCATTCCTTAGCCGAAAAGTTACGTATAAAGTTAGACGCTATTTCGCGCAAAAAACCAGGGCCTTGAAGAAAATAAAGAACATTAATGCCTTCATCAACGGCACAGGTCGTGTGCTTCGTATGCGTATTACCCTGCGTAAAAGGTATCTCCAGATTCTCCAGAAATGGCGCCGAATTTTAAATTTATCCAATGACATCAGTTGATATAGAGAGGTCGTTTTCGGCGTTCAAATTTATATTGGGTGACAAATATTTTTGTTTTTTTATTTTGGACATATTAACAGTTTTTAGTGCATATTTTGGCCTTTTTAGTGCATATTTATTTGCATGCATATTTTGGCACTTTGTTAGTGCATATAATACAATGTCTATTTATCAGTAATGACTTTATATAAGTCGCTATTTTTTATTTAATTCTAGCCAATGGAAATTGGTTTTGTCATGACTGCCCAAAAAGAAGAGTGTATTGTATTCACGGTTCATGTATGGTTATATGTATGTAATGGCCTCAACAGATTTGGATGTGTGGGGTATCGTTAGAATTCTTACATTACGATAAGTGACCATGGCCATAAGATTTTTTGAAAAAGCCCCTAATGCCGAACATGGTAGATGGGACCATCAAACTGAACAACTTTTACTGTGGGGTTAATTCTCAATTCCCGAAAAAAAACCACTGTTTCATAAAAAAAATATCTGATGATGGAGCCGGAAGAAGGCCACTGGAACTCTGTAATAAAACCATGCACATGATGAGTACTCTTATGGGAAATAGTATCCAAGGATCTGATGATGGAGCTGGAAGAAGGCCATAGGAATTTTATAATAAAACCATACAATCCCATCGAGTTTGGGCTCGTTTGAATCGTCTTGACGAGTGCTCCGATAGGAGATGGTATATTTTTCGTCTAAGCTGGTTAACTAAAAAGCAGAAAATTTATCCAAAAAAAACTTTTTTTAAAACACGTTTTATAAACATACTAAAAATTATAAAAATCGGACTAAAAACATTAAAACAGACTAAAAAGTAAAAAATTAATTCTTCTGTAAATATTCATATTACAAAAATAGGCCTCGTAACCCCCTTATAAAACGTTGTCGCTAACTATGGGTCTCATAAGAAGGCTCAAGGTCACCCAGCGTACAATGGAGAGAGAAACTACTAAAGAAAAACACATATTTTAGTGATAATGATCTTTAGACGTAAGCAATATTTAACAGTAAGCAACCCTGGCAACACGCTTGGACGACAGCGGGGCGTAGTGACGTGAAGGGGGAAGTAGTTATATAAATGGCGGCATTTGGGACTCGGACAAAGAAGAGTCCGTTCTAGTAAGTTTTATTTATTCTTATGTCTCCGGATCAAGGCACTTTACAGGTGGCCTCCCGGCTGTTTTTAAGAGAAAATAAAATGTTTAATAACATACTAAAATGTGGTGCTGGTATCACAACACAAAGTGAACTGTTCCGGCCTTTAACCGAAGTGAAAGAATTTTCAAGATTTTTTTATGCCACTGCCACACTGTGTATAATATTTTTTTAAACGCATTTTTTTATGAAACTGTTCTTATGAAACTAATTTTTTTGAAATTTGCATTATAATAATAATTGTGATAATAATAACTGCATTATAATGTGGTTTTCTAATTATATTTTTTTAAAGCCGATATTTGTACTCGTTTGAAATTTACTGTCACTGGAAATAATTTTTTGTTTATAAAATTTTAGATTTTTTGGATTCGGAATTACGGTAATTCATTTTTTTGTATGTAAAGGGGGCATCCATTAATCACGTGATGTTTTTTTGGCCAATTTTTAACCCCCCCTCCCCCTTGGTGATGCATGGTGAGGTTTTACGTTAACCCCCCCCCCCCTCTAAATCACATGTATTTTTTTTTGGTACAAAATAATCTCAACAATTTACAGTGTAGGGAATGAAGTATGATAGTATGGAATGATAGGAGGTAGCCACTGATAGGAAGGCCAAAGTGGAAGATCTTCCTCCGGGCTGGGTGGTATTAGCCCGGGGACCGCGGTCCAACCAATGATGGTTGGCAGTTGTATATATGCTGCGTCGCTGAGAAAACTCCGATAGCGAGGTGTAGGTTTCTCCATACATTCCGCATACTACAAGTTGCTGTTCCTTACTAATCTTTGTGTTTATACGACACTAGCGCCATCTAGTCACATGGTGATGAGTCTCGTTGCAACCATGTGTAGGTATGTGCGGCGGTACGGTAGATGCCGCTACATCACTCCCCCCCTGAGACCGGAGGTCGATAGTCCAAGGATTGTCCAAGCTCAGCTGTCAGTGCGTCAGAGCTATGCAAGTGCCAGAGTAGAGTGCTGCAGTAGATGCCCCAGTCTGCGGTGAGTCGAGACAGTCTACGGTGAGTCGAGACGTTGTGGGGTGAAGGAAGGCGCGTCCGCCAGTGCTGCAGGTAGATCCGTGTCCACGGTGAGTCGGGACCTGTCCACGGTGAGTCGGGACAGTGGAAGGTGACGGTAGGTCCGAGCTGCTGGAGAGGTGCGCAGAACTGCCACGCCGGAGTAAGGGCCCAGTGATGCTCCAGTCGTGGGCTGCGAAGACCAGGTCGGGATAATGCCGTCGAGAGTTGCCGAAGGTCCAGGAAGCGTCGTCAATGATGCTGCGATGGAACCTTGAAGGCTGCTTGGCTGCTGTGCTTCTGCTTGCGGTGTGACTGCTGCGGATGCTGGATAAGGTATGAGGAGTGAAGGCTGCGCTGCGTTGCTGAAGGTGCTTGATGTGCTCCGTCGGGGGTCACCAGTGTAGGGAATGAAGTATGATAGTATGGAATGATAGGAGGTAGCCACTGATAGGAAGACCAAAGTGGAAGATCTTCCTCCGGGCTGGGTGGTATTTGCCCGGGGACCGCGGTCCCCGCGGTACCACCCAGCCCGGAGGAAGATCTTCCACTTTGGTCTTCCTATCAGTGGCTACCTCCTATCATTCCATACTACCATACTTCATTCCTACAACAGTACGAATATGTCGCGGTGGGCGGGGAAATCGTCCTGGTAGCGGTGGGTGAGTCAACAATCACAATCACACGCAGTTTTCGGTGAAAAGTCCCGCGTTTAACGAAAAAAAATTAATACACGTGATATCTCACTACACCCCCCCGTCCCCCCTTGTGATACTTCGTGATTTTTTCAACTACCCCCCCCCCCCCTTCGAGGCTCACGTGATTAATGGACGACCCCAAAGGTGTTTTTTTTTATATTTTAGAATTTGATAAGCCATCTTTTATTTATCTGAAAATGATACCCCACTTGCCATAGTAGCTATAAATTTGCAGTTAGTTTGGTCGAAAACCAACACCACGTGCGGCAAAAGAAGACTTCACCCGCTCCCCCTCCCCCAGCAGGGTGGCTCCCGCTGTCTCCCGGGTGTTTTCCACTCTGGTCCACCTAAGTAACAAATGTACCAAGTCTCATCTTTTAATGGAATAAAATATATTGGTGTTGTTCTATACGTATCCCACTAATAAGAGAATTAAAAAATATATTGACATTAAATCTAGAAACAAGTTAAAAACATTATCAACAGTCTATTGCTGAGCAACAGAAACCATAGTGACCTCAATCTGTCACCTTCTGCACCCCTGTTGATGATGATATTGCCAGACATCTTCTTTAGCATTTCAAGTGTGGGACTATATAGCGGTTTTGTAAGCATGTCAGCTATTTGTCTGGTTGCTGGCACGTGGCAAATTGTCAAACTTCCATCTTGAATACACTCTCTGACAAAGAAGGATCTTATTCTTCCTGATCACGCTGCCTAAAAAGCAAAAAGACTATGAGGGCAAAATGACCAAAACGCAGAATGATGCTTTGTCTTCTGGTGAAATTCTGTTCCAGGGGCTTTTCACTTAGTACTTGACTCACTACAAGGGAACGTGGCCTAAAATTTTAGTTGCCGAACTATTTGCTAGATGGCGTTCATTTTTCGTTTGTTAAACTGTCGATAGATGTCGCTATCCCGTGCTGAATCGCGGTATCGTGTGTCTTTTACCGTTTTATAAAGTGAACGGTGAATTGCACAATAAATTAATTTTAAAAGTTTTCTTCATAAAATGGAGAAACTGACCGGTTAGGTATAGGCAAGGGTCTGACATGCTTTGATAGAGCGAGATCGTCTTATTGAGATTCCTATAGGAGTAAATAGAGAAGAGTTTCATGTTTTATCTCTATCACCGACCGGACTTTTTTTCATTTTTTTATTTTTATTTATTTTTATTTTTATTTCTAGGAAGGCCAACAGCACCAAACAATAATAGGTAATGGGAATTGTATTAGATAGCCAATTAGAGGCCCTCACAAATAGTAATTAATAAATATTAAATTAACACTTACGAACTAAAATTACACACGTTAAGAGCACTACTATCGCTTATACATCGCTAATATCGCTATTAATGGGAAAATATCTTATTGTAGAATTAACAAAAATTGAAAAAATGCCTACCGATCGTATTTCTCGCACTGGTCGTACTTGTGTTGAAAAGGTCAAAATCAAAAGTTCTACACAGTTCATTGAATTTATCGCTAGCACGCCACATAAACTCATTCTGCCTGTAATTAGTATTGACAAGGGGCAAGAACAAAAGGGAGTTATTTCTGAGGGACTTTGAGGGAACTCTAAGTGATATCTGAGACAGCAACTCGGGACAGTCAATAGAGCCTGATGCAATTTTTAGCAAAAACACTAAGTCACTAGTAGTACGACGTAATTCCAATGGCAGGAAGTGATGCTTCCTACATAGGTCGTGATAATTACTAGAAGAATAAGAATCCTTTGTACGGTAACATAAAAATCGTATAAACTTTTTCTGAATTTGTTCTATACGCGCTATATAGATATTATACCTAGGATTCCAAACTTCGCTGGCGTATTCTAAGATGCTCCGAACAAAAGAACAAAACAAGATTTTTAAGGTTTTGATACTGGAGAACTCCTTAGCACAGCGCATGAGAAACCCAAGTGACCTCGATGCTTTAGCCACAACACTGTCAATATGGGAGTCGAATAACAATTTGGAATCGTGCATTACACCCAGATCACGCACAACTAACTGACGCTGCAGCAGAGCACCCTTAAGAGTGTAGTCAAAGAGAACTGGATTACGTTTGCGACTAAAAGAAATATAAGAACATTTAGAAAGGTTAAGATCAAGGTCGTTAGCTAAACAGTACCTCTCGAGCCGAGCCAGGTCTGCGTTTAGGGCTATCGCATCATCCCGTGTTCTAATTTTCGCAAATATCTTCATATCATCTGCAAAGCAGAGTAACTTGGAATGATGGAAACATGAACCAATGTCAGCGATAAAAATTATGAAGAGCAGGGGGCCTAAAAGTGAACCCTGAGGTACCCCACTAGGAACCTTAACCCAACTAGATATGTAATTATTGGCCACCACAGCCTGGGATCGATTTTCGATGTAAGATGTGAACCATCTTAGGAGGTCACCACAAACACCAATTCGCAGGAGCTTCGAAATTAGAATTTTGTGATGTATTCTGTCAAAAGCCTTGCTATAATCAGTGTATACGACATCTGCCTGCGCTCCTGAATCCATGGCATCAGATATAAAAGAATTTAACAAAATCAAATTAGAAACTGTGGATCGCTTTTTAAGGAAACCGTGTTGAAATGGACAGAAAGATTGTCTCAGGGCAGAGTAAACCTGATCGTATACAATTCTCTCCAAGACCTTGGAGATTATACAAAGCTTCGATATTGGTCTGTAATTGGAGACATCGGCTTTATTACCTTTTTTATGAACAGGTGTTATAAAGGCCTTCTTCCACATCTCAGGAACAATGTTCTCGGCTAATGATCTCTGAAATAATATTGTAATAGGAACGGCGACGGTGTCTGAGCACCTTATAAGAAATATTGACGGGAGTAGGTCAGGTCCTGCTGATTTTGCCGGGTCCAACTGCTTGAGTAAGTGACGCACCTGATCGACATTGGTCGAAACTGAAGCCAGTGAGGAGACAGTGTCAGCAGATGCATCAACATCACCTCGTGGACTAAGCGTGGAAGATGGATCCAAAAAAGTTGACTGAAAGTAGAGAGAAAACGCTTCGCATATGGAATCGCCAGTATTATAAGGTGTCGAATCATACTTTAAGCAAGCAGGCAGTGAGTTCGTTTTCCGCTTAGTTTTAATGTAAGACCAAAACTGCTTGGGACTTTTTTGAATTGATTCTTCAATTGTTTTCATATAATGGCTATGACAGACAACTTCCAATTTTTTAGCTCGGTCACGAAGCTGCTTGAAGGATTCTAAATCAGAGCGATTACCATACCTCTTATACTTATTTAAATGTTTTATCTTCTCATTTAACATTTTCTTAAGGGGGGCCGTATACCAGTCAGGAAATGATTTGCAGGCTGATACCGTTTTGGAAGGAACAAACAAGTCTCTCAATCTTGAAAAAGTATTATAGAAAAAGTTAACGGCGTCTTCTACGGAACCAACTGAAAGTTCCTTAGCCCATTCAATTTTAGATTTTAGATTTTAGATTTTAGATTTTCATGGTCGGGTTATAGGCACAGTTCAACTAGGCAAAACAAACAAGTGAGGTTATATCAAGAGTGCCAAAGAAATTAAAGGTTTTGTGGATTACTACTTAATCTTAATATATAAAATCGTAAACTGAATGACTGACTGACTGACTGACTGACTGATCTATCAACGCACAGCCCAAACCGCTGGACCTAGAGACTTGAAATTTTGCACACAGATACTTTATACAGTGTAAGCATCCACTAAGGAAGGATTTTTGAAAATTCCATCCCTAAGGGGATGAAATAAGGGATTAAAGTTTGTATGAAAGTCCCTCAGTTTTGAAGCTAGAATCTTCAAATTTTGTGTTTAGGCTGACGATTAAAAATTAATAAATACGGGTCTCAGCGTTTTTCAAAATTCTACCCCCGAAGGGGTCAAAAGGGGGATGAAGTTGTGTATTAAAGAAAATCCTTCATTTTCGAAGTAAAAATCGCTAAATTTATAATTTAGGCTTATGGATAAAAATCTAAAGCAACGTATATTGTTTTTGTTAGGATTTCAACTCCAAAGGGGATGAAATGGGGGTGAAAATGGTTAAAAAAAACCTAAAAATAGATATGGATGTCGTTATCGGAGTTTTGTGGGATGATGATTGCAAAAATGACATTTATTTTGAAGTCCAACCACGGTGGACATGATTTAACCCCTAAAGGGGTGAAAATGGGGTCCAAATTTTGTATGGAAAAATAATATAAAATAGACATTACAACTTTAAACTTCGTAGGAGCACATCTAAAAAAAAGTAGGCAAATATATATTTTTTTATTTTGAAAATCAACCCCTTAAGGGGTAAATGGGGTGAGTAAACATAAAAATCGATATTGATGTCGTTATTGGGGTTTTCTGGGATGACGATTGCAAAAATGACATTTATTTTGAAGTCCAACACGGTGGGCATGATTTAACCCCTAAAGGGGTGAAAATGGGGTCCAAATTTTGTATGGAAAAATAATATAAAATAGACATTACAACTTAAAACTTTGTAGGAGCACATCTTAAAATAAATAGGCAAATATATATTTTGTTATTTTGAAAATCAACCCTTTAGGGGGTAAATGGGGTGAGTAAACATTAAAATCGATATAGATGTCGTTATTGGGGTTTTCTGGGATGACGATTGCAAAAATGACATTTATTTTGAAGTCCAACACGGTGGACATGATTTAACCCCTAAAGGGGTAAAAATGGGGTTCAAATTTTGTATGGAAAAAGAATACAAAATCGAAATTACAACTTTAAAATTCGTAGGAGCACGTCTAAATAAATATTTTGGGATTTTGAAAATCAACCCCTTAGAGGGTAAGTGGGGTGAGTAACATAAAAATCGATATGGATGTCGTTTTTGAGGTTTTATGGGATGGTGATTGCGAAAATTAGATTTATTTTGAAGTCCAACGCGGTGGACATGACACATATGGACCTGGACCTGGACATGCACATCCAGGGAACGGGAACGGGAACCGGAACGGGCACGGGAACGGGAACGGAACGGAATGGAACGGAACGGAACGGAACGGAACAGAACGGAACAGAACGGAACGGAACGGAACGGAACGGAACGGAACGGAGCGGAACGGACCGGACCGGAACGGAAAGGAACGGAACGGAACGGAACGGAACAGAGCGGAGCGGAACGGAACGGAACGGAACGGGAACGATACGGTAACGGGAACTAGAACGGGACGGGTACGGGAACGGGAACGGAAGGTGTACGGGACGAGTACGGGACGGGATCGGACGGGAACGGAACAGGAACGGAACGAAACGGGAATGAAACAGGAACGTAACGGGAACGGAACGGGAACGAAACAGGAACGAAACTGGAATGAAACGGGAACGGAACGGGAATAGAACAGGATGGGAACGGGAACAAGAACCGGACGGGAACGGAACGGGAACAAGAACGGGAACGTAAGGCGTACGGGACGGTTAGGGGACGTTTACGGGACGGGAACGCAGCGGGAACGGAACGGGAATGGGAACGGGAAAGAAACGTGAACGGCACGGGAACGGAACGGAAACGGAACGGGAATATAACGGGACGGGAACGGGAACGAGAACAGGATGGGAACGGGATGGGAACGGGAACGGAAACGGAAGGGGTACGGGACGTAACGGGACGGGAACGCAAACGGGACGGGAACGGGGAACGGGAACGGGAACGGGAGCGGAAGCGGGAACGGAAACGGGAACTGGAAGCCTTGTGCGAGGCCCGCCACACGCAGCAAATGTCTTGCCTCGCGAGGCAGCGCGCTTGATGGGGACTCGCCTAATCGCGTAATAATGGCTGGCCGGATCCTGGTTGAAGGTTCCTTAAAAGGATTTTGCTAATATCCACGCGGACGAAGTCGCGGGCAGAAGCTAGTTTATACATAAAATCTATTATAAATCGAATGTGTAGTGTTTGTGTCTAGCCCACAAAATGGTGGGGTGTTCAATATTTGGCTGCAAAAGCAAAATAATAAAGAAAAGAAGCGGGTGTTACATTTCATGCGTAAGTACACTGTTTTCTATATTTTGATCACGTATTTCTTTCTCAAATCTGACAGGAACCAAGTTTCTGAGCTAAATCATTAGTTATATCATGAAAAACCTGATATATAGGAAAACTCTAAAAATTATTTCTAAAAATAACCTCGGAAACATTTGACATGCAAACCGGGAAAATTGCGTATTAATCTACGTAATAGAAGTCAGCTTAGCATTGACGTCCATTAAAATCAGTAGGTTTATAATTCGATTTCCGGATGCCTACCCATATATAAATTTTTCCCCAAAAATTACCCCATATTTCAGGGAATTTCAAGCGATTTGATTTTTCCAGATTTCCGACGGAAGATAAAATTCGTGAGAAATGGACAGAAGCAACTGGAAAATAAAAAATGGGCATAAGTACACACGAATTGATTTGCAGAAAAAGTGTGTCTGTACATTACAGATATTTCAATAAAAATATATTTGAAGCGATGGAGACATTCATTAATGATTTTTAATTATTTTTCCTAGAAACTTTGCTAAGTAATGCTAATTTCCAATAAAAACAATAATAATTTATTTGTATACCATTAATGCCTTCCGGACGACTTCGTCATTTTCTTAAAATCGTCACTTTCCTAACTTGTCTCATTTTTAACTCGGCTCTTTCTTAGTTGGTCTCTTTCCTAGACGACTTCGTCATTTTCTTAAACTTGACGCTTTCCTAACTTGTCTCATTTTTAACTGGGCTCTTTTTAGGTGATGGGCTCTTTTTTAGTTGGTCTCTTTTTTAAACTTCAAACTCGTCTCCCCTCCAACGGCTCCAACGAACCCACCAACGCGACGATTGCGGATGAGCGAGTTATGTGATGTATGTAATGTAGCTTTCTCATAACAAATTAAACTAGAAGCACATGCTTCTGGTTCATTTTTAATATACTATCATAAAAGGGGAAAGTAGATAAACAAGTTTTTCAATACAGTTTGACCATAAAGAGCTGAAAAAAGAGCTGGCACAACTTTATATGTAGATAAACACGTCAAAATCGCGAATAATTTTGGCAACACCGCTTTATTTTTGTACTGAAAAATTTTAGTTCCATTTTATCTAATTTCAACTCTATATGGCCAAGCTGTTAAGGGTGCACCGAGCGTCCACTAGCGCCGCCAATCAAGAAAAAATCATTACAACGAAATAACTATGTTTAACAAAATTCTGAAACATATAAAAACTAGCTTTAGTTATAAACTATTTTTGTATGCGTAAAATTCTAAGTTTAAATGCGTTCGTGTGGTTAAAATCTGGATTAACGCCTAAAGTGGCCACTTTAGGCGTTAATCCAGGTTTTAACTACACAAACACATTCAAACCAGGAAAAAAACGCATACAAAAATTGTTTATAACTATTACTAGTTTTTATATGTTTCAGAATTTTATTAAACATAGTTATTTCGTTGTAATGATTTTTTCTTGATTGGCGGCGCTAGTGGACGCTCGGTGCACCCTTAAAGTATAAGAAAAAGATACGAATTTTTCTAATGCGTAACCCGATCTTGTTAGTTGTTTTTATAGTAAATAAACTATTGTGCTTTTATTAGCAGTGCACAGTTTTTAGTAACACTAAGTGGTTCACCCAGGTGAAATAATCTGGTGGACAACGGCTAAGTAGAGAGGAAAAATAGCGAAAAAGAAAGAGCCAAGTTAAAAATGAGACGAGTTAGGAAAGTGTCAACTTTGCAAAAGAGACCAACTAAGAAAGAGCCGAGTTAAAAATGAGACGAGTTAGGAAAGTGACAAGTTTAAGAAAGAGACCAACTAAGAAAGAGCCGAGTTAATAATGAGACAAGTAAAAAAAGTGTCAAGTTTAAGAAAATGACAAAGTCATCCGGAAGGCATTAATGTTCATTATGAATTAAATATATTGATAAGTTTAAAATCATTTAAAGTTGATTGAGTATAGCAAGGGACAGCAAATTTGCATAGTTTGTAATTATAAAATGAAAGTTTTGTTAAAAAAAAGTAAACAAAATGCAGTTTTTTACCCCATTTATCCTTACATATAATAAAACAGTTGAAAAAGTGTGTCTATACATTACATATATTTAAAAATGAAATATCTGGGGCGGTGGCGACATAGTAATATAGTAAGAATTTGAAAAAAAAATTGTGTCTGTTTGAACACGCTAATCTCCGGCACCCTGATTATCTAAAAAGAAACTATTTAGCGACCGGTTGCATTTGACATACATTGCTCCTTTTATTTGGTATGTTTTTTTTTACCCCAAAGAAAAGTAGCAATGTATTACGTTCATCTGGGAACTGCGACCGGTCGCTAGGCGGTTTCTAATTAGATAATCAGCCCGCGGAAATACTGAATGGATTCGAATGAAACTTTTTTTGTTATATTGCTGTTAAGCCTGGGCATAAATTAGGGTATAATTGATTTTGGAAAATGGAACTCCTGATGCTGAATCATAATGGTCCAACTTAACTATAAGGAATATAAAAATGACAACAATAATCTACGTAATCCAGCTAAACTATACAAAATATGAAAATGACACCTTGGAAAATGTTGTTCAGCCTGATAAGCATTTTTTGTTTAGGTACAAAAATCTAATATCTGGAACACCTGATGTAGAACCATAATGGTCCAGCTAAACTATACAAAAAATAAAAATGACACCTTAGCAAAAGTTGTTCAGCCTGATGAGCATTTTTTGTTGAGGTATAAAGAAGAACAATTACGTTACATATTATGCCAGGGTGTTATTGGCAAAAATTCAATATAGTTTATCACAAAAAGAGTGGTCGGTCGGGACTATACTTATTTTCGCGATTTCGCTTGCAATACTTTGCTTAATTAGCGAGTCAAAATGTTGACTTTCACTCACTACGGAATTCAAGTATTGTAACGATTTCGACTACATTTTAGGGTATTTTTTTTGCGATCATGGCAGCCCCATATTTTGACGTCATAATATATCTATCCCTTACACCCGGTCGCTCGGTGGCGCATCTACACCTTTTTAATATACTATATCTATGGGTATAGGTACCTCTTTAAAAAATTACAATACAAGTCAAATTATACTGAAGATACCTACCTAGTACCTTTATATATATTATCGTACACATTTTGTCACATTTCGCTAGACGGCGTTGATCATTAGGTCTGACTGATAACTCTATCTCTAGTATAATAATGTACTCTATGTTCTGTTCGGTCGCAGAGCAGTGAGCACCAGTTAGATGTTGTAATATCTTTTGTAGCTATATAGTACCTCCAGCGTATATACAGAGGATGCCTGATGTAGATCGCGCTATTTCCATATCACCACCATGATCTGCATAACTATATAACATTCCAAACTATGAACATTATCTGTCCTGTAACGTATACCTTCGTCCATAGTTCCTTTTAGGTATCGCATTATTCTTTTTACGTTCAAGATGTTCTCTTTTGAGGGTTTCTCCAAATTTCGTAAAACAATACTTATTTATTACATAGGCAATATCAGGCCTTTTGCTTATCATCAAATAAAACAAGGCACTAACAGCTTCCCGGTAGGGTAATGTATCCGTAATTTCTTCCTCAACCTGAGCATTATTTGCCCTTAAAATTGGTGTTGTCACCGGCTTGCATTTGTCCATCCATACATTCCATACCAAACCTCCCCAACAAGCGAGTGACGTCTGCTTTTTGATGCAGCAGAATAGAGCCATCAGAGTATCTTTTTATCTCCATTCCTAGAAAATAGCTTGCTGGTTTTACTGTTATCTTAAAATGTGCTCTCTGGTACTACTGGTATATGCCAATAGACTATCGTCAATCGTCAGGCTAGAATATTTTTTCTTTACTTTGTCTTCTTACAAACAAACAGGGATCGGAATTACTTTGCTTGAATCCGGTCTTTACGATGTAGTCTGTGGTGCATCTGTTCCAGTTCCAACAGAGTGGAGCTTGCTTTAATTCATAAAAGCTCTTCTTTAATTTGAAGACATACCTCTTATCAGCATAACCTTCTGGCGGTTTCAAGAAAATCTCCTCGTCTAATGTGCGATATACGAAGGCTAAAACACATTGAATTGTGATAGCTTCAGTTTCTCCCTAGCTACGCTTAAGACGGTTCGTATCGTGCTGCTCCTAGCAACTGGACTAAAAGTTTCGTGGAAATCAATATCTTTCTTCTGCTAATATCCCTTTATGACTAGCCGAACCTTATATTTTTCAATCGAGTCTTCATTTTGAAAATCCACTTGCATGGGATGGTTTTTCGACATTTTGGTAATTCGACTGGTTCCCATGTTTCGTTTCCTCTTAACTAGTTTATTTCGCTCTCGATAGCCTTTGTCCACTTCTCTTTGTCCTTACATGATGCTCGTATAAATTGTTGGCTTCCAGAGCCACAACATAATCATTAAACCTTACAGAAGACTTTAGATTTGTTCTATCTTTCGAAGTTTTCATCAGAATTGTCGCAACAATTTACTTCTTTTCAACATTTCCGTCAGAATTGTTGCTTTGGTTTCCTTCTTCTAGGTTTTCAATTTCCTCTTCACAAGGTTCTCACTCATGGAAATGTGCTTCATTAATATCATCTACATTTCTTCATTGGTTTCAATATATGCCCTTGGTGAAGCAGATCTTGAAATTATTTCGATTTCATCCTCTGAAGCATGTCGTTCTCCAGTCTCTCTATTAACTGTCATTTCATGTTCACTTTCGAAACTTGGAAAATTATGATTGATGTTCTTTTGAAGAACAGGCGTCGGCTCTGTCAGTCTACGTCTTTTGATTTTCCCAGTAGCGGTATCTCTTGGAAAGTCACATCTCTGGATCTAATCAATTTGAATGCTTCTTTGTCCCAGATACTACAGCCTTCATCTCCTTCATAACCAATAAGTATCCCTTTTTGAGCTTTCTTGTGCAGTTTCTTGCGATAAGCTTTTAGAACATGGGCATAGCAGGTGCAACCAAGGATTCTAAGGTGTTTCATCGCTGGCTTTTGCCCGTACAGTCAGTGGCACGAATCATGAAATCGGGTGGGGATTGCGCGGAACGCGTATTTTGGGTATGCGTTGCGGTGAGGGGCGCGGGCGGTGGGAGAGGGGCGCGCGCTATTGGTCGCTCACAAGAGCACATGCGCGAACTTATCCCCACTCCGTCGAAAAATATTCAAGATACATGCCTCGCACTACCACAGCTCATGTGGAGACTTGCTTGGTACACTCGTTGGCCCTGTAAGATTCAACACGTAGACTGACTCATTTACTACCTCTGCCCATAAACCATCGGGAATTTTATCATGTGAGTGCATGCATGATGGCACGTGCGGCTTCTACTACCGTCAGATTTTTTCGCTCTACGCAGCCTGCGGGGTGTGGGGCATAGTGAATCTTTGCTGAATTGACATGATTTAATTTTTTACAAGGAACCTTAAATCGAAAACCATTTCGAGGTTTTTCAATTTCTGACACCGTACGTATTTTTCGGGGTTTTTTTTTGTTTTTTTCAATTATTTAACGTAATATGTGGGAAAAACCCTGTATCATCGAGATAAAGGAATAGAAATTAAAAATTAAACTCCTTTGCGTAAAAAAGTTGTGTGATTGTTGTTGAAGTGAAAACTGTCGCTGTCAAGGTTACAATGTATGTCAAAGTCTGTGTCAAGTATCAAAATATTTATCACTTATGCGCGTTTTGTTTTGAATGTTTTAATTATATTTTTAACTTGAATTAGTATTTTAGTTAATTTTAACATCTCACGAAATATAAAATCATCTTTTCTGAAGGATTTTTAATGGAAACCTTACCAAAGTGGACATCATCATGCTGCTGAAGCTGAAGTCTTCTGCGAAACATTTATTTATAGGAAAAAAAAGATGTTGTTTACGTTTCAATTGGTTTAATAAATACAGTTTGATTTGAAGGGGATTAATTTCAATTTCCATAAAACTTTAATGCAACACACCACGCATTGGCACGTAAATCAGTGTTTGTTTGGGCATTTCATCACAGTATTTTTGCAGGCAGGAACTACACATGTGATTTTGGAATCTAATTTACCAATATATTTATCTATTATTGTTGAAAATGAGGTAAAATAGCGACAATTAAAGAAAACAACCTCGAGCAAAACATAAACAAACAAACATCATTAGCATCCATAGATTAGGTTGACAGGTTGATGTCAAAGTGTATTTTTTTATTCATAATTATGGGCAAAGGTCCGTCAGAAATCCTTTAAACTGCACTTACGCTCTTTTAGAATGAAAAAGTTTTCAAATTAATATTATGATGACAAAAAATAAAAATTTGGGAAAGAACAAAATACGTGTCTCTTGTTTTCATCAGTAATTTCTAAATAACAAATAAAAACATAGGACAAAAATTTTGAAATGTTGTCAACTCCGTTTTTAATTATAATATTTTTAAATTCCGCGCTAAAAAGCTCACCTTTTTCAACACTTAATTTTTTTTAATGACATGTCCTACTATTCCAGCTTCATTCAAGAAGATCTTTAGCTTTGAAGCTGCTTCAAACTTAAGTATTACCCCCACTTTTCCATTAACGATGGCTTCAGCTCTGCTGTAGTTGGATTTACCTGTAATTGACGCAGTGGTGGCAGCGCGTAGTTAGAGTAGTGGAGGAATTCAACCGAATGATAACACTAAACACAATTTTATTCACAAAAGTTCACAACACGTTTTATCATACACGAACCGAAGAACAGTCACTTTTTTTCTCACTTGACAGTTACTAATGTCTCTTTTATATTTTCTTCTTTTCAGCAGAGCACAAACTTTTTAATTGTCAAAAAAAGGTTTTATATTGAAGCACAAAACTTAACAGCTGTTGCCTATACCAATGATTTCAATGGGTTCTCCATTCGCCGCAGTCACCGTATGTGTGCATTTCCTTTAAAGTGCTTAAAGCTCTCGAAGAAGTCACCTGTGTTAGTAACATGGCTTGTCGCTCCATTGCCAACGTACCAGTTAACTTTATCCATTGGCAATCCATCTTCTATAGCTAACACAGTCAAGTTTACATTTACAGGTTTTGACTAGCGTTTGGCGGCTTTAGCGGTCTTCCATTGTTCATCTATTTTTGTGATTTCCGCACATCATGTCCAGTTTCTCCACAATAATTACATTTGAATACTGTATTCTTCTGTATTTTGACGGTTAATTCATTTTCAGTATTATCCCTTTCTACTTTAGCAGTCAAAGCTTTTTCATAAGCGCTTAGTTGCGATGTCAGATTCTCAACTAACAGATCCTTTTTTGTGATTAAAAGCCAACTCGACTTGAAAGCAAAATAATATTGTGCTAAGGTTCTGAGCGTCTTGTAAATCAGTAGTATCTTAGGTAGATTTGCTTCGATTTGGCTATTTAGCTCGTGCCAAATATTCTTCAACGCAGATATGTGCTTCCTTGTGTCTTGTTCAGGATCCTTTTTATAATCAAAGAATTTTAGACAGGGATCATACCAGCTAGCAAAACAACACAAAACTTAGCTGTATATCGGTAGTCGCATTTGTGGTACAGAATCGTTTCTATCATTGGAAAAGAGCCCCACTTTATTAAGAAAGTGATACAGTATATCATCTATTGTAGCTAATTTAGATGTATATCCTTATACAGCTAATAAGTAATTCAAACACAGATAAACAACTAGCAATGAAAAACGTTACTTATATACGACTTTAATATCATTACTTAGTGATAAATATGGCTTATTATCACATTTTTGCTAGCTGAACTTTTGTCTTCACTACTTCCATTGTATAGGCGTTCTAGTTCGTCCCATATCTCTTTGCACTTTTGTAACGCATGACTTGCTCCAGTAACTCATCCGTCATATTCGTTGTCATCAGAGTCAATACTGTACAATCTATCTTTATAAATTGTTGTAAACCGTTCTCATGCTTTACTTTGCAGCAGCATCAGCAGTCGCTGCTAGTTCTCCACGATTGATCATTTTACATTCTAAAATTTGTTAAGCTCCGGGAATTGCTCTGCACACTGTTTCAATTCTACCGGGTGTAACAAGACCTTCAACGAAGCCGAGGTCTAAGTATTCTGCCCATCACCAGGACCATTTCTGTTCAAAATTATTGCTGGGAAACGATTTTGAATTTTGGTGTTAAAAAATCATTGCATAATTTACCACGCAATGTAACGGCGTACAAGAGACCGCGCCTGCGAGTGTGGGCTACACAGCTGCGTGCGGCCGAGTTGAAAGGCAGCGTTTATGTGCGTGCTCATGAGATACATCGAGTGACGACGTTTTGAAGCCATTGTTTGTTACGAAATACTTAAAATTTTGATAATGTTTCATTGGACAAAAAGTAGGCAATAACGAATAAAATAAGATTTCTTACAAAATTAAAAAAAAAAATTTGACTTTGATCTTCAATAACTTCGTAGCTATTGGTTTCCCAGATATAGTCTAAAAGACAAAAATGATCCTGATGATGGGCGAAATACGTGGACTTCGGCTTCGTTGAAGGTCTTGTTACACCCGTTATATCTCCAGTGCTTGTAGTTCTTTCTGTTTAGGTGCACTATTTGCACCTTTGAGGCTTCCGCTATAGTCTTATCCATCTCGGAAAAACTTTTGTAGTACTTTCTTTTTTTTAAATTGAACCTTTTTGCACTCTTCGAGTTTTACTCTGTTACCATATTAAATGTGTCTCAAGACGAAAGTCTATGAACAGTGTGTGTTGCCAGTGATGACCTACGGCAGTGAAACGTGGCCGCTAACTATGGGTCTCATAAGGAGGCTCAAGGTCACTCAGCGTGCAATGGAGAGAGCCATGCTCGGCGTTTCCCTACGTGATCAAATCAGAAACGAGGAGATCCGCAGGAGAACTAAAGTAACCGACATCGCTCGAAGGATTGCTCAGCTGAAGTGGCAATGGGCGGGACACATAGCGAGAAGAACCGATGGCCGTTGGGGCAGAAAGGTTCTGGAATGGCGACCGCGCACCGGACGACGCTCCGTGGGTAGGCCCCCGACAAGGTGGACCGACGATCTGGTGGAGGTCGCGGAAAGCCAGTGGATGCAGGCAGCGCAGGACCGATCGTTGTGGAGATCCTTAGGGGAGGCCTATACCCAGCAGTGGGTGTCGTGTGGCTGATATGATGATGATGATGACCATATTAAATTGAACGTTAAGTAAGGTATTAGATATATAAGAAAAAAGTAGTTTTATAAGAGAATCGAAAAAGTATTTTGAAATTAAAACAAGAGACAAGTTAAAAAATATCAACAGTCTATTGCTAAGCAATAGAAACCATAGTGAACTCAAGCTGTCACCTCATTACAAATTGGGTACCCCAAAAATGCCATCCCCGGTAGTGGAAGTTTTGTGATCGCTGATTGGATGACTTTAGCCAATGGCCGGCGTTGTTATGCACGAATTCAGGCCGGAAGTCAAGTATGATACTCTCATGTGCATTATATTATTAGACTTCGAATAAGGTAAGTATTAAACGTTTTATTTTCAGATAAAACGTTACTATTAATTTATTTCTAATATGATTATACCTAGTCGATTATCAATGTTAGGTCCTACCTCTATCTGTGTTAGTAATAATTTGACCAAATATTGTCAAAGCCTTGCTTCCTAATGTTATGTATGTAATGCGGGTATCCATACATACTATTGGGGGGTAGCTACTAAGGCGTTCGGGCTTTTGTCTCGCAATAAACGGATTATAGCACAGACGCGTTTCCTTCATCTCTCAGTATATACTATTTGGCAACGAGGATTTTCCAACTCTAACGCGTGTTTTGAGGTTTTCCAGTGTAATATTAGTGAAAACAAAAATAAAACTATGTCGATTGGAAAAATAGCGGAATTTGATGTGGACGGTGGAAATTGGTGTACATATTGTGACCGTTTAAAAATGTACTTTATGGTCAACAACATACAGCAGGAGTTTCATGTGCCTACTTTAATCGCAACCGTTGGTGATAAGGCGTACGAGTTAATAGTGAATTTAACAAGTCCCAAAAAACCGTCAAGTCTAAATTTTAACGAAATCGTGGAAATTGTGGGAAATCATCTGCAGCCGAAGCCGTCGGAAATGGCAGAGAGGTACAAATTCAGACAAAGACGTCAACGTGAAGGAGAAACTATCGCCAACTACGTGGCAGAATTGAAAAGGCTATCGAGGTTTTGTGGATTCAAGGAATCACTCGAAGACAACATGCGAGACCAATTGGTTTGTGGGCTAGCCAATGACATTATTCGCCAAAGGTTATTTGCAGAGACTGAACTAACGTACGGTAAGGCAATTTCTTTGGCTACCGCGCTGGAGGCTGCGGAGAGAAACTCGGCTGAAGTAGAAAAACCACTAGCAATCACGACAAAGCTGCAAGAAGATCTTCATGGATTATCCCTGAATCGTGCTTCTGGAAGTAGCGACCAGTATCAGGCCAGAGGCGACTGCTGCTCCTGCTGTGGTTCTGTGTATCACTTGATAAAGGATTGTAGATTTCGTTCATACGAATGTAGCAGTTGCAGGCGGAAGGGGCACTTACAACGGATGTGTCCCGATAAGGGTTCTAGGAATAAACTGAATTCCCACAGGAATACGAAACGTGGTAATTGGAAAGAGAGGAGTGGACGTACTAAATCAAGTCAACATTATACAGAACTGGAAGAAAAAAATGAAACTGAGGAACCTTCGTCAGAGGAGGAGGAGATTTATCAAATGTCACTGAAGAATTATCCAGCGGTAAGCATTCCAATACGTTTAAATAACATAGAACTGTTAATGGAGGTGGACACTGGTAGTGCATTATCATGTATAAGCAAACGCACTTATTGTAATTTATTTAAACATTTACCATTGGAATCTTGTTCAGTGACATTACGATTTTACGATGGTAGTAAAGTAAACCCTATGGGATTAATAAAGCCTACAGTTGAATATTTAACTTGTACGAAACAATTAGATTTGTATGTCATTGACGGGGGTACAACTTCGTTATTGGGAAGGCAGTGGTTAACAGAACTTGGTATACAACTTCCTTTGTTTAATAATAACTGTATTCACGAACTGAAAAGTGATAGTTGTAATAATATTAATGTGTTACTCGATAGGTATAAGGAACTATTCGATGGTCAATTGGGAAAGTACACAGGAGGTCAGGCGACGCTGCATGTGAGGGAAGGCGCGAGGCCGGTGTTCTGTCGCGCGCGCCCCATGCCGTACGCACTGCGGGAGCAAGTGGACCAGGAGCTAGACAACATGCTTCGAAACGGTACGATTGAGCCTGTTGAATTTTCTGAGTGGGCCACGCCCCTAGTTGTCGTGAGTAAGCCGAATGGTAAATTACGTATATGTGCCGATTATAAAGTAACTCTTAACCCCTCTTTGTTGGTCGATAAGTATCCTTTACCTCGGGTAGATGAATTGTTTGCTGAACTGAATGGTGGCGTTCAGTTTTCAAAAATTGATTTATCTTCAGCATACAATCAAATAGAGTTAGACGAGTCAAAGAAATACACCGTTATAAATACCCATCGCGGTTTATTTAGATATAATAGACTGGTATACGGTTTGGCTTCTAGTCCTGCGATTTTCCAGCGAATTATGACTAGTATTATGCAAAATATTCCGGGGGTATCGGTCTTTATGGATGATCTGCTCATTTCAGCAAAAGATACGGCCACGCATATGAAAATACTCGAAACTATTTTTGAACGACTACACAAAAATGGTTTGCGTTTAAACAAAAACAAATGCCATTTTTTCGCTGACTCGGTTGCATATTTAGGGTATATCGTGGATAAAAATGGTATTCATACAGATCCCGACAAAATAAAAGCCATAATTAGACTACCGAGACCCTCAAATGTTTCGGAGTTAAGATCTTTCTTAGGTATGGTTAATTTTTATGCAAAATTTATAAAAAATCTGAGTTCACACTTAACCCCATTATATAGCTTATTAAAAAAATCATCTTGTTGGAAGTGGAGTAAACAATGTGAAGAAGCGTTTCTTTTAACTAAAAAGTTATTAACAAGTGCAGGCGTGCTCTCGCACTATGATCAAGATAAGCCGTTGATAGTGACATGCGACGCGAGCGCTCGGGGGGTGGGGGCCGTACTCGCGCAGCAGACAGCGAGCGGCGCCGGCGAGCGACCGATCAGCTATGCGTCACGTGCACTCACACCGGCCGAGCAACAATATAGTCAGATACAGCGCGAGGCACTCGCTATCATATTTGCCGTAAAAAAAATTTCATCAGTATTTGTACGGTAGAAAATTCCTATTGCGCACTGATCACAAACCACTTGTGACTATTTTTGGCCCAAAAGCGGGTGTTCCGTGTATGGCTGCGAGCCGTCTTCAACGGTGGGCTATCATTTTGTCCGCGTACAATTTTGATATCGAGTACATAAGTACTAATAAAAATAATGCTGACGCGTTATCTCGCTTACCTTTAAATGAAAATAATATTACGGAGAAAGAGTGCCTCCCAGAGCAAACTTATTTACATTTTGCTCGAGACGCTTTGTTGTTTGACTATAAAATGGTGTGCTATGAGACAAAGAAAGACTCAATTTTAGGCAGAGTGCTCAGTTACGTCCAGGACGGTTGGCCAGCTGAAGTCGAAATTAAACAATTACAGCCGTACTTTAATCGTAGAAGTGAAATATATTTAGAGTTAGGGTGTCTCATGTGGGGACATAGGGTGATAATTCCAGAGAGGTGCCGAGACAATATACTTAGAGAACTACATGAAACACATTTAGGAATAGTAAAGATGAAAAGTTTGGCGCGGAGTTACGTGTGGTGGGCCGGGCTGGATGAGCAGATTGAAGCGCTGTGCCGTGCGTGCCATACTTGCGCGGCACTGGCACCCGCTCCGCCCGCGCATGCGCCGCGCCCGTGGTCTTGGTGCCCGCAACCTTGGCGACGGTTGCACATGGATTTTTTGGGTCCAATAAATAACATTGTCATGAAAGCGCAACAGCGGCAATTAGACAAAGTAGGAGGTGCACAACGTGATTTCCAATCGGGCGAACATGTTTTAATTAGAAACTTTAGTGACAATCAAAAATGGCTTCCCGGAGAAGTACTAGAGAAACTAGGCTCGACCAACTACAGAGTTAGGGATAGCACGGGTAGGCAGGCACATCGGCATATCGACCAGCTAAAGAGGAGGTCTAGAAGTTCTTTGACGGCCCCTTCATCTAATCCTATACTAAATCAAAATAGCAAGGAAAATGAGACAGACTCGGTAGTACCACTCGATGATACAACCAATCCCGTGATCCTCAGTGGCCGCGCCCGCGACGCCGACTCTGACCATGAGAGTACAATTCGGGCTGAGCCCGCGCCTCCCTCACCTGCACCGCCGCCGCCGCCCGAAACCCATGAATCAAGTTCCAGACGGGTACGACACCCGGTTAAAAGATATGGCTTAGAAATTGATTGATTTCTTCAATATGTATATTACTTAGCGCGTATTTACCTTGTAAGATAACGAGAGTAAGTAGTTTAGTCACTCTAATTATTACTTTGTTTCAAATAAATATTTTCTTATTGTATTGTAATTAAATAAGTGGTGAGGTGTTATGTATGTAATGCGGGTATCCATACATACTATTGGGGGGTAGCTACTAAGGCGTTCGGGCTTTTGTCTCGCAATAAACGGATTATAGCACAGACGCGTTTCCTTCATCTCTCAGTATATACTACCTAATACTATAAATGCGCAAATCCATTGATTTGTTTGTTTGTTACGTCTTCACGTCTCAACTATTCAACCGATCATTATGAAATTTTACAAAGGTAAACGTTGTCAGGGGTACAGAGAAGGACATAGGGTACACTTTCATTCTGATAAAAGTATTGTTCCTGGGATAGCAAAAAAACTTCCCATGCAGACGAAGTCGCGGACCGCTAGTATCTAATATTAATTAAAGTGTAAGTTATTTAACCTAATTTATCTTTTGTTTTATTTAGGAATACCTACCACTGTCTTTAAACTCTTAATTATTTTTAATTAGCGACCCACCCTCACTTCGCTTCGGTGTAGTGAGGAATTTGACACCATGTATTATACATATAAACCTACCTCTTGAATCACTCTATCTGTTAAAAAACCGCATCAAAAGCTGTTGCGTAGTTTTAACCATCTAAGATACATAGTGACAGACAGTGGGAAGCGACTTTGTTTTAGACTATGTAGTGAGAACGGTGGCCACTAAACTCGCCTGCACTACTTTAAAAATGCGTGGCAAAGCAGCGCCGAGTAGTCAAGTAAAGGTCAACCCTTAAGCTCTATTATAAATCGGCGACTATCCTAAAAAATATATGCGCGTTCAAAAAATGATTGGATTATTGATAAATCTGTTTAAATATAAAATAATTTATCTAATAAACGTATAAAAATGGACCGACGATTTTTTCACATTACGTAGATAACCGCTTAAAGTCAAAAAATAAAAAAAATATGATTAAAGAAGAAAATTTATTGGCTTACTGAACAAAGCTATGTATTTAAGGATATAAAAACATATTAAAAAATAATAATCAACAGATAATTTTTTCAATAGAAGATATATTGAAAAATGTTAAAAGTTGAATTTGGGGTATCTCTGAAATCGAAAAAAGATGGGATTCCTTTACATACTTATTCTAACAAGTACATAAGTATGTATACAGAAAGTGTTTCAGCCCGAGGAAATATTCACAGAGAGATATAAGCAATTTTCATGTTTAGGTAAAAATACCTAACTTCTCGTAACAAAATTTATTGGCTTATTGTGCATCTGTAATCTGTATTACCTAACTTCATCACATGCCAAATTTCATAGACGGGAGAATTATTCGGAAGTCTCCATACATCAAATGTGCTCATTAATTGGACTAATAGTTTTCTTATCACTACATAGTACAAAACACAAAACAAAGTCGCTTTCTCTGTCCCTATATCCCTATATATGCTTAAATCTTTAAAACTACGCAACGGATTTTGATGTGGTTTTTTTTAATAGATAGTGATTCAAGAGTGTCATATACTGATAGTGGGTTGATTTTAGTGTGGGTACTTATTACTTTATTCGTTTATAATAATGTAAGTAAGTGGAGGGTATGCAGATACTGTTATGTCACTTCTGTTCAGGCTACCTAGCTGAATAAATGTTATGTGATTCTAATTACTGTTTTAATTAGTTTTCTCAACTACAATAAAGAGGAAGGTTTATACATATAATACATGGTGTCAAATTCCACACTACACCGAAGCGACGCGAGGGTGGGTCGCTAGTTTATAATATTAAGTAAGGATTAGTAAACATAGTAAACTAAGTAAACATAGTTTTCTTATTCCTAAAACGAAACCATACCTGAATGATATACTTTTTAAACTTTTCAGTTGTTTCTTCTCTGGCAAAACTTGCAGCAATTCAATCCCATGGTCCGTCACAAATGCTATTTCATTAGCTTTTGGCCATACAAAGCCCAGTATCTTAGCATTCTTCCACTTGCAGGTGTGGGAATACTCTATATTTGTAGGTGCTAGATCTTTGAAGTTCACAAACTCGATGGTAGGGTTTTGATTTTCATGGTTCCTTTGGATGGCCAGTATCTTGTGGTCTGGAGAGAACTTTATAGAGATGATTGGCCCCTTATCTTCCATTCGGAACGAAGTATTTTTGGTAGTATCCATACCAGTGACGGTCACTCCGGTTACACCCCCTGATCGAACTGTGAAGACCTAAAAGTATGTGTAATTCATATCAAATCTTAATTAACTATTCCCACGACATCATTAATGACAATTATTGGTTATTGTTATAAAGAATGGAAATATAAATAGCCTTTAAATAGCTTTGTTTTTATTTATTATTTACCTGTCCATTGGTGTCGTCGAAAAACACGTTGGTAACTGGACTGTCAGCATCGAAGCGTTTCGGTTGTTCTGAAAGTTTTAGGTAATATTCTTCGCTATCATTTAAACAGAACTTGGCCATAATGAGATCAAAATGTCTTTTGTTTTTTTTACAATACAATAAGAAAAATATGAGTTTTATGAGATCCCATATCCCATTTGTTTGTTTGACAACCACTTGACATTGACAACTGACGGACTTGACGTTTCGACAATGGATGCATTCCAGCAGACCAATCGCTGAGTCATCAGTCACCACAGTGTATTTTAATAGGGAAGTAAAATTTTATTTTAAACTTCAATGCTTCAATTTTATTTTATTATGCATCCCCTATCTATCTATACGTTTAATACTGTTTGTTAATCATTTACTTAGCATCGGCTTGTCTAACACTTTTTTCGTCTAGCAAAAAAGAAAAGCTTCGGCAAGCACCACAGAAAAGATAGATTACCGTGGCCTATCAAAAGTAGGTCACGCCCAAGAAGCTTATACCTCCCTCCAATGGAGATTGCACAGCCAGTGTCATAGTGAAGATAGAAAAAATGTCCTTGAGTGACGTGATGGCTTATTGCAACCTCTTTCTTTAGTGTTACAATACGTGTTCGTTGTTCGTTCGTTCGTGAGAAACGACAACGTATTGTAAAACGAAAAGAAAGAGATAGCAATAAGCCGTGACGTCACTAAAGAGTCTTTTTTCAATCTTCACTATGATACTAGGCGTGCAATCTCCATTGTGGATATAAGCTTCTTGGTCACGCCCCCAAATGGTAGTGGTTGTGGTAATGCAATGTAAATGATGACAAGAATGTAACCATAGACTTAGAAAAATTTTCGCTGCTGCACTGATATGTAACCGTTTGAAGGTCGAAACAAATTATCGGACGCGGCTGATAAGTGTGCACACTCTCATAACATCCTGCGTGCCAGATAGCTATCGGACGTCCGATGACGTCATATTAGTCTATGGTTACGTCCGCGACCTACTACATCCGATAGTTTGCACACCTCAGATCAGCCGCGGCAGTGTCCAATAATTTGTTTGGACCTTGAATGTTGGCTACAATGGTTAAAATGTACTCTATAGCAATCGATCGCTGACTCTGCGGTTAGTCTGCTGGAATGCACCCGATTGGGATGCATTCGATATGAATATTTTATTTTGATAAATAAAAGTCATTTTCACCTCTCCAGTACGAAAAGTGTGCTTTTGGCGCGTTAAAACTCGCAGCAAAATCGATTTTTGCTGCGAGCGTGAGACAAAGTGCTTTTTTAATTTCTAACACCAACTTTTAAAATAATAAAGAAAAAACAAATAAAGTGACAAGGATGACACTTGTAAAATTGATATGTGAAAAAAGGATAGATAGAGTGCTTTATGATGTCATACACGGATTAAAAAATAAAATGCACGGATATACCAAGGAGTTTTAAATAAGGATTGTTAAAAAAGAAGGTTGATAATTCGAAATAAAGAGTATGTAGGTAATGAGGTCACATGTATGAAACAAATATGAAATAAGAAAAATTAATGAAATTAATTAACAAATTATATGTTTTATGATTATAAATAAATAAATAAGACGGAATATTAATGAATTAGAGAAAAACACAACGCAATGTAATCAAAACGACGGACGGGAATCTACTTTACTGACTCTATGAATAAAATTTTTCAGCATAGGTTTGATTGAATTATTTTTGTGATGAATTACAAAAATGAATGCGTCCAACGATGAAGATAGTTGTCTAACTCCAAAAGAGTTAAGTGAACAAGTTTCTAATGCTGAAATAAGCTTTTTTACCAGGAAAGTCTCGCGGAATTTTCTCGCTGGTCAAGGTGAAAAGTTGTATGTTTTACACGAGACCAAAATGTTGTTCTGCCTCGTGCCTTTAAATCACTCACTGTGCTCAGTAGTCTATATTAGAATCACTCGCTACGCTCGTGATTCAATTCTAGACTACTTCGCTAGTTCGTGATTTAAAGTCGCCACTCGCAGCACAATTTGATTTTGGTCACTTGTATAACAAATAACTATTTACCACATGAAGCGTATAAAATAGTGATTTTAATGGTAAATTAAGAATCTCTCACTCGAATGCAAGCAATGAATGCAAAAAATACATAAGTATTTCCTTTTGCATAAGTACATACTACCTACCGACCCTACCGTCAGCGAATTTTACCATTGAAAATGGTTATCAGATGCAAATCGCCTGAGACGTATTTTTGGCCATATCTCCGAGGATTTTGGGAGGATAGGAATGAAAATAGTACCAAAAGTTGAGGAGTTTATCGACACACGTGTGAACGTTTGAGTTTTGAAAATCTACTTGTAACTTTTTTTGGAATTTTGCGAAATTCCAAAAATTCCGGGTTTTTTGGGGATGTTTGTTTACTAAATTGTAAATATTTCGAAAAAAAAACCGACTTAAGAAAAAATGAAAAAAAGGGTCCTAGGGTATTAGTTTAACTATCAAATGGCGAAAAATTTTTAAAATCGGTTTATAATTGTGATCTGTAGGTGGTCCCTTTAGATTTGGAATTGTAGAAAAACGGCTGTTTCCGTACATAAAAACTGATGTAGCTTCTATGATTATTGGCCGATCGTCATTGTAATAGTGTTAAAAGATGCAGAAGCAGACGAGAAGTGCATTCGTTGGAATTTTGAAAATTGGTTAATATTATTTCGGCTGCGTCGAGGCAGTCAGCGGGCGCTTTTGTTTTCACAATCGTAAAAATAAATAGGTACTACCTAGGTAACTTTAAAAATATAATAGGAGTTTGCATTTATTTGATTTTGGTTTTTCGTAAATTTTTGTATTCATTTTCAATGCTCCGATTCTTGCGGGTACTGTAAAATCTGTGATTTTTTTTTCTATTATAAGGCCCTCCGCTGCCTTGAGCGGGACACGCGCGCGGGGCGACATAGATTAGAGCTTACTCATGCACTGCGCAAGCATCTGTCCGTCAAAAACCAGCAATCTATATTCCCGCGCCGTGTACCCGCGGCGGGATCCCGCTTAAGGCAGCGGAGGGCCTAAGTCTATGGTACCTACCTTCTTTCAAATTTCATAGTACGTGAATGCTTCTCTTTATTGCTATGGTAACTTTTGGCGGGACAACAAAAAATGTGGACGGTGTGTGGTGTAGAGATAAAGTTTTATATTAAATAGCTATCTCTTCAGTGCAGTTTGCTTTTAATAATAGAGGAAACATGTCTGATAACATTGAGTTACAAACATTCGGTATTAGTACCAATACCACCAACAATGGAAGCGAAATAGAAGAATATCACGAAATAACTTCGGAAGTTAACCAAGATGACTCCTCGGCAGTTGGAAAGGTTTTTCAGCTTAAAGAATTTGATTTCTTCACCCAGACTGATGTCAAACCTGTTAAAAAGTTGGGACAGAAAAAACGAAAGACAGCCGTTAAGAAAAAAGAAACTCCGACCTATCTTATGGACATCGTCAATTCAGAGTTGGCTTCTGCGGCTGTGCCTGTTACTGAAGATGTTGTTGTTGCGATGAGAGATGAAAGAGAAAAGGAACAAAGTAGTTTTCTGCTTACACTGCCAAGCGTACAAAGTTTATTCAGAAAATCGGGACGAATACGACTAGACTACGAGAATGGGTATGATTTGTCTATAATAATACTTTAAAATACATATTTTACTATCAAATTAGTTAAATGAGCAACTTTTAACAGGTCTAGGCATCAAGAAACTGTTAATTTAAGTCCAATATTTCCGAGAATACTTGAAAACACAACATCTAATGACTCCTTTGTACCTGTACAATACATGTACCCCGTGGCCTTTGAAGATATTGCAAAAGAGCAACCAGATGAAACTGAAGGCGCGGATAAATTTCTAGACGTGACAATCAAAAACATAAAATTCCAACACCATCATTTATTCTCATTAGAAAAAATGCTGTGTGCAAAACTTTTAGAATACTATCAGAAATACGCGATTTCTCAAAAAAGAATTAAGGATTTATCAAGAGATATAAGAGTAAATAGAGAAACGAGGGATAACGTTAAACAAGAGCTTTTAAAAATAAGCCCAGGTAAGAAAGATGATATAAGATTTGATAAAACTGTTCGTAAGTATACCAGAAATTTGATAGAACTAAAGGAGCAGTACATACAATTAATGAAAACACAAAAAGAAAGGGTCCATAAAATTACATCTCTCTGGGCAGATGTAGAAATGGTTCGAGAAAAATCTGGCAAAGTAGGAACCCCTTACATTCTTGAGGTAATGAGTAAGGATTTTGACGAAAAGACATATGATGAAGAATGGTCAGAAGTTTACAATACTGAATTCAATGATTTGCTCGACAAAATTGAGTACGAATATGTAAGTAAATACATAGAATACAAAGAATTTAAATACAGTCATAATTCAGATAGCTTGGACAAACAAAAGTTAAGTAAACCGAAATTACAAATTGATGAAGATGCTCTGAAAGAAGAAGTAGAAGGAATAGTAAGTGATATCGTCAAAAAGGAACAAATAGATATGATTTTAAAAATGGATGAAAACCTTCTAACAGATGACCTTAAGTCAGGTAAAGGAAACTTAAAATATAATTTTGATATTTACGTCGACACTGCTTTTGTTTGTAATTCTGAAAGTTACACTTGCGAAAAAAAATTGCTGTATGAAATAGAGTTCGAAGAGTCGTTTTCTGTTCAAATTTTGCATAAAAACAAATCAATTTCAATAGCATTAATGGAAAACGATGAAGAAGTGTCACTAATACGAATCGATATACCTAAAATAAATGAAAATTACACTAACGCGAATTTCGTGACCTACCATTTTGATTATACCAATATGATAATACAGCCGACTTATAACTATGTCGGCAGTGGCTACAGTATAAAAGAGATTGCAAAAGAGAATAAAGTCCGGCTCAAAAGTAGTAATATATTCGAAGGAAATCTAGAAACGAATTGCAAAGTAACTATAAAAACTGGTTGGAATGAGAAATTAAGCAGAAATGATAGCGAAAGTTTGAAAGATTCAATGGAAGTTGGTAGAAAATTGGCAAGGCTTATGCATGGATTAGATAAACCTAATTTAGATTCACTGACTGATATTATTAGTAAGATATATGGCAAAAACATTGTAGACGATGAAAAACTTACGAAAACACTTCAAAACGTCTGTAAATGTAAAATAAAATCAGATTTTGAGTTTCCAGTGGATGAAAACGACCCGGAACTCATTCGTCTAAAATTGCTTCATCTGCGGAATATTGGAGGATTCACTAATGTGGAGAATAAAATTGTGCCAATACACGCGACTCAATTATCTACAGAGCATCTCCGCTGTCTACAGAAAAGCGTAGAGAAAGATCTGGACGTCGAATACATTACTGACAAATATGCAGAGATGGATTCTATAGAGATGCAGAGATTCATCGGTTGTAAATATGTGCAAAAGCTTAATCAGAATATGTTAAGGAATTTACATGATCATTTGATGAAAAGGACACATAAAGATGTTGTTTGTGACTATAGGGACTTAAGTTTAAGGTTTGTGATAGTACTTATATAAATACATACAAGTCTTATCTGGAAAGATAAGTAACTTATTTACCTTCCAATTTTCAGAAGTCTCTTTTCAAGTCAGTCAAACTTGACGACCTTAGCTTCAACACCTAAAAGTACTAAACAACAACACTTGAACGACTCGCTTGGTAAAGAACAAGAAATTCGTGTGACGGTTATAAGAGCGTTTAACTTAATGGACAGAAGTTCGACAATTCTAACTGAGGAAAATGACGAAGACGATTCTACGATCGCAGGTTAGTTAAAGGAATTATATTACCTACACATTGTCGTTCATGGCCAATAAAGGGCCAGTTTACAGGTTTCAGATATGTTCCAGATATAACACTGACAGATATCTTACAGATTCTATTCCATCGTTCTTATTAAACTAGAAGACAGTGCTATTCATGAGCTGTAAAATTAGTCCTAAAAGTAACAAAGTGTTTTGAACAGGGTTCAAAGTGAGGCCTCTGAGACCGTATATTCGGTTGAGTTACCACGGGATCTCAACTCGGACCGCCACTGCCATCGGTTGCCATCCCACCTGGAATCAAACTGTGAAGATACAGGCTAAGTTCGTAATATTCATAAAATATTTATTTAGCAGCAAAAAACAATTTTAAACGTTAGGTACTTTGTCACAATTAATTTAAGTATCTCTTTTTTACTTTCATCTTGCACAAGTTTTTTATTGTCTGCCCTTCTAAGGACAATACCATGACAATACGCAGCTTAGAGCATTAAATACGCAGAGTTCTCAACTCACATAACGTGCTTTTAGTCACCAACCAGCTAAAGCATTAAGATTTTCGTCGACTTTCAATGGTCCTTCGTCTTCCAGATTGCAACCTTTATCATCCCTGCACATAAACTTGTTTGACGAGTATAAGGCGAATGTAAGCGAGGGAGATTCTGGCGACGACGCGTTGCAAGCCTCTAGTAAGCACTACCGGTGCAGCAACAGGTGGCTCGGCTGTCTGCAGGTGCCGATGCATACCGTGCTCACGTTAGGAACGGTGCGCGATTGTTTTTACTTACTCCATAGCCAGCACTGTGAAAAAATAATGTACTAGTATTAGGGGGCGATTCCATTCCATTCCACAACGGTTTTTCCACTGTAAAAATCTACGCCTTATTATAATCTACTCAATATGGTAAATTTCAATAACCTGTTTTCAGTATAGGAGCTATTATTTATACTGACATGGCCTAGGCGTATGGGCAGTGGTCGCATTGCAATATCTCGCTGCACGCAAGGTCATAAAACGTGTTTTGTTCGATCGTTGTTCGAATTGCTCCCCGTGCAGCGAGATATTGCAATGCGACCACTACCTATAAGCCTAGGCCATGTCAGTATAAATAATAGCTCCTATACTGAAAACAGGTTATCGAAATTGACTGTTGAGTGTGGAGTCGTTGCCTTTGTCACACACAACACCAATTTTTTCTACCCCCTACTTCTTCATCTCTGTTAAATGATGGGAAATAACAACAGTTGCCTTAATAACAGATCCATAGTAGGCCCATCTATTACTAAAGGTGATGGTAACGCCACGAATAGAAAATCAGTGTGTTCCAAACAGCAGAGCCCTCCCGTGGTGAAAACGGTCATCCTTAGGCTACTGATACATTACTGATTGTACTTACAGCTTCGTGGGACATTCAAAATAAACGCCCCACCTCTAGTATTCGGATACGATGTGCTGCAAAATAAGAACTCGACTTACTCTCTAATACCAGAAGTAACGCGACTGCTTAAAAAGGACATTTCTTTCGTCTCCCTCCAAATAACGACCAGCCTATCTCATTTGGGAGGATCACAAGCTTACAACCAACCTATACCAGGCAGTGCGGATGACGACGACTTGATAAAACACTTGAATAACGCCGTCACAGAGTACACCAATGATTTTCCTTCAAGGAATATATCATTGACTTTCATAGACAGTTCTGGAAGGAATAGATGTGTGACTCAGTTTTTGCAGCCATTACCTTTGCCTGATTACGAAAACTTTCCTAAAAACCCGAAGATTAGAGGTGAGTCAGCGTTGTCTAAAAGCTCGGGGAAGAGTTCCTCGTCTAAAAGCAGTGGAGGGAGAAAGAAGGAGGTTGATTTAGAGAAAGCGAGCCTGTCTCCGAGAGAGAAAGAATCGATTTACAGCGGGTTTGAGGGGAGTTGGAAAGGGGACAGTTTGCTGGTGAAAATGATGAACACCTGTTTGAGATACGTGTCCCTGATACCGACGTATGAAGTGACGGATTCGCATGTCGTCACATTGATGGGTGTGGTAAGTTTGAACACCGTTTGTTGTAGGTAGGTACTTACTGCAATTATCAACTAGCAAATGTATCAAGGGCAACAGCGTCGCTTAACCACTCCTAAGGTTAAAATCGCTTACAAGCCGCGCCGTCACAACATACGTTTAGTTCGTGCAGCCAGGGGCGATACGCGCGCACACGAATTTTGTTGGTAAAGCGTCGCTGTTGCCCATAGTAACTACAGTCAGCAGCACATCAAGTTATACCAACCAAACAGTCAATATTTAGGTACTTCAATATTTTGGTTTTTAAGTTCAAAATCAATTGACGAAATTATTTTATGGCAATCCAAAGTGCTGCTGCACTGCATGCAAAAAGCAGAAACGAAAAATAAAATATCCCGTAAAAAAAAACCTTTCACAATTTCAGGAATTACTAAAAGTGCTATACGGGTCACCGCTAGACCACACCCTACTGCTAGCCAGCTATTTCCTCCAGCTCGGAATCAAATGTTGGGTGGCGATCGGCAACGGATTGCCGCGAGGGCTCAGCACCTACGTCCTGACCAAATATGACTTGACCAGTCGCAGAGATGTCCTAGTTACTGACCAGCTGTTTAAAAATAAAGGGTTTTTGAACAAAGGTGATGGGTATCTGTGGAATGTGCATGACGCGACTACTGGCGAGCGATATGAGTTGAGAGATGTTAGCTGTCCTTTGAAGACTGTCGATTACGTCTTTGATGATGAAAATGTGAGTATGTGCATCATTTTCAATGAGTATGTGCAGGTTTCTTCATCGATCATTTTGTCTAGTTGCAATGGAGAACTTTCCTAGGTTTTTTAATGAACTATTATTAAAATTAAGGCCAAATTCTCTAAAAATCAAAAAGTTACAGGACGTGAGTTACGATTTTAAGATAATTTCGCTCATCGGGAACCGGTCGCCTGACGTCATCTACGGAACATCTCCAGCGACCGCCATACAAGCAACAGGTGGGATGACGTTTGACGTCACGCCCTTACAATCGCATCGCCCAAAAATTCAATTCGGATTTCAATTTCTTTTTCACTAGTATATTAATTTTATGTTATGAAGTAAAATAAAGCAGTTTCAAAATCATGAAACTTCTCAATGGGGATTTCCACGCAAAGCTTAAGCTAGATGGCGCTAGCGGCGAAGCGACAGCTGTCAATGGATTTGATTGGTTAACAAGGGCGTCGCCAGCCCATTGCCCAGGGGGGGGGGGGCAAGTTATTAATTGTAGGTACAGTCACAATTCAAGTTTATTTATGCAGATATATCGGAAAAGCAAGTCCCTTAGGATTTTGGTTACGTTGCAGTTGGCTATATTTTTTAACCTCCAGGGGTGTGCGTTACCCCAGCAAAAAGTTGATCTTTAGAGAGATGAGACCATATCAGATAATTAGTGTGTCATGAGGAGAAATTTGTTTACTAATAGCAAAATTTGTGTGAGTTGTAGTTTTGAAGATATATGAGAAAAACAGATTTTGCTGGGGTCACGTTTTAAACATTACCCTGGCAAAAAAAGTTGTTTCAGCCTGGAACCAAATACATGAATAGATAGCTTTTGTTGCATAGTAAATGTTAGCAAATAGCAAAAATTGTGTGTGTTATGGTTCTTGAGTTATTTAAGTTTTTGCTGGGGTAACGTTTTGGGTTTTCCCAGATCTCGAAAACGGTTCAACGCAGAAGTTTGAAAAAAATTACCACTAAGAGACCTTAATTTGTTTAAATTTGTTTAATTGTTAGTTTTTGATTTGGTTGTCGCAAACCAACGTAATTAAATGGTTTCGAAAAACAGAAAAAACGAATTTGCAAGTAAACTAGTACACTTATAATCAAATAAACAGCTGTTAAAAATAGCCGTGGTAGACACTTATTACGTCAAGAATTTTAGGCTTTGTAACTTTACACGATGTAAAGATATAAACAAATTTAATAAATTTTAGACCGGTCGTACTTTAGCGATCGAATACACAGTTTCCATAACATTAAGACACATGGCATACATTAAACAAATTTAAGTAATTCATTAACATTCCTTCCTGTTAATTTCAGCTTTCAATTACGCCTATCATAAAAGTTTTAACAAAAACAAGATTAAGACAGCAATTCTTGAATAAGCCGACCAAATTGTAAAGGTCACTAAAAAGCGACCGCACCATACGTACGGGCTATCTTCGCAAATCAGCAGCTTAGTATCCGATGTTTTGTACAGTTATGAAGAAAAATGTTATTGATATAGCTTAGATTCAACTAGTTTTCTATTTTATAAATTAATATCGTGTTTATTAATATCAAATAATACACTTACGCGATTAATAGTATTTTAAAAAGAATGTAATGATTCATGAAAGTTAAAAGTTTGAAGGCACTCAACATTACATAAATAAAGGTAAATAATAATCTAAACCTAATAAGGTAATAATCTCGCTAAGCAATTTATAGTGTGATTTATTTGTCAGTATCAATATATACATTTATAGTAATTTGTTGCTTCTGTTTTTTCAAACCAAATGTTTTATTTTAATACCAAACCTACTCATGTCAATCCAGTGACCACTATGTTTGACAGGTAAAAACATTTACCCATAAAAACTGAGCTTACCTAGGAACAGTTTTTACGGAAACTACCTCGCATTTTTTCCATATAGGTATATTTCTCACCATTTAAACCTTCCCCTGGAACTACGACAAACATTTTAAAGCCAAAATCGGCCAAGCCAATCTTAAGTTTTCGCGAGACTAACGTACATTTTATATTTAAAGATAATCTGACCAGCAAACTTTTGTACGCAACTGTACTAACAAAAGATCCATATTATCCCGTTCATTTAAGATGGTTACGCTTATGTATAGCGCCGTCGCTTTTACGTGACCTCTACAATTTAGGCGGCTTATTAGAGAATTGTTGTCATATTCTTGATTTTGTTAAAACTTTCATGATAGGCGTAATTGAAAGCTGAAATTAACAGGAAGGAATGTTAATGAATTACTTAAATTTGTTTAATGTATGCCATGTGTCTTAATGTTATGGAAACTGTGTATTCGATTGCTAAAGTACGACCAGTCTAAAATTTATCAAATTTGTTTATATCTTTATATCGTGTGAAGTTACAAAGCCTTAAATTCTTGACGTAATAAGTGTCTACCACGGCTATTTTTAACAGCTGTTTATTTGATTATAAGTGTACTAGTTTACTTGCAAATTCGTTTTTTCTGTTTTTCGAAACCATTTAATTACGTTGGTTTGCGACAACCAAATCAAAAACTAACAATCAAACAAATTTAAATAAATTAAGGTCTCTTAGTGGTATTTTTTTCAAACTTCTGCGTTGAACCGTTTTCGAGATCTGGGAAAAACCAAAACGTTACCCCAGCAAAAACTTAAATAACTCAAGAACCATAACACACACAATTTTTGCTATTTGCTAACATTTACTTTACAACAAAAGCTATCTATTCATGTATTTGGTTCCAGGCTGAAACAACTTTTTTTGCCAGGGTAATGTTTAAAACGTGACCCCAGCAAAATCTGTTTTTCTCATATATCTTAAAAACTACAACTCACACAAATTTTGCTATTAGTAAACAAATTTCTCCTCATGACACACTAATTATCTGATAAGGTCTCATCTCTCTAAAGCTCAACTTTTTGCTGGGGTAACGCACACCCTCCAGGGGCCCTACTGCCCAACTCAAAGCTTTAGCCAGAGCGATAGCCAGACTATATCCATCCTTGTCATATCATAACACGATGACAAGGACGGACAGTGCACTGACGTCATCAACCAAAGCCAGAGTAAAAGTCCGTCCTTATCATCGTGTTATGATATGACAAGGATGGATATAGTCTAGCTATCGCTCTGGCTAAAGCTTTGAGTTGGGCGGTCCAGGGGCAGGGAGGGGCCGCTGCCCCCCCTGCCCACCCCTGGCGACGCCCTTGTTGGTTAAAATACGTCAGATATGCTTGATATTTGAAATAGCCAATCAAACGATTTTAGGACAAACGCTTGTGGCGCCATTAGTTCCTCAGTATGCATCCATCCCTAGTAATCCCCTCCAATTTCTCTCACCGCTCACGCTTCGTTCTGGCACCTATAAAATACCTTTTGAATGTTATGAAACTTTTTCAGATATGGCTGAACATGCAGTCAACTCAAGACTGTGAAAGTGTATCTTTCGACTTAACGAAATCTTCCCATTGGATGTCGGTAAGTAAAACAAAAAACCGATCCTTAAAATAGTTTGTTTAACGAAAGCTGCGGAAACTTCAGCGCTTGCGGTACAAAACGACGTATATTAATTCTTTAGACGTTTCTCGAGTAAGTTGCAGCGGATTACTGTCTATCTATTGTCAATTTAATCTTATTGTACATGCTTGGAAAAGGAACTAAGTTTACGCCTTATTTTAAGGGTGCACCGAGCGTCCACTAGCGCCGCCAATCAAGAAAAAATCATTACAACGAAATAACTATGTTTAACAAAATTCTGAAACATATAAAAACTAGTATTAGTTGTAAACTATTTTTGTATGCGTAAAATTCTAAGTTTAAATGCGTTCGTGTGGTTAAAATCTGGATTAACGCCTAAAGTGACCACTTTAGGCGTTAATCCAGGTTTTAACTACACAAACACATTTAAACCAGGAAAAAAACGCATACAAAAATAGTTTATAACTATTACTAGTTTTTATATGTTTCAGAATTTTGTTAAACATAGTTATTTCGTTGTAATGATTTTTTCTTGATTGGCGGCGCTAGTGGACGCTCGGTGCACCCTTAAGGGTCCGTTTCTTATATCATTAATTTGGCAGAGATAGTGGCGCCGCCTTTTGTTCGACAGACTACTACAGATTATCTTGTTTCAGGTTTTTGATAAAAGCATTTTCGTGATGAAACAGCCTTTAGTGTCAGACGCGAGCCTTTACAGCAGCCCTCCTGACGTTTCAGCATTACGGGAAATGTTGGAATCAAAGATCAAAATAAAGGTGCAAAAATGGAGGTCCCAACTCAAGACTATATGGAATAGGTACACTATTCTATTATAACATACCTACAATATGTTTGGTTAGCGATTTCGGAGCTTTTAAAGGTAGATATAGTACGAGGCATGTAACTTAAAATCGGGTGGGGATTGCGCGAACACGTATTTTAGGCATGCGTAGCGGTGAGGGGTGCGGGCGGCGGGAGAGGGGCGCGCGCTATGAGTCGCTCACGACAGCACATGCGCGAACTTATCCCTACTCCGTCGATAAAATTTCAAGATACGTGCCTCGTACTGTAATATGATCAAGTTTATCGATAAAACTCCTCACATGTTGGGGTCTATCCCCTCTCCTGTTGGAATGACCGGCACTTTAATTTGACTTTTTATTTTGATGGCCCTGCCGAAAAATATTAATTTCTCCGGATTGGAAAGTCTATAAAAATAAATCATAAAAAAATAGTAAATTAAATTTTAATCTGAACTTAGTGTGCTTTTTTAGTTTTTCTCACACATCTCAAAAACTAGGACTTTTTTGAATGTAAATGTATTGAATAAGTTTTTTTTTTGAAAATTGACAAATTTAAAAACACCTTTATCAGTTTTTAAAATAAGTTGATAATTTTATCTAAATACAAATGTCATTGAACCACAAAATCAATTTTTTAAGAGTTTTTAATTTCGACAATTTTCGGAAATTAACATTTAGTGCTTGTAATGGTCACATTCAAACAACCATAACTCTTAAAATATGCAACTCAGAGCAATGATTTTGATGTCGTTTTGTATATAATATTCCTGTGTATTATAAATATACAAAAAAATTGCACATTAATGTCCTATTTAGTTTTTGAGATCTGTGAGAAAAACTAAAAAAAACCACTAATTTCAGATTAAAATTTATTTTGCTATTTTTTTTATGACGTATAGACGTAAAAAAATACATAATTATTATTTTTTACTTGATAGATGATATTATCGTATTAGCTTTTGAAAAGTATAACTCTAGAACTTTTCAGTCCGGAGAAATTAATATTTTTCAGCAGGGAGGGCTATCAAAATAAAAAGTCAAATTAAAATGCAGGTCTCAACAGGAGAGGGGATAGACCCCGACATGTGGGGGGGTTTTGTCGATAAAATTTAACATATTATATGCCTTTAAAGCTCCGACATCGCTAACCAAACATATTGTATAAGTACAAGAGATTTTCATTGAAAAGGTATCTAACTATCCTGTTTTTCAGATACTGTGGAAATTTGCTGCGTGAAATTTTACCTCATTGGGAAAATTGGACGTTTAATCCCACCGATTCTAAACCGGTGTTGACCCAACGATTGAAACAATTGATGATCACATACAAGGTAATTGTAATCCCAGTAAACATTACTTGGAAACAATTTTTTCCTGTAGATATTAACAATTATATTTTTCCTTTGCAGTTGTTTGGTTTCCCGTTAAACATGCCATATGTAAATGCAAAGTCTGTCGTGTCTACGGTAAAGTCTACAGGACTGCATGTGAACGATGACCCTAATGTCGAGTTCGGATTGGCTGTGGAAGTGTATGCTTACCCTAACAATGTTTTGAGTGTTTGGGTGTTCTTAGCCGGCTTAACTAGAATTTAAGACTCAAGTGTTTTTTATATCTTTGGACCTGTATTACTGAAGATTTAAGGCCTGGGCACACCGGATGCGTAGACACGCGCGTGGTCACGCGTGCGTGTACACGCGCGTAGTTACGCACGTAACCCCCTGACACACCGGGTTACGCATACGTCTACGCTTACGCATACGCAACGCAGCCTGTCCCTTGCGTACCCAGCGGGCACACCGGATGCGTAGACACGCGCGCGTACACGCGCGTAGTTACGCACGTAACCCCCTGACACAAACCCAGCCGCTGCGGCAGCCATACTATAAGACACTATAAGTAATAAGGATTTTTCTTACTATTAATAGTTGTCTATGGTCATTATAAAATGTCACTACATAGTATAAAACAAAGTCGCTTCCCGCTGTCTGTCTCTATGTATGCTTAGATCTTCAAAACTACGCAACGGATTTTGATGCGGTTTCTTTTAATTGATTCAAGAGGAAGGTTCGTGTCAAATTCCACACTACACCGAAGCGAAGCGAGGGCGGGTCACAAGTCCTTTTTTTGCCAAATGCGACCTTTGATTTGATTTGATTTTTTTCGGACATTCCCCATTCCATAATACATTATTTATTTTGTTAGAGCTCAGAAGTTTATGCAGTGCTTTCGATGCTAGGCTTTCCAGGCGGCTTAATTTTTGCCGACATCTTCATATTTCTACATACATAAAACCTCGATCAACTTATAATTCACCTACGAGTAAGTATACCTTCCTCAGGAATCACTCTATCATTTTGTGAAAATCGCATGAATATACGTTTAGTAGTTTTTGAGTTTATCGCGAAGTTTGAGTTTATCGCGACGCGCAGACAGACAGACAGACGCGGTGAGGGATTTTGTTTTATAATATCTGACTAGTTTAAATTCATAGAAGTGACGAAGTTCTCTATTTGTAAGAAAAAAAAGCAAATTTCATAGGTGGGGAACCCGAACAAAACAACTGAATGCGTAGTCACGCGCGTAGTGACACGCAATAAAAGATACGTGCGTGTTCGTATTTGTTCGGTGTGACGTCCAATAGGGAATGACATTGAGTACAACGTCATCAATGCGTTCCGCTCTGCGTAAGTACGCAGTCTGGTTGTCTCATGAGAGCTGCAATGCGTAGGGTTACGCATCGGTCTACGTGCACGCGTACGTTACGCAAGCGGTGTGCCATGTCTCATAAAGTTTCAGGCATTACAACGTCATGGTACGTCTACGTGCACGCTTACGCATACGCTTACGCATCCGGTGTGCTGGAGCCTTTATTGGAAGGTTATCGCCACCAAGTCATCCAAACAAAAACCTCTAAGAGCAATATAAAATTTATTATTATTAAAAAAAAACTCATTCAGGATTCTTAATAAAATGTCAAGATATTCAAATTTAAATAAAAAATAGATCTCGTATGTCTTTTCGTTTTAATGCTAACAAAATAAAATTAACATTTATTCCATCGTAGTATAAAAATATACGTAAAAGTAGAAAAGAAGGGATGTTACAGAGTTACGTGTCGTAGCGTTTAGTTTGCATCAGTGAGCTATCGGCCACTGCGTTACGCAGCTATTCTCATTATCACACAATCATTCCTTAACCCGATTAAAAAATATCCTTAAATAAATATTGAATAAAATGAACCGCTCGCTTAGTCGACCGTTTCTATTTTACAGTAATTCTCAGGACACACGAGATAGTACAATTGATATAGCAGAGTCAACGTGATATTATCCTCGTATAAACAAATGGTACTAAGGCAATTTGCTTTCGCTCTCAGTACGGGGAATATTTACAGATCTATTGACGTATATCGTCAGGCTTTGTTTTGTCCCTAGTTTTGCGGTGACTAGCGAGCGTAGGAAGCTTGCAGGAGATTCGGTATACGGATAGTCCGTAAGCCCGTGACAATATTATTAACTAAGTCATATGACATCACGATGAAATGCATGGCACATGGTCGGAAAAGTTGTTCTGAGCGGAAGATTATAGTAAATAAAATTGGCCGGAGGTTCAAGAAAATCCTTCACTTCCGGTCATAATTTTAAGGTTATATTTACGTCATGTGACATCAGTACGAGACCTGTGGCATCATTTAGTTTTTAATCGTAGAGAGAGTAAACATAAGTCTATCAGTTCTGAAATGACTAAAAAAATAAAATTTCAAGTCTAAGGTATTCCGGCCGTGTGCTATGCATTTCATCGTGATGTCATATGACGTAGGCAATATTGTCGCGGGCTTACGGACTAGGATTCGCTGCAAGCGTCCATTGGTGAGAATACCTGTCGCACGCAGCGACGTAGCTTTGGAGACGTGGGTGAGGAGTTGGTAGCGGCGGGGATCCCTAGCTGCCGGGGTCGTCGGGTTTGTTCTGTTTGGAGCGGCGCAGCTGCTGCAGGTAGTGCCGCTGGATGGGTTTGTGCAGCGCGAGCTGGGCCAGCGCGTCGTCGATGGAGAACCACTGCCGCTTGCGCCCCATCAGCCGAGAGTCCTCCCACTCCGCCAACTCCTGAGTCACCGTCATCACGTACACTTCCGTCCGATGTTTGTGCTCGCGGTTCTGTAATGACAATAACACACCATTAAGACTTGCTGACTGCTTGATTGAAAGAATATCGACACTGGCATAGTGTTATAATTATGACGACGACGTCAGTATGACAGTAACCGCAAGATATTCGAAATGTGGGGCAGCGTGTGATGCCTACAGGATACAAAATGCCTGTTAAATATGGCACACACCTATTTAGGGTCCTCGTTGTCCCTTTTGTACATTACGTATTATTTAAAAGGCTTCGCCAAACAGAACGCGTACTTAGCGCGCGCTAGAGCGCTAACCTGCCTGACGACGTCGCCCTATAGCGCCGAATTGTGTTGTAAAACGTGCATAGTTTCATGCCAAACACAGCGCCGGCGCTAGCAATACACAGCGCCGCTACGCGTTCTGTTTGGAGAAACCCTAAAGGTTGTCGCTCAGTGAGAGAAAATTGAGACCTCGCTTTAGACGCACGCTTCAACGACAAATGATGATACTGCTACAGTGCTACAGAAATGACGGTTTCCGACGCTCTTCTTTAGTCAGACGATAATCGTCGAACGATTTGCGTAGGTAATTTTGATCTTATTCGTGAGTAGGGTTAGTACCATATCTCAGGATTTGTCCTGAGATCTCAGGATTTTTGGTCACTTCTCAGGATTGCGGCCGGATTTTGCAAATCTCAGGAAATCTCAGGATTTTTAGAATTTACAGTGATACTTTACTTTTTGATCTAACTTTGGTAGGAAAATTGCACAAAAATAATAAATATCAACAAAGAACTGATTAAGTACCTACTAATAGAAGGATAAATAAGTTTTTTTATTAGTACTTAATCGACGACCCCTCCCCCCCCCGCCACACCTTATTCTCAAACTGCTACAAATCTCAGGATTTTCAAAGGGAAATCGGGCCTTTTCTCCGGACTTTTGATTTTTCCATCTGGTAACCATATTCGTGAGTAATCACTGGTACATGTCTAAACCGTGGCTTCTACTTTGACCGCGGTGACCGCGCGGCCTGAAAGTTGCACAAGCCGATAAGAATGCTTAAACTTAGTATTACAAACTACCTATATATTGCCATACTTACAGTATACTTTTCTATAACGATAATCTAACGTCATCGTGATGAAAGATTTGAGTGAAATAAGGCTCAAAGATACTGTAGGTGTACTCGGGACTGATTAGCGATATGACATTTATAATAACCTATTTGTTTAATTAATTTTAATTTGCCATAGGTACCTACCTGTACAAGGTGTCTAAGTTAAAAGTACTATTTATAATTTAAGAACTATTAACACTTAGTCTGCAAATAAAAGTTTGAAGTTTGACATTGAAGGAAGTGCACTCAAGAATTCCAATTTTAGACTACCTACCTAGTTGAAAGTCGCGGTTTAAGTGATTGTCGTACTGTATTGTACACTTTTCTATTACGTTAATGAACGTCATCATGATGAAAGATTTGAGTAAAATAAGGTGCAAAGATACTGTAGGTGAACTTGGGACTGATTAGCAATATGACGTTGAAGAAAGTGCACCCCAAAGAATTCCAATTTTAGACTAACTAGTTTAAAGTCGCGGCTCAAGTGATTTCGTATATAAAAAAGAAAGGGGACTGACATATCAACGCCCAGCACAAAGGGGTCGTGTCCATTATACAAGTGATGTTTTTTTAGCAACTTTATACTTGAAACTAGGAGTACTTCTAAAAACAAATAAGCAAACACGTATTTCGTAGTTTTCCGAAACTTAACTCCTCAGGGGATAACTGGAGTAAATGAACCGAAAAAATTGATAATATGGATGTCTTTATTGAGGTTTTATGGAATTGATTGCGAAAATGGTATTTATTTTAAAATTTAACACGGTGGACATTATTCAACCCTTAAAGGGCCCAAAATGGGGGTCCAAATTTGGTATGGAATAATACGAGAACTACGGGAAAGGGGACGAACAGGAACGGAATATATCCTACTAATTTATAATCCTACTAATAAAATTTATAAATGGGAAAGTTTGACGAGTTTAGATGTTTGTTACTAAATCACGCAAAAACGGCTGAACGGATTTGAATTAGCACACTGGTTTATAGCCTGGATTAAAATGTAGGATACTGCTTATCCCGGTTTCGTCCATGTCCCGGTGAAAGGTAGGGATTTTTCCGAATGTCCACGCGGATAAAGTCGTGGGCGAAAGCTAGTTGATAAATAAATGTTGTGAAAAAGTGTAATAAGGTTATAATAAAGTGCAAAAATATTTTTTCTATCTAACCATGGTTTTAATCTTTCCTTGCCCCATAAAGAGAATTCTGCATAACAATAGGTAGGTCGCTAGAAACAAATTTTTGGGAATCACGCATCGTTTCGCTTTGCGGTCGTAAATGACGTCAAAACGAACTGCGTACCAAGTCAATAAAATTTATTCAACAGTCAGTAAAAACAAGAGATGAGTAATATTTGCTTAGCCAATAGCACCTGCAGCTAGATCATTGATTATGAAGCTTAAATCTCAAAAGGGAATAAATAAAATGTAAATCTGATATTGGAATTGTAATAATTATTATTATAATTATTACTAGCGACCAGGGGGGTGATTTTGTAATTTTGTTGCAATCAACTCTGACAGAAATCGCAGTTACATTGCTGCTTTAGTTAAGAACCAATGTGACAACTATCTTACTTAAAGCAGCAATGCAACTGCGCTTTCAATCGAGAATTGTTAGCAACAGCTTTACGTAATCAAGGTACCGGGGGGTAATTACGTAACTTTGTTGCAATCAACTCTGACAGAAATCGCAGTTACATCGCTGCTTTAGTAAGAACCAATGTACAACTATCTTAACTAAAGCAGCAATGCAACCGCGCTTTCAATCGATTTCAATTGAGAATTGTTAGCAACAGACTTACGTGATCAAGGGTCAGCTCTCGCTTCGCTTCGGTGTAGTGAGGAATTTGACACCATGTATTATACACTTCGATCAATCTATGGAATATCGTTAATTATACATATAAACCTTCCTCTTGAATCACTCTATCTATTAAAAAAAACCGCATCAAAATCCGTTGCGTAGATTTAAAGATTTTATACATAGGGATAGAGAAAGCGACTTTGTTTTATACTATGTAGTGAAGCAAAATTTGTAAGATATTGTTAATATTTATGTGCTTTGGATTTTGTGATAATAAATAAATAAACTAAAAAAAGCATAAAATCACAGTTTTATAATATTTTCTGAATAAAGAGTTGGGTGAAGATTGTTTACTGTAAGGATAAACAGACTATAATAGATCTACATAGTTATTAAAACTCAAACTCAAAACAAATTTATTGAGATAAAACTGATGCAGGTTTTCGCGATATATGTATAAAAATAATAGGAAGACATAATACTAACATAGTTTCAAGTCTTTTACTAACACAATGGATTTAAGTTGTCCGAAATAAATAGTTTTAATTTATTTTTACTAAATAATATTATAATAACATTTTGTATAACAAGGTATCACTTTAGTCTCAAAGACAATGGTGAAAGGTAAGCTACTGAGTTTTTATTTAGGTTTCAATTAGGTACAACAACGCTTTTTGTGGTTCCCTGGAATAGAATAAGCAGCGTCAAGGCGCCTTCCGCGTGCCTATCAAGTGTCGGAGTACTACCCCCTCTACCAACAAGGTTAACTTGGTAAACAATAGATTGAGGAAAAACCTAAAAAGTTGTGACTTTGTTTCATGTTATTTCTTAAATGTCACTTTATCTATTATTGTTGTTGATTTATTCCATATTTTTTATTGCTTTTATATATTTATATTTTTAACTACCCGCGGCTTGCTGCCTGCATCTGCCTGCATGGAAAGTTTTTTGCTATCCTTCAGGAACAATACTTTTTTCGGGATGAAAGGTGTCCTATGGCCTTTTCTGTACCCCTAACAATGTGTATGAAAAATTTCATGATGATCGGTTCAGAATTTAACACGTGACGGCGTAACAAACAAACAAAAAAATAAACAAACAGACTTTTGCATTAAAGTTATTAGTAAGAATTCCTTCCATTCGCTTGTTGATTCATTAAATTTTTATTGCTTTTATAAAAAAAATGAATCTACTTATTTGAGTATGTTAGGGGGCAAAGTTCAAGTCACAAGTTTGAGTGGACAAGGCTGCTTAATGATTTTACATAAAACATTAAAATACTGTTCATCAACTAAGTATAAAATCCTTACAAATTCTTACTCTGAAAAAGTCTATATCAACATTTCTAACAAAAGAAATTAAATAATTTGTTAAATACATAATCTTCTGAAGAATGCACTTCGCATTTGGTCCATTCACCGAAACATCAATTTCACATTTGGTACATTTTGCAGAATGTCCATTTCACATTTGGTCAACTTTCACATAAACATATAGGAAAAGGTATTTCTTTTATATTTTACATATTCTACAAATGCCAGATTTTTTCTTTTTTTCATAATACCTACATCACGGAAGTACATACCAGCCCGCTGATTTTGTAACTTTTTTGCAATCAAGAACTTTAAAACAATAGACATAGAAAACTTCGCTGCGCTCAAGAAGACCAACAAAGCGTGGAAAAGAGAAGTTAACATTATACGGACACGGTCTGTGAAAAAAAGACAAAGAATCAAGTGACAATGTGCCAATATTTTTACAGTAAGAGCCCCTAGCGTCCCGCCTTGCAAATGCGATCACAGTGTGTTTAAAATATTTGTTAATCCTTATTAGAATTTCAAATAAAGGTATTGTGGAGCCATGGTGTCTCTTGGTCTAAGTAATTGTGATGTGATAAAAAGAAACAATCCAAGTAATCACACTTATTTAGCTACATTTATTCGTTTATCGACGAAGAAAACAGTATGGAACATAGTTTATTAATTTCCTTTGCCATAATATAGTCATATTTTATGTACCTATGTAAGTATTTTTTTATGTATCTCATATATAATGTACGCATTCGTTTTTCGGATCACCTGTTTATTGACATTGTTATTCTTATGTTTAAAACTATATTTTGCAATCAAACACAGATCGTTTCCGAGAATGCTTAGCAACAAAGTTACGTAATCAGGTGGCAGGATTACATAAATATGGAGGAATTTAACCTCTATATTTTCACTATTTTATATTTTATATTCTCTTTGAAGGAAATAAATAAATAATTTTAGCTTAAAGTCAGGTTTCACATTACGAAGCAAACATATTGCATAAGTATTTCTTTAATTCATATGAGCATTAATAAATAATGTAATGATTATTTAATTACTTTCTTTTTAAAAGTGAGTCATAGCAGAACTGGATATGGCTATGACCTTTGTTACATCTGTTTTTCTTTTGTAATAGAAATCCTCTCACAGAAATAAATAATTAAACAATGATTTTAATTATAATTTGTAAGTTTTATTTAGTGAACCAAAACCATTTACTACTTATGAGTGACGTAAAAAATTGTTTACTAATAAAAAATTTTTTTAAACTAACAGCATAAGTTAGGTTGTTACTTTTACACCAAGTAAGAAAAAACAGTATAGATACCCTATTGACTGTATTCAAACATTATGTGTATAGTATTCAAACACTGAATATGTACTAAGGGCAACACAACAATGTCGCTTTTAGTCAGTTCTCAATAAAATTTGTGTATGTGCATATCATCCCTGCACAAACAAAACATAATGTTGTGACGGCGCGGCGCGCAAGCAATTTTAAGCTTAAGAGTGTCGCCCATGTTACGGGATATCTGTTTATAAAAATGTTGTAGGTTATAAATGAAAGTATCACCTCAAACACTCCGAGACACCGACCCAGCTTGCCAATGACCCCAGCCTCCTCGAGCACCTCCCGCATCGCCGTCACAGAGGGCTCCTCCTCGGGCTCCACTCCTCCGCCGGGCACGATCCAGTTGTCTGGGCGCCGCGACGACGTCACCAAGAGCACCTGAACACCGTCATAATTCTTACAACAACATCCAACCAACGTTTCCACATCTTTCAAGAGCCATTGCTCGTACTAACCTCCGTTTCGGCGTCCGACCGTACGCATATACATGCCGCACGGCGTCTGAAACCCTCGTCGTCGTAAATCCGAATAGAATTAGGCTTCTCCTTCACCATCTTATGAAAACACGTAAACACGAACGAAACAGACGATCACAAACCAAAAGCTGACATCAAATCTAAAGAAAACTATGAACCGAACGAAATTTTTAATGATCAACAAACGCCATCATAACCGAGGTATCCTATGATAAACGTATCCATTTTCGACTAATAAAGTTACACAACGTACATGTAAAATGAAACTATAATAACAATAACACTACAATTAGAGCAATATTTTAGCTAAAACTAGCTTTTGATCGCGTATTTCAAGCCCATGTTGAATGGTGCCTGACGTTTTCTTCAAGCGAAAATCGAAATAGGTTTTGGAAAGCAAGCAAAATGAGTCTATCAGCTGACAACCGGAAGTACAGAGTTGTGTTGCCATTAAAAATCAATTTTTCATTGATTTTCTGATTCCGCATATTTATTTGTGACCCACCAAGAGCGATGCGACATGCGACACGCGACACTCGACTGCGACTGCATGAGACCTCTGAAGGTCCGAACAAATTATCGGACGCGGCTTATGGACGCGGCTTACTGCCGCGGCTGATAAGTGTGCACGCTCTCATAACATCCTGCGTGCCAGATAGCTATCGGACGTCCGATGACGTCATATTAGTCTATGGTTTCGTCCGCGACCTACTACATCCGATAGTTTGCACACCTCAGATCAGCCGCGGCAGTAAGCCGCGTCCGATAATATGTTTGGACCTTCAGTTCTCACTAGAGATGAGCGTTGAATAGACGGACTAGTTCAATCAACCGGTCGACGTACATTCAACGGATAGACGGTCCACGCTTCTGCGATAGACTAGTCGAATTCGTGGACGGACGGCTAAACGAGTAGCCTCTGTTTTCGTATCAACGCACAAATAGACTTCGACGCAAAAATTTGGTCGTTTATTACTAAACTTCGTTTGGCCAACGATCTGTTCTCTTCGTTGAATGAAACGTAGACAAGGATGCCGATAGGGTTATTTCGCGAGCGCGAAAGAGCGAGAATGCGTTGGACTGGACGGTCGGACAATTTTGCACACTGTTGCATGAACGATGTCGCTTTTTGGCGTTTCCTGCGCGCGCAGAAAACTTATTAAGATTGTTGCAATGAGGTACGGGGGCGGCGGCGTCAGAGTACACTTGCGTGCAAGAGAAATCACCTAACTTACTTGTTAAGTTGTTCTATGATTCTTTTATAATATAAGTTTCATACTAGTTTCTAATTCTTATTTTATATTATACTAAATTAAAGTCGGCTTTTTCAACTGTAGACCAAATGGCTGACTATAATGTCAAAGATACAATTATTTTTTATTAAGAGTTTATTGTTGTTTATATGATTCTGGTTTAAATTAAATTAAATCATTTCATTATTCCTATTCAGACAGTCCTAAGCCTGTAAAAGGATGAAGAGAAGATCATATTTTCATTAATTTTATTTCATAGACAGAAAGTAAAAATTACTATAATATATTTTATTAAATATGAGTACAGATACCGGCATATAAATTGGCAAGAGAAAGTTGAGACAAAAGATGCGCAGTAGCTACAAACACTAAACTCCGCGCATCTTCTGTCTCAACTTTCTCTTGCCAATTTATATGCCGGTATCTGTACCTATCTCGAAAATTTTGATTGTTTTGATTTTTAATACATGATATTTTAAGCAAATAAAAATTTTTCGGCCTGTCTCTAGCGTTTAAAAGTAACGTTAACAATGTAGAAAAAACTCGGCAATATGTGTTGTATGTGCACGCACAATTCGACATTCGTCGTGACCCATTCAATACACCGCGTCTAAACTTTCTGCAACGTCTTAAGGTGCGTCCAGATATGTTCTTTTGCCCGTACCGTACCTCCGTTCCGATCGGCGTCGCGATCAAAGAACGCTAGTCTGGACGCATGTTCGGAACGGTGCGGAGGTACGCCGTTCCGTTCGCCGAACAGGTACGCCCCGATCCACCTCGAATCTCTCGCTCTTTTGCCCGTACCCGTATCTCTCGCTCTTGAGCGTCGCGAACAAAGAACGCTAGTCTGGACGCATGTTCGGAACGGTGCGGAGGTACGCCGTCTCGATCGCCGACGGGTACGCTCCGATCCATCGCGAGTCGGTTTTTTCGCCCCGTTCAAAGGAAAAACGGAACGGAGGAACGGTACGGCGCTAGTCTGGACGTGATCGCGGCGACGCCGACGTTCGGAGGTTGTAGTACAGTAGCCCGTAGTACATTTAAATTACGAAAAAGGTTAGGTACCGTTTGCCGTTGTGATATAGTTATTTATTATGAAATTATAGATACTTTGACCCAAGTTTTACAGATCGCAACTCGCCGTGACCTATATTTGTATATCTCCAAAAATGAGATTTTTTATTTTTCGAGGTTAATCACATGGTTTAGCTATTGTCGTGTTCTACAGCGCTATGTTTGATTGCCACTGATAATAGTTAGGCTGTGAAAAGTAGCCATACACAGATTTAAGACCAGATGAAATGGATGGACTTTATCTGGTCTTAAATCTGTGTATGGCTACTTTTCAGTCTTAATATTATCAGTGGCAATCAAACATAGCGCTGTAGAACACGACAATAGCTAAACCATGTGATTAACCTCGAAAAATAAAAAATGATAATTTTTGGAGATATACAAATATAGGTTGCGGCGGGTTGCGATCTGTTAAAGTATCTATAATTTTGTAATAAATAACTATATCACAACGGCAAACGGTAACCTTTTTCGTAATTTAAATTTACTACGGGCTGCTGTACTATTGGATCGGAACGTTGATACGGAACGGAGGTACGGTACGGCGCTAGTCTGGACGTGATCGCGGCGAACGTTCGGCGGTTTGATCGGAACGGTGGTACGGAACGGAGGTACGGAACGGGCAAAAGTAGCGTCCAGACTTATTTGATCGGAACGCTGGTACGGAACGGAGGTACGGTGCGATCAAAAGAACATATCTGGACGCACCTTTACGTCTAGTCTAGGTAGGCAAATAACCTAGGTTGACCCGTGGACTAGTCGACGATTTCAACTAGTTGATCGACTAGTCGATGAACGAAATTGAACGGTCTAGTTTCGTCGACGATAAAAACGTCGACGACCCATGCCTAGTTCTCACCCTCAAGGTCCGAACAAATTATCGGACGCGGCTTACTGCCGCGGCTGATCTGAGGTGTGCAAACTATCGGATGTAGTAGGTCGCGGACGTAACCATAGACTAATATGACGTCATCGGACGTCCGATAGCTATCTGGCACGCAGGATACTATGAGAGTGTGCACACCTATCAGCCGCGGCAGTAAGCCGCGTCCATAAGCCGCGTCCGATAATTTGTTTGGACCTTCACTCAGGCCTCTCCTCTCCACCTTAAGCTTTGTCCAGACTAGTCTATTTTGGCGTATCAGATCACCGTATCTTTAACATAATAACATACATCGCTAGTTTAGTTGGGCGTGCGTTGAAGTAATATCAACGCACCGCACACCCAACCAACTAGCGATGTATGCTAAATATACGGTGATCTGATACGCCAAAATGATACAAGTCTGAACAAAGCTTTAAGTGTGGACTGTGCGATTCCAAACTCGTGCTTCGCAGGAGGTTCGCGTGGTTGTTGCGTTGTGCGTTCGTTGTCCTTTGGCCGTTGGCGTGTTCCGAAAAACTTTTTTCTGACCCTAAAGCTTTGTCCAGACTAGTCCATTTTGGCGTATCAGATCACCGTATTTTTATCATACATCGCTAGTTTGGTTGGGTGTGCGTTGAAGTAATATCAACGCACGCCCAACCAAACTAGCGAATTAGCGATGTATGGTAAAGATACGGTGATCTGATACGCCAAAATGATACAAGTCTGGACAAAGCTTTAGGCGACGGCTACACGTCGCGTCGAGGTAAATACCGTGATCCATCGACACAGAGTACTTTAACCATGGAAAGAAACATATTGAACATTCCATACAAATGACTTTCCATGGTTAAATAGGGTTTATGGCGATAAATCTGACATTGAAAACCGCTCATTAAGTTTCTTAAGGCGGGTCCATAGCTCGTGTTTTGCTCTACTCAATCAACAAAAACATCTACACAAAACATTGTTTCGCGAAACATTTTTGTGTAGAGAAACAATGTTTTTGCTTTCTATGCCCGGTGGAAAACACGTACACAAAACATCAGTGTGACCAGATTAAATTTTACGAAAATACCGAAGCACCTCCAAAAATACTGAATAAATGATAAATACTCATGAAAATACTGACTGATAAAGAGGAAAATGGCAGATGTAGAAGATAAGAATAAAGATATGAAAGAGCAAATATAAGCCATATATGAGAAGAATACGAGAAATCCGCATGTGGCGCACGTGGTGGTCAAAGTTACCCCCAAAATATGGCAGCAGCTGGTAGAGGCGGGGACGATCCAGCTACAGTGGGGAATCTCCAAAGTAGAAGATCAGTCCCCAGTTGTCCAGTGCTCCCGCTGCTTGGGCTACGGCCATATCAAGCGGGTCTGTCAGGAGAAGCTGGACAGCTGTAGCCACTGCGGGGGAAACCACCTGTACACCAACTGCACCGAAAAAGCAAGTCCCCCCTGCTGCCTTAACTGCAAGCGAGCCAACCTATCAGACACAAGACACAATACATTCAACACGGTGTGTCCTATAAGGATGAAATGGGATAGGTTGGCCCGCGCAAAGGTAGCGTATTGCTAAAGGCTCGGTTACGGCAACAAATAAAAAAGAAAATCAAAGAGTAATACCTTAGAGTAAGACGGGCTTCTACAGAAAGAGAAGCCATACGAAGCGTTCCCCTCTGCCGAAGTATAAGCCCAAATGGGCATACGCATTAGTAAAACCAGTTGCGCCCGGATTTCTTTCTAGACCGAGTCCAGTCGCGCATGTGAACGCTGCTCTGTTTAAAATGTCGATTTGATGAGGTTTTTGCTGTTAAAAGAGGTCTCGAACATCAAGTATACAAAAAGATGGTGTTACATTTCACATGAAAGTAAATTTATATCATATTATTGCTATTTGTTTACATTAAAACATTAAATTCGTATATTTTATTCTTGATTAGTTGTCAGATTTGTTCAGTGACATCGGGTCTGCTAGTCCATGGCTCGTCCGTACAAATTTCAGATCTGTCGCTAGATAAATCCGAGTTCTCACCGATGGACAACTTAGTGATGTTACCGTTAAATAATGTTTGTCGATAAAGTGTTGGTCAATCTGGCCCTGATTCTGCGTCAAATTAATTTACGTGATTTTTGGCATGATTTGCGCTGCACTGGTGTGAGCGAGACAGATATCGCGAAATAAATGTCGAAATAGTAGATTATACAACAAGTGAATAAAAAGGGAATTTAGTTCGAGGGACTAACGGCCGTTTGCACTAAACTTAAGAATCGCCTAGTTTTTTCCAAAGTACAACTCGAGCAAGATAATTAGGCGCATGATAGCTGCATGACAGCTAAGTTCATGACACCGTTTTAATTTGGTCGAGTTATAGTTAGGAAAGACTTATGCGATTCTTAAGTTTAGTGCAAATAGCCGTAAGTATTATACAAAGAACCGAGATGAGTTTTTTTTTCACGAGTTGTGTACTCTACTTTTTACCATTGAAATCATATCTCTTTCAATATACCACCTCGAATGAGGTACCTATCATATTATGATAAGTCAGGCCATTTTTGAGACATTGAATGTACAGTTTCTTAGAAAAATAATGATATATTTTACTATATTGACGACATTATCAAAATCAGTTTGCTATTTTTTTATTCAACGGTCGGTCAAAATTCAAATTGTTGGGTGGCAGTACTGTCATGGAGCGATGTTCAGTGTCAGCATCCTGAGCCCAACGTCCCTGGGTACACATTAGTCACAACCCAATCACCTACACTCTCGAGCTTTTTGTATAAAGCTCAAGCGTATAAAAATGACCTCTTTGTTGTTATTCACCCCATCGTAAAATGATTGAGTTTGTAACCTTTATTCCTTTTTCCGTATCGATATTGCTGCATCGACAGTTGAGCCCAGCCCTTTATGTCAAAAACGTGTCATATTTTGATGTGTGACTCATCCGTACACAATTTTTTGCTGTTTTGTTTTATTTTTTATGTGTGAGTGTCGTCATTACAGTGTTGTTTTTGTATGTGGGTATGCGGAACTGCACTTGTGTGCATTTCCCCCCCCCCGCAAAAAATGCCAGAATAATTTGAATAGAGTTTAATCGCTAAGGCTTCTCCCTTCGTGAAAAACGAAGCCTTTGTTGCTCGAAGAGTAATACAGGCGAACCTCCAGCGAAGCAAACGGGGAATGTCCGAAAAAAATCAAATTGGCTGAATATTTTTCTATAGGTAGGAATAAGGTCCCTTAGTAATAGAATAAATTTTCATAATTTTCGGTTTCGTGAAAAAATTTCAAAAAATCAAAGTTTCTTCGACTTCACAAATGTATGAAAGTAACAGCAGAATGGAGATTGTACCTTTGCCAACACCTGCCACAACCACAACATGGTATTAAAAAAAGTTTCAAGACAAAACGTCAAAACTTTTTTTTTTAAATACGTGTTGTGTTGGTGGCAGTTAGCGGCAAAGGTATAATCTCCATTCTGCTGTTACTTTCATACATTTGTGAAGTCGAAGAGACTTTGATTTTTAAAAACTTTTTTACCCAACCGAAAATTCTGAAACTTTTTTCTATTACTAAGGGACCTTATTCCTACCTATAGAAAAATATTCAGCTAATTTGATTTTTTTCGGACATTCCCCAATGGGGAATTCACGAAGCAGGGAAGAACAAAACAAGCTTCGCACTCATTTAGGAGCCATACGTGGGGAATAAAGGGGTAATGGGAGACCACCCAGGAATTCGCATAATCCAGGTACCCCAGGAGGTTGGGAAAGTGAACAAGGCCGCTGTGGTGATTTTCAACCCAAGTATAGCGGTGCTTCAATTTCCTAACCTCATGACCACCAATATCGTGGCAGTTGTACTGCACACGCCTGGGTGGAAGATCGGAGTGGTCTCCTATTACTTTGAGCCAGACCAGGATATAGAACCCTACGTAAGGCATCTGAAAAAGGTTAAGAAAGAATTAGAGCTGGAGGTTAATAAAATAGTAATAGGAGGAGATGCAAACGCCTGGAGTGAGTGGTGGGGCAGTATAAAATCTAATGAAAGAGGAGAATTTATGGTAGGAGAAATACATGATATGGGTTTCAGTGTGGTAAATATAGGAGACACCCCAACATTGTGTACATGGAGGGGTGGAAAGCAATATAAAAGCTCTGTTGACGTGACGTTTTGCTCGGCAGACATGATTGACGTGATACAAAACTGGAGAGTAGACGAGACATTGACTACCTCGGACCACAACGCCATCTTGTTTGAGATAGATTTAGGCAAAGTAGAAAGCGTTAATAATAATAAGAGAACAACAAGAAAATATAATACAAAGAAAACAAGCTGGATCGATTTTAAGGAAGAAATTAAAAATTTATTAGAATCAAGAAATATAGATATAGATACAATAGAGATAATAAATAATGAAGTAGACTTAGAAGAACTAATAGATAAATACAATAAAGTAATAGAAGATGCTTGTAAGAAACATGTTAAGAAAAAGAAACCAAAACATGTGATAAAATTGGTGTGGTGGACCGAGGAGTTAGAGGAGAAGAAAAAAGAAATGATAAGAAAGAAGAAGAGAATAAAATGGGCAGCGCCAAACCGAAAATCATGGACTGTCGAGCAATACATAACAGCAAAAAGGGAGCTCGAGGAGGAAATGGACAGAACAAGAATAAACAGTTGGAAAGAATTCTGTGGCAAGCAGGAAAGGGAAACAATGTGGGAGGGCATCTACAGAGTAATCGGCAGAACAACGGCCAACTACGAGGACTTGCCCATTGTCAAGGATGGCAACACCACCAGCCCGAAGGAGTCCGTGCGCATAATGGCGGAAAGCTTCTACCCGGAAGACACTGACTTGGGAGAAAATGAGAGTCACAAGGAGACGAGGAGAAGAGCCGCCAAAGCAAACGAGGGTAATGAAAATGATATTCAGGACCCTCCGTTTGTGGAGGCTGAACTTATCCACGCAGTGACCTCATTTAATCCCAAGAAGGCCCCGGGTAGTGATGGCTTTACTGCCGACATATGCGCAGCAGCCATAACAGCACGGACAGACATAGCCCTGGCAATCTACAACAAGTGCCTCGAGCTCTCCCACTTCCCGAAGCCGTGGAAGGAAGCCACGATAATCCTCCTCAGAAAAACCGGCAAGAAAGATTACACTCAACCCAAGTCGTACCGACCGATAGGGCTCCTGGCGGTGTTAGGGAAAATTTTAGAGAAGATGCTGGTTAAAAGGATTAAGTGGTATGTGCTCCCTAAGTTAAACCCATGCCAGTACGGGTTCGTGCCGCAGCGTAGTACCGAGGACTCCCTCTATGATATGCTCCAGCGGATCAGACATAATCTGGGGAGAAGAAGATTATGACCCTGATCTCGCTGGACATAGAGGGAGCCTTCGACAACGCATGGTGGCCAAAAATAGTCGTGCAACTGAAACAAAAGGGATGTCCGGTGAACCTGCGGAGGCTTGTGGACAGTTACCTAGAAGATCGAAGGGTAACGGTGAGGTACGCGGGAGAGGAGTTTGGCAAGTCAACGAACAAAGGATGCGTCCAAGGTTCGATTGGAGGCCCCTTGTTCTGGAACTTGATACTAGACCCTCTGCTAGACGACCTCACCGAACAAAACGTCTACTGTCAAGCCTTCGCGGATGATATCGTGCTGATAGTAGAGGGGAGCACTGCTCTAGAGGTCTCAGAGAAAGCCAATGTAGCTCTCTCCCATGTTCAGCAGTGGGGTGTGGCGAACAAATTTAAGATTGCTTGCCCCCCACAAAACGCAGGCTATGGTAATAACGAAAAAACTGAAATTTGACACGCCGCGTCTGAACATGGGAGGCATCGACATTGAGCTGGTGAAAGTGTTAGGATTAATAATTGATAATAAACTAACATTCAACCAGCACATAGCATACGTAACCAAAAAAGCATTAAATATATATAAAGGTATAAGCAGAGCGGCTAGAGCTACCTGGGGACTGCAACCAGAAGTAATAAAAACAATTTACATGGCAGTAATAGAGCCTGTGATATTATATGCAGCGAGTGTTTGGGCCAGAGAAGCCACAAAAGCAGTCTCCAGGAAGGCGTTTAATGTAGTGCAGAGAGGATTCGCGCAGAAGATAATTAAGTGCAATAGAACAGTTTCACTCAATGCCGCCTTAGTACTGTCGGGGCTGCTTCCGCTGGACTTTCGGGTCCAAGAAGCATCCCAGCTTTATGAGGCGAAGCGAGGGAAACCCCAGGCAGTACTATCTGGCAGAAAAGTGGAGGAGCGCGAATCTTCCTGATGGCAGATCACCCCAGCAAAACGGTAGACGTAAAATTCAAATTATTGGAAAACGCGGACGAGGATGGCAAGCTGGCAGAAGACCTGGTAAGAATCTATACAGATGGTAGCAAACTGGAGGGGAAAGTTAGAGCCGCCCTGACCTGTTGGGAAGGGCCGATTGAGACGATTACCCGGAAGTTTAAGCTGGAACCATACTGTACAGTCTTCCAGGGGCCTTACTATGAGCTCTTATAGCAGGACTTATACTGAATGGCATTACTTTTTCGTACCATGACCTCGATTTAGCAGGCCTGCGGAGGGCCTGCTTTAATACACGCTCTTAAACCGTTCACCATTTTTTATGTATGGACGAAGCGTACCACGACGCTCCGTTTGACAGTTTGGGAGCTGTTTTATAGCGTCTGTAATGTCAAATAAAGCAATTCATAAAAAGTTCCTACGTGATCAGCTTTTTCAAAATTGTTTAGTGTATTGAGATAAGTTTGGCGTGAGAATTTTAAGATTTTTGAATTTCTTTTAATGTTTATTATTTAACAGTGAATTATGTAACTTGATAAAGGCAACGCGACGACTTCCTTGTTGTTGAATATCTTGTAGTTGATGAGAGATGAGACCCCATAAATAAGTACCTACTATCCCCTTCAGGCCCTCCGCTGCCTTAAGCGGGATCCCGCCGCGGGTACACGGCGCGGGAATATAGATTGCTGGTTTTTGACGGACAGATGCTCGCGCAGTGCATGAGTAAGCTCTAATCTATGTCGCCCCGTGCGCGTGTCCCGCTCAAGGCAGCGGAGGGCCTCAATTGGTAATGCGCCTGGCGGCCATGATTTTAACCTCAAAAACGAAAAACAATTGCATTTTTTTTAATACCTAGACCCTTTCTTATTGAAAATAAGAATTAAATAATTAATACACTATCATTACCTATTAAAATTTTCCTGTTTTTTGTCATTTTTAGCTGCGGATGACGTTGATGTGTATGTTAATTTGACAAGGTTCCAGCGCATTACCAATTGACGCGGATAGTAAATTGCATTACATTTTATGTTATTATGAATAATAATAATCAAATAAAGAAGAAAATGATTTATTTTATATCGATGTAAGTAATTAACAAACTAATGGTGTGAAATGATATTGAAAATAAAAAAAACCGAAATAATATAACTTTAATTTGTTTTATTAACTTGCGACATTTTATTACTATCCCCGTCAATTGGTAATGCGCTGGAACCTTGTCAAATTAACATACACATCATCGTCATCCGCAACTAAAAAGGACAAAAAACAGTAAAATTCTAATAGGTAATATAATATATTAATTATTGAATTCTTATTTTCAATAAGAAAGGGTCTAGGTATATCAAAAATTTACAAATTGTTTTTCGCTTTTGAGGTTAAAAACATGGCCGCCAGGCGCATTACCAATTGGCGGGGATAATAAGCGATAAATTGGGTGCATTCTGCCAGACAAATATCTGAGTCATCGAACGCCATAAAGTACATTTTAACCATGAAAAGTAAATGAATATTCTAAACAAATTACTTTCCATGGTTAACAAAATGGCGATCGATGACTCAGAGATTTGTCTTACAGAATGCACCCATCGATTTGTATAGGCTAGCTCGTTTTCGCATCGTCTACAAAGCATTAGTGATCTGTGAAGGTCCGAACAAATTATCGGACGCGGCTTACTGCCGCGGCTGATCTGAGGTGTGCAAACTATCGGATGTAGTAGGTCGCGGACGTAACCATAGACTAATATGACGTCATCGGACGTCCGATAGCTATCTGGCACGCAGGATGTTATGAGAGCGTGCACACTTATCAGCCGCGGCAGTAAGCCGCGTCCATAAGCCGCGTCCGATAATTTGTTCGGACCTTGACAAAGCATACCAGAGACAAACTAACCGTTCACCTTGAGTCAAAACAATCTTTAAGCCGTTCACCTAAAAGACGGTCATGGTACCGATTTAAGCAATTTTGTTTAGGGCCTGCTTCTGAACTGAACGGCTTAAGGATGGTTTCTTATTTGCTGATGGTAAGCCCCCAGGCCGAGTTGTATGCTATTCTCCAAGCGACCGAAATTCTCATTGGCAAAAAATTCGGAAAAGCCGCCGTGCTTAGCGACTCGAGATCAGTAGGGTTATTCACGATTGTCGGAAATCTAGTCGAAAGCTTTCGATTCGAATCCGTATCCTCCGATATAACAAAAATATAGCTATTCACAAATACATTCGACTGGCATTCGATTCACTTTCCGACGGGAAAGCAAAATGTATTTACAAAGTTTGGTAGCATAAGGTAGAAAATAAGATCGAAGACTATAGACTTTCCGATTCGGTTCGGAAAGTTGGTTTCCGACAATCGTGAATTTGGGCTCTGCTCTCCAAACGCTCCAGGATCCAGACTCGTCGCTCCCGATCCCTAGGGCGATTCAGGGCAACCTCCAGACACTTAGAGACAACCACCAACTCGTCTCACTCTAATGGATAAGGGCCCACGTCGGTGTGAACGGGAACGAAAGAGCGGACCAATTAGCCAAGGAGGCGGCTCTCAAGGTGAAGTGTAGGCCGCATCACGAATGTTGTCCTGTCTCCTTTGTGAAGCGCCATTTGCGCGCAGCTACAAAAGTGGAGTGGGACCATAGGTACACTTCAGAAAGCACGGCGAGCACTACAAAATTCTTCCTACCGAATGGGGTGGAGGCGTACAGCATAGTGCGGAAGATGAAGGTGGACCGGCCGACCTCGCAGATGCTGACGGGACATGGTGGGTTCGCGGCGTACTTGTACAGGTTTAAATGCAAGGACAACCCATCATGCGTTTGCGACCCGACAGCGAGCGAGGACATCTTCCACATTATGCTGGACTGCCCTCTGCACTGCATTGATAGGTACACATTAACACAGACACTAGACACACCACTCAGCAAAGACACCCTAAAGGACATAATGAGAGACAGCAAAGAAAGAGATAAATTAATAGAATTTGCAAAGAAAATTATAAAAATAGTAAATGAAAGAAACAAGACATACCATGTAAGACAGAATAGAAAACATTGTATATATGACAATGCAACAATAAATGATAACACTGTAGACACTAGTTCATAGAAGTATTTTGAAACTATCAATGGGGAGGCGAAGGCAAAGTGAATTACAGATGGCGCTCAGTCTTTGGAACAATTGTCAGTTTGAGCTTATATTGTCTTCACTGTGTATTACGTGATTTTACTTTCTTAGATTGTATTTTTTTCGGTTTTGCGGACAAACAATGTATTCTATGCTAACTTTAGCTCATATAAAAGAAGAATTACGGAAAAGAAAAGCCAAAACAACAGGCAAGAAAGTTTATAGCAACTTACAAAAAATTGCTAACAAGCATTACATTTCTTTAAATTTCGTGTAAGATTTACAAGTAATCTTTTTATTTCAGATTAGAAGCATATGATTTAAATTTTAACAAAGCAACTAAGTGTGAATTTCCGTGTTTATAGTTGCCTGATGATGCCTTCTGTGCAATAGTAATTTCAGGTTTCTGTACTGGAATTTCTGTACCATCCAAAATTACACGAACCGTTTTATCATATTTATTTTATTATTCTAAGTTTCTTGAATGACTCTGGCATATAAAATTCTATTAATTCTCTGTTTGGCCCCAATATTGGGCTTATTCCATATTTGATATACCTATCAAATTCATCCAAGTTATAAATATGTTAGAAACTGCTGAGGTTGAATTATTAAAGAACAAAGCTGTTATAATTCAAATGTTGTTTTATTTTGGCGAAGCTTCATCTAATTCATAAAACATTCCTTTTGATTTATAATGTTTCTCAGGCTCAGCAAAGGAGAAAATCGAGGAAAAAGCATATGTTTTTTGATATTTTTTTGCCCACTATTTTTTTTGTTACTGGGAAATCGATGAACTCCAATATTTTACAAGTTACATGCATAGCAATGTGGCATTTTCTCAGTATAAAATTAAAAAGTGCAATACTCCAAGAGATTCCCATATGTTTTGACAGTTTCTTTGAGGCGGCTCGGTACCAACGACAAGACGCCACCTATCGGGACAAAATTGCGCTTTTCCTCCCCATTAATTCCTAGGAGCGAAATTAAAAAAAAATTTTTTTCGAACAAACTAAATACCACAAAAACAAGTACAAAATTAAACACCCTTTGTAAATATTGGTTACTTACATATGGTAAGATCGGCGGATAAGCGGTGTTAGATCACAGAATAGTATTGACAGGTGACAAGCCGCGAAATGAACTTTTGGCGCCATTTAATGCTGAATTAAAACAGTGTTTTTCTTGATATCTATCTACGGCAGCGACTTGAGCTACTGCATCATGTAACAACGCTGTCCATACGGCAATTTTCATTGCTGAGATTTGATATTTTCCAAAACCATGGCAATAAATTATTATTTTTTTGCTTTTTACGGTGACTTTTTATTTTGATTTGAATACGGCTATCCTAAATTTGAATCCTAAATCACTGATTTAAAGTTATTCTGTCCACTGAATACCTAGTCACAAATTGAATATTTCTTGTATCCTTTGGACAGCGGACAAACACAAGTGTTACCATAATATCTCTCTCGGTATGTCCGTAGAGCTAAAGCAGCGACATTGTCCATAAATTAAAATCATGTAGGTGTACTCGAAAACTGTGAAATAATAATAAGGCATAGTAGAGGTAATACTTATTCGTATTATATCAGATTTTAATAAGACTCCGTCAATGAGACGTCAAGACATCATATTTTTTTTTATCTTACTCTATGCATCATCGATATGCTCTTTGGGCGTTTTTGTGTTTTTTTTTTTTTTTTTTTTTTCTGGCTCGCACGGTTTGTGCATTAGCCAATATCAAGTAGGTAGTAAAGGTAGGGAAACCAAGGAATTTTAATAATAAAGGAAATGATCGAAATTTAGGAAAGATCTTGGAAAAATAATAGGATCAGGGGCAGAGGATAATTAGTGAAATAGATAGATTAAAAATAATGAATAGTATAATATTTACATAAAGGTAATTAAGTAGGTAATATAAATGAAGGTTATAATTTAATATTATTTTCAGTTAAAAATTTTGAAATTAAACTATACAAGTCTGGATTTATGCAGCTCAACAGGGTTGGGATTGATGTAGGGAGAGGAACACGGAGGGACACAAGGGAGTTTAAAAAAGAGGAGCAATCATGAAGCGAACATTGAAAGAAAATGTGATTTAGGTCCTCGTCACCAGCACCACAAGCACATACACTGCTGTTGCGGATTCCTATTCTAGAAAGATGGGATGCAGTACAAACATGACCTAAACGCATTCTGATAAGACTGGATGTAGCAAATTTACTTAACTGTATTTTAGAGAACCATGGCTTAAGAGGAACTGTTTGTTGAATTCTTTTATAAGCTTTTCCTTTAGTTAGGCTTGTAGTATTCCATTTATCTTCCCAACTGACATATAAATTCTCTTTGGGAAGAGAAATGAGATCCGGCACTATATTTTTATAAGGGAAGATATCACCAGAATTTATTGCGTCCTTGGCAAGCTTGTCGGCAATTTCATTTCCTTTTATGTTATGATGGCCAGGTATCCACGCAAACAGAATGTCATATCTATTTTCTTTACAAGTTAATAACAGCTGTCTACACTCTATAATATAAACAGAAGCTAAGCAGGATTTAAATGGAAATTTTTGAAGAGATTGAAGAGCGCTCTTGGAATCCGAAAATATAATTGTTTTTTTAAGTTTTGCTATTAGGACATATTCTAGTGACTTTAGGATTCCAAAGCATTCTGCAGTGAAAACTGATGTCTCAGGTGGAAGTTTAATTTTTTGATGGATGTTATATTGCTGATGGAAGACACCAATTCCAACTGAACCAGAATCAGAGTGTTTAGATGCATCGCAATATAAATAATGCCAGTCCGGCCAGTCACTATCCATAAGATGTCTTAGGGTCGCATCAGGGTTTTGGTCATTTTTTAAACAGTTTAAACTAAAGAGGACATTAGGTTCAAGAACCAGAGCTGGGTAGTTTGCAGAGAACAAAGGAAGGTATTGTGATCGGTGAGTAGGGGCTTGCAGGGAGATAAATTTACGAAAACTCACGACTAGACATGGGGGAGGCTTATTGGTCCAGAAAGAAGAGGTCTCAATTTTTTCTGATAATTCTTGTAATTTGTTGTATAGAGGATGGTTCGAAAATTGAAAAGCGCGGAAGAGGAATTTGTCGCACAACATTTGCCTTCTTAACTTTAGTGGGGGTTCTGCACATTCGACCTGAAGAGCATTTAGTGGGCTAGATTTCATAGCTCCACCTATGAGTCGTAGTGATTTAGATTGGATATCATCCAATTTACTTATGGCAACTAAGCTACACGGCTCTAAAAAGTAAGTCCCGTAATCCAGGATGCTTCTGATGATAGCGTTATAAAGAAGCCTAAGGTTAAAAGGGTGGGCGCCCCACCAAACACCAGAAAGACATCGCAAAATATTAAGTAATCGTTCACATCGTGCCGAAGCATAATAGCAGTGTGGTAAACCTGTTAATTTCGAATCTAATATTAAACCTAAAAATTTAAATTCATTTTCTGAGGACATTAATTGACCGTCATAAAAAATTGAAAATGTAGGTGGACTGCGCATTTTAGTAAATAAAACTGCACAGCTTTTACTTACAGAGAGACTTAATGCGTTTTTATCCAACCAAGTTTTTAAAAGCTTCAGAGCGTTGTTTAACAAATATGTTAATTTAAATATAGATCGGCCAGATACATAGATAGCTAAATCATCCGCATATTGTAACACATTCACGTTTTCAGCGATGGAAAATTCAAGGTCATGAGTATATATGGCGTATAGAATTGGGCTGAGTACAGAACCCTGTGGCAGGCCTTTCCACGTCAGTCTAGATTTTACCTTTGAATCACTAAAATTAATTTGTATTTGCCTTTCTGAAAGGAGGTTAATGATAAAATTACTCAATAGGTGTGGGACCTGAAGCTTATCTAATTTATCTTTGAGAAGTTGTAAATCAACATTGTCATATGCTGCAGAAATGTCTAAGAAAGCTACAAGTAAAAATTCGTTATTTGAAAAGGCTAATCTTATATCAGTAGTGATAATGCCTAGGCTGTCCATTGTGCTCTTTCCTTTTCTAACCACTGAACCATATTGACTCGGAGCCAGCAGCCCCTGACTTTCTACATACCACTCCAGCCTGATCTTGGCTAGGTGTTCTGCCAACTTAGATAGGACTGACGAGAGAGCTATAGGTCTATATGAATTAGGATCTAATGAGGGCTTGTTGAATTTCAAAATAGGAATAATTTCCTGGATTTTCCATGAAGGTGGGACTTCGCACAAGTAAATTAGACTATTGTCATTTAAATGAGTTAGAAAAGAGTATGGAATACCATCGATACCAGGAGCTGAATCTTTAACATAGGACAGCACACCTTTCAACTCAGTCAAAGTGAATGGCAAGTTAAGATTATTTAAGTCCTCTATACTACTGCGACAGGTTAACTGAGGTGATGATAGTATCAGTTCTTGAGGAACAAATGGCGGAGCTAATTTGTCCAGAAATTTTTCGGCTACACCCTCATCAATACATTTTGGGACTCGTTCTTTAAAGGCAGATCGAAACCTACGAATGTTATTCCAAACCTCGGAAGGAGAAATGTCAGGTGATATAGATGAACAAAAGGTCCTCCAACCTTCCCATTTCTTTTTTTTAAATAGACTGCGGATTTGATTCATTATTTGTATCAATTTATCAAAATTTTCGGAAGAACTATTATCTCTATAATTTATTTCGGCCTCTTTTCTCTCTTTTATTGCTCTTGTACATTCACTGTCCCACCACGGGGGGGAAGGAATATACCCATTTGTTTTTTTCTTTGGAAAAACTTCGTCAGCTGATTCTAACAAGACTGAGGCAAAAGCCTCGGCACTCTGTGTCCGGTTGTTTTCTTGTATAGAAGGAAGGGAAGAAACCTTTAGCTCAACTTGCTCCATAAACATTACCCATCTGTCACTGTCACTGTCATTTTGGTTAAGTTTATATTTCAAACGAGGTGGTCGTCTACTTTGATTTTTTATTATAGTTGAAGGAAATTCAATTAAAATAGGAAAGTGGTCACTACCAAACGTCGAAGATAGTGGGCTCCAAGTAAAGGTGGCAGCTAGATTAGGACTACAAATTGTAAGGTCGGGCGCACTGTCGCCTTCATGAGGCAATGTTCGCCGTGTTGGAAGTCCTGTATTTATGATGCAAAAGTTATTTAGTTCTGAAAAATCTAAAATTCTGGTACCACACCAGTTAGATTTGGCACTGCCCCATGCTTGGTGTTGAGCGTTAAAATCTCCCATTATAAAAATGGGTTTTGGGAGTTGAGAGATGATGGTATCGAGTTCATTGTACACAGAGGATGTTGGATGAGGTATGTATAGTGAAACAAAACAGATATTATTAATAGAAGCGGCTATGATTGACAGGTTAACACTATGGGTAATAGGAATAAGCTGAAAGGAAACAGAATCATTAATTAGTAGAGCTACACCACCATGGGAGTCTGAACGATCTTCTCTTAAAGGAAAATAATGAGAAACATTAAAAATACTATTTGGCTTAATCCATGTTTCTTGTAATGCTATAATTACAGGTTTATATACATTAATTAAGTGAAGTAAATCACTTTTCTTATTATTAATACTTTGGCAATTCCACTGAAGGATTGATGACAGATGATCCATTTTGTTGTTTATTTACAATATTTATATTTTTAGGTGCAGCGTTGGACGGTTCAGACAGGTTTTCTGTTTGGGACAAAAAATTTATCAAGGCAATAATAAGGTCTCTAGTCGACATATTGGAGAAAGGGTTATTTTCATTTAAGGTACCAACTGTTGGCAATGGAATATTATAATCTTTAGTTAAAATGTCATGAGTTTCTTTGTCATAGCCTTTAGAACTAATTTTATGTAATTTAGGTTGAATAAAGACTGTTTTTCTGTAAGATGTAGTTTTATTGGAATTAGAGTTATACCTTTGTGATTGGGGAGCAATGGAGGATGTAAGAACTTCGGAATATGATTTTGTGATTGGAGGGTGAAGCTTAAGTGCTTCAGCATAAGAAATGCAATTATTGGCCATAGACTCTTTTATTGATTTTTGTCTGGCAAATTCGGGACACTTCCGGTTGGTGGCATAGTGAGATCCAGAGCATAGGCAGCAAGTAACATCATCTTCATCAATTTGGCAACTCTCACCTGAGTGGTCATTTCCACACTTAAAACATTTAGGCTTTGATCTACATTGACTTTTTATATGGCCAAAGCGGCAGCAATTGAAGCATTGGACAGTGGGAAAAATATAAAGGTCTACAGGAAGAGAGTTATAACACAGGAACACTCTTTTCGGTAGCACCTGACCATCAAAAGTGAGTACTACTGTCTCTACAGGAGTGAACGTGACATTACCATTTACTGAATTTTTCCTGTTAATGCGCCTAACTTTTAAAATATTTCCACAGCCCATAGGTACAGAAATGTTTTGTAAGATTTCTTCTTCAGACCAATCTATCGGAACCCCTCTTACAACACCCATACGAGTAACAGAAAAAGTGGGTATAAACGCTTTGAAATTACTGTCCTTTAAGGCCGTTAGTAAGAAATTTATTTGCATCATCATATTTAACAAATGAAATTACCAGTCTGTTTCTACCAATTTTTTTCAGAGATCCATTTACAATGTTTTGGCAATTATGTTTTTTTAAGAATCGACCAAAAGAGATTGGATGCAAAGATACATTTTCATCTGGCGTAGACTGTATTTTTTGAATGTGCACATTGTATGGAGATGCATCAGTTGCCTCATATATTTCCCTACCAACTACAGGGCGCGTCATAGACTTGTTTGATGAATCAAGAGTTGGATTAATTGTTTGTGTTTGTGGTGCTGAGGACATAGTGGGAGTCTTAAAGGCTTTTGGTGAATTATTTTCACTAATATCGCAATGGCAGTCAACTTCAGTCAAAACATTAGAAGCAAATTTATGATGCCTCCTCTTTTTGTTACAATGTTTGCAAACTTTACGTGACGCTACTCTTTTACGTTTTGTTGGGTTATTTACAGAAGCGTCAGAGTCAAAAAGAGAACCATCAGTGTCCATACCCCCCACACTTTCATCGAATGGTACAATTACATTATGAGAAACCTGGGGGACTGTCCCCCCAGGGTCCTCCGGATCATTCATAAAAGTATAGATCTAATAACTCACCAGATCGCTGCAAATATAATACAAAAACACTAATACTAAATATATACACTATATAAACAATATTTACACTATCTGATCCTACTATTTACAAAGAATTAAGTGAAAAAATCAAAAAAAGCCAAAAGACACAACCGCTTAGTTGAAGGTTTCCCGCGCTTTTTTTCCGTTTTTGTGTTGTGATGTACAAAAAGTAACAGAACAAAAATAAAATATTAAAAAGTCACAGACTAAAAATTATAGTATAATAGTGAAAACATTATACCATAGTTGAATGAATTTTCTCCACTACTAGCACTTAGAGAACACATATTGTCATATCTGCTGCTATGAAAAATAAAAAACCGGACAACGAGCATTTACAAAAAAAACTGTCGCTGTCAAGTGTCAAAATATTTTCCGCCGAGTATTTTAGGTTATTTTAAAATAATATTAACTTATTCGAAAATAATATCAATTCTGACGGATTTGTAATTGCTGGCGTAATGTAACAGTCCCTAAGTGGAATTCATGATACTACTAAAACCGAAGTTTTCAGCGAAACATTTTTTTGAATTGCGAAATTAAAATCGATTTTGTTAACGGTTGAATCTGTTTAATAAAATACAGGTTGGTTTGAAGTGCATTTATTTCAATTTCCATAAAACTTTGAAGAAACACCACTGTAGGTAAACGTGTAGACAAGGTGTAGGACTTTGGCACGTAAAAAAGTGTTTGTTTGAAAATTTCATCTAATTAAAATTTTGGAAAAGGAAAAAATACGTGTAGTCTCCTGTTTTCGTAAGTAATTTAATAATAATAAATACTCATTTTTACACAGGTAAAAGATTTCGAAACGTTGTCAACTTTATTGTTTGTTAGAAGTAGATTTTGTCTCTTTCGCACATTTTTAGATGACACGCAATTAAAAATGACTCTTACGGCTTGAGCATAAGGTACAATTTGGCAACATTGTGTTAATTTATACTGATGTAGGGGTTTTTAACTTGTCGGCAATAAGTAATAGATACAGCATGTAGAAAATGTTAAAAACGAAAAAAATTCTCTTGTGACTAAACTACTGGATATTTTTCATTGATATTTTACAGGCAGACTGGGAGCGTTACTAGATATACGAAATTTAATTAATTGTCGCATTGACCTCTCCACTTTGTATAATAAATAATATTGAGAAATGCAATGTTGGAATAAAATCAATGAGCGGTTTTCAAAAGGCAGTTTAAGAAAAAAAGTAGTTCATAAAATAGAACGAGATGTCGTTGTACTTAGTAGGTAACTTTTTATGAAAAATATGAAATGTAATTACTTTTTTATTAAACGTTTGTTAAGTATGTGGTTTGTTGCTTTGTGCGTTGGTTGTCCAATGGCGTGTTACGAAAACTTTTCTATGACCAATATGACCATTAGTGGGAAAAAATATTTAAAAAATTGACTTAGTTGATGTAACGCCATCTGTCGACATAAAATTATACTAAAATTCTCTGCTGTCAGAAAACCGCTCATTAGAATTTAAGTAACAGTATATATGTCAGAAGGAAATGTATTAGAATTAAGATATTGTAAAAAAAAAGAAAAAGAAAGACAAAAAAAAGATGAGTGTAAAAGAAGGAAAATTGTAAAATTGTCTAGGGAGAAGTTGCAAAAAAAAAAAACTGAAAACTTGCACATGCAAAATTTAACGGTAAAAATACTGATTCTCAAAACAGGTTCTATTAATTTATCATCACAATAAATGTAAAATTGTACCTTTTTTATTAACATTCTATTCGAAGGCAAAACTAGACATGTTTTCCGGATGGATCCGTCAAGTAAAATAAACCAAAGAAAAAAAACACGCTCTACCTAAATCTCCTAGCAAAGATGGAAACAAAAAAATGTCACTGTCAAACTGACCTTGAAAGTTACATATTCAGATATACCTAAACCTTTGGTCATTTTCGTTACAATCGTTACATACATACATTTTCGAGTCATGATAAGTACTGTCCCCGTCAATTGGTAATGCGCCTGGCGGCCACGATTTTAACCCCAAAAACAATTGTAAAATTTTTATATACCTAGACGGGTGAATCTACATTGTTCCTTACTTCCTGCGTCATTGTCTGAACTCGAAAAGCTTTAAAAATCCAATGCATCACAAGGAATAAATCAAAAATATGCCATCATTTACATTATAGTACAATAATACATTGTATTTATTTGCATATTTTTAATTTATTTATAGCGATGCATTGGATTTTCGAGTTCAGACAATTCCCTATCTTATTGAAAATAATAATTCAACAATTAATATAGGTTATTAGGTTACCTATTAGAATTTTCTTGTTTCATGACATGTTTAGTTGCAGATCACGTCAACGTGGATGTTAATGTGACAAGGTTCCGGCGCATTACCAATTGATGGGGATAATAATAGGCTAACATAAAATGCTAAATTGGCAACACTGATGTTTTGTCTACACAAACCACGCAATCGCTGTGGACTGGACGGCGTGTGTAGAGAAACATGTTTCGGAAACAATGTTTTGTGTAGATGTTTTTGTTGATTGTGTAGAGCAAAACATGTGCTATGGACCCGCCCTTATTAATTCTAAAACGTAATTCTACCCCAATAACAACAATGGTAAATTATTGTAGTAAATTTACTAATCTTTTGTGAAATATGCCCCTGATTAAATACTGATGGATTTCAGAATTTACTATGTGTGTAGGCGTCGCCTTAAGCGTTACAAAAATCGCGCGATAAAACGTGAAAAAATCGCTCGTGTAAACAAGCCTCACTGTGTACTTTATAATCTGTGCTGTCGATCCACTATTAGTCTGTGGAGCTGTCACTGTCATTAGATTGGCTGTCAGTCAGCGCAACTGTCATCCATCAAGTGTTTGTCAGTTATTGTTTGAAAATTTGCTTTTGTTTGTTTGATTTGTTTCATCCTAATTTTATCTAAGTTTTTTCAGGTGTAATGGGTAAGAAAAAGAGTTATTATTAGGCAAACATATTCTGTAATTTATTTAATCATATTATTATGTGAATTTATCTATTTCTAAAAATCAGTAAAGTGCCTGAGATTGATCATTATGCATTGGACCCTTCGATTTGGTCGTCGTTTAGTGTTTCAAATATATTGGGAACTTTTTAGTTATGTAGTGTCGGCACCAGCACCCGTTTAAAAGGAAGGAATATCCTCATGCTGGTTTTGTAGGAAATTAATGATTGATTGATATATAACCAGCACATCACGAATTATTCCACCAAGTGTCCCCACCACTGGTAAATATAAGTATCAATAAAAAACCGGCCAAGTGCGTGTCGGGCCACGCGCCGTAGGGTTCCGTAGTTACCTTATACCATACGATATTTAATACCAGTATTATTTTTCGACTGCAAACAAAAATAACTTTGTTTTTCATGGTGTTGGTATGAATGACAAAGTTATATTTGCGGTTTTGGAAAATGTGCTATATCTCAAAAACTAATTATTATATCTCGTCAAACCAATTTTCGTTGAAAGTGTTTATAAAGATATACAGCATATATTTTTTTTAGATTTTTCACTCTCTTATTTCAAAAGTTAGAGGGGACACACATTTTACCACTTTGGCAGTGTTTATCTTTCAAACGGTTGACTTTGAAAAAAAATCGTCTTAGAAACCTCAATGTCATTTTTAAAGACCTATCTATAGATACCCCACACGTGTTGGTTTGAACAAAAAATTTTTTTTCAGTTTCAGTTCCATGTATGGTGAGCCCCCCTTAATCTTTTATTTTTTTATTTTTGTGTTAAATTCGTTAAGCGGTTAACAGAATACATCTACTTACTAAGTTTCAACTGTATAATCCTAATACTTTCGGAATAAAGTGGCTGTGACATACGGACGCACAGACAGACAGACAGACAGACATGACGAATCTATAAGGGTTCCGTTTTTTGCCATTTTGGCTACGGAACCCTAAAAAGTGAAAATATAGAAGTAACATTCTCCATCAAGCGAATCTGTCGTAAAGCAAATCTGCTGTAAATTGAATTTGTCGTAAAGCGAATCTGCCGTAAATTGAATCTGTCGACTTTGTCGTAAAGCTAATCTGGCTTAAGCGAATGAGGGCACCCAGTGGGGATGCTTGGTGGGGCAAAGTGGAATAATCCTAGCACACAAACGGCCCCGAACATGATTCTCCGACCCACTGATTTACATTGTTTCCCACTAGTGGCATGATATATCTTATTATTATGGCGGCTCCACACGTTGCCCCAAACCTTGGCCAATGTATTGTTCGTTGATGCTTTTGAAAGAAACTCTTTGAAGCATTTCTTACAAAACCGGCAACATACAATGAATTTGCCAATATTGTGGCCAACGTGTAGAGCCGGCGTTTAACTACCCCAGCGCCCGCGGCATGGGTTCGTATATCATATTGACCTCGATATGACTAAAATATGTATTAAACAGCGTCGAAACATATTTGACAGGACGATAAAGTTCGTACTTCGATAAAGAATTTTATCACGTCGACAGTAATCATTCATTCAGTGTGTTTTAAATTCGTTCTTTTGGCGTTGATAAGTTTAAGAAAAGGATCACACTACACGCGCGCATACTGTACTACGCGCTTGTCGCGCTCTTTTGTCGACCACCTTTGAGTAGTAGACTATTTATCGACTTCAACTTCGAATTAAACTGTGCAAGATGGCGGCTCATTGTGATCATTTGATGATCATGCACGCAGTGCGCGATAATTAGTCGCACTTGACATTTCATCGTGACATAGATAATATAATTTATAGAATGAGGTTTCATAATATGATAAAAAGCTCGATAAAAGTTTATCGATTGTGCCATCCAGCGGGCGCTGGTCGTTGTCCACACATCCATATTTTTTTTGTTTCAGAGAAGAGCTTCGACTTCGGCAAGCTATTAAAAAATCATGAAAAGAAGCATAAAGCGAGACCAGAGCATTTAGTCAGCGTAGCCGGAGGGGTACCTACTTTTCACTAATATATTAGTCTTTTATAGTCTGCATTTTATCATAGAATCATGCATGCGGTAGATGCTATTTTTGACGTAGATTACATAACATTGCTTCTTTTTAGAACTATTGGTGCGACAATCATAATTTCATAGTCCTGTTTCAATTCTCAGGTCCAAAGAAGACTGCAGCAAAATTATAAAACAAGGAAAAGCAGCCGATTGACTGTCTTTGATACCTTAAGGAATTTAACCAGCTATGACAGTCCTGTGAAGGCCAAACCTGACAAAAAAACTGAAATCGAGCACAGGAGATTGCAGCTCGAAAAATGGAAACGAGAGAAGGAAGAAAGAAAAAAGGAAGCTGCGGCACAGAAAAAGAAACCGTTCCTGGTCGGAGCTGCACCTTCAAAGGTGTTGCCACCACCTCCGCCTCCTCTTCGGAAAGTGATGCCAAGTACTTCCGGTAGAGTGACAAGGTCACAGGCAAAACAAAAACAAAATGTTACGAAACAAACAGCTGTCCCTAAAGTTACCAAACAAGCACAGTCCTTCGCTCCAAAGAATGCATCGTTCCAAGCGCCACAAATCAAAAACCTTACTGTACTACCAATTTTAAACCTACCATCAAAGAAAAAGGAAAAAACTGTTTATAAATTTGAACTCACTATAAATAATACATCAAAACAGTGCACTACACAGACTACATCAAAATCATTGAATAACAATGTTACAGCGTCTCGAATAACACGACAAACTGCTTATGGTTTAAATAATAAATCCAGAGGAAAGTTCAAGAAAGTAAGTCCTAAAAGAAAATCACTTTCTAAGACTGTGCAAAGTTCAAGTAGTGAATTAGAATCCTCCAAATCTTTTCCAAGCACTACAGAAGATGAATTGACATCTTCAACAGAGTCACAGAATCAAAAGAGTTTACAGTCATCTTCTAGCAGTGAACGTAAGAAAACGTCTCCCATTTTTAAAATAACTCCTCGAAGATCATTATCAAAGACCAGAAAGACATTGACCCCCAAAAATCCAGTGCCCAAAAGTGAATCGAGCTCAGAAGAAAAGCTCAGGTCCCCAAAATCACCAGTGGACCTGCCAATGACCCCCGAGCAGATTGCCGATGAAGCCAAGAAAGTAAGTCCTTGCGTCACCATGTCTAGAGGAAAAGAAAATGCAAGGAGGGAAATGAAAAAGAAGATGCAAGAAGGTATTTATTTTGTGTTCACACACTTTTAAACATTTTTAATGAAATTATCTGTAATATAAGATGCTAATAATTATGCCTATGATTAACATATTAAACAATTTATAAGTACAACAGAAAGCCGTTTACAAAAAAGAATCCTGATAGTAGAACAATGTTCGTAGATTGATTAACTTATACATAAGTTAATAATGTCACAGAGTGGGATGAACATGAACATCGTACGCTTATCCTGATGCTTTTTGTGTAATAGACCCTCAGTTTGCTTCATAGAAACATCTGTGAAATATTCTTCACACAGTTAAACATGATGGATGATGTTGTAGGTCTCCTAGATGAAGACACAAGTAATATAGATAGTATAAACCACTTCAGAAGGCAGCTCGCCTCCGAGATCAAGCGTATGACGGAGATGTGTGAAGTCTGGGAGAAGATCCAGGAACAAACACCTCTCTCTGAATCTATACAGGTAAACAAAGTATTTTATTTATTTAAAACCTAAGATAAGTTGTAAAGTTAAGTTTAAGATCTTGGTTGCGGCATGAGTTTACTCGTAGTAGTAGTGTGGTTCAAAATAAAAAATACTATGAGTATCCTCGTAGGTTGGCAGTCAAAGTGTTAAATATTGGGCGAGATCAGTTGTAGTTCCAAGCAGTTAAAGTTTACTGATTTATTTCAGTTCAGTTCAGTCGAGATTCAATTTCATTTGCTTATATTTAGCTGCAATAGATTCACAAAAATGTGTGTTTTTTTTTAGGGATTGCATTGATTTTTAATCGCGTTTCGCGGTATCGCTAGCGATGATAGAGCGCGCAAACGTCCTGCCTCGCGAAGCTGAGCGCTCGGTGCCGGTGTAGACGTGTCTCGGGCGAGTGCTTGCGTAGTGTGCGTAAGCGATCGAGCTAAGTGCCCGTTCACACAGAGCGGTCTGTTTTACAGGACCGTTTTATCGGATAGGTACGTTTTTATTCGGCGGTGGCGTATGTAGTTGTATAGGTATGAGCGTGTTCACACACAACATAGTATATCGGATCCAGTAAAAATACCATGATATAGTGACAAGAATTGAGAAAGGAATGCTCCAGTGGTTTGGTCACTTAGAGAGGATGAATGAAAGGCGAATCACGAAAGAGATATACTGTGCGAATGTGGAAGGAACGATTGCACGAGGGCGTCCCAGAAAAACCTACGCGGACCAAATAGAGGTTATTATAAAAAAGGCTGGTGTACGCAGTGACAAAAACCGCAGGGCATGTATGAAAAGATTGATGGATATGAATGAAGCGAAAGAAGTGTGCAAGGATCGTAGCAGGTGGCGATCCATAGTCTCTGCCTACCCCCATGGGAAACAGGCGTGAGTGTATGTATGTATGTATGTATGTAAAAATACCAATCCGTTTCACAGGTCAGTTTTATCGGATACGTTTTTATTTGGCAATGGATGTTATGGATGGCGTATGTAGTTGTATGAGCGTATTCATATTTAACAGTATTCCGGATCCAGTAAATTCACAATCCGATGCGATTCTGTTACTGTATCCAGTAGCTACGGATCTGTCAAAACGGTCCTGTAAATGCGGTGTGAACATTACGTCCAGTAACAACAGATCCGTTAAAAAGGGATCGTAGTGTGAATGCACGTAGGAAGTGGCTTGCGCGAGGCAGGGCGTTTGCCTGCTAGCTCGAAATGGACCTATCTATGTGTGTGGTGCAGGAGCTAGTGCTGAGCGCGGTGGGGCAGGCGCGCCTGCTGATGACGCAGAAGCTGGCGCAGTTCGGCGCGCTGGTGGAGCGCTGCGCGCGCCCCGACCCCGCGCACGCGCTCGTCACGCCCGCCGACCTGGCCGGCTTCTGGGACATGGTGTTCATGCAGGTAAATATCGTAAACCGGGGTGATAAGCAACTTGCATGGTGAATAACAACAGTGGAAACGATAGAATAAATAAAAAAAACTGTTTAAAAACAAAAAAACCGACTTCATAAAACCTGAAAAGAAAAACAAAAATAGCTTCAAAATTAAATACCTTTAAAAAGCAAGAAATAATTTTCAAATCACTAGATACCTACGCATATCACTGTAATAAAACACGTCTAATGAAGTCGGGTGGGGCTCTTAGAGTAAAAAAAAGAAGTTGTCCTCCAGCCCCACCCGACTTCAATAGACGTGTTTTATTACAGTGATATGCGTAGGTATCTAGTGATTAGAAAATTATTTCTTGCTTTTTAAAGGTATTTAATTTTGAAGCTATTTTTGTTTTTCTTTTCAGGTTTTTTATTTTATTCTTTTTAGTGTAATCACTATACGGTTCCTATTTGATTTTGAGGAGTTCCCTTGTGTATCTTTGAAATCCAAGGTCCAATAACAATGAAATCAAAATGGTATCATCTTTAAAGTTTCTTCTTTCAAACAAAAAAATAATCATCTAAATCGGTATATAAACAAAGAAGATATGGTCGATCATCCGTATAAGTTCACAAAATGGTAACGAAAACGACAGTATTTTCAGGTTTTCCTGAAAAGTACTGAACCTATTTCAAAATTTTAAGAAATGGGACCAACTTGGGATCAAACCTGATCTAATAACGTTTGAATCATTTCAATCGGTTCAGCCGTCTTCGAGTAATCGGTGTGTACACCGACAAAAAACAAAAAAAAAAAAGGGTCGAATTGAGTACCTCCCTCCTTTTGAAGTCGGTAAAAAGAAATTAACAGCTTGGCATAACAATAAATAAGACTGTATAGAACGGACTTTTCTTTGACCGAGTCCCAAACGCCGCCATTTATATAAGCCTACTTTTTCCCTTCACGTCGTTAAGCCCTGTCCTAATTGGCATCGGTCGTGCGATCATGCGTTGCGATTTCATCGTGCGATGAAACTGAACAACAGGCGCATCGCATGATCGCGCGACCGTCAATTAGGACATTCAATAGATGTCACTAGGTTTGATCGCGCGGTCGCACGACCCGTTTCATCGGACAAACGCACCATCGCGCGACCGATGGCCAATTAGGACAGGGCCTTACGCGCCGCTGTCGTCCAGGCGTGTTGCCAAGGTTGCTTACTGTTAAATTTTGCTTACGTCTAAAGATAATATTGCTAAAATATAAGTTTTTCTTTGCTTTGAAATCATTATTTTATTCTAGTTTTACAAAATGTGAGATCAACGACCGATGGCAGGGCAATTGAAAAAGATTTGACGCCTAGTAAAAAAAAACCGGCCAAGTGCGTGTCGGACCACGCGCTGTAGGGTTCCGTAGTTACCTTATACCATACGATATTTTATACCACTATTATTTTTCGTCTGCAAAAATAACTTATTTTCAGTTTCAGTTCCATGTATGGAGAGCCCCCCCTTAATCGTTTATTTTTTTATTTTTGTATTCAATTCGTTAAGCGGTTAACAGAATACATCTACATATCAAGTTTCAACCTTGTAATCCTGATACTTTCGTAATAAAGTGGCTGTGACATACGGACGGACAGACAGACAGACATGACGAATCTATAAGGGTTCCGTTTTCTGCCATTTAGGCTACGAAACCCTAAAAATACAGTAGGTACCTACTTTAACTAAATTTTACTACCTATTGGGTGAAACAATCGGCTACACTACACAATAAGAACTGTCCATTTCAATTTGATAAATTAGGTACGAAAACGAAATAATATTTAGAAAATATTACTTACCTCTCATCATCTTTGGTCAAATAAAAAGAAATAAGTGTGGCACCGTTTTTAAATTTTTTGTTGTTGTTGTATAGTCAAACATCACAATAACTTGACGCCATTGTAATTTGTTTCCATGATCGTATGGAACGCACAAACAGGCAAACGCGCATAAGGCGACGCCGGCCGTGGCAGCCCGACTGACGCTACGGTCACACAGAGACAAACCAGATCGGATTTTTGCAGGATATAGTATATCTCCATATAAAACCGAATGCACGTGTGAATTCATACATATAAACTATATTATGACTACCTGACTAAACCATATTCTGTAAAAATCCAATCCGGTTTGTCGCCGTGTCAACGTAGCGTAAGTTTGCTGTTTAACGGTGTAGGCTAATATCGTGACCTGGAGCCCGTCCGGAGCGGGAGTGTCCGTTCTACACAGTTTTATTTATTCTTATGCGCTTGGACCTGTTCATAGAATATTTTTCAATAGAACTAATAAGGTCATTTTGATTTTTTTTCTATCGAAAATGTCGCTGTTGTTATTCACATGAAACATGTACCGGTGCGACTTACGTCGCTAATCACCCCAGTTTACCGGTACATGTTTCTCAAGAAAGCATTGAGCCTTAACTAATGCAAATGCAATAAAAAACAAACGTGACCCTTTTGAAAAGAAATAAAAAATATTAGGAACTATACCTATCAATTTAAGATGTTTTTGATGATTTAGTTTAATTTAACCATGCTTGAATAAAGTAGATCGAAATAGTAGTTTATGAAACTGGCGCATAATGAAGGGTATTAAAACATGAGTGTGTTTTTTAATAGTATCACACGAGTGTTTTAATACCTAGTTATGTGCAGTTTCATACACTACTTTATCTACTCTCATACAATTTGTGATTGAACCTACAAAACTTCTACAAAATAAAATATCAATGATAAAAAGAGTAAGTTTGTAGTTTATCGGTAGGTCACACTACTTACCTATGTTAAGTAAGACGTTTTTCCGTCGCCGCATCTAAAATATCGGATGGAGTCAAATTTTCACTCACTACTATGACATTTTTAAGCAAAAGTAAAAATTAAAATCTAAAAATGGCGCGTAATCGTGTATTCCAGAAGACTAATCGCTACGATAAGTCATCGATCACCATAGAGTACATTTTAATCATGGAAAGTATGTGAAAATATCGTTGTTTCTTTTTAATATCACGGCACTGCCTTCTTCTTGGATTTGCCCTGTATCGTAATGAGAAAAAAAGTTATTTTATAACATTGTTTAGTATAGCGATGTTATAAAATAACTTTTAAAATTTTTTTTCGGTATTGCGTGTATAAAGTATGTCAATGTTAGTTCGATTTGAAATTCATAATATGAATTTTACGAAATGAGAGTAGATCAAATTTCTTACATTATAATAAAATATTTAAAAAAATAAAACATGCCTAAGATCACACATTATTATTTCTCTCAACAATCCTTAGATTGAGAACATCGACATGCGGTTCAAGAACCTACAAGAGCTGCAGAAGCGCAACTGGGTTGAAGAGGCGCCAGCGCCGGCGCAGCACAGAGCGGCCCCCAAGCACCACGCGAAGAAAGCGCCCAAGCCCGCCGCCACCAGCCGCCTGCGCCACATGATCGCAGGTATACCGCGTGTAACACAGGGCTTCAAATACCGTAAAAAATTAGTAACGTTAAAAAAATAACGTTAAAACTGGAAATTAATAACGGTAAAACAGAATTTATCGTTATTTTTTCGTTCCTTGGTAACCTTATGTTACTGTATTAAAAATAATTAAAAGCAATAGGGAATATGCATCAATTTTTTTGTCTAAATCAAAAGTATAATGCGTGAGAAAATCAACTGTAATATTAAAACTTTTTTCTTGTGTTTTTTTCTCGTGATATAGTTACTTGAAGTTAGCACGCAGCAGCAACCGCCGAAAACGCTCTATACAAAACAGACATTATATATGACGTCACATATCACGTTTTAGGTACGCGTTTACTATGGAGTTAGCGAAGAATTTTCAATTATTTTCAATTATCCCTAAATTTTTCGTTTAAGTACATATGTGTCATACAAAAAAAAAAGTATTCGATATTCTATCTGACTGTTTAGTTAGTGCATTATATCCGAAAGTGAAATCGTTATTTTTCCCTGATTTCATCGTGGTGATAAAACTAAAATAATTTTATCACATCATTATTTCATCATCTTTATATTATCATCATATTATTTCATCATCATTTCATCATCATCATTATTTCTGTTCCATCATGTTTTTATACGTGTCCAAAGCGATCAAGCTCAAATTTATCAAAATTGGTGACTTATGCATATTCCCTATTGTGTAATTGACGTTGACGCCGCCGTGACGTGATCAGTCTCTGCGGTAGGTACTAGGTAGTAGAGGACCTACAATACGCAATACCTATAAAATTACCATTAAAAATAACGTTATTTTTTAACCATATTTAGTAACATAACCATATTATAACGTTAAATTAATGTTATGTTAAGGTATCGTTAAAAAAATAACGTTATCAAGGTATCATATTGAAAATAATGTTACGTAACGTTATTTTTACTGTTAATTGGTAACGTTATAAAGCCCTGGTGTAACAAGACCCTCTACGAAGCTGAGGTCTAAGTATTCTGCCTACCATCTGGACCATTTCTGTTCAAAATTACTGCTGGGAAATCATTTTAATTTTTGGTGTTAAAAACAATTAAAAAACAAGTAATTGCATACATTACCACGCAATGTAACGCGTACGACCGCGCCTGCGAGTGTATGCTACACAGCTGCGTGCGGCCGAGTTGGAAGGCAGCGTTTATGTGCGTGCTCATGAAATACATCGAGTAATGACCTTTTCAACACACTTGCTCGTAAAGTGAGCCCTAATACATCGCTTTTAGGGCCATAAACCGAGCTATAACAAACGCGTGCAATCCTACTTCCTACTAATATTATAAATGTGAAAGTTTGGGGGTTTGGATGTTTGGATGTTTGGATGTTTAGATGTTTGGATGTTTGTTCCTCAATCACGCAAAAACTACTGGACGGATTTGATTGAAATTTGTCACACAGATAGTAGGTAGCCTAGATTAAAACATAGAATACTTTTTATCCCGATATTCCCACGGGAACAAGAACCACGCGGGTGAAACCGCGGGCGGCCGCTAGTAATATATAAAACACTAGTTGGTTATAGAATTATCCCTACAAAGTTAAATAGGTACCTTACTGCAAGTTATATGCGAGTAAACAGAGCATTCCCAATTTAACCGGGTAATACAGTTATTTTTTTAGTAACGACAAAGAGGTTTTATGCCGCTGAAAATTCATATACATTTTTGAGATGTTTGGATGTTTGTTCCTCAATCACGCAAAAACTGCTAAACGGATTTGGTTGAAATTTGGCACACAGATAGTAGATAGCCTAGATTAAAACATAGGATACTTTTTATCCCGATATTCCCACGGGAACGGGAACCACGTGGGTGAAACCGCGGGCAGCCGCTAGTAATTTATAATATTTTGTTATAAAATATTAAAATATTTGCATTTTATCACTTAAAATTATATTTTGAGGTAGGCTGTATGCTCACTAACCCTTTGTTCGCAAAATATTCTTGCATTGGGCGTGTGAAAAAAACAAAAAAAACCTACGTTCCTTTTCCCATCATAATTATCGTATTTTGTTTTTCTCGTATTTGTTGCTGTGTGGTAAATTACTTTGTTTTTTCCTCGCAAGTGTTTTAAAAAACGTCGTATGAAACTCGTGAGCTCTTGCTTATTGCACACTCGGCTGAGTTACGCCCTCGCCTACGGCTCGGGCTGCAACCCACAGCCTTGTGCGCAATGAGCAACCTTAGCTAACTTGTCTCATAATGTACTATTATAAGTTATTGTTTGTTACGAAATACTTAAAATTTTGATTATGTTTCTGTAGAAAAAAATAGGAAATAACGAATAAAATAAGATTTCATAAAAATTTTGAAAACAAAATTGATTTAACCTTCAATAACTAAACATTTTTCATTTTAACCATCAATAACTTTGTAGCTATTAGTTTCTCAGATATAGTTTAAAGACAAAAATAATCCTGATGATGGGCGGAATGCGTGGACTTCGGCTTCGTTGAGTGTCTTGTTACACCCGTTATACTTTCCTTACTAATAATTATTATAAATGCGGAAGTCCGTTTGTTTGTTACGTCTGAACTACTGAACCAATCATCATGAAAATTTTACATACACATTGTCAGAGGTACAGAGAAGGACATAGGGTACCTTAAATCCCGAAAATAAGTATTGTTTCCGAGGGATAGCAAAAAAACTTTTCACGCAGACATGATTAGAGCTTCTGCAAGACGTCAGAAAACCAGCAATCCATATTCCCGCGCCGTGTGGCGGGATCCCGCTTAATGCAGCGGACGCCCTGAAATGGAAAAATCTGCGGTCAACCGCCAGTGCGCAAGAGGGCTTAGGGGTGCCAATATTCATAAAACTTTACTACCTAACAATGTTTTTCTTGTAGCTGCGAGAAAAGCGAAGCAGCAACAGCCCTCGACCCCGGCGAAACCTGCCGACTCGGACGAGAGTAAAACGTTCGAAGCCGGTTTCTTCTGCGTGCGGTCGCCGGTCCGGTCGCCGGCGCCGGCGCGCGCCACGCCCGCGAAGGCTACGCTGCTGAAGGCTGTCCTGTCTAGCGAGGCCAAGAAATCCGCTTCGAAGGTAAAACTGAACATACTTTTCAGTTATTTATCAACTATATTATTAGTTATTATTCAACAATAACAACTTTATATAACTTATAAACAGGGATTGAAATACCTTTAAAAAATAACGATAAAAAATAACGTTAAAAATACCGTTAAAACATTTTATCGGTAAATTTACCGGTAAAAATAACGTTAAAATCATTGTACCGGTAAAATTATCGGTAAAAAGTAACGTTATTAATTGGAATAACGTTAATTTTAAAATAACGGTAAAAAAGTAAGAAATAACGTTATAATTAACGTTATTTGCTGAAATAATGTTAATTTCAATAAACTTAGTACTTTTAGTTTAGTTACAAGAAGCCCCTGTTCCAAAATGAACTGATACCTCGGACCCCAACGACCAAATAAAAAAATTCTGTCAAATATAATAAATTTGTTAATGTCGACCACTAGGAAACTGACCCCAAGGGGTCAAAATCAATCCCTGTTTTAAAGTTTTGTTTATGGTTTGAACACATGTTATTGAACGTTGTCAAGGAGAGAAATGAAACATATTACTGGATGAAATAGTTTTTAACTGACTTCAAAAATTTAAAAAGAGGAACAAGGTTATAGCATATTTTTAGTTAGTTATAACATTACAAGTAGGTTAGGTAATAAACATGCTTTATGTTGAATATTAAGGGCTTTAATAAAAGGCTTTTGTTTCTGATGTAATCAAATAAAACTAATTTTATATCATTACAGAGCTCATCTTTTGCGATGCTCCGTGCATCAATCCTGAGCAAAAACATGGACCATGAAGGAATAGCTCTGTTACCTGTAAGTTTATCTTTATATCTTTTTCTTTAATTACTTTTAACACATTTTAATATCAAAGAAGAAGAAGAAGATCACTTTAATTGGTTCATTTATATTTCAGCAAACACCCATCAACTTGAACGCTACACCCAGTCGCAGCATACTCAAGTCGGCCACTTCTGAAAAGAAGTCGTCAAAAAAATCCATCAAAGTCGTCCTCTTCGACGACTCCGACAACGACATTAAAGAAAAATCTGATTCCAGCGAAGAGCCATTTAAGGGTTTCGGGAAATTGAGCGATTCTGACAAAGGCTTCGAGAAATTGACCGATTCTGTAAGTCTTGTGTCTTTGGTGGAGAAGAAATCTGAAACGGACAACAAGGAAAACTCTAGAAGAAAGTCTAAGCTTGTTAGACAGGATGCCATGATTGAGGACAGTACTGGAGTCATGACTAGAAGCCGTCGGAAGAGTATGAATGTACCGATCAATGATGAAGACGAGGTTCTGCCAGAAGAGAAGACACCTAAGAGATCTGCCCGTAAGAAGAAAGCATTACAAGAGGTCACTAATGTGTAAAATCAATTATAGATCGATTTTTATCGATACAATATCGAATGTTGATATTTAAGGGTATGGCTTAGTCTTTACCAAAAGATTATGTACCGAAGAAAATACCTTAAGATTTCTTAACTTTTAATAGATTTCTATTTTAAGTTTTCAATGCCGAGAAAACACAAACAGGGAAAATCTATTGTCTCAATTTTCGGGGCTTGAAGGATTAACATACTTGCTCTTGTTAGAGTTAAATAATCATGTCATGGAACATTTTAGCTGTTGTACCTTATTTACATCTTTTTCGTCATATTACTTATATGTAACTTTAAACGCTTGTCTTTAGCCGTTTTTTAAAACCTAGCTTTGTGACAGATAATTAATTTTGAAAATTTTCATTCCAAACTTGTTGTCCTTAATTGTGTTCTTATAATATCTTTTTCCAAAAAACTTTTGGATGAGAAATAAAACGAAAATAATAAAAGAAAGAAATTATTCTTATTCCAAAGAGTTAATTTTCGTCTGATAATTAAGACACGTAGTTTAATAGAATACAAATTATTAGTTAATATTATCCTAGTTTTGTTATAAATACATAGGTTTGTGTTAAGTTTTCTTATAGTTGTTTTGTAGACTCCCAAAACTCAGGAATCCGGATTTCTAATTAACATATTTGACTTTTCCTGATAATTATTTTGATATCTTTATACTATCAATTATCATTATGAGAAATATTGACTTAACTGTATTAAATTGTGATGTTGAGTGCCTATTATTAGTACGTGTAACAAATCTATGTAATTTTTGATAATGCCTAGCAAACTAAAATTTTATCATAATTTAACAAAAATGTTCTTACAATATTAAAGTGCCCATGTTTTGTGCAAATTTTTACAAGTTTAATTCACTAATGGATGTCAATTCTTGAATTCTAATAATGGGGAATGTCCGAAAAAAAACAAATTGGCTGAATATTTTTCTATAGGTAGGAATAAGGTCCCTTAGTAATAGAATAAATTTTCAAAATTTTCGGTTCCGTGAAAAAATTTCAAAAAATCAAAGTCTCTTCGACTTCACAAATGTATGAAAGTAACAGCAGAATGGAGATTGTACCTTTGCCAACACCTGCCACAACCACAACATGGTATTAAAAAAAAGTTTCAAGACAAAATGTCAAAACTTTTTTTTTAAATACGTGTCGTCTTTGTGGCAGTTAGCGGCAAAGGTATAATCTCCATTCTGCTGTTACTTTCATACATTTGTGAAGTCGAAGAGACTTTGATTTTTAAAAACTTTTTTACCCAACCGAAAATTCTGAAAGTTTTTTCTATTACTAAGGGACCTTATTCTTACCTATAGAAAAATATTCAGCCAATTTGATTTTTTTCGGACATTCCCCATTGTACATCGTGTGAAAGAATTAATGGCTAAACCATAACATGGTCGATAGGGACCATCAAACTGAACAAGTTTTACTAAGAGACCAACACTGAAAACAAGAAAAATAATTCAATTATTTCATACAAAAATTAATAACGATAATATAAAAATGTATGCTGTTTTTTTCGCGATTTTAGAGTTGGTCCCATAGTAAAAGTACAGTTTGATGGTCTCTGTCTGCCATATTCTGGTTTAGCCATTAATTCTGTAACACGTTGTATTTATCATTGCAGATGTCAGTAGATTAGCACAGTTATGTTCCCATCTTAGAATTCTCATATTTGAATTGCAAAACTAATAGTACAGTAGCCCTTAGTACATTTAAATTACCAAAAAGGTTACCGTTTGCCGTTGTGATATAGTTATTTATTACGAAATTATAGATACTTTAACCCAAGTTTTACAGATCGCAACCCGCCGTAACCTATATTTGTATATCTCCAAAAATGATATTTTTTATTCTTCGAGGTTTACCACATGGTTTAGCTATAGTCGTGTTCTACAGCTTTGTTTGATTGCCACTGATAATAGTAAGACTGTGGAAAGTGACCATACACAGATTTAAGACCAGATGAAAATGGATGGACTTTACCTGCTCTTAAATTTGTGTATGGCTACTTTTTATAGTCTTACTATTAACTGTGGCAATCAAACAAAGCCGTAGAACACGACAATAGCTAAACCATATGGTAAACCTCGAAAAATAAAAAAAATATCATTTTTGGAGATATACAATTATAGGCTACGGCGGGTTGCGATCTGTAAAACTTGGGTTAAAGTATCTATAATTTCGTAATAAATAACTATTTCACAACGGCGAACGGTAACCTTTTTGGTAATTTAAATGTACTTCGGGCTACTGCGCTATAACTTACTAACTTGAAACAGACAATGTTTTCTTTCCATCGTTCTGAATCATCATTTGCTAGAGCAAGACGAAAAAAGCTGAAGTTGAATCTGCAAGTGGTTTCCTCGTTCTAGTGAACAGTGATTCTGCGTGACAGAAAGAGATAGGGCTAAATGCGGTGTTGGGCGGGCCAATGCGAACATTGCACGCTCATGCATCAGTTATGATGGCTGCAGTTTGATTGATATTTTATAATGTGTATCGATCTTCGATCAAGAATATCCTAGATGTCTGGTCAGTCTCAAAAATGGCACCTCGAAATAGCGTCCCACTTACAAACTGGGCGCTTATTTTGCACAAAGTAAGTGGATAAAAGATATGATTTTATACATAATAAGCTTATTTTGTACAAAATAAGTGATGTACACCGTTATTTTTAAAGTATATCTAAAAATTAAAAGGGGTGTTCAGACCACGTTAATGAACAACTTTTACTATGGGGCCAACCACGAAATCGCGAAAAAAGAGCTGCTGTTCCATAGGAAAGTATCGACTCGACTATATGTATGGAACAGCTGTTTTTTTTTCGCGATTTCGTGGTTGACCCCATAGTAAAAGTTGTTCATTAACGTGGTCTGAACACCCCTTTTAATTTTTAGATCTACTTTAAAAATAACGGTGTATATCACTTATTTTATACAAAATAAGCTTATTATGTATAAAATCATATCTTTTATCTATCCTTATCATTTTTAGGGTTCCGTACCCAAAGGGTAAAAACGGGACCCTATTACTAAGACTCCGCTGTCCGTCTGTCTGTCTGTCTGCCTGTCTGTCTGTCACCAGGCTGTATCTCATGAACCGTGATAGCTAGACAGGTGAAATTTTCACAGATGATGTATTTCTGTTGCCGCTATAACAACAAATACTAAAAACAGAATAAAATGAATATTTAAGGGGGGCTCCCATACAACAAACGTGTTTTTTTTGCCGTTTTTTGCTCGATATTAATAACGACTGCAGGTAGACAGTTGAAATTTTCATAGATGATGTATTTCTATTGCTGCTATAACAATAAATACTAAAAAATAATAAAATAAATATTTAAGGGGGGCTCCCATACAACAAACGTGATTTTTTGCATTTTTTTGGTACGGAACCCTTCGTGCGCGAGTCCGACTCGCACTTGGCCGGTTTTCTTATTAGATATACTTTAAAAATAACCGTGTATAATGTGAGTTTGTATAAAATAAGCGGTGATTATGTACAAGTAAACGTTAAGTTTGTAAGTGGGACGCTATTTCGAGGTGCCATTTTTGTGGGCGGTTTTAGTTCGTGAAGCATTATCTAGAATATTCTTGATCGAAGGTATCAATCAATATTATAGTAGTAACATAATGATCACTCAGTGGTTACATTAGTGCTGCCCTCTTTTATTTTTGAGTTTTTAACTTTAATGTCTGTCATACAATATGAAATCGTGTTAACTTTTATTTTATTTATTAAGGTAGTGTTTTGAAGACTTTATGGTGGATTTTACTAATATTACGTTCATGGGTAATATTGCAGTATGGTGTGTGAAAGTTGTGCGCAAATCTTTAGTGGTTTAAGTACTTGTGTAGAGTGTAAAGATGTTGGGTGACATGTATAATATAATTGGAAAATAAAGTAGAAATTAATAGTATTTGGTGGTTTAATTTTGGATGACCTCCAGCTGTGTCTAATTCCGCCATCGTAGTGATTATTTCCTCTATGATCATGACTATGAAATCTTGTGTTTGTATGCAAAATTTCATTATGATCGCGTGAAATTGTAAACAAACTCACTTTATGATAAAAAAAAATGAATTTGGGGTACAAGGGCACGTGGGGTATCGTATATAGCTGTCTTCACATTTTCAGTCATTTTTTCTTTTTTTTAGGCCGCATAGTTTTCGACTTATGATTAAAAATGTAAAAAAATACCGTACCCCTCTTATCTCCGAAGTTTGCAAAGAGAAAAATCAGAAATAATTCTATGTGATAGTAGTTTATGTAAAGATAAAGATGTAAAGAGAAAGAAAAAAACGATGTCTCACATAGCACACATTTTAGGGTTCCGTACCCAAAGGGTAAAAAAGGAACCCTATTACTAAGACTCCGCTGTCCGTCTGTCTGTCTGTCACCAGGCTGTATCTCTCATGAACTGTCATAGCTGGAAAGTTGAAATTTTCACAGATGATGTATTACTGTTGCCGCTATAACAACAAATACTAAAAACAGAATAAATAAATATTTGAGGGGGGGCTCCCATACAACAAACGTGATTATTTGCCGTTTTTTGGTACGGAACCCATCGTGCGCGAGTCCAACTTGCACTTAACCGGTTTTTTTAGAATTTATCAACAAAAAATACATTAGTTCCACTACCGGTCAACAGATGGCACTGACCTAAGAAAAAACACACTAGTTCCACTATCGGTCAACAGATGGCGTTGACCTAAGAAAAAAAATAAAAATACATTAGTTCCACTATCGGTCAACAGATGGCGTTGACCTAAGAAAAAAATACATTAGTTCCACTATCGGTCAACAGATGGCGTTGACCTAAGAAAAAAATACATTAGTTCCACTATCGGTCAACAGATGGCGTTGACCTAAGAAAAAAAAATAGTTCCACTATCGGTCAACAGATGGCGTTGACCTAAGAAAAAATACATTAGTTCCACTATCGGTCAAGAGATGGCGCTGACCTAAAACTGCAATAATAATTTATTTAATTATTCTACTCTGCAGTGTATTTATTATGATGGTACGGAAACCCTCGATGCGCGAGTCCGACTCGCTCTTGACCGGTTTTTTTATACAACATCAGAATATTTGATCTCTACCTATGAAACTATTTATTTATTTTGCATCAATCATTTACTAAGTAGGTAACCAAAATAAAATAAAATTCAAAAACTATGGCAGACAAAAATATAAAGTAGTAAAAAGAAAACAATTTGGCGGTATAGTACGCTATCACAGACCATACAACAAGTACTTACCTACCGCGTGTCAATTTTGCCGCGTCTTTGAACGTTGATAATTTTGTTTTCATACAGAATTCTATAGAAGCGTGGTCGTTATCTAATAGACAAGGATTCCGTATGTATTATTATTGTTGTTTCCCAGACTTAATAGAGTAGTACGTAACAATCCCAGGATAAGTCCCACATAACCGGGAGATATGCCGTAATCTGGGGGCGTTTGGCAGCGCTGCAAGTGGGTCGGGCCGCGCGCCAGCTGGCTCTCCACGCCATACAGCCTGGACTACTGTGCCAGTAAATCAAGGAAACATACCTAATGCCGATTATGTTTTTAACCGAATTCAAAAAAAGAGGAGGTTATCAAGTCGACGGGATTTATATATTTTTTTATGTATGTTTTACCATAACTTCGTCAGTTGTTAACCGATTTATACATTTCTTTTTTTATCTCAAAGAACATACTTCGTGTGTGGTCCCATAAATTTTTTACCAAGATCTGGGCTAGTAGTTTTTTCATAATCTTGAAAAATATCAATTATGTAGGTAGCTTGCCGTCGCACGAGTTGTTACGGATTTTCGGGCATAACATCTTTGTTTATGGACCATTTTTTATAGAACCTTCTGACAATTTTCGTACCGAAGTTAAGTACAAGTTAAATAGGTACTTACCTGAAAATAATTTAACTAGAACATTAGTCATATTTAACTAAGTGCGATGGGAATCGAACCCACGACTTTAGCATTCCAACCGAATGCTCTAAAGTCTGACCAACTGAGCTACCGAGGCGTTAGAAGATTCGTTCGTTTTATTTTCCTGCAAATTTTACTTTTTTGTTGTAAGCCAGCGAAGCCAACGTTTAATTTTGTAAGAAACATCTTTGCAGGTGTTTGACAATGGATTAAAGATGAAATAGCTAAGCTAGAAGTAGAAGCTAGTAGGTATTCGGCTATTTCATAATGCTATTTTTATAAGATTTTTATACAAGAAAAAAACATCCTCGTCTCTAAGATACACTACCTATAGATAGACCTAGGTAGGTAGGTTGGTAGTACGTACTCAATAATGGGTCATGCATGGTTCCATTCTAAACTTTTAGATTTTTGCATTCACAATGCTATTTTTATATTAAGATGAATAAATAATGAAAAATATTAGAAAAAATCGGCTCACCCGTAGCAACTTAGACGGGATTCGAACCCGCACCCTTAGGATTCCGGCCCAATGCACTACCAATTATGCTACCAAGCCGCTGAGGGATGTGGCGAAATTTTCCAATACTTTTTACGTTTCCGCTGAAGATCAGCGCCATCTCACCAATGTGAAGAGAACTACTTCGACATTCGGTTGTAGCACCCGCAATAAACTTTTAGATTTTTGCATTCACAATGCTATTTTTATATTAAGATGAATAAATAATGAAAAATATTAGAAAAAATCGGCTCACCCGTAGCAACTTAGACGGGATTCGAACCCGCACCCTTAGGATTCCGGCCCAATGCACTACCAATTATGCTACCAAGCCGCTGAGGGATGTGGCGAAATTTTCTAATACTTTTTACGTTTTTCCATTCTTCCATTCCCATCTGAGTTTTATCTAGGTAGGTACTTACCTGGCAAGTATAAAATGTAGCTCAACTTATAAAATTTACTGAAAAGAATATCTTTTTTAAAAACACGTTTTTAAAACGCACTAAAATTATAAAAATCGGACTAAAATCATTAAAATGGACTGGTAAAAACAGACTGAAAAGTATAAAATAAATTCTTCTGTAAATATTTATGACCTTATACGTCTACAGAAGTTTTTAAACCTAAAAACGAGGGGCGCATTTTGTAAAAGGTTATCATTCATATTGTCTTTAGCACGTTCAAAGTCTCTAGATCATCGGGAAGCGGAAGCTAGTATAAAATCGTTCGCAAACTTTGTGGACAAACAAACAAACAATCAAACAAACGAGAGAGCAACCATAAAAACATGTCAAAATAGCACTGAATGAAAAAATTGTATATACCATAATATACCAAATAGTTGTTTTGTAAAAACAAGTAAGTTTTGAGAATATTTAAAACTGCAAAATCGTCAATTAAAATCTCTACCCCGCAGATAAGTTAATTACTTGGTTAATTATTAAGTTCCATTTTGCAGCTAAATAACGTACTAGTACCTAAAATTTATTATAATTAAGTATGAGAAAGCTCCTAAAGAGTTCTTTCTCAAGAACTAAAGAAAAGACATCGACGCGTTACGTAAACTTTGTGACTTTATAGTACATTACGATATTAGTGCGTTAAGATGGTTATAACATGCGAGGCGGAATTTCAGCCCGAGCCGAAGGCGAGGGCGTAATTGAGCCGAGCATGTTATAACCAATACGCACGTATATCGTACGACGTTTTTTAACACCCTTGCGAGGAAAAAGAAAAAAAATACGCCGAAAGTACATTTTCGGAAAATGACTTGGTATTTTTCATGTTTTTCCACTTCAAGAAATTTTCATACGTGGTTATGTACGAGGGTGGATCCAAAAGTTCTAAGCCCGACCATGAAAATGAAAGAAAAGTGGGTCTGAATTAATTTTTATTTTTCGACATAGTCTCCATTTAGGTCAATGCATTTCTTCCACCTGACCTGCAACTTGTTTATACCTTCGAAAAAAAATGATTCCTGAAGGTTGTCAAAATAATCATTTACTGCGGCTATCACCTCGTTCCTGTCCGAAAATTTCGAACTACCTAAGTGTTTTTTTTAATTTGGAATCTGAGGGGGCTAAATCCGGCGAATAAGGTGGATGGGGCAATATGTCGTAGCCACAATTATGGATTTCAGTCATTGTTTCAGCTGAAGTGTGAACCCGGGCGTTGTCTTGATGGAACACCACTTTCTTCCGTAACATACCCGGCCTTTTTTCTTTGATTTCTTCCCTTAGTCGTCGTAAAAGGTAACAATAATAACTTGAATTTATAGTTTCGCCCTTTGGTAAATAATCCACGAAAATAATTCCCTTTGCATCCCAAAAAACTGAACCCATGATTTTGTTGGTCGACAAAACGACTTAAGCTTTCTTTGGAGTAGGAGAGCCAGATATTTTCCACTGCTTTGATTGTTGCTTAGATTCAGGAGTGTGGTGGTGAACCCAGCTTTCATCCATGGTAACAAACCGGGATAAAAAACTTTTTTACACTGGAATATGATGAAGCTGACCCAACCAAAGTGTTCACCATATCTTGATGAATATCTTTTGGTGATAGGCTTTTTTTACTGAGGTACTTGATCACTGCTCGGTATTCAATTTTGTCCATTATTGAAAAAGATGTCAGATAGCATCAAACAAATGTTCACAAAAAAAAAATGGCTTGCAGTATCGGAACGAAACTTCGCACATTTACTATTGAAGAACCATACTAAAGAGTGAGCGTAGATTTACAAAACTGTCAAAGCTATTACTACATTAGGCCACGAAGTTTTGGATCCACCCTCGTATCTATTCTGTCCTTGGATATTGACGGCAGCAAACTATTGCATGCGGTTCGCGCTTCTGTTAGTATATCCGGTGGAGTTGAAGTAATAGATTGCTCATCTTCATTATTGAAAGTTGTCATGTTTAGATATTCACAATACAAGTACAAAGAAAAGAAAATTTTATTTAATTGATTATTTTCTGCCGTGGCTGCGTGAAAATGTTGGCAAAGACGCTAGAGCATGCAGCCAAGTTTTTAAATTACCGAATAAACTATTTTATTTTTATTTTAAATAAACTCAATCTGTGACTGCACACTGTCTACTGAATGGCGCGGCGCGGCGATTAGTTCGAAATTTGAATAGCATCAGCGCGCTGCTCACTAGCTCCAGCTAGTCGTGCGGCGGCGATCAATTCCATATTTGAAATGGCAAATAATACTGTTATGGAATTTGTATGGACTATAACTTAACTATTTGCTTTGATAACACACGCGTTTTTTATGACCCGCTTTACATATTTAAAACCGGTGGAATTACATCAGCTTTACGAGCAAGGGTGTTAAAAATAAATTAATTCACGTTTTGTCGTCATATAAATTACTTTGGTACCTGTGAAACAAAAATGAAAATAAGCTAATAGTATGTAATTATTTAAACACACGTACAAAAAGGGATCCTACCATCGTAAAACATACAGTGAACAAGCATTTGAAATCTTAATTTTCCCTCATTTCGGGGAAATTTATTCATACTTTTGACGCTTCAAGAGCTACGTAATTAAAAGAGCAATCAAAAATGGCAGTGGCGGCAGCCGTAATTATAACAATTAAGACGGTTCCCCGTTAGAGGAGATAACACAGGGTCAGATTACGTAAATCTATGCAAATTTAGCCTGGCGCTGCGAGCCGAGTCGGCAATAGGAGGTAATTTGGAACGCTATGCTGGCAATCCTCAAAATGGCCGCAGTGGATTTCGCGCCATAAACTTTTCCTTGTTTGTTTGTGCTGTTGCTGCATGGGTACCTAACCTAAGTTTAGTTTTAAGCTAAGGTCAAACCGCACTACAGCGGAGCGGCGCGGAGCGGCGCGGCGCGGCCAAATATTATTTCTATTGATCGCAATGATGCAAACCGCACTATAGCGGAGAGGCGCGGCGCGGCGCGGCGCGTACCGGCGCGGCGCTGCAGACTTGGGTGCGAAAGAATATTTTGTCGCGCCGCGCCGCGCCGCGCCGCTCCGCGCCGCTCCGCTGCCGCTAGTGCGGTATAGCTCGCGGCGCGGCGCGGCCAAATATTCTTAATAATGGAGCTTAGACTACAGAGGTTCTTTGGAAATATATATTTCTACTGATATTTCAGTGTACTAATTTTGATCATTTCATAGATCATCATAATCATAACTCATCATAAATAAATAAAAAAATATATTTAAGGAGGTGTTGTTAAATCGTTCCTTGAAACTTCCTTCTAGGGGACGCGTGACCGAGCGTTCCCTTTTCGTTCGTGCGTCCATCTTCAATAAAATCTTGCCACGTTTGGCATTTTGCGCCGCGCCGCGCCGCTCCGCTGCCGCGATAGTGCGTTTAGGAGTGGCCGCGCCGCTCCGCTGCAGTGCTGCGCCGCGCAGCGCCGCTCCGCTGTAGTGCGGTTTGACCTTTAAATTAAGTTTCATGAATTTCATTTATCAATAAAATGCATAATTGAAATACTTACATTTAAGTATTTTTTGAAAAATCTATATACCTAAGTAAGTGGAGGAAGGGATATAGGTACTAAATCCATGTTTACGTCCTAGCTCTTTATTATCGCTCGCTAAGCAATTCTTTGAAATAATAAACTTAAATAAAAAATTGAAAATATCCCCGACACAATAAAGCTAACCCTCAAAAAGTTAAAATAATATGATCAGGTCCTATAAAAAATAGACGTCGGGGAATCGTTAGGTATCGCTAGACATGTGACGAGCTTAGATCATAAAGTTAATATTACCTAGCGGAATAGAGTAACAAAGGGCTGAGTAAGCGAGATGTCACTAAACAGCAACAATGTGTGATAAAAAGAGATGCGTGATTATGACGTGCAGAACTCTTTTTCGCAACTGATTGACAGTTTGTCAGCACTTATCAGCCCGCTGAGAATTTGAGTTCTGAAAATATTTCCGATATTTCTTGAAATCGTGGACATTTTTGCGAAATAATGCTTCGGAAACATGGTGTCCTGTTCAGTGATTGATTGTTGTACAACACATCGAAATAACCCAGAAAAATGTTCATTTCACAGGTAAATTACTCCAAATCGACCCCGCCTAACTTTGTGTTTATTTTTGCCAATACGTTTCGAAATTTTAACACTGAGCGTGATAATTCTCTTCTGTAAACACACATTTTTGTAAGAAGCAAAGATCGGCTAGACAAAATGCAAAGTTAACGAATATTTTGTGTAAAGAAATAATTTTCATTTTACAGTAGGGCTGCATAAAGTTATCGATTTTTTTTTCGATTGTCTATCACGCCGCATCACACGGTAAACGAATATGTTTCACTGTTGTAAAAGTACTTATATGATGTTTAGTTATTATTCATCTTGGAATGTAATCCCATTTAAGATAGTCAAAGTCAAATAAGCTTTATTCAAATAAACTTAATTATTAAGTACTTTTGAATCGTCTATATTTTCCTACCACCCGTTCCAGACTGAGCGCGCAGTCAAAATAAGGCAAGTCAAATTCTGCGCGGGAGAGGCAAGAGAATAACAACTACAGATGCAAATGCGTCTGTGTGCGTAAGCGCTAGTTCGAGCGTAGACTTCGGGCGTGAACAAAAATGTTGATACTTTGAGTTTATTTTTTAGTATGCATTATTTCAATAGGCATTGCAAATTGTCATATTAAATAAAATGCATATGTGAACGGAGTACGCGAAATGATTAGGAAGAAAAACATCGGGAACGACCCGGAAGTATGGGTAAACACATAAAAAATGTGTTTGGCTTAAGATTACAAAAAAGAACATGAGGGAAAACCTAGGAGCTTTGGAGGTACTCGGATGTGCTTCCCCCACGGTAACTTATTTTTACGAAGCCGGAGGCAACATAATAGTTTAGTTGGGTATGTGAAAATGAAAGTGAAAATAAAAGTGAAAAATTCTTTATTCAAATAAGCTCACACAATAAGCATTTCTAAATCGTCAATACGTTGTAGGTTATTATTAGTTAGTAATAACTATTATTATAAATACAGGGGTCGAAACTGTTTGCAGTGTCAAAAATACTGATTTTACTGACTGTAAGACTCAAAAATACTGACCTATTACTGACTTAATTTCTATGTTTAAATGTGTCACTACAGTATAAAAGGGGGTTTTTATTGAGATTTTTAACATTCACAATGTTATTTTTATATATAATTTTAAAGAACTAGAAAAAATCGACCTGCCATTAAATGGTTCTCTTATACAGGCGATAAATAGCCTTATAAATCCGAATATTATGTATGAGATACCATGCATGCAACACACAACCCCGGAAAATAATTGATAGGAAACGATTTTCATTTTTGATAAAAAAAAAACGGGTGCATAAAGGCAATGAAATTCATGAAATAACGTGTGCGTGTGTCTATACGGTACGAGTAGGTGGCCGAGGCCCCGGATCATTCATATTCATTACGATTTAGTAAATTCAAACGATTAATCATAAAAAAAAAATATCTGATCATCAATAACTCGCATGACAGCTTTGAAAACCTAGCAAGGGACGTCCCTTGCTAGGTTTTTAAAGTTGTCATGTTACTTGCTATGTTTTTGAAATGGTTTTTTAGGCTCTTCCGCGTTACGACTGTGTACTTGCTAGGTTTTTCAATTTTCAAAATCTTATTTCTATTTTTTTATTTATCCTTTAATCCTTTAATGGCTCATTGTTTTTCATAAAAATATTAAAATGTCAACATGAACGTAACATTTTGTACTTGTTCGTAACAAAACGTGTGCGTAACTGCGTTACGGTACAATTATTTTGAGAAATACCCATTTAACCTTCATTTTTTGACATTGAAAATGTCTTTTCGTTCGCTCCAGTATAGGCTCCGATTTCACGAAAAAGTGCGATCCCCATAAATCTCAAAAGGTTGTGAAGATATGATATTCAAAAAGACTCAAAAGACGCGTATTTATAACTAGAGCTAAGGTGCAAAAAGAATTATTCGAGAAAATAAAAAGCGAAAAAAATTATGGCCGAAATAGTGGAAAAAAATCTCATTGTTTCCGATTTTTTGAATTTGGCGCTCGATATTTTGGAAACGAAGAATGATATCAAAATTTTGAGAAAAGTTCCTCTGAACAATTTAATCAGCTACAATTTGAGCTTTAAACAAAGACGATCGGATTAAGGGTTTGCCCTGTAGCTTAACCTTTAACATTGATGTTTTTCGATCGCTTCATTATAGCCCCCATTTTCGTTCAGAGTGCGACATCGCCTTGGTGTCGTAAGTTTTAAGGCTACATGAATGGTTGAAGCTTCAAATCAAAAGACGCGTTTCAACGAGGGCTACAAATGCTACAATATGTAGCGTGTTGGCACAATTTCGGAAAGCGCGCTCCTTAGATGCGCGTCGCGTCACTGAGTTGACGTAGTTGAAAATAAATCTTAGATTTTTTTATATAATTTTGGGTTATAGTTAATACCTTTCAATAAAATAGTTATGTTTGTAACAATTAAATATTTTTATATGAATTTCATACACACGAATCACTTTAAAATTTACTGTGATTTTAAAGTATTGTAAGTACTAATTCAAACAAAGGAATATATTTTTTATAAAATTCAATAAATTCATTTTCAATGTACCAGAAGGTCGTGAAAAGCACGAGATCTGTGAATTTTTGTAGTAGAAAGTTAAGTAAATGCGTTTTATTTAATTTTTTGCTTTTTTTGTTTATGGACCAAATGGGTCTTAAAATCTAAACCGGCCACAGAAACAGTCTTAAAATTGGTCTATGCTTTGTTCAGAGGGCCTATTATCTTTAGTATAAATTTGAAACGGTAACTCTAAAATGTAAATTATTATCAAAATGGCCAGACTGGTCTTGCGTATGGTGACTTTCCATAGTCTTACTCAGCCATACTCAACCTGCGGCCCGCGGGCCTTTGTGATTGGCCCACTTGGAATTTTAAAACTTTGACTAAGTTTTAAAAGTTATTGTTAGTTCTTTCAAAGTTAGCTCTTTCAAAATTTGGTCTATATTGCATGACTCTTCATCATAACTAATATTATAAAGGTAACAAAATCATGTCTTGTATAGTTGGCTCTATTGTGACCACCTTTTCTTTTTTCAATATGTTTTTTTAACACCTAAATATTTTTGCGGCCCGCGCTTCAAGATCGAAACGTGTTTGTGGCCCCACAAAAAAAAGGTTGAGGACGGCTGGTCTTACTGATATGTGTAGTAATTGAACAAATCTGTTTACCATGACAATTGTGAAACAATGCGGTAACCTCGAAAGTAAATAACTAACATAAATGGAGATTTTAGATTTATCACTGTCTATGGTTACGGCAGGTTAAGATCTTTAAGACTTCGGTTTTAGTATACAATATTGCAAAATCTATAACAATATCACAAAGACAAGCGGTAACCTTTTTGGTGATTTAGATTTCCGCGGGCTACAGTACTACATATTACTATAACTCAAAGCAACATTACTATAAATCAAAGAAACATTATTGGAACTGAGAAATAGTTACAGTCACAAAAGTATCAAATTGCACCAGTTGCACTGTACGTTTCTCAATTCTCGGGCGGGCGTATGGAGATGGTCGGTCACCGACCCGGCGCGCGGGAAGCGAGCGATACGTCCTACCGTTGGGATGACCCGGCGCGAACTAACTCGTCGATCTTCGCGCGCGTGATTATATAGGTAATCTTTAAAAAATGGTATTAAATAACTAGCCTCGTAAATTGATCAAATAAAAATTGTATATTACTTTTTAACCCTTTATTGATACATAAAACGTAGTTTCAAATAATAAATTCGACCTTTTCTCATAGAAAAGCTGTATTTAAAAACGTATAATGAGCCGTTTTTATTTTAAATGTATAATTATTAAAACACACAATTTCTACAATTTTCTTCTGAGGTGCACTAATAGACCATATAAGCTGCCCAATGAAAATATATAAAAAAAGTTATTCACATATTATAATGATAACTTTGTATCTCAAAGAGAGCTCTGACCATCACTTTTGGAATTCGGCTTTCCGGAAATTATTTATTAACAAAAATATACAAATAAACACTGTAATTTTCCTCTGCAGTACACTTCTATAAGACTTTATCTATACATAATCGTAAATTTCTTTATTTGATAAGCTTGCAATAAGTGCAAAGTAGCTGGTCAAAACCACTAAAAGATTGAAGTTTCGTCGTAAATCGACTGTTCGCTCTTAAGCCGATCCATAGGTATCAGTTTCTGACTATTAGAATGCCATCATAAGTAATTTAACTATATTTCAGTCAGATTTCCTACCAACTTAGATACATATTATTCATCTATGCAGTAAGCATTTTGAGGAAAAATATTTCCAGATGCGAGGGGTTAAGCGGATTTTGAAAAAAATTGCAGTTCCATCTAAGTTTGTTCCGGTAAGCATTAATAAAATGATACTATAAAATAATAATACTATTTTGTTTCTAAGTAAGTATTACAACTGCAATTTTAGCTTCACTTTTAATAGCAGCAACTTCACTAACTCACTCAATAGCCACTCATTTCTGTCTTTGTTACAGGTCAATATAAAGCCTATACCTCGCAGGCGTATTGTATATTTAGCCGTATTACATAGCAACCAGCTGTTTTAGAAAACGGCGCCGTATTGTAATACGGCGAGTCAACGATACGCCAGATTGACAATGTGATACGTTGTTCAATACGGCGGATCACGTTTAGCCGTTTTGTATCAAAGTTCTATTGTAGAGTGACCACACTAACAAAACGAAACAGTGCTTAATTGAAAATAATTTAATTTTAATAATTATGAAAAAAAATAGGTTTAAGTTAACTTCTTAAGCACTTAGTAAGTAGTACGAAACGTGTTATTTTTATAAGTTTTAATGAATGTATAAGTACTACTTCTATAAAATAAGTAGGTACGGTACAAAAACGGTTTGGTTCTTGTTTGTAAAATTGTAATATTAGCTATTTTTTTGGTTTAAATAATTTTAAATCTTTTTAAAAGTTAACTTTTTCTATATGTAATGTATCAACATATTGTTCTTTGGGCACTGCCCAAAAAGGAGGGTCTTCCGAAATATGTTTCTTTAATCTTCACTAGCTACACTCATTGGTTTTCTCTGTTTTTTACACAATACTATTGCGTAGGATTCCGCACAACACCAGAAACCATTGCCGCCTTAGCAGTTTTAATCTCGTTCTTTGATCCACGGCTTTCACACTTCCGCATTGAGCTGCGTAGAAATTATTTAACTGCACATTAAAAAAATGTCCTTAAAACAATTATCTGTACACACACGGCACGTTTTCTTGATTTTATTCAACCATATTCTTACTTATTTTTGATGCAAAATCCGCACTTGACGCCATTTTTATTGTTATGGTAGGCAGCGCCGCGAGTGTTGATAATTAGAACTAAAAACTGACGGAAAAGCGGCTTATGAACCGCCCAATTACATTACGGCTAGCCGTATCTTTAATCCGCCGCATTACAATGAGGCACCGTTTTATAAAACAGCTAGTTGCTATGTAATACAGCTAAATATACAATACCTACGCCTGCGACATCTGTACTAGTATAGTATTATATTATCTGTGCCTATACGCACAGTGTCGTCCTACGTTTATAGAGATATTGTACCAGAGGCATTCACATATGTACCAACCTCATCGAATTCTAGATCTACACCTCCGCTATTGCAACAGTCACCACCATCGCTTTCTTTCCGACCAGAATTGACGCCAAGGAAAAAGAAGCCCAAAAATAAATGCCATTTTCGCAATCAACATTCTATAAAACCTCAATAATGACATACATGATTGATTGATTGATGATTTTTTCGGTTAATTTATCCCCTAAGGGGTTGAGTTTATTTGTTTGTTTATTTACGTTACATGAAATACGTGTTTATTTGTTTTTAGAAGTATTCCTACAAAGTTTCATTTCAACATGTGTTAATATAAATGATTCTAAATATCTTCTTATCTTTTTTATGTTAAATAAATGATTTTAAATATCTTCTGATCTTTTTCTAATAGTCATAGTTCATTTCAAAATCGTAATTTTAGTACACCCGTGCAAAATTCTATCCCATTTATTTTGAATCTATGGCTGTTAATTAATACCATCGATATCGATATTTATATCAATAGTGACAAGATTACATCACTGAGACTTATACATAAAAAAAATACACACACAAATGTAAATCAATTTGGGTTTCGATTGACAGCTCATGTTTGTTCCTCTATTCCGTAGGTATATTAACTTTATGGCTTAGATGTAAATCCATTAACTTAGCGGTCCCCAGACATTTATTTTTGTCATAGATCTATAGGACTTGATGATATTAATTTTTAGTTTTTAAGAGTTTAAGTTTTATTTGAAACTTTTTAAACAAATTTTTGAGGAGCTCGGTGGCGCAGTGGTTTAGCGCCTGGCCCAGCCATTGCGAAAGTAAAGCAACTTTCGCAAGGATCAGTCATGGGATGAGTGACCAACAAATTTACCTATTATCTCGAGCTCCTACGTGCTTCGGGAGGCATGTTGAGCCGTTGGTCCCGGCTGCATTTGCAGTCGTTAACACCCAACAATCCGCATTGGGCCCGCGTTGTGGGTTATGGCCCGTCCTCCTTTTTCACCCATAAGGAAGGCCTGTGCCCCAGCAGTGGGGACATTAAAAATGGCTGACGAACAAACAAAATTTTTGGCGGCCAATTTTTTGCTGCTGTTTTTTTTTATCAGGGCCTAAAGTCCAATTATTTTAGTTAAAGCACCACCTCTCTATCTTTTTCCATTTCGGCTGGCACTTGACCATCTCCATAAATGGCTGGATGGATTTCCATCAAACGTGGCTAAGAACCATCTCGATTAATTTAGCCTTCAATTAAAAAAACCGCATTGAATTAGCTTGATTCGTTTAAGTACTGACCCACAGATAGATACTACACTCGGCGTCATAAAAATCACACCTTTTCAAAAATTTCTTCAATTTAAAAATTTAATCCTATCTAATTTAATGGTAAGTGTTGTTGTGTTATGACCTTAGGCCATTCCAGATTGTGATACGTAACCTGTTATATAATTACTTCTTCCCCTGCGGACATAGCCAACAGTCTCTAGAAACTGTTGGAATAGTCTTCGAAGGGAATCAATTACTGAGATTTAGTTTCCGAGCAACATTACTGTTAATAATAGACGTAATTGTCGGCAACTGTTATTTATGGTACTTTACAATGAAGTATAAAAAAGGTATTAAAAAGATATACAAAGGAGGTTGGCTTGATCGCCAACAATTACATTGCGTCCTTTTTTGGATTATTTTAGCAACTTCATGGACAATAGTATCCATCTTAGGTATTTTTTTTAAATTGAACTCTTGAAGTGTGTTTTCTTTATCTTCTCGATAGGTAGCGAATTTTCTCGTATTTCCTGAATTGATCCCTCTTATTTCCCTTTTATGACGGCGCAAGCAATAACGCTTTAAGCGTTTAATTATGGTACGAGTACCTAAGTGTTATGTTAATTAAATCAAACAATTATTAATTGAAAGCTCATAAATTTTACTTTCAATGGATATCAACATTTACATAATAAAATGTTAGCTAGCAATAGTAGGTGGCCAAGTCTAAACTTACTTTCGAAGAGGTGCCATTTTTTCTAAAGCCGAGTGTTGGTATATAGCTTCAAACTTATACACCTCTCTTTGCGCTGCGTATGGGGTTAGAAACGGGTCTCGCTGTTGTAAATGCAGCCGGTAGTGATGTCCCAATAAATCGAGTAGTCGATACAAATATCGACATTTCTTTCTCTTTGCGGTTGGTGAGTCGCAGGAATCGCAGGGCCACACAATAGCCGCTAGAAAATATCGCCGAGGGAGTAATGTTTCACCTGAATGGAGATGAAAGCTTTTGCGAGCCGACGCGACGGAGCGGGGGAACAGAAATATAGTTTCATTTTGGATTAAAGTCGCCTATGTTTAGTAACTTTGTAGCTGTTTAGGTGAAAGAAAACATTCAGCTACAGATTTTCCCAAAGAGAAATATAATCACTACGTTTAAATTTTCCATCGTTTCTGGAAAGGTCAGTTATAAAAAACCGGCCAAGTGCGAGTCGGACTCGCGCACGAAGGGTTCCGTACAAAAAACGGCAAAAACATCACGTTAGTTGTATGGGCCCCCTTAAATATTCATTTTATTATATTTTTAGTATTTGTAGCGGCAACAGTAATACATCATCTGTGAAAATTTAAACTGTCTAGCTATCACGGTTCCTCGGTTCCTGAGATACAGCCTGGTGACAGACAAACAGACAGACAGACGGACAGTAATAGTAGTAATAGGGTCCCGTTTTTACCCTTTGGGTACGGAACCCTAAGAAGTAAATACAATACGATTGGTGTGAAATGCTTCGAGCTCTATTACCTTTGACCGTCCACTTTATCCTATAGATCAGGCGCGGTCGCAGCCTGAAATTTTGGGGGGGTCACTAAAAAATAATAATACAATTGCTTTTTTTTTATTCGCCGGTTTTAGCACTACCAGCGCCCTGGGCGATATTTCTACGGGGCGCCCCCTATATGCGATTCCAAGATTTTAAATTTTGCTTGTTAGTTTGCCTTTTTTTAGTCAGAGTCACCTACTAATCTTGTAATCTTGCTTGGGTATAGTAAAAAAAACGGCCGCGCAGCGCAATTTTTAGGCAGTTTCAACTACTAATCTTATAACCTTGCTTGTTTATAGCAAAAAAAAGGCCGCGCAGCGCAGTTTCTAGTCAGTTTCATCTGCTAATCTTCTAATTTAGCTTGTTACAGTAAAAAACCGCCGCGCAGCGCGATTTTTAGTCAGTTTCATTCGTCGCTTCGTCGCTCATCACCAGGCAACAATTAAATGCGATTGATAGTCGACCGGTGGTCGGGCGTTTTCGGCGCCCCACACACGCGCCCAGTGCAGTCGCACCGCTTGCACCGCCCTACTGTCGGTACTGTATAGAAGATTTTTCTATTTGACGTGTACGATTTTGGGGGGGGTCATGTCCCCCGTGACCCCCCCCTTCGGACCGCGCCTGCTATAGATAGATCCTATCCTGTCGAGCCTCACAGGAATTCTTAAGTTTTAGGGCTCACCGTTGTAATGTAACTGCCTCGAGGTGTGTTTTACGACGGGATTGCTCAGGAAATTACGTTTTTACTTCTGACGGCCGGTGGTATCCAGTAGTAAACGTTGATTAGATAAATTACCTCGTGTAAATTGTTTAAGGGGTTGTAATTATTATAAGGTAATACCTAGTAGTAAATTTTATAATATGGACTAGGTCCTCATTAAAAATAATGTGGGTAGATGATAAAATGATGAGTCAGATAATTATATATGAGCTGACTTGCAGTTCTTGTTCAGCCTGCCTAGCATGACCGATTTATATCGCGTGATATAAGTATAGCATTTTATCGACACTCAACTGTCAAATTCCTTTGTCTTTTTGACAGTTAAATGTGTTAAGACGCTATATCACGCGATATAAATCGGTCATGCTAGGCAGGCAGATCGATGTAAGAAATAATTTATCGTCAGTCCTATTTTTTTCTCTTAAATAAGAGAAAAAGAAGAGAAGATAATATTAAATAAGTGACAAGGGCGCGAAAAATAAATTGAAAATTGAAAAAGTTATACAAAATTCTTTGTAGAAAAAACCACTATTCTTTATTTCCGCAAAGCTATATTATCAAATTCTCGGAATGCCTGCACAAAGCTATACGGTGTAACAATGGGGAACGAATGGGAAAGTAATAACATAAAGGAAATATGGAGTGTTGCGGGGGCGCAATCATACAATGTTTTTTCGCGACGCGACGAAAGCTGCGTAATGTAAACAATATCATTCAAGTTAGGGGGAACTTAGGGTGACTATTAAATCTGTTAAGACAGGACAACATCGAGTTAAGTCATTTGATTAGAAAATATATGTTATAATAGTAGATTATTGCATCGAGCACAAAGTAATTTATTAGTAGGCTCTAATCTAACAGGCACGAGGGCAATATAAAGTACTTAAGGCGAGGTGCATAATCTGCTTTTCTTTCAACTATTACCTATAGGAATAGTAGATAAAAGAAACTCATATCAAACAGTTAAAATAGAAGTTTAATTAAGATGAATAAATAATGAAAAATATTAGAAAAAATCGGCTCACCCGTAGCAACTTAGACGGGATGCTACGGGTGAGCCGATTTTTTCTAATATTTTTCATTATTTATTCATCTTAATATAAAAATAGCATTGTGAATGCAAAAATCTAAAAGTTTAGAAGTTTAATAATTGAAATTAAAACATTGCTATAACATTGTCGGCTTCATTTAGAATGTTTTCCGGAGTTAATGTGTCGCTAGATGATTCCATTTTAATTCGAAGCCGAAGCACTCCAAATCAGATAGTATATCATATCATCCTTAGAGCATTCAACCAAGTGCTCTAAGATATCATCACTTATCGTTTCCAAAAATATTGTCTAGCAAAATTAACAAAGTTCCCGCCAAATCACTTTTTAATTTTCTTTCATTTTTAAATCAGAGTTAGCAGCAATCATTTTTAGGGTTCCGTACCTCAAAAGGAAAAAACGGAACCCTTATAAGATCACTTTGTTGTCCGTCTGTCTGTCTGTCTGTCCGTCTGTCAAGACCCTTTATCTCAGGAACGCGTGGAGGTATCGAGTTGAAATTTACTAAGGTCTACGGTCCCTTGAAGCTGTGAAAAAATCAAACTTCTAAGTTAACGTAAAAAAAAGATACTGCCGTTTTTGCGGCATAAGCCGCAAAAAACGCATTTTCGATACTCTCAAAGGAATCAAAATTCATAGGGAACTTCCCGTTGACCTAGAACTATGAAATTTGGCAAGTAATATCGGCTTATACTACACTTACAGGGAAAAATCTGAAAACTGTATATTTGTAATTAAATCATAAAAAAAATTGTCATTAAAGTACGTAATCAATCATCGAGGTTAAACAATGGCATGCCATGGCGCTAATCATAATCACAAATATTTATCTTTTTGATAATCGCGCTACTAATTATTTTTAAAATATCAATATTCATTATTATTAATTAATCAGATTCTTTCGAATATTGTTATAGTTAAATACTTTTAAAACTAATTAAAAAGGAATAAATTTGGCTCCAAATATTTCCGCAACATGGCGCAAAGAGGCAAATAGTAAAATAACATGGCGGTAGTGTCACGCCGCGTGACAGGGGGTCAAAGAGTGAAACAAGCTCGGAGTGCATTCCAGTACCCTTAGCACGAACAGCTATCGAGAAATCTTACGCGCGTAAAAATTATTATGCGTTTATTTTATTTATTTATACCTATTTATTTAAATGAAGAGAATTAGTTCAATCACCGAAATCTAGATGGCGCTGACCTTTAGCTCGTTTTTCTGCATCGCGTTTTAATACGTCAAATTGAAATAGTAGATTATATCGATTAGGTAATTAAAACACTATTGAAGTCGGGTGGGGATTTTAGAATATAAACATCACAATAAGTAAAAAAAATACTTCCAGCTCCACCCGACTTCAATAGACGTGTTTCACGTGTTTTAATTAATCGATTTGAACATTATTACTTGCTTTTTATAGAGCTGTTTTTTTAAGGTTTTTGAAGGAGGTTTAACTTTTTTTTAAAAGCTTTTTTTAATTTACTTTTCGTTTCCACGATTTGAAACAACTAACTGTTCTAAAAAGGCTTACATTACATACAGAGTAGACATTTACTACTAGCCGCTCACAGCCTAAAGATGCACTATCTTTACATTACCTATTTGTATGTTAACATCATTACGATTAGGTTAGCGTTTTTAATGTTATTAGCGCACAAACATACAGACAAACAGACAAACCGAGAAAAATCCAAAAATGTTAGAAATGACTGGTTATTATTAAACACCCCACCCACTTTTTTCAAAATATGGCATGGCATTTTAATAAATACTTAAAATAATAAATAAAAATGAATTGGAAATGAAGTGTATGATATACTTACCTAGTATAATTATAGCAACCTTTTTTTTTTAAGTTAAATAAGTATAGAGTGTTGACTAATAACTTTGCGACTGTATCATTGCATTATTGTATTAATTTCTTGTTTGGAATTTACTAAGTAAGGTAATTTTATGGAAAACCTGTAATTGGCCTTGCTAATGGTTAGAATTAGTAGTAAAAATAAATTGTAACGCTGTTGGTTTTCAAATAAAATAAAATAAAAATAAAAATAAAATATTTCCTTTGTACAAACAACTTTTCTATAGCCTCATTATATATGTATAGAAGTAGGTACGGAACCCTCGGTGGGCGAGCCCGACTCGCACTTGTCCGGTTTTTTTTAAATTTGGAACAAGTAGGATAGAAACGAATAATACGTACGTAAAAAAAAGTATTGATATCGGCTGGCTGAATAGCTAATCCATTGAGATTGGCACCTTTCGGTGCGATTAAAAAAAACTGTGAAATAATGAAATTTTTACTAAACATTTTTATTGCTCTAGAGCATTAAAGACTCGCTTTGTACTGAGTTTTTAGTGTGATTGTGATGAAATTAAAGCATAGTTGGAAGAAAAAATATTATTCATTGGGTTGGGTCTCCAGCATAATTTTTTCAGCACTCATTTATTCATAAAAACATGATAATATTCAAAGGCCATGGTGACCGAGTACTTACCACTAATTAATTAGTAGATTGCGATATGGTTGTTTTTTTACAGCAATTAATTGCGTTAACGGTTACCTTTTTTGGCAACTTTCCCCACTTTTATATAGCGGGACTTTTGTATTTTTGTCTTTATTTTCCTTCTTTTCTTTATAAGGAATTTAGGAATGAAATTGATACTTGTTATTTATTCTTCTTTTTTTTCACTTCCTTAATTCTAATACTTACAATTTATTTCTTAGATATTACATTGTGTTTTTGGTTTACTTTGTTTTTCTTTGTTACATAATGTCTTATTCAATTTCTTACGTTTTTTATTTCCTTTAATAGTAATTTCCTTACTTCTCTATTTTTACGAGACATTAATCCTAGCAACATTAAATAAGCTGTACAGGCTTTTCACTGCTTCACAATACGTCTTTAGAAATGGGCTAAAAACACAAAATCTTTTTTATTAACTACCTACCTACTTTTATTTATCCTGTCTGGATCTAGTGTCGTTGTCACCCTACGTTACGGTAGTGTACGCGGGCTTATTAAAAATTGGATTAGTGTCGGGGAGGGATGCGTTTTTCTATTTATTCGTAATCACATAACTATAAATATAGCATGGCATAGATATTAAAAATCTGGGTTTGACACTTATGTTAATAGAAGTCACTTCCGTTGTTTTTCTTTAATTCTTTGATTGATTTAGATTGTGCCTTGTTATGTGGTTTGAGTGAGAAATCTACACTGCATGTTATTTTTAAAATTAAGATTAAGATAATAAAAGTTTGAATTTAACTCTCATTTACATAATTTCTAGTGCTTCTTATAAATACCTAACAGTTTTACGTACAATCATTCTAGGTAGTGATTTCGAAGTTTATTCTTATGGCATGTTACAAATACCTACACGTCTTAATTACAAAATGCAGTTTCCTATATCGAAAAAGAAAATAATTTTAAGAATCAATTTCCCTAAATACGAAAGCTGTGTTCCGTCGTTATCCTAATTAGATTGTTCGAAGTTAAGATAATCCGGTATACATTTTGGCGTAAGTAAGGATCACTTTAATTCCGTAACTGCATTAGACAGGAGAAAACTGCATTTGATGCCCTGACACAAACTTCTAAGTACAAAGTAATCTGGTACACTTGTGGCCACAAAAATTAATAGTTACATGAAATTGACTATGATGTAACAGAATTGGTATAGTAGGTATACTGATGAAGCTAATATCCATAAACTTTTCATTTCCGTACCTACCTATTGGTTTTTTGGGATAAAATGAAATTGAAATTCATATAAGTCTTTGATTAATTTAATCAAAGTTATAAGTAGATATATTTGCAATTATTTCTTAATTCTGAAGAGAACAGTGTGTAATTCGAAAGGTGAATTTTTACCATTATTTTGTCTTTTAGTTTGTCAGCAATTTAATAGTGTGAATGATCGTATCATATCAATAGGTGATCTATAGAATCAGTTTAGCACTTTTAGACTAAGTCACCCTTTTTCTAGACTTACCTTTCATCCAAACTTCTTACAAACCTAGAAACAATAGTAGATTGTTATACAAGACGCTAAAATGACCCATTACATACGAGGTAGTTTTATTCCCGAGCTTTAGCGAGGGAATAAATAGAAACCGAGTTACAATGGGTTTGCGTCGTGTGTTACACTCTACTTTTCACTACGATTGCGAGAAAATAAAATACTATATTGAATACCTAGTTTATACTTCCGTAAGCGAATCCACTCGTTTTTCTATCCTCCACTTCATAAACTTTTCATACAGTATTTAAATAAATGATTTGTGCTTGACGGCAAAAGATTAAAATTATTTCTTTCCTATTACTTACAGTCACACAATTCAATCAGTTTGGTATTAGAGAAAAATTCTAAAGATTTCGCGCCTTTTTTAATTTCTACTGTAGCAGCTAAGAAACACAATGCACGCATTCTACGATCAAACTTAAAGTCACAGAGTATAAATAAGTCTATGATTTCACCGAAGAGATCGCTGCTTTTAGTTCCATTTTCAAAAATAATAAAAATTAGAACTTTTTCGTTTTAGTAGGCTCATTCCAAGAAGCTTATACCCATTCATTGGTAATAGACAAACATTAAAAAAGAAAAAACTTTATCCCCTAGGGGTAATTTTGCTATTTTATCCTGGCTCTTGTACTTTACAATGACGTACTTTTAGAGCAAGAGGAGTGAAAAGATTTTTTTTTAAACAGTTGGATAACAGATAAGTAAGTTGTATAAGCCAACAAATATATTTCTACCTTCGTTAATATTTAAGTAGTAGGTAAAAGTAGTGCTACATGCACCATTAATTTGCATGTCAGTGTAAGCTCGTGAACTCGACATGAACTTCGTTAATCCAGTTGTTCCCCCTAGGGTCACAGTAAAATATTACTGACATTTTTCAAGTGGCACCCCTAACGGATAGTTATGATGAGCACTTTTAGACTAAGTCACCCTTTTTCTAGACTTACCTTACATCCAAACATCTTTCAAACCTAGAAACAAAGATATTTTTTTAAACAGTTGGATAACAGATACCTAAGTAAGTTGTATAAGCCAACAAATATATTTTCTACCTTCGTTAATATTTAAGTAGTAGATAAAAGTAGTGATACGTGCACCATTAATTTGCACGTCAGTGTAAGCTCGTGAACTCGACATGAACTTCGTTAATCCAGTTGTTCCCCCTAGGGTCACAGTAAAATATTACTGACATTTTTCAAGTGGCACCCCTAACGGATAGTTATGATGAGGTGCGTTTGTTTGCTAGATTCGGGATTAATTTAACGAGGGTGCTTGTTTGTGTTTTTATCGTGAACTTTAGACTTGGTATTTTCGAAAGGGATTGTATTACCCACAGCCTTGGGCATACGTTTTTGTGTCATGATAAAATGTAGTGTACGATACTAACATAATTTCTTTTTTTAACTAACATTTTTATAAGTAAAGTAAAAAAAAAGTTTTTTTGGGACATTTCAAATCAATTATATCTACTAAAGCTAGGGTTTCCTAGGATGATGGTGCCGTCATATTACGGCCATAATATAGCGGCGTTGAATGTTGTCTATGTAAACAATATGGCGACGCCGTAACGTCAGAAACCGCGCCATATTGTTTACATAGACAACGTTCTACGCCGCTAAATTACGCCCGTAATATGATGGCACCGTCATCCTAGGAAACCCTAGCTTTAGTATTTATTTTTTGTTTTCATACGCGAACAAACCATGTGGAGTTATCGAAGGTTTAACGATATTAAGTATATTATTAATCAAATCCAGGACATTGGTTTGATGCTGGTGTGACTTTAGGTATAATTAATATAGGTTTTAGCTATACTACCAAAATGTCATCCTTCTACTTACTAAATAATATTTCTTTTATCAGAACTATCAAACCTTTCATTGCATTAATGCAGTTATACCTTTCACTAGTGGAAGCAGATATTCCAGAGGCGTTAAAAGGAAACTACAATGTGCCAATGAACTACAAAAAATCGATGACCGTGATCAAATCGATTATGAGGCGATCACAAATCGATCGGCGCGTCCGGGTGGTCTCGAAACGCGGTGTCATCGGATGCGCGCGCGCTTCCTTTTGATATGTGACTCGACGGGCTGAAATGAGGTGGGTTTTGTACAAGAATGTTTTATTCATATTTTAGTGTCATGATATGAAATTCTTGGTTTTAGTAAAATTGAACATAAAATGCAATCGATTTATTAATAAACGTCATTTTCACCTAATTATAGTTAATGGAACTATAACAGCAGGTAGGTATAGTCTTTTTTAAGCAACTTTGGCGCTGCTAGTTCGAGTCCGTCGTAGAAGTTAATTTAACAAAATATCAAGTCTTTAGTTGTTGACATATTCAAAATTAGCGCGTCAGCTAGGTAGTCTTCATTGGTTTTCAGCTACCTATACAGTGTGAAATTTCAATCATTTGATTTCCACAGAGGGCTAAGGTTCCACTCATGATTACGAGCAACTTTTACCATGGGGCCAACTCTGATATCGCGAAAAAAATCTGCTGTTCCATACATTAAGGTCGAATAGATATTGCGCTTTTGTATGGAACAGCTGGTTTTTTTTCGCGATATCAAGTTGGCCCCATAGTAAAAGTTGCTTGTAATCATGAGTGGAATCGCCCCACTGCTGGAACCAAATGATAAAATTTTCAGCGCGTATAACAAGTGTATAACTGTGCCTGCGATGCCCTTTCTTCCATTCAACATTTTAAAGTCATATATTTAGTAAAACCGCGTCCGCCAGGCGTCGCTAATCGTTTAGTCGCGGCGCGGGACAGACGCGCTGGCATTCGTAGCGAGCAACAACTATGTTGCTTTCAACATGTTGTCTGTCGCTCGTTCACTATTGGGAGTCAACAGGAGCCATCGTCTCGTTATGAATGAATACTGATGGTTGAATAAAACTGCTTCTTTTGTGAGGAGGAAGTTGGGAATCGTCTTGTTTGTCAAGTTTTGGATGTTTTTGTGTTTTGTTTTTACCATTGAAAATGGTTATCAGATGCAAATCGCCTGAGACGTATTTTTAGCCACATCTCCGAGGATTTTGAGAGGATCGAGATGGGAATAGTACCAAAAGTTGAGAAATTTATCGAGACACCTGTGAACGTTTGAATTTTGAAAATCTATTGGTAACTTTTGTTGGAATTATGAAAAATTCCAAAAATTCCGGGTTTCTTGGGGGGTGTTTGTTTACTAAATTGTAAATATTTCGGAAATAAAACCGACTTAAGAAAAAATGAAAAAAAAAGGTCCTAGGGTATTAGTTTAACTACCAAATGGCGAAATAATTTTGAAAATCGATTAATAATTGTGACCTGTAGGTGGTCCCTTTAGATTTGGAATTGTAGAAAAACGGGTGTTTCCGCACATAAAAAGTGATGTAGCTTTTATGATTATTGACCGATCGTCATGGTAATAGTGTTAAAAAATGCAGAAGCAGACGAGAAGTGCATTCGTTGGAATTTTGAAAATCGGTTAATAATATTTTGGCTGCTTCGAGGCAGTCAGCGGGCGCTTTTGTGACACGAGGCGGAGCCGAGTGTCACAATCATAAAAATAAATAGGTACTGCCTAGGTAACTTTAAAAATATAAAAGGACTTTGCATTTGATTTGATTTTGGTTTTTCGTAAATTTTGGTGTTCATTTTCAATGCCCCGATTCTTGCGGGGACTGTAAAATCTGTGAAATTTTGAACAGTTATCGTATTTTTGTAGAGCGTCTATCATTAATGGGATTTAGATATTGTCTCGTGAATACAATAGATAGTTAATCCATGAGCCTGACATCTTGAAAAACGATAAAAAAGAGTTGTTTAAATGTTTATATGTATTCTGAAGAATTGAAAATTTAAACATTGCATTTTCTACGGAAAATCATTTTTGCTTGCAAAGGTGAACACTTTTAAACCTAAACAAAGACTAACAATAGGCTGTATCAATGGCTGTATTATGACTACTAACTAAGAGCACAAACGTGAAACGCCGACGGCTTTCTCTACCTCGCACCGAAGTGATGAAAGTAATATAACAATGATACAACAAAACTATGATGTCTTCATTACGCAGTACCGTTGCTAATGTATATCTATTACTTCTTTTATTACCAACGCGGTGGTCTCACTATTGATCACTTTTTTATTATAAGTGCTTAGGTACTTTTACGTATTCGACAATCCTTGTTGCAGAATGGATAGAACTTTGATTCTCGTCGCTATCTACCAAGTTCTTGGAGTTATATAATTCTGTAAAAACTTTGTTTAACAAACTTCATGGCTTCAAGTAACTATAAGGTTAGACGTCTTTGAATCTCCGGCTTCGATTGCCTCTCAATGTAGTTGTGGCTAAAGCTGCCTAGACTTAGACTTAACTTAAACTCAATGCAATGTTAACCAATACTTACGTCATGTTATCCAATATCATCTTTAGCAGCTTCGTCGTCAACCATTTTAAGGTCCCATTGCTGAGGCACAGGCCGTCCTTGTGGAACCACACGGTCAAGTGTAGGTAATGAAACCACGGTGATCGGTTGAAGACTGATTTATTAATAGACGGATCGCACAAGCGTTTTCACAGATACCTTCAATACTTATATTAACATCATCCTCCTCAAACAAAAAAAAAACAAAAAAAACAAACTTTTTTTTTTTTACATGCAATATAGATTAAAAATAGTCTTAACTGCTAATTTCTTGTTACATAGTTATGTAATTTAGAAATTATTTTATAATATTTCTTTATGATTAAATTTAAAGTATAACAATAATGGTTAATTTCTTTAGTATCAAATCAAGTTTTTTTTTTTTTATAAACACATCACTGTTTCCAATTTAAGTATCTACCTATAAATACTTTTATATATAAAACATTTTTATTATTTTACAGTTACATAAATTACAAAGTCTTTTTTTTTTTATATAGTTAGATTTACTTACAGCTTAAACAAGAACTGACTACTACTTCTAGGATAATAATAAGTATTTCGCACTAAAAAAAAAACATAATTTTAATTATCATGCAATTTCAAAACAAATAAGAAAAATGATGCATACAAATGTTAATAATAAATAGGTAAGTATTTAACTTAATTACTAAGGGGTATACCCCATCTATCCGGTGGTCTCACACACCTACCATAACGAGTAACTCGTATGTTTTGTTCACTATTATTGTTTACATTTTGTTCAGTATTTGTAATTACATTCTCATAAGGTAACATTATGTCATCATATTCAAAATTGTGATAAGGCGTGTCCTGTCTACTTTGCGAATCTATAATGATGTGTCTGCGATTTCGGACTACTTTAACACCCGTTAATAGCTGCACTTCATATGAACGATTTCTTAATATACGAGTTATGGTTCCAGCCATCCAGCGCCCCTTCCTAACATTATTCATTTGTAATATTTTAACCTTTTGGCCTACTTGTAAAGAACACAAGTCTCTTGCGTTACGGTCATAATACATTTTTTGCTTTATTTGACGACTTAATAATTTATTATGAATATTCTTTTGCACTTTAGGTTTCAAATTAACTAATGACATAGGTATAATGCTACGTAATTTTCTACTTTGCAGTAATTCTGCAGGAGATGCAATGTCATCAGCCAAGGGAGTATTTAAATATTCTAAAAGAGCTAGACGATAATCTGACCTATTTTCACTAGACTTTTGCATAATATTTTTTACTGTCTGTACTGTTCGCTCAACTTGCCCATTTGATTGTGGGTAGTGAGGTGACGAAGTTATATGAGTAAAGTTCCATTCAGAAGCAAATTCTCTAAAATTATGCGAAGAAAACTGTGGGCCACAATCTGACATAACAATAGCAGGAATTCCTTGGCGACTAAAAATATCTTTCATGCACTTAATAACGTAATCTGAGGTTGTAAGTGTCCGGGCACGAAAATGGCGGCGGCGGGGCGGCAGCGGGGCGGCGCGACAGCGGAGCGGCGGCGATGCATTCAACAGTATGGCACAGTATGGAGACGCGCACGAAACGGGCGGTGGCGGAGCGGGGCGACGAGCGATGCACGGGCGGGAGGAGAGCGACGAAAACAAATGAACAAAGTAGTTTGATTTGGTCGCCCGCGATGACAGTAGTGTTGTGTTGAAACATATAATAGTGTCTGTTTGATTACTGGGAACTTATTTATTCTTATTTATTTATTTAAAAATATTTTACAATAAATATATCTAATAGGGTCAGTTATTCTACGGGACATAATAACCTATAGAATTCAGCACTGTGATATATCTAATCAAATTTTTTAATATTTTTCGGTATTAATTTAACAAGAAATTGTTTCCATAGCAACATCACATTTAAAACATCAATAGAAATAAAAAAAATAAGAAGTTTCTTTAACATACAATTTAGGTTTGTCACTACGATATTCTAAAAAGCCCTAGTCCAGTAGGACCACGAGCACATAGTGGTATACCGTGGTCCTACCAGTAGGTCTAATCGGTAGGTCCACGGGCCCTTAATGGTATTTAACCCATCTGTCACAACACTACTAGCGCGGCTGACCGACCGCTATGTTTCGTGCCCACGTTCTCATCGCCCCGCCCCGCCGCCGCTCCGCTGCCGCGCCGCCCCGCCACCGCTCGGCCGCCGCCACTTTCGTGTCCGGACACTTATATGTAATTCAACTACTTCGAAAAATTTACTATAATAATCAATTAGTAAAAGATAATTTTTATTTTTAAAATAAAATAAATCTATCCCTACTTTTTCCCATGGTCTATGAGGAATGTCATGGGGCTGTAATGTCTCTTTCTGACTTTTTTTTCTATGCGATAAACATATATCACAATTATGAATCATGTTTTGTAAATCATTATTTAGCCCGGGCCAAAAAACAGATTCTCTAGCCCTTAGTTTACATTTTTCTAATCCCATATGTCCTATATGAAGTTTATTCAAAATATCTTTTCTTAATATTTTAGGAATAACTATTCTTTCATCCTTCCAAATAATGCCAAACGCTACAGTTAAATTTTCTTTGTAATTCCAATACGGTTTTATTTCATCTATAATTTTATTTTTATCACAGGGCCATCCGTTTAAGACGTATTGTTTAAGTGAGTTTAAGTGATCATCTTTTTCTGTGTATTTTTGTATTTTTATAAGTTGGACATCATCAAATTGGTGTGACGCTTGACCCATCATATCTCGCGTCACCACACACACTTCGTCGTGAATTGAGCCGGGCGAGTGGTCTACAGTGTGACTCAGCGCGGGCGCGGTAGCATCGTCCGCCTCGTAAGCCCGCGACAAAGTGTCTGCGATATACATGTATTTACCTGGTTTATAGATGAGTTTAAAGCTATAACGCTGCAACCGTAACAACATTCTTTGCAAGCGCGCGGGTGAATCTACAATCGGTTTTTTCATTACACTTATTAATGGCATATGATCCGTTTCGATAACCACATCCGATCTACCGTATATATAGACATTAAACCGTTCACACGCAAACAATACGGCGTAAAGCTCTTTTTCTATCTGAGCGTATTTTTGCTCAGCATTATTTAATGCTTTCGAAGCATAACAAATCGGTTGGTTATTTTGCAATAGACATGCACCGAGACCGGTTTTACTGGCGTCAACCGACATAACAATTGGTTTATTCATGTCAAAGTATTGAAGTACAGGACGACTTGATAAATGCTTTTTCAATTCCGAAAAGCATTTATCGTGCCTCTCATACCATTGCCACTCGTTACCTTTTTTTAATAATTCTCGCAAGGCCAAAGTTTTATCTGAAAGATTAGGAATAAAAGTACCTACATACGTGACTAAGCCTAATAGTCTTTCTACATCTTTTTTATTTTTGGGTGTTGGCATGTTACTTATAGCAGATATATGCGAATTATCGGGATAAATGCCCTTATCAGTTATCAAATGACCTAAATACTTTATTTCCTTTAACCCAAACCTACATTTGCTTAAATTCAACTTTAAATTAATTTTTCTACATCTTTCTAAAACTTTCTTCAAATTTTCATCATGGCTACTCTTACTAGATCCATATATGAGTAAATCATCAATGTACATACAAACACCCTCTAGATCATCAAAATTTTCATACATTTTTCTGTGAAATACCTCCGAAGCAGAACAAATACCATACGGCATTCTCAAAAACTTATATCTACCAAAGGGTGTGTTAAAAGTGCATAAAGAACTAGAATCATCATCAAGCATCACCTGCCAAAAGCCATTAGAGGCATCTAAAGTACTAAAGTACTTTGCACCTGCAAGTTTACCTGCAATTTCATCTAATGTGGGAATCCTAAAATATTCTCTTTTTATACTTTCATTTAACTCTTTCGGATCTAAACAAATACGTAAGTCCCCATTTGGTTTCTTTACAACTGTTACACTACTAACCCAGTCAGATGGACCCTCAACCTTGGAAATAATCCCTTGACATTCCATCTCCGACAGCTTATCTTTAACTTGTTCAGTAACAGAAAATGGCAACTTTCTAGGGGCGTGCACGGCTGGTACCGAGTTTTCTTTTAACTTAATTGAATATTTTCCCGGCAAACATCCTAACCCACTAAACACATCACTATATTGTTCAAAAAATTTAGGAATATCTTTGTTACTCACCACACTTTGTTGTATAGACATCACACGCCTTACCACATCTAGTTCTGTACATGCCTCCCGACCTAGAATTGGGACAGATTGAACATCAGCAACTTTAAATTGTAATGAATAGCATTTATTTTTATAATTTACTCTCAAATATATTTTACCTAGAACTTTAATGGTGCTCCCTGAATACGCAGTTAATTTAGTATTTGTTGTCAATAAATCAGTTTCTTTAAACCCTATTTTTAATAAATAATTTAAAGGTAACACATTTACATCGGCACCTGTATCTAATTTAAATTTTAATTCCTGACCGTTTACTACTAAGTCTAAATCCCAACTATTTTTAGAATTGATATTAAATACCTGTTCATTTGAGTTGTCCACATAAAACACCTTACACATTTTGGCAAAATGGTTCATCTTCGAACATCGCATACATTTTCTTCCATAAGCGGGGCAGTCGTTGTACTGATGCACACCTCCACAGCTATTACACGGTCTACTTTCATATTGGCGGCTCCCGCTGGCACTGCTGAACCCGGCACCGAACCCGGCGCCTCGTGAGTATGCAGCAGGGTGCGCGCGCGCACCGCCTCGCGCCCATGAGCTGCGGCCGCGACCTTGACCTCGCCACGATGACGATGCCACACGAAAATTTCCTCGCCTTTTTATTCCATCGTATTTCCTAATTGCGTATATTTCTTCATCACTTTCTTGCACTTCGTTTTGGACTTGAAATACTGGTTCCATTTCTTTTTTAATGTTTTCCGAGTAAATTCTGGATACGACTGCAGCTCGACATATTTCTAGTGCCTTTTTGAGTGTTAAATCGTCCTCCCGTAGCAACCGTTCTCGAATGTTCGCACTAGTTACGCCGCAAACCAATCTATCTTTTATTAATTCTTCATTCATAGTACTAAAATCACACGACTGCGATAATTTACGTAACTCAAACACGTACTGATCAATTGTTTCACCTTCTTTTTGTTCTCTTGAAAAAAACTTATGCCGCTCGACGGTTATATTTTTCTTGCATTTGAAATGCTCATCTAATTTTTTCAACGCATTTTCCACGGTTTTAATGTTTGCACCAATGTCTTGATTTAAAATTTCTCGACACTGTTCACCAACTACGTGAAGAAATATATATAATTGCACATCCGGTGTTTTTCCAGTGATTTCACACGCCTTTGTATATATCTCATAACTCCGCTTCCATTTTATCCACATATCATTAAGATTGCCGGATAATAAATCCACTGAATTGCTATCATAGCTAAATGATGGAGGCGGCGACAAAATACTTTCCATCTTATTATCACTTTTCTGCTGCGCCATGTCAAGTGTAGGTAATGAAACCACGGTGATCGGTTGAAGACTGATTTATTAATAGACGGATCGCACAAGCGTTTTCACAGATACCTTCAATACTTATATTAACACGTGACAGCACGGTCCCGTAAGTCTTGCGTGTTAGTGCGGGCCTAGTAGGGGGTTTCGTGGGTAGGGCCCTGGCAAGTCCCATGACCTTCTTCTTCGTCGTTACGCTCTTGGCAGAGCGGTCGTGGTCACTTTGAGGCGTCCACATCGGTGGTAGAGGCGGACATAGCTTTCCGCACGATCTCCCGCCATCTCTCCCGGTTGGTAGACTGTCTGGCGCAGTCAGATACAGGGTGTCCCACTGCGGATTTCACCTGGTCAGTCCAGCGCATTGGTGACCTGCCACGTGATCTGGTTCCCTCTACTTTGCCCTGTACGACCAGCCGCTCTATGGAGTCGTTACCCCGCCTAGAGACATGGCCAAAGTACTGCAGTATGCGCGACTGTACTACGGCCGATAAACGCTGCGTGATGCTGAGCTCCTGGAGTATGGACACGTTGGTGCGGAATTCCGTCCATGATATCTCCAGCATCCTCCTCCAGCACCACAATTCTAGAGCATCTATCTTCCCCTTTTCCAGCTCGCGCACTGTCCACGTCTCTGCCGCGTAAAGAAAAATGGGGAATACTAGTGTTCGCACGAGCCTGACTTTGGTGGCTTTGGTAATGTTACGATTCCTCCATACTTTCCTTAACTTCTCCATCGCAGTTCTGGTTATGGCCATACGTCGTTTTACTTCATCTACGCAGCCGCCGTTGTTTGAGATTAAAGCTCCAAGGTATACGTAGGTCTGAACCACGTCGCAGTTCGCAATCTGTGTCACTTCGGGCGAGTTGTCGTTGACGCGATCCACGATCATGATCTTGGTCTTAGATCGGTTTATCTTTAACCCAAACGTAAGGCTCACGTGCTCCATTTTGAGAAGTAATTCCTCCATAAGACCAGCGTTACTCGCAAATAAGGTGGTGTCATCTGCATATCGCAACTTCGCTATTTTGTATCCACCAATTGCAACACCATCAGTCCAGTCCTCGAGAGTGATTCGCATTACAAGCTCGGTGTAGAAGTTGAATAGTAAGGGTGATATTATGCAGCCCTGTCGCACGCCCGCACTTGGATGGAAACTATTTGAGAGGAGGTCATCTGTCCGCACTGAAGCTGTTCCCCCTTCGTAGAGCTCCCTGAGCAGGTGCACGAGGTGTTGTGGTGTGCCCATGTCCAGTAGTGTTTTCCACAACGTTGGCCATTTCACCGAGTCGAACGCCTTGGAGAAATCAACAAAGCAAATGTATGTCGGCTTGTTAAACTCTCGAGCCTTCTCAATGATTTGACGAACGATGAGAATTTGTTCACGAGTTCCTTTCCCTTTACAAATCCAGCTTGTTCTGGCGCAATTTCTCTGGACAAATATGCTTTCAGTCGCTCGTTTATGATGTGTAGCATTATTTTGCTAGCGTGTGTTATTAATGAAATAAGTCGAAAGTTTGTACATTTCTTCGTGGAACCCTTTTTGTGAAGAGGAGTGAATATTGTGTGAGCCCATTCAGAGGGCCATGACCTTAGGGGTGCGTAAAAGCATTTCTCTATAAAAAAGGCCTTCCTTGTTGATGGATAAGGAAGATGGAACACAACACATAATTCCACTACACAGGTCCCATACGAATTGTTGAGTAATAACAGCTGCAATAGAACAGGGAATGGGGGAACTGTGCGCGCTATTTTATTCCAGCTTGCGTCCATCAAGGGCTGCAATGCTGACCGCGCTGTGGTGGCCGGACCGCTGTTCCGCTTTCGGCCATCATCATCGCTGCCAGCAACGCAGGCATTATACACCGCGGCAGTAATGATACTTAGTATAATACACGCTGAATTTTAATCATTTGGTTCCCGCAGTGGGGTGGTTCCTCTCATTACAAGCAACTTTTTACTACGGGCCAACTCTGATATCGCGGAACAAACAAATGAGTGGAACCACTGCACTGTTCACGATGTATAATGCATTGTAGAATACATAAGTGTAGAATTGATTACCATTGAACTTTATGTAAACTGCGTAACCCCCGCCAACGAGATGTTTTGCTGGCTGCTGTCCACAACTATAACAAGAAAAATCCGGATAAAAAGCTGAATTCGCGCAATTTGGGACTAGCTGGTGCCGACACGCCTGTTTATGTGTCTGAACATCTCACACCGATGAATAAGCAGATCCACGCCGCCGCTAGAGCAAAAGCCAAAGACATGAACTATAAGTTTGTTTGGGTCCGCAATGGCCGGATTTTTGTCAGGAAGAATTAATCGAGCCCGTCCATACTTATTCGCAACCTGGACAACATCAACCTAATCACATAAGTATTTAGTAGTTTTTTTTTTTAACTTATTAGTGTCCTTTGCCAATCATATAGTTTATTATATTTTATAAAGTGATAGAAATATACTATCAAAATGTTCGTGGTTTAAAAACTAAGACAGACGAGTTGTATCGAAATATTCTACAGTGTTCTTATGATGTTATAGTACTAACCGAGACTTGGCTTAATTCTAATGTCTCAAATAGTGAGTTTATAGATAGTCGATATGTGGTCTATCGCAGAGATCGAGAATCGAGCCAAATGAATGGCGGTATGTCAAAGTTGGATGGAAGTGGTGTTTTAATTGCGGTATCCAGAAAGTTTCAATCATCTAGAGTTGCCCAATGGGAAAGTACTTGCGAAGATCTCTGGGTAACAATATCCAGCGACTCGAAAAAGGAGCGAAAAAAACTAGCGATCTGTGCCGTCTATTTGCCTTCTCCACCGAATTTCGACACGTTAAACGAGTTTTTGGAAAACACGAACAATGTTTTGTCAACGGTAGATGACGCTGTGATTCTGGGTGATTTTAATCAAGGCAAGATAGTATGGAGCGAGGAAGCTAATAGTATTGGTATGAAACCTTCCAACTATACTTCCAACATGGAATGTGCTCTAATCGATTTCTCTCATCTGAATAATTTGAATCAGTACAACAACCTACTTAACACTAACGGCAGAATTTTAGATTTAATATTTAGTAACCTTCCAAATTCCAAAGTTACATCTCCTCTGAATTTATTAAGTAAACTTGATTCTCATCATCCAAATATTCTTTTTTCAATTGATTTTGCGCATAATGATCCACTCCGCAGCAATACTAAGCCAAGTTATAATTACTTTAAAGCCGATTACGAAAATATTGTACGGGAATTAAAAAATATCGACTGGGATTCCAACTTTGCTAAGTGCAGCAACTGCGATGAAATGGTGGATGTTTTTTATAAGGTTCTGAGAAGTAAAATAAAACTTTTTGTACCGAAACGTAAAACTAAAAAAGATACTTATCCTATCTGGTTCAGCGCAGCTTTGATTAATTTACTAAAGGAAAAAGAAAAAATTAGGCTCAGGCATAAAAAGTTTAAAAATCCACGTGACCTTATCGAATACGAAACAATACGCTCAAGAGGCAGTGCGTTACTTAACAGTTGTTTTAGTAAATACAAACTGGCCATCGAAGAATCGGTAAGTAAGTAGCAAAGCGTTTTTCCAGTATATCAAGCGTAGACGTGACAATAATTTTTCACTCCCAGCTACCATGTGCTTTGGCGATCTTGTTGCTAATGACGGACAGAACATTGCGAACCTTTTCGCCACCAATTTCTCTTCTGTTTATTCTGCAGGCAGTTCTGACTCTGTGTTCACCGCGTCTACTCCTTATCACGCACTTAACGGAAACATTCACTTCACTGAAAAGGCCGTTTTGACGAAGCTGAGGCGTCTGGATCCCGAAAAGGGAGCAGGGCCGGATCAGATCCCTCCAGTTTTCTTTAAACAGGCATCATCTGCGCTGGCTCGTCCTCTTATGTTAATCTACAATGCTTCATTGGCACAGGGTTACTTTCCGGCCACGTGGAGAAAAGCCAGGATCATACCGGTGTTTAAGAAGGGGGATCAGACGGACGTTAAAAATTACCGACCTATTGCTATTCTGTCTTGTCCATCTAAGATATTTGAAGCCCTACTCTACCCTTTTCTTAATCGTCACTTGGAGCACTTCATAAGTTGTGGCCAGCACGGATTCAGAAATGGTTTCTCTGTGCAGACCAATCTGGTTAACTTTGTGTCGGATTTGGCGTGTGAAATTGACCAAGGACACCAGGTTGACACCGTGTACACAGATTTCACTAGCGCTTTTGACAAAGTCAACCATAAAATCCTGTTACACAAACTTGAGGCTTATGGTGTGCACGGCCCTCTGTTAAACTGGTTTGAGTCATATTTAACTAATATGTTACAGTCTGTTGTAGTAAAGGGCTATGAGTCCAATACGTATATAGCTAATTCAGGTGTACCGCAGGGCTCCCATCTTGGACCCTTGCTATTTTTGGCTTACGTTAACGACATAACGAACTCCATCAAACATTGTAAATTCGCTCTTTTCGCTGATGACCTAAAGATATACAAGCGAGTGGACACAGCTCATGATGTGGGTTGCATACAGCAGGACATAAGCGGCATAGAGGACTAGTGTAGATCTAATTGCATGGGACTTAACGCAAAAAAGTGTTCTTTCATACGGTACACCAGGAGACTAAATCCTATTTATTCCTCTTATTACATCAACCATGAGGCTCTGGTCGAACTTGACGAGGTCAGAGACCTTGGTGTCATCGTGGATAATAAACTTAAATTTACAGCACATATTAACCATGTAGTTAAAAAGGCTTCAAAGATGCTTGGTTTTATTAAAATAAACTCAAAGTCTTTTCGCCCTGCCACTAAGCTTGTTTTGTTCAACACCTTGGCTCGGAGTCAATTGGAGTATGCTTCGGTCATCTGGAACCCCTCGTATACCAATCACTCGCAACGTATAGAGACAATCCAGCGCCGATTTACCAGACACCTAGCATATACACCGTCATTTTGTAGTCGTTTTAATTAACTTAAGGGAGTGTTCTACTAATGGAACTAAACATTTTTGCCCAAGAAACATGGGTCGAAAAACGACAAAAATTTTTGACTTTCCCATACTAATAAAATGTTTTAGCCGTCTAGTTAGTATGGGAGATCCAAAATTTTTTGTCGTTTTTCGACCCATGTTTCTTGGGCAAAAATGTTTAGTTTCATTGGTACAACACACCCTTAAGCTAATTAAAACGACTACAAAATGACGGTGTATATCCCCAGGTATATCGCATAGGGTGCCATATGACCAGCGTTTGGCCCATTTTAAAATAATGTCTTTGCGTAATCGACGAAAACTGCTTGACTTGATGTTCCTTTACAAGTGCGTTAACGGAGTCATTAAATCCAATGAATTATTGAGTCGCATCAGCTTAGCAATCCCATATAACATGCCCAGAAAACCGATAACTAAAACCTTTTCGATTCCTGCCTCTCGTACCAATGTCGCCAAACATTCACCTTTGCCTCGCATTCTAGCCGCATACAATGAGTTTTGTGCTTCTTTTCCTGATATTGACATATTTTTTGATTCCCATAACAAATTCAAAACCAAAATAAAAAAATCTTTTCTTTAGTTTGCTAATTGTTTTTTGATAACATTTTTTTTGCAACATTTAATCTCTTTTTTTTATTGATGAAATTGCTCTTTAAGAATGTTGTGTTAACCTGTAATTGGTGTATATATATAACTAAGACCTCTATGTACCTACTTTAAAATTGTATTTTTTGTATATATGCTGTTGGTTGACCTATTAATAAATAAATAAATAAAAAAATTGAATTGAATCAGTCGTAAAAAAACGGTAAGTCCCGTCGGCGAAAGAGTCGCGGATCATTCTGTCAGCGAAACGTCCATAGGTGAAAGGTTCTGACGGCGAAACCCCCATAAACGGAACGTCCTGTCAGCGAACACTCCAATGGAGATAGATACGGCTGTCAGTGAACGGTTACAGAATCCTTAAATAATACATTTTTGGTCATCAATCGGATCACAAACTTTAGGAAAAGTTTCATAAATCAAGCTCCTCGTTTTTCATAAAGTAAATAATTTTTAGTTTATTGACGCAAATTAGCAATTTGTCAACATAAAAATATTTCATAGGTAGGTAGTTCAGCTTTTCTATTACTTAAACGAACCTCTTTCATGCAAATCGCTATCGGGACCAAGTAGGAGCATAAATAACGGTGCCTTTTAAAAAGCCAATTACACATTTGATTTATAGCCGGCGGGCTATCGGGACACTCCTTCGCGAAATAAAAAACCCTTTTTACCCTTAAAATACCTCGGCCTGTCGATTCCGTTTGAGAAATCCTGTTATCTTCAAGCATACCTATTAAGGTTGTAGGGGTGTGACAAGGATACGAACACGACTTTGAAAAGAAGAAATACTTTTTTTATAATTTATTTTTGTATTTTAAAAAGAAACTCCTTACGAATCTTTACACATTTTTTTTAAATTCGGCAAAACTTTTTGAAACAAAAAGCTCAAGCAACTTTCTTCTGTCGACTCTCTCGGCGGCGCTCATGACATCCAAACTCATCGAATGAAGATGTGAATCTTTCTTCTCTAGATTCAACGTACTGAGATTTTTTCTCATACCAAACATGAACAAATGTCTTGGCGGGCAAAGATTTTCATCAAGCCAAAAGATTGATGTCTGTAATGGGCCCTCAATTCAGTTACCAGTTTTCAGGCGATGAAAGAAAAAAAAATTGGGTTAAAAAGGTAGGAACTTCGAAGGACTGAATACGCAGAGCTACAATAAGTTTAGGTATGTAGAGAAATAAAACAAAATATTCCGAAAAAAGAGTTTCTTCATTACAAAGTCATCGTATAATATAACAGCTATTATCTTAACTTAGATAAAATACTATGTAAATTAAAACCAAATGTTAAAGTATAAAAGTAAAACTTAAAATTTTTGTTATTTTCGCTCTTAGTTTTACATTATATAGTGAAAATACTTAATTTAAATATCTGCACCCTTCGCCTTTTAATTTACCGATGGAATTTGATTCAAACTGTTGCTATAGTTTACATCTGAAATGTAATCACAATTTTATGTTACTTCTCCATTTGACTTCCACTTAGATTTACTACTTATTTTAAGTTATCTCTCGGTTTCGGATACGCTAACGGATACAGCCCTAAAGTTTCCCATCCTTACTCCTCGAAAGGAATAGGAATGATCCCGAATTTCCCTTATATTTGACGTATTTACGAGCTGTATGCCTCAAGTGGACTTATATGGCTTTTTTACGCTTTTCAATTTGATGTCGCTCCCCTCCGAGAGATGGAGCTAAGGAGCTCAAGTGATTTATTGATTATTGAATATGTCTTTATTAGGCTGTTTGCAAGGGGTGACTTTCATCAGAAAAATGGGGAAAAATGGAAAAGAGGGTAGGGTTTTTTTTATAGAGTTTGTTATACATGTCTATGTAAAACATGATCGAATGCAATTATGCAGCAGGTGAAAAATGGTTATGGTAACAGAAATTATGGAATATTATGATAAGGTTTCAAATAATTAGTCACTTATGAAATTATTAATTAATTATGAAATTCATCGATCAAATAAAACATTGAGAGTTCTCTCAATCAAAAAATCAGACGATATCTCTTTCGTTACTACACTAAAATACACCATTGTGATTTCCTAATCCGGTAAGTATAAATATATCTAATTTTCCTCTTTCATAAAGTAAAGACGTAAAGTTATTAGGTTTACCTACTTGTAGTTTAGTTCGGTCATTAATGTCTTGCAGTCCATCAAATACTATGAAAGATTATAGATGATCAAACGAACTTCCAAGTGAAGTTCGATCACTATTATATGAAGACACTTCATTCGAAGATATAAGCACACATGTAGTCCTTTTATCCTACAGGCAACACTACGCACATTTTTAGAGAAGGTACTTCGATTTTATTTTGTTTTCTAACTACCTTACCGAGCCTACACAGTTGATGCGGGTCGGTCGAATTTCATTTTTTAGAGGAGGAGCTTACAAAATTTCTGCTGGGCATGGGGAGGGGGGGAACTTATATCTTCGAATGAAGTGTCTTCATATAATAGTGATCGAACTTCACTTGGAAGTTCGTTTGATCATCTATTATATTTCATTCACTTCATTCTTCAGATATAAGCATACATGTAGATGTTTAGAGCAAGAAATTTTGTAGCAGAAATCAAGATTATAGAATAGTGATTTTATTTTAAGAATATTAAATGAAATGCATTTAATGATTACATTGTTTTTATTTCATAATCAAACAGGTCTTATAACAATCAAACATGTTAAATATAGAAACTGCAAGTTTCAATCGTCTTATTTCACCTTTTTATATCTTATAATATAGGTACTTAATTCTTAAATTAGCTTAGGGGGTTACATCAAATAATTAAAGTAAGTAATCAATTAGGCTTATTTTTAAGGCATACTGAGCTTGCAAATTGACTTTGGTTTATTATTGGACGGTTATAAAATGCTGCAAATGTTTGCGAGTTTTCCGTCCAACCTGCTGTTTTCCTTATAAGGTCGAGTGAAACACCCTGCGAGCGCGCCGTGGAGGTGGCGGCGTGACGCGTGCTGTGCGCGCTGAAAGTCGCCACGTCCACGCCGCTTTCTGCCAGCACCTGTTTGATCCATCGGCTGATGGTTTGCGCGGTAGCTGCCTTGTGTGGGGGTTTCGTAGCTAACAGCAAATTTTGTGATGTATTAGGCCTAATATCTTTTGTTATTGCTAAATAGTCTTTTAATACGGAAGCAGGACAGATGCTTCTATTTTGTTTAAAATATGGTAAAAATAAGACAGGTTGGTCTCGCCCTATACCAGAAGTTTTAATAATAATCATCAATATTTATTTGTATGCCGTTTTTATCTGTTTTAATATTACAAATTTTTATAAGGCTCAAAGTTTGCACTCTATGAGCTGTACATAATGCGAGTAAGATTGCAAGCTTTTTGGTTATTTTAATTAATGTCAGCTCTTTATTAGGAATCCAATTTGAAATATGATCCAAAACTATTTGTGGATCCCAAGTAAACGAGTATTTAGGCATAGACGGCCTTAACTTGAAAACACCTTTCAATAAACGTTTTATTTGTTCTTCGGAACCAAGATCATTTCCAAAAAGCAAACTTAGGGCCGATCGGTGGTTATTTAAGGTTCCGTATGCGGCACCCTTATGAAACTGCTCGGTTAAAAATATCAGAACTGAGGGTATAGAACTAACGTATGGGTCTGTTTTAGCATTGTTGCAAAAGTGCCACCATAATTTATATGTAACACTGTATTGGGATAAAGTATTTTTCGCTAAAGAGGCCATCATCAAATCTAAAGAGGCGTGCGGGACCCCACGCCTACAGAATGCGATCCGGAGAGCGTCGCTACTCCCAGGGTAAGGTGAGACAGATGCTGTTCCCTGGAAGGAGAAGTAAATACGTTCTTATTGGCGTCTAGAAACAATATGTCTGACGTGATCAAAGTTTTCAACAGTGGGAACCATGGTTGCAATGGCCAATAGGGGAAAACTAAAATACCGTTAGCTTTCTCATTGGAGATTTTTTGCAGACATTTTAATATTAAAGAAAAAGGTGGGAATGCATAAAAGAATGAGTTCCATGGCACTGTAAAGGCATCTATAGTGAGAGAATCCGGGTCTGGTTTCCACGAAATGAACTTACGACATTTAGCGTTGGTGCGAGATGCAAACAAATCTATATCTGGAGTACCAAATTTGTTAACTATCATTTCGAACGCGTCGTCACCCAAGGACCATTCAATATCAGGGTTGACTTTCCTGGATTCTTCATCGGCTTCCCTGTTATCTTTTGTATTGATATAGGAAGCCGACAACCAAATATTTCGGATCTCACACCACTGCCAAATGTCGCGCGTCAAATTGTTTAAATGAGGGTATTGTATACCACCCATGCGGTTAACATAACTTAAAGCAGTTGTGTTATCAACGCGTAAAAGAATCGTACAGTTAGAGTGATTTTTTGCGAAACATTTAAGTGCAAAAAAAACTGCTTTTAATTCTAAATAATTAATATGATGTTTCATTTCGTTTATAGTCCATTTTCCATTTACCCGTTTACCACTACAATAGGCGCCCCATCCAGACCTTGATGCGTCACTGAATATCTCCATATCGTATGTTAAAGGTATAATCGGATTAAACGAGGTTAAAGCGTTTTTAGCCCACCATTGTAAATCAGGTAAAATTTCAGTAGAAGGCCTAAATTTTGCGTCATAGTTATGTAATTTTTTTAACGCAAGGAATTTTTGACGTTCTAAGCGCTTGGTGTACAACCAACCGTATCTTACGGCTGGGCAAGCTGCGGTCAAAGTACCAATAAAGTGTGCAAACTCCCTAATTGTACACAAAGGTAGGCGTGCATACTTCTTAACAAGGAACGTAATCTTCTCACGTTTCTCGTCGGGTAAAAACATGGTCATTTCAATAGCATTATATATAAAACCTAGGAATTTACATTCCCTATTAGGTACCAATACACTTTTTTCAAAGTTTATGATAAATCCAAGGCACTCTAATAATTTTATGGTTTCTTTGACATTTAATAAGCAATCTTCATATGTAGAACCAAAGCACAAAATGTCATCCAAGTAAATTACAGATATAAAACCGCGACTTCTAAGATAAGACATTATTTCTTTCATAATTTTGGTGAAAGTTCTGGGTGCGGAAGATAAGCCATAGGGCATTGCATTAAATTCATACAAAATGTGACCATGCTCGTCATCCTCAAATTGAAACCTTAATAGTTTTCTTTGCGAGCAATGAATTGGAATTAACAGGTAAGCTTCTTTTAGATCTAGGGTAGCCATAAAACAATTTTGTTTGATAATTTTGGATACTGTCCTAAAATCCTCCATTTTAAAATGATTTTTTACAACGAACTTATTAAACGGTTTCAAATTTAGTATGAATCTCTTACTACCGTTAGATTTTGGGGTCAAAAATATGGAAGAAATAAATTGGTCTTTATGAGGTTTACATTCTGAGATTGCTCCTAAACTTAAAAGATCTTGAATGGCTAACTTCATGTCTTGTTTTTCACTTACTGAAAAATTATTAGAAGGTATTCTCTTTTGAGTAACCCTTCGTGAAAGCTGAATGGTATAACCATTACAAATACATTTTAATATATATTTATTTTTAGTAATAGCTTGCCAACAATTATAAAAGTGCTGCAGTCTGCCAGCATGTACCTGAGTTATTGTTTGGCCGCACGAGGGCGGCCCCTTGGAGTCGCACTGCGCGCGGGAGTTGTGAACGGAGGCCGGCGGTAGAATGGCGCTGGCGCTGGCATCGTCGCTGCTGCAAAGCCCGACGCTGTCCGCCCCCCCCTGCTCGACGACGCGTAGCGAGGAGGGCCCATCCAGTTTCCCTGGTATTGGGGTCTGGATGTAGATGGAGTGGGTTTTGTTGTAGCTGGCTTGAAGGATGCAGTTGGTTTCTTAATTTGATGTCCTTGTTTCTCAATGGCCTTGGAGGCCTTAATCTTTTCGGGTAATTTATTTCCGAAAAGGGTATCGTCCCTTTCTTGATTTTGTATAAGAGTTAAAAATGACTTTTCAAGACGTGGTGTAATAAGCTTGGTTCGAACTTGAGTCTCAACGAAATGTAAATCCGTTAAAATTCTGCATCCGTCTGTTAGCGCCTTGATAGCTTGTATTTTGTCATCTCCTAACAGTAGTAAAGTAAGAGCTTTACTTATAGCTGCGATGCCCTGGCCGAGTTGGCCTTGTTTCATCAATATGTTTTTGTCTCGATTTCGAATGATATCTACGACAGCCACTGAAATCTCAGGGTTTAAAGTCGGGGCTTTCAGAAGGCTGCAATTTTCCGGAATTAAATATTCCTTGAGAAGTTTTTCTTTAACATCCTTCGCTAATCCTTTTTTCAAAATAGGAAGCCATCGCTGGGCAAGCGACTGATGAATTTTTTCTCCAAAGCCAGGTTGATCGTCAGCAGCGTCTCCTAGAGCGAGAAGGAGGTCCGGATCTAGTTCTGGAACGTCCGCCGGCTTATCAGAGGCAAGCGCCTCGGTCGGTTGCGGTTGCTCCTCGGCGTGCTCCTGGGAGTCTTCGCCGGTTACTGTATCGGTGATATTCACCACTTCATTTTGTGACATTCCGACATCTACGAACAAATAAAAAAAATGAACATGTGTGTGTTTTTTTTTTAATTATTATTATTATTATGTTTTTTCTTTTCTTTTTCTCAGCTTATTATTATTATTATTTTTTACTGCTTTTTTATATTTTTTTATATTATTATTATTGAAATCTTTTAGTAGTAATTAACTAAGTACATCACGTTAGACGTTAGTATAACTTATGGATGTCTAATCTACACAAAAATCTATTCTTCTCAGTTAAATAAATCAAGTGATCAAGTAAACTACGAACACTCAACTTATTTTCACATTTAACATATTTTTATGTTACCTCGCGATGAAATGTTTTCAACTTATGAGGCATAAAAACACCACGCTTTGCCTTCGTGATAATGATACGAGGCAAGCTTATTGGGTAATAATTTTAGCAAATTCATAATTCAGAACAAATATTTGAACTGTGATGTTAATGATTTTATCATCAACTCTTTCACATCGTTTGTCGTAATTGTTTTACGACAAACTTATAATTTTGTAGTTTTACGTTTTGAGCACTGCACTTTCACTTTATTATAAACTGCCATTATTGTGCTTACCTTGATTTTCTTCGGAGTCCGACGAAGAAGAAGATGAATACACAAACACACGGCGTCGATTTTTACAATCATTTTGTAATTTTCTGAATTTGCTTTTATAATAGTCTATTCTATCAGCTTTACGCTTAGGCATGATAAAGTTAAATAGGTTCGAAAGTTAAAAATAGAAACTATTTTCTTGAATTGAAATATTGGAGTGTGTGCTAGTTGCCACGCACGATAAAAGAATGAAATTCGACTGACCCGCATCAACTGTGTAGGCTCGGTAAGGTAGTTAGAAAACAAAATAAAATCGAAGTACCTTCTCTAAAAATGTGCGTAGTGTTGCCTGTAGGATAAAAGGACTACATGTGTGCTTATATCTGAAGAATGAAGTGAATGAAATATAATCATTTATTGCAACGGTGATATTGAGTCCTGTTGTTTATTATTATTTTTAATTGTATTGTATTTGTATTGGCTTCAAAAACATTACGAAAGTGTGTTTATTTCTTACAATAATCATTACCTACCCGTAAAAGTTGAAAACACCAGGCAGTCGTTCAAATTGGCTAATTACATATCTGCACATAAAATACTTACATCCATTGGCACCGAAATAAAACATATTGCGACGGATTTAACTTATATCATAAGAATAAATAAAACTGATTTATTCTTTTGCTTATATACTAAGAGCTAGCCCCGGAAATAGGTTCACAAATTACAGAGCGACGAAATCCCTCTTGTTACTTTACCATACTATCATTATTAACAGATCCAGGCACCTGGCAGATTTTCAGTGATGGGGGTGCGAGTGGTTCAGCAACAAAGGGGCTGAAAAGCGATTGAAGGTATACAATTTACAGAGCTCTAGATTTGGTGTGGTATAATAGCAAGCCAATCATGTATCTAAATCGAATCTAATATTGACAGGAATTTTGACTGATGGAAAAGTAGTGCCAGGCGGCATCAAAATCCGCGAAAAAGTCGTAAAGTTTAATGCCGTCTGGCACTAACTAGATGGTTTTCGTCGCTCTGTAAATTGGCCACCTATTTCCGGAGCCAGCTCTTAGTCCATTATTCTTAAGCCCAAAACTTAAACGTAACTTAAGCTTCGCATTAAGCATTCGAGCCTTACCGACCATTAAGGTTCCCCTAAATTTATTAACTGTTCTGTGAATTTAGTTAATTTTTATTCCTTAATTTATTGTTATTTATCGTAATTTATCGTAGGGGGAAATAAACAAAGTTTTTTTGTTACAATCTAAAGAGCTTGCTTTATTTTTTTAATCAATCGTAGTGAATCAGTGTGGGCAGTTGGAAGTAGCAACCAAAGAGATAAAGGTGGCTTAAGTAAGAATTTTCCTGGTAAAAAGTTGATAAAGGTGGCTAAAGTAAGATTTTTCCTCGTAAAAAGCTTTTTTACTGATAACAAAGAACATGCTATAAGCTCTAAATAACTTTTAAGAAGAGATATTACCATTAATACTGCGAAGCACGAGAACTAAGTAAATTAAAATGATTCAATTCCAAAGAAATTATGATATTTGTAAATAATCTCTAATCAAATAAACAAAGTAGATAGTACTTTTTCATTATTTGTGAATCTCCATAATTTTCCTATTCGCCATTTTCTACACTACAAATCCATACTTTTAAATTTAAATTAAAATAAAATGCGAAATACCTAAGTAACTGTGTCTGTTACATTTTCACACCCAGTCCGCTGGACCGATTTTGACGAAATTTGGTACGGGATATAGATAGGACATTAGGAAAGAACATAGGCTACTTTTTAATCCACTGTTGGGCACGGGTCTCCGCCCCGCACGATATAACCTGTAGTCTGTAGTCCACGGGCGCAAAGCAAGTAAGTGAAAAAAACAGGCCGTCTGAAATAAAAAAAAAACATATTTTTTAACCAATTACTTCGCGTCTGGTGGGCACTGCATTTAATGTTTTAGTGTCCGCAGAGCCTAATAACTCTGTAAGCTTACCTTTTACTTGATGAATCACGCTGTGAGGAACATAAAAAAAGGATTTTAATTGCTAAAACAAGAACGGGTTTCTTTTTATGTCTGTCTGTACGCAAGGAGGAGCTCGATGGCGCAGTGGTATAGCGCCTGGCCCAGTGATTGCGGAGGTTAAGCAAGTTTCGCAAGGGTCGGTCACGAGATGGGTGACCGAAAATTTATTATCTAGAGCTTCTCCGTGCTTCGAAAGGCACGTTAAGCCGTTGGTCCCGTGTGCATTTGCAGTCGTTAACACCCACCAATCCGCATTGGGCCCGCGTTGGGTTATGGCCCGTCCTCCTTATCCACCCATAAGGAAGGCCTGCGCCCCAGAAGTGGGAACATAAAAAGTGGCTGATGGTCTGTACGCAAGATAAAATTGTTATCGGCCAAAGGCGGCAAGGACAAATCCAATGCCTTATGTTTGACACTGTCCTTTTGTAATTCCTAAGAAATTCTAGGTTGCAATATAAATTCTAAAATAAAATAAAACTACTGTATTTTCTTATTGTAAGCAATTAACTGAGATTTAATATAGGTTTGACCTTTAGTAACAAATTGTTTGTTGTAACCTTAGAATAATTACACCTAGAAGCCGTGTCCGCGTATGCAAAGTGAGGCAACTTATACTGAGTCAAAATGTCTCAGTGCTCAGATTTATATCCTTCATACGTTACCTAATCGTAACTAAAATACAATAATATAATAATTAATCTCTTTAAGGTAGTAAAATTGAAACTGTTTTGTACCTATTAGGTATGATTATGTAATAATGGACAATAAAAATCTGAAAACGGCGCCATTATGGCTGTTTTAGTTGCCTCACTTAACTCACTTTTGACAGCGCGCTTTGTAGGGAATTATCGTTCTAGGTGTAATTATCCTAAGGTTGTAACTACGTAATTGAAACCCGATACAATAATGGGACACTCGGACGCAGTCACATAAGATGTAAGAATTACAAAGCTTCGTTTTGTAGGCTTTAAAGTCGAATTCGAAATGACATGACGTGAACAGTACGTAGTACGAACATTAGAGAAAAAAAGCGAGTAAAAAAATTCGATAGAGTAATTTTGTATGGGAAAGCACACCGCCATTTACCGTCGAAAAGCGAAATGATATTTCTCATAGATAGATCCTCTGTAGAGTATACTTTTACACGCGTCAGACACACGTTAGTTCTAAAACTCCACTTTGTTACAATCCTGAAACAAGGATTAAAGTGGACATAAAAGTGCAAAAAGATCTATCAATGGATCTTTACTATGGATTTTAGTGGATCTAGGGGTTTTTTCTCGATAGATGTTCGAGCTACCTCTACCACAAACATCTACCTGATAAGCCCCCTACTCAAATGGCCACTTTTCTATTCGTTCGCTAACTTACAGTTTCAAACAAGTCACACGTCACAAGTTTATGTACATCACAGACATTGTTGTATTGTAGAATTGACAAGCCTACGTCACGTAATTTTAGAGTTTATGGCTTTTTTTTATTTTAGCAGTTAGCGAACGAATAGAAAAGTGGCCATTTCAGCCCCCCTGCCCCCCTACTCAAATGGCCAACTTTCTATTCGTTTGAACGCTACGCTTAATTTTAAAGCTTAAATATGAGCACAGATAATATAATACTATACGATATGAGCAATAGATGATTAAATTAAATACATGTCGCAAACATATTTAAATCACAGACTTCGATGTAGCGATGCATGTAGCGTTCAAACGAATAGAATATTGGACTTTTGAGTAGTGGGGCTGAACTGAACTGCGGTGCTACTCAAATGGCCACTTTTCTATTCGTTCTTATTTTTAAGATTTAAGTTAGCGAACGAATAGAAAAGTGGCCATTTGAGTAGCCCCCCTGAACACTTTAAAACTATTCCAAACTTATTCACCGTTTAGAGAGTTAGAAATAGTACCCGGGTTCATTAAATTGGCTACAGACAATCCACTTTGTTTCACCTGAAGCTCCGCTAAGTGGCGCCACCGCGAGGCACTTAGCTGCGAGGCACGAGAAATGTTACCATACGTCTGGATTTGTTCGGACATAGCCAGACTTTGCATGGGGTTTTTGTCAGGACTTTTTTGGGTTTTACATAATACAACTCTTGAATTTTCATTTGGATAGTCAATCGTTTGTATTTGAGATTGAGCATAAGTCCGCTATACATCACATAATAATATATACTAGTAGAAAGTGAAAATGAGGACGAAGATGGAGGAATAGCAGATGGGAGGTTTCCACATAGTTAGTTGTTTGCATTATGAAATTAGAAGCAATTTGTTTCATGCGGGTGGGTGAAAATGGTGAAATATTGACAGCATAAGGATGAAAGACCACCCTCCATTTAATTAGGCTCCCTCCATCTCCATCAGCCTGAATTGACAAGCCTACGACACGTAATTTTAGAGTTTATGGCTTTTTTTATTTTAGCAGTTAGCGAACGAATAGAAAAGTGGCCATTTCAGCCCCCCTGCCCCCCTACTCAAATGGCCAACTTTCTATTCGTTTGAACGCTACGCTTAATTTTAAAGCTTAAATATGAGCACAGATAATATAATACTATACGATATGAGCAATAGATGATTAAATTAAATACATGTCGCAAACATATTTAAATCACAGACTTCGATGTAGCGATGCATGTAGCGTTCAAACGAATAGAATATTGGACTTTTGAGTAGTGGGGCTGAACTGAACTGCGGTGCTACTCAAATGGCCACTTTTCTATTCGTTCTTATTTTTAAGATTTAAGTTAGCGAACGAATAGAAAAGTGGCCATTTGAGTAGCCCCCCTGAACACTTTAAAACTATTCCAAACTTATTCACCGTTTAGAGAGTTAGAAATAGTACCCGGGTTCATTAAATTGGCTACAGACAATCCACTTTGTTTCACCTGAAGCTCCGCTAAGTGGCGCCACCGCGAGGCACTTAGCTGCGAGGCACGAGAAATGTTACCATACGTCTGGATTTGTTCGGACATAGCCAGACTTTGCATGGGGTTTTTGTCAGGACTTTTTTGGGTTTTACATAATACAACACTTGAATTTTCATTTGGATAGTCAATCGTTTGTATTTGAGATTGAGCATAAGTCCGCTATAAATCACATAATAATATATACTAGTAGAAAGTGAAAATGAGGACGAAGATGGAGGAATAGCAGATGGGAGGTTTCCACATAGTTAGTTGTTTGCATTATGAAATTAGAAGCAATTTGTTTCATGCGGGTGGGTGAAAATGGTGAAATATTGACAGCATAAGGATGAAAGACCACCCTCCATTTAATTAGGCTTCCTCCATCTCCATCAGCCTAGAATGATTAAATCAGAGGAAAATATTTGGTAAAGTCCAAAATGTTCTGGCTTTTTTATGTGTCCTAATGTCCGGACCTTTCAATATTTCGATAATGGTAGCCCTAGACACGAGGTGGTCTCGGCGCCACTGTCTGATTGCATTACCAACTATAATATACTGCTGAAGTTTGAAACTATAGGTCCTACCTACTTATCTTGAAGTTGTCTAACAAAAATATAAGGATTTTGAAAAAGCGCAAGTTGATATGATTGGTTTTTATGTTAAAATTGACATTGAGATATTGTTTGCTGTCGCATTTTCCTGTTTATAATCACAAACACATTTTGTAATTCTTTCTTTGGGATGGTCAGATTTCTGAGAAACGAAAAAATCAAGAGTGATTTGTTCATTGACGAGAAACACATTTTTAATCGTTATTTGTCCATAGTTCTGCTTGTTTTAAAAATAATTTCCATAAATAAATTGCTTACGTAAGACTTTTCTGTCGTTTATTTACTGTTGTTGTCGTTACCGACTGAGAAAAAGTTATAAAATCTTGAAAAACGAGAGTGGTATTAACAAAACGTGCTCGTAAAACTAACTAGGGCAGTATCACGCAAGCATGTGTTCAGAAAACTGATATATTTCTGGGATATCTCGTGATTAATTATTTGTTTATTGCCTACTGTCTCCGCTGTAACATTTGTATCTCCAAATGTAAACATTTGTAACAGTAATAAACGCAGTGACAATGTGATCGGATGCAACATTGTAAATAGAAACTATTAAGTATATCGCGTATGTCAACATGGCGGCCTCTGGTAAAGTGCACCACTCTTGCACTTGAAGTGATGGGATGTATTAGTATAATAGCAAAGAAATACTCTGAAATCAACAGTGTGGCATAGAGTTGCATAGAGTGGATTTATTGTGACATCATCCCGTTTTACTATTAAGTATTCTGAAATGATAATAACTTAAGTTATTCTCCATGGTCCAACTTTATATCCAAATTCATGAAAATTGCTTCAGCGGTTGGCGTTAACAGAGTTGCTTTGGCGTTTCGGTATATAATTTCAGTTTTGATACCGAACAAATATTAGGAAACACTTTATTTTTCATAGAATTCGAGTACACTGCTTTTTATTTTAGCAATCGGTTTATTTATATTATTATGATTTTTCAATTGGATTTTAAATCTTTTGAGTAATGCAAGTTAAATCATATTAAATATCTCTAAATCTGTGATGCCTCTGTCTGTGATAAAATACCTAGTATTTTACTGGATGTTTACTTGTCCGATGAACAATAACGATAAGGCCTAAGATGAATGTGCTAAAACAACTCGCAATTCTACTAGAAACATACAAATCACATTTAACAATGCAAAAATGACGCGACTCGGCGCAGTAAATTGTAAGGTGCGTTGCAAATTCATTACTCCCAAGAAGGCACCGGGTAATTTATGGAAGCAAATACTGGCCCAAGAGGAATGGGTTTAAACAAATCGTTTGTCAAGTCTGAAATCTTGATTGTTCTTGGGTCAATTAGCTGATTTGGATTTTAACATTTCAACGACGATCTGCTTATAGTGACATCTATTTATTAAGGGGCTGTTTTATATGTTTCCGTTATTATCAAATTAGTTTCAGTAAAAATGTGGAAAATTATGGAGTTTTTTTTGCTAAATGTGGCCATTTTTTGAAAGAAAAACTCCATTAAACTAAACGACTGGCCAGAAAATAATGTTTAAGCAATAAAAAGTACCACATAGCTTCTTAGGAGAGCACTAGAAGAACAAAATTCGCAATTTCATTGATTTTTTCCAATAATGACGACGCTAGGTGTGCTATAACCCTTAATTAAAGTTTCTGTCAAGTTAGTAAAGTCAGTAATTTAAACATGCCCAAAAACAGATCCCCAAACTCTTGTTTAAGTTATTTCCTGCGTAAATTCGACAAAAATGATCGCCATCGAGAATCAAGTTTTCCGGAACAATAAACCGAACAAACGATAAACCAAGACTAATTATTGTTCCCGAAATCCCTAGGAATTATTTCGCTTAGTTGTAAGTGCTTCGCGAATGTTATTAATTTTGATCGAATCTAGGAAACTGTTTTCTTATTACTTTCCACGAATCTCAACAATGGAAATTTTAATTAAAATCACGATTCGTAAGAAATTTTGCTTCGATTATTTAATAATAATAAATAATTATAAATGTACCGGATATACCCGGTTAGAATCCGTTACCCGGCAGACACCTGGCACCCTACTTGACTTTCGACACTCGACTCGACACCCGACCTCCGACACTCGAGAGTCGAGTCTGAAACTTGACACTAAATACTGGACACAACACTTCACACTAAATACTTGACTTACGACACTCGACTCTGAAACTGACACCACGACTCGAGTCTCGACATTGATTTTGACACTGAACCTCATAGTTGATACCAACAATCTGACATTGACACCCGCACCCAACTTGACATTTGACTTTCGACTTAGCCCTTTCCTAGAGTGGCCACATACAGACGGAATTTCGATCCGGAATTCCGTAACGGAATCATTCCGGACGCAGCTAAATCATACAAATCTACCTATATGAACCTACCACAAACATGCGGGATTTTTCCGTACGGAATTTCCATACATTATCGATATTCCGTTTCGCAATTCCGAAACATAAAACCCAAATATCCCTTTTTCTTGCCCGATTATGAATTCAATACCTACGCTACGTTATCCCCACTCAGACGTCAAAACAATTCAGTAGGCCGAATCTAGCATCTAACGTAGGTACATAACGATCCAGTCTAGACTTGGCTCTGGTAGCCAGCGCACGTCGCACCATTCCGGTCACGTCCCACTAATGGACCCACGTGGGATGAAAGAAGGATTCCTATCCTATTGAAATTTTTCGCTGGAACGCGGTGCTGAAATACTTTATACGATTTATCGACAAACGATACTTGTCTGTTAGAAGTTTTAGGTAAAAAAAGTTCTTAACCTAAAAGATTTTCTTTTATTGCACTCATCAGCCCCCTGTACCTTGATTACGTAAAGCTGTTGCTAACAATTCTCGATTGAAAGCGCAGTTGCATTGCTGCTTTAAGTAAGATAGTTGTCACATTGGTTCTGAACGAAAGCACCAATGTAACTCTAACTGCGATTTCTGTCAGAGTTATTTGCAACAAAGTTAGATTACGTCACTGTTGCTAACAATAATTCTCGATTGAAATCGATTGGTACCGCAGTTACATTGCTGCTTTAAGTAAGAAGTTGTCAAATTGGTTCTTTCTTACTAAAGCAATGTAACTACGATTTCTGTCAGAGTTGATTGGAATAAAGTTATAAAAGCAATGGGACTGAGACAAAAAGTACATAGGATTTCTTAGGACCAAACACCACCAAAACGGAGACTAGACGAGACAAGAGGAGATAGAGCCTAGGGGGTGATTTTTAACCGACTTCAAAAATTTGAAAAGGAGGAGGTTATCTATTCGTCGCGTATATATATATTTTTATATGTATGTACACCGATTACTCGAAGACGGCTGAACCGATTGAAATGATTCAAACGTTATAACATAAAGTTTGTACCCAAGTTGGTCTCATTTTTTGAAATTTTGAAATCGGTTCAGTAGTTTTCAAGTAATCTTGAAAATACTGTCGTTTTCGTTACCATTTTTATAGAGCTGTTCTTTTAAGGTTTTTGAAGGAGGTTTTGCTTTTTTTAAAACGCTTTTTTGTAATTTTGTTGCAATCAACTCTGACAGAAATCGCAGTTACATTGCTGCTTTAGCTAGAACCAATGTGACAGCTATCTTAACTAAAGCAGCAATGCAACTGCGATTTCAATCGAGAATTTTTAGCAACAGACTTACGTAAGATGAGACTCGGTTGGAAAAGGAACTGATTTTCCGCCTTTTTTTAGAGGTCAGTTTCTAATAATAACTTATTATTTAACATACATCTTTCGTTGACCAGACTCTATATACATGACATGTGTTTATACAACCAATAGGATTTCAATAGGTATCCAGCCCCATAAAAAGATTGTCTGCCTAGTCAGCGAGACTTGACAGAAAATGGCCTCTAGTTCTTTTCTAACAGCCAAATACGCCAAACAGTGGCTTGATATTCCTATAAGAGAAAAATGGTTTTCATCTTGCATTTAAAGAGTTTGTAGCTACTTCTTATAGAAATTAATTTGAATTTGTTTTTAAAGGTATCTAATTTTATCGTAATATCGATGCTTTGTTTTCCCAACTCTATAGCTAAGTAAATGTACGCTCAGCAACGAAAGTTGTTTAACACTTTAGTGCTTTGTCATAGTCACTTTTTTACTAATGTGTTGTACCCATCTGCGCCGGCCGTATACCCGCCTAAAAATTCTAAAAATTATTATCACCAGAGAAGATAAGAGAACAATAGAAGAAAACGTAAACAAAGTGCTGGCCTCATGCAGCCGGCTCGGCGTTGACAGAATGGCTTGAATAATTTTTAGCTGGCCTCATGCGGCCGGGTCGGCGTCAAGAAGTTTGTATGGTCTGTGCTACAAACCGTGAGACACCTGTCAAAAAAGCTGCTATAATAAAGAACCAAATCGTTAAGCAACTGTCATTGCTGACCGTACGTATTGTAATTCTGTAGCCAGGTGTTTGAAATGCGAAATTTTAAAATATCTTCGTGAGTAGTTTATGCTAATGCAATTTACGTTGAAATACTTACTTGCACAGTCGAGATCTATTAGATAAATACAATAGGGAATATGCATAAGTCACCGATTTTCCTAAAATTGAGCTTGATCGCTGCGGACACTTGTAAAAACATGATGGAACAGAAAGAAAAATAAAAAAACATGATCATTTTCGTTTTATCACACGATGAAATCAGGAGAAAATAACGATATTCTTTTTTCGTTTTCGGATATAATGCACTTTACAGTCAGATAGAATATCGAAAAAGAATTAATATTTTGTATGACACATATCTACTTAGACGCAAAATTTAGGGAGATAATTGAAGATTATTGGCTAACTCCATAGTAAACGCGCCCGAAACACACCGAAACGTGATGTGTGACGTCACCGTTTTGTATAGAGCGTTTTCGGCGGGAGCTGATGCGTGCTAACTTCAAGTAACTATATTACAAGAAAAAAACGCAAGAGACAAGTTTCAATATTACAGTTGATTTTCTCACGCATTATACTATTGATTTTGATTAAAAAAAATTTTGATGCATATTCCCTATTAGATACGAGATAAACCTACTATTTGATTGATTGCACAGAAGTAACTTGGAGTTAATTTAGAAATATTTATCCTAACTTCCTTACTAATACAATCAAAAATACAATCTAAGAAAGTAAAATCACGTAATACACAGTCAAGACAATATAAGCTCAAACTGACAATTGTTCCAAAGACTAAGCGCCATCTGTAATTCACTTTGCCTTCGCCTCCCCATTTTACGCATACTATCCGCGTCAATTGGTAATGCGCCTGGCGGCCATGATTTTAACCTCAAAAACAAAAAACAATTGTAATTTTCTCATATACCTAGACCCTTTCTTATTGAAAATAAGAATTCAATAATTAATATATTATATTACCTATTAGAATTTTACTGTTTTTTGACATTTTTAGTTGCGGATGACGATGATGTGTATGTTAATTTGACAAGGTTCCAGCGCATTACCAATTGACGGGGATAGTAACTTTTGCTATTAAATCCAATATTAGTTGGAGCTTTTAAGGAAGCTTTTTCATCATAACCTGTTCATTTAATTTTAATATCGTTGCTTTAGTAATTACTCGTGTTAAGTTGATGGATATAACTATTAAACTAAACGAATAGGTGTCAGCATACCGTTTCCTAATAAAATAATAAACAGTTCTGACATAATTTACAGTTCCCAAGTGCAACAATTTGCTTGAGGCTCGCCGTCGCAGAGGGCGCTGTGAGCGACAGCCGGAAATTGCCAGCTGCACATCCGCCCGCCCCATCGCGCGCCAACAATTAGTTTACTCTAATTCTGTTAGTTGCTACATGATATTAGTTTATTTAGCTAGAGTGCATCGAGAAGAGGACCTATCCATTTATTAGCATATCGAGAAAATACATCTTTCAAGAATCTAAAACCAAGAAAAGATCAACAAGTATTTGATAATAGACAGTGATCTTAAGGAATACAAGATGACGAATGAATGTGTAGTATGTTGTATGAAAGTACGAGAGGAATAAAAGCGAGAACTGGTATGAAAGAGTAGCAAAAACTAGAATTGTGAAAAAAGGCTCTGATTATTGTTAGAGGTAGAAGCTTTAAAAAAAATGACAGTGATCCGCGGCAACTGTCAAAAATTACTCGTTACAGATCTTTTTGTACAGCAAGCACTCTGAAGTTGGCCCCTTCTGTTCTGTTGTACTAGTTGCAACCTACTTGTATTTCCTATAATACAGCCTTAGAATAATTACACCTAGAAGCCGTGTCTTCGTATGTAAAGTGAGGCAACTAATACTGAGCCAAAATGGCTCAGTTTTCAGGTTTATATCCTTCATACGTTACCTAATCGTAACTAAAGTCCAACAATATAGTAACTAATCTCTTTAAGGTAGGGAAATTAAAACTGTTTTGTACTTATTAGGTATGATTATGTAATAATGGACAATACAAATCTGAAAACGGCGCCATTTTGGCCGTTTTAGTTGCCTCACTTTTGACAGCGCGCTTTGTATAGGGAATTATCGTTTTAGGTATTATTATTCTAAGAATACAGCAGAATTTTATGATTATCACTATACAAGGTGTTTGGTAAAAGCCTTATAAAGCCGAATATGGTAGATAGGGACCATCAAACTGAACAACTTTTACTATGGGACCAACTCTGAAATCGCGAAAAAAAAATCAGCTGTTTCATACTAAAATTAATAACGAAAATATCAAAATGTATGGAACAGCTGTTTTTTTTTTCGCGTTTTCAGAGTTGGTCCCATAGTAAAAGTTGTTCAGTTTGATGGTCCCTATTTACCATATTCGGCTTTATAAGGCTTTTACCAAACACCTTGTATAGAAATCTTGTGAAAAGTTAAAAAAACTCTTATTATTATTATTTACTAGCGGCTGTCCGCGACTTCGTCTGCGTGGACAGTTTTTTTTGCTATCCCTCGGGAACTGTACGTTTTTTCGGGATGAAAGGTAACGTATGTCCTTTTCTGCACCCCTGACAACGTGTATGCAAAATTTCATGACGATCGGTTCAGTAGTTACGACGTGAAGGCGTAACAAACAAACAAATAAATAAACAAACAAACAAACGGACTTTCGCATTTATAATATTAAGTAAGGATGCGAAAGTCCGTTTGTTTGTTTAATTGTTACGCCTTCACGTCTTAACTACTGAACCGATCATCATGAAATTACACGTTGTCAGGGGTACAAAGAAGGACATAGGATACCTTTCATCCCGAAAAAAAAGTATTGTTCCCGAGAGATAGCCAAAAACCTTTCCACACAGACGAAGTCGCGGACAGCCGCTAGTAAATAATAATAATAAGAGTTTTTTTTAACTTTTCACAAGATTTCTATACAAGGTGTTTGGTAAAAGCCTTATAAAGCCGAATATGGTAAATAGGGACCATCAAACTGAACAACTTTTACTATGGGACCAACTCTGAAAACGCGAAAAAAAAAAACAGCTGTTCCATACATTTTGATATTTTCGTTATTAATTTTAGTATGAAACAGCTGATTTTTTTTTCGCGATTTCAGAGTTGGTCCCATAGTAAAAGTTGTTCAGTTTGATGGTCCCTATCTACCATATTCGGCTTTATAAGGCTTTTACCAAACACCTTGTATAGTGATAATCATAAAATTCTGCTGTATTCTTAGAATAATAATACCTAAAACGATAATTCCCTATACAAAGCGCGCTGTCAAAAGTGAGGCAACTAAAACGGCCAAAATGGCGCCGTTTTCAGATTTGTATTGTCCATTATTACATAATCATACCTAATAAGTACAAAACAGTTTTAATTTCCCTACCTTAAAGAGATTAGTTACTATATTGTTGGACTTTAGTTACGATTAGGTAACGTATGAAGGATATAAACCTGAAAACTGAGCCATTTTGGCTCAGTATTAGTTGCCTCACTTTACATACGAAGACACGGCTTCTAGGTGTAATTATTCTAAGGCTGTATTATAGGAAATACAAGTAGGTTGCAACTAGTACAACAGAACAGAAGGGGCCAACTTCAGAGTGCTTGCTGTACAAAAAGATCTGTAACGAGTAATTTTTGACAGTTGCCGCGGATCACTGTCATTTTTTTTAAAGCTTCTACCTCTAACAATAATCAGAGCCTTTTTTCACAATTCTAGTTTTTGCTACTCTTTCATACCAGTTCTCGCTTTTATTCCTCTCGTACTTTCATACAACATACTACACATTCATTCGTCATCTTGTATTCCTTAAGATCACTGTCTATTATCAAATACTTGTTGATCTTTTCTTGGTTTTAGATTCTTGAAAGATGTATTTTCTCGATATGCTAATAAATGGATAGGTCCTCTTCTCGATGCACTCTAGCTAAATAAACTAATATCATGTAGCAACTAACAGAATTAGAGTAAACTAATTGTTGGCGCGCGATGGGGCGGGCGGATGTGCAGCTGGCAATTTCCGGCTGTCGCTCACAGCGCCCTCTGCGACGGCGAGCCTCAAGCAAATTGTTGCACTTGGGAACTGTAAATTATGTCAGAACTGTTTATTATTTTATTAGGAAACGGTATGCTGACACCTATTCGTTTAGTTTAATAGTTATATCCATCAACTTAACACGAGTAATTACTAAAGCAACGATATTAAAATTAAATGAACAGGTTATGATGAAAAAGCTTCCTTAAAAGCTCCAACTAATATTGGATTTAATAGCAAAAGTTACTATCCCCGTCAATTGGTAATGCGCTGGAACCTTGTCAAATTAACATACACATCATCGTCATCCGCAACTAAAAATGTCAAAAAACAGTAAAATTCTAATAGGTAATATAATATATTAATTATTGAATTCTTATTTTCAATAAGAAAGGGTCTAGGTATATGAGAAAATTACAATTGTTTTTTGTTTTTGAGGTTAAAATCATGGCCGCCAGGCGCATTACCAATTGACGCGGATAGTATGCGTAAAATGGGGAGGCGAAGGCAAAGTGAATTACAGATGGCGCTTAGTCTTTGGAACAATTGTCAGTTTGAGCTTATATTGTCTTGACTGTGTATTACGTGATTTTACTTTCTTAGATTGTATTTTTTTCGGTTTTGCGGACAAACAATGTATTCTATGCTAACTTTAGCTCATATAAAAGAAGAATTACGGAAAAGAAAAGCCAAAACAACAGACAAGAAAGTTTATAGCAACTTACAAAAAATTGCTAACAAGCATTACATTTATTTAAATTTCGTGTAAGATTTACAAGTAATCTTTTTATTTCAGATTAGAAGCATATGATTTAAATTTTAACAAAGCAACTGAGTGTGAATTTCCGTGTTTATAGTTGCCTGATGATGCCTTCTGTGCAATAGTAATTTCAGGTTTCTGTAACTGGAATTTCTGTACCATCCAAAATTACACGAACCGTTTTATCATATTTATTTTATTATTCTAAGTTTCTTGAATGACTCTGGCATATAAAATTCTATTAATTCTCTGTTTGGCCCCAATATTGGGCTTATTCCATATTTGATATACCTATCAAATTCATCCAAGTTATAAATATGTTAGAAACTGCTGAGGTTGAAATATTAAAGAACAAAGCTGTTATAATTCAAATGTTGTTTTATTTTGGCGAAGCTTCATCAAATTCATGAAACATTCCTTTTGATTTATAATGTTTCTCAGGCTCAGCAAAGGAGAAAATCGAGGAAAAAGCATATTTTTTTTGATATTTTTTTGCCCACTATTTTTTTGTTACTGGGAAATCGATGAACTCCAATATTTTACAAGTTACATGCATAACAATGCGGCATTTTCTCAGTATAAAATTAAAAAGTGCAATACTCCAAGAGATTCCCATATGTTTTGACAGTTTCTTTGAGGCGGCTCGGTACCAACGACAAGACGCCACCTATCGGGATAAAATTGCGCTTTTCCTCCCCATTGTATACAGCGTGAAATTTTAATCATTTGGTTGAAAAAAAAAGTATTGTTCCCGAGGGATAACAAAAAACTTTCCACGCAGACGAAGTCACGGGCGGCCGCTAGTCACTAATAATTTGAGCTATCTTTGGCGATCGACCTTAAAACTTTCGCGATCGACCGGTCGATCGCGATCGACCGTTTGGGCACCTCTGGTCTATATCATAAATAAAACACGCAAAATCGAAATTTTGTTTAGGCTACGAAATTTAAATTACGCAACAACAGAACAGTATCAAGTGTCAATGTCACAGCGTAAACGAGAAGGATTAAATCCTTCCCTCCCCCTCGCAAGTGGCGCCCTCTCCTAATAACAGATACGTATTCAAAACATTTAATTAACGCGGGGCAATGCAATTTTACACCACTCCAAATTGTGCATTCTTCATTCTGCGACGGAATTTACACTCATAAATATTTATTCGTCCCTATGTTGCAAGGTTGCGATTCTTTAGATAAGATTGATGACTCTTAAGGGGGCATACAATGCTAGAAAAAATATCATAGTAAAAATTATGGAAATTATTGAAAATAAGAGTGTATAACGCGAGCTTGACAAACGGTGTGCAATGCATCTTGTGCGACAAAACTGAACAGCGACTCACTGTGTATGTGTAGTGCAAATGCACGCTTGTGTTAACACACCGAAGTGCGACAAAGCCAGGGTTTCCTAGGATGACGGTGCCAAAGAAAATATTCAACGCCGCTATATTACGGCCGTAATATGACGGCACCGCTATCCTAGGAAACCCTAGTGCGACACTGTTGACTTTTGTTTTGCACCTACCTATATAATCTACACATAATATACAATATTATACTTTTTCATTGATTACTAATAAACTATTTACGCAACCGTCGTGCAGTTTATCACATCAGCATTTTTACGCCACCTGCATTAATTTTATTGACCGAGCGAGCACGAAGTGCGAGCGAAGCGTCTCTGCTTCAGCTTGGGCAAAAATTCTTTCGTATGTCTGTATGTTCTCTTCTACAGGTCGCATATCTCAACCGATTCTCGTGAAAATTTGTGAACAGGTTTGAAAATTATATGGAATTTTATTGTCGAGCCAGATTTTTTTAATTTTTCAAAATGGCGGAGATATGTTAAAAAAACAGGTTTTTCGGCTTTCCAGCGCTGTCTGTTCTCCTCTACAGGTCGCATTTCTCAACCGATTCTCGTGAATTTTTTTGAGCAGGTTTGAAAATAATATAGAATATTTTTCTCACGCCACTTTTTCAATTTTTTTCAAAATGGCGGAGATATGTAAAAAAACATATTGCAGTCCAGCTTTCCGGCTCTGTCTTTTCTCCTCTACAGGTCGCATTTCTTAACCGAATTTCGTGAAATTTTGTGGGCAAGTTTGAAAATCATATAGATTTTTTCAAGTTAAGACAGTTTTTCTAAATTTTTCGTAACGGCGGAGATATGTAAGAAAAATGTATTTCAGTCCGGCTTTTTGACGCTGGATGTTCTCCTCTACAGGTCGCATTTCTCAACCGATTCTCGTGAAATTTTGTGAGCAGGTTTGAAAATAATACAGAATTTTTTTGTCACGCCAGTTTTTTGAAATTTTTCAAAATGACGGAGAAATGTTAAAAATACATATTTCAGTCCGGCTTTCCAGTGCTGTATGTTTTCCTCTACAGGTCGCATTCCTCAACCGATTCTCGTAAAATTTTGTAAGCAGGTTTGAAAATTGTATAAATTTCTTATGTCAAGCCGGTTTTTCTTTTTTTTTAAATGGCGGAGATAATGTAAAAAATTTAAACTTCAGTCCGTATTTCCAGCGCTGTCTGTTCTCCTCTACAGGTCGCATTTCTCAACCGATCTCGGTGAAATTTTGTGAGCACGTTTGATAAATATATAAAATTTTTTTTTCGAGACAGTTTATCGAAATTTGTTAAAATGACGGAGATATGTAAAAAACCATATTTCATTCCAGCTTTCCGGCTGTTTCATCTCCTCTACAAGTCGCATTTCTCAACAGATTCTGGTGAAATTTTGTGAGTAGGTTCGATAATTATATATAACTGTTCAGTCAAGCCAATTTTTCCAAATTTGTAAAAAAAATACTCACTCATTTTGAAAAATGATCAAAATTAGAAGCACCATCTAGCTGCAATACTCACGTACCTACTGTGTGCTTTGAAAACTTCATGGCGACATTTTATTTTATTTTTTCGCGAGGTCTATAGCTCACGGAGCCACTAGTAATTTCTATTGTAGGCTTTTATAATAAATACGTTTTTCTTCAATAGTTTTTAAAGAGTTTTCTTAGTTAGAGGATTAATTCTACAAGTTTTAGTTTAATTACGCAGTCCAAGCGAAGACGGCTTCGTCTTTACAAACATTTTTGGTGGATTCAAGAAAAGTTTGACAATGAAACAAAAAGTTTTCAATTAATTCAACAAATGAAAACTAAACACGTGTTTCGCAAGACAATGTAATAATTAACAATTCAAAACAATTCTGCGAGTGCACCATCCCCTCACTCGGTAGGGTGAAAGGGGTCCATGTTAGAATCACCCGTTTATCTGAGTTTATCAGCTCTATTATTTACGAGGGGGGCGTGACGTGCTTCGCGTACAGAATTACGAGGAATTACGCGGAATTACGCGCAATTCGCGCGGAGATGGAGTTTACAATTGTCTCAGTGATGCGGAGATTTTGGGCAACTTTAACACGTTTCGGGGTAGGTATGAGGTTTGAATTTGTTGTTTCTTGGAAAATGGGATGTTCTTTAGCTAAAACTATCAGAAATATTGTGTCATTGAAATTTTGTAAAAAAAAACCATTTTAAATTGCACTATGGTTGTAGAATGGATACTAGGCTGCTAATAGTTTTTGACTCTTTGGTATTATGTTATGTTAAACATTAAACATTCTGTTTCTTATGAATCCTTTGCAGTGAACTGTTCTTATGTTGCGAGGACTTGTGAGACCCCCCCATTTAGACTTCCCATCCGTCAAACCTTCCCTAATTTAATTTTCACGTAGTTATAATTCCGTAAAATGGGGTGAATAACAACAGATTTTTTGGATTCAACGCTTCAAATCTTTGTCAATTTTTGTTGCATGCCAAAATTAACTTAAGAACTAGATGAGTTACGAGTGCCTTTATTGTTGTTCATCCCAAAAGGAACGAAGTTGAAATAAGCAAGATATTCGCTAAAATATGCCCTGTTGTGCATCACCTGCCATATGGGGTCATTTCACTTTCCTATTCACAGATTGCAACTTTCAGGAAACACAGACTCAGGCAAGGCAAGGAGTTCCACTCTCAAGCGGTACGGACGGATGATAAAATTTGAAGTAAAACGCTTAGTGGTAATGGTAACTCAAAATGGTAGTCTTGTTATTAAACTTCCATACTTACCTATTGTTTATATCCCTAGCTACACTTATGCTTCATCCTCACCTAACAATTAAAATTAACAAGAAACGGTTTTCCTCCACAAACATAGCCTCCACCGTTATTCAATTTATTTGTCCACGTTATTTCGTGGAGTTTTAGGGCCAATAAAATTTACAACCGCGCGATAACAGCTAACGCAGACAGACGGACAAACAGAGCTTGTTTGCTGTCGTTAAATTTATCATCTCATAAATAAACATAACACATTATAATTCACGGGCTTTTATTGTAAAACCAACATTCATTTGTGTCTTGTAAAGTCTTGTTAACTTGAGAGAAAAAAAGCAGCCCTTGACGAGTTTCTTTACAAGGTCTCCCGTTTAGAGTTTGCGAAATAGCGTATCTTCTTTGACATCACATGTGCTTGTTACTGCCTAGACTGAATAAATTATTTCGAATTTTGAATCTATGCTAAAGTAAATGTTTATCTTTTATAAAATAAAAAATAAAAAAAAATCTTTTATAAATGCAGCAAAAGGTTTTTGGTGATCGTTAAAAGCTGAGTTTAAAAGAATAACTTTTAACTACATATGTAACTTATGGTTACCATAAAACTTATCCTAGCTAGAGCTATACCAGCAAAAAGGAAGTCTTCAATTGTAATAACATTACAATAAAATGCAACACTTCATTTTACCTCATTAATTTAACAAACTTCAACATATATTTTTGGAATTTAACGCCGCTATAAAACTTATTTCTTAACAAAACTTAATTAATTTCCCTGTGGCAACATTAATCAAATATTCACTAAATTAGGTCGGGCAAACTTTCTCAAGATCTCTTTTGTATTAACTTTAAGCGGTAGGTTGATTCGATGACAAATCTTGCAGATTGTTACTCATCTCATAATCCTCAAGAAATTTCATAAGACGGTACTTCAAGTGTAAGTAACAGTTCTGTAAAACAATTAACTTTGTAAAACTTTTTATCAAGGCAAATTGCACCTGAAACATTAGTAAAAAGATAAAATTAATAAATGAAACATTATTTTTTTCAGGATATTATCACATTCATTATTTGACAATATAAAAATGTATGACTATGATTAAATCAGCCCCATCTATTTAGCCTATAGTTTCGATTCCAGTATTGATGTTTAACCTTAAAAGATGACATTCTCAGTACAATGTAAAGAGCAATGATTAATCCATCCATGCCGCAATCTCGACTGAAGTGCCCGAAGATATAAATCATCGAGGGTCATCAGGATCGAGCTCAAGTGGTCACTGATTTGACAGACAACGTATACACACTTATACGTGAATCTCAGCCTTATCGCAATGGGGTAAGGGAGACTTGTAGTACGGAAATTAGAAGAAAAGTTGGTAATTGTGACTAAGTACCTATATAGATAGATAGTAGGAGTGGAGGTGACGGGTGTTTGCGGCTTTGAACTAAGGGTAGTTTTGATAGTTTATTTCTTTCAACCAATTTTAGTTGGTTAATATTAGTGACGGATCTAGGTATTGGTGCTTTTTGTTAAGTATTTGTTACAAACTCTATTTATGGACAGGATAATGCCTATGCGCATAATAAGAATAAGATCATTAATTGCCTCTTGTTACATCATTAACTAACACTCGCAAAACAACTTGTCGTTTAGTCGTTAAAGCAGATGAAGTATGTTCTCGTAAATAATCACTAAAAAATAAAAATATCTAAGTACCTACTTTATTAAGTTGTATAACAATAAAAAAAAATTGTATTGATAAAACTTGATAACCATCAGCCATTTTTAATGTTCCCCTGCTGGGGCCCAGGCCTTCCTTATGGGTGGATAAGGAGGATGGGCTATAACCTACCACGCGGGCCCAATGCGGATTGGTGGGTGTTGACGACTGCAAATGCAGCCGGCAGTGCTTAACGTGCCTTCCGAAGCACGGAGGAGCTCGAATTAATAAATTTTTGGTCACCCATCCCATGACTGACCTTTGCGAAAGTTGCTTAACCTCCTCAATCGCTGGGCCAGGCGCTAAACCACTGCGCCACCGAGCTCCTCATAAAAACTTGATACTTATTTAAAATGAAATGGCTTACGATTTGAATAATGTCAATCAAGTTAGCGGTATTGTTTGCGGTTCCTTCGCGAGTGAGGCGCGATGGTGCCAACGAACGAATGATTCAATCATACCGGTGAAGTGGTATGAATTGATTCGCCCCCTCAATGAACGGAGGTGATGGGTTTGTTACGAGTGTCACGAGTGGGCGACAGTCGTCACATCAACTTTATAATTTTGAAGAGGCTGTATGCTCACTAACCCCTTTGTGCGCAAAATATTCTTGCATTGGGCGAGTGAAAAAAAAACCGGCCAAGTGCGAGTCGGACTCGCGCACGAAGGGTTCCGTACCAAAAAAACAGCAAAAATTACGTTTATTGTATGGGAGTCCCCCTTAAATATTTAAATTATTCTGTTTTTAGTATTTGTTGTTATAGCGGCAATAGAAATACTTAGATCATCTGTGAAAATTTCAACTGTCTAGCTATCACGGTTCATGAGATACAGCCTGGTGACAGACAGACAGTGTATTACAATTGATTATGCAATTGATGTAAAGTTTATGAAAAATAGTTTAGTTTCGAAAATCTTTGGAATAATAAGACATTGAGTCATTTAAAGTCATTGTTAGGTATTTTGTCAAAAATAAGATTTTAATCACGATTGTTACTACCTACTTTTGAAATAACCAAATATTCTAATAACAACGCCAACGAACCAAATTTTTTTTAAAGTTTTTTGTATTGAGGTCCAACTTAAATGAACTTCATTTCCTTGCAATTTTCCAAAGGTACGGCGCGCATTGCCAATGGTCACACACGAGCTGAGAATCTACTTCGAAAACCAAATCACGATAAGTAATCGGACTACCTACGTTCGTTCTTTCACCTTATGAGATGTTATCTTTTTTTGTTTTTAGTGATGTGCCTTCACCTCACCTGATGTTAAGTGACGATAAGGCCGAAGGTGGAAGCGCACTACACCCGGAATCCTCATCACTGAGGAACTGGCTATCATACTTCCTAACTAACGGAAGACAACATTTTTTAAATTGTTGTTATGGCGTCAGACTTAGGTAAAATAGTGGGTGGTAGGTAGCCAATCGGACTTGAAATAAGCCCTACCACCAACCAAACTGAGTACAAATTGTACCCCCCCTGCGAATCGAACCCGGGACCCCTGTGTCTTACACGGGTGTGCGAACAACTAGACCATAAAGGCGGATAAAATCTCAAAAAGTTAATCGAACCTCGTACTATCCGCGTCAATTGGTAATGCGCCTGGCGGCCATGATTTTAACCTCAAAAACGAAAAACAATTGGTTATTTTTTCATATACCTAGACCCTTTCTTATTGAAAATAAGAATTCAATAATTAACATATATTATTATTATTTATTTATTTCCAGATAACAAAGATCCATTATTGTTAGTAGCGACTTAAAAATATGTTAGTTTAGTTAAAGTTTGATGGAAAATTACAGATTATTACATGTCAATTACTTACTTAATTAAAATTATCACAGTTACAAATGTCGAGAGTGATTAAAATAATATAATAAAAAAATCATTGGAATAAATAAAATTGTCATTAAATATATTATAAGGTATAATTATTACCTATTAGAATTTTACTGTTTTTTTTTGTAATTTTTAGTTGCGGATTTTATTGATGTGTATGTTAATTTGACAAGGTTCCAGCGCATTACCAATTGACGGGGATAGTACGAGTGCAATTCTTTTTCGTAGTGTAGTGGCCCGCTGGCCGCGTGCCAGCGCGCAAGAAAAAAAAACACTTTCCACTGGCTGCTAATAGCCAATTACTGCGCCCCGTGCATCCCGCCACTATCCGTGTTGACGTCCGCGTCACTGATGATAGAGTAGTCATCAAACACAAACTTATTTTTTTCTCGCCACTTCGCACAATGCTATGCTGTCTCATTCGTCCGTCCGTTGTGATTTTTTAATAGACGGTATGTAATTACCTGATTTAATTACTGACGACCATCAGCTATTTTAATGTCCCCACTGCTGGGGCACAGGCCTTCCTTATGGGTTGAATAAGGAGGTCCACCACGCGGTCCCAATGCGGATTGGTGGGTGTTAACGACTGCAAATGCAGCCGGGATCAACGGCTTAACGTGCCTTTCGAAGCACGGAGGAGTTCCAGATAATAAATTTTTGGTCACCCATCCCATTACCGACCCTTGCGAAAGTTGCTTAACCTCCGCAATCGCTTGGTCAGGCGCTATACCACTGCGCCACCGAGCTACTCTAATTACTGATAATTAATGTAAATTGTGATAAATTTCGTATCGGATAAGTTGTTTACGAACACTGATTTATTTTTACGTAAGTAACAAACCAAACTTTAGAAATTAGATAAGTACACAACACAACACAATAGGGAACATGCATAGGTCACCGATTTTGATAAATTTGAGCTTGATCGCTGCAAAACCGAGAAATAAAATAAAAAAATGTATTATTTTAGTTTTATCACACGATGAAATCAGGGAAAAATAACGATATTTTCTTTTCTTTTTGGGATATAATGCACTTAACAGTCGGATAGAATATCGAATAAGAAATAATATTTTATATGACACATATTTACTTAAAAGCAATATTTAGGGAGATATTTGAGAATTCTTGGCTAACTCCATAAAAAACGCGACTGAAAATGGCCTGAAACGTGACAAGTGACGTTACAAATCATGACCGTTTTGAATAGAGCGTTTTTGGCGGGTGCTGCTGCGTGCTAACTTCATGGTATCACGAGAAAAACGCAAGAGAAAAGTTTTAATATTACAGTTGATTTTCTCACGCATTATAGGTAGGTACTTTCGATTTTGATACAATGATGCATATTCCTGTTTGTAATTAATTAAACTAAATGTGAAAAGTAATAGAAAGTCTGGTTTCCTTTGTGACGTTTGTTTTATTGACAACATGACATGACATTATTTTGAAAAGAATAGTATACCTACCTAGCTATTGAAGAAGGAGGTTTTACTTTCAAACATTACCGCCCCCCAAGGACGACTATAGGAGTCCTTACCCTTACATGAAATAAAAATGAACTTAAACTCAACTAAACATCAGAACAAAGAACAAAACAAGACAATTCTCTTTAACTCATAAGAAATACCTTAACAATAATAAATAACTTATTGTTCAATAGGTAAAGGACAAATTTTGGTAATAGGGCGTTTAAACAGATTATTTTTATATTTTATAGTAACGACCCTCGTAAGGCCATCTGCCCCAGGGTGTTTTTCAACAATTCTACCCATCAACCATTTCCCTGGTGGAAGTCTCTCGTCTTTCACTAGAACAACTGTACCAATTTCAGGTTCTGACCGTGCATTTGACCATTTATGTCTATTTTGTAGAGTAGTAAGATATTCAGAACTCCAACGAGACCACAAATTTTGGATCATTTTCTGAATCGTTAAGGTACTTATTATGAATCGAAAAAGTTTAAATACAAATGAAAAAGTAAGTAAGTAGGTAGGTACTTAAAACTTTTCCATTACTGAAAAACGTAATTCCTGAAATTACTGAAAAGAAATATATATATACTCCTTTTAATTTTTTGTTTCTCACATTTTCTTGGGTTATAATAAATCTTACATATTATTATTATACATTTCTAAAATTAAAAGTGGTTGTGAGAATCCCTCATAATGAGTGTGTCTGCGAGGGGCGGTTATGAATGGTGGCCATAAAGCCAACCGCTCCTATATGGGACCGAGTTACTCTACTAATTGGACTGGTCGGGATCTTGAATTACTATGAATTGTGATTTTATACTAGGTAGATACATGAAATTACAATTCATATTAGTAGGTAATTCTTTGTTGGAAATCAAAATGAGATGGCATTAATTCTCTACTTGTAGAGCCTTGACTCTACTAAACAAACACATATCCTTACTAATATTATAAATGCGAAAGTCCGTTTGTTTGTTTGTTTGTTACGCCTTCACGTCCTAACCACTGAACCGATCATCATGAAATTTTGCATACACGTTGTCAGGGGTATAGAGAAGGACATAGGGTACCTTTCATCCCGAAAAAATGAATAGTTCCCGAGGGATAGCAAAAAACCTTTCCACGCAGACGAAGTCGCGGGCGGAAGCTAGTTAGGTATAAGACATTAACCCGAGACATACGTCCGCGAATCTCCCATCGTCTTTCTTTTATACCAACGTTTCATTTCATCGCGACAAACTTAAGATTAAGTAAGATTGCAGAAAATATAATACTATCTAAGGCGTAAAATACACAGAAGCGACGCGGCATGGATACGGCGGCGATACGGTGCAGATGTGAGACTTTCGGATTTCGGCCAATCGCCTTATATCCGCCGCATCGCTTCTATGTATTTCACGCCTAAGGTGAAAGTCAAGCGGTTCTTCGTAATTCGTATTATAAGTAAAAAAAGCTGCAGAAGAAAAATTTTGATGGTTACATTTTAATAAATCAGATTTTAATCACAAATGTTGCGATAAACTGTTTTTTAACAAAAAAGAAAATTGAAAAGCTTTTTTTTAATTATTGTTTTGAAAACACTCGCGAGATAAATCATTGGCGTCCACATCGTCCACGTCCCATATCGTGTGCGCCTGCGCTTCCGCATGCGTCGCCCGTTTTTGCCGAACATTATGGAAGAGACGTGACGCGAGTGCGCGCAGACGCTGCCTATCTTTAAACTATGCGTGTGCCACGTGACAGTTGAATAAAACTTTATAATTATGACCATACAGTGAGCCCAAGAAAATGCAATAACTTAAAAAATTACAGAAAAATTATCCGAGGCTGTTTTATATTGTTTTGCACAGAATAGCCTACACTATTTATTTACGTTAAATCTTAAGGCGGTTGCATGGCGGTTGTATGACCGAAAGACTTTACGTAGAATTTTTAGGGCCCATAGTCTAGCTAGTATTTTTAAATGGTATCACTACATTCCCTCGTAGTCACTGCTAGAAGTAGATAGGAAAACTGCTAAAAGTGGCCCTTTTTGACATACCTATTTGCTATCTACTTCTACAAATGACTACGAGGGAATATAGCCATACCTTCTAAAAATACTAGACCATGGGCCCCAAAAATTCTACGTTAAGTTTTATTAAAATAATTTTTAACTAACAACTTATTTGGTAAAAACCTCTGAGGGCGTCACTTTCGGTGGAATAACCCCGAGCGGGATTCGAACCCGTAACACTCGTACTCTAAGGCTTATTTACAATCTTTTATTTAACTTGCAATGTTTGTAAAGATTATTAAACTTTCATTTTTTTTTTATACACAATGGGATAGTGCTTGGCTTTCACCTCACCTAATGTTAAATGACGATAAGGCCGAAGGTGGAAGCGCACTACACCCGGAATACTGGCTATCTTACCTTTAACTGCGGGAACACAACAATTTTTAAATTGTTGTTAAGGAGTCAGACTTAGGTAAGATGGTTGAAATAAGCCCTACCACCAACCCATAATAACTTGTGAAAGTTTGTGGGTTTGGATGTTTAGATGTTTGGATGTTTGTTCCTCAATCACGCAAAAACTAATGAACGGATTTGGTTGAAATTTGGCACACAGATAGAAGATAGTCTGGATTAAAACATAGGATACTTTTTATCTCGATATTCCTATGGGAACGGGAACCACGCGGGTGAAACCGCGGGCGGCCGCTAGTTTTACATATTTCACCATGTGTTCCTTAGAGCCCTCTCTATCAGAATGACCTTTTCGCTGAAAGACCATTCACGTTGGATGACATGAAAGCAAGATAAAGCTCATTCGCTTGATAGTGTCGGTACACCCGCAAGCAAATGTGTTCAGAGACAAGCATACCGGCAAGTTTTTGGTAATTTTACTGATAACGGTAAACAATATCGTTATCGGTATAATGTACTCTATGTCTATGTTATCGGTATCGATAATTATTTAAGTTGTACCATAGTGTGCGGGAGGGGGAGGGGGGGGGGGGTCGTGTTTTTAGATAACGGTGTCCGTCCCTACTACTTGTGTTTATTGTACTAAAATACGAATACAAATAATACACACAAGCGAGGTGGAAAGAGAATTTTAATGAAAAATTAAATAAAAAAATAGACTACCTACTATTTCTTCATCACTTGAAGTGTCAGAGTCATTATCACCTGTATTTATAGTAATAGATCCAACATCATCACGTTCCGAATCCATACCAAAATATCGATTTTCTTCATCAATTGCGTGATCTACACATCTTTTGTGTTTACATGTTTTACAAAACACCCGTCTTTTTTTTGTTGGTTCACTTAAAGTTTCATCTTGAGGCACTTCACTGTCCTCCCAAGGACGAAAAAACATTTTTAGTATACGTAGCAGAGTCAACAAACACAACTTTTCACTACGGCGCGGCGCTTCGATGTAAACTGCCAAAATCCAAATTGACTTGCGGGTGTACGCCGCACGCGGTATCCTTTGTTTATGCGGCGGCATCCTTTGACAAGAAGCGGCACGTGCAAAGGCGGCGAGATAAAAGGGCGACACTATCTAAGCGAATGCGCTTTACCAAGATTGCTGAAAGACAACTCAGCTACATGACATAAAAGAACAATACCCAGTCAGCAGAGAGTCAACTTAGCAGGACGACAGAAAGTTGTTTAGTTTCAAGGACTGAATACATCCCATATAGTTCAGTAAAATTACAGGTTCGCAAAACATTAAATGGTAATAAGCTGTAATTTTGCAATCTGACTTAATTGTGATTATAAAACACTAATATAAACGAATCCAACTAAATTTACAAGTACAAAAAAATACAGCGTAGTTGTAACTTTTTTTTGTTGGATTTACATTCACAATCAAATTATAGTTCCAAATCAAGCAAAAAGAAGGTAAAGAAAGTATGTAATTAGCAATTTTGCTAAAGCAATTAAAGAAATTAATATTTTGGTCAGTAAAGTAAAAAAAAATTAGTGAAAATTAGTTGGATTCATTTACAAAATGGCAGCTAGCCATTTAATCTAACGATCAAAAGAAGAAATACCGCTATTGCAAATTATTTCTATTTCGTCATACTGGCTCCCGTAATTTTACTGGACTAATAGACTTATTATATTACTAGCGTAAAGAGCTTATTAGATCATCCTGAATCAAGGATACGGAATTAAGTCGCTCCTTAATTCAGAGAAGTGTAATTGCATTCAGGAAGGTAGGATCCTAGTTAGGATAGAAAATGTTCTCCGGCGTTAAGGATGCTAAATCGGACGCAGTTAGGACAGTGTAATCGCATTCAGGACGCTCGGCTCCGACACAGTAGTATCACAGCCTAAAGAGTATACAGTCAGTCAACGCTTTTTATGTTGGCGAAAAAAAGCCGCCGTTCGTCTAGTTTTCATAGTGTTTGTAAACGACAAAGTTATATTAGCGGTTTTGGAAAATGTGCTAGGTACTCTAAAACTACTAATTATATACCAATTTTCGTTGATAGTGTTTATTAAGATCTACAACATATATTTTATCCGATTTTTAGAGGGGGGGGGGACACATTTTACCACTTTGGAAGTACGTGTATATTTTCCAAACGGTTGATTTATTATAATTAATAAACTTTTATATTTTTTTAATTTTGTGTAAAAATCGTAAAGTGGTTCACAGAATACATCTACCTACCTAGTTGCAACTGTGTAATTCTAATAATTTTGGTATAAAGTGACTGTGACATACGGACGGATAGACGTACAGACAGACAGACAGTCAGACATGACGAATCTGTAAGGATTCCGTCTTTTGTTATTAGGCTACGGAACCCTAAAAAAAATCGCTTTAAATTTCTAACCTAACCCGGGACCTACAGGAGTAAAGCAGGTTCGATTCCAAACTCAATGAGCCCCGCTCGAGCCCCCCTCTAGCCCCCCTCAAGCCACCCTTGACTCCCTCTCTAGCCCCCTCGAGCCCCCCTCGAGCCTCATCAAGTCCCCTCGGGCCCCCCTCGACACCACCTCGACCCCCTCTCTAGCCCCCCTCGACCCACCTCGAGCCCCCTCGACCCCCCCTTCGATCCCCCTCTAGCCTCCTTGACACCCCCTCGAGCCACCCTCGAGCCCCCCTCGAGCCCCCTCGACCACCCTAGAGCCTCCCTCGACCCCCCTCCAGCCCCCCTTGGGCTCCCCTCGACCCCAAGTTTGACAGCTGTCATCTGTTGGTATTTGCTTTTAAAATTGATTTTAGGTATGTTATTAGATGAGTTATTTGCAAATTCACGCAAATACTAGTACCTACATCAATAAACCTGGTTCAGATTAGCATTGAAAATGACACGTACCTACTAGGTACCAACCTAGCTACATACCTATACCTCCTACCTACATGTATTTTTACGGTCACTGTATTTTCCCCTCCGTTGCTCTGCGTAAGTACATTCGTGTAACAACTGTATGATCGTTAAGCTGTGATATCGGATCCGTTATTCAGGACGGTCTAATTGGCGACTGAATTTCTCGTCCTAAATCGGACTCTGAATTCCGGATCCTTAATTCAGGATGATCTAATAAGCTCTTAAGGACACGGTCAACGTCGCTACGAAGTGACGCCAGTTGGTTGGCCCTAAAATTACAATTTTAGGGCCAACGCGATTCAGTCACCCGCGGAAGACTATGGTAGACAGACGGTGACTGACGTGACATAAAAATGGCGAATGGCGCATTTGTAGATTGCAAAAATTATGATGCAAACGTTAAAAAGTTACATGGAATATCGTATCATCGGTTAGTAGCTTTACATTATTTTTATTACGTGTCTAACAATTTTAATAAATTATAAAATATTTTACTATTACTTGTTATTGTTCGAGGCAATAGAGATGGGTCTTCATGACTCAAATGAACTCGTTCACTTGAAGATCTTTATATGGATTCAAATGAACTATGTAGTTCACTTGAGTCCATAAAAAGATCCTTAGACCTTAGTTCATTTAGTTTCATAGCTAGTTCACTCAAAGAACGAGAGTAAACGGAAAGGATAGATTACGAACACTGCGTACAGAAATGTCTCCTATGAAACATATTTGCTGCAAAAATAATTATCTACATTACATTTCAATTCAAGTAATTACAGATTGCCTAATGATCTAGTGCGTAAAGAAATATGGAGTTGCATAATAGTTATTTATGCAACTGTACTATAATGAGGGGTATTAAAACACGAATATATCACATGAGTGTTTTAATACCTAATTATGTACAGTTGCATACAAGACTTTATCTACACCCAATTTTTTTATTTTTTTATTTTTTTTATTTGGGAATAAACAATATTAATACATATGGATTAAAAACACCCATGATATTTATATACACCCATAATATGTATCATCTATAAAGGTGTTGACTTTGACTTTGACCTTCCTCCCCCTCCTCGTCATTATGTCTTCCGCGAGAGTGTTATAATGTTGTACTGAATTTCATTATGCAACGCTGAGCGCGTGGTCGCGCGGCACAGCAGGGATACTGTAATGGTGGCAGTAAGCTAACCGTTGCAGAACCTTTTACAGAGGATTTAAAGCATGGGTGTAGATAAAATAACGAAAAGAGTCCTATTTCATAAGCCTCCTAAAAACGTAAGAATATGCTCTGCTCTTTTTATGACACGGATGTCAAAAGCTGGACTATGGAAGCTGAAAGCAATGCCAATACCGCGAATTGAGATTGAAGTATTTACCGCATTCACGCATAAAACAAAATAACTCAACTCAGAAAACGAAGCTCCTGCCTCCCATAATCATGCAGTACTAGCGGCCGCCCACGAATCCGTCTGCATGGAAAGTTTTTTGCTTTCCCTCGCTTTATGTTTTAGGAGGAATTTGCATGTTAATAATCAACCTTGACAATGTAATTATTTACTTGTACGATGTCAACTAAATATTACGTATCATGATACGAATGTCATCATCTTCCGATCAATAATTATTTTAGAAAAAAATATATACTGTGGCTTTCGTTTCATTATTCCTATTTTCATTGGGATCTCTAATTTTTTTTAGATAAAATACTGCTAATGTTACTAGCTGATAATTTCAATAGGTGAAAGTTTTATAAAATCTGTTCAGTTAGTTTTTGAATTTTTGCATTACAAACAATCAAACCAACAAACAAATCTTTCCTTTTTATATTTAACTAGCTTCTGCCCGCGACTTCGTCCGCGTGGATGTTAGAGAAAATCCTAAGAGAACCTTCAACCAGGATCTGACCAGTCATTTTTACGTTTCCCGTTTCGGTTCCGGTTCCCGTTCCCGTTCTGTTCCCGTCCGTTCCCGTCCCTTTCCTGTCCCGTTCCCGTACCCCTTCCGTTGCCATTCCCGTTCCCGTACCGTTACCGTCCCGTTCTCGTTCCCGTTCCCGTACCGTTCTCGTCCCGTTCCGTTCCCGTTTCTTTCCCGTTCCATTCCCGTTCCCATTCCATTCCCATTCCATACCCGTTCCGTTCCCATTCCGTTCCGGTCCGTTCCCGTCCCGTACCCCTTCCGTTCCCGTTCCCATTCCGTTCCCGTTCCGTTCCGATTCCGTCCCGTTCCGTTCCCGTCCCGTACCCCATCCATTCCTATTTCCGTTCCCGTCCCGTTCTCGTTCCCGTTCCCGTTCGCATCCCGTTATCGTCCCGTTCCGTTCCCGTATCGCTCCCGTTCCGTTCCCGTTCCTTCCCCCTCCGTTCCCGTGCCGTTCCTTTCCCGTTCCCGTCCCATTTTGTTCCCTTTCCGTTCCGTTCCGTTCCGTTCCGTTCCGTTCCGTTCCGTTCCGTTCCGTTCCGTTCCGTTCCGTTCCGTTCCGTTCCGTTCCGTTCCGTTCCGTTCCGTTCCGTTCCGTTCCGTTCCGTTCCGTTCCGTTCCGTTCCGTTCCGTTCCGTTCCGTTCCGTTCCGTTCCGTTCCGTTCCGTTCCGTTCGTTCCGTTCCGTTCCGTTCCGTTCCGTTCCGTTCGGTTCCGTTCGGTTCCGTTCGGTTCCGTTCCGTTCGGTTCGGTTCGGTTCCGTTCCGTTCCGTTCCGTTCCGTTCCGTTCCCGTCCCGTTCTCGTCCTGTTCCCGTTCCCGTTCCAGTTCCCGTGCCCGTGCCCTTGCCCGTTCCCGTTCCCTGGATGTGCATGTCCAGGTCCAGGTCCATGATGTGTCATGTCCACCGTGTTGGACTTTAAAATAAATGTCATTTTCGCAATCACCATCCCATGAAACCTCAAGAACGACATCCAAATCGATTTTCATGTTTACTTACCCCATTTACACCCTGAGGGATGATTTTGAAAATAACAAAATATGGGTTTGCCTTTTTATTTTTAGATGTGCTCCTACGAAGTTTAAAGTTGTAATGTCCATTTAATATTTTTTTCCATCCAAAATTTGAACCCCATTTTCACCCCTTGAGGGGTTAAATCATGTCCACCGTGTTGGACTTCAAAATAAATGTCATTTTTGCAATCGTCATCCCAGAAAACGCCAAAAACGACATCCATATCTATTTTTAGGTTTACTCACCCCATCCACCCCTAAGGGGTTGGTTTTTAAAATCACAAAATATATGTTTGCTTATTTATTTTTAGACGTGCTCCTTCGAAGTTTAAGTTGTAATGTCCATTTAATATTATTTTTCCATACAAAATTTGAACCCCATTTTCACCCCCTGAGGGATTAAATCATGTCCACCGTGTTAGACTTTCAAATAAATGTCATTTTTGCAATCGTCATCCCAGAAAACCCCAATAACGACATCCATGTCTATTTTTAGGTTTTTTTATCCCTTTTCACCCCTTCGGGGGTAGAATTTTGAAAAACGGCGAGACCCGTATTAATTAATTTTCAATCGTCAGCCTAAACACAAAATTTGATGATCCTAGCTTCAAAACTGAGGGACTTTCATACAAACTTTCATCCCTTATTTCATCCCCTTAGGGATAGAATTTTCAAAAATCCTTCCTTAGTGGATGCCTACGCTGTATAAGATATCTGTGTGCAAAATTTCAAGTTTCTAGGTCCAGCGGTTTGGGCTGTGCGTTGATAGATCAGTCATTCAGTTTACGATTTTATATATTAAGACTAGCTTCTGCCCGCGACTTCGTCCGCGTGGATATTAGACGAAATCCTTTTAAGGAACCTTCCACCAGGATCCGGCCAGCCATTTTTACGCGATTAGGCGAGTCCCCATCAAGTGCGCTGCCTCGCGAAGCAAGACATTTGCCGCGTGTGGCGGGCCTCGCACAAGGCTTCCAGTTCCCGTTCCCACTCCCGCTCCTGTTCCCCGTTCCCGTTCCGTTCCCGTCCCGTTTGCGTTCCCGTCCCGTAAACGTCCCGTAACCGTCCCGTACCCCTTCCGTTTCCGTTCCCGTTCCCATCCCGTTCCCATCCTGTGTTCGTTCCCGTTCCCGTCCCGTTATATTCCCGTTTCGTTCCCGTTCCGTTCACGTTTCGTTCTCGTTCCCATTCCCGTTCCATTCCCGCTGCGTTCCCGTCCCGTAAACGTCCCCTAACCGTCCCGTACGCCTTACGTTCCCGTTCTTGTTCCCGTTCCGTTCCCGTCCGGTTCTTGTTCCCGTTCCCATCCTTTTCTATTCCCGTTCCGTTCCCGTTTCATTCCAGTTTCGTTCCTGTTTCGTTCCTGTTTCGTTCGCGTTCCGTTCCCGTTACGTTCCTGTTTCATTCCGGTTTCGTTCCGTTCCCGTTCCGTTCCCGTCCGATCCCGTCCCGTACTCGTCCCGTACCCCTTCCGTTCCGCTTCCCGTACCCGTCCCGTTTTAGTTCCCGTTACCGTCTCGTTCCCGTTCTCGTTCCCGTTCTCGTTCCCTTTTCGTTCCGTTCCGTTCCGTTCCGTTCCGTTCCGTTTCGTTCCGTTCCGTTCCGCTCCGCTCCGCTCCGGTCCGGTCCGGTCCGGTCCGTTCCGTTCCGTTCCGTTCCGTTCCGTTCCGTTCCGTTCCGTTCCGTTCCGTTCCGTTCCGTTCCGGTTCCCGTTCCCTGGATGTGCATGTCCAGGTCCAGGTCCATATGTGTCATGTCCACCGCGTTGGACTTCAGATTAAATTTCATTTTCGCAATCACCATCCCATAAAACCTCAAGAACGACATCCATATTGATTTTTATGTTACTCACCCCACTTACCCTCTAAGGGGTTGATTTTCAAAATCCCAAAATATATATTTAGACGTGCTCGACTACGAATTTTAAAGTTGTGATTTCGATTTTGTGTTCTTTTTCCATACAAAATTTGAACCCCATTCTTACCCCTTTAGGGGTTAAATCATGTCCACCGTGTTGGACTTCAAAATAAATGTCATTTTTGCAATCGTCATCCCAGAAAACCCCAATAACGACATATATATCGATTTTTATGTTTACTTACCCCATTTACCCCCTAAGGGGTTGATTTTCAGAATAACAAAATATATGTTTGCCTATTTATTTTTAGATGTGCTCCTACGAAGTTTAAAGTTGTAATGTCTATTTTATATTATTTTTCCATACAAAATTTGGACCCCATTTTCACCCCTTTAGGCGTTAAATCATGTCCACCGTGTTGGACTTCAAAATAAATGTTATTTTTGCAATCGTCATCCCATAAAACCCCAATAACGACATCTATACCGATTTTTATGTTTACTCACCCCATTTACCCCCTAAGGGGTTGATTTTCAAAATAACAAAATAAATATTTGCCTATTTATTTTTAGATGTGCTCCTACGAAGTTTGAAGTTGTAATGTCTATTTTATATTATTTTTCCATACAAAATTTGGACCCCATTTTCACCCCTTAGGGGTTAAATCATGTCCACCGTGGTTGGACTTCAAAATAAATGTCATTTTTGCAATCGTCATCCCACAAAACCCCGATAACGACATCCATATCTATTTTTAGGTTTTTTTAACCCTTTTTACCCCCATTTCATCCCCTTTGGAGTTGAAATCCTAACAAAAACAATATACGTTGCTTTAGATTTCTATCCATAAGCCTAAATTATAAATTAAGCGATTTTTACTTCGAAAATTAAGGATTTTCTTCAATACACAACTTCATCCCCCTTTTGACCCCTTCGGGGGTAGAATTTTGAAAAACGCTGAGACCCGTATTTATTAATTTTCAATCGTCAGCCTAAACACAAAATTTGAAGATTCTAGCTTCAAAACTGAGGGACTTTCATACAAACTTTCATCCCTTATTTCATCCCCTTAGAGATGGAATTTTCAAAAATCCTTCCTTAGTGGATGCCTACACTGTATAAAGTATCTGTGTTCAAAATTTCAAGTCTCTAGGTCCAGCGGTTTGGGCTGTGCGTTGATAGATCAGTCAGTCAGTCAGTCAGTCAGTCAGTCATTCAGTTTACGATTTTATATATTAAGATAATTTAAATAGTTTATAATATTAGTTTAGTATAGCTGTGAAAAAGAACAAAAACATCTAATTTGAAATAAACATGTTTGAGATTTTGTAATGCTTACGTTTTATTTATGGCCTTAATACGAAAAACTGATATAATTACCATTATAAAAATATAAAAAAAAGTTAAAAGTACTAGCGACCCAAAGGAGTCAGATGAGTGAACTTGTCCTTAACTCCAATTGAACTAAATAGTTCACTTCACGAATCTTTTTTGCCCACCTCTAATATGGCAGTAGTTCGAGTGGGATCTAAAAGATGTCGCTGATTTTGCTTGTATGAAAGAATTATAAAGCAAATATTCGGATGAGCTCATTTGGATGGTATGTTCAAAATGTTTAACCGGGAAAAGTTTAGTTTTTCGACGTTTCCTATGTTTAGTTTAAACGCGTTCAATATCTGTGTTCTTAATGTAATAAATTATTAGGTAAGTAGTTATTATTTTTAATTTCCCGAAGACAAGTAAAGGCCAAGTTGCACTGATCACAGCGGGATGGGTGTCCATATAAGCCGGTGTTATCTGCTGACAGATTGCCGGCCGCAAAAACGGCGCGCGCGCAGGCGACTAATCGCCGCCATTACCCGAGTATGGCTGCCTTGCAGGGCACCACGAGACAGAGACTGAAGCTGATTATTTTCTAATCAAACATGATCAAGAAAACAAGGTCTGACATTCCGGGATTGAATTTGCTAACGTCAATATACAGTCAGAAATGAGGAGATCCGTTGGAGAGCTAAAGTAACCGACATCGCTAGAAGGATTGCTCATCTGAAGTGGTAGTGGGCGGGACACATAGCGAGATGAACAGATGTCCGTTGGGGCGGAGAAGTTCTTGGATGGCGACCGCGCACCGGACGACGCTCCGTGGGTAGGTCCCACACAAGGTGGACCGACGTGAGGGTGACGGTGGTACGTCGCCAGATGCAGGCAGCGCATTATCTAATCTGTGGCGCAGGACCGAACGTCGTGGAGATCCTTGGGGGAAGCCTATACCCAGCAGTGGGTATCGTGAGGCTGATATGATGATGATGATGACTACAGTTGCGCGACTTTATATAACAAGCAAAGAATTAAGGATTTCCTCATTACAAAATGATTATAGTGCATTTTAATTTGTGATTTGTTCTCTTAGCAAACGAAACAGTTCAAGTTAATTTTAATACCGATAGCGGAGATGACGTGAGCAAGTGTAACCTTGTGAATTCCTCTGTCTCGCAATGCTATACCTGCCCCCCTAGCATGACCACCAAACACGATATGCCCGCCTAGCATGACCACCGAAACACGATTTATATCGCGTGATATAGCGTTTTATCGACACTCAACTGTCAAAACCCTTTGTCTTTTGACAGTTATAAACGTGATTAATTGCTATATCATATCGCGTTTCGGTAGTCATGCTAGGGGGCAGCATATAGCAATTTATCACGTTTAACTGTCAAAAGACAATGGATTTTGACAGTTGAGTATCGATAAAATGCTATATCACGCGATAAGTATTCGTGTTTAGTCGGTCATGTTTGGGGGGCTTTTACGTGCAATCAAAATTTAATTACAAAAATATTAATTGAGTTTTTTCCTATGATCATCCAAGACCAAGACCGTTCCCTACTCTGTGCAAAATCCTCGTTTATGGTTCGTAAAGTAGCAAAAACGCCTAGTCCGTGGGTCCGACCGAGTTTAGTCGGCGATTACTTACGCGGACTTATCGCCATCATACACTGCGAACAACGACTTTTTACGCAAGGAAAACCACTCGGCTCATTAAGAGGATACCTCGTGGATTTTCATGGTTTTCAATTTAGATTTAGTCCTATTGATCCTACTACTATTGTTCTAATTTTGGAATATGTTAAAATAGACTAATAACTAAATTTTTTGATTAAGCTCAAAACATGAATGGAAACAATTTTCTCGATAGAAAAAAAATCCAAAGTTGATGCCTCTCATATCATTTTTGCAGTACTGTAAGCAAACGGACTCATAGTTTGAACTGAAATTAGGTTAATAAGATAAGTAATAAATAGTTCCAACTTTTGATAAAACCAATTTTTTCAAAAATAATTTAGTTTTTTAATAAATCAACTATTTTCATAATGTCGCTTACGTTATTTTATTTTGGAATGCGTGCGCGCGTGCGTGAGCAAAGGTGTGTGTTTCGCCGTGCCGAGCTGTGACGTCACATTCTCCATTTCTCCATAAATATTGCTTTAAAAATTCTAAAACTATTTTTCTCGCACTTCTGAAGGGCAAAACTAGAAACGATGGCGTCACATATTTTACGATTTATATCTAGTAATAATTATTGAATTGGAACTGACGAATTTAGGACCCCTCCACACGTCATCGACCCCCTTAACGTGTGACGTAATTTATGGATGGCCCCAAATGGACCTCTGTCGCAAAAGTTACAAATCTGTTTTTCGCAAATGTATTGAAAAACGCCGAATGGTACAACTTTATTAATAATAATAGTATTTTTTTACAATTAATAAACTATTGTTAGGTATTTGTATTCATTTTCATTTTTCATTCAATTTGAAGATACCTAAATTATCAAAGAAAATGTTCTAAATACAATGTATTGCGACTCCATCGTTTCTCTATTCTTCTTCTTTAAACTTTCGATGAAACCTCACAGGCATTTGGCGCGAAAATCAAACTTTACGATTGAAGGCAGAATGTCACTATGGGATACGAGGGGTGAGTGGGCGGAGCCTGTAAAAAATTTTTTTCACGAGGCGTCGTCTTAATACGATTTCAATACATACATGCTCGCCTTCGAGGCATTTAGAGGGAAACCTATAAAGATGTTCTGTGAATACAACGTGTGGCATTTCCTTTGCAGTTAAGGCAGGGCTATTGAAAAAGTGATTTGATTTTTCGTAGCGTAAATATTATTTTTTAAATAATTGACCAGCACATCAGCCACACAGCACGCTGGGGCCAGCCTTTAGGTGGATAAGGAGGATGGGCCATCACGCGGCGCAGGCCCAATGCGGATTGGTGGGTGTTAACGACTGCAAATTCAGCCGGGACTTCCGAAGCACGGAGGAGCTCGAGATAATAAATTTTTGGTCACCCATCCTATGACCGACCCTTGCGAAAGTTGCTTAACCTTCGCAATCGCTTGGCCAGGTGCTATACCACTGCGCAACCGAGCTCCTCCTATTTAAATAATTACATTACATTAAAATAAAATATGGGACATATTATGTATTTCAGTCAAAGTTATTTATTCTGATTCAAGATTCCTAATTCTTTTTTCAAATGTGACGTAAGAAAATTCACGTTCTGTTACTGAAAGAAAAACTATGAATCCTAGATCCTCGAGGAAAACAAATATAAGTAAATTCAAGAAATAATTTGTACCTACGTGAAGACAAAAAGATATATATAAATGACTTGTTTTTCAAGAAAAGCTTGCGTTTGTGATCATTTTTTTCTTTTTTATCTATGGTATTGTCTGGTGTTTTTCTCTCAAATAGTGTATGATGGCAGCACATATCCGTGCTACTACGAGTAAAGAAATGTAATCTCTTCGGGCGAATCACATCGTATAATAGTCGTCGAACTTCACTTACAGGTAAGTTCGTTTGACTTTCTATAAATGACTTGTTTTTCAAGAAAAGCTTGCGTTTGTGATCAAAGGTTTTACATTCAGTTATCGTACTTCTTTTCAGTTATACCAAAATAGCAAGTATAGTTGCGCATCGTAAACATTTGGATCGCAATCTTATTTTAATAAACGTAGTGTATTTTTTGTATGACAGGCATACCTTATTCTAATGTAACGAAATAAAGATGTTACCAGATAGGTTTATCCATAATAGCGCTTGCAGTGCCCCGAGCGAGCGAGGCGATTGGGCCAGTCGGCCACTGCGATTGCTACGCTATTAATTTATTATTGTCAGTAAGCTAGTGCCATTAAAATCACGAATACCTTTGTTTAATTGTTGATATTAAGAAGGCATATCGGATATTTGGATAATTATTCGGCAGAAGCAAATAATATGTTATTTTATCTCTTTCATTCGATTTTTTGCTCGATGGTCACAATTAAGTGTCTAATATTTACCAACTAAGAAAATTACTAGGTCCTTATACTTAGGGCGCCATCTTATAGGGCCAACCCAAAAGGGTACTAAATCCACGAGTCTACCTAAGTACTTACCCAAACCACGGAATTAATAATAGTCACTTATGTAATACTAGCAACCCGTCCTCGCTTCGCTTCGGTGTGGTGTGGAATTTGACACCATGTATTACATATTATTATAAACCTTCCTCTTGAATCACTCTATCTATTAAAAAAATTGTTTTAAAAAACAAAAAACCGACTTCAAAAAACCTGCCTCTAAAAAGCAAGAAATAATATTCAAATCATTACATATGCATTATCATTGTTATATAATAACAACACGTCTATTGAAGTCGGGTGGGGCTGGAGTACAACTTCCTTTTTTTATTCTAAAAGCCCTACCCGACTTCAATAGACGTGTTGTTATTATATAACAATGATAATGCATATGTAATGATTTGAATATTATTTCTTGCTTTTTAGAGGCAAGTTTTTTGAAGTCGGTTTTTTGTTTTTTAAAACAATTTTTTATTTTTTTTATTTTTAGTGTAAGTACCTTATCTATTAGGTACCTAGTATAGGTATATAATTTGATAGAAAAATCGGCTCAGTCAAACGTGAGATATTCGCGAAGAAACATACATTCATACAGGTCAAACTGAGAGAGAACCCTCTTTTTTTGAAGTCGGTTAAAAAGACTACACTAAAATTACCTCTTACCCAACAAAAAGAATCATCTAATTCGGTTCATAAATAACAAAATCGTCAATTTAATTGATGCACAATCATAGTATTTTCAGGATATCTTGAAAACTACTGAACCGATTTGAAAAAAAATTAAAAGGGACCATCTCGCAAGAAAACTCAATCGAACAAAAAAAGGATCATCAAAATCGGTCCATAAATGTCGAAGATACGCGCGAACAACGATAAAAAAAAAACAAAAAACATACAATCGAATTGAGAACCTCCTCCTTTTTGGGAAGTCGGTTAAAAACCACATCGAAATCCGTTGCGTAGTTTTAAAGATCTAAGCATACATAGAGACAGACAGCGGGAAGCGACTTTGTTTTATACTATTATGTAGTGATTCACTTCCAATCCAAGGTTTACGCTAGACATTGAAATAAAACAATTGATTTTTTATTAATTTTATTCCTTTTTTATGGTACCTATTTATGGTATATCAGGAGGTGGATGCGGTGCATAATGTCGAAAGTCAATGACACTGAACCAGAGACAATAGGCACAGTAAATATGTGTCATTTCGTTGCTCATTACGCTAATGTGCCGCGGGCCTAGGGGCACAGTGTTTTCCATGTGCAGTGCATAACGTCTAACTATAGTTAAGTATATACTTATTTTGTGTTTTCATCATAAAAATATTTTTGAATTTTTTTCATGAAAATTTATCTAACGTAGGTATCGTATCTCCGTATATGGTAGATAGGGACCATCTAACTGAACAACTTTTACCATGGGACTAACTCAGAAATTGCGAAAAAAGCAGCTGTTTCATACAAAAACTAATAACGAAATGAATTTGATGGTCCCTATCTATCACATTAGGCTTAAAAAGGCTATTTCCAAACACCTTAATTATGTATCTGTAGAACTAATGAAAAGTTTTCAAAACCGAATATAAATTAAATGCAAATAAATAAAATATTTTTATACTGAAAACACCATTAAAAATTAATATTTCTCATGTTCAAAAGTTGTTCTAATCAAAATGAAATGGTGTGGGAGATTAAAACTTTGGGTATATTATTTTTATTAATTTTTGTCTATATTAATCGTGTGAATAATACAGTGTTTTTTTCACATAAACCCATCAATTTTTTATATAAACGAATCACATTTTAGGATCGATCTATATTTTGCCTTGCTTCGATAGCCTGTTAAGTAAGAAGTCAACTATCGCGATTGCAAGCACAAGCAGAATATTTATTATAATGTAACTTTATCAAGAAAAAGTGTTTTTGGAATATCGTTTTTAAATAAAAATATACTTTTTATAACAAATAAAAATCGCAAACTTTTTTGATGTGTGTTACTTTAACTATTTCCACTGTGGATAGATCCTTGCATTGTGCTCCTACAAAGGAACACCGCAGTCTCTTCGTTTCATGGCGTGTGTTTCTACCGCGGGCGCATCTGAGCGAGACTTGGCTTTATATGCGAACTCTGTGCCAAAAGACGGGAAAAATAACGGAGAATCTATTAGCTCGTTAGGCTTCAGATTTAAACTATTTTATGATTGCAGATATTATTTTTGAGGCTCCATCCTGGTTGAATAAATATTTGAATTGAGTTTATTTCGATGTTGAAATGAAGCATTTTTACGGATAACTGAGACGATTTTATCAAAGGTTTTTTTTAAATGATTTTTCGATTTTGTTTTTGTGTCTGCTAGCTAATAGGTAATTCGATTATTATAAATAAATCCAAAATGATTCATCTTGCTCTACATCACACCTTCTATGAAAATAAGATTTTAAATATGCGTTTTTTTATTAAGCGATTTGGCTGAGAAAAATGTTGAAAAACTTAATAATGTTGATAATAGTCACAGTTATGAATTTTGACACAAACATAATTATTGCGTAATGGGTACGCTATCCTTATAAAATTATCTACATTGAAAAGACAGCGGCCCAACTTCGTTATATTGCGTCATGGATGGATACGCTAACCTTATAAAATTATCTACATTGAAAAGACAGCGGGCCAACTTCGTTATATTGCGTCATGGATGGATACGCTATCCTTATAAAATTATCTACATTGAAAAGACAGCGGGCCAACTTCGTTATATTGCGTCATGGATGGATACGCTATCCTTATAAAATTCTCTACATTGAAAAGACAGCGGGCCAACTTCGTTATATTGCGTCATGGATGGATACGCTAACCTTATAAAATTATCTACATTAAAAAGACAGCGGGCCAACTTCGTTATATTGCGTCATGGATGGATACGCTATCCTTATAAAATTATCTACATTGAAAAGACAGCGGGCCAACTTCGTTAGCGTGGAATTGATTTTAATGTTTTAATGGGATTCAGGTACAGTTGCAAATTTTGCAGAATTGGCACCCATTAAAAGGTTAATCAAAAAGGTGCACATTAATCAAAAATTAATCGGATCTGGAGCAAAGTTGGCTTATTCAAAGTAGGGACGTGTCGGTTGGCGGGACGCTGGAATCGGGACGGTGAAGGCTGGTGAGAAGGGTGCTCTCAGATGTTTGAAGTTCAATACATTGGCTACAGTGTATAGGTGAAACAGTGAGATGTGTCGGTGGATTTATTATTCGTATCCAACGTGTTACAAAATAACCCCGAATGCCGAATGTTGTAGATAGGGATGATCAAACTGAACAACTTTTACTACGGGACCAAATCTGAAATCGCGAAAAAAACAGCTGTTTCATACAAATAGCTTTATCGATCACATTACAGACTTCAGAGTCTGTTTCACAATTTCAGATTTATTCACTTCTCAAGCTTACCCTCTTACTAGACATGAAATAAAACACTTTTAACGGATACTAGCGCAGTTTTATTGAAAGTACTTTGGTAATTAGTTGGTATTTGGTTTGATTTTTGATTTTCCCGACGTTTCGGCACCTTTGCAGCTGCCGTCAAAAGGGGAAAATCAAAAATACGAATATCGGGAAAATCAAAAATCAAACCAAATAACGGGTGGCGCAAAAGTACTGGCACTAAAGAAAATACTTTTATTTTTTTTATATGACATTTTCTGTCATTCTGTTGTTGAAAATTGTGTAGTGAACAAATATAAAATACACTTAAAATAAACATGGACCGTTTTACTCCCCAAGAACGTGGAATAAATATGGATTTAGTGAGGGACGCTTTTCCAGGCCGAGTTATCTCTCGTTTTGGCGATTTGCCTTGGCCTGCAAGATCACCCGATCTGACCAGTCCAGACTTCTTTCTTTGGGGTTTTTTGAAATCTCGGGTGTATGTGAACAAGCCACAGACTCTCGCAGCTCTAAAAGAAAACATTCGTCAAGAAATAACGAACATATCGCAGGAAGTGTTACGGCAAGTTATGCAAAATGTCATAAATAGGGCTCAAATGTGTATCAACTCTGGAGGTCACCATTTAAAAGACATCATCTTTAAATCCTAATGGTACGAAATTTAATGGCACAAATATACATTTAAAAAAACCTAAATCTAGTTTTCTAATTTAGAAAAAATGTTATAGCTGAACCAAATAGGGTCTTTACTTTTGCGCCACCCGTTACCAACAATTAGTTGGTATTTGGTTTGATTTTTGTACATTCAATAAAACCGCGCTAGGGGGCGTCCATTAATCACGTGATGTTTTTTTGGCCAATTTTTAACCCCCCCTCCCCCCTGGTGATGCATGGTGAGGTTTTACGTTAACCCCCCCCCCCCCCTATTAATGGACGACCCCCTAGTATCCATTAAAAAGTGTTTTATTTCAGTTTCATATTTATTGAATATCTGTAGTCAAAATATAATCTGCAATTATTTTTATAATCTGTAATTGTTTTTTAATCAATATGATACCTGCAAAAAATATTTAGTTTACCGTTGACCCCTTATTCCGGTAGCGAGTAATTACCGGTGCGGTGTCCAGCCCGCGTCCGGCGTCCGACTGTCCGGGGAGATAAGGGTACAATTACACGTACCGAAAGGTGGGTCTGATTGAGTTACTGTCCCGGACAGCCGAGGACTTGATGGACGTCAACAAACTCCGCCTGTGTTGTTTTAACTAATTTAATTTTTGTCCAAACGATGGTTTATTGTATTTCGTCTCGAGTTTAAATGTTTTTGTGCCATGCTAAAATTTTAATAACCGGAAGACCGCCTGGTACCGGAAGTGGCTGAAAAAAAATGAGTGAAAATTCCGCCGTGCGACACGAAATATTTTTTTAACACAGTACTAGACAAAAATGTTTAACAAATGTATTACTCTATATAGTGAGATAATTGGGCTATTTACCGGTATTTTTTTCTAGCGCAAATCCTTATCGTTTTAAATCTGTAGAGGATTTTCTGTAGAGAAATATAGAGATATTTTCTTGAATCAAGTCGTTATTAGAGCTTGATAAAAATCTGGGGGAGAGGGAGCCAAAATTCGGCTTGCAAACATTCAGAATCAAATTCAGCAGGCTTTTTTACGTCGGAAAAGTCACGTTGCTCAAATAGCTTACAAAATGCCGTTGAAATTAAAGATTTTATAATTTTCTACCAGTCTAAAATATTTGATTCCATTACTTACCTAAATAATTGAACCCGCAAACTTAAGTTACTATCATAAGAGTTATCTATTATTCATTATTATTTCTCAGCTTTGAGTATAAATAAACTTATACCGTAATCCCTAAAAAACTATCTTGTTACGTACGGTTGTTGCATTATTTTCTAACTGAATACGCAATAAATCGCATGGATAGAATACGAACCAAATTGATTTCTCACGACTTCAATAACATTCTTAAGTTTAGTCTATGGTTCTTTCAACAAATGGTCGATCTCAATAAAGTATGGTTTAAGAACACAGCATAGAATTAGCATGATTATCTGCTGCTTCGGCCATCTTGACTTAATGTATGCAGCCTGCGCCCACGCACCCGTTTTGTTTAGTTAGATGTACAGTTGCGACTAGACTTGGTATAAATATCCTAATAGGCATATTTCTAAGACTTACAACTTGGAAAAGCTATTAAAATTTGTGCTCGAAGAGGATATTTTTTTTCTTTATTCTCAAAAATTCATGAAAATTGTTAATTAGTCGTTTTAATTTAAGGTTTTCATGAAAATTTCAAAAAATGTTGCCAAGTTTATTTTAGCCATGTGTTAAATATTGTTTTATCTTGATATTCTGCCATTTCCCTCATGTTTGATTAAGGGGTAAGCAAGTTTGAGAATCTGCGAGTGTACCGATAATTTTTAGATACTTCTAAACCGAGACCTGAAAATTCAAGCATTTACAAGACAAGAAGAATCTTGCATAAGAAATCCAGTCACGTAAGATGAGGCATTGAAATAGTGGGTATTTTCCTTTCTGAAAAGAAAATGAGTCATGCATCACGACATTATCGGAAAATTCTAAAGGAAAAGTTTCCCAATTAAAATTTCTTGAGTAAAATTGCCATAAAGTTTGTTCAAAGCTCAGAGTAAGGATACTCCATAGTTATGTGGCCAGTGTGTTGTACTGTAGCGAGGCTTGGACCCTGAAAATTGACACCCAGAAGTCTTGAAGCTTTTGAGATGTGGTGCTACCGTAGAATGCTACGCAAGCTGGACACAGAAGGTCTCAAATGAGAAGGTTCTATAACGGGCCGGTAAGACCCGGGAATGCGCACCATCAAACGCAGAAAGGTTGGGTATCTTGGACACGTGTTAACATGAAGGATACCAGCTACTCCACCTCATAATGATGGGGAGAGTAATGGGAAAGCGACGCATTGACGGAAGAAAAAAGTCTTGGTTAAGCTAGGGTTTCCTAGGATGACGGTGCCGTCATATTACGGCCGTAATATAGCAGCGTTGAATGTTGCGGATCTATGTAAAGAATATGGACGCCGTAACGTCAGAAACCGTGCCGTATTGTTTACATAGACGACGTTCTACGCCGCTAAATGACGGCCGTAATATGACGGCACCGTCATCCTAGCTTCACGGAACATCCGGGAGTGGACAAAGATTGCCAGCTTTAAACAACTTTTCTGTTTGGCGCAAGACAGGGCTAGATTAGCCGAGTTCATGGTGAATTTTCAGTAGTGGAAAGCCACAACAAGAAGAAGAATAAATTGCTATAACGTTGGTATTGGTATGTGGTACCTTTTTTTTTGACCCGGGGAAAATGCCTTCGCATACCACCCACGCGCGGGGAACAGGGGGTTGGTTATGTGGTGCATCCACTATTGGTATGTGGTACCTACTTAACACTAACAAAATTGCAGCTTATTAAAAGTTTAACAACCTCTAAAGTTGTATTAGCAAATAGGAAAGATCGACTTTTACTATATCATTATTGATGACGATAAAACTGTTAATGGTGTGTCCTAGAAATCGGCGGGGGGTGTTTATGGCTCGACTTCAGGTATTGCGTAGAGTTCCGCGTTATAAAGGCCCGCGCCGTCTGGAGATCAAAATGTTCACATTCAGATACCGAGGGGATTGATTAATTATTTTTTGCCATAGAAAAATCAGCACGTTTGGTACAATAAGTGTTATGAGTATGCTAATGCAAAGTTTAAATAAGAAACATACAACTGTTTCTATTTCAAAAGATCTAATAATTAGCATAAAAGTTAATGAAATTAATCATTAATTTAAAGGACTAAACGATATTGTTCATATTGTTTGTTCAAGAAGGTCAAATTATTGTGCTTTTTTTGTTTGCTTCAATATCAATGACTTCTGCCTCTTAACAAGAAAAAAGACAAGAAAAAAGACAATAATGTTTACGACTAAAACAATGGTACCTGTTTTAGTCTGCACAAAACAAAAGAAAACAATACCATACCTGTTGCCACTTACGTTATCTATTCGCGCGATAAATTGTAACAAACTTTCACTACCAACAAAGTCGCTCAATATGTGCAAGCAAAAGCTCGGCGAAGCTCCGCGCCCCGCCGGCCGGCGAGCGGCGTGCGGCGAGCAAGCGGCAGTCAGCCGGCGGCTTCCCACCGGCGCGCACGTGTCCCGCGAGTGTAGTGAGTTAGTGCGATGCCCGCCCGCGCGCTGGCCCTTCTCGCCGCCGCGGCCCTGGCGCTCGCGGCCTCCCCGCCCGACCCCTGCTACGACGACGGCCGCCCCCGCCGCTGCATCCCCGACTTCGTCAACGCCGCCTTCGGGGCCCCCGTAGTCGCCTCCTCCGTCTGTGGCCGCCGGGGCCCCGAGCGCCTCTGTGATCCCCCTGGCGATCAGCCCCCCGACTCCGCTTGCCGAGTCTGCGACGCCGCCAGGTCCGACCGCCGCCAACCGCCCCAGCACCTCACCGACCTCAACAACCCCAACGACGTCACCTGCTGGCGTTCCGCTGCACTACCGACCGCTTCCTATGATTCTCCACCCGACAACGTCTCCCTAACCCTTTCCTTGGGAAAGAAGTACGAGCTGACTTATGTCAGTCTCCAGTTCTGTCCCAAAGCGGCCCGCCCTGACTCCGTGGCGATATACAAGAGCGCCGACTACGGCGTCACCTGGCAACCGTTCCAGTTCTACTCCAGCCAGTGCCGACGAGTGTACGGAAGGCCGAATAAGGCTACAGTGACGGCGGCCAACGAGCAAGAGGCCAGGTGTTCGGATTCGCATAGATTGGCGGGAGAAACGGCTGCTGGATCCCGACTGGCTTTCAGCACTCTGGAAGGTCGTCCGAGTGCTGCAAATTTTGATGTGTCGCCGGTGTTACAAGATTGGGTGACGGCGACGGATGTGAGGGTGGTGTTTAACCGGTTGCATATGGTGAACGAGGGGGATGAGATAGATCCGAAGAAGCAGGCGGCTGCGGGGACGCAGCACTACGCCGTATCGGACTTTGCAGTGGGCGGGCGGTGCAAGTGCAACGGGCACGCGTCGCGGTGCGTGATGCAGCAGGAGGGCTCCACGCAGCAGCTGGCGTGCGACTGCAAGCACAACACGGCCGGCCGCGACTGCGAGCGCTGCAAGCCGTTCCACTTCGACAGACCCTGGGGCCGCGCCACCGTCAGAGACGCTAACGAATGCAAAGGTCAGTTTACATGGTTTTTTGTGTCGTGTGTTTTTTGTTTCGTAATCAGTACCAACAAAAACCTTGTTAATAGGTACTTACTTACTTATATGTATTAGCAATCATTAGAGTAGCTTACGTTTTTATATTTTAAGTCATGAAATTATAACATAATAAGAAAATGATTATGTCAATTACTTGTTATTTGTAGCTTAGTACCAGAAAATCTGTTCTGCAAAGTACTACATAAAATAGGTTAAATTAAAAAAGCGTGAAGCGGCGAACAATAAACGTGAATACTTATCAAACAAATCACGCGTTCGGCAATTCATAAGTCATTAAAACACGTCCAGCATGAGGAATGAGCGACCAACGAAACCCGTTCCAGACGATCTCCACATTCTTACACAAATTACGAAACTGTGGAGAGATCCATAGATCTTACCTCTTGGGCATCTGATGCACGCGTGTCATAAACCGATTAAACCATGAGATGTTTATGAAAATATACGAGCGAATTAACATTTTTAATGCGCTACTCTAAAACACCCAAAATAAGATCCCCCAAGCAAAACAAGATTCATTATTGTTCCCAAAGAAGTTACGAATATTTTAACAGTTAACTTTGAGAGTGATGAGATTATAAGCCCATTATAATCACATTAAATTAAAATGTTAATCGTTTTTTCATTGGTATTTCCATATAATTTTAAGAGGTAGTTGATAATTTTATAAGAATCAACTATAGTTTTGAAATGGAAGCGTAAGTTGTGAGGATATATTTACTTTGAATGGAATACAAAGTGTAGCATCGTAAAAGTTAATTATATGATGGGTTCATGGGCAATAAATCAATTGACTTAAATAGAGGACTGCTAAGTCAGTAATGGTTATGGCCTGTCAGAGAGGGTCACAAACCAGATAATGTGATAAGGCGAGTCGAGAGGAATGCCGAATATGTAGCGATACGGATCCTGGAAACAACAGTTCGGTTACGCTCATGATGAAGCTATCAAATGCCTGTTCGTGATTATAGGTAGTATCTTGCCGAAATATCGACTGACTAACGGTTTTCGGTCGATAACATTTGACCAGAACCACAGATTAGCGAGACCGTTTTTACAACATAAAGTAAAAAAGCGTGGAAAGTTGAGTTCATAATTTTTAAAATCATTGTGTTTAAGATCCACAATGGTCACAAGATTATAATAACAGATTAACAATTGTGAAATTGGATTGGATTCAATAGATTCCTTAAAATCAGAAGATCTGACAACTATTTATTATATAAAAAAACAGAACAGAAGCGCCAGCCGATGTTTTCATTAAGCGAAGTGACCTCAAAGCCTTTAAATAAGTCGTCACCATAAAAAGTGATGCTGCGATCCTTGAAATGCCCTTACAAGAAAAGTTTGTAGCCGTCGGGTTGTATACGGCAGGCTACAAATCATAGTGTGCGTAGGCGCACCTATCGCAGCGTTTGTTAGCCCTTATTGTGCGTCGGAGATAAACGCGGAGGGTCAGACCCTTAACCACTGTGATAAGATTTAATTCCCCGAATATGTGGGACTAAATTTTTGGAATATTCCTTTCAAGAGATAGGGCTTGTTATTTTTCGGAATTTGGATTTGGCAATTCAATCGAGTTGATTTATATGGCATGTTGCTTCTAAACCTAAAGATCCTAGCTTCGGTTGTAATGCATTGGATTTGCTATTACACTCAAAACCCAATTCTCGTTGTTAAAGCTATCTATACCATTGTATCCCATTTTATTATTCAGTTTCTCTTAACAAACAAAACACAAAGAAGTTTAATTTATTACAACTACAAGTCGTAACACCTTCAGATTGGAAGTTGCCCCAAAAAACAAGCCTATCAGCATCATAAAGTTCATGTCCGGATTATTTTTACTTATTTCATATCCGGGCACACTTAATGATTTCATTATTAGTATAACAACAATGAAAGTCGGTACTTTCAACTCGGGCATATTTGTGGTTGTTTTTAGCGTCTCTTGTGCGCCCCGCCGTCGGTCGCATTAGTGTGCGGTCCAAGTGATCTCAATACTGCCGTCAGCTGTGAGCCTCTAATTATTGTTTTAATACACAGAAGAAAACATGAAGCTCTATTCTATACACAGATGGAAATAGTTCCCCTAATTTAATTGTAATTTGCGGTACCGTGTATGATAAAGTCTTTAAGATAGATGAATAGAATGTTGTAGGGAATTCTGATAACTTGAGCATTAATAAATGTTTTGTTATACTTTGAGTTGTTAATGTTAGAATAAGTAATAGTGGATAGTTTGCGAAACATTTAATAATACGTAGATCAGAACATACGAAAATAAAGTAAATCTTGTTGCATTTAGGTAATATAAAGTGCTATATAAACAACAAAAGTCAAAAAGCTTTAATAAATCGTATAGCCTGCCTAAAAGTGTTAAAATAAAAGTCTGCCACTAATATAATAAAAGGGTTTCGATACCCAAAAGAAAACTTGAGATTGTCCATCATCTATTTGCTGCCAATAAACTGAAATGTTTTAACTATTTCTATTACACTTAAGTTTCTTAACAATACAATGCTATGACGTAAAAGTGCTTTCGCAACATCCGTATTATTATAATGCCTTATAGTATGTTATTGTTTCAAATCTATTCAATTGATTTAATATTTCCTTCCATTCTTTGAAAGTTGGATTTGGTCGTGGGAAAGTATAATAGAATCAGGGCACTTTATGTCCATTACAAAGGAGGAAACGGGAAAAAAAACGTATTATTGCCCTGTTTTGTTGGGGACACCTATCCTGATATATTGTCGTTTGAGGCCAAATAAGAAATGTGGAGACCTCTCTATTATGGTATTTTAACAGGTAGGAACAGTCATTTACCAAATGTTCGGGCTACATTGCTTTCAATTTATATAAAGCTGTCATTTTATTGATTTGTGGTTTGTTGGAATATGCTTTTGATTGAATAAAGTTTTCTCTTGCAGAATTTATTCTCAAAATTCGATATGATCTTAAGATCTTTTGCAATTCGAATTTTATACCTGTTTACTATATGGATCATCTAAACCTTTATTAAATAGAAAAATATTTTCATAATATTTACTTTCTGTAGGATCAAGTGCTTCTGTAATTTTTATTCTATTTAAGTGTTAACTTACAGTAACATTAAGAGCAAGTTATGCCAAACAGAGAAGATTTATATACTTCAACAGCGCGTAGGGAATTTCGAAGTAGCAAACTTTCACAGCCTTAGAAATCCTTTAAACTATTCCTATGTTCCTAGATGCTGTAGTCTGGAACTAGAAATTCTGGAATGCCCTGGAGCACTCTTGAAAACTTTGGAAGCCTTGTAAGGGAGTTCACTTTATTAGTGAAAGAAAACCTGTTTTCTTGAAGTCTGCGAGTGATGCTGTAATGATCCCCCCCCCCTATTTAAATACTGATACAAATGATAACTACTATCTTGATTTCCTAATGATACCTGGTGATTGTATTTTATTGGATTCTAGTTCTTACTGTTTTACTACATGGATTGGTGATATTCTAACCCTAGCATAGTTAACCTAACGCATACCTAACTACAAATCCCATTCATGTTGATTAGCCGCTAAACGGCTTCCGAACTAACTATCCCTACTTGTGATTCCATTAAATGTTTTATCTATGTTTTGCCTAATTTATTTTCCCTAACCCTATTTTATTGCATGCTAGAATAATCTAATATTAATGCTTTTGTAAGTGTGAAATGGGCGCGTAATGTCTAGTGATATTTCCCAAGTTGTAATCCGTAATTACCCTAAGTTCTCGAATATTGCTGGGTGGATATAAATATTAACTTTACATGACTAACTTTAATTATTTATGCTTCGATAGATAATGAACTAAGAACCTATTACTAAAAGAAGGAATTTACTTTGCCTGATTTTCCTACAGAATAGAAATTAAGATATTAATTGCTCATTCCAAATTGACCCAACTTCATACTAATCTGTTACTTTGTTTAATGCTTAGAAATAACTATGTTTATCAAATAAAATACCGATCTATTTTATTACGGAGGACCCTAATCCATTAGATTTCTACCTTATGATGTCATGGTCAAGCTATATCAACTTTATTGATAAATTTATTACTAGTTAGTTATAACTTCAACAATGAATTACTAGTGTCCGCCTGAAGTGTTAATGGAAAATTGAGAATTTACCTATTTTACTACTATACTATCAGTTATAAAGAATCTATTATCTATGTCAACAATGTTTCAATTCATATCTTTGGATTTATTTGACAAATTTTAATAATCATAGCCGGCCCGACTGCGGCTTTTAGAAAATCTCTAGAATTTGTTAATTTTCTAACTTTAAAAGGAATAATATTATATAAATATCTTGGAAAGTATCTTAGGGTTGCCTCTCACCTAGTTTTCTATGTTAATGCCAAAACCAATACTGAAATTATATTATGAAAATCTGAATGTTTTGCTTTTATGATTTATTTCTTTATTTCTATTCGTCTAATTTGATGTATAGATGTCCTAGCTCTGAACAAAGGATATGGAACCAACACTTTGACTACAAGATGAGTTTAGTAAGTATGTTTTGTAACATTAAGTATGTGCTTAAACAAATGGGCTTCGCTCATCGCTATTGGATTGTATAGTTGGTCGTTGCCTATCTTCAGTTTAATGTGTTTATACCCAAAGAAGAATATGATCAGACGGTTTCCTAGTTAATGGTATTGATTCCTCATCTTACAACAAAAGTACTCGCTTTTATCACTAGGTCTCAATCATTCCTGTTATTACAACTATTACTTAATAAAATTACCACTAAATAGATATTATTACTCTTTTGATACAACCAGGGAAACAGAATTTAAGTTTGTAATTTTCCTAAATAAGCCTACTCCAATCTCATACCAATTCTTAATATTTGTTACTATACCATGGAGATTTTAATAGTCCTCTAGCGATTAGAAATGGAGATACTATAGGAAAGAGATAAGCGTTTCCTCCTACATTCCGCTGAATGAAGCAAGTACGAACAATGTTGATAGAAATTGGTCAAAGTGAATTCATGAGTTAATTGGAGTATTGTTATAAATTAGTAGGGTATAAGAGGGTATATCGAGCCATAACAGACAATAGGGTAAAAGGAGGTAACTCGAGCTATAAAGAAGTTAAGTTTGGGTAATTCTACTCCGCTACCAAATATTAGTTTATTTGTCATATACAACGTTATTCTAAGTAATGTAAATCATCCAATGTCGACTTAGTTTATCAAGATAAGAGAGGTAATTTGAAGCAAGTTAAAGAGTTATAGTCGCCTAAAATCAAGGTATGGATAAACCCGTCTTCGTCACTGATTTAGAATTTATTTGCTATCTTTAGTGTTACTCAAAATATACAATGTGGCTTTCCTGGCTAGATAAAGAGCCCCTCCTCCGCTCAATATGGTAAGCCTCGTCATCCGAACTGGGCAACTTTCCCCCAGGAATCCAGCCAATTACAATCTTTCTTTAAATTAAGTACTATAAAGTATATGATCAATAGTCTATGTTTGTCTGTAGTCTTTCCAACAACAAGAGGACAAGCAAACTGCTCCAAGCGATTTCCCAGTTTTTCACAACTGAAATATTCTTATTTCAGTGTGATGGCTGAATTCAAAATTAAATGTAATTTTTTTTTTCTTTTTTTTTTCTAAATTCTGATTTATCTTATATCAACATAAATTCAATCTTACAATTTATGAACTTAAAAAAAGGGAATAAGTACTGGAAAATCTAGGGATTTCAGAAGGAAAGTTTATTAAATTTAGGGACATATAATAAATAAATATTTGCGTTAAACCTTTCCTACTTTTGAACAATAGCTTGGATTGCATTGTCAAAATGGCATTGAATAAATCTTCTTATGATTATTGTGTGATAAACTTGATATTGATTTCCTTTAAATTGAGTCGACTGTTAAAATTGATTTAGAATATTTAACTCAGAGAATACTTTGATTCCAGTAATCGTGAACTTAACATATTCACCAATGTATTTGATACTTTCATAGTATATAAATGTAGGTCAAAGTATTGTTTAGTGCTACATACCGAGCATTATTTTGTTAATTTGTGGAAGCCTACTCAAAATTTGTGTCTTGTGATATTAATGAGTTGGAATTGACATGGCTCAAATAATATCACGGGTCAACATTACACCCAGACTTTTCTTTAGCATTCATCCACATTTATTACCAAAATATTTTATTTTATTTATAGTCCACAGATTGAACCATGGTCAAAATTATTAAAGTCAGCCCAATTCAAAGATATTACTTCTGTTATGATTTGATAGTCTATTAGTTAATTAGATTGTGCGTCCAACTAGCTTTAGCACAATGGTAGGTAGATATTTTTCATTCACTGAAATTTATTTACAATGCCACTTCACAACACACATAGATGCCACTGAGAATTTAAGATAACAAATTCACTATCACGTTCCCATTTAACCCTCCAACTTGCTCGCATTTACCTGCCTATGACACAACCTAAAAATTATCATACATTTTAATTTACTTTTGTCATGATCCGCCATGTTGTTTATCAAAATTAGCTTGGATGAAATGCATCACTTAGTGAACCAATAGCGGCCATTTTGTAATGCACCTTTGCAATTTTCCTATCGATAAATAATAATTCGGCCATTTTGTTGAATTATGCCTAACTTATCCTACAACAATTTCGAGTCTAGAGCGCTAATTTTACAATGTGACGACCTACCTAACTAGATTTTCGCTCGTTCCACATGCCTGCCTAGCAGATTATGTGCCTATTCCGCTCTATTGACGATCATTCAAAACACCAGTATCACAAGCCCCCCCCGGTTTTGTGATACTCTACCTAATTTTCGCGCGATTATCCCTACAATTGACCTATGATTTTACCTGCCTAATTCAGACTACATGAGAATTTCCTATGCCAAATTTTGTGGTTCTTACCAGCGCCACACGTCGCCCCATTCCTGTACAGTTTTGAGCGGCACTCACCTAGCATAACCTATCAACCTTTACGTGCCAGAATCGGAGGGGAAGGAGCCGATTCCGGGGCCCTAGCTCAAGGAATAATGAAAACCTGCCCTCGGGGCTTAAACGGAAAACAGAACTACGTTCTAACGGCAGCACTTGATGAAGCCTTTTTCCATATTAAGTCACGCAGGCTTACATTATGTGACTAACTAGGCAGACCAACGAATTGGCCGCCCGTTTATGACGCCACAATCATAAACTTCAATTTTACCTAGTACCCCCCTCGAAAGTCCATAGCGAATCGCCCCAGTACGACACAATCCTATTTTTAATTATTCAAGATAAAAAACTCCCTTTCCCACATTTCATTTCATATGAAATTAGTTTTAGAAAATCTATTTTCACTAATTCTTGAATTTACTTGATACAGCTACGTTAATTTGATGTAAACTTCACAACCAAACTATATATTTCAGTCAGGCTTTAATTTTACCATTTAAAGCTCATCTGAAACATTTCCCCAAAGGTTAGAAACTTGCCCGTGCAAGACCTATACACATAGACTTTCGTTTCTTTCACTTATTTGCTGACTATTTCGGTCTTGAGTTAAAGAAAAACTTGTTCAGCAGCCATCTTACAGAGGGAAGTGTGCTTGCGTCTTCTTCGGTGAGCGTCAGTAAAGGAAAGAGGACCGGCTCCCCCGCGCCCGGCCTTATATACATGCGGAAAAGTTACCTCTGCGAAAATCTTGATGACGCTTAATCTTATTGGTTCTTAATTTTTTAGAGAGCCCTGTCACTAATTTTTCTAATTTACCCAATAATGGGGTAATTTCTCCCTGAACTAATCTACCTATCTCGCGAATATAATAATAGGAACCCGTAATTACTTCGATACTCACGATAGTTATAATTATAAATATAATTAGTTTTGCTTATTCTAGAATTTACAAAACTCCTCACATACGCAAATATTGTTCTAACTTCCTAATGACACAATCGATTTAACCTTCCCTGTACGTTTGAAACATCTTTTGGTCTATCGCTATTCTAACCTCCCAAGAAAAATCTTATAATCAATAAATATGTTATCTGACCGCTTTTATTATTTCCAATCGACGCATAGCTTTATTTAATAATAGCAACGAATTGATAACAAGAACCCAATGATATTATGCTTAACCAACCAAACTTGGGGTATAATAACGCTAACAACGAAAATTACTCACATACGTAACCTACTGTTGTATGTGCCCTATTTTGTCGCCTCATCTTACAATTTGCCTCTTCAGTCACTGAATGAGTTTATCTACATACTATGGTATTTTAAAAATATTTCAAACCCTCTCTGTCTCTAACTTTTCTTTCTTGTGCAAAAGTAATGGCATCATTTTTATTTCTTCATCTATTCGCCGTTTCTATCGTTATTTTACTGAAAGAGTCACTTTTACTGAAAGGTAACCGTTGAATATCCTTCCACATAACATTTAACCTATTCATATACCTATTATTGTGGGTAAATGATTTGTAATCTCCAAGTATTATTCAGAAAATATAAAATCAATTAAAGTTTTTATTGTATTTGCAGGTTTACTATACTGAATATATGGATATCATATTTCTTACTGTAAGATAATCAACGTCGTTTATAAAATCTAAGCATATATTTTCATCTATTCAAAACAAAAGCACATTTGATCGCTTATTGATGAATCGAAAATACACCAAATCTCACAATTTCGAATATACTAGCCTTAAGATGAATCCCGGCCTTAACACCCTCGACTCATACATACATACATACGCGACCTCTTTTGCCGTTCCCCTGGCACGGAACCTTGCTCTCGAGTCCGACTTGCACTTGGCCGGTTTTTTTCCCATATTATATTACTAAGGGTACTTTATAGACTCTAACTGGTAACATTTAATTTTACACGTCACTATTGCGAATTATGATTGGTTACTTTAAAATCTGGCGCCATGTAGCTTAATCTTAGGAAAATCCACGCCCACACAGATTCCGAGCTCTCGATTGGCTACCACAACATTTTCCCTTCGTGTTTTGTTTATGAACAAAGGAAAGCCACGATCCATTCTACGGTAGATTGTTTTTATGTCTAGTTCCTTTTACAGCTTTTTACTAGTTATCGTTTCTATTTAATGTTTATTTATTACAAATATAATCATTCGTATTCTTCCTTTACTTTTAATATTAAATGATTTTACTTTATTCATAATCCCAAGCTTAATTTACAAATAATGTTTTTTGATTTTTGCTGAAAACGAAACGCGATATGTGTTTACAAAGCATGTCACGTCACCAAACCTAAACATTATTTTACACATTTAGAATAACTAAATTATTATTTGTTTATTTTAATATTTTATAATCATTCGACTTCCTTTTACCTTATAAATTTTAAATGATATAATTTTACCAAGGATTATTTCGTTCTCTTTTTTTTTCTCTTTAAAATATAGAGTGATTTTTCTCTATGGATTATCACTTTAGTTCCAAAAACGGCCACCAAATGTCAAATGCATTTGTCTATGTAAATGTCAACCTATTGTTTATTATTGTCGAACCATATTTTCAGGTTAAAGAAATCCCGCAAAAGTATCCGTTTTTTATATAGAAATATGATATTTCGTGTATGTTGTATTTGCAAATCGCAGTCATAGCCTACAATTATCTGTGATCAAAGAGTTTGTGCTACGAGAATACTTTTGTAATTGCAGTAAATATCGTAAAGCCAGACAACATTTAAAGACATCCCAAATTGCATAAACAACCCCTTTTTTATTAAAATGAGAATAAACATCCCTTCAGGTAAGTTATTCAACGAGTTTATTTATTGATTCAATCACATAACTTTATTTATTTATTGTTTACAACTATTTTTTCCAACCCTGGACTTCTTTGTACCTCGCAGATTTACAAATTATCACTAAAATAGAAGTTAATTGAAAGAAATGGAGTCTCCAAGGCGATAGAAAAAGGTAATACATTGGAGGCGATGGGATTATTAAGGAGCAACAAAATATCTTTCCCAGTGCCGGTTCATAGGTCAGTAACCCCTCTTATTTTTATTTTTATTAAATATTTGAGACAAAGATAACATGTTCAATTTTGAACTGTTACAGCTCGACCCCAAAATTTATACATAGGTGACAAAACTACGTATTGGATCCGAAGTAAAATTTTCTTCTCAAATCTCAAATATTTATATTACCCCTTCTACTGTTGTTTCTTTAATATATATATATATATTCGAATCTTCCCCCCTCTTTCTATAATCCTAATCATTATTATTTCTCCAAGATCAAAGAATTGTTGGGTGAGCCCTAGTGTAAGTGAAATTTAAGATTGTAGAGTGTATTTAAACCAAGACCATATCAAAAATTATTAAGCGAGTTTTAAGTGTCTGTTGCTTTTGCCAATTCCGTCGTATGCATATTCAACACCAGAGTCGTACAAAATCACGGTAAGGTGTGGGTTGTGAATCCACAGCTCCTAGTAAGCCTACATGGACAAATAAGACCTTTCCTAACCTTATGAAAAAGTACGCGCAATGCGCTTCATATTTGTGCATTGTACCCCTCCGCAATCAAATATTACTCCTTCCAAACCAAAGGTTTAGCGGCGAGCATATACAATGACCATATATTTCCAAAAGCTTACTTAAGACTCTGGAACAACCCTAATACAGCCTTGGAGAGTGTGCAGTTGCCGAATATCAATTTAGCTCTTAGCTTCTTGTGTAGTATGAATTTTGGACAGCTGTTTACACCAGGACAATAACAAACTTCAACTGTGTTTGTTTCTCTTTTTTTTTTTATTAACCTAACACCAAATAGTCCTACTGTACAAAATTCAAGTTTGTCAACTCTAGACGCCGGCCTGGCCGCAAGCACAGCCCTAGCGCTAAAGCAGTGTGATGGTCCTATCTCTTGGAAAGATAATAAGCCTGCATTCAGGTTTCACATATGTTATAATCCAAAGCCCTCCTATAGAATCTATATTTTAACTAACGTTCCTTTCTCTCAACAACTTTCATTCTTTCATTCTCTTCGCTCATCACTCTATTCATACTTCTATCCTATTTTAGATTCTCATTTTGTTCATCTTTTCTCATCACGCGGCACCCACTATCATCATTCACTAGCCTACATTTACGCCACCCAAGATTATATCATAGCTACAGACTGAATACAAAATTTATACAACTAACGATGAATGATTTTGAATTATATTTGCAATGATAAGATTAAATACGTCGTCTGTCACCATATGGAATTCTACGCAGATTGCATTAAAATATCTGTTAATTAGATTGCAAATAAATTACGCAATAGTAATTACGCAATAGTAACGTCTGTACGCTTTAGATTCGCTTATCCCTAAACATTCCCCCAGTACGCATCTCTACTTTACGCAACTCTCCTATTTCACAACTATACACCGCTCCTTTCGTTAATAAATATCCCTGTTCAAACTAAATGTATTTCCTTTTATTTCAGTAATCCTGCTTTTGTCGATTATTAAATTTTGAATACCATTAGCAGTAATACCTCATAATTCATTTTATCTGTTTAGTCATTTATATTTATATATATTTATACATGTATATCTAATTGCATATATTTTAATGATTCATAAATTGAAGAAATCTCGTACATTTTCGATTCCACAAGCGTCTTTCCCTTATTAAGATACCTTTTTTCTTTCCAGTATCCCTTAATAATCTAAGATTATGTTAGTAGTAAATCGTAAAAGTTAATTCTCTTGAATATATCTACTTACTTATGAGAAAAAAAAATTCCCCCCCGAAGAAAGAAAAGCCGCCGACACTCCCCTCTATCTGACATTACAACTTTAAGCAACTCAATAATTAAACCATCCATTGGGTTTATGTAAATGTTTGTTAATTTATACAAAATTTTACTTTCGTATGACACGATAAGTTAGAATGTTAACACCGCTCTTAAAAATTTATAACTTTTCTTTAGACTGTGTTTTTTTTTCTTAAACTTGAGTCCTTAAATTTTGTAAGTTCAGATAGGCTTTTCCCGTTCCCGACAGAGTCTATATAATCATACCCCATAATCATTTATTAATCAACTCAAAATTACATTTTCTTTTAGTTAACATAACATAAACATTTTGTTTCCTTAAAGTTAAACACGACATTAAACTTTACTTATAATACCTAGACAAATGTATAGCGTTAAATCTCCCTCTTTCTTTACCAGTCTCCGGATCAACAAGTAAATATACATTTTTAAACGGGTTAGCTCCAACCACAAACGGACCCTCATATAATGGTTCAAACTTTTTTGTTATTTTTAATTTTGCGTCGGATTTATTTAATTTCCTCAATTTTACTAAATCTCCTATCTGGAATTGGATGATCCTATATTTTTCATTAAATTTGGTTTGACGTAGTTGTCCTGCTTTCTTTAAATTTTCCCGCGCCTTCTCCCTGATTTCATTAATAGGTGGTGGTACTAGATCAGTTGGTATGACATTATCAAATGATAATCTAGTAGGTTCACTGTATAAAATCTCACAAGGCGTAAACCCAGTACTTTCGTGATAAGTGTTATTATAAAGAATTTCTAATTTTGGCAATAAGTCTACCCAACTTTTATGATTGGTCCTACAATAAGTCCGAAATAAACGTCCTAACTCTTTATTTACTCTTTCGGTGGTATTAGGTCTAGGATTCCTAACTGTAGTATAAATTACTCTTACCCCTTCTGCTTTCATAGTTTCTTTCCACATATTACTAGCGAACTGTGACCCATTATCTGACATGATCGCCGCAGGTCGTATTATGCGAAAGAACTTTCTCATTCTTGTTAATACTGATATTGCTGTTGCTCTTCTAAGGTCATAAAATTTCACGAATTTACTAAAGGAATCCTGAATAACTAAAATGTAACTCATACCAAACTTCCCTGATGGTAATGGTCCATATAAATCTACCATAACGAGGTCTCCCACGTTTTCAGTTATAATTGAACGACAAGGTCCTACATACTTAGCTGTATCACTCTTAGTGACCTGACAATCATGACACCCCCTTAATAAACGTTTGACCTGTTTCGTTAATCCCTTCCAAAAGAATCTATCTCTAATATATTTGATTACTTTGTACGACCCTTGATGACCCATTTCTAAATGCACCTGCCAAATAACTTCTTCCCTAAGTGAACTTGGTAAAAATAACACCCTTTTATTTCCTTCCCCAGGTGAATAATATAATAACCCGTCTACTAATGAACTCCTTCTAAAGATTTGAGTTGATCTACTATTTGGTTCGACCCCACTATTCAGATTTTTAATTATTTCGCCTATTTCTGTATCATCCTGTTGTAATTTTGCCAAATTCTTTAATTTATCGCGTAATTCTTTATTATCTCTAATTTCAGTATAAAATATCCTCGGTGAATTAGTTTTATCCTCTTGTAATAAATCTCCTTCAGGCTGATATCTAGATAACACGTCAGCTACCACATTATCCCTACCTTTTACATGTTGAACCTCATATTGAAACTGCTCTAAATAATTTATCCATCTAGTTACCCGTGCATTATATAACTTACAATTCTTTACAAATGTTAATGCTTTATGATCTGTTCGAATTATCACTTTCGCTCCTCTCAAATATGTTTCAAATTTTTCTAAACAACAAATTATTGAATAAAATTCCTGTTCCGTTACCGTCCAATTTAATTGAGCCCCCCTTAATAATTTACTGTGAAACCCTAAAATTTTTATGTCCCCTTGACTATCCATCTGGTATAAGAACCCAGCTAACCCTATTCCTGAACTGTCGGTCTGTAAGTAATAAGGTTTAGTAAAATCCGGATGATTCAACTCTACGGACCTAATAAAAAGTGATTTTATTTTCTCAAAAGCTTCTTGCTCCGTTTGTCCCCAATTCCATTTCTTGTCCTTTTTCAACAACTCACATAAAGATCTAGTATGAAAACTATAATTTGGTATAAATTTACGATAAAAGTTACAAAGCCCTAAGAATGCCCTAACTTGCTTTAGCTTCTTTGGTACAGGGAATAATTGTATGGACTTAACCTTTTCCGGATCAGTGCTAATTCCATTAGTTGAAATGATATAACCTAACATCTTTACTTCGGTACTTAAAAATTCGCATTTTTCTAAATTACAAGTTAACCCTGCCTCAGATAACTTCCCTAGCACAATGTTTAAATGTTCTAAATGTTGAGATAGCGTTCCTGTCGTTATAATTCCCAAGTCGTCAAGATAATTAACGCAAAATTCCCTAACCTCATGACCTAGGATGATACTAATCAAACGGCTAAACGAACCGACAGAGGTCTTCAAACCCTGTGGAAGTACATTATAAACGTAGGACTTCCCATTAAATGAAAACCCTGTATATTTTTTACTAGCTTCTGTTAACCCTACTTGATAATAAGCATTTTTCAAATCTACCTTACTAATGTATTTTGCCCCTTGAAAAGAATTTAAAACATCTAATTGTAATGGCGGTTTTTCGGTTTCTGCTATCATGTACTTATTTATTTCCCTGGCATCCAATAACACACGAATTGACCCGTCTCTTTTTAAAGTGAAAGTCAATGGACTACAATATGGCGTGGACGAACGACTAATGATCCCTTGCTCTTCCATTTCCATTAACTTGGCTTCTACTTTGTCTCTATACGCATAAGGTATTGGATATGTTCTTTTTACTACAGGTGAGTGAGGTTCCATAATAATTTCGTGTTCATAACAATTTGCTCTCCCTAATTTGGATGTAAATAGATTTTTATGTTTCATTAAAACTTCCTCTAAAGCTCCACGTTTATTTTTATCTAGATTTGACTGGTGAATCATATCTCGAATATTTTTTTCTACGTTCTCTTCAACTACTGTTTCAATATTAAAATTTGTTAGCAGATTACAATTACTGAAAGCATTCTCGCCTTTATAAAATTTAAATAATTTTTCCTCATTCCCTATGATAATTTCTACCCCTTCTTCCTCTTTATTAAGTTTTATTGACGCTTGATTTTCTTTCATCCAATCAAATCCCAATATCAAATCAGCACTAAGACCCGATACAATTAAAACAGTTAAATCACATTCAAAAGCCCCTATTCCTAACGTGACCAAAGCAATTTTCTTTATTTCTACACTTTTCTGACCTACTGCAGTTTTAATAAGAAGTGGTTTAATAGGCATAGTGGGTATCGTCGGCCTTTTCTCTTTTAACCTATTCCAAAACTCTTCTGATACACATGTTATATCACTACCTGTATCCAGCAAAGCTACTAGATTTTCATCAAATATTTGAACTAATAATTCAGACTTGAATGCTGGAGTATCTACCCTATTTGTGACTTCCTCATCAAAAATTGCGTGTACGCTATTGTCAGTATCGACCAAAAGTTGTTCTATTTTTAATTTTAAAATCTCTACTATTTGGCTAGGAATGTTTTGAACTAAACCCTCTGGCTCACTATATCCTAACCCCAATTTTAAATTATTTTCTTTCGGATACGTACAAATAGGTATCTTAATTCCGATATTATTTCGCCCTAAAGATTCACCCGGACACCAATTCATTTTAACCATCATATTATAATTTAGGTCCCCTGTAGTTGAAGCTGACCTGGAGACTAAAGCATCAGCTTCCACTAGTTTAACATTTCGCTACCATCTACATTAACATTATTATTATTTAAGCTAACCGCTTGTATTTGATTTTCTCTTGGTTTCTGCCATTGCCTATAGTTTTGCTGAAGGCCCCTCTTCTTCTGTTCCCAATCCTTAGAATTCTTAGCTGCCGAAGTGCTCGGTGCTTCTTGCTTCTGTATGTTGTCCATACTTCTTAAAAATTCCGCCGCTTCTATTATATTTTCTATCTTGTTTGTCACGAACGCTTGTTGAATAAATTTCGGATAATGCCAAATGATATCGCTAATTAATTGTTTTTCAGGAATGTTGTAGCTTAACATCTGCGCCTTGACTGTCAGCTTCAAGAAATGTTCTACCATGGTGGGCGTCTCCGTCCTATTCCATACGCCTTGCACTATCTTCCTTCTCAACTCATTTTGTTCATTTTCTCCCCAGTATGCTTTTAAGAAATCTACTTTAAAATCAGCCAATCCTGTCCATCTTCCTTTATATACTCTAAACCAGTCCTTCGAACTCGAAGTTAAGCAGTCTTGTATTAGGCTTAATTCGTTTTCAGCCTTTCCCGCCTTTTTTAAGTAAATTTCTAAATCTTCAATGAAATCGACTGGATGTATCGACGAATCCCCAAATTTAGGTCTATCTAAATTTATATTTTTGACGTTACAAATGACGTACTTCTGAATATCTTCCATCGCATTAGGCTCCTTAGTCTCATTCCTATTTTCTATTTCCACATCGTTCATCGGCGTTACTTCGACTACCGGCGATTTTTCGACCTCGCTAGTATCCTGATTAGAACCTTGAGTCCTTTTGACTTCTTCACTTAGGTCATCTATCCTCTTAGTTAACACGCCTACCGTGCGATTCAACATTCTTTGTATTGTCATCAATTCGCGCGATCGCGTTACCTTCGGTTTCACTATCGTCTTTACTAGCCGCTGTCGCACCTCTACCGGTTGAGGCCCTCTATTTTCTATAACCTCGGATTCCGACTGTCGGGAACTATGTGGACCCTCTACTATTTCCGCCGGCTCCTCGGATGATTCATACCGCTTTGGCGCACGACGAACTCGGACCGGTTTCCCCATGGCGAGTTTTAATTGTTCGTTGCCTTCAGTGTAATGTCAGATCTATATAAAATATTAGCACACATCCTTATTTAGCTTGGTTTTATAATATCCAAAGATTGGATACAAAAAAACCATGCTTTCAAATTTTTATTTGTTCGCTATAAAATTTTTTTTTTGTTTGGGGTATTTATTTTGGTTTTAACATTGCAGCTAATTCTAATTTTCTACCGAATTATCTATTTGGTTAGTTTTAATTTAATTGTTTGTATTTTTTTTTCCAATTCTTTTTTTTTTTGGTAATTTTCTACCTACGCCTTCCCCATAAAATAAATTATAATGTAAATAGTTATAGCCACATACGGATAAGTTATTTTTATTCTTTTTTTTTTTTTTTTTTTTTTTAACAAAATAAAACTCTACGCTAACTCTCAAAAACCCCTTCCTCATATACCTCGAGTCAAGAATTAAAAGTTAAATTTGGACCAATGCATACAATAGTTCCCAAATAAATCTAACATTTAGTCCATATCTAGTCGTAGATGGACACATCAAAAGGCGCCATAAATCTAATCGTATTAGTCTATCTACTTATATTTTTTAGTAACAAAACAATACAAGCATACTTGAATGATTTTTAAAACCGTACGCTAAACAAAACCTTAATGGCAGGACTTTTCCTCAGACGTGCCGTTTGCAATGTCATCACCACGGAAACCAATGTCTATTGTAATTTTGTAACGTACATCCAAACTTGATACTTTAACATGTCTCTATAACTGTCAGCGATAACCTAAACAATTCACTAAGAAATTATTCCTCCGTAACTCTAGTTAAAAAAAAGTCGCAGACTGCTAATAATCGCTGTTTAAGGTTTACCTGAATCTTCATTGTTACTGCACAATTTTTATTGAATTTTTAATTTTGACTTTTATAACTAAACATCACCTACTCAATATATACATACTTTGGCAACCTGACTATTTCACTAAGTATCTACTATAGATTTTTTTATTTATTTATATTGAAGAACCATTTTTAAACCCTTGGCTCTTAGACTAATTCTTCTATTCCACAATAACAGCTAGGCTACTCCGTTAGCCAGATATCCACATCTACAATAATAATCTCAAGATATGTGTCAACGCTCCGTCCGCTAAAATTATTTTGTAAAGAATTTTTATTTAACTAGCGGCTGTCTTTTAATACTAAGGTTGCGTAGAAGCATCTGTAAGCAATTATCTAAGTTCATTTGTCTGCTTTAAAAATGCTATACAACCTCTTCTTGAATTAACTTTATTCCATTAGCGCAAATCAAAATGTTTAAAAATTACCCCTTCTAAAAACCACACTTAAACCGTCTCACTTTATATGATAATTGCAATACTCTTTTATCAACATTCTCTTAAGTATTCACTTCTCTTAACTGTACTAGTTGACACTTAACCAGCTGAGTTCTAGTCGACTAGACATGCTTTGCTCACTTAATTTCTGCTTTTAAATTTACATAGTTAAGTCGCGACCCCCCGTTGTCAATACATCACTTTTAAATCTGTCTGTTTTAAGGTATTCTCAGTAAATCTCACTTTGATATTTAAGTACAGTTATCTGATATTTTTCTTCAATTGACATTACAGTCAAGTTAAAGATTATGTTTATTGTAAACCATTTTATATTTCCTAGGCAACTTTATCAGAAGTTTCCCTATAGCTCTAGTCAAATCAATAAGTATTTCAGTCATAAATTACTCACAATCAGTTATTTTCTCAATTGCATACCGGCTCCAATCTCATTGTTATTGTTTACACCTTTAAATTTTTATCACATAATTACAATGCAATATTTATTCCACATTGACCCACATAACCTTTATATCATCATCACAGTCAAACTTTCACTAAAACTTGTTTATTTAACCATTGTTTTTCAATTAATAACTTCATTATAACCTCTTTTTCTGTTTGTTGACATCAGACCAGTGTGGCCAGCTTCTGAACGCAAAACAGACTAAATTGCAGAAAAAAAATGAAAATTTACCAGTCTCATATGAGAAAAATTACACCGGTGAAAAACTAACTCTCGCAACATGTTTTTTTTTCGCAATTGTCATTTCGACAAACGTTAAAGTCGTACTACAATATTTTAATTGAAACCAACCTAAAGGTAATTGTTAGCTACGCTTAGCAAATGCCGATAATTTTATTACTATGGAAACTCTAATGAAGCTAAAAGAGCAATTTTACTTAATTGTCTTAACATGACATCGACACCGTTAGCAATAATTACTTATATCCGCCAACTTAATTACCAAATCTCTATGTCCGAACGGTCGCGAAATTAGACGGAATTTGTGTTAAGCACACTGAATCTGACCACACTATAGAGTGACTTTTGCCGTCAGGTTGACGTTGACAATTGAATGAAGTTCTTAGTTGAATGACAATGAAACAAAACCCCGTCCGTCTGCTCATCCGGCATTCGTTCTTCTATCTGACATTCGTTCTTTATTTTCTAATTTCTTTCTTTAAATGAAACCGCCTTAAATGTCTTTTTATCGTAACCCAGACGATCCCTTATCCTTACTAAATTCTTTATATTTATTCAACCCATAAAATCTATTATTTATCAATGTAACAATTTTTTTTATTTCCATGACTACAAGTCTTAGTTTTCACTAACGCCATCTATGATATTTTTCCGTAGGCCTATTTCATACTAAGGCTACGTTCACGCTTGTCGTATCTCAGAAATAAGAACAGACAGTGCAACTGACATCATAACCTGAGCCATTTCGAAGAATATTAGCTTATTATATTTTACCCTATTCATTATTCAGTTTTCTTAATTCAACCGACCCCAATTCCTTTCAAGACATGAGCTCAGTGTTCATCATGCTATCAATATCATAATCGAAATCCGGCGGTAATAAAACGTTCGACAAAACCCGTCTATTCTAATAATTCCCGAAATAGCATAAAGAAAATAACAATAACGTTTACGCTAATAAAATATTTCTAGATAAGTACATTTCCTGTTTCTTTTATCGATTGCTAGTAAAATTTTAATTCTAGATTTTATTTATGAAGTCAACTTTATAAAACTGAATTCTAACCATTTGCAATCAAGAAAACGTTCATTTAAACGGCCCAACAGGACTGCTTAAGCCGTAGTACGAAGGTAAGGCAGTTCAATATAAATCCCGCTATAAAACTCGTCAAGGCCCATAAACAATCACACACCCGTTTCGATACTCAACATTTGATTTTAAAATCGCTATATGGGCCGCCGTGGGCCAACGTGCTAACATGTTTTAACTGTCAGATTTTTTTTCTAGTCTGTTTATTTGACAGAACCCCTCTTTCTATCAGAATCCTAAGTAATCTTTGTCACGACGTGATTTTCTTATGTTTTTAACCTAAAATTCACGATGTTTTTACTCAAGAATAAATTTGTACTTGTTGTATTTGTACACAATAACCAAAGGAGAATGAAAATAGCGCTTTTTAGTGGTGAATTTCATTCCTACTACAAAACTTCTTGTAAGTATAAAATTTTCGGTTGGCATTTTTTTTGATAAAATTTTCTGTTTTCATTGTGAAACCTTTATGGAGTAAAAATGTCCATAAAATCAATGCCCCTCTACCAGCTCAATGTTACTTTACCTCAATCAATAAGAAACCCTTTCTCAAACGCTAAAATATAACTCCAAAAACATTAATGTGAACTACATAACCTATTTTGATATTTTTCTTTAATTTCAGCTATAACCAAAAGGATTACATAACAGATCGCACGCAAAAGATCAAAATGGATGCTACACTACAAAACAAGGAATTTTCAATCCACAACCAGCGATATCGTTCCTATTTTCTCAGCAGCAAAATGTGACCAAAATCATCTTATCTGTATTTTGATCACTGCATTTCACATTACAAAAGCCTGGAATTCGTTGAAGTGGAATCTATGCTAAAAGTATGTAAAAACTACTAATCCTGGTCACGGCACCAAAATGTAATGATCCCCCCCCCTATTTAAATACTGATACAAATGATAACTACTATCTTGATTTCCTAATGATACCTGGTGATTGTATTTTATTGGATTCTAGTTCTTACTGTTTTACTACATGGATTGGTGATATTCTAACCCTAGCATAGTTAACCTAACGCATACCTAACTACAAATCCCATTCATGTTGATTAGCCGCTAAACGGCTTCCGAACTAACTATCCCTACTTGTGATTCCATTAAATGTTTTATCTATGTTTTGCCTAATTTATTTTCCCTAACCCTATTTTATTGCATGCTAGAATAATCTAATATTAATGCTTTTGTAAGTGTGAAATGGGCGCGTAATGTCTAGTGATATTTCCCAAGTTGTAATCCGTAATTACCCTAAGTTCTCGAATATTGCTGGGTGGATATAAATATTAACTTTACATGACTAACTTTAATTATTTATGCTTCGATAGATAATGAACTAAGAACCTATTACTAAAAGAAGGAATTTACTTTGCCTGATTTTCCTACAGAATAGAAATTAAGATATTAATTGCTCATTCCAAATTGACCCAACTTCATACTAATCTGTTACTTTGTTTAATGCTTAGAAATAACTATGTTTATCAAATAAAATACCGATCTATTTTATTACGGAGGACCCTAATCCATTAGATTTCTACCTTATGATGTCATGGTCAAGCTATATCAACTTTATTGATAAATTTATTACTAGTTAGTTATAACTTCAACAATGAATTACTAGTGTCCGCCTGAAGTGTTAATGGAAAATTGAGAATTTACCTATTTTACTACTATACTATCAGTTATAAAGAATCTATTATCTATGTCAACAATGTTTCAATTCATATCTTTGGATTTATTTGACAAATTTTAATAATCATAGCCGGCCCGACTGCGGCTTTTAGAAAATCTCTAGAATTTGTTAATTTTCTAACTTTAAAAGGAATAATATTATATAAATATCTTGGAAAGTATCTTAGGGTTGCCTCTCACCTAGTTTTCTATGTTAATGCCAAAACCAATACTGAAATTATATTATGAAAATCTGAATGTTTTGCTTTTATGATTTATTTCTTTATTTCTATTCGTCTAATTTGATGTATAGATGTCCTAGCTCTGAACAAAGGATATGGAACCAACACTTTGACTACAAGATGAGTTTAGTAAGTATGTTTTGTAACATTAAGTATGTGCTTAAACAAATGGGCTTCGCTCATCGCTATTGGATTGTATAGTTGGTCGTTGCCTATCTTCAGTTTAATGTGTTTATACCCAAAGAAGAATATGATCAGACGGTTTCCTAGTTAATGGTATTGATTCCTCATCTTACAACAAAAGTACTCGCTTTTATCACTAGGTCTCAATCATTCCTGTTATTACAACTATTACTTAATAAAATTACCACTAAATAGATATTATTACTCTTTTGATACAACCAGGGAAACAGAATTTAAGTTTGTAATTTTCCTAAATAAGCCTACTCCAATCTCATACCAATTCTTAATATTTGTTACTATACCATGGAGATTTTAATAGTCCTCTAGCGATTAGAAATGGAGATACTATAGGAAAGAGATAAGCGTTTCCTCCTACATTCCGCTGAATGAAGCAAGTACGAACAATGTTGATAGAAATTGGTCAAAGTGAATTCATGAGTTAATTGGAGTATTGTTATAAATTAGTAGGGTATAAGAGGGTATATCGAGCCATAACAGACAATAGGGTAAAAGGAGGTAACTCGAGCTATAAAGAAGTTAAGTTTGGGTAATTCTACTCCGCTACCAAATATTAGTTTATTTGTCATATACAACGTTATTCTAAGTAATGTAAATCATCCAATGTCGACTTAGTTTATCAAGATAAGAGAGGTAATTTGAAGCAAGTTAAAGAGTTATAGTCGCCTAAAATCAAGGTATGGATAAACCCGTCTTCGTCACTGATTTAGAATTTATTTGCTATCTTTAGTGTTACTCAAAATATACAATGTGGCTTTCCTGGCTAGATAAAGAGCCCCTCCTCCGCTCAATATGGTAAGCCTCGTCATCCGAACTGGGCAACTTTCCCCCAGGAATCCAGCCAATTACAATCTTTCTTTAAATTAAGTACTATAAAGTATATGATCAATAGTCTATGTTTGTCTGTAGTCTTTCCAACAACAAGAGGACAAGCAAACTGCTCCAAGCGATTTCCCAGTTTTTCACAACTGAAATATTCTTATTTCAGTGTGATGGCTGAATTCAAAATTAAATGTAATTTTTTTTTTCTTTTTTTTTTCTAAATTCTGATTTATCTTATATCAACATAAATTCAATCTTACAATTTATGAACTTAAAAAAAGGGAATAAGTACTGGAAAATCTAGGGATTTCAGAAGGAAAGTTTATTAAATTTAGGGACATATAATAAATAAATATTTGCGTTAAACCTTTCCTACTTTTGAACAATAGCTTGGATTGCATTGTCAAAATGGCATTGAATAAATCTTCTTATGATTATTGTGTGATAAACTTGATATTGATTTCCTTTAAATTGAGTCGACTGTTAAAATTGATTTAGAATATTTAACTCAGAGAATACTTTGATTCCAGTAATCGTGAACTTAACATATTCACCAATGTATTTGATACTTTCATAGTATATAAATGTAGGTCAAAGTATTGTTTAGTGCTACATACCGAGCATTATTTTGTTAATTTGTGGAAGCCTACTCAAAATTTGTGTCTTGTGATATTAATGAGTTGGAATTGACATGGCTCAAATAATATCACGGGTCAACATTACACCCAGACTTTTCTTTAGCATTCATCCACATTTATTACCAAAATATTTTATTTTATTTATAGTCCACAGATTGAACCATGGTCAAAATTATTAAAGTCAGCCCAATTCAAAGATATTACTTCTGTTATGATTTGATAGTCTATTAGTTAATTAGATTGTGCGTCCAACTAGCTTTAGCACAATGGTAGGTAGATATTTTTCATTCACTGAAATTTATTTACAATGCCACTTCACAACACACATAGATGCCACTGAGAATTTAAGATAACAAATTCACTATCACGTTCCCATTTAACCCTCCAACTTGCTCGCATTTACCTGCCTATGACACAACCTAAAAATTATCATACATTTTAATTTACTTTTGTCATGATCCGCCATGTTGTTTATCAAAATTAGCTTGGATGAAATGCATCACTTAGTGAACCAATAGCGGCCATTTTGTAATGCACCTTTGCAATTTTCCTATCGATAAATAATAATTCGGCCATTTTGTTGAATTATGCCTAACTTATCCTACAACAATTTCGAGTCTAGAATGCTAATTTTACAATGTGATGACCTACCTAACTAGATTTTCGCTCGTTCCACATGCCTGCTTAGCAGATTATGCGCCTATTCCGCTCTATTGACGACCATTCACAACACCAGTATCACAAGCCCCCCCCAGGTTTTGTGATACTCTACCAAATTTTCGCGCAGTTAACCCTACAATTGACCTATGATTTTACCTGCCTAGTTCAGACTACATGAGAATTTCCTATGCCAATTTTTGTGGTTCTTACCAGCGCCACACGTCGCCCCATTCCTGTACAGTTTTGAGCGGCACTCACCTAGCATAACCTATCAACCTTTACGTGCCAGAATCGGAGGGGAAGGAGCCGATTCCGGGGCCCTAGCTCAAGGAATAATGAAAACCTGCCCTCGGGGCTTAAACGGAAAACAGAACTACGTTCTAACGGCAGCACTTGATGAAGCCTTTTTCCATATTAAGTCACGCAGGCTTACATTATGTGACTAACTAGGCAGACCAACGAATTGGCCGCCCGTTTATGACGCCACAATCATAAACTTCAATTTTACCTAGTACCCCCCTCGAAAGTCCATAGCGAATCGCCCCAGTACGACACAATCCTATTTTTAATTATTCAAGATAAAAACTCCCTTTCCCACATTCCATTTCATATGAAATTAGTTTTAGAAAATCTATTTTCACTAATTCTTGAATTTACTTGATACAGCTACGTTAATTTGATGTAAACTTTGCAACCAAACTATATATTTCAGTCAGGCCTTAATTTTACCATTTAAAGCTTGTCTGAAACATTACCCCAAAGGTTAGAAACTTGCCCGTGCAAGACCTATACACATAGACTTTCGTTTCTTTCACTTATTTGCTGACTATTTCGGTCTTGAGTTAAATAAAAACTTGTTCAGCAGCCATCTTACAGAGGGAAGTGTGCTTGCGTCTTCTTCGGAGGCAGTCAAGGAAAGAGGACCGGCTCCCCCGCGCCCGGCCTTATATACATGCGGAAAAGTTACCTCTGCGAAAATCTTGATGACGCTTAATCTTATTGGTTCTTAATTTTTTAGAGAGCCCTGTCACTAATTTTTCTAATTTACCCAATAATGGGGTAATTTCTCCCTGAACTAATCTACCTATCTCGCGAATATAATAATAGGAACCCGTAATTACTTCGATACTCACGATAGTTATAATTATAAATATAATTAGTTTTGCTTATTCTAGAATTTACAAAACTCCTCACATACGCAAATATTGTTCTAACTTCCTAATGACACAATCGATTTAACCTTCCCTGTACGTTTGAAACATCTTTTGGTCTATCGCTATTCTAACCTCCCAAGAAAAATCTTATAATCAATAAATATGTTATCTGACCGCTTTTATTATTTCCAATCGACGCATAGCTTTATTTAATAATAGCAACGAATTGATAACAAGAACCCAATGATATTATGCTTAACCAACCAAACTTGGGGTATAATAACGCTAACAACGAAAATTACTCACATACGTAACCTACTGTTGTATGTGCCCTATTTTGTCGCCTCATCTTACAATTTGCCTCTTCAGTCACTGAATGAGTTTATCTACATACTATGGTATTTTAAAAATATTTCAAACCCTCTCTGTCTCTAACTTTTCTTTCTTGTGCAAAAGTAATGGCATCATTTTTATTTCTTCATCTATTCGCCGTTTCTATCGTTATTTTACTGAAAGAGTCACTTTTACTGAAAGGTAACCGTTGAATATCCTTCCACATAACATTTAACCTATTCATATACCTATTATTGTGGGTAAATGATTTGTAATCTCCAAGTATTATTCAGAAAATATAAAATCAATTAAAGTTTTTATTGTATTTGCAGGTTTACTATACTGAATATATGGATATCATATTTCTTACTGTAAGATAATCAACGTCGTTTATAAAATCTAAGCATATATTTTCATCTATTCAAAACAAAAGCACATTTGATCGCTTATTGATGAATCGAAAATACACCAAATCTCACAATTTCGAATATACTAGCCTTAAGATGAATCCCGGCCTTAACACCCTCGACTCATACATACATACATACGCGACCTCTTTTGCCGTTCCCCTGGCACGGAACCTTGCTCTCGAGTCCGACTTGCACTTGGCCGGTTTTTTTCCCATATTATATTACTAAGGGTACTTTATAGACTCTAACTGGTAACATTTAATTTTACACGTCACTATTGCGAATTATGATTGGTTACTTTAAAATCTGGCGCCATGTAGCTTAATCTTAGGAAAATCCACGCCCACACAGATTCCGAGCTCTCGATTGGCTACCACAACATTTTCCCTTCGTGTTTTGTTTATGAACAAAGGAAAGCCACGATCCATTCTACGGTAGATTGTTTTTATGTCTAGTTCCTTTTACAGCTTTTTACTAGTTATCGTTTCTATTTAATGTTTATTTATTACAAATATAATCATTCGTATTCTTCCTTTACTTTTAATATTAAATGATTTTACTTTATTCATAATCCCAAGCTTAATTTACAAATAATGTTTTTTGATTTTTGCTGAAAACGAAACGCGATATGTGTTTACAAAGCATGTCACGTCACCAAACCTAAACATTATTTTACACATTTAGAATAACTAAATTATTATTTGTTTATTTTAATATTTTATAATCATTCGACTTCCTTTTACCTTATAAATTTTAAATGATATAATTTTACCAAGGATTATTTCGTTCTCTTTTTTTTTCTCTTTAAAATATAGAGTGATTTTTCTCTATGGATTATCACTTTAGTTCCAAAAACGGCCACCAAATGTCAAATGCATTTGTCTATGTAAATGTCAACCTATTGTTTATTATTGTCGAACCATATTTTCAGGTTAAAGAAATCCCGCAAAAGTATCCGTTTTTTATATAGAAATATGATATTTCGTGTATGTTGTATTTGCAAATCGCAGTCATAGCCTACAATTATCTGTGATCAAAGAGTTTGTGCTACGAGAATACTTTTGTAATTGCAGTAAATATCGTAAAGCCAGACAACATTTAAAGACATCCCAAATTGCATAAACAACCCCTTTTTTATTAAAATGAGAATAAACATCCCTTCAGGTAAGTTATTCAACGAGTTTATTTATTGATTCAATCACATAACTTTATTTATTTATTGTTTACAACTATTTTTTCCAACCCTGGACTTCTTTGTACCTCGCAGATTTACAAATTATCACTAAAATAGAAGTTAATTGAAAGAAATGGAGTCTCCAAGGCGATAGAAAAAGGTAATACATTGGAGGCGATGGGATTATTAAGGAGCAACAAAATATCTTTCCCAGTGCCGGTTCATAGGTCAGTAACCCCTCTTATTTTTATTTTTATTAAATATTTGAGACAAAGATAACATGTTCAATTTTGAACTGTTACAATGCGTCAACAGTCTGTTTAAGTTTAAAAGCGAAAGAAAGAAAATATTTTTTAATACAAAATGAAATGCAAAATAATAAAATTTTCGTACCTATAAAGTTGTATCAACTTTGTATACTTTTGAAATCAGTACTGTGACGCCATAAATAAAATGAGCCACAATTTCGGGAAATTGTGGAAAATACCTACAAGTATTAAATATTAATGGTAATTAACACGTATGTATCCGTAATATTTAGTGTTCTACTTCAGTAATAGAAGAACTTTATTTGTATTGTAAAATATAGTTTTCTTGTTTTATTTACTCCACTCGTAAACCAAAAATAAACCATTTGCAAGTAATTTCGCTCAGATAATATCCATTACTTACTCGTGCGTTGTTTAACTAATTCTGTGTAATAGTAGGGATGTACTATAACGTACTCATACTTACCGTACTGCTATTTGACACAGTATAGTATTTAAACTACTTACAGCATTTACGACCGACTTCTAGCTAAGAACTACAGTCACTTGCCATGGATAAAATAGAAGCTACATTAGTATTATAAATGCGGAAGTAACTATGTTACTTGTTACGTTACCACTTAAACCAGTAGTATACAATTGTAAATAGATTTGACTTGGGAAAAGGCCAAACTATAGGTAATTTACTTCCAAAATTCCCACGGGAGACGAAATGCCACGCAGACGAAGTTGCAGGCGAAAGCTAGTTCGTAAATAAGTTCCAAAGTACCAAAAGTCCGGATTTTTAGGCAGGGACTTTCTTTACCTTACATTGTGGTATAGATAGGGCATAGGGTAAAAAATAAGACGATTCTGGAAATACTTTATTTATAAAATTACGTAAAGTTTTGGTTGTTTCATAAAAGAAATACTTACATAAAAATTTATTTGGTTAATAAATCCTGAAAAACATAATGAATAACTTTGGAATTTATACAATTTTATATACGGGAGCTACCCTTTTGCTAAAAAGTATTCACCTTACTCTAAATGGTAGCTCTATCATAACATGAGTTGATACAAACTATTTTCGCTGCCAAAAACTTTCGGATACCTTTCGGACGACTTCGTCATTTTCTTAAACTTGACACTTTCCCAACTCGCCTCACTTTTAACTCGGTTCTTTCTTAGTTGGTTTCTTTCTTAAACTTGTCACTTTCCCAACTCGTCCTATTTTTAACTCGGCTATTTCTTAGTTGGTCTCTTTTTTATGCTTGACACTTTCCCAACTCGTCTTATTAACACGTTTTTATTAGGTTGCTTTCGCGTTTGTTTGTTTGTTTGTGTGCTTCTCCACAAAGTTTGCGAACGATTTTATCCTAGCTTCCCGATGAGCTAGAGACTTGAAACATTGAACATAGGTCAGAACTGGAAGGCAATGCAATATTATGGTGTCATTGCGCTGATCTAAATCTAAAATTTGGTATGAGATAGGCAGGTTTTTGTGAATTCAGCCTTGCTTTCATACAGAAAGTGAGTCATAATAGAGGAGTCACACTCACAAAATAGCTTTCAGGTTTTGTGTAAACATAAAATAATTTTTATTATTTAAATAAACCTAGATTATTTCGTATATCTAGTAGATATAGTGACATGATTATTATATCGATCTCTAGATAATAAGTCTGTATTCGTAACAGGGTTCTCATTATTAGTTGATAGCCTTAATTTCACGTCTGATTTACTATTTACTATTAACCGGTTTAATGATTAGGGATATTAGTTAATAACTTCGGTAAGCTTGGGATAATAGTTTTCCTAGATTTCTAGTTTTGTGGTACATTGAGTGATTTGTGTTCCATTAGGACTCAAATTGTTACTTGTTTTTGAGTTATGTTTGAGGTAAAATCTACATTAAAAATATACTCAGTACACGTATACAATGATGCTAACTTTTGCTTTAAAGAAACTACTGTTTGCCCGTAGATTTTTTAAATAAAATACGTGCTTTTTAAAAAGCTTTTTGTTTCTAATTTGAACATTTCATATTAAAAGTAACAAGTAGAGCCAAATTTATCCTTGTTTAGATCACGCTTTAGATTACTTTGTCTAATGTTTTTTAGAGATTAACGTAAAAAAATGGTTTGCTTATCACTTTACCCCTTTTAGAGGGATCTTGAGAGAGTCATTTACTTCTAAGTAGTACTACTTTGTTTTTTGGAAATTTTAGCAAAGGTATTTGTCAAGAAAGCGAGTTTCTCGCTATAAATTTACTGTCAGACTGTTTGCTAAATGAAGTTTGTGTTTGTATAGCTGACTATAGACTCTTAATTTTCTTTTTTTTATATAGGACTAGCGGCCGCCTGCGGTTTCACCCGCGTGGTTCCCGTTCTCGTGGGAATATCGGGATAAAAAGTATTCTATGTTTTAATTTAGGCTATCTACTATCTGTGTGCCAAATTTCAAGTCAATCCGGTCAGTAGTTTTTGCGTGATTTAGGAACAAACATCCAAACCCACAAACTTTCACATTCATAATATTAGTAGGAAGTAGGATAACAAACAAAAAAAAGCACTGAAAAGTGCTTGTATTTTCTAGGAAAGTATGTATTTATTTGCTTAGGTAATTCTAATCAAGCTTTCCTTAGTAAAAATATGTTAGAGGTCTTTATGAACTGGTCGCTTAGAGATTGTGTTACAAATGATTAGAATGGTCCTAAGTTGCGATCTCTCCCAGATAATGTTGTTTTATTAGCTGGATGGGTGTTAAGATCTGTTTTATCGCATCCTCCGGTGACCTCAAGATTTATGTTATTGTTCGTGCGTGGGTCTGTTAATGCCGCGATATTGAAATTAAAGTTGTTTATACAGTACTTTAAAGTTAGTATGGTCTTGAAATGCTTAATTTTACCAAATTAGTACATTATACAAAAAAATATAAATATCTATAGTAATTAAGGATTTTTAAAGATAACTGAAACTAAATAAGTAATTTAATGAGCTAAAGCCAAAAGTTTAGGGATCCGTCTGGTGAATAAAAATTGCTTATGTCATCCTCATTGATCTAAAAAGTGTGCTTACACACCGACTTTTAGTAGGACCGATTATCCGATCGGAGTTATATGCAATATTTAACCGCCTCTGTGGTCTAGTGTTTCGCCCACCCGTGTAAAACGCAGGGGTCCCGGGTTCGATTCCCAAGGGGGTAAAATTTGTACTCGGTTTGGTTGGTGGCAGGGCTTATTTCAAGTCCGCCTGTCTAGCTACCACCATCTTATCTAAGTCTGACGCCATAACAAGAATTTAAAAAAATTGATGTGTTCCGGCAGTTAAAGTTCCTCAGTGATGAGGTTTTCGGGTGTAGTGCGCTTCCACCTTCGGCCTTATCGTCATTTAACATCAGGTGAGGTGAAGGTCAAACACTATTGCAATGTGCACAAAAAAATGGGACCGACTTTTGCAGAACGCATGCATTGGTGTTGGAATTTTGAATGCATTTTCTACGATAGTCGGCCCAAAAGTTTGCTTAGAACACCAAACAGAGGCCGTATTACAAGCTCTTAAATCCTGCCAGGTTTATAAATTGCTGTAGTGACATCTCTTTCTCGTCGTATAGCAAATAAAAGAGATAGATTGATAGCCAGTCAGAAAACTGCCTGGAAATAAGAGGTCATAATACGGCCCAGGATGGTTTTCAGACTCGATTTATTGAAATAATGTTGTTATAGAAAACTATTGCAAATCTAAATTCACGACGAACAATGAATGGAGCTTCTATTCCCATTTCAAGCTAACAGCTGTCTCGAACCTACTCGGGGCTGCTCGGCAATTGTCGGTGTTTGAGACGTCATTCTTCATTGGTCGCGCATCACGGCCCACCCACCCGACAGGATTTATGTTCGGACGGTGGACACCCATCCTTACCATTTACTTAGAGCTAAATTATTTTATACTAGCGGCCGCCCGCGGTTTCACCCGCGTGGTTCCCGTTCCCGTGGGAATATCGGAATAAAAATCCTATGTTTTAATCCAGGCTATCTACTATCTTTGTGCCAAATTTCAACCAAATCCGTTCAGTAGTTTTTGCGTGATTGAGGAACAAACATCCAAACATCCAAACCCACAAACTTTCACATTTATAATATTAGTAGGATTTGTTGGGGAAAGAAAAGCGGTGTTTTTTATGTACAACGTTATTTTTTATGTATAACAATTTTATGTGCCTTCACCTCACCTGATGTTAAGTGACGATAAGGCCGAAGGTGGAGGCGCACTACACCCGGGATCCTCACCACTGAAGAACTGGCTGCCCGAACACAAAATTTTTAAATTGTTGTTATGGCGTCAGACTTGGGTAAGATGATGGTAGCTAGTCAGGCGGACTTGAAATAACCCCTAGCACCAACCAAACCGAGTACAAATTATACCCTCCTCCTGAGAATCGAACCAAGGACACAAAAGCGGTGGTTAGGCAAATTGTGCTATTTCATTACTTCTCTATTAAAAACAGACAAGTCATTTTAAATACAAAAAATACAGATCATATGGTATTTGTCATTTACAATTTTTAATGACATCAAAATATAAAATTGATAATTTTCGCTGTTTACATTTCAAACGCGACATACGCTCGTAGCTTTATATTAAAAAAAAACTTCCGCGAATTACTTTGGCATGTACAAAGGTACCATAGTAGGACCCTACCCTCACACCGCTCGCCACACGATAGCGTGTTACAACCGTGTAATTCACGCGTGTAAAGTAATTGTAATTAACCCGCGCAGATTTATCATCGCCTTATCGCATGATTTATCGCGCCCGCTTTATTAGTCGCCGGTCGCGTCGTGTGGGTGTCCGCTTGCGGCCATCATTGCGTTTTTGTCGTGCGTTTTGTTTTTCCTTAGTGCCATATTCTCACTAAGACACCAGTGGCGGCACTAGGTTCCCTATTAGGGAATATGCATAAATTTTTTTAAATCTTTATCAAAAGTATAATGCGTGAGAAAGTTAACTGTAATATTAAAACTTTTCTCTTGCGTTTTTTTCTCGTGATATAGTTAGGTACTTGAAGTTAGCGCGCAGCAGCACCCGCCGAAAACGCTCCATACAAAACGGTGACGTCACACATCACGTTTCAGGTGTGTTTCGGCGCGTTTAATATGGAGTTAGCCAATAATCTTCAATTATCTCCCTAAATTTTGCGTTTAAGTACATATGTGTCATACAAAATATTGTTTCTTATTCGATATTCTATCTGACTGTAAAGTGTATTATATCCGAAAATGAAAAAAAATATCGTTATTTTCCCCTGATTTCATCGTGTAATAAAACTAGGATTATACATTTTTTTTATTTTTTTTTCCTGTTCCATCATGTTTTTATAAGTGTCCGCAGTGATCAAGTTCAAATTCATCAAAATCGGTGACTTATGCATATTCCCTATTAAAGGCGGTTTCTGGTGTGCTGTGTACAGAAAGCGTATCGATTTCATACATATAGTATGACTAGAATAGAAACACACTATTGTGGTGTGTTGTGTCGACACGACACACTGTAGTAATGATTTTCTAGCCATACTAAATGTATGAAACCGATACGCCTTCTGTTGCGACACGACACAACACAACATAATAGCACAGTACATATATAAGTTTTTCAAACAGTAGAGGAGCTAACGTCACTTGGGCCCTTTTGTCATTGCACTCCGTCGGATCGCTAGGGTTGGCATTTTCCGGCCGTCTCGTGGAATGCTACGCGCGAACGCTATGGAAACAACTGCGACGCGATGTCACAACCCTGACCAAAGTACTGCGAACTTTGCTTAGAGCTCTTAGAGTGACGTCAGCCGTCAAATTCGAACGTTTCCATGGAGCTCTCATACTGTTTGAAAAAACTTATATATGTACTGTGATAATAGTGTGCCGACACCTTAAGTCGCGCTACCAACAAAATGTATCATCATCATATCAGCCGCACGACACACGAGACCCACTGCTGGGTATAGGCCTCCCCCAATCCACGACGATCGGTCCTGCGCTGCCCGCATTCAGCGGCTACCCGCGACCTACACCAGATCGTCGGTCCACCTTGTCTGAGGCCTACCCACCAGCGTCGTCCGGTGCGCGGTCGTCATTTCAGAACCTTTGCGCCCCAACGGCCATCGGTATTTACACAAACAAAATGTATACATCGCGTATTTATTGAATCAGATGTTATTTTAGAATTATTTAGTTTGTATTTTTTGATTTCGACATCTTTCCAGACGGGCTGTAATCCGTAAAAACTGTTTTATTTCTAATGAGCTGTAAAATGTATACAGCCCCCTACTCAAATGGCGAACATTATATGCGTTTGCACGCTACGCTTACTATTAAAGCTTTAAAATAAGCAGTAAACTATAAAATTACGTGTCGTTAGCTTTTCAATTTCATACAATACATCAAAGTCTGTGACATAAGTTTGCGACATGAAATGTGATTTAATCGCCTATTGCTCATATTTAAACTTTGATAGTGGCGGAGCGTTCAAACTGATAGAATGTTGGCCATTTGAGTAGGGGGGCTGAATGTATATGGGGGTATCCCACCTTGTTCGTTTGGTTGCGCAATCATTTGGGGGGTGGTTAGCGGATTCACTAGTGGCGCAATCATGGTGTCCCCAAGGACGTCGCCAGCCCTTGGCCCGGGGGGGGGGGGGCAAGTTAATATTAAGGAGCATGAGAAAAATATGAATTGTAGGTAAATTCAAGAGCACCTAGTGAATTTATTCAAGTTTTCAGAGTCAAGAAGCACGGCCTTAGGACTTTAGTTCTTTGCAGTTGGCTACATTTTTTAACCTCTAGGGGGGCAGCTGCTCCTCCCTGCCCATCCTTGGCGACGCTCTTGGGTGTCCCTGTGAGATAGGGCCCTTAGGTATCGGTTAAGGTTTTCTTGTGCCTTTTTTGCTTGTTTAGTATGCAATAATTTCACTAGCCGCGGGCTGCCGCCTACGAATGTTTTATTTCTCAAGGGAATCTTAGTGATACGATACGATCGAACCCTTATTAGGACTTCGGATATAAAAAAACCGGCCAAGTGCGAATCGGACTCGCGCACGAAGGGTTCCGTACCAAAAATGACAAAAAATTACGTTTGTTGTTTGGGAGCCCCATTTAAACATTTATTTTATTCTGTTTTAAGTATTTGTTATAGCGGCAACAGAAATGCATATCTAGCTATCATGGCTCATGAGATACAGTCTGGTGACAGACAGACGGGCAGTCGAGTCATAGTAATAGGGTCCTTACCCTTGTACTATATTTTTAGTATTTGTTGTCATAGCGGCAACAGAAATGCATATCTAGCTATCACGGTTCATGAGATACAGCCTGGTGACAGACAGACAGACGGCAGTCGGGTCATAGTAAGGGTCATAGCCTTGTACTATTAGGTATTCTGTGCCTTTGGGTACGGAACCCTAAAAGCAAGGCTATGTGGTGTAATGCAGTCGTCCAGTTTGTGAAATTAAAGTAATTATGTCCAATCTAGTTTAGTTACCATCAAGATCATAATCTAGAGTTCTAGATAAGTGTTGCTGAAAAACAACTTTCCATAAACTTTTAGATTTTTGCATTCACAATGCTATTTTTATATTAAGATGAATAAATAATGAAAAATATTAGAAAAAATCGGCTCACCCGTAGCAACTTAGACGGGATCCCGTCTATTCTTTCTAATATTTTTCATTATTTATTCATCTTAACTTTCCATAATATTTTCCTAGCTATGGTCAGTAGCTGGAAAGTATAAGGCATTAATTTTTTTATCTATCCAATGAATGAGGGTTTCCTAGGATGACGGTGCCGTCATATTACTATAATGTTCTGTAGTACCTACCTACCCAATGTTTTATTTTTCTTATTTCTTTTCCCCCTTATATGTCATGTAAATGCACCTATGCATATTTCAACAATCTTTGTAGTTTATCGTAACAAGATTTTCACTCTCATTGTTATAAGTTTAAAATTACTTATTTTTTGTTTTATAATAAGTACCTATTTTAAGTTTGTTTTCAAGTCTTATTGTTAACATAAATTTTACTTCCCTAAGAGGAGGAAAGAACTGACCTCTGTCACACAGGCGTTCAACCTAGCATAGAGGTCAGGGACTTCACTGTTATATGTAACCTTTGTTTTATGTAACAATAAAGAAATTATTATTATTATTATTATTATTATTACGGCTGTAATATAGTGGCGTTGAATGTTGTCTATGTAAACGATATGGCGACACCGTAACGTCAGAAACCGTTCCGTATTATTTACATAGACAACGTTCTACGCCGCTAAATGACGGCCGTAATATGACGGCACCGTCATCCTAGGAAACCCTAGCTTTAGTGGATGTCCTGAACATAATACTTATTATCTCATAGTTGAGTACCTACTACAAGTAATTTTTACATAAATCTATTTAACATACGTTTTACAACTATTTGCTAAATAAAATAAGTGTTTCGTAATTTCCCTAACACCCGAGATCTCATAACATCTGTAAAAATAATCACAAAAATTACAAAGCGTAGACATCAAAGAACAACACAACAAAGTTATCAATGTGTTTGTAAATCACGTCGAGAGCGGCAAATACGCCGACGTATTAGCGCGTCGCCGTAACCACTCATAAACTATAAAAATAGTCGGCCAAAATAGTCGGCTAAATCGGCCTCAAAACAAAAGAGCGGTGGCCAGACGCGCGGCTGAAATAGATCAGAGACAAATCAACTATGGATGCAATGCAATGCATCTGAAGCATTGCGTCGCGTACAAAATCTAACCTACTTAGGTACTTAGTTTTTGGTTAATATTTTACTAGTGGCTCTGTAAGCTGTAGACCTTGCTCAAACATATCTCCGCCATTTTGAAAAAAAAATGAAAAATTGAACGAACAAAAAAATATAATTAAGTACCTATATAAATATCCGAACCTGCTCACAAAATTTCACGAGAATCAGTTGCGTAATGCGAACTGTAGAGAAGAACAAACGGACAGCCGGACAGCGGAACGGACATACGAAATCATATTTGCCCAAACTGGAGCAGAGACGCTTCGCTCGAGCTTCGCGCCGCGCTCGCTCGGTCAACTACGTTATACATATTAGTTTTTGGTTAATATTTTACTACGCTACATTACTTACAAATTAATCTCATAAGTTATAGCTATGAGTATAGGTATTGTGCTCATAGCTCACATCGTCCCGTCTCTACAAAAAGGACCGCAGGCTCAACTGATTAATTAACCCATTCAAATTATGTATAAGATCGACGTAGCTTAGCGCACTAGACCTTTAACTCTTCAGTTGATTGGATTGTCTAGGTTAGGTCTGTCTCTGGACCCACTGGTCCCGTTGACAAGATATTGTTAGGGTCGGTCATTGAATAGTCGACCAAACATTACTAATGAATAATAATGTTTTGATTCTTTCTTTGTAAGTTGAATATATCGACAGAATAAACTAATAACTTAATATTGTGTCACCAGCATATTAGTTTTGTCTCTGTCTGCTTGCCTCCGCTGTGGCCCAGCTGTGGAGTGTTGGCGCTCACTCAACCGCTGCGATAGCGATGCATCGCGCATTTTTGTGGACAAACAGTGTATCGCCCTGTGAATCTTGCATGCCGGAAAGATTTGTGGAAAAAAAATATTTGCCAAGGTTTCTATTGAATTTTATTTTGCGTCTTTTTTAAATCTGATTGAATTTTTAATAATAGGTCTTTCTTTACCTATGAAATTGCCGATTTGTATATAGGTAGATTTTCAAGAAGTTGCATTTTTCATACGAGCATTTTCTTTATTCATTTAACAACCGTGAACACTCACGTAACAGTAGGTATGTACTAATGTTTGAATACTATGCTAACTTATTCCATTTACGATAACCGAAAAAAATAAGTTTTAAGTTACAACCCCTCTGGCCACCCTTATTTGCTCACAAAAAAAGAGTCACTTTCAAAGCTAAAGTAAGGGTTTTATTTTTACTGATGTTGTTATAATGGTCATAATTCGATATAATACCAAGAAATTGTTAAATATTTTAAATCATAGAATTCAATTATTTTTCTGTATGTTACAAAATATCGGCCATTTCATAAGTAAAGACCTAATATTTATGTAGACAAATATTACGCATAATACTAATCTATTTTTGTTTCCATACGTAACGTAGCGTAAATATCTTGTCTGATTCCTTCAAATCGAGAACTCCAATCAATATGAAAGTATTCGAGCACATTTCCGAATGTCTCGCTCGACTCGACCGTCTACAAAAGCTCGGAAGCAATAACTCACTCATTTGTTTGCCCAGCCGCACAAAGAAACGTTATGTCAACTGTACCATGCTCGTAAAAAGCCTTTTAAACAACTCTATTGACGTAACCTTAAGGTCCTCTTTTCAATAATGTAGTTTTAAGGTAACTTTGTCTGCGGCTACACAAATCATTATTGTTTGTAAGGGATTAGTAAGTTGCAATGTTTCGAAACAAACTGTAAATTATTTTTTTGACAGCGACTTGTTAGTGTTTGAAGATTTTGAAGTAAAGAGCTTTGAGTGATTGAGTAAATTACTATGGAATTGATGTTAACGACATGTTACAAGGAATTTTGGTTCTTGCTATTAAAATATAATATACTATTGACGTTAATAATATTGACGGAAATTTTGTTAACAGTCACAGGAAGACTAAAAGCTCATTATCATCCAAAAACTTTGTGATAATGAGCCTTTAGTAAAGGCTTTCTTTGCCATTAGTGTTATTGTTTAACAACATAACACGTGGTTGTTGTTTTATGTAGTTAAGTGTTGACAACACTTAACTGCTTATGTAATGCAACAACCACGTGTTGTTAGTAAAAATAATTTTACATTTTGATAAAGGTAATCCAGAAAGGGGAATATATAAATGCACTTTAAAAATATTGTTACACATTTTAAAATGTTTAGCTTCAAAATTTATTGAATGAACTTTAAAAGTAATGGTTTCCACTATAAATATGCTAAGCTTTAAAATTAATACTTTGCACTATACAATTTAATTGATTAGCTTTAAAATTAATACTTTGCACCATACAAATTAATTTTATAACTTTAGTAGGTACTGGTAAACAGACGACTAGGTGCAACGACGAGCGGGAGCAGAGATAGAGGAGCCGAGGAGGAAGTTAGGTTCCATTGTGACCAACAACGCCAGAACTGACCTGATGGCGTGTAGATATGTATTTTATGCCACAAGTTGTTATCATCTAGCCATCTCATTTTAACAGTGGTCAGTCTGACACATGGTTAAACAGAAATTAGATGGTTTCGGAGCTGGGACACAGTTATAGTGCAAACTATTATTTTTGTAGTGATAATATTAAATTTATAGATCTATTATTATTTTAAAGTGCTGACAAAATTGTTGTAGTGCAAACCATTATTTTAAAGTGCTGATATACAATTTTATTGCTGTTTTCATCAAATTTAAAGTGCTATTAAATACATCCCATCCAGAAATTCATGAATAATTTTACTATGAGTTAACTTTGATCTGATAACGCTGACAAATTTTTTGCTCCCATTTTTCTTGTCAGCTAAAATACGTCATAATGGGTGGTAGGGTAAAAGATTTGACGATTTAAAAATGCTTATTATGTGAGCTTATTTCAATAAAGATTTTCATTTACAGTTTCTGGTTTACCTTTATCACAAAGTTTTTAGATTACTAAGTAGACAGATTTTTTAGTCAGTGTGGTGGACTGGTGGTTAGTACGCAGGGTCTGTTTTATCTGCATTTGAGGGTCTCGATCTTGTTTCATTACTCAAGCTTGACTAATTCACTCAACATAAAAACGAATCGTTCAAATGCCATCACGAAAATTCCCTCAACATCACCAAAAAAACTTACCAAGACCATCCATTTACAGAACATTATTTAGTTAATGTCCACAAACGATGTAATTCGGCTTTTTCTCTTGTTATCGGCTACTTTGTCAACGGCTCCTGTGACACGCGAACCGCCCATCAATCCAAAACCAACGTCTAATGACCCCTAATTTCCACTTCCTCTGTGAAAATGTGCCGGAATGCGGAAGCTTTCCTTTCACACAGAGGTCAAGGTTCACTGGTCATTGATTGTAAATAGGTGAAAGTGATTACCAATTTGTTTGTTTTGACTGGTTTTTGTCATGTCTGTTGTTTTGAATGTGGGGGTTAAGAATAATAGATAGTTTAACGTGTTTTTTTACAATGTTGAATCATCAGCAAGCACAGCATTCAAAATCAGGTGATTTTTTCATTAAAACCGGAAAATTGTGTAGGGAAAACAAAACTATTTATAGTTTTATATATTATACATCTCGATCCTCCCAAAATACTCGGAGCTATGGCTGAAAAATACGTCTCAGGCGATTTGCATCTGATAACCATTTTCAATGGTAAAATATATGACACAAAAAAAGCTTGTTGCTCCGATGTCGTTCCGAATAACGGGATGCTTATTCATGTTCCCTGTTGTAGAATCGTGGCTTCCGATTATTTTCACTTTTAGCAAAGCAAAAAGATCAACTATCATACTGCCAAGTTACAACGAATGACCGTGTCATCTCCGCAGGGGTTGCGTTTTGTTACTGCTATTCTGTTTTGTTAAGTTTTCCTTAAAGCCGAAACAGTCCAATGCACATACGTTGGGTGGTCTGAAGTTTTTGTAGATCTCTATTTATAACTATTTTATTTACATTTACTGAGAAACTTATTGTTTGCTTAAGTTCTGTTTGCGTTCAAGTTGTTGTGTTATTTGTTACACTGAAGTTATTGGTTTTTGTTGTGTCTATCTTTAAGTGCTTTTGTATACAATGTAATTAATGCTGCTTCTAGTTAGTAAGTTCTACTTGCAGTGTTGGTAATATAATTTTCTATTCCAAAGGTTACTGAAGCTTGTAATGTATTTATGATAGTTTTGATGTAATAATAATTGAAACTAAATTATGTGCCGTGGTGATCGAAATATATTTGTCTTTTGAATATTAGGAAAGTGTGTTTATTCTCTAAAAACGCGATAGAGTTTAGAGTTTACATATTTTTAAAAAAACGTTAAAACTTTATCTTTTCAAGGTTGAAACAACTTTGTAGTGATACAGATTTATAAGCAAACTGAAATTAAACACTGTCTGTGAATCTGAAGATTAGTCGCAAATGAATCACATGAAATCCGTGCTCGTAAGGATTTACAACTGTTTTATAAAACTAAACCACTACTCAATATTAATCTACTACAATTAGTTATTATTATAGTTAGTTATTTAAATAAAAACTCAGTGTGTTGTAAATTTGCGATTTCCCTCACAAACGATAATAAACTCGTATTTCACACTTTGAAATTGGTTACTGTCAATATGTTATGATTTAACACACATTAAATTTATGTGAGCACACAAATTGATCATTATTTAAACCGAGCGTAGGGCTACCAGATCTAATAATGAGATTTCCTGACTTTTTATCTGACTTTTCAGTAAATTTCCTGACATGTTTTTTACCTACATCTGCATTCTTCATATTTAGTTGACGTTTGACATATTTTTCTCACCAAATGATTAACAAATCTTAAACTTTTTGGGATATCAAAAATTTCTGACAGCTACAGTTTTCCCCTGTTTTCTTGGCAGATGCTTTAAATTCCTGTCATATCAGGAAAATTCCTGTCCAGGTCTAAGAATGAGATTTCCTGACTTTTCAGGAAATATCCTGACATTTTGTACACCAACATGTACATTCTTTATTTAGTTGACTTTTGATATTTTTTCTCACCAAAATGTTTAAAACAAATTGTGTATTTTTATTAAGTAGGTACTTAGACTTTTTAGGATTTCAAAAACCCCTGACAACTATAGTTTCTCCCTGTTTTCCTGACGGATGCCTAAAATTTCTGACATGTCAGGAAAATTCCTGTCATCTGGTAACCCCAACCGAGCGGCGCCGGCGTGTTAAAACCAGCTGTTGACAGTGCAACTAATCGGTGGCACTATTTCTGCGCAAACGCAGTAATCCATACTGGGACCGTTAGTATGACAGTTTTGTTTGTTTTGGATCATTTTGTGTAGTATTTGCCTGCAAAATGGACTGTTTGTTACTTTGATGACGTTAGGATTTGTAAGTATTATTTATGATGACAAATATCGAAGCAAAGACTAAACAATTTCAAGTATGCAACGGGCGGCTGTTGTTAAATGTCGTGATAGGCATTTGGATATTTTATTTTATCTCATATACGTTTTAGGTTTTTTACAAGGTGTTTGGTAAAAGCCTCATAAAGCCAAATATAGATAGAGACTTCAAACTGAAATTTTTTCTTATGGGACCAACTCTGAAATCGCGAAAAAAACAGGTGTTTCATACAAAAATTTTATAATGAAAATATCAAAATGTATGACAGCTGATTTTTTTTGCGATTTCAAAGTTGGTCCCATAGAAGAAGTTGTTCACTTTGATGGTCCCTATCTACCATATTAGGCTTTACAAGGCTTTTACCAAACACCTTGTATTTAAGTAGGTACTCAATTAGGGTGTGTTATGTGACTACGGTTAAAAAATCCCCGTAGTCACACTAGTGTGGTAAGTTGGTGTGACCACGGGTCGGTCGTGTTCTTTGACTTACTAAATAATTCACTGGTCTAACAAAAAGAACATTAGATTGAGTGTTTAATTTCCTTTTCGTTACACCTGTGAATAAAAACAAATATTTTAACGACAGCCAAGGTTCCTCTTATTTGTCACACAGGAAACAGTGAAAATCTATCGTTTATCAGAAAATTTGGCGTCCGTTTGAGACGGGCCGTAAAACCGTCGACTGTTCCATAATAACCGACGTTCAGATTTGTAGCTAATATTATAAGCTGTGGTTTAGTTTAACCGGTGGTTATTTTGAACGCCGTTAGAGAGTTATGTTACGATTTAGGAGACTTTTGTAAAAAGAACAGATTTTTTTATCGGTTAGGTTAATAATAAATTTGTTATTATATTTAAATAAGTACTTAACTCAGTGAATTTCACAACTCAAAGCTGATAATTAGAAGAGAATAGTAAATAAATCTCTACCTTAAAATGGTTACAAAAAACGTTTTTAAAGTGACCGCTGTTATAGACATTATCTAAATACATTAAAATAGGTAAGTAGTACATATTTAGTTCGTCTGTGTGGAAAGATTTTTGCTATCCCCGGGAACAGTCCTTTTTTTCTGGATGAAAGGTAGCCTATGTTGTTCTCTGTACTCCTGAGAACGTGTATACAAGATTTCATGATGATCGGTTCAGTAGTTAAGACGTAAAGGCGTAATAAACAAACAAAAAAACGGACTTTCGCATTTATAATATTAAATACCAAAACACAAATTAATTTGGTTAAGTAAGGAATAACTTAACATATTGAAACAGATTTAATAATAGCTACGTGAAATTTGTACAATAATTAATTTATATCGTTAATTCGTAACAGATGTTTACTGCATCCGGTCGGTAATGGTTCAACTGACCTCCACCATTTGCAATGCACGTACAAAACAAAATGTCGACCCTACTGTCAAACGCATCGGTTTCGCGCGTTTTTGCCCCAAAATTCTACCATTGTGTTGTTACAACTGTTGTTGGATGGAGTAAACGATATTATTAGAGATAATTTAATGTATGAATGGAGCTAATTACGGCATTCGCTTATTGTATCCGTTTCAGTGCGTCCCCTCCGTTTTATTGGTCTTTATTAGCAACATGCTCCCCAAATTTTATGAGGTTGGGGGTGGGGTGGATTTGCGAAATCAACTTTGTGCGGATTTAAATGAAAAATAACTGGCAGACCGAACAAATGACGGAAAAAGACAAAGGTTTACGCGCTGCACTCCAAATGGAGCGAGCTTAGTATGTTCTGCGGAAAGGATGTTTTATTTTATGATGTTTTGTTAAAATTTTAATAAGGTTTATATTCATAATCTTCACGAATTTTTAGAATTCTCTGTCAAAATGTTTTGCTTTGGTAAGTATTTGAAATCAGCACCGAATAAAGAATGGAAAATGGGGAAAATATAGCTTTTTGCTGCTTCAATGGTATCGTGATATAGCATCGGGTACCTAAGTACTTAGAAGTTCCACGAAAGAAAAAAATGTTTGCTAAGCATTGTTTTCTTTCAGCAGTGGAGAATTTCATGAAGCACTTACATTACTAACGATGTCGGTTTGAGTACCTACGACCTGTCAATGAGTTGAACAATGAGGTTGAAAGACAATGTGGTCTCTCTCGTGTTAAAATGCTTCAAAGTAGTCACTTAATTTATTGGTTATATGTGCTTACTGATATTGACTCTCATTAACAAATAAAAAGACTATCACAATTAAAACAACCAATATTCTCGTAATTAAGGTCATAATGTAGTCATTTTTTAATATCTTCTGTATCGCCTTCATTGATATCGTTTTTCCCAAAGGTTGAGCGGTAGAAAATGCTACTAGCATTAATTCTGCCTCTTGTACCGTTGTGTTTGTACAATGTCCATCAGCCATTTTTGATGTCCCCACTGCTGGGGCACAGGCCTTCCTTATGGGTGGTAAGGAGGATGGGCCATAACCCACCACGCGGGCCCAATGCGGATTGGTGGGTGTTAACGACTGCAAATGCAGCCGGGACCAACGGCTTAACGTGCCTTCCGAAGCACGGAGAAGCTTGAGATAATAATTTCTTGGTCACCCATCCCATGACCGACCCTTGCGAACGTTGCTTAACCTCCGCAATCGCTGGGCCAGGCGCTAAGCCACTGCGCCACCGAGCTCCTCGTTTGTACAATACAGATAATTAAATAAATACAATTAAATCCAATGACAAGAGACAAAGTTTCTGTTGTATGGTCTGTGAAAGAGACCCAACAGTTTAACTTAAAGTTTCAAACACCTCGTTTATTTCCAAGGAATATAAGCTAAAAGAACTGCTTTGAAACTTAACCAAGCTCGCAGTTCCTTAACTTTAGCAATTGCAGTCATGGAGCAATTAGCCAGCCGTTGCAACTTTTAATTGCCGTCGTCGCATCTAGCGTGGTTGTGTTGCTATTACACTTAGCAAAGTCCATCTCAATCAGCGATGGTCATCAAGTTTATGTACCTTCGATAATAGGGAAGTGATTAAAATTTAATAGTAATTAACATATGGACGCAAACGTAAATTATGGACTGCTTGCACCATCTTGTTAGAATTTTAGTGAAATTTAATGGATTACCAATTGAGGAAATTAACAACTTGGGTAAAATGCTTAACGTAATCGAACATTCGACTTAAACTTGAAGATTCGGTTTTCGATTTCAGGTTTTTAAATGGTTTTTACAACTCCACAACTTATTTGTCCAATTTCACAAACAAGTGTAATAAGCTTTGAAGCTTAAAATCTCGCGAAGAGCTTTTTACTTTAACTTTTCACGTTCCACAAAAATACGTGAACATCACAATTTTTAACGGAGTTATAAAACGATGTTGTTAACGTTCGTCACATTCTACGGCGACGATTCTCTTTTCATTTCTTTTTTCACAGCGCAAAAAGTTTTTACACCAGCATCCCGCCCTGGAGGCTGCAAAAAGTTTAAACAGCAATTTCATAGAAGCTTTTATGTTAAAACTGGCAGAAAATACGCATTAAACTCCATAATTGAGAATTGAATACATACTGCGTACGTTGGAGTTGAAAAGCGAGATTAAGCTGTGTCGAAAAATGAGATCTTTTGTCGCACTTAAGGCGAAGTCGTGTCGGGTCACTGTGACCCGATCGAATAGGGTACGTTAATTTATTTAATAAATCAGTTCGAACGCTGTGTTGCCATTAGTCAAGAGACGTCACGGGATTCAATACCGGGATCGCTGGAGGCAAAATGGCGGTCGTACAAATGATGGTGTATGACTGTGATGGATGGAAGTGTCTAGGGACGCCCGTTTAAGTTGTATTATCGTTGGAGAGCTTTTAATTGGAAGAGTTATGGAAATTCTTGGAGATTGTTATTGATAGTCAACTGCTTTATCTATAATTGGAATAAGATGTTCCAATTGACTTTTATTAGTTATGGCGGATACTGGTTTCCTTCTGTAAGTTATTGTAAAAATAATTAAGTTGTTATTATAGATCCATACTATAGATTTCTACGAATGTGATATTCCTGTGCTTGTGATATTCATGGACATGTAGATTAAAACAATTTTAGGAATTGAGTTCTATTAAATGTTAATACAGCAAGGCATGCGAGGCCCAACCAAAGTGGGTACCTACCTATTGGTAGCTTTCATCAATCACACCAGTTCTTTATTAAATTTTAATCCACTCTTTGTCTTCCTAGGGTAAAGCTGACATAGGGTTGTCAAAGTATTGTTAAGGACGCAAAACAAATATATCCAATATAGGTAAGTAGCATTACTAAAGACCTTGAAAGTTTGTACAGTGAGTCAAGTATAAGTTGGCACACGATAGGGAAAGATAATTATTGGAAATACAACACTTTTACGGATTACAGCACGTATATTATTTAATTCAGATGTTATTTTAGAATTATTTAGTTTGGATTATTTGGTTTTTGGGTATCCCGACGTTTCGACACTTTTCCAGGGGCCGTGGTCGCGGGACGACTAGAGCAAAAACTCTAAAAAGCTAGTATCTATCTATTTTATATATATATATATAAAAGATAGTACTATCATTTTTATGAAATTACCCGCTCGGAACTTTATAAAAATGCATTCAAGTTTATTTAATTATTTTATAGCTGCGTTCTGATTTAAATAATTATTATTGAATTAAATTAATTAAAATTGATTAGAAAACACGATCTAGCTACTGATCTATCTGATAGAGAAATAATATGGACAGTATTGTGATGTCGTGCGCTATTATAAGCATCAGTTTCCAATAACATCATAATTTAACAGGGAAAGTTGGCACCACCAATGATGGGATGCCAAGTTATAACGGCCAACCATATTCTTTTTTTATGTTACATTGTCGTTGGCAACCCTAGCAAGGGTCGCGCGCACGCACGACTCTCGCGGATTATACCTCGCCCCACAGAGCGGAAGCAAATATTGTGACTGCCCCTTAACAAACCTACGCATTCCAATTTCAACCCTGCGAACTCACCCAAAAAGCACAAAATGCCTCCAATGAAATTCTGTCGCAACGGTTTCGAATTTCGAAAAACTATTTTTTCCTAACTTACATTGTTATTTTGAGGAACAGACTTTATTAGCTTACGAATAAAGTGTAATTTTGATTAGTTCTTGTTAAATAAACAGCTGTAGGCTTGCTCGCACGCGTGTCTACGCATAATATCATTGGCATACACTCTTATTGGTGATGATTTGTCAACTTTAGGCCGATTTTATTTAATTTTGAACTCTAACTTGTAAGAAATAGAGGTTAAAGTTGAGAAATTCTGTTATGTGTGTTTTCTTTGTATTTTAAAAAGTCCATTCATGGTGTTGGATATGAGCAGGAAACTTAAAGGGCAGCTTTGGCTTCGTAAAGTATGTAAAGTGAAACGTGACCGAACTAAATATTTTTTGTTTTTTTTAATGTGCAGAGTATTTGCGCAAGTCATTGCAGCGATCGTTTTCACATATAAGGCAGTAAAAAATAGACAGAGAGAAAGAGAGAGCTTACACGGTAAAAACAGATTTCTTATAAAAAGACAAATTGCTTTGGCTTAAGACATATTTATTAAATCAAGAAAATGGTCCTCTCCCTATAGACGCTAGACAATAATTTCTTCGTAATAGTAAATAATATTCTTAAAAATATTTAGTTGTTACAAGAATAATATATTTATTCCCAGACACCTGTTGTTTCATTCAAGACACCGTTATTTTGTACAGTCAAGTAAATGTATTCTTGATACGAAAAATCTTATATAATCTCTTATAGACTAACCTTACAGTAAATTATAATTTCACTCATAATAAGTAAATGTTTAGTTGGCCTAAGTAATTACTGATTTTTGATGAAAAAAATAAATGGAGATTTTGTGTATTGAACGAAGATGTATATTTTGTTGTTGTTGTATATTAATATTAAGTGGAGATAATTGGAGAACACCGATGACTTCCTTTTCCTTGACTTCCTGACAAAAATCAAGGTAAAAGTGCTCGAAAGAGGAGTGGAGTCCGGGAAGCCGTTCCAAGTAGGACGCGACACCCAGAGGTCCAAGAGGCAACAAACCCGATTGAGTGAGATTGACATTACAAAATTAATTCCGACTACTTAAAGAACTAGATAAAAATCTTAACACCGCGGGTCAGACCATGATGCCAACAAACCCACTACCTTAACTCTAACTTAAGTCATCTTAAGTTAAATACATTGCTTTCTTACATTATTATTATTTATTTAAGAAGAAAAGAAAAAATACTCTCGCCTTCAGGATAATAATCTTTGTTGAAGGATAAATTTCTCAAAGTAAAAATGTTATCGTGTTTATCGAAAACTATGATTACATTGTTTCAAAATTTTAGTATTTCTCTGTTTAAAACAAAATTTCCATAAGCCGAATAAAATCATTTCTCAGAACAAGAAATACAATTTTGTTTTTGTTAAATTAAATATATTAAATTCGTACTCCAACTTATTATTAAATTATTTTGGGCCAAAATTGCATGTCTAAAAGTTAGACCGAATGTTTTGATTGAAGTAAATCTTTACTCAATTGTATAATTTCTTATGCTAGACCTAAAACGAAAAAAAATATACTGAGCACACATTTTATCTTAAATTAAATATTATGTACTTCATAAACAATAAACTTTCTCTTAATCGAAGAAAATATTTTTTTGAAAAAGGTATTTCTAAATCCAAGTAACTTGTAGTTGATTTAAGATGAGTTTAATTTGATGCAAGAAGATGGACATTTCTTGATTTAAATTAAGTCAATTTAATTGATATAAGTTTAAATAAGCCTTGAAACAAAAATATTTTTCTTAATCATTAAGAAAAATATTGTCTGAGTGAAAGATGAGCACTATTTTTGTTTTAAAAATATTGCATTGGCCTAAGTAAATATATTTTTAGAATAACCAAATATTTCAAGAAATTGGTCTTTCTTATTTAAAGAAATCCTTTTTTACTGTGTATAGGTACAAATAGTGGTAAGAAAATAAATGTGGTACGGTACAGTCCATTATAAAAAATATTGCTTTAAAAATTTGTGCAGTATTTTTTGACCGAGCGAGCGCAAAGTGCTTTTTTCCGTTTTTTACGTTTAGAGGGAAAAAACGATCTAAACGTTTCCGTTTCAGATTGGACAAAAAAGCTTACGTAGATATGTCTGTCCGGTTCTGCTCTACAGATCGCATTTCTCGACCGATTCTCGTAGAATTATTTTTGGATCCAGTTTAAAACGAAAACAAAAAGTACAAAAAAATATTTCAGCCATTTACTAAATTGTCACAAACGCGCGATCGATAAGCTCATGAAGCCATATTTTGACAAACAAAATGACAGTCATTTACTTTGTGATTGGCTTCTAAAATTTCGACTGATAAAATGAAGTTTATAATTAATTAATTAATACTTACCTACATTCGTTATGAAATAAACATCAAAATTACACAGAAAAGAGATAATCTCCTTAAAAGCTTACATATTTTCAGGGCAATGCACCTGAAAGGATCTTCATGAATAAAACATTCAGTGACTTTCGTCGCGTCAGTCCCATTAAATTCATACATACAATACTGAGTCTGAAATGATTTAAACGTGTTTTTGTTAATGTTCAGTTTCACAGAGTCTAAATTTTTCTAGTTTTTGCAACCCTAACAATTACTTTGCTTTAAGAATAATTTACATAAGAGAAGCTAGTATCCATTATTCGTTATAGATTCTAGCTTCCTTGGTTTCGCCACTGCATGCATGTTCCAATAATATTGCGAATAAGGAAACCACATAGATTACGCTTTAGAAAGCGGTGGAGTATTGTCTAATAAGGTGTATTGGTACAGTTGTGTAACAGCCCTTAATGGGTTTATGCAGCGAAGGTGGCCGAAGGATAGTACGGGAAATTCAACAGCTATATTAGTCGTTAAAATATACCGCTTTCTATTGGTTATAGGTGAATGAAAAAGTAACTATTTTTGACCGACTTCATAAAAAGGAGGAGGTAAAAAAAATAAAAACTTCCTTAAAAAAACCTGAAAATAATAACAAAACAACTTCAAAATTAAAAACACAAGATGAACGTGAAAGCGCACTGTGCACAATAAAAAGAAAAACATACATACACTCACGCCTGTTTCCCATGGGGGTAGGCAGAGACTATGGATGGAGAAAAAAAAAAGAAAAACCTCCTTCAAAAACCTGAAAATCAAAAACAAAAGCAGATTCAAAATAAAATACCTCTAAAAAGCAAGAAATAATATTCAACTCATTAGATACGCTTATTAATTTTATTAAAACACGTCTAATAAAGTCGGGTGGGGCTTTTAGAATTAAAGAAAAAAAAACGTTGTCCTCCAGCCCCACCCGACTTCAATAGACGTGTTTTATTAAATTTGATTGTTTGATGCGTATCTTGTTATGACTCAAAATAATAATAATAGTACGAAAACGGTTATGATTTAAATATTATTTCATGTATTTAATTTTGAAGCCGTTTTTGTTTTTATTTTCAGGTTTTTGAAGGAGGTTTTTCTTTTTTATGGTTCTCAATGCTAGGTGTGCAATGCACAGTGCGCTTTCACGTTCATCTTGCATTTTTATCTGACGCTTACCAAGCGTCACAGCACATGCCCTATACTTCTAAAGGGAACATTAAAAAGTTTTATTGCAAGCGTAATTCTTAGCTGAAACGCTAATGAAAACGGTCGCAATAATCCTACTTTAATATTATAAATGTGAAAGTTTGTGGGTTTGGATGTTTTTTCTTCAATCATGCAAAAACTACTGAACGGATTTGGTTGAAAATTGGCACACAGATAGTAGATAGCCTAGATTAAAACATAAAATACTTTTTATCCCGATATTCCCACTGGACCGATAACTACGCGGGTGAAACCGCGGGCGGCCGCTAGTTAGCCCATATAAACGCTACTTTCGATACTTAGCGATAATAAACTGCGTGCGTGTGCTAAGATTATGGAAGTGGTTATGACCATAATAATTTCTGCTTATGGTATAGATTTCTTCCTTAACATAGTATGATGCCTCAAGATCGACTAAATTGATTAAAGCAATTGTATAGTGTCAACGTTTTTCTCGATTTCGGTCGCCTACCTGCACAACCTTTCAAATAAATTAAGTCATTAAGAGATGTTTCTCACAGAATTCAGCAAATTCACCCTTTTTGTTATTTTGAAAAATAAACACCTTTTGAGCTCCAGCACCTTAAAGCTTCTTTCTATAGCAACAGAAAGATCAGTCATAATTAGATCAAAATATCTATGTCATAATAATATGCTTCGTGAAAGAAATTGTATGTTAGGGTTTTTATTCAAGATGGTATCAAGAATAAAATTTGTTTTAGTGACTCACTTTGGTTGGTGGTGTGGCTTATTCCAAGTCCGCCTGGCTAGCTTAGCTACCGCTACCACCATCTTACCTAAATCTGACGCCATAACAACAATTTAAAAATTGTTGGCAGTAAGACAGCCAGTTCCTCAGTGATAAGTATTCCGGGTGTAGTGCGCTTCCACCTTCAGCTTTATCTTCACATAACATTAGGTGAGGCGAAGGTCAAGCTTTATCCCGTTGTGCATAAAAAGAAGAATCTGACAAAATCACATTTCACGTGAATTCATCCCAACCTGCGCCTGCGTGAGTCAACCATAGTGATGTACAAGACTCGAGTCCTCCGAGTCCTTTTGTCCAGAGCTCGGAGTCGTTTTACAGGGCTCGCCTCGTTTGTACGAAGCTCGACGACTCGGGAGTCTTTTTCAGCGCTCGGCCGACTTCGAGCCATTTTCACGGCTCGAGCCTTTTCAGAGAGCTCAGTCGATCTTTTCACGTCTCGAGTCTTTTTCGGCGCACTAGTTGTGATAGGCTGCTGATGAATGAGGATAAGTAGAGCCAAAGCACTATAGATTAAGCATCTACGGTGCTCTTTATAACATAAGACATTCATCTTTTCGAGTTCTAATTTTGAAGACTAGAGTCAGATTTTCAGGGCTCTGTGAGCTCGATAGGCTCGGCTTTAGTATCTCCGTAATTAATAATATTGTAAATATTATTATTTACGGAGATATTAAAGTCATAAACATGAACTCTAAGCTTTTTATGAGGCTCGCGTTCATTTTAAGACTCGAGCTTTTTTGAAGGCTCTAGCTCTTTTAATAGGTTCGAGCTCTTTTGAAGGCTTGAAACTCTTTTGAAGCCTCGAGGCGTGGCTCAGAGAGCTCGTTTTTCGGCTAGGCTCGGGCTTACGAGCCTACTGAGCTCACCGAGTCCTGCCAATCCGAGTCGAGTCTTCAAAAGTAGAACTCGACGACTCGAGTTTTGTACATCACTCAACCAGCCTACATACCTACATATACCATACCATCACGTAGATTCCTTGAACCCTGTATATGGCGCGACTTCTCCATATCAGAAACCAGTAGGACGTATGCGCTTGCGTCGAACTATTTCACCGCTCATACTCTCATACATATTTACCACTATAGATTAACTTTTTATAAAATATGGATATCGTGTATGGTATCATAGGTGATTAGATGGTCACCTGTCACTTTGTGCACTAAGAGATATTGTAGCGAACCACATAAAGGCATCGTATTTGAATCTAATTGTAAGTACAGTATTTAGAAAGAAAAGAGAATTCAATTCAAATTAAATGCGCTCAGTTCGCACTATACTTATATTTTGTTTTCGAGAAAAGTCGCTTCAAGTAAACCACTTTCGGAGAAGTTGGCATTTTTTTAATGGATAAGGTAATTACGTATACTTTCAGAAATAGCTTGCCAGAAAAGTATACTACTTACTATGTGCATGATTATATGATTTGATTCTTTATTATTTTTATTTAGAATAATAAAAGTTACTTATATGTTAATGATGTTTATCTAACAAATCTTGCTTAGAACATTTAGAGTTTGCCATGTCCAAAAATATTATTTTCAACATTTAATACCTATTTTGTGACAGCCCTGATAACATTAGTGTTTGGGCAAATGATAACGATCAATAGCGTCACATGTGACACTACGCAATCAGAGCAAACTACACAAGCCCCTACCTCGCGTTCTCGATAGTTCATGCTGTGCTCTCTAGAGATAAGTAGTAGTGAGGTAAATGATAGTACGTTATACGTAGAGCAAACCGAATACACAAGACTACCTCGCATTATCGACAGCTCATTCTGTGGTCTCTAGAGGTAAGTAATAGTAGGGTAAATGATAGTATGTGATACGAAGAGCAAACTGAGTACACAAGCCGCTATACCTCCCATTCGCGACAGCTCATGCTGTAGTCTCTGTATCCTTCTTAATAGATGAAAGTAGTAGTGGGGTAAATGATAATACGTGATACGTAGAGCAAACTGAATACACAAGCCGTTACCTCGCGTTCTTGACGGCACATGATGTGGTCTCCTGTATACCTCTTAATCGAGGTAAGTAGTAATGGGGTAAATCATAATATGTGATACGTAGAGCAAATTGAATACACAAGCCGCCACCTCGCGTTCTTGACGGCACATGATGTGGTCTCCTGTATAATTCTTAACAGAGGTAAGTAGAAGTGTGGTAACATGTGATACCTACGTAAAGCAAACTGTCTACAAGCCGCTACTGCCTGTTCTCTATATCAGCGGTTCCCGAATGGGGTTCCGCGGAACCCTAGGGTTCCGTGAGAGGCTCTCAGGGGTTCCGCGAAAATTCAAGAGTTTAGGTATAAATTCAAGATAGGTATATAGGTACCTACTTATCTTTTTGTTCTAACTAAATAAATATTTTATATCAAGTCCTTCTTTAAAAGTCAAACTATACTTACAAGAAGTGAATACCGAGCCAAATGTTTAAAAGCATAAAGGATAACAAGTTAAATGCCTTATTTTGCGATGTATCTCGCGCTTTAAGCATACCGCCTTCAAATGCTTATGTTGAGCGAGGTTTTTCCCTTATGACGCTTAAATGTCCTAATGACAGAAATCGTTGCTCTAAGCAGAATTGCAAAAGACATGTCTTGTTCGGAATTCTTAAGTAATAAAAATTTTGCGGAATTAATGAGAGAGGCTCATAGCAATACCAAATATTTTATTTATTTATTTATTCATACCAGCTACCAGACTCTACAGTAATTTAACTGCCAGGTAATGATTTCAACGTACATTTAGATAGACCCACAAAAATTCCCCCCCCCCCCCCCTTGTTTTATTTTCTGTTCCTAAAGGTGGCAACCCTGATTAGTTTACTTTTTACTTGAGCTGGGGTTCTGCCCAAAAACGGTGAACCAAAAAAGGTTCCGTAGCTAAAAGAATTCGGGAACCGCTGCTCTATATTATGGAGAATAAAATGTTGATGATTATATTTTTTTCAAAGTATTATGTAACTATATATGTATTAAGTAACTTTAATTCTTTACCTAAGCAAAACTATTTTCTTTGCTGTTTAGCAGTTATCCTAAGTTATAGCTATAACCTTCCTAGGAAGGTATCTTCTTTATGTAATTTGTAACCTAATTAATAATATAAAGGATTTCACGATTTTATTTGACTTTCATACGATATTCAATCTTCGAAAACACACCTTTTCTGTACTTTTTCATAATTTCCCCTAATCACGATATCACTACATTGGTATGGGTCTCTCGTGTTTATCTTGCAATCTGTCAAAGTTTGTCCGTTTCAGCTGCACTGTTTGCCCGCGTCCCGTCTCGTCTGCGTTGACTGATTAGCGCACTTGTGACTGGGTGTTGATGCATTGTTCATGTAGATTAATTGCTGACGTCACTAATCTTGATTCCAGAGATGTTGGCTTTTTGACACTGTTGACAGACCTTACCCTGATTTCATCGTTTCCTTGTAACTATAACATCCTATATTGTTTGGGCCTGAAAGAAAATGTGTTTAAATGTTATGACTAAATGTCGTCGTACGTACTTTTAATCTACATATTAACATTATAGATTAGTGTTTTATTGAGAGTACTTATATAATGCTGTGACAGTAATTTAAAATCTAGATTTTAGGCATTCACATGCTCTTTTTATATTAATTTAATAGAAAAATACTAGAAAATAAAAAATCGACTCACCTGTAGCAGCTCCGACGGGATTACTGTGATAGTATTTTATACAATGCGATAAAATTGACATTATACAGGAGATCCGCTGGAGTTTTACTGGAGAATGTATGGCAAATAATAAAACAGATTAAAATACTTACGTCGTTTTGTACCGCAAGCGCTCGAAGTTAGTCACTCCTGCTAAATTAATCGCATTGTAAGTGTATTAAATTTCTTTATATAATTTAAGTGCTCTTCAACATAATTTTGCTTCCCCAATATATCCCACGAAAAAAGTGTAATCAAATGTTAAAAACACGACTGCCCTGCCCAAAAACAAACTAAAAGCTTAAAAAACAAGTGTCATTGCAGTCGGGGGACCGTTCTGTGCACTGACCTTTACTATAGAACAGAGTTATAAAATAAAATTTATAAATATTTGACAACATCACAAACATTGCTCCAATCCCAAAGTAAGTAGCTATAGCACTTGTATGAAAATCAGAAACAACGGTGGTATGACACACACCCAGACCTGAGACAATATTGAAAATTTCATTTTCTACATTGACCCAGCCGGGGATCGAACCCGAAAAGAGATGGTGACGCCTTGAAAACCAGCGTGCGAACCATTCGACCACGGAGGTCGTCTTAGAGTGTCTATAGTATTTGCCTTTATTTATATGAATGGAGGTCACTGGTTCTGTGGAACAATTTTTAATGAACCCTGAACACACTCCTTCTTTTGGGCAGCCGTGTAAAAAAACCGAATCAAAAAGAATAATATGACTTACCAACTGCAAATCAATAACAATAAGAGGTTCCAATATGTTTGGACAAACCTGATAAACAGCCTACTCAACAAAACCTCTGAACTTTCGTCGTATAAATAAATCGAAAGTGCTCTTTTGCGTATTTCCATTTTATTGCAAACCAGTACTATTGTGCTAAGCTCAGTTGAGATTAATTTACGGCTGACTTCGTCGCTAAGCAGTCATTATACCACAGATTAGATACCCATTACTGCGTATAATACCATCATTACTTGCCTCTATGGAAACTTAATACTACTAATATTGATGACAAGAAAGGCAACTTTTCTTTTTCTTTTCAAAAAAATGTAATACTATACGACTAATTATGTTTTTTCCTAAATGAAGTGCTGTATGAAAGGCAAAAGGATATAAGAAAAACTTCATCTCTTACGTAGTGATTATTTCCTCTGTGCTTAAGAAGTAAGAGATGAAGTTTTTCTTATACAATTGATACAATAAACACTCGATAGGATTTTAAAAACTTAATTATTATGTACTTAGGTACTGCAAAAGTCTCACTCAATACTTTTTTTAATGCAACAGATATCTGTGTCTTAAATTATTGCGTTAAAAATCGCTGGATATTTCGTTTACTAGATGTACTTAAACGCTTTTAATAGCAAAACACAATTTTCTATGACTGTAACATATCTTCTAAATGATATAAGTTAAACCACAAGTTATTTCCATGCTACATTTCTCAGCCTGTCCCTTCAGCTACTTAATGGTTTCCGCTTGCCAGGCTAGACAGCTTGCCTGCTGCTCTGTGACGTTTAGTGGTTTAGTCTATGGCCTTTGTGCGAATGTCACGGTCATTTGCGGTAATATTATAATACTTTTTTTATATTTCATTACTATATATTACTATTTTAGGTTAGGTGTAATATTAGGTATACGAAAGCTCTCAATTTTTCGTTGAAAAAAATCGCATAAAATGCTGAACAACTAAGAAAAATTTTACCCCTAGATATGCTATCAGAATTACTTAGAAACGATTTCATTGAAGACCTCCATGGTCAAGTAGTATAATAAACTAACATCTATATGGGCGACCGAGTTTTGCTTGGTTATTGCTATATTGTCATATGGTGGTGTTTAGGTGATAATCTACATTGTTAGATCAAACATTAACTAGATTTTTTTTTAAACTTGTCTAAAAACAATACAATTAAAAAATTATATATAGGTGAACTTGAACATATAAAAAAAAGTAAGTCACTGAGCGGGATTTGAACCCGTAACACTAATCTAGATCGATTGTTTACCCCCGAAAACCCCCATACACTTACCAAATTTCAGCGAAATCGTTAGAGCCGTTTCCGAGATCACAGAAATAAATTTATATACAAGAGTTGGTCGTTTAAAGGTATAAGATAGAACCTTCATTAGCCTTAATCTGCGCTTGTGAATTTTCGAATTATGTATGAACTTAGCGAGCAATTTTATTAACATGAAAACTATAGTGGCCTTATGTAGGTACTTATAGAACATGAACACTTGGGATACTGTTAGGCTTATGCAAGCAAAGCAAAGCATAAAATAACTAATAAAACTATTAAAGCCTGATGTATCCTTATAAGGTAAAGCCGTAAATGTTTATTTTACGACTCGACTGATAAGGACATAATATCAATGAGCCTGCCTAAAACACCAAAAATAACATATTGGAATTTCCATTCAGAAATTGACTATTACGCCATCATTTGTTTTTTCAAGGGATTTTCAAACCTTACTAACTAAAGTTGACTTCAGAAGCAGCTGATAATCTGATAACACTTTAGAATCTTATCAATTTTTTTGATATTTATCAGAATAACTTTAATGCATATTCAGTAAAAGCATGGGCGCCGGCAGCAAAAGGGTGCACTTGCAACCTCCTGTCAGGAAAAAGATACATATTTTTTGTTTTTTATTAAGTTACTGTTTGAATAATAACTGAAGGTGTCTAAGTTGCTGACCTTTGTTTATCACCTTGACAATAAATTCAGTATACTCCTCTATTAAGTGAGTTAATAGTTTACGAGTAATGTCAAGAGGCTGACGTCTTCCCTGAAAAAAATCCTGGCGGCACCCATGAAAGGATTCTTTCTTTCTACTTGCTACGATCAAATTAAGTAATGCTACAATCCTAACAGTATTTTTTTTATTAGGCGACGTTTTACAGTGATTTTAACATGAATGCTTTTTGTTTCAGGTATGTGTTGCACAGATGTTTATTTACATTATAAGTAAGTCCCAATATGTTGTTTTTCCATTATGTATGAAAGGGTAACCAGAAGTTCTTACCAGTTAGTAAATCTTTTTAATTTTAGAGCTTTATCCGAGAAGGCTGAGCCTGAGTCGAGATTAGCTTTTGGGCACTGTATGTAGGTCTGTTCTATATATTTTTTTGTTAATAAGTATTATCTTATTATACATATATGACTGTTTGCTGTCAAAATAAATTTAAAAAAGAGCTTTCAATTTAAAGTTGTTTCAATTAACACGAACTTTTGGTATCTAAAAGTACTGTCAAAAGAAAAAAAAACTGTGCAGTTGTTCTTCATATTATGGCACCCTAAAACAGTGGATTTAGACAAACCAAGTAAACCATAAGAAACACAAATTATCGTAACTTGAGGCAAAATATCACATATAATTGCGAAAACTTATTTCTAATTGCCGGCACCATAAATAACTATTGCGCAAGAGACGCTTTTGCCTCCACTAATTACGCCCTCAACAAAAGTTTATTAACTTATCGAGAGAAAACTAACTTTATCACATTTAGAATAAAGCTCAAACTTCAACTTGTTTATAAGACGTTCTTCCCATAAAGTTAAGATGACTCTTATGGTAAAATAATAACAGAAAATTTCAAATAAATGTTGGTTGGACCTTGAGCCATCGATTTGGTATTGTTCGTGTTAGTAATGGACAATAAATAATCATTATCGCGTCCATTACTTTGTTATTTTATATAAAGTATGATACAATACTTAATAGTTATGGCGAAGGAATTATGGTAGATTAGGTTCAACTATACTTAGATTAAGGCTTGCCAATGCTTCGTTTAAGTACCTTTTCAAATGATAATTATGCGGACTTCACAATTATTTCAATGTTTTAAGAATTAGTTCAAATCTATTAAGAGTGGAAAAAAAGACGGTAGGTGGAGGGAAAGTACCCTAAATATTGATGATGGAAAAATTGAAAAGAAACATTACTGCATTCAAAGATTTTTGAAAAAATTAAGAAGATTCAGTAGGAACAACAACTTGTTGAACAAACTATTTTTTTTATCTTTCTTGAGTTTACGTTTAATTAAATTAATGATACTATGTTATCTATAAGAACGATAATATAGGTTTACTGAAAACCGTATTAAAGTTTCGTCTCTTTCGATTCACGCAATGAAGCACGTAATTTAAATGCAATAGAAAATGTAACGCAAGATCTTGTATTTCAAGTATCCAGATGTCTATTCCTCGATATCGCTAATATTCCACCGTCTTCAACATATCTGTCAATCCTGCATTGAAATATTACGTAGCGCCATTTGTTTTGCATTTATTATGGCATCTCACACCGATTATACTTTTAAAAACACATTTTCCGTAAACGTATGGTGTAAAAACGTTCGTCGGTGATATCCTAACTGAGACCGAAGGTACCGGTCTGGTGGGGGTGTGTGGTACAAGTTAGGAGCGAGTAGTTTTGAAAAAGCATCTCTAGTGAATGTGAAATGTCTTAGTACTTACAGATTTATAAAAATAGAGCTCATTTCCTATGACAGGCTGAATAGTCCACAATGTTTTATTTGAGAATTAATATGGATGATTTTTTTTTACTGCAATTACAGTGGTATTAATAGCACTCTTTAATTCTCTTTGAACGCTTTTTATGTGTAAGTAGCTAAAAAGTTTGAAATTATTCATATATATACAGTTATACGTATACTTTTTTCAAAAGTAATGCTCCATGCTGACAAAATCGCGAAGAAATTATTAGGTACCCCCACCTATGAAATCGGCGTTTTGTATGGAGAATTTTACAAAATTTGCATTTTCCATGACTAACATTTTTCTTAATTTATTTAACAGCCGTGAACGCTATTGTTTTAAAACTTTTATGCACTAATATATAACGTTTGCCACTTAAGTTAAGCGAAACAAAATAAGTTTTGGTTAAGTTAATTCATAGGTAAAAAAACCCTATGCTAATCGCTGAAAGTTTATCACTTATTTAAGAATGGGACCCCAGGGGTCCTCTAATTTATTTGAAGTCTACATTACCGTGGACCGAGTGCCAACTGGCCGCATTCAGTTTTTATTTATGTCTCCGTGTAATATCCTAGTATTTACATATCGATTTACGGACAGATATCGAATACATTTCGCCGTTTGTAATGTATATTCGATTACTATATTCAATTCTACTAGACGGTTTTCTCGACTCGGTTTCTTGTGTGGGAAGACGAGATGAGAATTTTGAAATTTAATTAAATGGTTGGGTATTAAGGGACATTGGCTTAAAACTGCAACTTTTTGTTGGTTTTGGTTGTTATTTTTCTTCAAAGAAATAAAAATAGCTGGCAATACACCGTCATTTTGTAGTCGTTTTAATTAAGTTAAGGGTGTGTTGTACCAATGAAAATAAACATTTTTGCCCAAGAAACATGGGTCAAAAAACGACAAAAAAATTTGGTCCTCCCATACTAACTAGACAGCTAAAACATTGTATTTGTATGGGAAAGTCAAAATTTTTTGTCGTTTTTCGACCCATGTTTCTTTGGCAAAAATGATTATTTTCCTTAGTAGAGCACTCCCTTAAGTTAATTAAAACGACTACAAAATGACGGTGTATATTGATTTCATATTATTTTAAGTTGATTTTAAGTAGGCACATGTTAAGATATTTAATTACAATACCTATTAGTTTTAATTAAAATTTACGATTACGGTTATAGGCATATAATCACTCTACATATTTATATTATCATTATTTTGTTATACATATCACGATATTCAATTTACTATAATGTGCAACTTAGGCACACCTAATAACTTTTTAATTAAATAATTGTTAACAATAACTTAAACTTATGGTACACTTAGGAGGCTACACATATGGCAGGAATTATAGCTTAATTACAATCAATAATTTGATATACACTTGAGTATAAATTATTAGCAACATCAATAAATAAAGTAAAAAGTTTCATAACATAATTGTCTTTTTTTGTTGGAAATGCCTTTGAGTAAATAGTTCTACAAGCGGCGACATTTATAATTTCACACATATAAGCGTTGATTATCACAATACGTTGTACATGCCAAAAAAACGTCATAATATTACTTGCATCATTGCTGACAGTGTTTAGCAGTACGTTATCAGCTCATCGACGGAGCATGGCTGGTCGCAGCACTCCGAAATAACGCCTCTTTTATTCTTCGGAGCTTCCAGTGACTTCGCATATCGAGGAGACAGCCACGGCCATTCTTCATACTCCGATGAGAATCCTGACCTCTTTGGGACAGGTTTATTGTCACAAAGATACGCCAACGTTATTGCCAACCTGCGACCACAGTACACCTGAGGAGAAGTATCTCCAGAAGACAGACTAAGCCCCAACATAGATAATAACACAAGGATCACGCCCTTCATGGTGCGCACCTGAAGGAGCTCTGTTGAGTAATGTAGCCCTTTGAAGAAGTCTTCCCGATTTTATAGTAAAACATTCATTAATATTCAATCGAGCACTGAGAGACGACATTTATTTGCCATAATGAGACCTTGTGTTAAGTCCACACGCCGTTGACGCTCCACTGCACCTTCGATGGAAATCTGACTGGACGTCGAGATGTATATTTAGCTTCTGAGATAATAGGTTAAGGTGTTATTTTAAATTTGACGTCAGAGCATTAAGTCCTGAAATATGCATGAATATAATTTGATCAATATTTATGACTTATTAAGTATAAAAGGTATGAGATTTTTAGTCAGGCCACATTCAAACACATCACTTGAAAGTGTAACCTTCATTACCTCTGCTAAGATTAAAAAGAACAGAAAAGACCATGAAGACCCAACTGTTCCTGCTCCTCGTCGGCGTATCATTAATGTCTGTTGCGTCAGGGAAGTCTGTTGCGTCAGAGAAGTCTTCTGCCCAGGTCTTCTGCGGCAGAAAGCTGGCAGAAGCCCTAGCGTATTTGTGTCCAGTCGAAATGTTAGGAAAGCGAAGCAGCCCTAATACCAACTCCATCGAAGACTATGAGGAGTTCGGCTGGCCGTGGATGGTTTCCAAAGCGAGAGCTCTAGAAGATCCTAGAGGCAAGAGGGGTTCTGGAGTAGTCTCCGAATGCTGCGATAAACCGTGCACTCTAAACGAACTGCTGTCTTACTGCTACTAAACTTGTTGCATCCTGTTTTACCATGAGACAATGTTGAAGTGAACTTAATAAATGTTAAATTATTATATTTTCTTCGTTTTTATTAAAAACTTCAATTGTGTGACATCCAAATTATAAAACAAACAAAAAATAACAATAATATGATGAGGTTTACATCTAGTACCATCTATTTAGATAGCAGTAGGTGTAAAGGTTTGTTCCGTAAAACCTATGTCCCGCAGGCTGATTATCTATCTAAAAACTATAGCGACCAGTAATAACTACGGAATCGTCGCTGTCAAACTCGATTTCGTACTAGCAATCGAGTTTCTGATAGTGCTATGCCTCCAGCCAAAGAGAATGTAAACAAAACTAGCGTTTTACCTCCAGCGTACAACCAAAGAACTAACAAAAACGAACATTTGTGCAAGGAAATACTCCAAAATTAGTATTATCTAACTCGGTAAACGCGACATGACCGCGACGAATTTGCGATTTCTTCTGTCAAACGGTTTGACAGTGACGATTCCGTAATTATTACTGGTCGCTAGATGGTTTTTAGTTAGATAATCAGCGTGCAGGTTAAAATAAAACTTGTGTCTTGGTACCTTTAAAAATGTAACATAATTTCTCTTAAGTTATTATAATCAAATCCATACTAATATTATAAATGCGAAAGTAACTCTGTCTGTTACGCTTTTACGCCTAAACTACTGAACCGATTTTGATGATATTTCGTACGGAGATAAAGTAGAGCTCGAGAAAGGACATAGGCTATCTTTTATTGCGAAATCAGGGTTGGAGGGGTTGAAATAGGGGATGAAAGTTTGATTGTACCACAGAATAGAGAGACTACAGAAGTTATGCTACTGTCGTATTTATTAGGTACCTACCCAAGTAACATTTTAGGTTCTAGAAAGGTTTTGAAAAGGTTCTAGAACCTTTGTATGAAAATCTGTTCGTAAGTCCTAAAAGGCGCAATAACGTTATAATAACCTTGTATTAACCTCCTGTGTGCAAAAAGGGCCCCAGTTTCAGAACCTTTTTGAGAGTTGCAGCAGAACTTATAGCTCAAATTCAGAACCATTCTAAGTGTTTACACAGAACCTAAATATAACCTACACAACCTTAATTTAACGTTAATATAACCTTGTAGGGCAGCTTTAAGATCCTAAATAAGTCTTGTATGTAACTCTATGACAACTTAAAACCTTTTTGATGGACTTGAATAAATGCCATTCCAGGACTCTCAAGTTTTAAAATGTTTCTGTATAAGATTTGTCTACACAGAAACTATTTATAATGGCCATATAATGGCGACATTCGCTGACATTATACCAAATTTCAAAATGGCAGGATAATTAAGTGTTGTATTTATAAAAAATAATAAGTAGCTTGCTAAAGTCCAGAAAAATGATAAAAATAATGCGACTGGCACTTTATTGTGACACTTTAGGATAATAGTGCTATATACGAGAAGGGCCTTTCGTAAGATGAAATTTTCAAAGATATTTTGATAAATAAAAATTATAAAATAAGATCATTTGTGGAAAATTGCATTAAAAATAAAACGTCTATTCATATAAAAACCATTTTTTTTAAATAGTACAGCACACGTTATTTAATTTTGCCTATTGAATGAAAATACATTGCTTTTTTGTTCCGATTTTTTTATGTCAGTGAAAAAACATGGCTGACGTTAGGAAATTACTAGAAAGCATTAAAATGAACCTTTTCAGAACTGTAACAGCTAGAAGCTCTTAATGTTTGCCAAAATAAGAGCTAAAGGTAATCTCGCGGAGCTATTTAGAACTACAAGGTTGTTTTCGCAGCTTTAGGGTTATCGCTAGGAGTAGTTCAAGACTTGCAAGTCGCGAAAACAACCGTTGAGCATAGTTAGTAGCTTTTAAGTTTTGGCTGTAGGACTTGCGTTTGACCCTGTGACGGTTGATCTTGCATAGGGATGGGATTTTATCCGGAAAAAACTAAATGTTGGAAAAATCCCGGAAAAATTACGAGAAATTTACGGGTTGCCACTTTCGGTATAGGATGTACCTAAACCCGATTATTTTCTGGTTAAATTGTAAATAGAAAATGATTTAATTTAAAAAAACTTTGAATTTTTGAGACCCGTAAGTAATAAAACTATTAGTAAATAGACTTTTTAAACGACTTAATAAAAGGAGGAGGTTATCTAATTCGTCGGGTAGGTATATATTTTTTAAAGAATGTACCATGGGCAACAGCGACGCTTAACCACTGCTAAGGTCAAAATCGCTTGCACGCCGCGCCGTCACAACCATACGTTTAGTTCGTGTAGGGGCGATACGCGCGCACACGAATTTTGTTGCAAACTGGTTAAGCGTCGCTGTTGCCCATAGTACACATTGATTACTCGAAGACGGCTGAACCGATTGAAATGATTCGAACATTATTACACCAGGTTTGTTCCCATGTTGATCACATTTGATTTCATGGTTTTAATCTAGGTTCCTATAATAATGAATATACATATATATTTTATACGGATGATCGATTAATGAACCGATTTAGATGATTTATTTTTCGGTTTGAAAGAGGTTACTTTAAGGATGAGACCATATTTTAATTTGATTGGCACATTTGGCATGGCTTTTGATTGTGAGTAGGTACTTTTCTCAAGAAATGCGATAGAATAAATTGTAATGAAAAAAATTGGCTAGTGTGGTCATGTGAAACGACCAGTCATGCAGCCATAGAATTTTATAAATATTTCCGCATTCTTTTGCAAATTTGATGAGGATGATATCTACGTAGCTTCGTGTTACGTTTCCGTACCATGCGCACTTGTGTTACCTACTTTGTCCTTACTAATATTATAAATGTGAAAGTCCGTTTGTTTGTTTGTTTGTTTGTTTATTTGTTTGTTTGTTATGCCTTCACGTCTTAATTACTGTACCGATCATCATGAAATTTTACATACACGTTGCCAGTGGTACAGAAAAGGACATAGGGTAGCTTTTATCCCGAAAAAAGTATTGTTCCCGAAGGATAGCCAAAAAACGTTTCCACGCGGACGAAGTCGCAGGCGGCCGCTAGTATTCTATATTATCGACAACCATGGATTTTCTTGTGTAGAATTCTGAGTGCTTTATGAATTGTGATTAAATTAAATACGTACGGATATACGGAGAATTTGTTTTTTTTTCTTACTACAAGTACCTATTGATGGTCAATCGTCCATTACATAGCAAGCAGTGAAACCGAATAGGATCGTTTAAAAACAGACACCTCATTTAATAATTCCACCTAATCTCTCCACCAGTCTATCCTTATTATTTAAATGATAAAATATGAACATATACGGTACTTATTCGAATTTTTTCCCACTACCCATCTCTATGCAAGACAACTGATGTTTTTGATGATGCCTCTAAAGCTTTAAAATATTCATGTAGGACTAGAATCATGCCTTCAGCTCATAAAAATAGCTTATTGGTTTGGGTTTTAACCACTCCGTCCTAATTTGTTTGCCTAGACAACTTTAAAACAGTCTAAAGGTTTTATGTAGGTTATAGAAATAACTTAAAAGTGATTTCTACATTCCATAACTTTATGGTTGTATCAAAGTTAAAAAAATTACCTTAAGCTCCCACTTTAGCATAATGCTAGCCTTTCCAGAACTTAATCAGGAGTCTACGAGAACTACAAGATCCTAGGACTATATCCTCTTGAAACACAGGTAAAAATAACGTAAATATAAACTCCTGTGAGCAGCTCCAAGGTTGTAATTATAAACAATTAGTTTTAGGACTTAAAAATCATTTTCAAGTACTTAATATGACCAGATGGCACAGCATTAACCTTTTTAAGTCCTTAATAGAACCTAAAGGCATTTTTTACAACCTAGGCCCCAATGAAATGTTACTTGGGTACTTACATACCTTTACAATACGAGATGATGTTGTTTAATCGATTATTATTGATTCAAATTGACAGGACGAAAATTAAAATCAATAATACAAAATCCGTAATCCATACTTCCATACTAATGTTATAAATGCAAAAGTAACTCAGTCGGTCTGTCTGTTACGCTTTTACGCCTAAACTACTAAACCGATTTTGATGAAATTTGGTACAGAGATAAAGTAGAGCTTGAGAAAGGACATTGGCTATCTTTTATTGCAAAATCATGGTTGGAGGGGTTGAAATAAGAGATGCAATTTTGACTGTACCACATAATAGAGTGACTACAGAAGTTATACTACTGTCGTATTTATTAGGTACCTACCTATTTACATACTTTTACAATACGAGATGATGTTGTTTAATCGATTACCATTGAGTCAAATTGACAGGACGAAAATTGAAATCAATAATACAAAATCCATAATCCATACTTTTTATCCTACTAATATTATAAATGTGAAAGTTTGTGGGTTTGGATGTTTAGATGTTTGCTCCTCAATCACGCAAAAACTACTGAACGGATTTAGTTGGAATTTGGCACACAGATAGTAGATAGCCTTGATTAAAACGTAGAATTTTTACTTTTTATATACTTATATATTATACTTTTTATCCCGATATTCCCACGGGAACGGGAACCACGTGGGTGAAACCGCGGGCGGCCGCTAGTAATATTATAAATGCAAAAGCAACTCTGTGTCACTGTCTGGTACGCTTTCATGCCTAAACTTCTAAACCGATTTTTATGAAATTTCGTAACTACAGAGAAATAGGGGATGAAATTGGGAAAAGATTACGTGATTACGTTAAAACTTACATTAAACCTGGTTAAAGGTTCCCTAAGGATTTTCTCGAATATCCACGCGGACGAAGTCGCGGGCAGAAGCTAGTGAAATATAATTGGAACTTAACCGAAACCCAAACCGGACTTAGTTAATTTTTTTTCACCTTTTCTAGTGAAACTGACTCTATTTTGAAATTATTTTCGAATATTTTTCCGACGTTTCGGCACCTTTGCAGCTGACTGATAAAACCGCGCTAGTATCCGTTAAAATTATCATGTCTAGTGAGCGCGTAAGCCTGAGAAGTGAATAAAAATTTAAACACGTTTGTTGTATGGGAGCCCCCTTAAATATTTATTTTACTCTATTTTTAATATTTGTTGTTACAGCGGCTAAAGAAATACATCATCTGTGAAAATTTCAACTCTCTAGCTATTACGGTTCATGAGATACAGCCTGGTGACAGACAGACAGACAGCGGAGTCTTAGTAATAGGGTCCCGTTTTTACCCTTTGGGTACGGAACCCTAAAAAGAATCACGATAGTCGGACGATATTCGTTGATCGATTTACTTGATTTTGAACCTTACACATGAGTTATATGAAGTGGGTCGAACATCGTACGCTTATCTCGATGCTTTTTAGGATTCCGTACCCAAAGGGTAAAAACGGGACCCTATTACTAAGACTCCGCTGTCCGTCTGTCTGTCTGTCACCAGGCTGTATCTCATGAAACGTGATAGCTAGACAGTTGAAATTTTCACAGATGATGTATTTCTGTTGCCGCTATAACAACAAATACTAAAAACAGAATAAAATAAGTATTTAAGTAGGGGTCTCATACAACAAACGTGATTTTTTGCCGTTTTTTGCTCGATATTAATAACGACTACAGGTAGACAGTTGAAATTTTCACAGATGGTGTATTTCTGTTGCTGCTATAACAAAAATATTAAAAACAGTATAAAATAAATATTTAAGGGGCTCCCATACAACAAACGTGTTTTTTTTGCCGTTTTCTGGTACGGAACCCTTCGTGCGCGAGTCCGACTCGCACTTGGCCGGTTTTTTTTGTAATAGGCTCTCAACTTAGTTTTTGCATTTTTTGCATTGTGTTTTAAAGTAGATAATAGGTAGTAGAAGTAAAAATAACAAAATTCTTTAATTTAATGTTCATTATGTTTAATCACAAAATATATTTCTATTTACATTGCGCTATCTATAGAAATTATATAGATTTAATAAAACATTTCTAAAGCGAATCCGGTATTAGATTCTACTATAACTAAATTACCTTTTAATACATGAGTCCTTAATCCTTACTAATATTATAAATGAAAGTCTGTTTGTTTGTTTGTTTGTTACGCCTTCACATCTTAACTACTGGACCGATCATCATGAAATTTTGCATACACGTTGTCAGGGATACAAAGAAGGACATAGGGTACCTTTCATCCCGAAAAAAGTATTGTTCCCGAGGCATAGCAAAAAACCTTTCCACGCAGACGAAGTCGCGGGCGGCCGCTAGTTTATAATAATTTAAATTAACAGCTCTGACTACTAATAGAACGAGGATTAACCTAAATAATAAATTGTAAAATATAAAAAAAAACTAAGTTTCTGAGGTAATAATAATGTGCTGCTTTGCTCGCAGCATATTTGCATGCAGCAAAATTTCAAAGCCTTCTATTTGCAGGTCTATTACATAAAAATAAACGCGATAATCGTACGATGTTCGTCCTACTCCGTGACACGATTAACTGACGAATAAGGTTCAATATCAAAGTAAATTTAACGACGAATTGCGTCCGACAATCGCAATTCTTTTTATGTGATAGGATTTCTGGGGACCTATTACGAAAATAACGCACGCTATTGCGTAACGCAGTCACTTGTTCACGATAGTCGTCCGCAGTTCGTCGGTTGTGGCTATTTATTGACATTTATTGACATAAATAATAACGAATGTTTGTGGAATCCGCTAAAGAAAAAGCGTCAAACTTACGCAATCACTTTGCGATATCGCATACGCAAGTGCTTTGTGATAAAAAACAATCAGAACGAAGCACGGACGCAGCTGCGCGTATCGCATTAAACTTTTCGAAATAGACCCCCAGCTTCAGAATCTATCAAATAATGAGTTTTGGCTTTAGTTTTTATAACCCAAATACCAGCTGCTAGTCCAATCGGATTTAAGCAAGTAAGTTAAAATTATGTAGATACAATGAAGGGACTTCAAAAGATTCATAGATTAAACAACAACGCAACAAGCAACATTAATTTGGAAACTACTTATTTCAATATTATTTGGTTTTGTCCAAATTAGCAATGATTTAAAATTTGGGCTCTCAGTTCAGGGGGGCTACTCAAATGGCCACTTTTCTATTCGTTCGCTAACTTAAATCTTAAAAATAAGCAATTAATGATCAAGTCAGACATCGCAAGTTTATGTAAATCACAGACATTGTCGTATTGTATGGAATTGACAAGCCTACGACACGTTATTTTGGTGTTTATGGCTTATTTTTAATTTTTAAGTTAGCGAACGAATAGAAAAGTGGCCATTTGAGTAGCCCCGCTGGTCCACATAATATTGCGTTATTCTTCTATTTGTTTGTTAATGATCAGAAGCAGTAACTTGGTATATCCTGTCTTTATATGAGGATGCAAAACTTTATAAATTCTGATGAATCAACACTCCTTATATTTCTAGATGTAAAATTCCTGTCTTTTGTACATAATAATTTAATATTTTACAATACAACTTTACATTAATTTGGTATATGTGTAATTTAAATATATCTAAAGGGCTCTTTCGTTGCGGAAATTAGCAGAATTTGATAGCTAAGCCAGAATATCGAACCTTTACTATGAGACCAACTTTGAAAACAGAAAAAAAAACAGCTGTTTCATACAAAAATTAATAACGAAAATATCAAAATGTATGAATCAGCTGATTTTTTTCGCGATTTCAGGGTTGGTTCCATAGTAAAGTTGTTCGGTTTAATGGTCGATCTACAATTTTCTGGATTAGCTTTAATTCTTTTACACGTTGTAGATATCAATATGCTCAGTAATTTCTTCAGATAGTAGGGCAGTATTGGAGAAGTTCATCTCGAGAACAGGATTTGAAGCAGCACTCTTCAATGACGCCTCGTTTAGCTCTCGTTTCCGCCAGAGCTTGGGCCCTGGGTACAAGCCATGGCCAGCCCCACTGGTCATAATCTCCATCTGTCCTTTCAACGCTTGACCCTTCAAATATTGGCTTCTTTAAGAAATTGTCCCACTTCGACCTTTTTCCGTCATACTTGGGACATAAAATCTTCAGGGTTTCAGACAACCTTCTTCCACAAAGCAAAGGACCATCCGAAGCCACGCCCCAGACCATAGCAGCCAACACAAACACCATAGAAGTCTTCATCTTTCAGTCAAGCCAACCTAACTAGATCGAATGCAGTGAAATTGGCGAACTATCGTCTTTTATACGGTGTACAGTCATTAATATTTCATGAAGGTCAACCTATGCAGTTACCAGAACTTTCAATGACGTCATGAAAATCGCAGAATATGTCAAGAAAATCAAGCCACTTGGATTCACGTGTGGCTGAACCGCGGCCCCAGTCGTGTGTCTTGCTTGTCCCTCGCACTTGTTGAATATTGCCTGCAATTTACTTAATTATATTCTATTCTGTACTTTTCACATGCGTGAATAAATTGAGCTTCTATTTAGCTTGCATGATGATTTTCTGCAGCAGTGTATCTTTAGGTAGGTAGGTATTGTTGTAGAAATAATGTCACTTGCGTAGTTATAGCATCATATCTTATATATTTAAACGAGCAATTCTTGTATATATATATATATGTATAATATTTCGGTGATCTCGGAAACGATAATATTTCGTTGAAATTTGATATATGGGGGTTTTCGGGGGTAAACAATCGATCTAGATTAGTCTAATGTTTAGGAAAACGCGCATTTTCGCATTTTCATGCGTTTTTCTTTCGACGCAGAATATGGTCGCTAATTTCGTCCGCGGCCGGCCAATGTCCATTTGGTTCAGAGGGTTAGGACGCGGACCACAAGAAATAAGTGTTCGGAGTTCGAATCCCGCTCGGTGACTTACTTTTTTTTATATGTTTGTACAAATTTATATTTATTTTTATTGTTTTTAGACAAGTTTAAAAAATGTAGTTAATGTTGCTTTCGACTTCTTATTTTATTGAGACTTGTGAAGCAATAGTGCAAAACAAAAAATAATAACCGAGCAAAGCTCGGTTCACCCAGATATTTTTTTTAAACAATCAATGATTATGCGTTAACTTTCAAGCTCTATATTTCGTTCTTATCGATGGCTTTTTTGAAAACTACAAAAGTGAATCTTTCTTGGCTTGGCATTTGGGCTCCTACTTGCTAAATAAGATTATTTTATGATTATCTTTGTTTATGAGCTTTATCGATTATTCGAACATGCCAGCTCTATCTTACCCTAATCATAATAACTAATCCAACTTACGAATATGAATAACAAAGTTTATAATAACAAGTACTCCTACGTCCTAAAATATAGAAATCTATTAAAAAACTTTTTAAATTATTGTAGATATCGTTTCAATCACAAACAACTTATATGATTAGATGAGCACAACATCAGTGTTTTTTTACAATTGACTGAACATATTGTTAAACTTAATATGAAAAGTGTCCCATTTAATATTTTTCATCCCACATGCTGAAGATAAGTCACCTGTTAAACTGACATCAGCCATTAATATTCATAGGCCTCTTACTATAAAATGGAGAGAAATTGGAATAAAATTACATTTCCAATCAACACCTCGAGGTAAAAGGATCTTTGATCGCAACTTAAGTTACAGAAGAAAACATGAAGACCTTCATCTTTGTCCTGGTTGCCATCGCTGCGCTGTTGTCTACTGCTTCAACTAAAAGCTCAGGTCAGGTGTACTGTGGAAGAAAGCTGGCCACCGCCTTGGCATACTTGTGCCCTATCGAGATGTTGGGCAAAAGGGCTGGGCCCAACTCCATAGAAGCTGGCGAATTCGATTGGCCGTGGATGTCCAGAGCGAAGGCCCTGGAAGCTTCGAGGAACAAGCGGACTGGTGTCATCTCGGAGTGCTGCGACCAGCCCTGCACCTTGAATGAACTGCTGTCCTACTGCTAGAATGTGGTTTGATTATCTGTGAATCTTAACAAATAAATGTTCTTTCATTGATTCGATTCTTTTAAAATGCATCGATCGCTGTCATGCTAACTTTAATAATTTTTCATAGACTATATTTTAGGGTGAAATTGAAGTAATGGCAATCTTAATCTAAAAATCTAACCGTGATCGATATTAATAATTTTAGGACAAAAAATTCTTAAATCAAAGTGATAAAATTCAAGGAGAAATAAAGTTAAAAAAATAGTTACTTTCAAGTTATCAATATCGCGGAAATACATTATATTTTTCGATTTTGACAGATTGTGTTTACTATCGAATTTTATTTTATTTAGGTAGTGGGTGTCGTAACTTTTGCTAAATTACGATTTCGTTGATAGAAAAATATAAAGATTCAGAAACACTTCTTTCATAAGGTTTTTGTTTCATAAGATTTCTACAAATCCTGTAAACACAATTCCCCTTATTCGTACTTACAGAAGCTTTAAAAGTGTGTAGGTATGGATTTGCTTAAAAGGCCAGATAACACAATACCAGTAGGTACCAGTGGCGAGGAGTGAAATTATGGCGAAGGTAAGTCGTTCTACAAAAATGTTATGATCTGCATAGTGGATAGTTGGGATGGGCTTTCTAAAAGGTAAGCCGATGGGAATCGGCTTGTATGGACCCTTCGCCACTGGTAGGTACGTGGATTACATGTCTAACAATTCTCGATTGAAATCGATTGAAAGCGCAGTTACATTGCTGCTTTAAGTAAGATAGTTGTCACATTGGTTCTTACTAAAGCGGCAATGTAACTGCGATTTCTGTTAGAGTTGATTGCAACAAAGTTACATAATTACCCTTCCCCCCACAATGGCGCCATATTATCGAGTTCATTTCGGTGACTATTTTAATTATTTGCAGATTGATTCATCGTAGATATTGTGCCCTGAATTGGTGTAATTTTGTTTTATTTATTTATATTTATTTATATTTATTTATTGCATACATGTAACACACTTACAAGATAAGACTTATAATAGCTATACATGCACCCGGCAAGGGTATGGCAATTTTAGTAAATTTTACTTACTTAATTCAATATTTTTTTCCTTAATTTTACAAAATATTGTTAATACTTAAGACTAGTAGGAACTACAAATTTTAATATAGTTGTACTTAGTGAATTTCTTAAATCTATTTTAACTTATCACAAAAAAATTCTTCTATTGTATAATAACATTTTTGTAATAATAATGACTTTAATTTGATGGTAAATAATTTTGAGTCTTTTGTTTCTGTTATAGATGGGGGTAGTTTATTAAATATTTGTATGGATTTATAATAAGGGCTGCTTTTAAATAATTCTAATTTTGGTTCTGGTAGTATGAGTTTGTTTTTCCTTCGCTCACTTTTAACTTTTTCATAAAGGATTTTATTTTTATGGACAAATGTTGCTGTTTCTAAAATATATATTGATGTTAAAGTTAATATGTTGTGTTTAATAAAATACGGTCTACAACTCACTCTTTGCCGAATGTTTACAATAATGCGGAGGCTTTTCTTTTGTATTGTGTCAAGTGTCTACGCAACTGAACAATATATGTGGAATTATGCTGAGATTTTTATTGTAGTGGTGACCCTCGGCAGAACTTACCGAGTAAGTTCACTTGATACACTTGGTGCCAAATGCTCCAAGAACCATTGGAATGCGATGCACCCGCATTCTAATGCAAAACGAAATAATATCACTGAACCCTATCCAACACTCGAAACTGGCAAAAGTATTCCATATGAGGAGTGAATTGACAAAACATAAAACCGACCAAGTGCGTGTTCGTCCACGCGCAGTAGGATTCCGTAGTTACAATGTTGGTTACAATATACCATGCCTTAGTTATACCACTATCATTTTTCATCTCCAAAAATAACTTTGTTTTTCATAGAGTTTGTATACATGACAAAGTTATATTAGTTAGGTGGCGACGAAGCATTTTGAGATTTTTCGTCGGACTCTCTTCTATATACCTAAAACTGGTATGTATGTGTTCCTTGTGCTCTACGAAACACGAAACTGACGGTTTTAAGAGGAGGAAGTGGGGACACGCATAGCTGTGACGTCACAAAGATGGCGGCCGACCGTAACAAGTTTTTCTTCATTTCTCGAGTTCTATTGCATCAATTTCGTTGTTTGATATGACATTTGAAAGCTTATATAACTGTCTATGATTGCTCTTTTAAAACCTACTAACTTAGTCTTGTAGTTTTTGAAATATTAACAAAAGTATGATTTTTTTTTCATAATTTTTTTCTTAGTTACAGGTATAAGCTAAATTAAAAAAATCATTTGTGTACCTTAGTTTGTAAGTTTATAATAAAAATAAAGTCTGTTTTAATATCTTCTCAGAAAAATATAAACATCATTGTAGCGCTATAATAAACAAACAAGTTGTTACAAATTCTGTAAGGAAAGTACTCATCTAGTTTTTTCAATTTCTTCTTTATTTCATCAAGTTTTTCTATATTTATCGAGTTCTACTGCATCAATTACAATGTTTGATATGTCATTTGAAAGGTTATATAATGTTCTATGATTATTCTATTGAAACCTACTAATTTAGTATTGTTGTTTTTAAAATATTAACAAAAATATGTTTTTTTTCATACACTCTTTCTTATTTACCGGTATAACTAAATAAAGAGAAACATAAGTGTGTCTTAGTTTGTATGTTTATGTATAACAAAAATAATGTCCATTTTATTACCTTTCCAGAAATATAAAGGTGATTGTAGTGCAATAATAAACCAACAAGTTGTGTTGTGACCAATTCTGTAAAGAAAGTACGAATCTGATTTTTACCGCTGTTTTCACTACTGATTTTAAAATGATAAGTATTTAAGAGAAAAAGCTGTGCTTTTTACAAATTAAAGTATAAATCTAATATGTGTTTACTTTTTTATTATAATATCAGATGTAATATAATTTCATACTAGCGGCCGCCCACGGTTTCACCCGCGTGGTTCCCGTTCCCGTTGGGAATATCGGGATAAAAAGTATTCTATGTTTTAATCTAGGCTATCTAATATCTGTGTGCCAAATTTCAACCAAATCCGTTCAGTAGTTTTTGCGTGATTGAGGAACAAACATCCAAACCCACAAACTTTCACATTTATAATATTAGTAGGATATTCATATTATAATATCACACATCCAGTAAATTAAAAGTAATATAAGCTAAGCTATTATAGAAACAATGTACAAAACAAAGTATTATTGTAATCTTAATAATAGTGCAAATAAAAACTATTCCCAAGGTGTAATGAAAATTACTTATTTTTACGTAAATCACATTGTACAAAATAGAAAATAACAATGAAATAATGAATGAGATAATGTTGACATAATTGAATTATCGAGTTTAGTGAACATAGCATAGCAAGCAACATATACTACTCATCAACATCCATAATGTTATGCTGATTAAAATATTTCTTTTCTAATATGGCATACTCCTTTCAATATACGTTTTTGCTTTGAGCGTGCACAGTCGCATTTCATTGTCAGGCAGTCTGTCTTACACTGGCACGATATGAGCTTGATATCTTGGTAATTTCAGTTTGTCTAGGTTTTTAACATTTGAGAAAACCGGTGGTAATTTAATTACCACCTTCTAGAGAAGTCAGAAGCACCATCTACACAGAGCTAATTACCAGACTTATTTGGAAAACTGCGAGTATCCCGATCCGAACCCTACTCTTACCAGAAAACTGTGGCTGGAGGTTATATAACAATTCCCTAATTCCCATCACAAGCTTGAAACCTCCATCCAATATGTCTGCAAGATATCGAGCTCATATCGTGCCAGTGTAAGACAGACTGCCGGACGACGAAATGCGACTGTGCACGCTCAAAGCAAAAACGAATGATAGGATTGGAAAAGAATTAATTATGTTTTAATCAGCATAACTTTCTTGATGTTGATGAGTAGTACATTATGTTGCTTGCTATGCTCTGTTCACTAAACACATTATCTCATTCATCATTTCCCTACTTAATAAGTGATTTTCACTAGGTACACATTGGGAATAGTTTTTATTTGCACTGTTATTATAGGTAATTACAATAAATAATACTTTAGTTTTGTACATTGTTTTTTATAATAGCTTAGCAAGTACATCTAAATTGCTTGATGTGTGATATTATAATACATATAAAAGTAAACGTATATTATATGTATACTGTAATTTGTAAAAAGCACAGCTTCTTTTTCACAGCTCTTAAATACTTATAATTTCAAAATCAATAGTGAAAACGGCGGTAAAATCAGATGAGTACTTTCTTTACAGAATTGGTCACAACTTGTTTGTTTATTATTGCACTACAACCATGTTTATTTTTCTGAGAAGGCAATAAAACAGACTTTATTTTTTTGTTAAAAACATACAAAATTAGGTACACTTATGTTTCTCTATATTTAGTTATACCGGTAAATAAGAAAAAGTGTATGAAAAAGAATCATATTTTTGTTAATATTTTAAAAACAACTAAACCTAATTAGCAGTTTTAAAAAGAACAATTATAGGCAATTACATACACTTTCAAATGGCATATCAAACAAGAAAATTGATGCAGTAGAACTCTAGAAATGAAGAATAACTTGAGGAAATAAAGAAGAACTTTAAAAAATCAGATGAGTACTTTCTTTACAGAATCGGTCACAACTTGTTCGTTTATTATTGCACTTCAATCATGTTTATATTTCTGAGAAAATAATAAAACGGACCATATTTTTTGTTATGAACTAACAAACTTAGGCACATTTATGTTTCTCTTTATTTATAGTTATACCGGAAAATAAGAAAAAGTGTATAAAAAAACGTATTTTTGTTAATATTTCAAAAACGACAAACTTAAATTAGCAGCTGTCAATAAAGCAATCATAAACAATTATATAACCTTTCAAATGACATATCAAACATTGAAATTGATGAGGTATAACTCGAGAAATGAAGAAAAATTTCATTAAATAAAAAGAAAATGAAAAAAGAAATATGAGTACTCTCCTTACAGAATTGGTCACAACTTGTTTGTTTATTATTGCACTACAATGACGTTTATATTTTTGAGAAGATATGAAAACGCACTTTATTTTTTATTATAAAATTACAAGCTTAGGTACACAAATCTTTTTCTATATTTAGTTTAAACCTGTAAATAATAAAAAGTTTATGAAAAAAAATCATATTTTTGTTAATATTTCAAAAACGACAAAACTAAATTAGTAGGTTTCAAAAGAGCAATCATAGACAATTACAAAACCTTTCAAATGACATATCAAACAATGAAATTGATGCAATAAAACTCGAGAAATGAAGAAAAACTTGTTACGGTCGGCGCCATCTTTGTGACGTCATAGCTATGCGTGTCCCCACTTTCTCCTCTTAAAACCGTCAGTTTCGTGTTGTGTAGAGCACAAGGAACACATACATACCAGTTTTAGGTATATAGAAGAGAGTCCGACGAAAATCGTGAAGGAGACGACTTATTAAATATTTGCCTCCTGACTATATTGGCTGTTTTGGAAAATATGCTATATCTCTAAAACTACTAAATATATCTCGTTCAAACCAATTTTCTTTGAAATTGTTTATTAAGATCTACAGCATACATATTTTTTAGATTTTTCACTCTCTTATTTCAAAAGTTAGAGGAGGGGGACACACATTTTACTTGTTTGGCAGTGTATATCTTTCAAACGGTTGACTTTGAGAAAAAATTGTCTTAAAAACCTCAAGATCATTTTTAAAGACCTATCTATTGATTTACTACGTATTGATTTAATGAAAAAAATATTTTCAGTTTCAGCTCCATGTATGGGAACCCCCTTAATCTTTTATTTTTTTATTTTTGTGTTAACATCGTAAAGCGGTTCACAGAATACATCTAACTACCAAGTTTCAACCGTGTAATCTTAATAGTTTCGGAATAAAGTGGCTGTGACATACGGACGGACGGACAGACAGATATAAAGAATCTATAATGGTTCCGTTTTTGCCTTTAGGCTACGGAACCCTAAAAAGAACACAATGCTTGTACTTTCATGTATTCTGTGACAATACTAACAGTACTAGTTTAAGAGTGATTTGATTTCACACGCGTAAATCACTATAACTCCTAGTATAGGTGCCTGGTTGCCTAAATACCGACATGATGTCTAGATGACCATTTTATTTATACGCACAAATATTTTTATAATGTTTACCTTGTTATAATTGCGAGTGTCATCACATTTCATTCCGTAGCCTTAAGATAATAATTTAATAGCATCTCTAACAACCGTCCTAATTTCCGTCTCGCGATGTTTACGACGTAAAATTACGGCGGCCTTTGCTCTCGCGGCAAATTGGCCCTCATTATGTCTACACGCTGTATTTTTAAATTGGGTATCAACTACTTCTTGTTACAACATCTTTTATAACATAATTTGCGTTAAAATTAAATATTTGAATTGAAAATCTTTAAGTTCATGCAAGCTTAGTTTGACGAATCCGTAAAAAAAATTGTCTACATTAAAATGTCATTCTTGACATGCTTAGAATAATGACACCTAAAAGCCGTGTTCTCATATGCAAAGTGAGGAAACTAAAACTGAGCCAAAATGGCTCAGTTTTCAGATTTATATCCATCATTACAATCGTAACTAAAATGCAATAATATAGTAACTAATACCTTAAAGGTAGGGAAATTGAAACTGTTTTGTACTTATTAGGTATGATTAGGTAATAATAGAAAAAAAAAACTGAAAACGAAGCCATTATAGCTGTTTTATTTATTTATTTAATTCTTAATGCACAATGGTACAATGGCGGACTTAATGCCTCAGGCATTCTCTACCAGTCAACCTTAGGGTGATGTGGAGACTTTGTGTGGTAGGGTGTACAACCAGGGTAAATAAGAAAAAAAAAATCCAAATACTCAACAATTACTTTCTACAAATAAAACATATTATACGTACATACTAGCATAAATATAAATATAGTATATAAATAATTATTAATATAATATATATGTACATATAAACTTGAACATATACAAAAAAACAAAAGTAAGTCACCGAGCGGGATTCAAACCCGTAACACTTGTTTCTTGCCGTCCGCGTCTTAACCCGCTGGACCAGACGGACAGTGGCCGGTATGACGAACCTCCCCTTGTTTACCCCCGAAAACCCCCATATACCAAATTTCTGCGAAATTGTTAGAGCCGTTTCTGAGATCACAGAAATAAATTAATATACTTATATACAAGAATTGCTCGTTTAAAGGTATAAGATAGACAAAACACCTCTCGAACTCGCCCTGCTACAGAAACAGGACAATATGTTTTGACTGTCCTATTAGGATGTATGCATCTATAATAGAACAGTCAAAACGTATTATTTACATGAGACAGGTTTAATGTTTAATTCACAATAATCGTACGATGCTGTCTTGAATTACTAAGAGATGTAGGTAGTTTAATTTAAAAGCTCCTGACTTATGTAGACCTCTTCAATTATGTTTAAGTATTAGTTGCAGTAACCAGCTATATTAAAATGGTCGTGAATTTTGAAATAGCTGTAAATTACAATCATCGATGCGTGTTTTACGACAGATATTAAATCAATAACAGTGTCAGACACGATGCTCTTGTTAAACTCAATAACGATAAATGTCAATTGAAAACTAAGTTATCTTTGCAGACGACCAAATATAAAGTTATATGGTTTAAGTACTGCAAGACTTTAAGAAACTTTTTTTTTAAAACACGATGGGTACACATGGTTTTTCAGAAAAAAAATGTTAAGCCTGTGAAGGTGAGGAAAGTCAGATCAGAGGTAAGAGAGCAGTGGTCATTATTCATAATATTATAATAGTCTACATAATCTGTACTTACATAGTATAACCAGTTAACCACAGATTACATAATACTACTATCCCCGTCAATTGGTAATGCGCTGGAACCTTGTCAAATTAACATACACATCAACGTCATCAGCAACTTAAAATGACAAAAAACAGTAAAATTCTTATAGGTAATATAATATATTAATTATTTAATTCTTATTTTCAATAAGAAAGGGTCTAGGTATATGAAAAAAATACAATTGATTTTCGTTTTTGAGGTTAAAATCATGGCCGCCAGGCGCATTACCAATTGACGCGGATAGTAATTACCTACTTAAGTAGGTGCAAAAAGCGTGATATTCCTTCAACTCTCTCACTTATGGACTCTCTCGAGATGATATAAACCAAAGATTCGGATTTATACTTTCTATTGGCGGCCGGTATACAGTTGTTACATACGGAATAGCATACATTTTCGATCTGATTAAGATTGTCACTTAACTATCGGACAATAGAAAGTAACCTAAGTTTAGAAACCGTTATGTTCCTTATATGACATACCTACTAAGTAGCAGCTTCAGACCGCGACTTCGTCCGCGTGGATATTTGAGAAAATCCTTAGGGAACCTTTAACCATGATAAATTATTATATGTTGCAGTTTCATCAAAATCAGATCAGCCGTTTTATGTCATTAGGCGGGTCCCCACCAAAACGTCAGGTATTTTTTTTATGAATAACAAGGTTAGTCTATTTGAATAAAGATTATATTAAAGGCAACTGTGTGGGTGTCCTAGACCTAACAGTCGGAAATCTGTCGCTTAAGCTAGGGTTTCCTAGCATGACGGTGCTGTCATATTACGGCCGTAATTTAGCGGCGTAGAACGTTGTCTATGTAAACAATACGGCGCGGTTTCTGACGTTACGGTGTCGCTATATTGTTTACATAGACAACATTCAACGCCGCTATATTACGATCGTAATATGACAGAACGCGCTATCCTAGGAAACCCTAGCTGTACTTATTGAATCAAAGGAATCCTCGAAACAGCTCTTAGGCCCTTCTTACATGGCGCTACTCAAACTAAACTAGTTTCAAACTCTAATCACCAATGAGTTCCTAAAATGTCACAGCACTAGTATTTCAATGGCGGTTCACAAACTGCACAATCACAAACTGGTTTGTAACGCGTTAGTAACTAATCACCGGCGACCAGTGTTTCTTTCAGACAAAATTCTCCGGGGGGGCAGTTAAGAGGTTCGGGGGAGCTCGTCCGTCGATCACTACCCCAGTTTGCCCGTCTACCTACACACAACACATTTTTCTCCGGGGGGGGGGGGGGGGGGCACTAAGGCTACTCCGGGGGGGCACCGCCCGCCCCGGAATAGTACCTGAAAGAAACACTGCCGGCGACCGGTCATGCTGGTCGCGCGCGACTGATTACTAATTGAAACTGGAAACTCTGCTGCGGTTCAGTGAAAATTAATGACCAATTAGTAAATATACAATTCGTCCAAGAAGTGGAAAAGCATCCGTGTTTGTATAATTACACATTAAAAGACTATTCGCGTTGGGATGTGACCGAGAAAGCTTGGAGTGAAGTGGGATGTAGTTTGATGTAGTATAGAAGTAATAACTCCTCATCGCTCGAATCGCTAGCCAATTCAATAATATCCCGAAACAACACACACACCGCGTTTCGTGTAGGTTTCAAATAAATTTGGTAGTGTCGTGTACGAATCTTTGTCACAAACTAGTTTGTAACTATAATTACTAACTGGTTTCGTCAGGTTTCAGTAGCGCCGTGTAAGAAGGGGCTTAATACTATTATGTATTCTGTGCTTAAAGCGACATATTCATAGTTATCAGTAGATCTAGCGAGTCTAAGTGGATTGTATTGTCTGTCTGTCTGTTCGCTTTAAACGATCAGATACGCCGACGAGATTTATACGACACTCTCGTTAAATACGTAGTAAATCTACGTTTTCATATTGTTTACTGTTATTGGTTTTATTAATGGAGCTTTACTGCAGAGCTTTGCTGCTTAAGCTTAGAATTTGTTGCGCGATTGTTTTGCCATAGGTTTTCGCATGGAAGTTATATTTTTTTTGTCACGATCAAAACTTGAACTGTCTTATTCAGAGATGTTTCACAAAACGGGTTCAAGCCTGTTCTAACAAAAAAAACTGGCCAAATGCGTGTCCGGCCACGCGCCGTAGGGTTCCGTAGTTACCTTATACCATACGATATTAATTAATACCACTATAATTTTTTGTCTGCAAAAATAACTTTGTTTTTCACAGTGTTGGTATGAATGACAAAGTTATGTTTCCGGTTTTGGAAAATGTGCTATATCTCAAAAACTACTTATTATACCTTGTTCAAACCAATTTTCGTTGAAAGTATTTATTAAGATCTACAGCATATATTTTTTTTAGATTTTTCACTTTCTTATTTCAAAAGTTAGAGGGGGGGGGGGACACACATTTTACCACTTTGGCAGTGTTTATCTTTCAAACGGTTGACTTTGAGAAAAAATCGTCTTAAGAACCTGGGGTGTGTATAGATACATAGATAGGTCTTTTATTTTTTATTTTTGTGTTAAAACTGTTAAGCGGTTAACAGAATACATCTACCTACCAAGTTTCAACTGAGTAATCCTAATACTTTCGGAATAAAGTGGCTGTGACATACGGACGGACAGACAGGCAGACAGACAGACAGACAGACATGACGAATCTATAAGGGTTCCGTTTTTTGCCATTTAGGCTACGGAACCCTAAAAACTAGTTTAATGGTTGTAAACCAATCATAATGCACCTTTTAATCCTTAAACGGTGGGACTAAACGTTAAACTGTCACTCTGAATACGATTTGCGCTAAAATGGCGTTAGTCCGCAGTCTAACGCCATGTTAACTTTGGCCCTAGTTTAACGAACGCACTTTGAATAAGACAGTTCGGATGTAATTACCTCTCAAGCCTACGCGCTCACTAGACATGAAATAAAACACTTTTACAAGCGCGGTTTTATTGAAAGTACTTTAGTAATTAGTTGGTTTGATTTTTTATTTTCCCGACGTTTCGGCACCTTTGCAGCTGCTGTTGTCACGGGTGACTGCGATATGTTCTGTATTTTTTTGTCAGCCGACACAAAACCGAGCGCGCAATCTTTCACTGATTTAAGTATACAAAGAAAGAAAGTTTAATGGACCGAACACATCGTTATAGTTTAGATCGTGGCTAAAAATAACAATTTACCTAATTATCTAATGTAAAGAAGGACGGTGGCCCAGCAATTGCGGTTAAGCAACTTTCGCAAGGGTCGGACATGGGATGGGTAAACAAAAAAAAATATTATCTCGATCTCCTCCGTGCTTCGGAAGGCACGTTAAGCCGTTGGTCCCAGCTGCATTTGCAGTCGTTAACACCCACCAACCCGCATTGGGCCCGGGTGGTGGGTTATGTCCCCGTCCTCCTTACCACCCATAAGGAAGGCCTGTGCCCCAGCAGTGGGGACATTAAAAATGACTGATGGACAATGTAACGTTAGCGTAGGCTTTAAATAGTTTAGCCTCCATTATCAACGCTAACTAGACATCACCACTTTCTAAACATCACCTCATAATTCGGTTGTAACCAGTCATCACATATTGATAACCGTTAATTACGCGTTCGATGGCCGGCACTTTAACGGGCCGCCAAAGCCGTAGTTTAACCGCGGGTCAAGAAGTAACCGATCCGGGCCATCACTATTAATGAACACCATTCTTAACTGCATCGGACAAATTATGTGTGTGGTGCAAGTTTGTAGCCGAGGACGATTAAAGCAAAATGTAATTAAAACTCAGTTAATAATAAAGTCAATGTTAAAAATATCTATCAAGGTGCCTATTCATTCACTATCAAGTTCTCGAGTTATAGATTGTGGTTTTTACTTTTGTTCTAGACCTGTTGGTCGATGTTAGTTTGTTTTTCAAGTTCCATTTTTATTTCATACTCTCTACTGAGACTGAATAAAAGTCTACTTACCTATACAACGCGTTACAAAATAACCCCTAATCCTCGAATAATTACAGCTAGAAGCTGTGTCGCCGTATGCAAAGTGAGGCAACTTATACTGAGCCAAAATGGCTGAGTTCTCAGATTTATATCCTCCATACGTTTCCTCTTCGTAACTAAAATCCAATAATATAATAAATAATCTCTTTAAGGTAGTGGAATTTAAACTGTTTTGTACTTATTAGGTATTATTATGTAATAATGGATAATAAAAATCTGAAAACGGCGCCATTTTGGCTGTTTTAGTTGCCTCACTTTTGACAGCGCCGTGCTTTGTAGAGAATTATCGTTCTAGGCGTAATTATTCTAAGCCCCTAATACTAATATGGTAGATAGGGACCATCAAACTAAACAACTTTTACTAAAGGACCAACTCTGAATACGCAAAGAAATCTCCTGTTCCATACATTTTGATTTTTTTGTTATTCATTTTTGTAAGAAACAGCTGGTTTTTTTTCGCGATTTCAGATTTGGTTTCATAGTTCCACCGTATCCACCATATTCGGTATTAGGGGTTTTGTAACACATTGCATGTAATGATCTGCGATGATTTGATATATAAAAATCATTAAGAAAAAGTTTACACAAGGTCTGAGTTGACGCTATCGCTTGTGTCTTGCACCATAACCTAAGAAACTTATAAGGCTTATAAGTTTCTTAGGTTATGGTGCAAGTTTCTATATAAGCCCATCATCACACCTCGTTTTCGCCTACAAAACTATATTTATACATTATAACTGCCCAACAACACATGCAACGGGGCGTTTAAAATAGTTTCAATATCCCAGCGAAGTATTCAAAACTTTTTTAAGGAACACGTAATCTTGAATGTTTTCTTAGAAGTATGACTAGTTCGTCTCTTATTAAACGCCTATACATATGAATGAATTTGCATAGGTTTTATAAAACAAGTAGATTTAGCATTGAAAATTGGCTTAATGTCGTCTGAGTTGAAAAAAATCTTAACAAATTTGAATTTAACTGTCCCACATTAAGACGATATGATAAATATATGTAACAAAAAGTGGTACTATTTGCGTAAAATCATACGTGGGTTGGGTCATAAGAATAAATAAAACTGTTTTATTTATTCTTATGGTTGGGTATCCACTTAGGTTCGCGAACTTCATGCTCCGCGGACCTAAGGGTGGGTACCCACTTAGGTTCGCGAACCACCGCGCTCCGCGAACCTGCACAAAAAAACTTTTATCCTGTGCTGCAATAGTGATGTGTACAGTGCGAGGCATATATCTTGAAATCGGGTGGGGATTGCGCGGAACGCGTATTTTGTGCATGCGTAGCGGTGAGGGGCGCGGGCGTTGGGAGAGGGGCGCGCGCTATTGGTCGCTCACAACAGCACATGCGCGAACTTATCCCTACTCCGTCGATAGAATTTCAAGATACGTGCCTTGCACTGTACATGTCTGCAAAATGCGGAGCGCGCAACGAGGTTCGGACACGCAAAGTACCTACAGTGTCGTTGGTCTTGTACCATGAAATACACCTAATTTTATCGACAAAAACACTCATGTTGAGGCACAGAATATATTGAGTTCTATTCCCTCTCCTGTTTGAATGGCCGCTATTTTAAATTATTATAAATTATTTTATGATGTCCCAGCGTTGCCCCAGTTTATTTTATTTAATTACTTTCATAATAAAAAAATGCTAATTACATTTTATTTAGGTATCAAGAATTGTTTTATATTTAGAAAAACAATTACAAAAACATTAAGTTTTTTTCTGAAGTATTTTGTGAAAAAATGTAAGTAAATAGTACTCTAATGATAAAAAATTGTGATTTAAATGCGTTTTAACTTAAAAATCCCACTTTTTAATGCAGAAAATAATTATCAATCTGATTCTAGAGGAAAATACCTACTCTGACATACTACTTTGATTAAGACGCGATAGACTTTCATTTTTTTAGAATGGTGGGGCAAATGACATAGGCGCGATGGGACATGTATTTTTTGCTTCATTATAAGGGGTCGTCCATTAATCACGAGAGCATCGAAAGGGGGGGGGGGGGGTAGTTGAAAAAATCACGAAGTATCACAAGGGGGGACGGGGGGGTGTAGTGAGATATCACGTGTATTAATTTTTTCATTGAAACCGTGACTTTTAATCGAAAACTGCGTGTGATTGTTGACTCCACCGTTGAGATTATTTTGTACCAAAAAATACACGTGATTTAGAGGGGTGGGGGGGGGAGGGGGGTCAACGTAAAACCTCACCATGCATCACCAGGGGGGAGGGGGGGTTAAAAATTGGCCAAAAAAACATCACGTGATTAATGGACGCCCCCTAATACAAATGAATATTATCTACTAATCGACATCAAAATTATTGCTAATGTGTCGCATATTTTGAGCTGTTGTTGTTGGAATATGACCCTTACGTAACCAATCATATTACTATAGGACTTTAAGATCTGGAGAAATCAATATTTTTCGGCAGGGCCATCTAAAATAAAAAGTGAAATTTTAAATGACAGACAATCCAGCAGCAGAGGGGATAGACTTCAAAATGGGGGTGTTTTTATTGATAAAATTAAGTGTCTTTCATGCCTTTACATTACCGCTAGTACAAGACTAAAGCCACTGTATAATGGCGCACTGTTCTAGGTTCGTAGAGCGCGGAGGTTCACGAACCTAAGTGGGTAGGTAGTTGGGTACCCATTTACCCAGATTCTTTAGTAACATTATAAAATAAAACATTTGCTAAATGACAACCCAGACCTTTCACAATAACCACAAGTGCCTTTCCTGGAATGTCCCGTAATTTATTCCTGGCTGGGCCCATCTGTCCTAATTACGCAATGTTTTCACACTCGCAAAACAAAAGACATTCGTACCGCATTCCATGTGCGCACAAAAAATAAACTGGATGTCTGAGGAGAAAGGTGAATTTTGTTTTTTTGGATTTATAAACAAGAATGGGACAAAAATAGCAAATGCTGTTGTGTGCATGATGTGCATCTTTCATTAAAAACATGTTTCTATGGATTTCTTTAAGCATAATCAAAGTATTATCTACTGTTTAGTCTAAACTATGTTTAAAGACAGAAATAATAGTAAGTATTTAGCTTTTTTAAGGATACTAAAAATTCAAAATTAACTCATAAAAGAGATCGGCGGGTTTCTTATGAGAGTTCGGCCTGATCACCTAGGTACACGAAAAGTTTTACTGGCTCGTTAAAGTTCATTCCATAAGGGAACCAAAAAGTGTTTTTAATTTTCCCAAAAACTTAAAGGTAATGAAAACAAGAAACGTGCTTACCATAACAGAAGTGAGCCTGTTCTATCTGATAACTGCCCATGAGTTATCAGCGAATCTGATGAAGTGAGACGTGGAAAATCTTGTAAGTTAATAACATTTTGCATCAATATCGTCGAATAGCGCTTGCGTCCTTGCCTCCTACTTAAAATATATTGGGACATTAACATTATGCAAAAAAAATCCCGTATTATTGACAAATTGACAGACAAGTGAAGAATATATAACTGATAAAAAAGTTCGTATATAATTAATGTCAATCAATTAGTATGAAAAATCGATTAGATACAATGACAAAGACTATGCTTTTTCTCCAGTTTACCAAGTTTTACGAGTTTGTTTTTTATATTAATAGATATTAGGAAGAATATAGTATTTTTGGTATGAATCCTAATGCTGTAGGACTTCAGGCCGAGACCCACCAGTCTCCTTTATACGAAATCCACCTTAAACAAGGAGCCCTTACAAATTCTCAATCTCACATTCCTGTCCTCCTTGCGAGTTGAGACCATTAACTGCTTTAACCTCAACGCGTGATAAATAATAAATCTCGGCGTAAGATTAGGCGTTAATAAAAATAAATAAAATGGGAGTGGGCGCGCTTGATTGCATGACAAATTAATCGGAACGCTCCAAGTTTTGTACGCAAGTTTGAACGCAAAGCTTTTAATAAATATGTAGGGGAGGTCAGCTCAATGCGGCCATAGGAGGCAAAGCGGCCATGCCTCATTTCTCGACAACTTATAACGATAGTACGATGTTTTATGTTCTGATATGCAGTAAACCTACCGCCCCGCCCCGAGCAGCCATTTGGAAGTGGTCGGAACTAGCATGTGGCCGCGGCAACATGCGAAAGATTTTTGTTCATTTTGTTAAGAAAATCCAGGGTAAACTCAATCTGTTTTGATCAAAACTATAAAACTCAATGTTTTTATATTACGTCTATTATTGCTTATCTATTTGGCTTTGTTTGTGTAACATTGGTTCCGACATGAGACAAATGTAATGAGCACAGTTAATTTTTAAAACAAAACGGTGGAAAAAGGCAAAGCGGTCTGGGCAAAGTGGCCAAGTGCTTTGCCTAGCTATTGAATATTTTAATTTAAGTAGATGAATTGTTGATAGATAAGTATGAGAAAATTGATGCGTACCTATAACATAACTAAAATAATAATTATTATAATAATTAAAAATAAATTTAAGAAGTATTCGAACATTGTAAGACTGTAATAATAAATGTCTCATTTTTCATTAGTAGAGTTTTATTTAATTTATTTTTGGTCGTCTTGTTTTTTTAAGCACGATGTTTTTCAACTTAAAATGAATTTCTTGTAATCTTTTGGAATGACCACTTTGCCCTTACCCCCATGGCCGCTTTAGGCGCTCACTTGGGCAAAGCGGTTTTTTGACAAGTTTTCGTAATTTACAAATTAAAAGAAACTATTAAAGTTTTCACGGAATGCGATTACACGTTATAAAAGTTTAATAAATTCCCTATCAATTGGTATAAAATACTTTTCCAAATTCTGTTGTTTAACAGCATTTTTTTAAAGTCAAAGTTAAGGTGGCCGCGCTGAGCTGACCTCCCCTATACTTGACCGAAAGTGGCGCCCTCAGAGGTTTTTATTTAATAAGTTATAAAAAAAAAATGTTTTACGTGGAGTTTTTAGTGCCCATGGTCTAGTATTTTTAGAAGGTATCACTAAATGCTCTCGTAGTCATTCGTAGAAGTAGATAGCAAATGTGTCAAATACGGCCACTTTTAGCAGTTTTGCCATCTATTTCTAGCAGTGAATACGAGGGAATGTAATAACGATATACCGTCTAAAAATACGAGACTATGAGCTTTAAAAAATTCCACGTAAAACATTTTTCAAATTGTGTATGAGAATTAAAAAACGTCATACTAACAAGATACGCGCGAAAACATAACCTTTTCTTTGCAGCCGGGTAAATAAAATTCACCGCAGCGCCACTTTCGCTTACGGTGCCACATTAAATGCGATTGTCATCTTTCTTTTAATCAATAACATGGTCACATGTCATTGATAAAATTGGTATTTGTCAATTAATAAATTGACAATTACAATTTGATAAATAAACAATATTGGTAAACAATTGATAAAATTGGTACCTAATGGTAATAGGGAATATGCATCAAAAATTTGTTTTATCAAAATCAAAGTATAATGCGTGAGAAAATCAACTGTATATTAAAATGTTTTTCTTGCGTTTTTTTCTCGTGATATAGTTACTTGAAGTTAGCACGCAGCAGCAACCGCCGAAAACTCTCCATACAAAACGGACATGATGAGTTAGCCAAGAATTTTCGATTATTTTCAATTATCTCCCTAAATTTTGCGTTTAAGTACATATGTGTCATACAAAAAATTATTTCTTATTTGATATTCTATCGGACTGTTAAGTTCATTATATTCGAAAGTGAAAAAAAAAATCGTAATTATTCCCTGATTTCATCGTGTGATAAAACTAAAATAATACATTTATTTTTTATTTTCCTGTTCCATCATGTTTTTATACGTGTCCGAAGCGATCAAGCTCAAATTTATTAAAATCGGTGACTTATGCATATTCCCTATTGTCATCCACGTAATTTCGAAAAGGAGCCCCTGGGCCCAAGGCCCGTCTACCAAAATTAAGTCGCTACCACTGAAAAATTCACTTAAAAATATTGATTTCACCTAAACTATAGGCATATATAATATGAACGTCTTATGGCCCATTTACATGCTGGCCGAGCCATGACGAGCCATGGCGAGCCTCCACCTTGCGCCCAGCGTGTAAACAGGTGAACGGCTTGGCTTGCGTAGGCTCGCGTAGGTTGGCCGCCGATCCGCGCCCGTGTCGGTTTTTGAACACAGATCAAAGGAGCTGGCGGCAGGCGCTTGCCACGTATTTACATGTTGGCCGTTCTTCAGTGTCGCTCAAGAGCTCGCGCCGTACGGGTGTATTTATGCTGCGCTGTGTATGACCGCGTATCAACAATACGAAATAATACTTCGTAGCTACATAATCTATTCATTATGAAAACATATTTTGAATGTGATACCTTGTTAGTTGTTACCTGTTGCGGTTTATATGGATTTTTATCATCCACCATCTTCTACGATGAACTTTTCGCTCCCTTTGTTTTTTTTATAAAAATAAACGTATTAAAATAGGCATTATGCCTCATTTACACTATTACTAAGACTATTACTAAGACACTATTACTAAGACTCCGCTGTCCGTCTGTCTGTCTGTCACCGGCTGTATCTCATGAACCGTGATAGCTAGACAGTTGAAATATTCACAGATGACGTAGGTACCTAACCTATTTCTGTTGCCGCTATAACAGCAAATACTAAAAACAGAATAAAATAAATATTTGAAGGGGGCTCCCATACAACAAACGTGATTTTTTTTGCCGTTTTTTGCTCGATATTAGTAACGACAACAGGTGGACAGTTGAAATTTTCACATATATTATGATGTATTTCTGTTGCAGCTTTAACAACAAATATGTACTATAGATATTTAAGGGGGGCTCCCATAGAACAAACGTGTTTTTTTTTTGCCGTTTCTGGTACGGAACCCTTCGTGCGCGAGTCCGACTCGCACTTGGCCGGTTTGCTGAGGCTGGCCGAAGCTGGGAGCTGGCGGTCGCTCGCCGAGCCACGGCCAGCGTGTAAATGGCATCCAAGCGATCGCCGAGGCTCGCCGAGGCTGGCCGTAGCTCGGAGCTGGCGGTCGCTCGCCGAGCCACGGCCAGCATGTAAACCCGGCATTAGATGTCTAAAGTTTGTTAGCCAAAATGATAACGTTTCTATTTTGGTTTGGATCTGTTAATCGGGTTGATGAAAATAATATAAAAAATTACCACAACCACAATTTAATTAATTAATCGCGCCTGTGGTCTAGTGATTTAATCAACAGTAATTAGTGGTCGGTTCACTTTGTGGTCAGATGGTGGTAGAATGATAATAGGGTTTGTACTTAGTCGGATAGATACCAATATCTTTTTAATTTATTCTACCTTAAAACACACACAAACACCATTATAGCCCACTGCAGGACATTCCAAAGTTGCCATAACCGATCCACCAAGGGATAAATTGCAGGGGATCGGATGGGAATAACTCTTTTTTACCATCGCCACTCTAAAAAGTGCGTTTAATTCAACGATAAGAGTGAATAATAAGCGATTTTATTCATCGAGTGAATAATAGTAGTTTATGAAACTGACACATAAAGAGTGTTTTAATACCTAGTTATGTGCAGTTTCATACACTACTTTATCTACACTCATACATTTGGGATTGAACCTATTAAATAAAAGATCAACGTTAGAAAAGAAAGAGAGACTTTGTTTGTATTAGCTGTACCTAGCTACCTACCTACCTTGTAATAAGTCATTTCCTTAGCTGCATCTAAAATATCGGGCAGAGTTTAATTTTTTCACATTTTAAAAGCAAGAATAAAAAACCTACAAAATTCAGTAAGTACCTATAACAAAATGTAAAAATTGAAATCAAAACTTTTTTGAAATTCTTTAAAAATGGCGCGCATTCCATTAGAAAAAAAAATGAGATGAGTGCATTCCAACAAACTAATCGCAATAAGTCATCGATCACCATAGAGTGCATTTTAATCATGGAAAGTATGTGGGAAAATATCGTTGTTTTTTTTTAATATCACGGCACTGCCTTCTTTTTGGATTTGCCCTGTATCGTAATGAGAAAAAAAGTTATTTTATGATGCAGTTGAGTGCATCGTAATGAGTTTTTTTTTTAATTTTACCTATCCACGAAGATAAAGTACGTATTTATATTACCTTTTTTGAATTCATATTTGGAACATTACGTTGTGAGTGTAGATAAAAATAATTTGAATTTGGAACAAGCGCGCATCATGAATTAGTACAAAAAAGTACCTATACCATAAAGTTAATATTACCTACCTATACCTACTAGCTGCTATGGAGTTATTCCATAAGCCATAGTTACACAATAAAATTAAAAGAAAAAAATATCCCGCCAAATTTAATTAGGTTCTTCTTAGTGTCTTATCTTTGGGTTCTTTTCTATCTATTAGAGGGAGATTGAATGTTCAGTCTTGCATCAGTCCATTCCATCAGTCTGGTACGATATTCAGTCTGCAAAAATTCAAAGTCTATGCAGACTGATGAAATGGACTGATGCCAGACTGATCATGTACTCTCTTTTTTGGCGTGGTTGTTTAATGTCATTGGAAAACTTCTAATTTCACGCATGGGTCGCATAGGTCGGTCATGGGATGGGTGACTAAAAAAGCTCTCGAGCTCCCCCGTTTTAAATGCTCTAAGCCTCCGTGCCTCGGAAAGCATGTTAAGCAGTTGGTCCCGGCTGCATTTGCAGTCGTTAACACCCATCAATCCGCATTAGGCCCGCGTGGTGGGTTATGGCCCATCCTCCCACTCATAAGGAAGGTCTGTGCCCCAGCAGTGTGGGGATATTAAAAAAGGCTGATGGTCAACTATAAATACTAAGTATAAAGTACTGCTAGAGGTACCTATTTGTTTTCTCGCAGTCAATGGTAAAAAGTAGAGTACACAACCCGTGAATAAAAAAATTCATCTCGGTCCTTTGTATCCCTCGCTTCGCTCAGGATTCTACTTTTGAATCCCTCGCTAAGAATCCTTCGCTACTCTCGGGATCCAACTTAGTCCCTCGAACTAAATTCCCTTTTTATTCACTTGTTGTATAATCTACTATTTTGCGATTACGCTACTGTCCATTATCTGTTCCACGGAGATGTTATTAAATATACTAACCTCTACGTCATAAGTCGCTAAAATATTATTTTACACCCCTTAATTTAGTTTAGTAGTAAACGTAGGTTCTGCCATCTTTACCGGACGCAACACAGCTTTTGATCTACAAGGTTATTTTTAGTTAATATAAAACCTCTCGTGGGGTTGATCAGATAAATCTATCATCAAACTGAACAACTTTTACTATGGGACCAACCTCGAAATCACGAAAAAAAATCAGCTGTTCCATACAAAAGTACTTATAATTCTACTCCATCGAAATGTATGAAACAGCTGATATTTTTTTGCGATTTCAAGGTTGGTTCCATAATGAAAGTTTTTAAGTTTGATGGTCTGATCAACCCCACGAGAGGTTTCGTATAACATTGTATAGGCAACAAACTTGAGTAGGCCTATGAGCTGCAATTGAATATTGATATCATGATTTTTTGTTGTTGTTTGGCATCGCTCAAAATATAATACTATAAATAAGCGTGATTGTTCATTCATGTGGAATTAATATTCATACATTACATTGAACTTCACTACTCGACCTTCGTCCCAATACAAAGAATACCATTCCGAGTTGAGCAATTTAAGTTTTTACATATTTATTTATGTTTGGTTTGTTAGTCGGCTAACATAATAGAGCATTGTTGTCTGTCTGTGCAAACACGGTTATTAAGTTGTTAGCTCGGAAAGATTGCTTGATGATACACCTTGGTCTCCTAAAGGCATAATCTAATAGAGCAGAGCCCGAGACGTCTTTGGCCTTTTAATAGTTAACTTAGGCGTGAAATACACAGAAGCGACGCGGCACGGATACGGCGGTGATACGGTGCAGATGTGAGACTTTCGGATGCTTTCGGCCAATCAAATACACGTATCTCCGCCGCATCGCTTCTATGTATTTCACGCCTGAGACTTATGTAAAATATTTAACTACTATTGGCTCACAGAGACAAAAGTAGTAAAGAACGGGGGGAGCAGCAGACCCCGTGTTTGTGACATTTTAGATTTTTTTTTGAAATGGCTGAATCATATTTTTTTATAGAAAAAGTACAAAAACGGAATCGAAAAAAAATCTATTTAATTTATCGAACCTGCTCACAAAATTTCACGAGAATCGGTTGGGAAATACGACACAGAAGGACCGCCAGACATTCGAAAGACCGCAAGACATATAAACGGGAAGCGCAAAAAGCCTTTTGGGCAAAAAGCCCAAGCTGAAACGGAGACGCTTCGCGTTCGGTCACAGTCTTTAATTCGTTTTGTTAACATATTTTAAACTTTTATTCTTGGAATAGGCGAAATCTCATTTCAATAGGATTCATTCTTAAAAAGGTTTCTTACCTATAGTTACCGATATAATTATTTCGAGAACTTAAATGGTTTATCAACAGCTTACACTACTTACAACAAACTTTAACGGTTGCTACAGTTTGACCATAAAGAGTTGAAATTAAATAAAATGGAACTAAAATTTTTCAGTACAAAATTTAGTAAGTGTTGCCAATTTATTCGTGATTTTGACGTGTTTACATAGAAAGTGGCGCCCTCAATTTTTGTCAACTCTTTATGGTCAAGCTGTATATGTAGTGATTAGTAGTAACTGTAGGTACTTATAGGTGTAGTTGAGAAAAGTTAATGGAATGTTGATATATTGATGATGATGATACGATTACTAATATTCGAAAGTAAGAAAGATTTGAAGTCAATTATAATCTCAGGAAATTAAAATATAAACTTTATTATAATATTTCTGGGTAGAGGTTAATCAACTGAAAATTTCCACATCCGATTTATCATAAACAAGGAAATTCGACGTCGATTTTGCATGAAAATTAATAAAAATATCCCTAACGCGGTCGCTTTCATAACCTTTTATGTTTGGTTTCAGGTAATTGGCCATTTTTCATCTGGCAATACTTTATTGGGGTTGCCGTTACTCGACGTTGCCGAATCGGAAATTATTTTCGATAATTAATGGATGTGGGTAACGTACTTTGTAGCTGTATTTTTCATATATTTTGTGAAAGCTGCATAAATCTAAAGCAGATTTTAGCATAGATTTTTAGGATTCCGTACCCAAAGGGTAAAAACGGGACCCTATTACTAAGACTCCGCTGTCCGTCTGTCTGTCTGTCTGTCACCAGGCTGTATCTCATGAACCGTGATAGCTAGACAGTTGAAATTTTCACAGATAATGTATTTCTGTTGTCGCTATAACAACAAATACTAAAAACAGAATAAAATAAATATTTAAGGGGGGCTCCCATACAACAAACGTGATTTTTTGCCGTTTTTGCTCCATATTGATAACGACTACAGGTAGACAGTTCAAATTTTCACAGATCGTGTATTTCTATTGCTGCTATAACAACATATGCTAAAAACAGAATAAAATAAATATTTAAGGGGTCTCCCATACAATAAACGTGTTTTTTTTGCTGTTTTTAGGGTTCCGTACCCAAAGGGTATAAACGGGACCCTATTACTAAGCCTCCGCTGTCCGTCTGTCTGTCTGTCTGTCTGTCTGTCACCAGGCTGTATCTCATGAACCGTGATAGCTAGACAGTTGAAATTTTCACAGATGATGTATTTCTGTTGCCGCTATAACAAAAAATACTAAAAACAGAATAAAATTAATATTTAAGGGGGGCTCCCATACAACCAACGTGATTTTTTTGCCGTTTTTTGCTCCATATTGATAACGACTACAGGTAGACAGTTGAAATTTTCACAGATCGTGTATTTCTATTGCTGCTATAATAACATATGCTATAAACAGAATAAAATAAATATTTAAGGGGGGCTCCCATACAACAAACGTGATTTTTTTGCTATTTTTTGGTACGGAACCCTTCGTGCGCGAGTCCGACTCGCACTTGGCCGGTTTTTTTGGTACGGAACCCTTCGTGTGCAAGTCCGACTCGCACTTGGCCGGTTTTTTTTGTTTCTATAGTAACACCAAATTCATAAATATTTAGTGTAGTAATATTAACTTGAATGCGCATTTATCAAGTTAATATCTAACAAACTGCGATGTTTTGATGTTAGAAACAATGTAATAAGTAAACCATAACTACAGTCAAATTACAGTCAGATACAAACGAAACAACATAAAAGCAGAAATAATTTGTATTGGACAGACAGAGGACAATAACATCAATAATATTTTAAGCATTACTGGCGCGCGGGAATAAATACTTACTTGTTTTAAAACGCATCGTCTCCGAAGGAATTTACGCCTGCAAAATAATGGATTGTTCATTGTGTTTTGTGTGCGCGTATTAGCGCCCGGGAATTATAAATTCTTGCTTGAGACTCGGGTTTGGAAAATATTTTTAAGCGGTTAAAATGGGTATTTTAAGGTCTTGAACCTAAAAATTCCTTCTTACTTCAAATCCAAATGATATTTTTTTTGCATTGGGTCATTACTTTCTGCCTGCGATAATTTAGATTTATTTATTTATTAGAATAAACACATTTACAATAATTTTTAAATTTTTGTCATAACAGCAAAAGTTAGTAATGCGTCTGTAGTTTCAACTTACATTTCATCCAATAACATTTCAAATGAATTACTTTGGTACTGCCAAATATTTTTCATTACCTACCTATACAAAAATAGTTATTTATTATACAAGTGACCAAAATTAATTTGTGCTGCGAGATTAAATCACGAACTAGCGAAGTAGTCTAGAATTGAATCACGAGCGTAGCGAGTGATTCTAATAAAGACTACTGAGCACAGTGAGTGATTTAAAGGCACGAGACAGAGCAAAATTTTGGTCGCGTGTAAAATATACAACTTTTCACCTCTACCAGCGAGAAAATTTTCACGTGACTTTCCTGGTAAAAAGCTTAGGCCCGTATTTATAAACCGCTCTCAATACAGATCTCAAGAACGATCTCAGCTGATACGCTCTCAAGATGTGAGCAGCATCTTAAGTTGGATATTAATTAATAGTCAGATATCAAGAGCGTATCAAATGAGATTGATCTCAGCTCTTAAGATCCATCTTAAGAGCAGGATCTTAAGTTCACGTTGGTTTTTATACAGTAACATGACACTTTTAAATTAAGATAGAATGATTAACGTTTCGTTTAAGCTGTGTAGAATAATTAGCTCAAAATACAAAAAAAAAAAATTATAATTGTACTCTCATAAATTAGTGCAAAACATTTTAGACAGTGGCAAAATGTATTATTTATTTATATTATTTTATTTATATTACTTTGTTTACACATAAATAAAATATCACTTTATTTTACTACGTCAATTCAAGACTGAAGTCTGGGTTTATGTTGGCTGTATGATGCAAATGTGCCTTTGCCTTTTCTGTTTCATGACAAAAAAAATCGGTAAAAATTGGCGGGATATTGTAATTGTTATTATGACTAATACATTTCGTATTTTATGTAATATCGTAATCAATATCATCATAATGATTAACTTCCTTTATTAGATTTTGAAAATCTATAGTTTTATCCACGTACATAGGTACAAACACATACGTAGCAGTTCAAAATAAAATGACACACTCTCTTTTTGCATCGGGGGTTAATAACTATCCAACGCGCGCGCGCTCTCAAGTCACGGTTTTGCAGCACTTGGCGAACACGCTCTCAATCATCATCTCAAGAGTGATCTCAAGTGCAGAGTTTTGTTTATTAATATGAGTGATCTCAGTTGATACCACGAACTTAAACCTGTACTTAAGTATGATCTATTAATTAGAACAGCATCTCGAGTATAATTTCAAGATAGCTCTCAACGTTGAGAGCGGTTTATAAATACGGGCCTTAGAAACTTGTTCACTCAACTCTTTTGGAGTTAGACAACTATCTTCATCGTTGGACGCACTCATTTTTGTGATTATTTATCACAAAAATAGTTTGATCAAACCTATGCTGAAAAATTTTATTCATAGAGTAAAGTAGATTCCTGTCGTTTTAGTTACATTCGTTGTATTTTTCTCTTATTCACTAATATCCCATCTTATTTATTTATTTAAAATCATAAAACTCTAATTTGTTAATAAATTTCATTAATTTTTCATATTTCATGTTTATTTCATACTTGCGTTGCGACCTCATTTCGTCCATACACTTTATTTAGAATTATCAACCTTCTTTTTTAACAATCCTTATTTAAAACTCCTTATATCCTAGCATTTTATTATTTTACTTTTTAATTCATTTATGACACCATAAAGCACTCTATCTATCCTTTTCTCACATATCAATGTTATAAGTCTTGTCCTTGTCACTTTATTTCTTTTTTATTTTAAAAGTTTGTGTTAGAAATTAAAAAAAAAAACTTTGCTCTCTCGATTTTGCTGCGAGTTTTTACGCGCCAAAAGCGCCCTTTTCGTGCTGGAGAGGTGAAAAATGTTTATGCAGTATCGAATAAAATAACTAAGTATAAAAAGATCGACCGATTGTGACCAACAAGGAAGAGATTACGAAGATTTCAATGGATTAAGAAATGTTGTGACAGAAATGAAATGGTATTCAAAAAGCTTGTAAACAGAGACTCGATCAAAACCCTCACAATGGAGTCGTGAGTCCAGCCACAGATTATTCGGCCATATTTCACGATCTCTCTGTTATTGTATTTAATACTGTCGGACCTCCTTATAAATATCATAATAAAGATGTTTTCGAGTCGTTGGTATCTTTGGAGAAAGTTATTGTGCTGGTGAAAAGATAAAGTAGTGATTCTAGATTCGTTCTGACCGTGTTTTTCAATTACATTTTGGCAGAAAGGTTGTCAAATATAACTTCTTCCCTTTGATTTCATTGAAGGCTTTTCAAAATGACAAAGAAACTGTAGCCTCAATAGATGGCGTTGATAAAAATGTATGTGTCAATGTATTTTTTTACTAAGTTTCGAAAAGTACCTACTCAGGTAGGCAGGCAGAATAGATGTAAACCTAAAATGTTTCTGTTTGGGCAGATATCAGCCAGTGAGCGCTTACTTTCCTCTTTGGTACAGGCTGTTTATGTTTAAAAGCCAATTTTGACACTTTTCTTTCCATCTAGTGAGGCAAATAGTTACAACTTATTTTTTAAATATCACTTTGAAAAGCCCCCATTACATTTTGGCAGAAAAGGTGTCAAATTGTATTTTCTTCTCTGTAATTTTAATCTAGAATCGACTGTTATTTTAATCTGATCTACAAGTATCCTACCTATTGCAGGATGTTCTGACAAGACATAATCATGATTTATGAGCTTCTCATTTGTGTGTAGTGTTTTTATTAAAATGAGGAAAACTTTTCTCTTCTCCTTGATATTTTTTACATTTATTCCGTACCGCTAGATGTTTTTTTTTACTTTAGCAATTCCAGATAGTCTATTCACAGCCTAGAATGATCTTAAATAGATGCGTGTTTTCTCACTTGTCTGTTTTACCGAAGTGAGTCTCGCTCGATCTCATCAAAATAAAAGTAACGTGCATCGATGCCGTCGGTCCAGTTCCTAAACGAGACAAATCGTTCTTTTATGAGACGCCGTTTTGCATCTGTGTCGTGATGTCACCATTAATTGAGTTGGTACCAGTTGGGTCGTTTAATTATGAGGGTGTGGACTATATTTCCTATATGCATATCTTAGAATTTACTTAATAAGGTTTGAAGTAAAAGTTCTTTTCACTTTATTTATATCCGGTTCGAAGGACCATATAAAATTTTAAAGTAAACATTGTGTTCCGACAGTTTGAGATAAGATAAGATTATTAAGATTATAAGACTGAGGCAGTTATCCAGTTGTTGATGGTTCCGAGTGAAATGCGCTAGTAACTGGTCTTCTTGTCCCTTATAGATTTATCATATGAATCATTATTTATTCGATTTTGTTGTGTTGAGTTTGACCATACTGCTGGAGCACAGGCCTTCCATATGGGTGGATTAGGAGGATGGGCCATAACCCACCACGCAAGCCCAATGCAGATTGGTGAGTGTTAACGACTGCAAATGCAGCCGGACTAATGGCTTAACGTGGCTTCCGAAGCACGGAGGAGCTTGAGATAATAAATTTTTGCTCACTCATCCCACATCCATCATGGTTTACATAGTAAAAATCCAAAACTAAGTATACCAATCTTCTACAATCAATCATCGGTCCTTCAATTATATTGATGTCTATAAAATTCGTAACGGTATAACTCCCCTGACGTTTCACTACGCAGATAAAGGCATGGAAGTATCATTTTATACCCCATTTCCTCCCTTTATCATCTCAAAACGGCTGCATCGCACATTTCACGGACCAACAGTTGCTATGATTGACTTCTCGGCGATACTAAGTTGAACAGTAAACTCACGACAGTACGGTATGTCAACCGGTTTGTACGGGGTGTTAACTGGTGCTTAACTTTTTCAGTTACCACGAAGATGAAAAACGGTACACATATTAGGATTTTTACAAATATCCTAAAATTTGCTTGGATGATTGCGAAAATATATTTTAGATTCTAATAATCAACCTAGGATTTTTGCTAAGAAGTGTAGGAAAGGAAGGTAGTGGACCCCCACAGTAAATCCTCAGTAGACGAAACTTTACAGTATGATAAACCATCATAAATGAAACGTATTATTTAAACTATCCAAAAACTTTTTTTACCATTGAAAATGGTTATCTGATGCAAATCGCCTTGAAAATGGTTATCAGATGCAAATCGCCTGAGACGTATTTTTGGCCATATCTCCGAGGATTTTGGGAAAATCGAAATGAAAATAGTACCAAAAGTTGAGGAATTTATCGAGACACGTGTGAACGTTTGAATTTTGAAAATCTACTGGTAACTTTTTTTGGAATTTTGCGAAATTCCAAAAATTTTTTGGGGGATGTTTGTTTACTAAATTGTAAATATTTCGGAAAAAAACCAACTTAAGAATAAATGAAAAAAGGGGTCCTAGGGTATTAGTTTAGCTATCAAATGGATAAATTATTTTGAAAATCGGTTTATAATTGTGACCTGTAGGTGGTCCCTTTAGATTTGGAATTGTAGAAAAAATAAATAAATTAAAAAAATATTAAAAACACGACTGCCCTGCCAAAACGAACTAAAATGTTAAACAACAAGTGTCATTGCAGTCGGGGGACCTTATCATGGAACAATTTTTGACCAAAGAGGTCCCCCGACTGCAATGACACTTGTTGTTTAACTTTTTAGTTCGTTTTGGCAGGGCAGTCGTGTTTTTAATATTTTTTTAATTTATTTATTTTTATTTCACACATTTTAGTGACATATTATATAGTTTTGGAATGTGCTCATCAAGGCCTTTCATTTGATGCCCATCTTGTAATAACAGAAGAAAAATTTTTTTTTTCACATTTGAAAATGGCGTCGAACAGTCGCCATATTGATTTTTTCTAAAAAAAATATAGCCAGTTTCACTCGGAATGTTGTAAGGATTCTAACGATACCCCATTTATCCAAATCAGTTCAGGCATTTAGAAGTTATGGTGGAATAAAGAAACTCACATACCCACAAACATACATGAACCCTGAACACATAACACTCTTTTTGCTTTGGGCAGTCGTGTAAAAAACGGCTGTTTCCGTACATAAAAAGTGATGTAGCTTCTATGATTATTGACCAATCGTCATGGTAATAGTGTTAAAAGATTCAGAAGCAGACGAGAAGTGCATTCGTTGAAATTTTGGAAATTGGTTAATATTATTTCGGCTGCGTTGATGCAGTCAGCGGGCGCTTTTGTGACACGAGGCGGAGCCGAGTGTCACAATCGTAAAAATAATAAGTTACTACCTAGGTAACTTTAAAAATATAATAGGACTTTGCATTTGATTTGATTTTGGTTTTTCGTAAATTTTTGTGTTCATTTTCAATGCTCCGATTCTTGCGGGGACTGTAAAATCTGTGATTTTTTGTACCTACATAGGTTTTCGCTCATATTATATTACATCCCTCCAAAGTTTCATCGACTGAGGATTTCATGTTGGGGTCAACATACAAAAGATCGCTTCATTTCCTACACTAAAGATACGGTTTACGATTATCCTATCAACACAGCAAAAAATAAAAAAGTTTATAAATTTCAAAGCTTTTTCAGTAAATAATTTACGCCACGACCGGATTAAAACGAAACGGCCACAACTTCGTATACTGAATATCTCTCAAAAGCTGAAGAGTGAGATAAAGCTGGATAAAGCTATCAAACAACAATGAGCGATGGATACAATGGCGGCCATCGATACCGCCATACAACCCATGCATCTCCTATCTGTAATGTATGCGGTAATTATCGGCTCATCTACCATGGAAGAAATTGAAAGGGGATCTTCATATCATAACAACGTGAAAGTTAGATGATTGTTTTGATATTTGGATTATTCTGACTCCTACGCGCATTATTTAAATTCTAACTTAATCCTCATTTTGGGCTTGTCTCTCATCGTTTAGGGAAAGGGGCCATTGGGCTGGGTCCTCTGAAAATTAAACAAAAAGAAAGACCTATACATTGATTGTTCAGTAGTGTCATGCCATTTGTGTTATTTCAATACATTATAATGTTTTGATTCTGTTGGTATCGTGAGTGTTAATATAATAAATACTCATCAACTTTGTTTAAGGATACAGGTGTTATTTTCATACAAACGAGGTAACTTTGAAGCCTTGGTTTTCTGCCAGGGAAGTACCGTGCTGTGATCTGATGATGGCCATCCAAAAGGTGAATGGAGGAAATTCAGATCGCTATACACACCCAAAAGATTAATGGGTCAGAGTTCTCAGTTTCTGGATTTCCATACATTTTCATGCTATTTTCGCGGTTTTTTAAACATATCTTTTAATCTTTTAGAATGCTGGTCAGATCAGTTGGGTGTGTATAGAATCTCTTCCTCACTCCCTGGAGTGCCGTCTCACAGCACAGTACATCCCTGGCAGGAAACCAAGGCTTCAAATGTACCTCGTTTGTATGAAAATAACACCTGTATCCCTAGACAAATTTGATGTGTGTATAATGAAAATGGGTTATTCTTACTATAATCACAGAATAAATATGCTATAATTTCAATTTTACCAATCTAATTGGATACCTTTGATTTATTTAATAAAAAAAGACATACCGAACGATCGACCCAATCAATGGCACAATTTGAATACAGTCGAAAGTGGCAGAAGATGGCCGCTTTCCATCACGTTCCGGCCGTAAAAAAAGGGCCAAAGATTTGCTTATACTGCGTTTCGATGGCGGCCATCAAATTGGCATAACGCCGGCCTGACGTTACAATGCCGACCGCTTTATGGCCACATTTGTATTTATAACAACGTGTTGCTGAATACTGATGCTTTTGTGTATTGTTTTAGAAAACTAATAACATCAGCTCCATTTGTATATTTTAATGACGTTAGATTTTATAGGTCACGAAAGTAGATCGAATCAAGAGATCATTATTGACCCACAGTTTGCCTGACCGCCACCACCAGGTTTGCTGATTATTTCTCGTATTAGCGGCATATTTTTTTTTATTTTTTTTATTCTAGTAATAATATTTTATCTTATTTTTATATTGTCGTCGTGGACTTTTTTGATGAAGTCGTTAATGGTAAATTTTACAAAAGGCTATGCTATGGCTAACATCAAAATCCGAATAAAAATTGAAGTTATGGATAAAATGTTCAATGAGCGTGCTTAAGACTAAAGTTATTTACTATTTTTTTATGCCTTCATCAGATCCATTTGGGGCACATATCATCCATTCATGGTACTGGATAAAGTGAAGGCAGCTGTAAAGCCCCTCACAAAAGCCGTGCTCAGTTTCCGATTGACTTGTGCCCTGTAGGTGCACCGATTAGCCATCACAATTCGCGTGTTAGGAAGCCTATCGAGTGGCGAGTGACCACAATCGATACCGTATCGAGGAGGGTCGAATCGATTGCCTTGCATTATGTAGCACAACGACCTGTGAGCTTAGCCTATTTGTTGGAGTACATAGTTGATCATTACACCACATGATACCGTCTGTATACCGCAATGAAAAGTAAAAAAATCTCACAAGGCCAGTTTTTTTATGCACAAAGGGGTAATGATTGGCTTTCACCTCACCTGATGTTAAGTGACGATAAAGGCGAGGATGGAAGCGCACTAACCCGGAATCCTCATCACTGAGGTACTGGCTATCTTACCTCTGACTGCCGGAACACTTAGGTAAGATAGTGATAGCTAGCCATGCAGGCGGACTTGAAATAAGCCCTACTACCAACCAAGTTTCTACCAGTTTTTTTTGGATTTATTCAGAAGAAGGGAGCTATCGGTAATAATAAAAGATGCAAGGCGTGGTGCTATTGGGAAATTGTAAACCATGCGATTGATGACGTAGATTTTTTAACTATAGGTATGTCCAATTTGTTATTCACAAAAACTGAGAGTTAGCATAATAGAATAGCACATGCATTTTTTTAACCGACTTCCAAAAAGGAAGAGGTTCTCTGTTCGTCTGCATATTTGTTTTTTTTGTGTATGTCCACCGATTACTCGAAAAGGGCTGGACCGATTGAAATGATTCAAACGTTATTACGTTATGTAAACTCCCAAGTTGGTCCCATTATTAAAAATTTGGAAATCGGTTTTGTACTTTTCAAGTAATCTTGAAAAAACACCGAAAATAGTATGATTTTGTGTGAATTACCTCGATGATAATGGTCGTATTACTTCTTTGTTTATGAACTGAATAAGATAATTATTATTTTGTTGGAAGAGGGATATCTGTGTAGTTCTTTAACCGAATTAAAAAAGGAGGTTCTCAGTTTGATCCGTATGTATGTATGTTTCTTCGCAATTATCTCACGTTTGGCTGAGCCGATTTTACTATATACAGCTTACAGGGGCTTTTAGGATAAAAAAAGGAATCTGTACTCCAGCCCCACCCGACTTCAATAGACGTGTTTTTATTATTACGAATATTATTTCTTGCTTTTTAGAGGTAGGTTTTTTGAAGTCGGTTTTTTGTTTTTATTAAAACATTTTTTTTGGATATTTGTACATATGTTTTGGGTCATACTATTTTACATCGCTGCAAACTTTCATCGACTGAGGATTTAAATACAAAAGATTGCTTCATTTCCTAGGGGAGGTCAGCTCAGCGCGGCCACCTTAACTTTGACTTTAAAAAAATGCTGTTAAAAAACAGAATTTGGAAAAGTATTTTATACCAATAGATAGGGAATTTATTAAACTTCTATAACGCGTAATCGCATTCCGCGAAAACTTTAATAGCTTCTTTTAATTTGTAAATTAGGAAAACTTGTCAAAAAACCACTTTGCCCAAGTGAGCGCCTAAAGCGGCCATGGGGGTAAGGGCAAAGTGGTCATTCCAAAAGATTACATTCATTTAAAGTTGAAAAACATCGTGCTTAAAAAACAAGAAGACCAAAAATAAATTAAATAAAACTCTACTAATAAAAAAAAAAGTTCTGAAGTTTCAAATGAGACATTTATTATTACAGTCTTAGGTCCGTATTATAGGACGAGACTCAAGCACTGCTTGCTGCTTAAGTACAGTTAGAAAGGGATGGTGCTATTCATCGCATATAGCGCCATCCCTATCTAACTGTACTCAAGCAGAGATTTGAGTTTGAGTTTGATTCTGTAATACGAGCCTTAGAATCTTCGAATACTTCCTAAATTTATTTTGAATTATTATATTAATAATTATTTTAGTTATGTTATAGGTATACGCAACAATTGTCTCATACTTATCTACCAACAGTTCTTCTACTTAAAATAAAATATTCAACAGCTAGGCAAAGAACTTGGCCACTTTGCCCGGACCGCTTTGCCTTTTTCCACCTTTTTGTTTTAAAAATTAACTGTGCTCATAACATTTGTCTCATGTCGGAACCAATGTTACACAAACAAAGCTAAATAGATAAGCAATAATAGACGTAAAATAAAAATATTGAGTTTTATAGAGTTTTGATCAAAACAGATTGAGTTTACCCTGGATTTTCTTAACAAAATGAACAAAAATCTTTCGCATGTTGCTGCGGCCACATGCTGGTTCCGACCACTACCAAATGGCTGCTCGGGGCGGGGCGGTAGGTTTGCTGCATATCAGAACATAAAACATTGTACTATCGTTATTAGTTGCCGAGAAATGAGGCATGGCCGCTTTGCCTCCTATGGCCGCATTGAGCTGACCTCCCCTACACTAAATTATTAGCATCCAAATTAACTCAATTTAAATGGCACCTGTCTAAATTGCTCATAACCATTTTTTAACAATAACTATTGATTTTGAAGAACAACTTAAAGTATAAGAAAAACTATTTTGGCTGTAGCTGAAATTAATTTTTAAGGAAATAACTAAGTTACTTACTGCATATAAGGCAGTCTGTAGCGAGAGTTAAATTATTATTCTGTACCAGTAGTGGTTCGGAAGTATCGAGTAATTGGGCCCGCCCCCGATCGCAATCGATGAGCTATCGATTATTACGATGTCTTTTGTTGGAATTTCCATTTGACCTATGACTTTAAGGTGCGTTTGAAAATAGGCCCTTCGAACCTTAACAAGGTGGTCAAAGTATTTTTATTTATGTATTAAAAAAAATTATAAATATAGTTCTAGAAAGTAAATTTTTTACATTTATTATACAACATCACAAACATTGTTCTGATTTCAAAATAAGTAACTAAAGCACTTGTTTTATAGAAATTAGAGACAACGGTGGTGGAACTAGAAACACTTAAACATGAAACAATTTAAAGGGTGTTATAAAACCGAATATGGTAGATAGGGACCATCAAACTGAACAACTTTTACTATGTGACCAACTCTGAAATCGCGAAAAAAAATCAACTGTTCCATACAAAAATTAATTACGAAAATATCAAAAATGTATGAAACAGCAGATTTTTTTTCTCGATTTCAGAGTTGGTCACATAGTAAAAGTTGTTCAGTTTGATGTTCTCTATCCATCAAATTCGGCTTTATAAGGCTATTACCAAATACCCTGTAGAAAAGTTAGTTTTTTTTAATTGACCCAGCCGGGGATCGAACCCGGGACCTCAGCGATGACGACCTTGAAATCCGGTGTGTAAACTACTCGACTATAGAGGCCGTCAATATGTTTAACTTCAATTAAATTACAACAAAGCTGTGGGTAGGTACTTAGTACTCGTAAAAAGACAAACTAATGTTTATCAATCAGTAGAAGAAACGCGAACATTTATTTGCTAGGTGTATAAAACTTAATTTTATCGCAGGTAGTTATAATTGTTTTATGAGTGTTTACAACGGTAATTTACGATTGGGATCCCCTCACCTTGGCGTACCTATAGACTAGGGTTGCCAGGTGTCCCGTATTTCCCGGGACGTCCCGTATTTCAGGCATAATTTTATTATAAATGTCCCGCTCGAACAGAATATTTTTAATATTTTTTTATTCAATATTGTTTGATTAATATTACTAATCTATGAAAAGTTGCGCACCGAGTCACGCATGACTCCGACCACGGCAGGCGCGCGCACGAGAATGAATTAGGCCGTGCGCACTTTGGATACGTTTTTGTACGAATTTGAATCGTACGAATATCCCAACCTTCAAAGTAGGGAATCCCAACCTTCCTACTATGGGAGTGGGCACACTGGGTACGAGCGCATTTCCATAGTAAAAAAGTCGTACGAATTAAATTCGTACAAAAACTCATCCAAAGTGCGCACGGCCTTAGGCACTCCGCTACGTTAAGCGGGATCCCGCCGCGAGTACATGGCGCGGCGCGGGAATTTAGATTGCTAGTTTTTGACGGACAGCATCTGTCCGTCAAAAACTTTAGTACTTACACAATATTTTTTAAAATATAACTAGCATTAAAAGCATAAAAATAAGAACGTTAAATAAAATCCCGTTTTTTTTGCCAAATTTAGCATTTGTCCCTTACAGGATAAAAACAATTGGCGTCTCTATTATGTAAGTTTGTATATAAATGCCAAATTTTCCCGATATCTAACAATCGATTTCGGCTATACTACTAAACCAAATTTCAAGTTTTATATGTTCATTCGACGCAGAATTTAATCTTCTTTAATATTGTATGCTAACATTTTCCGTTCGATGCACCATTTTTGAGTAAGAAGCAGAAACCTGAAAAAAGTGCGAAGATTTCGCGGTTTTTTGGCTTCCAAAAGTTATGCACACCTCCTGGAACGGTGCAAACTCGGATTACACGTATTTAGGACCAACTAAAGCTAACAAAACTATTTCCAGCTTACTGGGAATAATTCCTCAAAACGCATTTTTTTAACCTTATTTTATTAGGCTATAAGCACGGGAAATGGGTCTTAAAAATTAGTTAAGAACATTGTTGAAATGTCTTATTTTAAAAAACATAATTGTTTCTATGGAAAATTTAAAATAGGTCTAATTTAGCAGTACTTACTTAACGATATTCACTGAGATACTATTAATTGAAAACGATTTAATAAACTTTTTAGACCAATAACGAAATTATTAAATGCTAAACTATAGGTAGGTACTTGAGTCTCCTGTTTCTAGCGAGATAAAAGTTAATTCTGTAAGTGGAGTCATTACTTAAACATTAAAAAAATAAGCGTTGAAAACATTGAAATCGTTATACTATCATATTTCTTTTCGTTAGAACTGTAGTTCATTCGTCGTCGTACTCTCCGACAATTCATTAACTGCCCGCTGTATGCTGTATAAGCACCATTTTGACTAGACCCGCTAAAACAATTTATTTATGTTTTTTTTTACTTTTATACACTACAGATATGATAATCTACTATCGCATAGCGTCAAAAAGGTACCCTATCCCCTGTTTTTAAATTTTCATCTGTTTTACTGACAGGACAAAAAGACAGGTTTGAATCTTACTCTGGAATAAATCCACCATTTTCTTTATTAAAATTGCATCTGAAATGCTAGGAAGAAAATATAATATAATCCACTTTGTTATTCAAATATTTATACAATACATACAGGGTTATTTGTAAAACACCAACAACCTCGCAGGAGAAGATTACTAACATTACAAACAACAACGTTTGTTTTACGATATTTCCAAAAAAATAAAAAACTACTTCCCATACAAATGTCCGAACAGCTGATGGAGTTTTGTATGAAAAGGCGATTATTTCTCGGAAAGTTGTAGAACAAACGTTGTAGTGTAGGAAAGGAAGGTGGTGGACCCCCACAGTAAATCCTCAGTAGACGAAACTTTACAGTATGATAAAGTATCGTAAATGAAACATATTTTTTTAATTATCCAAATCGATTTTTTTGATCAATAGGTACTTACGAGTAGATACAGAAAAGTAGATCCAAAATATTATATCGTGGGTTGCTGTTATTTCAATTTCGAGATTTGAAATTACTCGATCAGTCACGTCTTTCTTAGTGACTCTGCGATTCCAAATGAATTTTTACAACGATCTCTGAATGAGAGTGTGGATATTTGTACATAGGTTTGGTTCATACTATGTTACATCCCTGCAAAGTTTCATCGACTTAGGATTTAATGTTGGGGTCTCCATACAAAAGATGGTTACATTTCCTACACAATTGTTGTTTATTAATTAGTAAGTAGACTACTCCTGAGAACTTGTTGGTGTTTTACAATAACCCTGTATAACTACTATTAAAACTTTAATTATTTTATGAAAGCCAGCTTTCAGTTACACAGTTATATGAAACTACTAGATAAAAATACAGTTTTTCATTTTTACTAGATAGATAGGTACTTAGCAACTCGAGTTCAAGTTAATCTGGTCGACAGTTCACGAGAAAACGCTGCACTAGTTGAACGTGTCAGTTTGCTGCAATTTGCATAGTTATTGGCCACCCTTTGTTTATTTATTTACGTTTTATGTTTACGAGGGGAGAATTTAATTATTTCCAGATTTACTTCATAAAATACGGATTAGGTGGACCCTTTTTGTGCATTTATATTTTAAATAGCTTTGTGAAAAGTATTAAAATATGTTGATTCTTGAACTTATTTTTCATTCTTCTTTGAACCTTTGAAATTTTTATGTAGTTACTGCATTTTGTTATTAGCTCACTTGGAAAAGTACAGTTTTTTTTCCTATTTCCCATACATTACTAGTGTAGAAGTAAAGTTTACAACTGACCGCGAAGCGTCTGTCCCGTCCCGTCCGGCTGTCGGGCTGTCCATTTACAACTGACCGCGAAGCGTCTGTCCCGTCCCGTCCGGCTGTCGGGCTGTCCATTGTCCGTGGTGGGTGGCATTTCTAACTGATTCTCGTGGTGAGCAGGTTCGATATAATAAGGATTTTTTTGTCGATTAAGTTTTGTAAATGTTTAAAAATGTCAGAGATAATGAGGAAAATCATATATAAGGTCCTTCTTAAATAGTGCATATTTAAGGGGTCAATGTACTCATGCATACAAACAACTTTTACTATGGTACCAACATTGAAATCGCGAAAAAAAAATCAGATTTTCCATAGAAAATTTAAAATCGAATAGATCAAAATGTATGGAACAGCTGATTTTTTTTTCGCGATTTCAATATTGGTACCATCGTAAAAGTTGTTTGTATGCATGAGTACATTGACCCCTTAAATGTGCACTATTTAAGAAGGACCTTATATATTATTTATTATTTTCATTATGATAGTGTTTATGTATATATTTTTACATTTTTTTTCCTTTTTGAGGTTAAAATGGCGGATAAAACACTATATCTCGCGATTTACACCGTGTTTCGGTGGTCACGCTAGGGGGGCTGGTAATGTTATACCACACTCCGCGAAATGGATCAAGTTATACATGAGCATACAATCTTGCTGCACGCAAATATGGATCAAGGCGTCCTGCGAGTAGGGTTGCCAGATGATAATTTGGTAAAGGAGAGCAGATGGGTCTAAAAAGGACAGGAGTAGGTGAGGAAAAAAAGGGCATTCACAAATTAAACGATTTTAAAAATGCTTTACTTTATTTTAACCATATTTAGCTGAGCTGCTAATTTTTCCAAGAAGTCCTTGGTTTTTCAATTATGAAAATCTTCACATGTCATGTTTTTAAAGTTGTATTGAGTAAGAATTAAATACTTATTCTTGATCTGTTCCTCTCTTTGCTCCACTGAGTATTAATCAGTGAAAGAAGCAGAATGGAATACTTACAGTAGGGGAGGACGGGAGGACAACATACTATTCTGTCTGTTGTGTACTTGTGTCATGACAGAAGAGTATGGGTAAAACATTGGTACATTCTGTGGGGTCAAGGAAAAAGGAGATAAGTCAATGAATTGGCACATTATTAATGTTTTGAACAAATATTTTCAAAAAAAAACATTTTTAAAATTTATTAACTAATCTCCTTTTTCCTTGTCACCACAACAGTATGTAGTGTCAAGGAAAAAGGAGATGAGTCAAAAAATTGGCACATTATTAATGTGTTGAACAAATATTTTCAAAAAATAATTTTTATTGACCCATTTCCTTTTTCCTTGACACCACAGCATTCCGACAGGAATGAACGCTAGTGGATGAGGCCCTATTATCTGGCAACCCTATATGCAGCAGGGCATTGTTCCCGCGGCGGCGCCCGCGCACCCACCGTGACCGCACGCTCCCTGTTTAGTCTCAACCACAACTATTGTTTACGTCGCGTCCTAAAGGAACTGTTTGATGCCCTGAATGTCACTGCAATTTGTTGCTGCGTTTCTAATAATTAGTTCTGTGTGCTTACATATTCTCTGCCGATTTACATTTTGAATAATAAAGGGAGAATTTACTGTTTCGAAACAAAATAAGTTTGATGATTTGAAAGTGTTACAAAAAGCGAAGAAAATAATGTTGCTTAGGAAAACAAATACAGGGTTATTTGTCAAAGATTAACACCTTGCAGGAGTAAATTACTAGCATCATAAACAACAACATATTTCGTTCTACGATTTTTCTAAAAACAGACAAAAAAAACAAATCTTCGTACATAACTCAATCAGCTGTTCAGAAATTTGTATGAAAAGTCGAATATTTTTGTATGTTTTCGGAAAAGTCGTAGGACAAACGTTGTTGTTTATGATTTTAGTAATCTACTCGTGCGAGGTTGTTGGTGTTTTACAAATAACCCTGTATAAATACTGTGTAGGTTAGGTCATAGACATAGAAAAAATTTCACTCCGCTCAAGAAGACCAACAAAGCGTGGAAAAGAGAAGTTAACATTATACGGACACGGTCTATGAAAGAGAGACAAAGAATCAAGTGACAGTGTGCCAACATTTTTTACAGTAAGAGCCCCTAGCGTCCCGCCTTGCAAATGAGCAATCACAGTTTGTTTAAAGTATTTGTTAATCCTTATTAGAATTTCAAAAAAAGGTATCGTGGAGCCATGGTGTCTTATGCTCTAAGTAATTGTGATGTGATAAAAAGAAACAATCCAAGTACCTCACACTTTTCAATTTTGCCAAACGTTTCTCTAAAACCAAATTTCGCTACATTTATTTGTTTATCGACGAAGAAAACAGTATGGAACATAGTTTATTAATTTTCTTTGCCATATATTTATCATTATATATTTTACGTATCTCATTTATAATGTATACATTAGTTTTTCGGATCACCTGTTAATTGACATTGTTGTTCTTTGGCATTCTATTTCTATGGTGTAGGTACTGTCTGGAATTTCCGGAAAGTCAATACCATGCCGTAATTTCATCTTAATTATACACATTAATGTACCTATTCTCACGCATTCCGTAATTTCTCAGGAAAAACTAATTAAACGCTCGAACGTTCGCGAAAGTGGCTCGTAAATTAATAAAATATACTTAAGTACAATTAATTTTATGACTCCGTAAGTAAGCTCTTCCACAGTGGACGCACGGCGGGCGCGCCTCTCAGGAAATCTCTACTTAATTAACTTATTGGCCCATTATAGCTGGCCCAGAAAATTTATACCGAGCGAGTTTTAACATTATTAACTGTTATGAAATCTGTTCCTTGATAGATCGTCGTGTGAAAATTAACTTTTAATTTTATTGCCTTTGCAAGAACGCAGTACCTACCTTTTACTTCGTTTACGGAACTTTCTGATTAAAGATAAAAGAGATCGGTCTGCATTTATTTTAAATTCATTCTTTGGCCAAGTTACTGCCTTATCCTTACTAATATTATAAATGCGAAAGTCCGTTTGTTTGGTACGCCTTCACGTCGTAACTACTGAACCGAACATCGTGAAATTTTGCATACACGTTGTCAGGGGTGCAGAAAAGGACAAAGGGGTGCCAAAAAGAACAAAAGGTATCCTGAAAAAACGTACAGTTCTCCAGGGATAGCAAAAACTGTCCACGCAGACGAAGTCGCGGGTGGCCGCTAGTAAAAAAAAAGGTTTAAAGTAAATTATTTTATAGCCATTAAGCCTTATAAATCTTAAACATATTTTAAAACGCCGGTTAAAACTAAAAAAAAAACTCATAAAGATCCGGTGTACAGACCACCTGTTATCGCAAATGGCGTGTGCTAATTGGAAAAAAGGTTGAAGAACATCCCTCTGTGGAGGTCCCAGTGCGTTTTGTTTTAAGGGTTCCGTACCCAAAGGGTAAAAACGGGACCCTATTACAGACTCCACCCACTTTCCGTCTGTCTGTCTGTCTCTCATGCATGAACCGTGATATCTAGACAGTTCAAGTGTTCACAAATGATGTATTTCTGTTGCCGCTATAAAAAATAATACTAAAAACAGGATAAAATAAATATTTAAGTGGAGCTCCCATAAAACAAACCTGTTTTATACGGAATCCTTGCAAGAGTTCGACTCGCACTTAGCCAGTTTTTTTTATAAGTTTTTAAATAGGATCTAGTGTAACAGTGATTTTTAGAGTATTTTTACAACTGAGTCTTAAAATAAAATACTTTTTAACGGATACTAGCGCAGTTTTATTGAAACTACTTTGGTAATTAGTTGGTATTTTGGTTTGATTTTTTATTTTCCCAACGTTTCGGCACCTTTGCAGCTGCCGTGGTCACGGGGGACTGAAGCTACTCGTGAGCCTACCCTCAAGCGATGAATTTTTTAAGACGTTCAGAAATTAATATTTTACATTTTTTTTTTTAATCTTTTTAATTGGTTTAAGTTGATTTTGTGATTTAACTAGTGGCTCCGTGAGCTGTAGACCTCGCGAAAAAATTAAATAAAATGTCGCCATTCAAAGCACACAGTAGGTACGTGAGTATTGCAGCTAGATGGTGCTTCTAATTTTGATCATTTTTCAAAATGGGTGAGTATTTTTTTATAAATTTGGAAAAATTGGCTTGACTGAACAGTTATATATAATTATCGAACCTACTCACAAAATTTCATCAGAATCTGTTGAGAAATGCGACTTGTAGAGGAGATCAAACAGCCGGAAAACTGGAATGAAATATGTTTTTTTTACATATCTCCGTCATTTTCACAAATTTCGAAAAACTGTCTCGACAATTTTTTTTTATATATTTATCAAACCTGCTCACAAAATTTCACCGAGATCAGTTGAGAAATGCGACCTGTAGAGGAGAACAGCCATCGCTGGAAATACGGACTGAAATTTGATTTTTTTACATTATCTCCGCCATTTAGAAAAAAAATGAAAAACTGGCTTGACATAAGAAATCTATATAATTTTCGAACCTGCCCACAAAATTTCACGAAGTTCGGTTAAGAGATGCGACCTGTAGAGGAGAAAAGACAGAGCCGGAAAGCTGGACTGCAATAGGTTTTTTTTACATATCTCCGCCATTTCGAAAAAAATCTGAAAAGTGGCGTGACAAAAAAATTCTATATCATTTTCAAACCTGCTCACAAAATTTCACTAGAATCGCTTGAGAAATGCGACCTGTAGAGGAGAACAGACAGCACTGGAAAGCCGAAAAACCTGTTTTTTTAACATATCTCCGCCATTTTGAAAAATTAAAAAAATCTGGCTCGACAAAAAAATTCCATATAATTTTCGAACCTGCTCACAAATTTTCACGAGAATCGGTTGAGAAATGCGACCTGGGACCCTATTTTTGAATCGCTCGGCCGGCGTCGAGCGCTCGTTTCTACTGATTTTCGTTCGACAAATCAACTCAAATGTATGGGATGTCGAACGAAAATCAGTAGAACCGAGCGCTCGACGCCAGACGAGCGATTCAAAAATAGGGCCCCTGTAGAAAAGAACATACAGACATACGAAAGAATTTTTGCCCAAGCTGAAGCAGAGACGCTTCGCTCGCACTTCGTGCTCGCTCGGTCAATTAATGCTAAAGAGAGAGAATCTACTGAAACTACCACCATTTCACAAAATTGGGAGGCCCCTCCAAGAAAGAAATGGCGAAATAAAACTTAGAGAGGAAAGCCGACCTCCGTCTTTTATATTTATTAATTTATTTGCAAAAGGAACTAACAGTATCATCAGATCTTGCAGTGTGTGTATGGGGCTTTAGCTTGTGAATGATGGGGTCCCAAGCTGGTGGAATTTTCCAACCATCATCTCTATTGAAATTAGGATATTTATTTATTTCGATAGCCTCGCGGAGCATTCTAGGAATAAATCTACGTTCCTTAGCAAGGATTTGGGGTTTGTCAAATCTAATGTAATGGTTGGGCCCCTCAAAGGCGTGATCACACAAGTCTGCTGTGTGTTTATGTATCCGTTAAAAAGTCTTTTATTTCATGTCTAGTGAGCGCGTAAGCTTGAGAAGTGAATATGAAACTGAGTCTTATTTTTCGACGATAACAGGGTTTATTAAGGGAATCTTAATAAAAGAATTCAATAATTTACCAAAAAAATAATGTTTCAAAATTTCAAAGCAAACATAATTTTTTAATAGACAAAACGAAACAATAATCAAAAATCTTTAAAAATAGTTGAAATGAAAGGAAACTATCTTGTAGTTATCTTATTATCGATACAACTGATTTAAATGATTTTAGTAAAAGTATCTTCAAGATAATTTTGCCAGTTGCTTCAAAAGCAGTTCTCGCTTGCAACTTTTTTGAATAAGTACATAATTCCGTTTTTATGTCATTGAAAAAGACAAAAAGTTAAATATCATTTCCATTACACAATCTTGTTAACTGTACCGACGGCCATTAGTGTTAATTAATATCTCGGAGATGAAACATCTGTAGCTCAAAATGTCGGCGTTACGCTTTGAACGCAGTGACACACGAGCTGGCGCCGCGACCGCGGAATTATGTCAGTGTGACTGCACACGTGACGATCTCTACAATGAGTTGATGCAAACTACACTCGGCGTCAGAAAAATCGCACCTTTTCAAAAATTTCTTTAAAGTTAATTTAATCGTATCTAATTTAATGGTAAGTGTTGTTATACCCCCTTCGGACGTAGCCAACAGTCTCTAGAAAAGAAACCGTTGGAATACTCGTCGAACGGAATCAATGACTGAGATTCAGTTTCCGAGCAACATTACATTGCCTCATTTTTTTTGCAATATTTGAGCAAATTCATGGGCAGTATCCATCTTTTGTATTCCTTTTTTTAGTTGAACTGTTGAAGTGTGTTTTCTTCATCATCTGGATAGCGAATTTACCCGCATTCCCTGAATTGATCCCTTTTATTCCCCTTTTATGGCAGCGCAAGCAATAACGCTTTAAGCGTTTAATTATGGTAACTGTTATGTTAGGTACTTAAATCAAAAAAATATTAATTGAAAGCTCATTAAATGTACTTTTAATAGATATCATCCATACTAATATTATAAATGCGAAAGTAACTCTGTCTGTCTGTCTGTCCGTCTGTCTGTTACGCCTTCACGCCGAAACTACTGAACCGATTTGTATGAAATTTGGTACAGAGGTAGAGTAGAGCTCGAGAATGGACATAGGCTACCTTTTATTGCGAAATAAGTGTTGGATGGGCTGAAATAGGGGATGAAAGTTTGATTGTACCACAGAATAGAGAGACTTCAGAAGTTATGCCACTATCGTATTTATTAGGTACCCATTTACATACTTTTACGCTACGAGATTATGTTGTTTAATCGACTACCATGAGTAAAATTGACAGAACGAAATTCAAGATTAGTAATACAAAATCCATACTAATATTATAAATGCGAAAGTAACTCTGTCTGTCTGTCTGTCCGTCTGTCTGTTACGCCTTCACGCCGAAACTACTGAACCGATTTGGATGAAATTTGGTACAGGGGTAGAGTAGAGCTCGAGATAGGACATAGGCTACCTTTTATTGCGAAATAAGGGTTGGAGGGGTTGAAATAGGGGATGAAAGTTTGATTGTACCACAGAATAGAGAGACTTCAGAAGTTATGCCACTATCGTATTTGTTTGGTACCCATTTACATACTTTTACACTTCGAGATTATGTTGTTTAATCGACTACCATGAGTAAAATTGACAGAACGAAATTCAAGATCAGTAATACAAAATCCATACTAATATCATAAATGCGAAAGTAACTCTGTCTGTCTGTCTGTCCGTCTGTCTGTTACGCCTTCACGCCGAAACTACTGAACCGATTTGGATGAAATTTGGTACAGAGGTAGAGTAGAGCTCGAGATAGGACATAGGCTACCTTTTATTGCGAAATAAGGGTTGGAAGGGTTGAAATAGGGGATGAAAGTTTGACTGTACCACAGAATAGAGACTTCAGAAGTTATGCCACTATCGCATTTATTTGGTACCCATTTACATACTTTTACACTACGAGATTATGTTGTTTAATCGACTACCATGAGTAAAATTGACAGAACGAAATTCAAAATCAATAATACAAAATCCATACTAATATTATAAATGCGAAAGTAACTCTGTCTGTCTGTCTGTCCGTCTGTCTGTTACGCCTTCACGCCGAAACTACTGAACCGATTTGTATGAAATTTGGTACAGAGGTAGAGTAGAGCTCGAGAATGGACATAGGCTACCTTTTATTGCGAAATAAGTGTTGGATGGGTTGAAATAGGGGATGAAAGTTTGATTGTACCACAGTATAGAGAGACTAAAGAAGTTATGCCACTATCGTATTTATAAGGTTCCTACTTACATACTTTTACACTACGAGATTATGTTATTCAATCGACTTCCATGAGTTAAATTGACAGAACAAAATTCAAAATCTAAAATACAAAATCTATACTTAATCCATAATAATATTACAAATGCGAAAGTAATTTTGTCTGTCTGTCTGTCTGTTAAGCTATCACGCCTAAAATACTAAACCGATTTTAATGAAATTTGCCACAGAGATAGAGTAAAGCTTGAGAAATGACACAGGCTACCTTTTATTACGAAATAATGGTGGAAAGAGTTAAAATAGCGGATGAAAGTTTGTATAAAAGTCTGTAGGTGTCAAAATAGGGAATGAAATTTTATGAGAGGAAAAAGCGGGTCAGCGCGCTTGGTGGGGACCCGCCTAATCACGTTAAAACGGCTGATAAGATTTTGATGAAATTAAAACATTGAATACTATTTATCCTGGTTTAAAGTTCCCATAGGATTTTCTCGAATATCCACGCGGACGAAGTCGCGGGCAAAAGCTAGTTTACATAATAAAACCTTAGCTAGCAATAGCAGGTGGCCAAGTCTAAATTTTTTTTAAAGAGGTGAGATTTTTCTGACGTCGAGTGTAGTTTTCGCTACCGTAAACTATCGCAGATATACCCTTCAGCCACAGAATATCTTCAGCTTCAAAAATATACTATCCCCGTCAATTGGTAATGCGCTGGAACCTTGTCAAATTAACATACACATCATCGTCATCCGCAACTAAAAATGACAAAAAACAGTAAAATTCTAATAGGTAATATAATATATTAATGATTGAATTCTTATTTTCAATAAGAAAGGGTCTAGGTATATGAGAAAATTACAATTGTTTTTCGTTTTTGAGGTTAAAATCATGGCCGCCAGGCGCATTACCAATTGACGCGGATAGTACACCGATTTCTAAAGGTATATTTCCTGAAATGTCCACTTCCCAAAAAGTCCTTTGATCCTTTCCCAAAATGTACATTTCCCAAAATGCACCTTTGTTGGTTGAATGCTCTAAGACCTTTCCCGTAATGCACATATTCCAAAATTTATCTTTCCCAATATACACTCTTAGAACATAGGACTAATTGATTGGATACATTTTAAAGTACCAGGATCACATAAATATGTAGAAGGAAACTATTATTTTAAAAATATATTTTTGATATTGTTTTAAATTTTAAAATAATAAAAAAAAAAATTGTTCCTATCTGTTCTAAGAGTAAAGTCAGAGCTAGTTACACATGCACTTTTCTTGTGGTTTAAATTAATAGAGTTTTTATGAAATTATCTGTCAGGTATTTACCTAAAATATAGTTTCATTAGATATTTACCCAATAGATATATTGTCTAGTCATACCTACAATCTTGCTTTTTTGGACTCCCAGATAAGATACAGTTTAGGTAGTTGATTACTTTGTCCCCTCAATGAAGAATGTAACTGGGTCTGTTAAATCACATAATCCAATAGCTTATGGGACCACATGAACAACTGAAAAGAAATTTTTGCGATATCTCTTAAAACAGAAAAGTTATATGGTCTAGAATACTGTTATTTTGTGTTGTAAAATGACGTCATTGGTCATACAGGTGAACCTTAGGTCGTACGTAATAAAGCACATATTTCAGTGCGCTTGGCATTTCCTTCAAGCCCTTAAAACTTCGAAACTACTCGCTTGATTTAAATGAAACAAAAACACGTGTATTGCTGGACATTTAGCTACATAAAGTTTCAAGTGATTTAACAGACCCAGTAACATTCTACATTAAAAAAAAATGGATTAGAATTTAAACTATAAAATCATCTATCAAGTAAGTTAATTGGAAAGCGAAACTTGCATAATTATCAAATACCTAAGTCCTCAGTATTTGTTTCAATTGAATCGACCTTTTTGTTTACACTTTAACATAAGTATAGTTTATTTTAAGATTTTCTATAATTTATCTTACAGCTTCTCTCCACATTGCGTAACGGTCCCACCGATATAATTTATGTAATTTAAGTCTCGTATCAAATAAGTCCTCAGTATTTGTTTCAATTGAATCGATCTTTTTGTTTACAATTTAACATAAGTATAGTTTATTTTAAGATTTTCTATGATTTATCTTACAGCTTCTCTCCACATTGCGTAACGGTCACACCGATATAACTTATATAATTTAAGTCTCGCCACTGCTCTAAACAATCTCAATTCAGTGCTGCAATAAAATCTATTAATTCAAGCGCATGCACAAATTAATTTACGCTACGGCTTTTATGAAATTTAAGATACTGTTATCTCTGCGCAGAATCTATTTATCGG